>JAZGTL010000035.1:2692083-4038125 GCA_037349345.1 Oemleria cerasiformis
GTTCTCAAAGGCGGTCCTTGCTTCCTCGGCTGTGCCTTCTAGAATCCCTTGGGATTGAGAATCCACCATTGTCCGATCGCTAGTTTTCAAGCCTCCATAGAAGTATAGCATAAGATGATGGGCATCAATATGGTGGTGGGGGTACGCACGTAGCATCTGATTGAACCGCTCCCAAAACTCGTAGAAAGACTCCTCCATGTCTTGCCGTGGGTTCATGATCTTGGACTTTAACTCATTTGTCTTTTCCATGGGAAAGTACTGTGTTAAGAATTTGGACGTCAAGTCCCTCCAAGAGTGAATGGAAGCCGGCGCCAATGAATGAAACCATGTCTTGGCGCGATCCTTGAGACTGAAGTGAAAGAGCCGCAGGCGGATTTCCGATTCCGTCATACCATTGATGCACAGTGTTGAACAAACCTCAACAAATTCCTTGATATGAAAGTGCGGGTCCTCGCCAGCAAGGCCGTGGAATGTAGGCAGCATGTGAATTGTCCCCGACTTTAATTCGAAGTTTGCCACTGTTGACTCGGGAAAAACAATTGGAAATTGATCCTCCGAGACATGGGGCATGGCAAAATCCTTAAGGCGCCATGGGGCTTGCGGTACTAGGCCACGTTCCAGGCCCTGCTCTTCTCTGTGGTCCGCCATCCTCCTTGGGCTTGGTGGTGGAGAGCCGTGGACTGAAGATGCTTGCGATGATGGTCCACTTGATGACCCGTGCACTGAACCTTGGAATGACATACACGGGTACCTAACAAAAAAAGAAAAAAAAAAAACTAAGTTACAAATCTAAACTTGAATGGGCACCGTTGAGGGACAAGTCCCCGACAACGGCGCCAAAAACTTGTTGGTAGATTTAAAGAGCATGAAATATGCAATTCAATTCTAACAGTTATAAAATCCTTGCAAGTGCACAAATCGATAAGTATAGTATAGTAGCACAGCAAGAGTCGATCCCTCGAGGACTTGTATCAACGTTATGACCAATTTAGTTCAGATTTGTTAACTTAAATAAAAAAACACACACACACACACAGGGGGGGGTTTATGATGTGATAACTGAAATTTAAAGACAAGTAAATCAAAGTGCAGAAAATAACAATGCAAGAATGAAAGGTTGTTAACTAAGGCGAATTAAGGCTTACTATCCACTCTAACCAATTATAGCTCTTAACCAGATTTCCTTGATCAAATTACTATGCATTTTCTGAATTAGGTGCCCGTGCCTAGGACCTGGCGTTGGTTCACTAGACACATCTTATTCCCTCTTACTTAGCATGTTCTAAACAGGGCATATGCCTAGAACGTCTATCACCTACCTTTTAAGATGATGCATGAAGTTTAAAGAGAATTTAATGACACCACATTAGCCTAGCAAAGTGGCATGCAATCCTAGGTCGTCATGAGTTAAGATTACAAGTACGAATACTTTCGATGCTCCAAATCACCAGATGATATGACGGTCACTCAAGCAATTACATCTATAATTATATGCAAACAAGGTAGCTAATCTTATAGACATAAATTAAGTTCATTAAGCATGGTAATCCAACTTATTCAGCATGCATAGCAATCATAATCAAGAGCCAGAAATCCAATTAACAAGCTAACATGGTTAGGGCTTCAAGCAGCCCTAATCCTAATGACTACTCACACATAACTGAAATAAACACAAGTATAATTGAATCCATAAGTAAATTGTAATAATGAAAATAAGGGTACAGAAGAGATTGTTAAGAACAGATGCAGCAGAAGACACGGCAGGGCCTTCTTCTCCAAGCTCCACATCCAATAATCTAAGTGAAAGATTATCTCCGAAAATATATGGTCCCTAATTCTCTAGAAAACCAAAACGGAACTCTGTGGCTCAGGTCTCTATTTTTCCAGAAAACAAAAACGTCCCTAGCTAATTATCTCCCCCCCTAAAACACTGAACATAGGCTCCCTTTTATAGACAAAGGGAAAACCTTGTTCTATAAGGATTGGTATAACCTTGTTCTATACAGATTGGTAAAACCATGTCCTATAGGAATAGGGAAAGTTATTTTACTTTTAATTAATTATAAAGTCTTTAAAATCTATTGGAACCAATCAGAGCATGGCCGGAAGTGTGAATGAAAGCTGGCAAGTGGGAATGCAAGCTGGCCAAACTTGGATTTTTGACTGTCTTCGTAATCAGGATCTGGGACCGCGCTTTTGAAGTACGTTAGGAGTATAATAGAAGCGCATCGTCATTCAGGCATGGCGCAAATGTTGTCATGCTTGGCGCAGAGGGAGAACCTCGGATCCACCGCTGGCGGAACAGGGACCCCGGCTTGGGCGCACTTCTGGGCTCGGATGGGAGTTCTTGGGACATGTCCTCGACCTGCCTTGGCGCGACCTTGGCACTTCTAGGACTTGACCTTGATGTCATGAAACACAAGTTCGGGACCCGGAGGGCCTGATATGAGGTACTTGGCCAGTGGGCCAAAATAGGCGCACTGGCGTACTGGCGTACTCAGGCCTCCGTTCAGGACCTGATATTGAAATGAGGATATCTCCTTCATCTGGACTCCGATTTGAGTCATTCTTTTTGCGTTCTTTCCAGATTTTTCCTATCTTTCTAACTCTGCACAAGTCTCACAAGATTGATCATTTTCTACTATTGATGGCACGAAATCATTCAAAAGACATGTAAGAGAGGCATATAAAGACCTCAAAATGATGCATAAATAACGACTGATCAAATACCCCCAAACCTATCTTTTGCTAGTCCCTGAGCAAAACAAATGCTAACAAAATGAAAAGACTCGATTTTAGTTAAGATAGAACATTTAAACCCCTAGGTTCACCTAGTAGGAGGAGTTTTGTCTCCTGAGGCTTATAACAGTATGATACCCACAAACGTTTTACTTAATCAAAAAGATGCTAGATATAGTACTCTTAACAAGCTAATAAGAATCAAAGTAAGTAGACATGCTTTGCAGAACTAAAAGTAAAGCCATAGCCGTGAGTGTCATGTGAAGGTGTACTTGTATAAATGCCAATATTTTCAGGTGATCAAGTTTGAAAACAACTTCATCTAAGTGCCCTAGAAAGATTTCGCCTCGACTCTAATCCTCACTAGGCAACTCTCAATTCACACAAGAATCCTAGGCTTACACTCTTTTCAAGCATATGTGATGAGTTTATGTTATGAAATTCAAATTTAATCACATATGAGTAACAATGAAGAATAGCACTTTATGGAAATAAAGATCTCATGAAAGGAATTGAACTTTAAGAACATAGATACGTACCTTAATCCTCAGCATGATTGTCCATAAGATCAGTTAGGTCTTCCTTTTTAGGTTGTATTGGGGCTAAGCTTTGGGGTTTAGCAAGGAAGGATGGTATTCAAAGAACCTGAGTTGTGCCAAGGCATGAGAAGTCATGAATTGAACTTGGAATTTCTGAACTGAATCCTTTCTTAAGGCCCACGACATTGTGCTTTCCTGATGACTTATTTTGTGGCTCTTGTGGCTTATTTTGAGGCTCTTGGCTCACTTGGCTCAATTCACTTTGTTTTTCACTTATTTTTTTCCTTCTTTTTCTCAACGTTTCTTTCTTTCTTTTGATTTGAACGTTTTTTTGTTTATGTTCGTCTTTGAATTTAATTGAACCAAGATCATGCAATGATTTCCTCAAATTTTCATGCAGCTTGCAACTTGTAAAAATTTTCTTTACTTTTGAACTTTCAATTTACGCCAATGTCCTTTGAATTGGGCAGCATCTTCTTTCACCTCTTATTCTCACCATGAATCTCATTTATGGCAACCTTAGCACAAACTGAGGTTATAGGGTATGGCTGTGATGAATGGCTAAGTATTTTGGGTTAGGTTATACTTTGGGTGATGAAAGAAAAGGTTGAGTGTTTGGCTTCAAAATTGGCTTAGGGAGCATGCAATAGGGTAGGATAAGGCCTTTAGAGGTTAAAGCACACATAGCCTACATCATTTCTTATGGAAAAGCATACATTAAATCAAGAGTATCTAAATGATGTTAGTTCTTTAAAATTCAATGCAAATATGATGTAATGAGATCAACAATTAAGAACAAAAGTGATGAGTATTTAAGAGTAGAAACAAGTATATCCCTCAGAAAGAATGGCAATTAGGCTCAAAGATCTCACAGGGTAGTCTCCACTAATTTTCTAAGGTTCACTCAAATTCAGTTATTTCGTTCACTTAATCACTTAAAAACATGGCATTGTGAAGTGCAGATTATGAACTACTTAACCATGGCATGACTCTTAGTAAAGCAAAGATAGTTAACTTAGCATATACATTCCTATTAACAAGTTATCATACCAATCACAAGCAGAAATTTAAATGTCCTGGCCGTGTATCACCCCCAAACCTACTTGTTTCTATATGTAAAATTTAAATCCACACCCCCAAACCTAAACTGAACATTGTCCTCAATGTGATAAGCAGTAAGCATGACAACAGTAGAAAGGTTTGAGAGATATAACGGGCAGAAACAGAAAAGGAAAAAGAGAAATACAAACCAGGGCTAGGCTGCCTCCTAGGAGCGCTTTATTTAACGTCTAGGCAAGACGGGACTGACATGCTAGGAGCTGGGCGCATGCGGAGTTGCAGGGTTGACTGCGCTTGGATTAGAAAGGTCCTTCAAGTAGTGTTTGAGGCGGTGGCCATTTACCTTGAACGAATCCTGCCGTTCCGGGTGCTGGATTTCAACTGCACCATGAGGAAAAACGTTAGTAAAAATAAATGGTCCAGTCCATCTTGAACGCAACTTACCTGGCATTAGTCTGAGCCGGGAGTCAAAGAGGAGGACTTCCTGTCCGATGTGAAAGTCCTTGGGCTGAATGCGCTTGTCGTGGAAAGCTTTGGTCTTTTCCTTGTAGATACGAGCACTGTCAAAGGCCTCGTTTCGCAATTCCTCTAATTCACTTAGCTGAAGCTTCCTATGTATTCCAGCGTCATCGCAGTTCAGGTTCATCTGCTTAATAGCCCAGAATGCTTTATGCTCCAATTCCACTGGTAGGTGGCAGCCTTTTCCAAAAACCAGCCGGAAGGGAGACATGCCAATCGGGGTCTTGTATGCGGTCCGATAGGCCCACAGCGCATCATTCAATTTGCTGGACCAATCTTTGCGGTTAGGATTTACCGTTTTTTCCAATATGGCCTTTACTTCCCGATTGGACACTTCCGCTTGGCCACTCGTTTGAGGGTGATACGGTGTTGAGACCTTGTGGGTGACGCCATACTTCTTCATTAGGGCTGCAAACGAATGATTGCAGAAGTGTGCCCCCCCATCACTGATGATTGCCCTAGGTGCGCCGAATCTGGCTAAGATGTGACTCTGTAAAAAACGCACCACTACTTTGGCGTCGTTAGTTTTGGTGGGAATTGCTTCCACCCATTTGGAGACATAATCAACTGCAAGCAGAATATAAAGATTGCCAAAGGAATTCGGAAAAGGCCCCATAAAATCAATGCCCCATACGTCGAAGATTTCGACCACAAGAATAGGGTGTAATGGCATTTGATTTCGAGGGCCGATGTTACCTAGGCGTTGGCAGCGGTCACAGGTGAGTACAAATTCGTGTGCATCCTTGAAAAGTGTGGGCCAGTAGAGTCCACTTTGGAGTACCTTGAGGGCTGTTTTCTTAGCTCCAAAATGGCCCCCACATGCCAAACTATGGCAAAAAGTCAAGACGGATTTCATCTCGTCTTCTGGGATGCAGCGCCGAATGATTTGGTCTGGACAATGCTTCCATAGGTACGGCTCATCCCATATGTAGTACTTAGCTTGTTTAGCCAGCTTGTCCTTTCGGTACCTGTTTAAAGATGAAGGAATTTGCTTAGTGACAAGGTAATTAATGAGATCGGCGTACCATGGATCAATAGCTTGGATTGCGAAGAGCTGTTCGTCAGGAAAGGTCTCGAGGAGGGGCAACTGATCGGCCTCTTCATTGGAACTGTGAAGCAATCGGCTCATATGGTCAGCGACCACGTTTTCGCTGCCCTTCTTGTCTCTGATTTCAAGGTCGAATTCCTGGAGCAGTAGCATCCAACGTAGCAACCTTGGCTTGGCGTCCTTTTTAGTGAGCAGATACTTCAAGGCAGCATGATCCGTGTATACTATGACCTTGGTTTGAATTAAATATGAACGGAACTTCTCCAGGGCAAAGATAACAGCAAGGAGCTCCTTCTCGGTGGTGGAGTAGTTCAGCTGGGCATCATTCAGGGTTCGGCTTGCGTAGTAAATGACATGAGGGAGCTTGTCAACACGCTGTCCCAAAACTGCTCCTATGGCGAAGTCTGAGGCATCACACATTAGTTCGAATGGTAAGTCCCAATTCGGTGGCATGATGATGGGTGATGCCGTGAGCTTTGCCTTGAGTGTGTTGAATGCCTCACGGCATCCCATAGTGAACTCAAATGTGGCGTCCTTGGCTAGAAGATCACACAAAGGTCTTGTGATTTTCGAGAAATCTTTGATGAATCTGCGGTAAAAGCCAGCATGCCCTAAGAACGATCGAACCTCTTTGACTGTAGTGGGGTACGGCAGCCTCTCTACTATGTCTAACTTTGCTTTGTCCACTTCAATGCCTCGGCTAGAGATCACATGACCCAAGACAATTCCCTGTTGTACCATGAAATGGCACTTTTCCCAGTTCAGCACTAAGTTGCTTTCTCTGCACCGTTCCAGTACTCGGGTTAGGTTAACTAAGCACAGTTCGAATGAATGTCCAAACACTGAGAAGTCGTCCATGAATACTTCAATTATATCTTCCACCATATCGGAGAAGATGCTCATCATGCAACGCTGAAAGGTAGCTGGGGCATTGCACAATCCAAACGGCATTCTTCTGTATGCAAAGGTGCCATATGGGCATGTGAATGTTGTTTTTTCTTGATCTTCGGGTGCAATAGCAATCTGATTGTATCCTGAGTAGCCGTCTGATCAGTCATTATTTATGCATCATTTTGATGTCTTTATATGCCTCTCTTACATGTCTTTTGAATGATTTCGTGCCATCAATAGTAGAAAATGATCAATCTTGTGAGACTTGTGCAGAGTTAGAAAGATAGGTAAAATCTGGAAAGAACGCAAAACGAATGACTCAAATCGGAGTCCAGATGAAGGAGATATCCTCATTTCAATATCAGGTCCTGAACGGAGTCCTGAGTGCGCCAGTGCGCCAGTGCGCCAGTGCGCCTATTTTGGGCCACTGGCCAAGTACCTCATATCAGGCCCTCCGGGTCCCGAACTTGTGTTTCATGACATCAAGGTCAAGTCCTAGAAGTGCCAAGGTCGCGCCAAGGCAGGTCGAGGACATGTCCCAAGAACTCCCATCCGAGCCCAGAAGTGCGCCCAAGCCGGGGTCCCTGTTCCGCCAGCGGTGGATCCGAGGTTCTCCCTCTGCGCCAAGCATGACAACATTTGCGCCAAGCCTGAACGACGATGCGCTTCTATTATACTCCTAACGTACTTCAAAAGCGCGGTCCCACTTGCCAGCTTGCATTCACACTTCCGGCCATGCTCTGATTGGTTCGAATAGATTTTAAAGACTTTATAATTAATTAAAAGTAAAATAACTTTCCCTATTCCTATAGGACATGGTTTTACCAATCTGTATAGAACAAGGTTATACCAATCCTTATAGAACAAGGTTTTCCCTTTGTCTATAAAAGGGAGCCTTTGTTCAGTGTTTTGGAGAGAGATAATTAGCTAGGGACGTTTTGGTTTCTGGGAAAACAGAGACCTGAGCCACAGAGTTCCGTTTTGGTTTTCTAGAGAATTAGGGACCATATATTTTCGGAGATAATCTTTCACTTAGATTATTGGACGTGGAGCTTGGAGAAGAAGGCCCTGCCGTGTCTTCTGCTGCATCTGTTCTTAACAATCTCTTCTTTACCCTTATTTTCATTATTGCAATTTACTTATGGATTCAATTATACTTGTGTTTATTTCAGTTATGTGTGAGTAGTCATTAGGATTAGGGCTGCTTGAAGCCCTAGCCATGTTAGCTTATTGATTAGATTTCTGGCTCTTGATTATGATTGCTATGCATGCTGAATAAGTTGGATTACTATGCTTAATGAACTTAATTTATGCCTATAAGATTAGCTACCTTGTTTGCATATAATTATAGATGTAATTGCTTGAGTGACCGTCATATCATCTTGTGATTTGGAGCATCGAAAGTATTCGTACTTGTAATCTTAACTCATGACGACCTAGGATTGCATGCCACTTTGCTAGGCTAATGTGGTGTCATTAAATTCTCTTTAAACTTCATGCATCATCTTAAAAGGTAGGTGATAGACGTTCTAGGCATATGCCCTGTTTAGAACATGCTAAGTAAGAGGGAATAAGATGTGTCTAGTGAACCAACGCCAGGTCCTAGGCACGGGCACCTAATTCAGAAAATGCATAGTAATTTGATCAAGGAAATCTGGTTAAGAGCTATAATTGGTTAGAGTGGATAGTAAGCCTTAATTCGCCTTAGTTAACAACCTTTCATTCTTGCATTGTTATTTTCTGCACTTTGATTTACTTGTCTTTAAATTTCAGTTATCACATCATAAACCCCCCCTGCGTGTGTGTGTGTGTGTTTTTATTTAAGTTAACAAATCTGAACTAAATTGGTCATAACGTTGATACAAGTCCTCGAGGGATCGACTCTTGCTGTGCTACTATACTATACTTATCGATTTTTGCACTTGCAAGGATTTTATAACTGTTAGAATTAAATTGCATATTTCTTGCTCTTTAAATCTACCAACAAGTTTTTGGCGCCGCTGCCGGGGACTTGTCCCTCAACGGTGCCCATTCAAGTTTAGATTTGTAACTTAGTTTTTCTTTTTGTTAGGTACCCGCGTATGTCATTCCAAGGTTCAGTGCACGGGTCATCAAGTGGACCATCATCGCAAGCATCTTCAGTCCACGGCTCCCCGCCACCAAGCCCAAGGAGGATGGCGAACCACAGAGAAGAGCAGGGCCTGGAACGTGGCCTAGTACCGCAAGCCCCATGGCGCCTTAAGGATTTTGCCATGCCCCATGTCTCGGAGGATCAATTTCCAATTGTTTTTCCCGAGTCAACAGTGGCAAACTTCGAATTAAAGTCGGGGACAATTCACATGCTGCCTACATTCCACGGCCTTGCTGGCGAGGACCCGCACTTTCATATCAAGGAATTTGTTGAGGTTTGTTCAACACTGCGCATCAATGGTATGACGGAATCGGAAATCCGCCTGCGGCTCTTTCACTTCAGTCTCAAGGATCGCGCCAAGACATGGTTTCATTCATTGGCGCCGGCTTCCATTCACTCTTGGAGGGACTTGACGTCCAAATTCTTAACACAGTACTTTCCCGTGGAAAAGACAAATGAGTTAAAGTCCAAGATCATGAACCCACGGCAAGACATGGAGGAGTCTTTCTACGAGTTTTGGGAGCGGTTCAATCAGATGCTACGGGCGTGCCCCCACCACCATATTGATGCCCATCATCTTATGCTATACTTCTATGGAGGCTTGAAAACTAGCGATCGGACAATGGTGGATTCTCAATCCCAAGGGATTCTAGAAGGCACAGCCGAGGAAGCAAGGACCGCCTTTGAGAACATTGCTCAAAGGGAAAAACAGTTCAGCTACAGGGGTCCCTCCTCTAGAGCTACGGGTGATGCATCCGCCAAATACAAAGATGACGCCATTGCTCAGCTCACGGCAATGGTAAAACAATTGTGTAGCGAGAAAGCCAAAGGAGTTCACATCTGCGAGGTTTGTTCAATTCAGGGCCACACATCCCAGGACTGCCCGGTTGTGGAAGAGGCCAACTTTGCTGGAGGGTTCAATAGCAATTCTCGACCCCGGAATGACCCATATTCCAACACTTACAATCCGGGGTGGAGAAATCATCCTAATTTCCGTTGGAGCAACAATCAAGCAACCGCGAATCCCTTGCCACCCCCTGGATTTGAGCAGCAAGCCGCAGGCCCTCAGGGGAACTACCACGGTCCTTCCTCAAACCAGAATGGCGGAAGCAAGTCTGTTGAGGACTCCATCCATATCCTGACTCAACAGCAGGCTCAACTCATAAAATTCATGCACGATAGCCAAAGTCAGACGGGAGACTTCAAAAATGCAATTGCAAACTTGGAGCGTCAAATGGGACAGGTGGCGAACCAACTAAATCAGCGAGAGCAGGGCAAGCTACCGAGTCAAGTCCTGGTAAATCCGAAAGGATTTCACAATCCTACGGCTAATGCCATCACACTGGAGAAGGAAACACCACTTCAAGACCCCACATATGCCACCCTCACAGGACCTGAAACTGAACCTCAACCTACTCTGCCAAGGATCACCGACCAGGGCGCGCCGCAAAACATGCCACGGCCAACACCTCTGGCGCAGAACCAGTCCAATGAATCACCAAGTGCCCTACCGCAAACAGGACCTGACACTGCGCCTACTTCGGCCACGGCTGGCATGCAACCTGCTCCTAAGCCCAAGTCGCAGCACTCGATTACTTCTAACTCTAAACCTCAGAATTCCAATTCTAAAAAAGTCACTTTTGAGTTAGCTAATAATGTTGATTATCCATTTCCTCGCAGGTTCCAAAACAGGAATAAGCAAAAGGAGGACTTTGAGGAAGAAATCATCAGCATGTTGCAGAAGCTTCAGATCACACTGCCTTTCCATAAAATTGTCAAGCACATGCCTATCTTTGCAAAGCTGATCAAGGACTTAGTTGCAGGAAAGCGTGGTTTTAGCTCCACGGACACCATTGACATCCCTATGGCCTGCTCGGCTGCCCTTTTGCGCATGCCCCTTAAGGCCAATGATCCTGGGCCGCCATCCCTTCCATGTGTCATTCAGTCAAAAAGATTCGAACATTGCCTTTGCGACACGGGAGCATCAGTGAACATCATGCCATTCCACATTTACAGGTCACTCAACCTAGGCGCACTCAAGCCCACGCACCTATGTGTCAGGTTGGCTAACGCTTCTGTAACCAACCTAATGGGGGTTCTAGAAGACGTACTGGTACAAATCGGAGATACATGCATCCCTGCCGACTTCTACGTACTAAGAATGGACAGAATTGACAAAAGTGAGGAACCTCCCCTCATCTTTGGAAGGCCCTTACTAGCCACAGCCGAGTGCCTCATCGACGTCAGAAAGGGCCAGGTCTCCATCAAGGTCCTGGACCAGCTTCGGACATTCTCCATCCATGACACCATCCAGTACCCTGCCGAGCCTATTGTAGATTTTCCGTTAAACACAATGGACTTACTGCTACGGGAGACAATTGCTCATTCTTGCATGACGGATGACCTTGAGAAGGCCGTTACTAGTAACCCACACACTGTGGATTCACTTACAGATAGCGTGATCAAAGAGGTACGAGCCCTTGACATCATGCCAGCCCTCCCATTGCACAGGCCTCCCCTCGAAGCGTTACCATTCACAAGTCAGAAAACCCTGCCGTCCATCATAAAGGCTCCTGAACTCGAGCTGAAGCCCTTGCCCGAGCACTTAAAGTATGCATATTTGGGCGACAATCAAACCCTTCCAGTCATCATTGCATCTACCCTAAGTACGAAAGAGGAAAAGGCATTGGTTCACGTCCTTAAGGTCAATCAAACGGCAATTGGATGGACAATAGCTGACATCAAAGGCATAAGTCCCGCAAAATGCATGCATCGGATACTGCTGGAGGAAGACTCCAAACCATCACGGGAGGCACAGAGGCGATTGCATCCACCTATGAAGGAGGTCGTGAAGAAAGAAGTCCTAAAGCTCTTGGACGTTGGAATCATCTATCCAATTAGTGACTCCAAGTGGGTGAGCCCAGTCCAGGTCGTGCCAAAGAAAAGTGGGATCACAGTGGTTAAAAACGAGCAGGATGAGCTTGTACCTCAACGGATTCAAACAGGATGGAGAGTGTGCATCGACTATCGAAAGCTAAATATAACCACACGCAAGGACCACTTTCCTTTGCCCTTCATTGATCAAATGCTCGAGCGCCTGGCTGGACACTCCCACTATTGCTTCTTGGACGGCTACTCAGGATACAATCAGATTGCTATTGCACCCGAAGATCAAGAAAAAACAACATTCACATGCCCATATGGCACCTTTGCATACAGAAGAATGCCGTTTGGATTGTGCAATGCCCCAGCTACCTTTCAGCGTTGCATGATGAGCATCTTCTCCGATATGGTGGAAGATATAATTGAAGTATTCATGGACGACTTCTCAGTGTTTGGACATTCATTCGAACTGTGCTTAGCTAACCTAACCCGAGTACTGGAACGGTGCAGAGAAAGCAACTTAGTGCTGAACTGGGAAAAGTGCCATTTCATGGTACAACAGGGAATTGTCTTGGGTCATGTGATCTCTAGCCGAGGCATTGAAGTGGACAAAGCAAAGTTAGACATAGTAGAGAGGCTGCCGTACCCCACTACAGTCAAAGAGGTTCGATCGTTCTTAGGGCATGCTGGCTTTTACCGCAGATTCATCAAAGATTTCTCGAAAATCACAAGACCTTTGTGTGATCTTCTAGCCAAGGACGCCACATTTGAGTTCACTATGGGATGCCGTGAGGCATTCAACACACTCAAGGCAAAGCTCACGGCATCACCCATCATCATGCCACCGAATTGGGACTTACCATTCGAACTAATGTGTGATGCCTCAGACTTCGCCATAGGAGCGGTTTTAGGACAGCGTGTTGACAAGCTCCCTCATGTCATTTACTACGCAAGCCGAACCCTGAATGATGCCCAGCTGAACTACTCCACCACCGAGAAGGAGCTCCTTGCTGTTATCTTTGCCCTGGAAAAGTTCCGTTCATATCTAATTCAAACCAAGGTCATAGTATACACGGATCATGCTGCCTTGAAGTATCTGCTCACTAAAAAGGACGCCAAGCCAAGGTTGCTACGTTGGATGCTACTGCTCCAGGAATTCGACCTTGAAATCAGAGACAAGAAGGGCAGCGAAAACGTGGTCGCTGACCATATGAGCCGATTGCTTCACAGTTCCAATGAAGAGGCTGATCAGTTGCCCCTCCTCGAGACCTTTCCTGACGAACAGCTCTTCGCAATCCAAGCTATTGATCCATGGTATGCCGATCTCATTAATTACCTTGTCACTAAGCAAATTCCTTCATCTTTAAACAGGTACCAAAAGGACAAGCTGGCTAAACAAGCTAAGTACTTCATATGGGATGAGCCGTACCTATGGAAGCATTGTCCAGACCAAATCATTCGGCGCTGCATCCCAGAAGACGAGATGAAATCCGTCTTGACTTTTTGCCATAGTTTGGCATGTGGGGGCCATTTTGGAGCTAAGAAGACAGCCCTCAAGGTACTCCAAAGTGGACTCTACTGGCCCACACTTTTCAAGGATGCACACGAATTTGTACTCACCTGTGACCGCTGCCAACGCCTAGGTAACATCGGCCCTCGAAATCAAATGCCATTACACCCTATTCTTGTGGTCAAAATCTTCGACGTATGGGGCATTGATTTTATGGGGCCTTTTCCGAATTCCTTTGGCAATCTTTATATTCTGCTTGCAGTTGATTATGTCTCCAAATGGGTGGAAGCAATTCCCACCAAAACTAACGACGCCAAAGTAGTGGTGCGTTTTTTACAGAGTCACATCTTAGCCAGATTCGGCGCACCTAGGGCAATCATCAGCGATGGGGGGGCACACTTCTGCAATCAGTCGTTTACAGCCCTAATGAAGAAGTATGGCGTCACCCACAAGGTCTCAACACCGTATCACCCTCAAACGAGTGGCCAAGCTGAAGTGTCCAATCGGGAAGTAAAGGCCATATTGGAAAAAACGGTAAATCCTAACCGCAAAGATTGGTCCAGCAAATTGAATGATGCGCTGTGGGCCTATCGGACTGCATACAAGACCCCGATTGGCATGTCTCCCTTCCGGCTGGTTTTTGGAAAAGGCTGCCACCTACCAGTGGAATTGGAGCATAAAGCATTCTGGGCTATTAAGCAGATGAACTTGAACTTCGATGACGCTGGAATACATAGGAAGCTTCAGCTAAGTGAATTAGAGGAGTTGCGAAACGAGGCCTTTGACAGTGCTCGTATCTACAAGGAAAAGACCAAAGCTTTCCACGACAAGCGCATTCAGCCCAAGGACTTTCACATCGGACAGGAAGTCCTCCTCTTTGACTCCCGGCTCAGACTAATGCCAGGTAAGTTGCGTTCAAGATGGACGGGACCATTTATTATTACTAACGTTTTTCCTCATGGTGCAGTTGAAATCCAGCACCCGGAACGGCAGGATCCGTTCAAGGTAAATGGCCACCGCCTCAAACACTACTTGAAGGACGTTTCTAATCCAAGCGCAGTCAACCTTGCAACTCCGCATGCGCCCAACTCCTAGCATGTCAGCCCCGTCTTGCCTAGACGTTAAATAAAGCGCTCCTAGGAGGCAGCCTAGCCCTGGTTTGTATTTCTCACTTCCTTTTCTGTTGCTGCCCGTTATATCTCTCAAACCTTTCTACTGTTGTCAAGCTTATTGCTTATCACATTGAGGACAATGTTCAGTTTAGGTTTGGGGGTGTGGATTTAAAATTTTGCATATAGAAACAAGTAGGTTTGGGGGTGATACACGGCCAGGACATTTAAATTTCTGCTTGTGATTAGTATGATAACTTGTTAATAGGAATGTATATGCTAAGTTAACTATCTTTGCTTTACTAAGAGTCATGCCATGGTCAAGTAGTTCATAATTTGCACTTCATAATACCATGTTTTAAGTGATTAAGTGAACGAAATAACTGAATTTGAGTGAACCTTAGAAAATTAGTGGAGACTACCCTGTGAGATCTTTGAGCCTAATTGCCATTCTTTCTGAGGGATATACTTGTTTCTACTCTTAAATACTCATCACTTTGTTCTTAATTGTTGATCTCATTACATCATATTTGTATTGAATTTTAAAGAACTAACATCATTTAGATACTCTTGATTTAATGTATGCTTTGCCATAAGAAATGATGTAGGCTATGTGTGCTTTAACCTCTAAAGGCCTTATCCTACCCTATTGCATGCTCCCTAAGCCAATTTTGAAGCCAAACACTCAACCTTTTCTTTCATCACCCAAAGTATAACCTAACCCAAAATACTTAGCCATTCATCACAGCCATACCCTATAACCTCAGTTTGTGCTAAGGTTGCCACAAATGAGATTCATGGTGAGAATGAGAGGTGAAAGAAGATGATGCCCAATTCAAAGGACATTGGCGTCAATTGAAAGTTCAAAAGTAAAGAAAAATTTTACAAGTTGCAAGCTGCATGAAAATTTGAGGAAATCATTGCATAATCTTGGTTCAATTCAATTCAAAGACGAACAGAAACAAAAAAAAAAAACGTTCAAACCAAAGGAAAAAAAATAAGTGAAAAACAAAGTGAATTGAGCCAAGTGAGCCAAGAGCCTCAAAATAAGCCACAAGAGCCACAAAATAAGTCATCACGAAAGCACAATGTTGTGGGCCTTAAGAAAGGATTCAGTTCAGAAATTCCAAGTTCAATTCATGACTTCTCATGCCTTGGCACAACTCAGGTTCTTTGAATCCCATCCTTCCTTGCTAAACCCCAAAGCTTAGCCCCAATACAACCTAAAAAGGAAGACCTAACTGATCTTATGGACAATCATGCTGAGGATTAAGGTACGTATCTATGTTCTTAAAGTTCAATTCCTTTCATGAGATCTTTATTTCCATAAAGTGCTATTCTTCATTGTTACTCATATGTGATTAAATTTGAATTTCATAACATAAACTCATCACATATGCTTGAAAAGAGTGTAAGCCTAGGATTCTTGTGTGAATTGAGAGTTGCCTAGTGAGGATTAGAGTCGAGGCGAAATCTTTCTAGGGCACTTAGATGAAGTTGTTTTCAAACTTGATCACCTGAAAATATTGGCATTTATACACGTACCCCTTCACATGACACTCACGGCTATGGCATTCCTTTTAGTTCTGCAAAGCATGTCTACTTACTTTGATTCTTATTAGCTTGTTAAGAGTACTATATCTAGCATCTTTTTGTTTAAGTAAAACGTTTGAGGGTATCGTACTGTTATAAACCTCAGGAGACAAAACTCCTCCTACTAGGTGAACCTAGGGGTTTAAATGTTCTATCCTAACTAAAATCGATTCTTTTCATTTTATTAGCATTTGTTTTGCTCAGGGACTAGCAAAAGATAGGTTTGGGGGTATTTGATCAGTCATTATTTATGCATCATTTTGATGTCTTTATATGCCTCTCTTACATGTCTTTTGAATGATTTCGTGCCATCAATAGTAGAAAATGATCAATCTTGTGAGACTTGTGCAGAGTTAGAAAGATAGGTAAAATCTGGAAAGAACGCAAAAAGAATGACTCAAATCGGAGTCCAGATGAAGGAGATATCCTCATTTCAATATCAGGTCCTGAACGGAGTCCTGAGTGCGCCAGTGCGCCAGTGCGCCTATTTTGGGCCACTGGCCAAGTACCTCATATCAGGCCCTCCGGGTCCCGAACTTGTGTTTCATGACATCAAGGTCAAGTCCTAGAAGTGCCAAGGTCGCGCCAAGGCAGGTCGAGGACATGTCCCAAGAACTCCCATCCGAGCCCAGAAGTGCGCCCAAGCCGGGGTCCCTGTTCCGCCAGCGGTGGATCCGAGGTTCTCCCTCTGCGCCAAGCATGACAACATTTGCGCCAAGCCTGAACGACGATGCGCTTCTATTATACTCCTAACGTACTTCAAAAGCGCGGTCCCAGATCCTGATTACGAAGACAGTCAAAAATCCAAGTTTGGCCAGCTTGCGTTCCCACTTGCCAGCTTGCATTCACACTTCCGGCCATGCTCTGATTGGTTCGAATAGATTTTAAAGACTTTATAATTAATTAAAAGTAAAATAACTTTCCCTATTCCTATAGGACATGGTTTTACCAATCTGTATAGAACAAGGTTATACCAATCCTTATAGAACAAGGTTTTCCCTTTGTCTATAAAAGGGAGCCTTTGTTCAGTGTTTTGGAGGGAGATAATTAGCTAGGGACGTTTTGGTTTCTGGGAAAACAGAGACCTGAGCCACAGAGTTCCGTTTTGGTTTTCTAGAGAATTAGGGACCATATATTTTCGGAGATAATCTTTCACTTAGATTATTGGACGTGGAGCTTGGAGAAGAAGGCCCTGCCGTGTCTTCTGCTGCATCTGTTCTTAACAATCTCTTCTTTACCCTTATTTTCATTATTGCAATTTACTTATGGATTCAATTATACTTGTGTTTATTTCAGTTATGTGTGAGTAGTCATTAGGATTAGGGCTGCTTGAAGCCCTAGCCATGTTAGCTTATTGATTAGATTTCTGGCTCTTGATTATGATTGCTATGCATGCTGAATAAGTTGGATTACTATGCTTAATGAACTTAATTTATGCCTATAAGATTAGCTACCTTGTTTGCATATAATTATAGATGTAATTGCTTGAGTGACCGTCATATCATCTTGTGATTTGGAGCATCGAAAGTATTCGTACTTGTAATCTTAACTCATGACGACCTAGGATTGCATGCCACTTTGCTAGGCTAATGTGGTGTCATTAAATTCTCTTTAAACTTCATGCATCATCTTAAAAGGTAGGTGATAGACGTTCTAGGCATATGCCCTGTTTAGAACATGCTAAGTAAGAGGGAATAAGATGTGTCTAGTGAACCAACGCCAGGTCCTAGGCACGGGCACCTAATTCAGAAAATGCATAGTAATTTGATCAAGGAAATCTGGTTAAGAGCTATAATTGGTTAGAGTGGATAGTAAGCCTTAATTCGCCTTAGTTAACAACCTTTCATTCTTGCATTGTTATTTTCTGCACTTTGATTTACTTGTCTTTAAATTTCAGTTATCACATCATAAACCCCCCCTGCGTGTGTGTGTGTGTGTTTTTATTTAAGTTAACAAATCTGAACTAAATTGGTCATAACGTTGATACAAGTCCTCGAGGGATCGACTCTTGCTGTGCTACTATACTATACTTATCGATTTGTGCACTTGCAAGGATTTTATAACTGTTAGAATTAAATTGCATATTTCTTGCTCTTTAAATCTACCAACACCGTCCAAGAAGCAATAGTGGGAGTGTCCAGCCAGGCGCTCGAGCATTTGATCGATGAAGGGCAAAGGAAAGTGGTCCTTGCGTGTGGTTATATTTAGCTTTCGATAGTCGATGCACACTCTCCATCCTGTTTGAATCCGTTGAGGTACAAGCTCATCCTGCTCGTTTTTAACCACTGTGATCCCACTTTTCTTTGGCACGACCTGGACTGGGCTCACCCACTTGGAGTCACTAATTGGATAGATGATTCCAACGTCCAAGAGCTTTAGGACTTCTTTCTTCACGACCTCCTTCATAGGTGGATGCAATCGCCTCTGTGCCTCCCGTGATGGTTTGGAGTCTTCCTCCAGCAGTATCCGATGCATGCATTTTGCGGGACTTATGCCTTTGATGTCAGCTATTGTCCATCCAATTACCGTTTGATTGACCTTAAGGACGTGAACCAATGCCTTTTCCTCTTTCGTACTTAGGGTAGATGCAATGATGACTGGAAGGGTTTGATTGTCGCCCAAATATGCATACTTTAAGTGCTCGGGCAAGGGCTTCAGCTCGAGTTCAGGAGCCTTTATGATGGACGGCAGGGTTTTCTGACTTGTGAATGGTAGCGCTTCGAGGGGAGGCCTGTGTAATGGGAGGGCTGGCATGATGTCAAGGGCTCGTACCTCTTCGATCACGCTATCTATAAGTGAATCCACAGTGTGTGGGTTACTAGTAACGGCCTTCTCAAGGTCATCCGTCATGCAAGAATGAGCAATTGTCTCCCGTAGAAGTAAGTCCATTGTGTTTAACGGAAAATCTACAATAGGCTCGGCAGGGTACTGGATGGTGTCATGGATGGAGAATGTCCGAAGCTGGTCCAGGACCTTGATGGAGACCTGGCCCTTTCTGACGTCGATGAGGCACTCGGCTGTGGCTAGTAAGGGCCTTCCGAAGATGAGGGGAGGTTCCTCACTTTTGTCAATTCTGTCCATTCTTAGTACGTAGAAGTCGGCAGGGATGCATGTATCTCTGATTTGTACCAGTACGTCCTCAAGAAGGGATGGCGGCCCAGGATCATTGGCCTTAAGGGGCATGCGCAAAAGGGCAGCCGAGCAGGCCATAGGGATGTCAATGGTGTCCGTGGAGCTAAAACCACGCTTTCCTGCAACTAAGTCCTTGATCAGCTTTGCAAAGATAGGCATGTGCTTGACAATTTTATGGAAAGGCAGTGTGATCTGAAGCTTCTGCAACATGCTGATGATTTCTTCCTCAAAGTCCTCCTTTTGCTTATTCCTGTTTTGGAACCTGCGAGGAAATGGATAATCAACATTATTAGCTAACTCAAAAGTGACTTTTTTAGAATTGGAATTCTGAGGTTTAGAGTTAGAAGTATTCGAGTGCTGCGACTTGGGCTTAGGCGCAGGTTGCATGCCAGCCGTGGCCGAAGTAGGCGCAGTGTCAGGTCTTCTTTGCGGTAGGACACTTGGTGACTCGTTGGGCCGGCTCTGCGCCAGAGGTGTTGGTCGTGGCATGTTTTGCGGCGCCCCCTGGTCGGTGATCCTTGGCAGAGTAGGTTGAGGCTCAGTTTCAGGTCCTGTGAGGGTGGCATATGTGGGGTCTTGAAGTGGTGTTTCCTTCTCCAGCGTGATGGCATTAGCCGTAGGATTGTGAAATCCTTTCGGATTTACCAGGACTTGACTCGGTAGCTTGCCCTGCTCCCGCTGATTTAGTTGGTTCGCCACCTGTCCCATTTGACGCTCCAAGTTTGCAATTGCATTTTTGAAGTCTCCCGTCTGACTCTGGCTATCGTGCATGAATTTTATGAGTTGAGCCTGCTGTTGAGTCAGGATATGGATGGAGTCCTCAACAGACTTGCTTCCGCCATTCTGGTTTGAGGAAGGACCGTGGTAGTTCCCCTGAGGGCCTGCGGCTTGCTGCTCAAATCCAGGGGGTGGCAAGGGATTCGCGGTTGCTTAATTGTTGGTCCAACGGAAATTAGGATGATTTCTCCACCCCGGATTGTAAGTGTTGGAATATGGGTCATTCCGGGGTCGAGAATTGCTATTGAACCCTCCAGCAAAGTTGGCCTCTTCCACAACCGGGCAGTCCTGGGATGTGTGGCCCTGAATTGAACAAACCTCGCAGATGTGAACTCCTTTGGCTTTCTCGCTACACAATTGTTTTACCATTGCCGTGAGCTGAGCAATGGGGTCATCTTTGTATTTGGCGGATGCATCACCCGTAGCTCTAGAGGAGGGACCCCTGTAGCTGAACTGTTTTTCCCTTTGAGCAATGTTCTCAAAGGCGGTCCTTGCTTCCTCGGCTGTGCCTTCTAGAATCCCTTGGGATTGAGAATCCACCATTGTCCGATCGCTAGTTTTCAAGCCTCCATAGAAGTATAGCATAAGATGATGGGCATCAATATGGTGGTGGGGGGCACGCACGTAGCATCTGATTGAACCGCTCCCAAAACTCGTAGAAAGACTCCTCCATGTCTTGCCGTGGGTTCATGATCTTGGACTTTAACTCATTTTTCTTTTCCACGGGAAAGTACTGTGTTAAGAATTTGGACGTCAAGTCCCTCCAAGAGTGAATGGAAGCCGGCGCCAATGAATGAAACCATGTCTTGCCGCGATCCTTGAGACTGAAGTGAAAGAGCCGCAGGCGGATTTCCGATTCCGTCATACCATTGATGCGCAGTGTTGAACAAACCTCAACAAATTCCTTGATATGAAAGTGCGGGTCCTCGCCAGCAAGGCCGTGGAATGTAGGCAGCATGTGAATTGTCCCCGACTTTAATTCGAAGTTTGCCACTGTTGACTCGGGAAAAACAATTGGAAATTGATCCTCCGAGACATGGGGCATGGCAAAATCCTTAAGGCGCCATGGGGCTTGCGGTACTAGGCCACGTTCCAGGCCCTGCTCTTCTCTGTGGTCCGCCATCCTCCTTGGGCTTGGTGGCGGAGAGCCGTGGACTGAAGATGCTTGCGATGATGGTCCACTTGATGACCCGTGCACTGAACCTTGGAATGACATACACGGGTACCTAACAAAAAAAGAAAAAAAAAAACTAAGTTACAAATCTAAACTTGAATGGGCACCGTTGAGGGACAAGTCCCGGCAACGGCGCCAAAAACTTGTTGGTAGATTTAAAGAGCAAGAAATATGCAATTCAATTCTAACAGTTATAAAATCCTTGCAAGTGCACAAATCGATAAGTATAGTATAGTAGCACAGCAAGAGTCCGATCCCTCGAGGACTTGTATCAACGTTATGACCAATTTAGTTCAGATTTGTTAACTTAAATAAAAAAACACACACACACACACACAGGGGGGGGGGGGGGGGGGGGGGGGGGGGTGGGTTTATGATGTGATAACTGAAATTTAAAGACAAGTAAATCAAAGTGCAGAAAATAACAATGCAAGAATGAAAGGTTGTTAACTAAGGCGAATTAAGGCTTACTATCCACTCTAACCAATTATAGCTCTTAACCAGATTTCCTTGATCAAATTACTATGCATTTTCTGAATTAGGTGCCCGTGCCTAGGACCTGGCGTTGGTTCACTAGACACATCTTATTCCCTCTTACTTAGCATGTTCTAAACAGGGCATATGCCCTAGAACGTCTATCACCTACCTTTTAAGATGATGCATGAAGTTTAAAGAGAATTTAATGACACCACATTAGCCTAGCAAAGTGGCATGCAATCCTAGGTCGTCATGAGTTAAGATTACAAGTACGAATACTTTCGATGCTCCAAATCACCAGATGATATGACGGTCACTCAAGCAATTACATCTATAATTATATGCAAACAAGGTAGCTAATCTTATAGGCATAAATTAAGTTCATTAAGCATGGTAATCCAACTTATTCAGCATGCATAGCAATCATAATCAAGAGCCAGAAATCCAATTAACAAGCTAACATGGTTAGGGCTTCAAGCAGCCCTAATCCTAATGACTACTCACACATAACTGAAATAAACACAAGTATAATTGAATCCATAAGTAAATTGTAATAATGAAAATAAGGGTACAGAAGAGATTGTTAAGAACAGATGCAGCAGAAGACACGGCAGGGCCTTCTTCTCCAAGCTCCACGTCCAATAATCTAAGTGAAAGATTATCTCCGAAAATATATGGTCCCTAATTCTCTAGAAAACCAAAACGGAACTCTGTGGCTCAGGTCTCTGTTTTTCCAGAAAACAAAAACGTCCCTAGCTAATTATCTCCCCCCCTAAAACACTGAACATAGGCTCCCTTTTATAGACAAAGGGAAAACCTTGTTCTATAAGGATTGGTATAACCTTGTTCTATACAGATTGGTAAAACCATGTCCTATAGGAATAGGGAAAGTTATTTTACTTTTAATTAATTCTAAAGTCTTTAAAATCTATTGGAACCAATCAGAGCATGGCCGGAAGTGTGAATGCAAGCTGGCAAGTGGGAATGCAAGCTGGCCAAACTTTGATTTTTGACTGTCTTCGTAATCAGGATCTGGGACCGCGCTTTTGAAGTACGTTAGGAGTATAACAGAAGCGCATAGTCCTTCAGGCTTGGCGCAAATGTTGTCATGCTTGGCGCAGAGGGAGAACTTCGGATCCACCGCTGGCGGAACAGGGACCCCGGCTTGGGCGCACTTCTGGGCTCGGATGGGAGTTCTTGGGACAAGTTCGGGACCCGGAGGGCCTGATATGAGGTACTTGGCCAGTGGCCCAAAATAGGCGCACTGGCGCACTGGCGCACTGGCGCACTCAGGCCTCCGTTCAGGACCTAATATTGAAATGAGGATATCTCCTTCATCTGGACTCCAATTTGAGTCATTCTTTTTGCGTTCTTTCCAGATTTTTCCTATCTTTCTAACTCTGCACAAGTCTCACAAGATTGATCATTTTCTACTATTGATGGCACGAAATCATTCAAAAGACATGTAAGAGAGGCATATAAAGACCTCAAAATGATGCATAAATAACGACTGATCAGTGACCGTCATATCATCTTGTGATTTGGAGCATCGAAAGTATTCGTACTTGTAATCTTAACTCATGACGACCTAGGATTGCATGCCACTTTGCTAGGCTAATGTGGTGTCATTAAATTCTCTTTAAACTTCATGCATCATCTTAAAAGGTACGTGATAGACGTTCTAGGCATATGCCCTATTTAGAACATGCTAGTAAGAGGGAATAAGATGTGTCTAGTGAACCAACGCCAGGTCCTAGGTGATCAGTCGTTATTTATGCATCATTTTGATGTCTTTTTATGCCTCTCTTACATGTCTTTTGAATGATTTCGTGCCATCAATAGTAGAAAATGATCAATCTTGTGAGACTTGTGCAGAGTTAGAATGATAGGTAAAATGTGGAAAGAACGCAAAAATAATGACTCAAATCGGAGTCCAGATGAAGGAGATATCCTCATTTCAATATCAGGTCCTGAACGGAGTCCTGAGTGCGCCAGTGCGCCAGTGCGCCTATTTTGGGCCACTGGCCAAGTACCTCATATCAGGCCCTCCGGGTCCCAAACTTGTGTTTCATGACATCAAGGTCAAGTCCTAGAAGTGCCAAGGTCGCGCCAAGGCAGGTCGAGGACATGTCCCAAGAACTCCCATCCGAGCTCAGATGTGCGCCTAAGCCGGGGTCCCTGTTCCGCCAGCGGTGGATCAGAGGTTCTCCCTCTGCGCCAAGCCTGACAACATTTGCGCCAAGCGTAAACGACGATGCACTTCTATTATACTCCTAACGTACTTTAAAAGCGCGGTCCCAAATCCTGATTACGAAGACAGTCAAAAATCCAAGTTTGGCCAGCTTGCGTTCCCACTTGCCAGCTTGCATTCACACTTCCGGCCATGCTCTGATTGGTTCGAATAGATTTTAAAGACTTTATAATTAATTAAAAGTAAAATAACTTTCCCTATTCCTATAGGACATGGTTTTACCAATCTGTATAGAACAAGGTTATACCAATCCTTATAGAACAAGGTTTTCCCTTTGTCTATAAAAGGGAGCCTTTGTTCAGTGTTTTGGAGGGAGATAATTAGCTAGGGACGTTTTGGTTTCTGGGAAAACAGAGACCTGAGCCACAGAGTTCCGTTTTGGTTTTCTAGAGAATTAGGGACCATATATTTTCGGAGATAATCTTTCACTTAGATTATTGGACGTGGAGCTTGGAGAAGAAGGCCCTGCCGTGTCTTCTGCTGCATCTTTTCTTAACAATCTCTTCTGTACCCTTATTTTCATTATTACAATTTACTTATGGATTCAATTATACTTGTGTTTATTTCAGTTATGTGTGAGTAGTCATTAGGATTAGGGCTGCTTGAAGCCCTAGCCATGTTAGCTTGTTAATTGGATTTCTGGCTCTTGATTATGATTGCTATGCATGCTGAATAAGTTCGATTACTATGCTTAATGAGCTTAATTTATGCCTATAAGATTAGCTACCTTGTTTGCATATAATTATAGATGTAATTGCTTGAGTGACCGTCATATCATCTTGTGATTTGGAGCATCGAAAGTATTCGTACTTGTAATCTTAACTCATGACGACCTAGGATTGCATGCCACTTTGCTAGGCTAATGTGGTGTCATTAAATTCTCTTTAAACTTCATGCATCATCTTAAAAGGTAGGTGATAGACGTTCTAGGCATATGCCCTGTTTAGAACATGCTAAGTAAGAGGGAATAAGATGTGTCTAGTGAACCAACGCCAGGTCCTAGGCACGGGCACCTAATTCAGAAAATGCATAGTAATTTGATCAAGGAAATCTGGTTAAGAGCTATAATTGGTTAGAGTGGATAGTAAGCCTTAATTCGCCTTAGTTAACAACCTTTCATTCTTGCATTGTTATTTTCTGCACTTTGATTTACTTGTCTTTAAATTTCAGTTACCACATCATAAACCCCCCCCCCCCCCCCCCCCCCCCCTGTGCGTGTGTGTGTGTGTTTTTATTTAAGTTAACAAATCTGAACTAAATTGGTCATAACGTTGATACAAGTCCTCGAGGGATCGACTCTTGCTGTGCTACTATACTATACTTATCGATTTGTGCACTTGCAAGGATTTTATAACTGTTAGAATTGAATTGCATATTTCTTGCTCTTTAAATTTACCAACAAGTTTTTGGCGCCGTTGCCGGGGACTTGTCCCTCAACGGTGCCCATTCAAGTTTAGATTTGTAACTTAGTTTTTTTTTTTCTTTTTTGTTAGGTACCCGTGTATGTCATTCCAAGGTTCAGTGCACGGGTCATCAAGTGGACCATCATCGCAAGCATCTTCAGTCCACGGCTCCCCGCCACCAAGGCCAAGGAGGATGGCGGACCACAGAGAAGAGCAGGGCCTGGAACGTGGCCTAGTACCGCAAGCCCCATGGCGCCTTAAGGATTTTGCCATGCCCCATGTCTCGGAGGATCAATTTCCAATTGTTTTTCCCGAGTCAACAGTGGCAAACTTCGAATTAAAGTCGGGGACAGTTCACATGCTGCCTACATTCCACGGCCTTTCTGGCGAGGACCCGCACTTTCATATCAAGGAATTTGTTGAGGTTTGTTCAACACTGCGCATCAATGGAATGACGGAATCTGAAATCCGCCTGCGGCTCTTTCACTTCAGTCTCAAGGATCGCGCCAAGACATGGTTTCATTCATTGGCGCCGGCTTCCATTCACTCTTGGAGGGACTTGACGTCCAAATTCTGAACACAGTACTTTCCCGTGGAAAAGACAAATGAGTTAAAGTCCAAGATCATGAACCCACGGCAAGACATGGAGGAGTCTTTCTACGAGTTTTGGGAGCGGTTCAATCAGATGCTATGGGCGTGCCCCCACCACCATATTGATGCCCATCATCTTATGCTATACTTCTATGGAGGCTTGAAAACTAGCGATCGGACAATGGTGGATTCTCAATCCCAAGGGATTCTAGAAGGCATAGCCGAGGAAGCAAGGACCGCCTTTGAGAACATTGCTCAAAGGGAAAAACAGTTCAGCTACAGGGGTCCCTCCTCTAGAGCTACGGGTGATGCATCCGCCAAATACAAAGATGACGCCATTGCTCAGCTCACGGCAATGGTAAAACAATTGTGTAGCGAGAAAGCCAAAGGAGTTCACATCTGCGAGGTTTGTTCAATTCAGGGCCACACATCCCAGGACTGCCCGGTTGTGGAAGAGGCCAACTTTGCTGGAGGGTTCAATAGCAATTCTCGACCCCGGAATGACCCATATTCCAACGCTTACAATCCGGGGTGGAGAAATCATCCTAATTTCCGTTGGAGCAACAATCAAGCAACCGCGAATCCCTTGCCACCCCCTGGATTTGAGCAGCAAGCCGCAGGCCCTCAGGGGAACTACCACGGTCCTTCCTCAAACCAGAATGGCGGAAGCAAGTCTGTTGAGGACTCCATCCATATCCTGACTCAACAGCAGGCTCAACTAATAAAATTCATGCACGATAGCCAGAGTCAGACGGGAGACTTCAAAAATGCAATTGCAAACTTGGAGCGTCAAATGGGACAGGTGGCGAACCAACTAAATCAGCGGGAGCAGGGCAAGCTACCGAGTCAAGTCCTGGTAAATCCGAAAGGATTTCACAATCCTACGGCTAATGCCATCACGCTGGAGAAGAAAACACCACTTCAAGACCCCACATATGCCACCCTCACAGGACCTGAAACTGAGCCTCAACCTACTCTGCCAAGGATCACCGACCAGGGGGCGCCGCAAAACATGCCACGGCCAACACCTCTGGCGCAGAGCCGGCCCAACGAGTCACCAAGTGCCCTACCGTAAAGAGGACCTAACACTGCGCCTACTTCGGCCACGGCTGGCATGCAACCTGCTCCTAAGCCCAAGTCGCAGCACTCGAATACTTCTAACTCTAAACCTCAGAATTCCAATTCTAAAAAAGTCACTTTTGAGTTAGCTAATAATGTTGATTATCCATTTCCTCGCAGGTTCCAAAAAAGGAATAAGCAAAAGGAGGACTTTGAGGAAGAAATCATCAGCATGTTGCAGAAGCTTCAGATCACACTGCCTTTCCATAAAATTGTCAAGCACATGCCTATCTTTGCGAAGCTGATCAAGGACTTAGTTGCAGGCAAGCGTGGTTTTAGCTCCATGGACACCATTGACATCCCTAAGGCCTGCTCGGCTGCCCTTTTGCGCATGCCCCTTAAGGCCAATGATCCTGGGCCGCCATCCCTTCCATGTGTCATTCAGTCAAAAAGATTCGAACATTGCCTTTGCGACACGGGAGCATCAGTGAACATCATGCCATTCCACATTTACAGGTCACTCAACCTAGGCGCACTCAAGCCCACGCACCTATGTGTCAGGTTGGCTAACGCTTCTGTAACCAACCTAATGGGGGTTCTTGAAGACGTACTGGTACAAATCGGAGATACATGCATCCCTGCCGACTTCTACGTACTAAGAATGGACAGAATTGACAAAAGTGAGGAACCTCCCCTCATCTTCGGACGACCCCTACTAGCCACAGCCGAGTGCCTCATCGACGTCAAAAAGGGCCAGGTCTCCATCAAGGTCCTGGACCAGCTTCGGACATTCTCCATCCATGACACCATCCAGTACCCTGCCGAGCCTATTGTAGATTTTCCGTTAAACACAATCGACTTACTGCTACGGGAGACAATTGCTCATTCATGCATGACGGATGACCTTGAGAAGGCCGTTACTAGTAACCCACACACTGTGGATTCACTTACAGATAGCGTGATTGAAGAGGTACGAGCCCTTGACATCATGCCAGCCCTCCCATTGCATAGGCCTCCCTTCGAAGCGTTACCATTCACAAGTCAGAAAACCCTGCCGTCCATCATAAAGGCTCCTGAACTCGAGCTGAAGCCCTTGCCCGAGCACTTAAAGTATGCATATTTGGGCGACAATCAAACCCTTCCAGTCATCATTGCATCTACCCTAAGTACGAAAGAGGAAAAGGCATTGGTTCACGTCCTTAAGGTCAATCAAACGGCAATTGGATGGACAATAGCTGACATCAAAGGCATAAGTCCCGCAAAATGCATGCATCGGATACTGCTAGAGGAAGACTCCAAACCATCACGGGAGGCACAGAGGCGATTGCATCCACCTATGAAGGAGGTCGTGCAGAAAGAAGTCCTAAAGCTTTTGGGCGTTGGAATCATCTATCCAATTAGTGACTCCAAGTGGGTGAGCCCTGTTGGTAGATTTAAAGAGCAAGAAATATGCAATTTAATTCTAACAGTTATAAAATCCTTGCAAGTGCACAAATCGATAAGTATAGTATAGTAGCACAGCAAGAGTCGATCCCTCGAGGACTTGTATCAACGTTATGACCAATTTAGTTCAGATTTGTTAACTTAAATAAAAACACACACACACACACGCAGGGGGGGTTTATGATGTGATAACTGAAATTTAAAGACAAGTAAATCAAAGTGCAGAAAATAACAATGCAAGAATGAAAGGTTGTTAACTAAGGCGAATTAAGGCTTACTATCCACTCTAACCAATTATAGCTCTTAACCAGATTTCCTTGATCAAATTACTATGCATTTTCTGAATTAGGTGCCCGTGCCTAGGACCTGGCGTTGGTTCACTAGACACATCTTATTCCCTCTTACTTAGCATGTTCTAAACAGGGCATATGCCTAGAACGTCTATCACCTACCTTTTAAGATGATGCATGAAGTTTAAAGAGAATTTAATGACACCACATTAGCCTAGCAAAGTGGCATGCAATCCTAGGTCGTCATGAGTTAAGATTACAAGTACGAATACTTTCGATGCTCCAAATCACAAGATGATATGACGGTCACTCAAGCAATTACATCTATAATTATATGCAAACAAGGTAGCTAATCTTATAGGCATAAATTAAGTTCATTAAGCATAGTAATCCAACTTATTCAGCATGCATAGCAATCATAATCAAGAGCCAGAAATCTAATCAATAAGCTAACATGGCTAGGGCTTCAAGCAGCCCTAATCCTAATGACTACTCACACATAACTGAAATAAACACAAGTATAATTGAATCCATAAGTAAATTGCAATAATGAAAATAAGGGTACAGAAGAGATTGTTAAGAACAGATGCAGCAGAAGACACGGCAGGGCCTTCTTCTCCAAGCTCCACGTCCAATAATCTAAGTGAAAGATTATCTCCGAAAATATATGGTCCCTAATTCTCTAGAAAACCAAAACGGAACTCTGTGGCTCAGGTCTCTGTTTTCCCAGAAACCAAAACGTCCCTAGCTAATTATCTCCCTCCAAAACACTGAACAAAGGCTCCCTTTTATAGACAAAGGGAAAACCTTGTTCTATAAGGATTGGTATAACCTTGTTCTATACAGATTGGTAAAACCATGTCCTATAGGAATAGGGAAAGTTATTTTACTTTTAATTAATTATAAAGTCTTTAAAATCTATTCGAACCAATCAGAGCATGGCCGGAAGTGTGAATGCAAGCTGGCAAGTGGGAACGCAAGCTGGCCAAACTTGGATTTTTGACTGTCTTCGTAATCAGGATCTGGGACCGCGCTTTTGAAGTACGTTAGGAGTATAATAGACGCGCATCGTCATTCAGGCTTGGCGCAAATGTTGTCATGCTTGGCGCAGAGGGAGAACCTCGGATCCACCGCTGGCGGAACAGGGACCCCGGCTTGGGCGCACTTCTGGGCTCGGATGGGAGTTCTTGGGACATGTCCTCGACCTGCCTTGGCGCGACCTTGGCACTTCTAGGACTTGACCTTGATGTCATGAAACACAAGTTCGGGACCCGGAGGGCCTGATATGAGATATTTGGCCAGTGGCCCAAAATAGGCGCACTGGCGCACTGGCGCACTCAGGACTCCGTTCAGGACCTGATATTGAAATGAGGATATCTCCTTCATCTGGACTCCGATTTGAGTCATTCTTTTTGCGTTCTTTCCAGATTTTACCTATCTTTCTAACTCTGCACAAGTCTCACAAGATTGATCATTTTCTACTATTGATGGCACGAAATCATTCAAAAGACATGTAAGAGAGGCATATAAAGACATCAAAATGATGCATAAATAACGACTGATCAAATACCCCCAAACCTATCTTTTGCTAGTCCCTGAGCAAAACAAATGCTAACAAAATGAAAAGACTCGATTTTAGTTAAGATAGAACATTTAAACCCCTAGGTTCACCTAGTAGGAGGAGTTTTGTCTCCTGAGGTTTATAACAGTACGATACCCTCAAACGTTTTACTTAAACAAAAAGATGCTAGATAAAGTACTCTTAACAAGCTAATAAGAATCAAAGTAAGTAGACATGCTTTGCAGAACTAAAAGGAATGCCATAGCCGTGAGTGTCATGTGAAGGGGTACGTGTATAAATGCCAATATTTTCAGGTGATCAAGTTTGAAAACAACTTCATCTAAGTGCCCTAGAAAGATTTCGCCTCGACTCTAATCCTCACTAGGCAACTCTCAATTCACACAAGAATCCTAGGCTTACACTCTTTTCAAGCATATGTGATGAGTTTATGTTATGAAATTCAAATTTAATCACATATGAGTAACAATGAAGAATAGCACTTTATGGAAATAAAGATCTCATGAAAGGAATTGAACTTTAAGAACATAGATACGTACCTTAATCCTCAGCATGATTGTCCATAAGATCAGTTAGGTCTTCCTTTTTAGGTTGTATTGGGGCTAAGCTTTGGGGTTTAGCAAGGAAGGATGGGATTCAAAGAACCTGAGTTGTGCCAAGGCATGAGAAGTCATGAATTGAACTTGGAATTTCTGAACTGAATCCTTTCTTAAGGCCCACGACATTGTGCTTTCCTGATGACTTATTTTGTGGCTCTTGTGGCTTGTTTTGAGGCTCTTGTGGCTTGTTTTGAGGCTCTTGGCTCACTTGGCTCAATTCACTTTGTTTTTCACTTATTTTTTCCTTCTTTTTCTCAACGTTTCTTTCTTTCTTTTGATTTGAACGTTTTTTTTTTTGTTTATGTTCGTCTTTGAATTGAATTGAACCAAGATCATGCAATGATTTCCTCAAATTTTCGTGCAGCTTGCAACTTGTAAAACTTTTCTTTACTTTTGAACTTTCAATTGACGCCAATGTCCTTTGAATTGGGCAGCATCTTCTTTCACCTCTTATTCTCACCATGAATCTCATTTATGGCAACCTTAGCACAAACTGAGGTTATAGGGTATGGCTGTGATGAATGGCTAAGTATTTTGGGTTAGGTTATACTTTGGGTGATGAAAGAAAAGGTTGAGTGTTTGGCTTCAAAATTGGCTTAGGGAGCATGCAATAGGGTAGGATAAGGCTTTTAGAGGTTAAAGCACACATAGCCTACATCATTTCTTATGGCAAAGCATACATTAAATCAAGAGTATCTAAATGATGTTAGTTCTTTAAAATTCAATGCAAATATGATGTAATGAGATCAACAATTAAGAACAAAGTGATGAGTATTTAAGAGTAGAAACAAGTATATCCCTCAGAAAGAATGGCAATTAGGCTCAAAGATCTCACAGGGTAGTCTCCACTAATTTTCTAAGGTTCACTCAAATTCAGTTATTTCGTTCACTTAATCACTTAAAACATGGTATTATGAAGTGCAAATTATGAACTACTTGACCATGGCATGACTCTTAGTAAAGCAAAGATAGTTAACTTAGCATATACATTCCTATTAACAAGTTATCATACTAATCACAAGCAGAAATTTAAATGTCCTGGCCGTGTATCACCCCCAAACCTACTTGTTTCTATATGCAAAATTTTAAATCCACACCCCCAAACCTAAACTGAACATTGTCCTCAATGTGATAAGCAATAAGCTTGACAACAGTAGAAAGGTTTGAGAGATATAACGGGCAGCAACAGAAAAGGAAGTGAGAAATACAAACCAGGGCTAGGCTGCCTCCTAGGAGCGCTTTATTTAACGTCTAGGCAAGACGGGGCCGGCATGCTAGGCTTTTGATGGTGCCCAAGATTTCAGCGTCAACATGGAACCGATTATGAGCCTCTTGCTGTAGAATCTGCGCTGCAGCATGGAGAAAAAAATTAGAGACACAAAAAGGAATCCATCGACGAGAACGTAACTTATCGGGAAAGAGATTGAGGAGTGATTTGAATGAGAGCAGTTGCTGTCCACTCTTGAATGTTTTCCTTGGACAATGCCCGTGGGGGAACAGCTTTCGTTGTGCCCTGTACGTTCTATACTTCATCCTTGGTCCCTTCCGTTGATTTTTCCTTCGGAACTTGAAGAGGGGGACCAAGTTGAGTGCCTTTAGCATATTCTTGGTGTTTTTATGGTGGAACCTGCACGGGAAAAGTTCAACAGCATTAGGAGCTAAATCAGAATTGAAATCCAAGTTTTCCTTATTAAAATGAAAGTTAAATGTTTCAGGATTGAGTTGAGAAAGCGTATTGAATTTCAAAACCGGGTCCTTGTCCTTGGGCAGGGGCTGAGACACGGCTGTCAGCAGATTGAGAGGCACGGGCTGATCCTTGGGTTCTGCCGTGGATGTGTCTTGAAGCGTGGCCGCAGCGCTGCGCGTCTCAGATGCGCGCTGGGAAGGTACTGGTGCAGCGGCTAAAGACTTGCCCTGCAGTGAATCAGTTGGCGCAGCTTGGCTCATTGAAGTCGTTCCCTGGACATGTCCAGGTTCTGTGGCACTGGGCTGTGGCTGCGGCAGGGCATTTAGCAAGTCCTAGGACTCAGCAGGATCCTGGGTTTGCGGCAGGGCGGTAGGCAGAACGTGGTCATGGCTGTGGGACACAACTTGGGGCAGTGCGTTGCTGCTGGGCAGCACATAGGGCAGGGGTATTGGTTTGACCTGGATGTCCTTGTCACCATCATCCGTCCTATTCCCTTCCTCCCAACTTTCTTCCATTTTGCTTTCCAATCTGTTAGGGCAAGGCAAAGAAGTATAGTTAGACATGAAATCAGAATCAGAATCATTATAAAAGGAAGAGTATACTGGAGGGTATGAATTGGGTGCGTCCCACTGCTCAATCTGAGCAGAATCGGGAGACGCTGTCACGGCATGGCCTTGGGCGGAATTCATGGCATCCATGGCAAGCACTTGTCGAAGTGTTAGCTTGGTGGTGTCCATATTATGCTCTTCATTCATAGCCTCACTTGGTGGGGGATGTGCCCTTTCTTCTGTTTGGCATACAATGAACTCAAACACCCTCTTGCTTTTTTCCAGTATCTCCTCCAAGCGATGTGTTTGCTCTCGTTGTTCTTCACAAAAAGCGGCCATGAATTGATTACAAGCCTCCATGCATTGCTCCAAGGCCCTCAGCGTAGGTAGGAGGTCAGGAGTGGGTTCGGAGTGAGGAACTGTTTGTGGGGAGTTCCATGTGAAATTAGGCTGCTGGCACCATCCTGGGTTGTATGGTTCTGAGTTTTCGTGATTGCTCCACCCCTGATTGAATGAAGTTGGGTATGGATTGTTCCAGGCTCCCGTCTCCATGTATGGATAATCCCATGGTCCCATATCCATGTATGAGTTGTTCATATGTACATGAGAAGGATGACAAACAAAGTTAGTAAACAATCTAAATGAAATCTAAATAGGTACTATACAAAATTTAGTTAACTAAATCTGAATTAATGGGCACCGTTGAGGGACAAGTCCCCGGCAGCGGCGCCAAAAACTTGTTGGTAGATTTAAAGAGCAAGAAATATGCAATTTAATTCTAACAGTTATAAAATCCTTGCAAGTGCACAAATCGATAAGTATAGTATAGTAGCACAGCAAGAGTCGATCCCTCGAGGACTTGTATCAACGTTATGACCAATTTAGTTCAGATTTGTTAACTTAAATAAAAACACACACACACACACACAGGGGGGGTTTATGATGTGATAACTGAAATTTAAAGACAAGTAAATCAAAGTGCAGAAAATAACAATGCAAGAATGAAAGGTTGTTAACTAAGGCGAATTAAGGCTTACTATCCACTCTAACCAATTATAGCTCTTAACCAGATTTCCTTGATCAAATTACTATGCATTTTCTGAATTAGGTGCCCGTGCCTAGGACCTGGCGTTGGTTCACTAGACACATCTTATTCCCTCTTACTTAGCATGTTCTAAACAGGGCATATGCCTAGAACGTCTATCACCTACCTTTTAAGATGATGCATGAAGTTTAAAGAGAATTTAATGACACCACATTAGCCTAGCAAAGTGGCATGCAATCCTAGGTCGTCATGAGTTAAGATTACAAGTACGAATACTTTCGATGCTCCAAATCACAAGATGATATGACGGTCACTCAAGCAATTACATCTATAATTATATGCAAACAAGGTAGCTAATCTTATAGGCATAAATTAAGTTCATTAAGCATAGTAATCCAACTTATTCAGCATGCATAGCAATCATAATCAAGAGCCAGAAATCTAATCAATAAGCTAACATGGCTAGGGCTTCAAGCAGCCCTAATCCTAATGACTACTCACACATAACTGAAATAAACACAAGTATAATTGAATCCATAAGTAAATTGCAATAATGAAAATAAGGGTACAGAAGAGATTGTTAAGAACAGATGCAGCAGAAGACACGGCAGGGCCTTCTTCTCCAAGCTCCACGTCCAATAATCTAAGTGAAAGATTATCTCCGAAAATATATGGTCCCTAATTCTCTAGAAAACCAAAACGGAACTCTGTGGCTCAGGTCTCTGTTTTCCCAGAAACCAAAACGTCCCTAGCTAATTATCTCCCTCCAAAACACTGAACAAAGGCTCCCTTTTATAGACAAAGGGAAAACCTTGTTCTATAAGGATTGGTATAACCTTGTTCTATACAGATTGGTAAAACCATGTCCAATAGGAATAGGGAAAGTTATTTTACTTTTAATTAATTATAAAGTCTTTAAAATCTATTCGAACCAATCAGAGCATGGCCGGAAGTGTGAATGCAAGCTGGCAAGTGGGAACGCAAGCTGGCCAAACTTGGATTTTTGACTGTCTTCGTAATCAGGATCTGGGACCGCGCTTTTGAAGTACGTTAGGAGTATAATAGAAGCGCATCCTCGTTCAGGCTTGGCACAAATGTTGTCATGCTTGGCGCAGAGGGAGAACCTCGGATCCACCGCTGGCGGAACAGGGACCCCGGCTTGGGCGCACTTCTGGGCTCGGATGGGAGTTCTTGGGACATGTCCTCGACCTGCCTTGGCGCGACCTTGGCACTTCTAGGACTTGACCTTGATGTCATGAAACACAAGTTCGGGACCCGGAGGGCCTGATATGAGATACTTGGCCAGTGGCCCAAAATAGGCGCACTGGCGCACTGGCGCACTGGCGCACTCAGGACTCCGTTCAGGACCTGATATTGAAATGAGGATATCTCCTTCATCTGGACTCCGATTTGAGTCATTCTTTTTGCGTTCTTTCCAGATTTTACCTATCTTTCTAACTCTGCACAAGTCTCACAAGATTGATCATTTTCTACTATTGATGGCACGAAATCATTCAAAAGACATGTAAGAGAGGCATATAAAGACATCAAAATGATGCATAAATAACGACTGATCAAGCCCAGTCCAGGTCGTGCCAAAGAAAAGTGGGATCACAGTGGTTAAAAACGAGCAGGATGAGCTTGTACCTCAATGGATTCAAACAGGATGGAGAGTGTGCATCGACTATCGAAAGCTAAATATAACCACATGCAAGGACCACTTTCCTTTGCCCTTCATTGATCAAATGCTCGAGCGCCTGGCTGGACACTCCCACTATTGCTTCTTGGACGGCTACTCAGGATACAATCAGATTGCTATTGCACCCGAAGATCAAGAAAAAACAACATTCACATGCCCATATGGCACCTTTGAATACAGAAGAATGCCGTTTGGATTGTGCAATGCCCCAGCTACCTTTCAGCGTTGCATGATGAGCATCTTCTCCGATATGGTGGAAGATATAATTGAAGTATTCATGGACGACTTCTCAGTGTTTGGACATTCATTCGAACTGTGCTTAGTTAACCTAACCCGAGTACTGGAACGGTGCAGAGAAAGCAACTTAGTGCTGAACTGGGAAAAGTGCCATTTCATGGTACAACAGGGAATTGTCTTGGGTCATGTGATCTCTAGCCGAGGCATTGAAGTGGACAAAGCAAAGTTAGACATAGTAGAGAGGCTGCCGTACCCCACTACAGTCAAAGAGGTTCGATCGTTCTTAGGGCATGCTGGCTTTTACCGCAGATTCATCAAAGATTTCTCGAAAATCACAAGACCTTTGTGTGATCTTCTAGCCAAGGACGCCACATTCGAGTTCACTAAGGGATGCCGTGAGGCATTCAACACACTCAAGGCAAAGCTCACGGCATCACCCATCATCATGCCACCGAATTGGGACTTACCATTCGAACTAATGTGTGATGCCTCAGACTTCGCCATAGGAGCAGTTTTAGGACAGCGTTTTGACAAGCTCCCTCATGTCATTTACTACGCAAGCCGAACCCTGAATGATACCTGATCAGTCGTTATTTATGCATCATTTTGATGTCTTTATATGCCTCTCTTACATGTCTTTTGAATGATTTCGTGCCATCAATAGTAGAAAATGATCAATCTTGTGAGCCTTGTGCAGAGTTAGAAAGATAGGTAAAATCTGGAAAGAACGCAAAAAGAATGACTCAAATCGGAGTCCAGATGAAGGAGATATCCTCATTTCAATATCAGGTCCTGAACGGAGTCCTGAGTGCGCCAGTGCGCCTATTTTGTGCCACTGGCCAAGTACCTCATATCAGGCCCTCCGGGTCCCAAACTTGTGTTTCATGACATTAAGGTCAAGTCCTAGAAGTGCCAAGGTCGCGCCAAGGCAGGTCGAGGACATGTCCCAAGAACTCCCATCCGAGCCCAGATGTGCGCCTAAGCCGGGGTCCCTGTTCCGCCAGCGGTGGATCAGAGGTTCTCCCTCTGCGCTAAGCCTGACAACATTTGCGCCAAGCCTGAACGACGATGCGCTTCTATTATACTCCTAACGTACTTCAAAAGCGCGGTCCCAGATCCTGATTACGAAGACAGTCAAAAATCCAAGTTTGGCCAGCTTGCGTTCCCACTTGCCAGCCTGCATTCACACTCCCGGCCAGCTTGCGTTCCCACTTGCCAGCCTGCGTTCCCACTTTCCCTATTCCTATAGGACATGGTTTTACCAATCTGTATAGAACAAGGTTATACCAATCCTTATAGGACATAGGTTTGACCAATCCTTATAGAACAAGGTTTTCCCTTTGTCTATAAAAGGGAGCCTTTGTTCAGTGTTTTAGGGAGAGATAATTAGCTAGGGACGTTTTGGTTTCTGGGAAAACAGAGACCTGAGCCACAGAGTTCCGTTTTGGTTTTCTAGAGAATTAGGGACCATATATTTTCGGAGATAATCTTTCACTTAGATTATTGGACGTGGAGCTTGGAGAAGAAGGCCCTGCCGTGTCTTCTGCTGCATCTGTTCTTAACAATCTCTTCTGTACCCTTATTTTCATTATTACAATTTACTTATGGATTCAATTATACTTGTGTTTATTTCAGTTATGTGTGAGTAGTCATTAGGATTAGGGCTGCTTGAAGCCCTAGCCATGTTAGCTTGTTAATTGGATTTCTGGCTCTTGATTATGATTGCTATGCATGCTGAATAAGTTGGATTACTATGCTTAATGAACTTAATTTATGCCTATAAGATTAGCTACCTTGTTTGCATATAATTATAGATGTAATTGCTTGAGTGACCGTCATATCATCTTGTGATTTGGAGCATCGAAAGTATTCGTACTTGTAATCTTAACTCATGACGACCTAGGATTGCATGCCACTTTGCTAGGCTAATGTGGTGTCATTAAATTCTCTTTAAACTTCATGCATCATCTTAAAAGGTAGGTGATAGACGTTCTAGGCATATGCCCTGTTTAGAACATGCTAAGTAAGAGGGAATAAGATGTGTCTAGTGAACCAACGCCAGGTCCTAGGCACGGGCACCTAATTCAGAAAATGCGTAGTAATTAGGTCAAGGAAATTTGGTTAAGAGCTATAATTGGTTAGAGTGGATAGTAAGCCTTAATTCGCCTTAGTTAACAACCTTTCATTCTTGCATTGTTATTTTCTGCACTTTGATTTACTTGTCTTTAAATTTCAGTTATCACATCATAAACCCCCCTCTTGCGTGTGTGTGTGTGTTTTTATTTAAGTTAACAAATCTGAACTAAATTGGTCATAACGTTGATACAAGTCCTCGAGGGATCGACTCTTGCTGTGCTACTATACTATACTTATCGATTTGTGCACTTGCAAGGATTTTATAACTGTTAGAATTGAATTGCATATTTCTTGCTCTTTAAATCTACCAACAAGTTTTTGGCGCCGTTGCCGGGGACTTGTCCCTCAACGGTGCCCATTAATTCAGATTTAGTTAACTAAATTTTGTATAGTACCTATTTAGATTTCATTTAGATTGTTTACTAACTTTGTTTGTCATCCTTCTCATGTACATATGAACAACTCATACATGGATATGGGACCATGGGATTATCCATACATGGAGACGGGAGCTTGGAACAATCCATACCCAACTTCATTCAATCAGGGGTGGAGCAATCACGAAAACTCAGAACCATACAACCCAGGATGGTGCCAGCAGCCTAATTTCACATGGAACTCCCCACAAACAGTTCCTCACTCCGAACCCACTCCTGACCTCCTACCTACGTTGAGGGCCTTGGAGCAATGCATGGAGGCTTGTAATCAATTCATGGCCGCTTTTTGTGAAGAACAAAGAGAGCAAACACATCGCTTGGAGGAGATACTGGAAAAAAGCAAGAGGGTGTTTGAGTTCATTGTATGCCAAACAGAAGAAAGGGCACATCCCCCACCAAGTGAGGCCGTGAATGAAGAGCATAATAAGGACACCACCAAGCTAACACTTCGACAAGTGCTTGCCATGGATGCCATGAATTCCGCCCAAGGCCATGCCATGACAGCGTCTCCCAATTCTGCTCAAATTGAGCAGTGGGACGCACCCAATTCATACCCTCCAGTATACTCTTCCTTTTATAATGATTCTGATTCTGATTTCATGTCTAACTATACTTCTTTGCCTTGCCCTAACAGATTGGAAAGCAAAATGGAAGAAAGTTGGGAGGAAGGAAATAGGACGAATGATGGTGACAAGGACATCCAGGTCAAACCAATACCCCTGCCCTATGTGCTGTCCAGCAGCAACGCACTGCCCCAAGTTGTGTCCCACAGCCATGACCACGTTCTGCCTACCGCCCTGCCGCAAACCCAGGATCCTGCTGAGTCCCAGGACTTGCTCAATGCCCTGCCGCAGCCACAGCCCAGCGCCACAGAACCTGGACATGTCCAGGGAACGACTTCAATGAGCCAAGCTGCGCCAACTGATTCACTGCAGGGCAAGTCTTTAGCCGCTGCAGCAGTACCTTCCCAGCGCGCATCTGAGACGCGCAGCGGTGCGGCCACGCTTCAAGACACATCCACGGCAGAACCCAAGGATCAGCCCGTGCCTCTCAATCTGCTGACAGCCGTGTCTCAGCCCCTGCCCAAGGACAAGGACCCGGTTTTGAAATTCAATACGCTTTCTCAACTCAATCCTGAAACATTTAACTTTCATTTTAATAAGGCAAACTTGGATTTCAATTCTGATTTAGCTCCTAATGCTGTTGAACTTTTCCCGTGCAGGTTCCACCATAAAAACACCAAGAATATGCTAAAGGCACTCAACTTGGTCCCCCTCTTCAAGTTCCGAAGGAAATATCAACGGAAGGGACCAAGGATGAAGTATAGAACGTACAGGGCACAACGAAAGTTGTTCCCCCACGGGCATTGTCCAAGGAAAACATTCAAGAGTGGACAGCAACTGCTCTCATTCAAATCACTCCTCAATCTCTTTCCCGATAAGTTACGTTCTCGTCGATGGATTCCTTTTTGTGTCTCTAACTTTTTTCTCCATGCTGCAGCGCAGATTCTACAGCAAGAGGCTCATAATCGGTTCCATGTTGACACTGAAATCCTGGGCACACCATCAAATGCCTAGCATGCCAGCCCCGTCTTGCCTAGACGTTAAATAAAGCGCTCCTAGGAGGCAGCCTAGCCCTGGTTTGTATTTCTCTTTTTCCTTTTCTGTTTCTGCCCGTTATATCTCTCAAACCTTTCTACTGTTGTCATGCTTACTGCTTATCACATTGAGGACAATGTTCAGTTTAGGTTTGGGGGTGTGGATTTAAATTTTACATATAGAAACAAGTAGGTTTGGGGGTGATACACGGCCAGGACATTTAAATTTCTGCTTGTGATTGGTATGATAACTTGTTAATAGGAATGTATATGCTAAGTTAACTATCTTTGCTTTACTAAGAGTCATGCCATGGTCAAGTAGTTCATAATTTGCACTTCATAATGCCATGTTTTAAGTGATTAAGTGAACGAAATAACTGAATTTGAGTGAACCTTAGAAAATTAGTGGAGACTACCCTGTGAGATCTTCGAGCCTAATTGCCATTCTTTTTGAGGGATATACTTGTTTCTACTCTTAAATACTCATCACTTTTGTTCTTAATTGTTGATCTCATTACATCATATTTGCATTGAATTTTAAAGAACTAACATCATTTAGATACTCTTTATTTAATGTATGCTTTGCCATAAGAAATGATGTAGGCTATGTGTGCTTTAACCTCTAAAGGCCTTATCCTACCCTATTGCATGCTCCCTAAGCCAATTTTGAAGCCAAACACTCAACCTTTTCTTTCATCACCCAAAGTATAACCTAACCCAAAATACTTAGCCATTCATCACAGCCATACCCTATAACCTCAGTTTGTGCTAAGGTTGCCACAAATGAGATTCATGGTAAGAATGAGAGGTGAAAGAAGATGATGCCCAATTCAAAGGAAATTGGCGTCAATTGAAAGTTCAAAAGTAAAGAAAAGTTTTACAAGTTGCAAGCTGCATGAAAATTTGAGGAAATCATTGCATGATCTTGGTTCAATTTAATTCAAAGACGAACAGAAACAAAAAACGTTAAAATCAAAAGAAAGAAAGAAACGTTGAGAAAAAGAAGGAAAAAAATAAGTGAAAAACAAAGTGAATTGAGCCAAGTGAGCCAAGAGCCTCAAAATAAGCCACAAGAGCCACAAAATAAGTCATCAGGAAAGCACAATGTCGTGGGCCTTAAGAAAGGATTCAGTTCAGAAATTCCAAGTTCAATTCATGACTTCTCATGCCTTGGCACAACTCAGGTTCTTTGAATCCCATCCTTCCTTGCAAAACCCCAAAGCTTAGCCCCAATACAACCTAAAAAGGAAGACCTAACGGATCTTATGGACAATCATGCTGAGGATTAAGGTACGTATCTATGTTCTTAAAAGTTCAATTCCTTTCATGAGATCTTTATTTCCATAAAGTGCTATTCTTCATTGTTACTCATATGTGATTAAATTTGAATTTCATAACATAAACTCATCACATATACTTGAAAAGAGTGTAAGCCTAGGATTCTTGTGTGAATTGAGAGTTGCCTAGTGAGGATTAGAGTCGAGGCGAAATCTTTCTAGGGCACTTAGATGAAGTTGTTTTCAAACTTGAACACCTGAAAATATTGGCATTTATACACGTACCCCTTCACATGACACTCACGGCTATGGCATTCCTTTTAGTTCTGCAAAGCATGTCTACTTACTTTGATTCTTATTAGCTTGTTAAGAGTACTATATCTAGCATCTTTTTGTTTAAGTAAAACGTTTGAGGGTTTCGTACTGTTATAAACCTCAGGAGACAAAACTCCTCCTACTAGGTGAACCTAGGGGTTTAAATGTTCTATCTTAACTAAAATCGAGTCTTTTCATTTTGTTAGCATTTGTTTTGCTCAGGGACTAGCAAAAGATAGGTTTGGGGGTATTTGATCAGTCGTTATTTATGCATCATTTTGATGTCTTTATATGCCTCTCTTACATGTCTTTTGAATGATTTCGTGCCATCAATAGTAGAAAATGATCAATCTTGTGAGCCTTGTGCAGAGTTAGAAAGATAGGTAAAATCTGGAAAGAACGCAAAAAGAATGACTCAAATCGGAGTCCAGATGAAGGAGATATCCTCATTTCAATATCAGGTCCTGAACGGAGTCCTGAGTGCGCCAGTGCCCCTATTTTGTGCCACTGGCCAAGTACCTCATATCAGGCCCTCCGGGTCCCAAACTTGTGTTTCATGACATTAAGGTCAAGTCCTAGAAGTGCCAAGGTCGCGCCAAGGCAGGTCGAGGACATGTCCCAAGAACTCCCATCCGAGCCCAGATGTGCGCCTAAGCCGGGGTCCCTGTTCCGCCAGCGGTGGATCAGAGGTTCTCCCTCTGCGCTAAGCCTGACAACATTTGCGCCAAGCCTGAACGACGATGCGCTTCTATTATACTCCTAACGTACTTCAAAAGCGCGGTCCCAGATCCTGATTACGAAGACAGTCAAAAATCCAAGTTTGGCCAGCTTGCGTTCCCACTTGCCAGCCTGCATTCACACTCCCGGCCAGCTTGCGTTCCCACTTGCCAGCCTGCGTTCCCACTTTCCCTATTCCTATAGGACATGGTTTTACCAATCTGTATAGAACAAGGTTATACCAATCCTTATAGAACATAGGTTTGACCAATCCTTATAGAACAAGGTTTTCCCTTTGTCTATAAAAGGGAGCCTTTGTTCAGTGTTTTAGGGAGAGATAATTAGCTAGGGACGTTTTGGTTTCTGGGAAAACAGAGACCTGAGCCACAGAGTTCCGTTTTGGTTTTCTAGAGAATTAGGGACCATATATTTTCGGAGATAATCTTTCACTTAGATTATTGGACGTGGAGCTTGGAGAAGAAGGCCCTGCCGTGTCTTCTGCTGCATCTGTTCTTAACAATCTCTTCTGTACCCTTATTTTCATTATTACAATTTACTTATGGATTCAATTATACTTGTGTTTATTTCAGTTATGTGTGAGTAGTCATTAGGATTAGGGCTGCTTGAAGCCCTAGCCATGTTAGCTTGTTAATTGGATTTCTGGCTCTTGATTATGATTGCTATGCATGCTGAATAAGTTGGATTACTATGCTTAATGAACTTAATTTATGCCTATAAGATTAGCTACCTTGTTTGCATATAATTATAGATGTAATTGCTTGAGTGACCGTCATATCATCTTGTGATTTGGAGCATCGAAAGTATTCGTACAATGTCGTGGGCCTTAAGAAATGATTCAGTTTGGAAATTCCAAGTTCAATTCATGACTTCTCATGCCTTGGCACAACTCAGGTTCTTTGAATCCCATCCTTCCTTGCTAAACCCCAAAGCTTAGCCCCAATACAACCTAAAAAGGAAGACCTAACGGATCTTATGGAAAATCATGCTGAGGATTAAGGTACGTATCTATGTTCTTAAAGTTCAATTCCCTTCATGAGATCTTTATTTCCATAAAGTGCTATTCTTCATTGTTACTCATATGTGATTAAATTTGAATTTCATAACATAAACTCCTCACATATGCTTGAAAAGAGTGTAAGCCTAGGATTCTTGTGTGAATTGAGAGTTGCCTAGTGAGGATTAGAGTCGAGGCGAAATCTTTCTAGGGCACTTAGATGAAGTTCTTTTCAAACTTGATCACCTGAAAATATTGGCATTTATACATGTACACCTTCACATGACACTCACGGCTATGGCATTCCTTTTAGTTCTGCAAAGCATGTCTACTTACTTTGATTCTTATTAGCTTGTTAAGAGTACTATATCTAGCATCTTTTTGTTTAAGTAAAACGTTTGAGGGTATCGTACTGTTATAAACCTCAGGAGACAAAACTCCTCCTACTAGGTGAACCTAGGGGTTTAAATGTTCTATCTTAACTAAAATTGAGTCTTTTCATTTTGTTAGCATTTGTTTTGCTCAGGGACTAGCAAAAGACAGGTTTGGGGGTATTTGATCAGTCGTTATTTATGCATCATTTTGAGGTCTTTATATGCCTCTCTTACATGTCTTTTGAATGATTTCGTGCCATCAATAGTAGAAAATGATCAATCTTGTGAGAATTGTGCAGAGTTAGAAAGATAGGAAAAATCTGGAAAGAACGCAAAAAGAATGACTCAAATCGGAGTCCAGATGAAGGAGATGTCCTCATTTCAATATCAGGTCCTGAACGGAGTCCTGAGTGCGCCAGTGCGCCAGTGCGCCAGTGCGCCTATTTTGGGCCACTAGCCACGTACCTCATATCAGGCCCTCCGGGTCCCGAACTTGTGTTTCATGACATCAAGGTCAAGTTCTAGAAGTGCCAAGGCCGCGCCAAGGCAGGTCGAAGACATGTCCCAAGAACTCCAATCCGAGCCCAGAAGTGCGCCCAAGGCGAGGTCCCTGTTCCGCCAGCGATGGAGCAGAGGTTCTCCCTCTGCGCCAAGCCTGACAACATTTGCGCCAAGCCTGAACGACGATGCGCTTCTATTATACTCCTAACGTACTTCAAAAGCGCGGTCCCAGATCCTGATTACGAAGACAGTCAAAAATCCAAGTTTGGCCCGCTTGCGTTCCCACTTGCCAGCCTGCATTCACACTTCCGGCCATGCTCTGATTGGTTAGAATAGATTTTAAAGACTTTATAATTAATTAAAAGTAAAATAACTTTCCCTATTCCTATAGGACATGGTTTTACCAATCTGTATAGAACAAGGTTATACCAATCCTTATAGAACAAGGTTTTCCCTTTGTGTATAAAAGGGAGCCTTTGTTCAGTGTTTAGGAGGGAGATAATGAGCTAAGGACGTTTTTGGTTTCTGGGAAAACAGAGACCTGAACCACAGAGTTCCGTTTTGGTTTTCTAGAGAATTAGGGACCATATATTTTCGGAGATAATCTTTCACTTAGATTATTGGACGTGGAGCTTGGAGAAGAAGGCCCTGCCGTGTCTTCTGCTGCATCTGTTCTTAACAATCTCTTCTGTACCCTTATTTTCATTATTGCAATTTACTTATGGATTCAATTATACTTGTGTTTATTTCAGTTATGTGTGAGTAGTCATTAGGATTAGGGCTGCTTGAAGCCCTAGCCATGTTAGCTTATTGATTGGATTTCTGGCTCTTGATTATGATTGCTATGCATGCTGAATAAGTTGGATTACCATGCTTAATGAACTTAATTTATGCCTATAAGATTAGCTACCTTGTTTGCATATAATTATAGATGTAATTGCTTGAGTGACCGTCATATCATCTGGTGATTTGGAGCATCGAAAGTATTCGTACTTGTAATCTTAACTCATGACGACCTAGGATTGCATGCCACTTTGCTAGGCTAATGTGGTGTCATTAAATTCTCTTTAAACTTCATGCATCATCTTAAAAGGTAGGTGATAGACGTTCTAGGCATATGCCCTGTTTAGAACATGCTAAGTAAGAGGGAATAAGATGTGTCTAGTGAACCAACGCCAGGTCCTAGGCACGGGCACCTAATTCAGAAAATGCATAGTAATTTGATCAAGGAAATCTGGTTAAAAGCTATAATTGGTTAGAGTGGATAGTAAGCCTTAATTCGCCTTAGTTAACAACCTTTCATTCTTGCATTGTTATTTTCTGCACTTTGATTTACTTGTCTTTAAATTTCAGTTATCACATCATAAACCCCCCCCTGTGTGTGTGTGTGTGTGTTTTTATTTAAGTTAACAAATCTGAACTAAATTGGTCATAACGTTGATACAAGTCCTCGAGGGATCGACTCTTGCTGTGCTACTATACTATACTTATCGATTTGTGCACTTGCAAGGATTTTAAAACTGTTAGAATTGAATTGCATATTTCTTGCTCTTTAAATCTACCAACAGAAAGTACTGTGTTAAGAATTTGGACGTCAAGTCCCTCCAAGAGTGAATGGAAGCCGGCGCCAATGAATGAAACCATGTCTTGGCGCGATCCTTGAGACTGAAGTGAAAGAGCCGCAGGCGGATTTCCGATTCCGTCATACCATTGATGCGCAGTGTTGAACAAACCTCAACAAATTCCTTGATATGAAAGTGCGGGTCCTCGCTAGCAAGGCCGTGGAATGTAGGCAGCATGTGAATTGTCCCCGACTTTAATTCGAAGTTTGCCACTGTTGACTCGGGAAAAACAATTGGAAATTGATCCTCCGAGACATGGGGCATGGCAAAATCCTTAAGGCGCCATGGGGCTTGCGGTACTAGGCCACGTTCCAGGCCCTGCTCTTCTCTGTGGTTCGCCATCCTCCTTGGGCTTGGTGGCGGGGAGCCGTGGACTGAAGATGCTTGCGATGATGGTCCACAGTGGTTAAAAACGAGCAGGATGAGCTTGTACCTCAACGGATTCAAACAGGATGGAGAGTGTGCATCGACTATCGAAAGCTAAATATAACCACACGCAAGGACCACTTTCCTTTGCCCTTCATTGATCAAATGCTCGAGCGCCTGGCTGGACACTCCCACTATTGCTTCTTGGACGGCTACTCAGGATACAATCAGATTGCTATTGCACCCGAAGATCAAGAAAAAACAACATTCACATGCCCATATGGCACCTTTGCATACAGAAGAATGCCGTTTGGATTGTGCAATGCCCCAGCTACCTTTCAGCGTTGCATGATGAGCATCTTCTCCGATATGGTGGAAGATATAATTGAAGTATTCATGGACGACTTCTCAGTGTTTGGACATTCATTCGAACTATGCTTAGTTAACCTAACCCGAGTACTGGAACGGTGCAGAGAAAGCAACTTAGTGCTGAACTGGGAAAAGGGCCATTTCATGGTACAACAGGGAATTGTCTTGGGTCATGTGATCTCTAGCCGAGGCATTGAAGTGGAAAAAGCAAAGTTAGACATAGTAGAGAGGCTGCCGTACCCCACTACAGTCAAAGAGGTTCGATCGTTCTTAGGGCATGCTGGCTTTTACCGCAGATTCATCAAATATTTCTCGAAAATCACAAGACCTTTGTGTGATCTTCTAGCCAAGGACGCCACATTTGAGTTCACTAAGGGATGCCGTGAGGCATTCAACACACTCAAGGCAAAGCTCGCGGCATCACCCATCATCATGCCACCGAATTGGGACTTACCATTCGAACTAATGTGTGATGCCTCAGACTTCGCCATAGGAGAGGTTTTGGGACAGCGTGTTGACAAGCTCCCTCATGTCATTTACTACGCAAGCCGAACCCTGAATGATGCCCAGCTGAACTACTCCACCACCGAGAAGGAGCTCCTTGCTATTATCTTTGCCCTGGAGAAGTTCCGTTCATATCTAATTCAAACCAAGGTATAGTATACACGGATCATGCTGCCTTGAAGTATATGCTCACTAAAAAGGACCCCAAGCCAAGGTTGCTACGTTGGATGCTACTGCTCCAGGAATTCGACCTTGAAATCAGAGACAAGAAGGGCAGCGAAAACGTGGTCGCTGACCATATGAGCCGATTGCTTCACAGTTCCAATGAAGAGGCCGATCAGTTGCCCCTCCTCGAGACCTTTCCTGACGAACAGCTCTTCGCAATCCAAGCTATTGATCTATGGTATGCCGATCTCATTAATTACCTTGTCACTAAGCAAATTCCTTCATCTTTAAACAGGTACCAAAAGGACAAGCTGGCTAAACAAGCTAAGTACTTCATATGGGATGAGCCGTACCTATGGAAGCATTGTCCAGACCAAATCATTTGGCGCTGCATCCCAGAAGACGAGATGAAATCCGTCTTGACTTTTTGCCATAGTTTGGCATGTGGGGGCCATTTTGGAGCTAAGAAGATAGCCCTCAAGGTACTCCAAAGTGGACTCTACTGGACCACACTTTTCAAGGATGCACACAAATTTGTACTCACCTGTGACCGCTGCCAACGCCTAGGTAACATCGGCCCTCGAAATCAAATGCCATTACACCCTATTCTTGTGGTTGAAATCTTCGACGAATGGCGCATTGATTTTATGGGGCCTTTTCCGAATTCCTTTGGCAATCTTTATATTCTGCTTGCAGTTGATTATGTCTCCAAATGGGTGGAACCAATTCCCACCAAAACTAACGACCCCAAAGTAGTGGTGCGTTTTTTACAGAGTCACGTCTTAGCCAGATTCGGCGCACCTAGGGCAATCATTAGCGATGGGGGGGCACACTTCTGCAATCATTCGTTTGCAGCCCTAATGAAGAAGTATGGCGTCACCCACAAGGTCTCAACACCGTATCACCCTCAAACGAGTGGCCAAGCGGAAGTGTCCAATCGGGAAGTAAAGGCCATATTGGAAAAAATGGTAAATCTTAAACGCAAAGATTGGTCCAGCAAATTGAATGATGCGCTGTGGGCCTATCGGACCGCATACAAGACCCCGATTGGCATGTCTCCCTTCCGGCTGGTTTTTGGAAAAGGCTGCCACCTACCAGTGGAATTGGAGCATAAAGCATTCTGGGCTATTAAGCAGATGAACCTGAACTTCGATGATGCTGGAATACATAGGAAGCTTCAGCTAAGTGAATTAGAGGAGTTGCGAAACGAGGCCTTTGACAGTGCTCGTATCTACAAGGAAAAGACCAAAGCTTTCCACGACAAGCGCATTCAGCCCAAGGACTTTCACATCGGACAGGAAGTCCTCCTCTTTGACTCCCGGCTCAGACTAATGCCAGGTAAGTTGCGTTCAAGATGGACTGGACCATTTATTATTACTAACGTTTTTCCTCATGGTGCAGTTGAAATCCAGCACCCGGAACGGCAGGATCCGTTCAAGGTAAATGGCCACCGCCTCAAACACTACTTGAAGGACCTTTCTAATCCAAGCGCAATCAACCCTGCAACTCCGCACGCGCCCAGCTCCTAGCATGTCAGCCCCGTCTTGCCTAGACGTTAAATAAAGCACTCCTAGGAGGCAGCCTAGCCCTGGTTTGTATTTCTCACTTCCTTTTCTGTTGCTGCCCGTTATATCTCTCAAACCTTTCTACTGTTGTCAAGCTTACTGCTTATCACATTGAGGACAATGTTCAGTTTAGGTTTGGGGGTGTGGATTTTAAATTTTGCATATAGAAACAAGTAGGTTTGGGGGTGATACACGGCCAGGACATTTAAATTTCTGCTTGTGATTAGTATGATAACTTGTTAATAGGAATGTATATGCTAAGTTAACTATCTTTGCTTTACTAAGAGTCATGCCATGGTCAAGTAGTTCATAATTTGCACTTCACAATGCCATGTTTTAAGTGATTAAGTGAACGAAATAACTGAATTTTAGTGAACCTTAGAAAATTAGTGGAGACTACCCAGTGAGATCTTTGAGCCTAATTGCCATTCTTTCTGAGGGATATACTTGTTTCTACTCTTAAAAACACTCATCACTTTTGTTCTTAATTGTTGATCTCATTACATCATATTTGCATTGAATTTTAAAGAACTAACATCATTTAGATACTCTTGATTTAATGTCTGTTTTGCCATAAGAAGTGATGTAGGCTATGTGTGCTTTAACCTCTAAAGGCCTTATCCTACCCTATTGCATGCTCCCTAAGCCAATTTTGAAGCCAAACACTCAACCTTTTCTTTCATCACCAAAAGTATAACCTAACCCAAAATACTTAGCCATTCATCACAGCCATACCCTATAACCTCAGTTTGTGCTAAGGTTGCCACAAATGAGATTCATGGTGAGAATGAGAGGTGAAAGAAGATGATGCCCAATTCAAAGGACATTGGCGTCAATTGAAAGTTCAAAAGTAAAGAAAAGATTTACAAGTTGCAAGCTGCATGAAAATTTGAGGAAATCATTGCATGATCTTGGTTCAATTCAATTCAAAGACGAACAGAAACAAAAAAACGTTCAAATCAAAAGAAAGAAAGAAACGTTGAGAAAAAGAAGGAAAAATAAGTCATCAGGAAAGCACAATGTTGTGGGCCTTAAGAACTCAGGTTCTTTGAATCCCATCCTTCCTTGCTAAACCCCAAAGCTTAGCCCCAATACAACCTAAAAAGGAAGACCTAACGGATCTTATGGACAATCATGTTGAGGATTAAGGTACGTATCTATGTTCTTAAAGTTCAATTCCTTTCATGAGATCTTTATTTCCATAAAGTGCTATTCTTCATTGTTACTCATATGTGATTAAATTTGAATTTCATAACATAAACTCATCACATATGCTTGAAAAGAGTGTAAGCCTAGGATTCTTGTGTGAATTGAGAGTTGCCTAGTGAGGATTAGAGTCAAGGCGAAATCTTTCTAGGGCACTTAGATGAAGTTGTTTTCAAACTTGATCACCTGAAAATATTGGCATTTATACACGTACTCCTTCACATGACACTCACGGCTATGGCATTCCTTTTAGTTCTGCAAAGCATGTCTACTTACTTTGATTCTTATTAGCTTGTTAAGAGTACTATATCTAGCATCTTTTTTTTTAAGTAAAACGTTTGTGGGTATCGTACTGTTATAAGCCTCAGGAGACAAAACTCTTCCTACTAGGTGAACCTAGGGGTTTAAATGTTCTATCTTAACTAAAATCGAGTCTTTTCATTTGTTAGCATTTGTTTTGCTCAGGGACTAGCAAAAGATAGGTTTGGGGGCATTTGATCAGTCGTTATTTATGCATCATTTTGAGGTCTTTATATGCCTCTCTTACATGTCTTTTGAATGATTTCGTGCCATCAATAGTAGAAAATGATCAATCTTGTGAGACTTGTGCAGAGTTAGAAAGATAGGTAAAATCTGGAAAGAACGCAAAAATAATGACTCAAATCGGAGTCCAGATGAAGGAGATGTCCTCATTTCAATATCAAGTCCTCAACGGGGTCCTGAGTGCGCCAGTGCGCCAGTGCGCCTATTTTGGGCCACTGGCCAAGTACCTCATATCAGGCCCTCCGGGTCTCAAGCCTGTGTTTCATGACATCAAGGTCAAGTCCTAGAAGTGCCAAGGTCGCGCCAAGGCAAGTCGAGGACATGTCACAAGAACTCCCATCCGAGCCCAGATGTGCGCCTAAGCCGGGGTCCCTGTTCCGCCAGCGGTGGATCAGAGGTTCTCCCTCTGCGTTAAGCCTGACAACATTTGTGCCAAGCCTGAACGATGATGCGCTTCTATTATACTCCTAACGTACTTCAAAAGCGCGGTCCCAGATCCTGATTACGAAGACAGTCAAAAATCCAAGTTTGGCCAGCTTGCGTTCCCACTTGCCAGCTTGCATTCACACTCCCAGCCGTGTTCTGATTGGTTCTAATAGATTTTAAAGACTTTGTAATTAATTAAAAGTAAAATAACTTACCCTATTCCTATAGGACAAGGTTTTACCAATCTGTATAGAACAAGGTTTTACCAATCCTTATAGAACAAGGTTTTCCCTTGTCTATAAAAAGGAGAATCAGATAGAGGATTAGGGGCGTTTTTGTTTTATGGAAAAACAGAGACCTGAACCACAGAGTTCCGTTTTGGTTTTCTAGAGAATTAGGGACCATATTTTCGGAGATAATCTTTCACATAGATTATTGGACGTGGAGCTTGGAGAAGAAGGCCCTGCCGTGTCTTCTGCTGCATCTGTTCTTAACAATCTCCTCTGTACCCTTATTTTCATTATTACAATTTACTTATGGATTCAATTATACTTGTGTTTATTTCAGTTATGTGTGAGTAGTCATTAGGATTAGGGCTGCTTGAAGCCCTAGCCATGTTAGCTTATTGATTGGATTTCTGGCTCTTGATTATGATTGCTATGCATGCTGAATAAGTTGGATTACTATGCTTAATGAACTTAATTTATGCCTATAAGATTAGCTACCTTGTTTGCATATAATTATAGATGTAATTGCTTGTGTGACCGTCATATCATCTTGTGATTTGGAGCATTGAAAGTATTCGTACTTGTAATCTTAACTCATGACGACCTAGGATTGCATGCCACTTTGCTAGGCTAGTGTGGTGTCATTAAATTCTCTTTAAACTTCATGCATCATCTTAAAAGGTAGGTGATAGACGTTCTAGGCATATGCCCTGTTTAGAACATGCTAAGTAAGAGGGAATAAGATGTGTCTAGTGAACCAACGCCAGGTCCTAGGCACGGGCACCTAATTCAGAAAATGCATAGTAATTAGGTCAAGGAAATTTGGTTAAGAGCTATAATTTGTTAGAGTGGATAGTAAGCCTTAATTCGCCTTAGTTAACAACTTTTCATTCTTGCATTGTTAATTTCTGTACTTTGATTTACTTGTCTTTAAATTTCAGTTATCACATCATAAACAACCCCCCCCCCCCCCCCCCCCCCCCTGTGTGTGTGTGTGTGTGTTTTTATTTAAGTTAACAAATCTGAACTAAATTGGTCATAACGTTGATACAAGTCCTCGAGGGATCGACTCTTGCTGTGCTACTATACTATACTTATCGATTTGTACACTTGCAAGGATTTTATAACTGTTAGAATTGAATTGCATATTTTTGCTCTTTAAATTTGCCTACCTTTTAAGATGATGCATGAAGTTTAAAGAGAATTTAATGACACCAAAGTAGCCTAGCAAAGTGACATGCAATCCTAGGTCGTTATGAGTTAAGATTACAAGTAAGAATACTTTCGATGCTCCAAATCACAAGATGATATGACGGTAACTCAAGCAATTACATCTATAATTATATGCAAACAAGGTAGCTAATCTTATAGGCATAAATTAAGGTCATTAAGCATAGTAATCCAACTTATTCAGCATTCATAGCAATCATAATCAAGAGCCAGAAATCCAATCAACAACCTAACATGGCTAGGGCTTCAAGCAGCCCTAATCCTAACGACTACTCATACATAACTAAAATTGAAACAAATATAATTGAATTCATAAGTAAATTGCAATAATGAAAATAAGGGTACAGAAGATATTGTGAAGAACAGGTGCAGCAGAAGACACGGTAGAGCCTTCTTCTCCAAGCTCCACGTCCAACACACTCGACTTCGGGAAGAACCAAGCTTTAACGTAAAACTTTAAAAAACCAAAATACTATATGCGGCTAAGGTATCTCTGTATCTCCCAAAAACGCCTCTAGCTAATTATCTCCTTTTCTAAAAGACTAAACAAAGGCTCCCTTTTACAGACAAAGGGAAAACCTTGTCCTATAAGGATTAGTAAAACCTTATTCTATAAGGATTGGTAAAACCATGACCTATAAGGATAGGGAAAGTTATTGTACTTTTAATTAATTACAAAGTCCTTAAAATCTATTAGAACCAATCAGAACATAGTTGGGAGTGTGAATGCAAGCTCGCAAGTGGGAATGCAAGCTGGCAAGTGGTTCGAACTTGGCTTTTGGACTGTCTTCATAATCAGGATCTGGGACTGCGCTTTTGAAGCACATCATGAGTATAGTAGAAGCGCATTTTTGTTCAGGCTTGGCGCAAATGCTGTCAGGCTTAGCGCAGAGGGAGAACCTCTGATCTACCGCTGGCGGAACAGGGACCCCCGGCTTAGGCGCACATCTTGGCTCGGATGGGAGTTCTTGGGACATGTCCTCGACCTGCCTTGGCGCGACCTTGGCACTTCTAGTACTTGACCTTGATGTCATGAAACACAATTTTGAGACCCGGAGGGCCTGATATGAGGTACTTGGCCAGTGGCCCAAAATAGGAGCACTGGCGCACTCAGGACTCCGTTCAGGACCTGATATTGAAATGAGGATATCTCCTTCATCTGGACTCCGATTTGAGTCATTCTTTTTGCGTTCTTTCCAGATTTTACCTATCTTTCTAACTCTACACAAGTCTCACAAGATTGATCATTTTCTACTATTGATGGCACGAAATCATTCAAAAGACATGTAAGAGAGGCATATAAAGACCTCAAAATGATGCATAAATAACGACTGATCAAATACCCCCAAACCTATCTTTTCCTACTCCCTGAGCAAAACAAACGCTAACAAAATGAAAAGACTCGATTTTAGTTAAGATAGAACATTTAAACCCCTAGGTTCACCTAGTAGGAGGAGTTTTGTCTCCTGTGGGTTATAACAGCACGATACCCACAAATGTTTTACTTAAACAAAAATATGCTAGATATAGTACTCTTAACAAGCTAATAAGAATCAAAGTAAGTAGACATGCTTTGCAGAACTAAAAGGAATGCCATAGCCGTGAGTGTCATGTGAAGGTGTACGTGTATAAATGCCAATATTTTCAGGTGATCAAGTTTGAAAACAACTTCATCTAAGTTCCCTAGAAAGATTTCGCCTCGACACTAATTGTCAGGACCCGTCCCGAATTTCCCCTCGAAACCCGGGAAGAACCCTGATCCCGTCTGACAATCTAAGGAAAGGTTCCCAAATACCCTTCAATCCTTATAAAATATAATAATAATAATTACTTTCTCTTGTCAGACAAGGGATTTAAGCACTTAAAATTCCCGTAAGTAAATACCAACCAAATACAAAAATATCAGAGCGTCTAAGTAGGATCAAGATACAAATTAGATATCCTACTCAAATACAACTACACAGCGTAGCCGGAAGTGCTAATGCCTCTGCCTCAAGATAATGTCCGCGTCAACTCTACGGCCTGAAAGGGGTTTAAACACAAAAGTTGTGAGTGGACAAAAATAATCGTTTATAAAACGTTTTCCAAGGAATATTACCTTTTTGCCCCTCCATTTATAAAACTATGCATGCATCACATAAACAATTCATGTTATAAAAACATCATCTTTAAATCACCGGCATTTCCATTTCTCTTTAAGACCACTCAATAGGACTCACACAAAATCCATATAAGGAAAACACATTGTGATCCACAGTCTGGTTTCAAAACTCATCCTCAAAGGAGTTCAAAATCATTTATTTCAACCTAGACACATAACATCTCAAATCCACTGTCCTCGACACATCCACTAGCCACCAGGGTATCCCTTGGGGTGTGCTAGTCCTGTATCACAACTCTCTGTACTATGATATCTCATCAGTCGGTAAGTATCCTCGACTATCATATCATATCATCAGCCGGTATAACCTTCGGCTCTCATATCGCATCAGTCGGCATATCTCTCGACTGGCATATCATATCATTTATATTGGAGGTTCACTGGGTTCACCGCTAATAACGGATCCTCGTCCCGAGTCCTGTCCTCCCTCAAATTAGAGTTTATCTTGGAGGTTCACCGGGTTCACCGCTAATAACGGATCCTCGTCCCGAGTCCTGGCCTCCCTCAAATCAGAGTTTATCTTGGAGGTTCACCGGGTTCACCGCTAATAACGGATCCTCGTCCCGAGTCCTGGCCTCCCTCACATATAACCAAATCCGATAAACTCATACAACAGGGTCAAAACCCAAATCATTGACTCAATAATTTCCTCGTCAAAACGATATCAAAACTGAGTCCAAAAAACCATGATATTTCTCAAATCACACTTTAATCGAAGTAGTGGAAAACATGTGTCTAGTAATCATTTCTAAAATCCAGAAATTCAATGCCAGAATACATAACAGTATTTACACAAAGATATTTTGATGCATGCATTTCAGTTTATAAAACCAAAGTCCACTCACAAACCTGTTCAAGCTAGCTCAATCCCGTCTCGTTCGTTCCTCTGAGGTTCCCAGAACAATATCGGCTGTCAAAAACAACAATCGGGATTACCGGCTAGTAATAAGACTCTTATATAACAACTTCCTAAACCTCGGGAAGTCTACCCATGCTATTCCTAGAAATCACAGCAACTTCGGACACTTAAAACGACCTCTAAATGATGTCCGATCAACCTGAAATCTATACCAACAGATTCAGAACGTGGAAAACTAGTTACCACGCGTCACCGTGACCTCAGACTCGGCCCCACGCGCCGCCGGAAGGTCAGAATACGCGCCCACGCGCCGCCACGCGCCCTCACGCGCCGGTCACGCGCCTGCTACAGTACCCACGCACCTGGACCGGTCCAACCTAGTTCGGCTCAACCTGACCCGGTCCAACTCGACCCGACCGGTTCACCCAACCCGACCAGTTCACTCAACCTGATCGATTCGCTCAACCCGACCGGTTGAACTCGACTCGACCGGTCAACTCGACCCGACCGGTCATTGGTGACTCACCGGAGAAGACGACCGGACTGCCGTCGCCGGAAGCTAGCCGGAGAAGATGACCGGACCGCCACCTCCGTCGCCGTCTGGTTCGCCGGAATCCGCCATTTCCGACCGAAACTCCAAGCTTTATAACTTCCTCAAAACTCAACCATTTTACACAAATTTTACGTCTAAATCTATCTACTCAAACCCATGAATCCAAATATAACCTCAAAACATCAAACACTTACCTGTATAAGCCGAACAATCGATCGAAAGATCCGAAAATTCCTTTACTCGGTTCAGCTTCCACCGTGGTCCTCTCCTTCGATGGTTGGTATGGTTGTGATCGTGGGAAGGAGTAGAATACGATTAGTTGATCAAAACGGGAAGCTAAAGCCTTGAATCCAACGTTGACTTTATGGTTTTTCTCTTGGTTTTTCGCACGGTTTCGGGTGGGTGTGTTTGTGTTTATGTTTGTCACAGAGAGAGTGAATGAGTGAAGATGAAATGAAGATTAGGATGAAATGAATCAGATAAGTCTGATTTAGTTAACAAAATATCTCCCCTCCATGGAAAATTACCAAAATGCCCTTGCACATTTAGACCCATAACTACTGTATACGAACTCCGTTTCTTGCGTGCCGCCTGTCTACGAACTCGTGAGTTCGAGACCTACGCAACGGTACCCGAAACACCATCAAAAGTGTCTCGAAACAAAATTTGATTTCCATGCCCTTTACCGACCAAGGGTAAAATCTCATTTTTCAAAAATAATTACGTAAACCCAATAATTAAAATTTCGGGTTGTTACACTAATCCTCACTAGGCAACTCTCAATTCGCACAAGATCCTAGGCTTACACTCTTTTCAAGCATATGTGATGAGTTTATGTTATGAAATTCAAATTTAATCACATATGAGTAACAATGAAGAATAGCACTTTATGGAAATAAAGATCTCATGAAAGGAATTGAACTTTAAGAACATAGATATGTACCTTAATCCTCAGCATGATTGTCCATAAGATCAGTTAGGTCTTCCTTTTTAGGTTGTAATGGGGCTAAGCTTTGGGGTTTAGCAAGGAAGGATGGGATTCAAAGAACCTGAGTTGTGCCAAGGAATGAGAAGTCATGAATTGAACTTGGAATTTTTGAACTGGATCCTTTCTTAAGGCCCACGACATTGTGCTTTCTTGATGACTTATTTTGAGGCTCTTGTGGCTTATTTTGAGGCTCTTGGCTCACTTGGCTCAATTCACTTTGTTTTTCACTTTTTATCTTTTTTTTTCTTTTCTTCTCAATGTTCCTTTCTTTCTTTATTTCTTTATTTTTTTCTGTTCTTTCTTTTGAATTGAATTGCACCAAGATCATGCAATGATTTCCTCAAATTTTGGTGCAGCTTGCAACTTGTAAAGCTTTTCTTTAGTTTTGAACTTTGAATTGACGCCAATGTCCTTTGAATTGGGCAGCATCTTCTTTCACCTCTCATTCTCACCATGAATCTCATTTACAGCAACCTTAGCACAAACTGAGGTTATAGGGCATGGCTGTGATGAATGGCTAAGTATTTCAGTTAGGTTATACTTTGGGTGATGAAAGAAAAGGTTGAGTGTTTGGCTTCAAAATTGGCTTAGGGAGAATGCAATAGGGTAGGATCAAGCCTTTAGAGGTTAAAGCATACATAGCCTACATCACTTCTTATGGCAAACCACACATTAAATCAAGAGTATCTAAATGATGTTAGTTCTTTAAAATTCAATGCAAATATGATGTAATGAGATCAACAATTAAGAACAAAAGTGATGAGTGTTTAAGAGTAGAAACAAGTATATCCCTCAGAAAGAATGGCAATTAGGCTCAAAGATCTCACAGGGTAGTCTCCACTCATTTTCTAAGGTTCACTCCAATTCAGTTATTTCGTTCACTTCATCACTTAAAACATGGCATTGTGAAGTGCAAATTATGAACTACTTGACCATGGCATGACACTTAGTAAAGCAAAGATAGTTAACTTAGCATATACATTCCTATTAACAAGTTATCATACTAATCACAAGCAGAAATTTAAATGTCCTGGCCGTGTATCACCCCCAAACCTACTTGTTTCTATATGCAAAATTTTAAATCCACACCCCCAAACCTAAACTGAACATTGTCCTCAATGTGATAAGCAGTAAGCATGACAATAGTAGAAAGGTTTGAGAGATATAACAGGCAGAAACAGAAAAGGAAGTGAGAAATACAAACCAGGGTTAGGCTGCCTCCTAGGAGCGCTTTATTTAACGTCTAGGCAAGACGGGGTTGTCATTCTAGGAGCTGGGCGCATGCGTAGTTGTAGGGTTGACTGCGCTTGGATTAGAGAGGTCCTTGAAGTAGTGTTTGAGGCTGTAACATCCCGGAATTTCAATTATTGGATTTAATTAAATTATTTATGTAAAATGACGATTTTGCCCTTGCTTGTTAAAGGGCATGGAAATCAAGTTTTGTTTCGAAACCTTTTCGGTGGTGTTTTGTATACCGTTGCGTAGGTCTCGAACTCACTAGTTCGTAGACAGGCGGCACGCGGAAAACGGAGTTCGTAGACGAGAGTTATGGGTCTAAATGTGCAAGGGCATTTTGGTAATTTGGTTTTGGGAGAAGATATTTAGGCCAATCATTGTCTCACCTTCATTTCATTTACATCCTCATCTTCATTTCATCTTCATTTCGTTCTTTCTCTGTGACAACCCTCCCAAACCACACCCGAAACCGAAGAAAAACCAAGAGAAAAACAAAAGTCAACTTTGATTTCAAGGCTTCAACTTCCAGTTTTGATCAACTAATCGTGTTCTACTCCGTCCCGCGATCACAACCGTACCAACCATCGAAGGAGAGGACCGCGGAGGAAGCCGAACCGAGGATAGGAAGTTTCGGACCTTCCGATCGATTTTCCGGCCAGCACAGGTACGTGTTTGATGTTCTAAGGTCATACTTGGATTCCTGGGTTCGAGTAGATAGATTTAGACATAAAATTTGTGAAAAATGGTTGAGTTTTGAGGAAGTTGGAAAGCTTGGAGTTTCGGCCGGAAATGGAGGATTCCGGCGAAACCAGACGGCGGCGACGGCGACTGCCGGTCATCTTCTCCGGCCAACTTCCGGCGACGGCGACGGCCGCCGGTCGTCTTCTCCGGCGAGTCGCCGGTGAACGGTCGGGTCGAGTTGAACCGGTCGGGTTGAGTTGAACCAGTCGGGTTGAGTGAACCGGTCGGGTCGAGTTGGACCGGGTCAGGTTGAGCCGAACCGGGTTGGACCGGTTCAGGCGCGTGGGGTACTGTAGCAGGCGCGTGGCCGGCGCGTGAGGGCGCGTGGCGGCGCGTGGGGCCGAGTCTGAGGTCACGGTGGCGCGTGACAGTTAGTTTTTGACGTTTCGGACCTGTTGGCGCAGTTTCGAGTCGATTGGATGTCGTTTAGGGGTTGTTTCGGACGTTTTAAGGTTGCTGCGTTTTCTAGGCCATCATAGTTAGACTCCCGGGGTTTAGGGGGTTTATATTTAAGGTTCTTATGATTAGCTGGTAATCCCGATTATTAATTTGGACAGTCGATACTGCTCCAGGAACTTCAGGGGAGTGTACAGTTCGGGATTGAGCTTGCTTGAACAGGTTTGTGAGTGGACTTTGATTTATAAACTGTAATGCATGCATAAATGTATCTTTGATTTAAATACTGTTGTGTTTGGGTGCAATGAATTTCTGGATTTTAGAAATGATGCTGGACACATATTTTACAATATTTCAGTGAAAGTATGTTTTGAGAAATGGCCTGATTTTGTACTCGATTTTGATATCGTTTTGACGTGGTGACTATTTGAGTATGTGATTTGGGTTTGAGATATTATGTGGCCGATTGAACCAAATGATTTGAATTTGAGATATTATGTGGCCGATTGAACCAAATGATTTGATTTTGAGATATTATGTGTCCGATTGAACCAAATGATTTGAATTTGAGATATTATGTGGCCGATTGAACCGAATGATTTGATTTTGAGATATTATGTGTCCGATTGAACCAAATGATTTGAATTTGAGATAATTTGTGTCCAGATTGAATTAAATGATTTTAAACTCATTTGAAGAGAGTTTTCAAACCAAATTGTGGATCACGAGGTATTTTCATTATACAGATTTTATGTGAGTCCAATTAAATGGTTTTAAAGATAAATGTGAATTTTGGATGATTTACATATGATGCTTTTATATGATAAATTGTTTTATGTTATGCATGCATGATTTTATAAATGGAGGGGAAGAAAGGTAATTCTTCGAAAAGGAATTTATAAATGATTATTTTTGTCCACTCACAACTTTTGTGTTTAAATCCCCCTTCAGGCAGTTGAGTAGAGTTGACGCGAACATTGATCTCGAGGCTGAGGCATTAGGATTTCGACTGCGCTGTGTTGTATATTTGAGTAGGATATCTAAATTTTACTCTTGATCCTACTTAGACGCTCTGATATTATGTTGTATTTGTTTGGTAGTTAATTACGGGAATTATTGAGTGCTTAAGTCCCTTGTCTGACAAGAGGAAGTATTTATCATGGTTATTATAATTTGTATGGATTGAAGGGTATTTTGGGAACCTTTTCTTAGGTTGTCAGACGGGATCAGGGTTCTTCCCGGGTTTCGAGGGGAAATTCGGGACGGGTCCTGACAATTGGTATCAGAGCACTAGGTTAAATTCCTGCAGACTGTACACTACGTGTACAATTATTTTGGTATTGATGAGTTATAGTTCTTTTCAGCGTAATGCCTCCGAGACGCGAGTTCCGTCAACCGTCGGAAAATATTGGGGACACACCTGAACCTACAGTGGAGCCTGATATGAGGCAGACACTGGAACAATTAGGTCATGTGATTTCGGCTGAGGGTATCAGCGTAGATCCCCAAAAGATTGAGGCAGTGGCAAACTGGGAGCAACCGAGGACAGTGACAGAGGTGAGGAGTTTTCTGGGTTTGGCAGGATATTATCGACGGTTCGTAGAAGGATTTTCTACGATAGCAGGGCCGTTGACTCTGTTGACGAGGAAAGGAGTCAAGTTTGACTGGGGAGCTGATTGTGAACAGGGATTTCAGGAGCTTAAGAGGAGGTTTACTTCTGCTCCAGTATTGTCCATTCCTGATGATACTGGTGGATTCGAGGTGTATAGTGATGCATCATTGCAGGGTATAGGCTGCGTGGTGATGCAGCATGGAAAGGTGATAGCTTATGCTTCTAGACGACTTAAACCCCATGAGTTGAATTACCCCACACATGATTTGGAATTAGCTGCAGTGGTGCATGCATTGAAAATCTAGCGACATTATTTGTATGGGGAGACGTGTCGGATCTTCACCGACCATAAGAGTTTGAAGTACTTGTTCACCCAAAAAGACCTAAATCTGAGGCAGAGAAGATGGCTGGAGTTAATAAAGGATTATGATTGTACTATAGAGTACCATCCAGGGAAAGCCAATGTTGTGGCAGATGCTTTAAGCAGAAAATCCATGGGTTCTTTAGCCCATTTGCATACAGTCTACTTACCGTTACTGGTAGAGTTCCGTAGAGCAGGGATAGTACTGGACATGGATAGCCAGGGGGCTTTATTGGCTAGTTTTCATGTGAGGCATGTTCTGATTGATCGGATTATTGAGGCTCAACTCCAGGACCCTACATTGTGCATTATCAGGATGGAGTTGGAGGCTGGAACCAGGCAGGACTATGCGCTTAGGGATGATGGAGCCTTGGTTAGGGATGGTCGGTTGTGCGTACCGAATGAGCTGGAACTAAAGAGGGAAATTCTTGATGAGGCTCATAGTTCGGCTTACGCTATGCATCCAGGAGGTACCAAGATGTATCATACCCTAAGGAAATATTATTGGTGGACTGGGATGAAAAGGGAGATTGCTGAGTTTGTGAGTAGATGCATGACGTGCCAGCAAGTGAAAGCAGAGAGGCAGAAACCATATGGGGCACTTCAACCATTACCTATTCCGGAATGGAAGTGGGATCACATTACGATGGATTTTGTGTATAAAATTCCAAGGACACAGAAAGGACATGATGGGATATGGGTAATTGTTGATAGACTCACGAAGTCTGCACATTTCTTGCCAGTGCGGGAAGATTTTCGGATGAGTCAGTATGCCAAATTGTTCATTGATGAGATCATACGGCTACATGGGACTCCAGAGTCCATTGTTTCGGACAGGGATCCTAGATTTACCTCCAAGTTTTGGCGGAGTTTGCAGAAGGCTTTTGGCACTACATTGCATTTTAGTACAGCTTTTCATCCTCAGACGGATGGTCAGTCTGAGAGGACAATCCAGATTTTGGAGGATATGATGAGAGCTTGTGTACTACAGTTTAAAGGAAACTGGGATTCACATCTGGCTCTGATGGAATTTGCTTATAATAATAGTTATCAGTCGAGTATTGGGATGTCTCCTTTCGAGGCACTGTATGGGAGGCAGTGCAGGACACCATTATGCTGGAACGAAGTGGGTGAAAGGAAACTGTTAACACCAGAGTTGGTTGATACGACTGAGGAAAAGATAAGGATCATCAGAGAAAGGTTGAAGACAGCTCAGGATCGCCAGAAGAGCTATGTAGACCGCAGAATTAGAGACCTTGAGTTTGAGGTTGGTGACTGGGTGTTCTTGAAACTATCTCCTTGGAAGGGAGTTGTACGTTTTGGTAGACGAGGAAAACTGAGTCCTCGCTACATTGGTCCATATGAGATTCTGGAGAGGATAGGACCAGTGGCATATCGTCTTGCTTTACCATCGGAACTATCCAGAGTTCATAATGTTTTCCATGTATCTTTGCTCCAGAAATATCTGTTTGATGAGTCTCACGTATTGGGAGAACAACCCCTTGAGCTGAAAGATGATTTGACCTTTGAGGAGCAACCGGTGCAAATTTTGGATTGGAAAGAGAAGGTACTGCGCAGAAAAAGTATTCCTCTAGTTAAAGTGTTGTGGAGGAATCATAACGTGGAGGAAGCCACGTGGGAAACCGAGGAACTAATGCGGACGCAGTATCCTTATTTGTTCCAAGGGTAGAGTTGAATTTCGGGGACGAAATTTCTTAAGGGGGGTAGATTGTAACAACCCGGAATTTCAATTATTGGATTTAATTAAATTATTTATGTAAAATGACGATTTTGCCCTTGCTTGTTAAAGGGCATGGAAATCAAGTTTTGTTTCGAAACCTTTTCGGTGGTGTTTTGTATACCGTTGCGTAGGTCTCGAGAGCCAAAAACTTGTTGGTAGAATTTAAAGAGCAAGAAATATGCAATTCAATTCTAACAGTTATAAAATCTTTGCAAGTGCACAAATCGATAAGAATAGTATAGTAGCACAGCAAGAATCGATCCCTCGAGGACTTGTATCAATGTTATGACCACTTTAGTTCAGATTTATTAACTTAGTGAAAACACACACACACACACACACACACGCAGGGGGGTTTATGATGTGAGAACTGAAATTTAAAGACAAGTAAAATAAAATGCAGAAAATAACAATGCAAGAATTAACGGTTGATTGATTATTAACTAAGGCGAATTAAGGCTTACTATCCACTCTAACCAATTAAAGTTCTTAACCAGATTTCCTTGACCTAATTACTATGCATTTTCTGAATTAGGTGCCCGTGCCTAGGACCTGGCGTTGGTTCACTAGACACATCTTATTCCCTCTTACTTAGTATGTTCTAAGCAGGGCATATGCCTAGAACGTCTATCACCTACCTTTTAAGTTGATGCATGAAGTTTAAAGAGAATTTAATGACACCACATTAGCCTAGCAAAGTGACATGCAATCCTAGGTCGTTATGAGTTAAGATTACAAGTAAGAATACTTTCGATGCTCCAAATCACAAGATGATATGACGGTCACTCAAGCAATTACATCTATAATTATATGCAAACAAGGTAGCTAATCTTATAGGCATAAATTAAGGTCAGTAAGCATAGTAATCCAACTTATTCAGCATGCATAGCAATCATAATCAAGAGCCAGAAATCCAATCAACAAGCTAACATGGCTAGGGCTTCAAGCAGCCCTAATCCTAACGACTACTCCTACATAACTGAAATTGAAACAAATATAATTGAATTCATAAGTAAATTGCAATAATGAAAATAAGGGTACAGAAGATATTGTGAAGAACAGGTGTAGCAGAATACACGGCAGAGCCTTCTTCTCCAAGCTCCACGTCCAACACACTCGACTTTGGGAAGAACCATGCTTTAACGTAAAACTCTAAAAAACCAAAATACTATATGCGGCTAAGGTGTCTCTGTATCTCCCAAAAATGCCTCTAGCTAATTATCTCCTTTTCTAAAACACTTAACAAAGGCTCCCTTTTATAGACAAAGGGAAAACCTTATCCTATAAGGATTGGTAAAACCTTATTCTATAAGGATTGGTAAAACCATGTCCTATAAGGATAGGGAAAGTTATTGTACGTTTAATTAATTACAAAGTCCTTAGAATCTATTAGAACCAATCAGAACATAGTTGGGAGTGTGAATGCAAGTTGGCAAGTGGGAACGCAAGTTGGCAAGTGGTCCGAACTTGGCTTTTGGATTGTCTTCGTAATCAGGATCTGGGACTGCGCTTTTGAAGCACATCATGAGTATAGTAGAAGTGCATCTTCGTTCAGGCTTGGCCCAAATGTTGTCAGGCTTAGCGCAGAGGCAGAACCTCTGATCTACTGCTGGCGGAACAGGGACCCCCGTCTTAGGCGCACATCTTGGCTCGGATGGGAGTTCTTGGGACATGTCCTCGACCTGCCTTGGCGCGACCTTGGCACTTCTAGGACTTAACCTTGATGTCATGAAACACAGGTTTGAGACCCGGATGGCCTGATATGAGGTACTTGGCCAGTGGCCCAAAATAGGCGCACTGGCGCACTGGCGCACTCAGGACTCCATTCAGGACCTGATATTGAAATGAGGATATCTCCTTCATCTGGACTCCGATTTGATTCATTCTTTTTGCGTTCTTTCCAGATTTTACCTATCTTTCTAACTCTGCACAAGTCTCACAAGATTGATCATTTTCTACTATTGATGGCACGAAATCATTCAAAAGACATGTAAGAGAGGCATATAAAGATATCAAAATGATGCATAAATAACGACTGATCAGTCTTCTCATTCGAGATAGTTGAAAATCAATTTTGTAAATCCTTGTTAACAAATGCGTGTTTTTCTAGATTGACGGAAATCCGGTCGTTTATTTGCTACCAAATCTCAGTAGCATGATTGCAGATTTATTATTGACATGTTGGAACTTTCGTATTGGAAATCCTAGGTCCGTAGCCACCAAAGTTTAGAGCAAAAATTAGTTAACAATGATTAACTGTTGATCAACTGGCCGATTTTGGCTCACGTTTTACTAGTAAACTTAGTTAGATTACTAGTTCATCGTTGATCTACCCATTGACCCACGGTTGGTCATTTTGGGTTCACTTACACTTCAGTGCACGTTACGTTATTTACGAACCGGAGTAAGTTTCTAATCCTTGTCCATTTGGCCCAGGTGACCTAGCAGTTTTCAGAGACATTTACAAGCAATCGGGGCTAGGTGGATAACTCTATGAGTTGGACTTTATTTTTATAAATAGTTTTACGATTTTGAATCATTATTGATTATTATATCAGCATTTTGCATAAATCGTTTGGCTGTCAGTTGCACTTTATTTTTATAAATGATTTACGGTTTTGAATCCATATTGATTATTACATCTCAGACCAATGGTTCATTTCAGAAATTAGTTTTTGAATTGGAATTAAGAAATTACCGTTATTAGATAGGTTTTAGCTGTTTCGGGACACGTTCGTTAAGTGTAGATTTAAATTTCAAGTTTGGTACTGTTAGATAGAGTTCATCTCTACGAACGCGTGGGCACAAATGACGTGTTAAAACGAAGAAGTTACTATGGATTAAAGTTATAAGGGCATTTTTGTAATTTTACTATTTAAAGTTTGTGTAAAATTAAGCTGCCTTTGAGCTTCACAAGTGTCAAGCAACAAAAGCAACAGCTAGACAAGCATGCACCGCCTGGAATTCAATTAATCCATGAATTCAATTGATTGAGATCAAAAGTGAGTCAAAATCAGCCAGTTGATCAAAAGTAAACTATTAGTCAAAGCTAACCACTTCGGGTTAAACCACTAGAAATCCAATTTGATGTTAACAGATTCGACAAGTCAATAACAAATCCACAATCATATTACTGAAATCAAACGGTTGGACTACTCTCAATCAAAGAAAACAGGCGTTGTTGGTTATTAAGTACAAAAAGGATTTTCAACTATCACAAAAACCAAAACTAATTATACTACTGCGCAGAGCTTAATGAGTAGATGAACTTTCATATCTGGACCGACAACTAAAAGTGATCCAAAGGTAATCTAAAAACATAAACAACGATTTGAAACCTCGAAACTTCTCCGGTTAAACTACAAATTGGATTCGTCAAGACGGACACAAAGGTACCAACCTTGTGATCTGAAGTGGCCAGAAATGGCCGGAATAAACAAGTCGGTCGGTGGGTTCATCGTCGGCACGGCGGGGTTGTTTGGTTTTGGCGGTGAATATTCATTTTGATCATCATCATCCATACCAGGCATAAAACCAGAGACCAAGTGGTTTCATGAAGACTCACTTAACCACAAGGCTAGGAAAGTGGCGGTCATCTCAATCCATTGAATTCATGGATTAATTGAATTCCCGGCGGTGCATGCTTCTCTACCTGTTGCTTTTGATGAATTGATTTGTCAAGTATCATAGGCAGCCCAATTTCATACAAAATTTTATTGATAAAATTACCAAAATGCCCTTGCAATTTTAATCCTCGTAACTTCATTGTTTTAACTGGGAATTGTACGTCGTTCACGCCCATGCGTTCGTAGAGACAAGCTCTATCTATTGGTAACAAATTTAGAATTTAATTCTCAACTTAACGAATGTGCCCCCAAAAAAAATTAAAACTTCTCTAATAACGTAATTTCGTAAATCTAATGGTTCATCCAAATTCTCTGAAGCAATATTATCTGCGGACCAAAGTTTAAGATATCGAACGCAATTTGCAACTATATGTGCCTTCTTAACATCTATTGTCCCAATTGAAATTGCAAGATTCATTGTGTTCGTACCTAATTTGGTCAACCTGGTCAAGGACGTTCAAGTCCCTCCAAAACTGTACTTGGCCTCGGCTCAACAAAAGCACAACAATACAAATCCACAACATCAGGTGCATCCCGCCAACACAGCCTTTAACAAAAAGACACCAAAAACCACTAGGCCAACTAGATCTGGTCGGCCTACCTGCTCATTGGCCGATCGTGTCAACAAAATTACGGGACTCGGGACCACCGGGACATGCGTCAACTCCAGGAGCAGGGACATTTATCCCATATCGAAATGTTTCACCAACAATATTTAATGCCACTATAAATACAAGGGCACCTCCCCTAAAAAAGGTAATGACATATTTGCCCTTACGCTGCCTAAATCCTTCCACACTTAACTAACTTAAGCATCAGAGACTATTAGGCCGACACCCCACCGGTGCTCCTTTGCTTTTACCTTCCCTTTGTAGGTCTTCCTACCCTCAAGGAGAGTGAGTGAAGCGAGCTTAGTGAGGCAATTCTAAGTTGGTCCATTTTTGGCATCAACAGTTTGGCGCTATCTGTGGGAATCTGAAACAACCTCCCATGAACTCACTTACCCAAAAAACCATCCCAACACCCTCCGGCATCATGCTGGACAATCATGACGAATGAGAACTCAACACCACCCCTTTCGTACAAAGGAGCTCTAGGGAAAACATCCTAGATATGCTGAGACAGACGTTGGATGACCTCCAACGAGAAGTGGCTGAGCTCAGGGTTCACAATGCCAAGATGGACGCTGAAAATTAGGTCCTGTCTGAGCAATATGAGAGCACACTCGGCCTTGTAAGGTTGTCCTAACGTGACGAAGGGCGAAACAAGGGACCAGTCGACGGAGCGCCGCCCGACCAGATCCTAACCGACCGGACCCCGATCGTTCAACCGGTCCTCAAACGAATTCCCTCAGACAAGCACAAGAAGCAGCAGGCTAGGGCAAACCCTAGCTCATCCGAAGGCCGATTACTCATCCAGCCACAAAGTGGTGCCGGACCATCTCAACCGAGAATCTACCGGGACGCTTGGCAATAGCTGGACGATTGCCAAGCTGAGTTAGAGCCTCTTCGCCTGACTTATGCTACGTCGGACCCTAGGGAAATGGGACAACCCCCCTTTCCCATCCTAACTACGACGAGCCGACAAACAACGGGACGCGCTTCTGATATGGTCCATGACCGAGGGGATCAAAGGACTAGAGGTCCTGAACAACAACCAAGGGCAAACGACTAGGAGACTAAAGACGTGACCGGCTCAACCACATGAAGTTACTCCCACGGCCGAAGAATAGATCGAGATCGCCAAGAAAGAGGCAACGATCAAGAAGGACACCAACCAAACCCGCCCTCACCTCAACAAGGCAATGCCTTGGTAGAAAGTCTCTTATGCCAGCTGCGCAACCTTGAGGCAGAAAAAGAAAAGGACAGGGCACCAGCTTGGGGGAAAACTAGCATCGGTCCTTTCACCAACCGAATCCTTTGGTCAAGGCAGAGATCTGAGGTCAAACCTTTGAAGATAGCACGGGAAAGGGGGACCCCGTCACCCATCTAAACAACTATGTCTCTGTCCTGGCATACAAGAATGTGACGGACGAGGTCCAATGCCTGACCTTCAACTCCACTCTCACCGACACGGCTCTCAATTGGTTCTACCGCCTGGCTCCCAATACCATCGACTCCTTCGATGATCTACATACAACCTTTCTCAACTAGTTCATGATCCAGATGGATAGACTGGTCTCCACAAAAGATCTATTCTCTCTTAGGCAGGAAGAGGAGGAAACGCTTCAGAAATATGCCTCCAGGTTCAGCCTCGAATACTCCTATTGCCGGGACACATATGAAAAGGCTAGATGCAACACTTTCCGAAGTGGCCTCAAGGAGTCACCTTTCAAGTATGCAGCACATACAGAGGACTGGAAGGATTACAATGAGATCATACAAAGGGCGGCATTCCATGCCAAAGCAGAATTCGTCAACACTCCCACCAAGGAAACCAGGACATCTTCATACTCAACTCCCCCAGGAAACAACAGCCAAGGTAGGACCAGCCATGCCTCCGGAGGCAACAATCATGACTCCCACCAATCACAGCAAGGAAAAAGGAAACTTGCCTACGATGGACATCATCAGGGCAAGAAGGGCTGATCAAATTACAATAACGGGGGATTGAAGCAAGGTGACAACCATCTCCAGGGAGCACGAAACTTGGTAGGAGACAACTCCCGACCAAGAAGTCGCTTTGAAACATACACCATATTGAACTCATCCTTGGACCATGTACTACTAAACGTGGAAAGCGTGATCCCGAAAGCCAAGCCAAGGAATCCCAACTATCGCCCCACCAACAACAAAGAAGATATCTGCCAGTACAACAAGTACAACGGCCACACAATCAAAGACTGCATCGCATTCAAAGCCATTATCGAGCAAATGGTCTATGAAGGCAGACTCAATCAGTTTCTACAGCATCCCCCCTTACCTATTGCACATCCGCAGATCAATACCATCAGCGGAGGACTCTCCCTATCCCCCTCCATCACCTCCAACTGAGCGAAGAAGAGCTTCCTTTGCTCGACCTGGGCCAGTCACCAAATCCTCAGCATCGACTCCAGTCGAGCAACCAAGGTGGCCAAAAATGGTTGGCCACCGATCACATTCTCGGATGAAGAGGAGAAAAGCATTGTGTTCCCTCATGAGGACCCACTCATCATCTGAGCCCGAATCTCTGATTATGACGTAGGAAGAATACTCATTGACACTTGGAGCTCGATTAATGTACTCTTCTGGGACGCCTTCAAACAGATGGGTATCGACGAAAAGGAGTTCGATCGAAGGGTCACACCACTCCTGGGTTTCTCTGGGGATTCGGTCTTACCCAAGGGCATAATTTCTCTACCGGTATCAATGGGCACCACCCCAACAGTAGCTACAACTATCACAATCTTCTTGGTGACTGACTGCCCTATGGCCTACAACGCCATAATCGGAAGAGGATTGCTCAATTAGATGAAGGATATAGTGGCAACCAACCTACTTTTAATGAAATTCCCAACCCCCATGGGAACGGGAAAAGTGAGAGGAGACCACCTCTCCGGACGAACATGCTATGCCACAGCCCTAACCAAGACATGCAAGCAAGATCGCCTAGATGAAACAAAAACCCTATCAGTCGCCGAAACTGCCCTGGGGGACGATCCCATCAACCCTGGGCTCATGAAAGAATTCTGGGACAGCCCTCCGGAAGATCCATGAGCTTGCGAAATTGCCACATGCAGAACCTGTAGAAGAGATAGAGGCAATACCTCTATCCGATTTACACCGGATAGGGTCGAAGCTCAAACATTCCATACGAGTAGCCCTCGTAGAATTCTTAAAGGCAAATGCTGAAGTCTTTGCATGGTCTTACGCGGACCTGTCCGGCATCTCCACGGATGTGATCTGCCATCGACTCACCATTGACCCATCATTCCGACCGGTCACCCAGAAGAAGTGTAGCCATGACACCGAAAGGCAGTTGTACGCATGCTGAAATCACAAAGCTGAGCACCATACACTTCAGCCGCTTGGGTAGCAAATGTGGTACTTGTCAAGAAACCATCCAGATCCTGGCGTATGTGCATCGACTTCACCGATCTCAACAAGGCATGTCCCAAGGACAGTTTTCCACTGCCTAAGATCGATATGCTTGTAGATGCGACCGCATGACACGAATTACTCAGCTTCATGGATGCTTACTCAGGCTACAACCAGATCCTCATGAATCCAGGTGATCAAATCCATAAAAGCTTTAGAACTAACCTGGGTATCTACTGCTACAATGCCTTGCCTTTCGGCCTCAAGAATGCAGGGGCAACATACCAGAGACTGGTCAACTTCATGATAGGGGCATATTTATGCGACGTTTTATCTTGTTTTCTTATGCTTTTCTTAGCATGTTTCCTATGTTTTCTTAATACTTAGCTTGTTTTCGTGTTTTGTAGGATTTTTGGAAGCAAAGTTACAAAAGGATTTAATGAGTGCTGTTTTGGAAATCTAAGGAGGAAACTTTGAAACAGACTTCAGCAGATGTGTCAACTTCTCAAAATTAACTGTACCTGCTCGGGAAGAACTAGAAGATGGGCCATATATCGTTGGAAAGATACGGAAGTCTAGTTTTTAGAGAATTTTACGGTTTGTGAATTGGAGTTTTCTAGGATGAGTTATGGCCGTTTTAGTACAGCAAGGTCAGGCTGAGCTGGAATTCAGCATTCCTTCTATTTCAAGTTTTCTAATCCTTATTGGGCTTGGACTACTAGAGGCCTAGTTTATTAGGGTTACGGGAGGAAGCGTTTTAATCAGAAAAAGGAAGATAAAAAAATAAAAAATAAAGGGAGAGGAGCAGCCACATCGTGAGGATTGATTGAGCAGCGAATGCAAATAGTAACGTCTTTCTCCCTCATTAAGGAAATTAACACCCACATCAATTTTGGGCAGCAAAGGGGCAGACACATACATGGGACAAGAGGAAAATGCACAGGGAAGACAAAAACGCAGCCAGAAAAGAGTCATTCTTCCACACAAAAAGGCAGAAACGTCTATCTCTCTAGCTCATACTTTGAAACAGCTCTTTTTCTCCCTAAAAACTGCAGAAAATGTCTGGGCTCTCACACAAGGACTCAGCCACACCATCCCATTCTGCTCCATCCTTCAAGGTTCCAAGGTCTAAAAGTCTTAGGAAGCAAGGAGGAACGTCAAGGCGTCATCCAATCACTCTGGCTGACCAACATATCATCAAAGAGCTATCTTCTTCCAATTTTTATTTTCTGTTTTGTAGGTTCTTGCTGTCTATTTAAATTATGGGTAACTAAGTACTTTAGTTAGGGTTCGATTGAAGCCCTAATAATGTTTCTTTAAGAATTTCGATATGCCTTTGCTGTAAACTACTTTTATGATGCTTAATTGATTAATTTCAGATTATATTTTACTCTTTACATATGTTATGTTATGCTTGATCACCATATGCATTATGTGTATTGAGTTTGGTACATAGGTAAATTTAGATGACCGAATCTTGTGCCTGTGAAAGTAACAAAAGAACTAGTTATAAGTTCTTGAAATTAATCATCATGAATAACTAGAATAGATACCATGTTCTAGGAGTTGTGTGTTTGTCGATTTCCATTGTGTTATGCGTTCTTAAAGTACAACTTAGTAGATACCATGCTAAACACTTTATGAATGAAAAGAGTTAGAGTAGATACCCATGCCTAATTTGTTGCCTAGGGAAATCAATAATTTAAAGAGTAGATATCATGCCTTTAGGTTGACAAACATGAGCATCTAAAATCTGTTTTGTAGCATTGTGCATATCATTTGCTTAAGGAAGAGGATTAGCAGTGAACATCGAATCCCTAAATGGTTTTCTCACATTGTTTTAACCTCAATCCAATTTTATTTTTAATCAAACGCTGTTTTTTTTAATATTTTGTTTCGAAATTTTCAGTTTTCAAAATCATCTTAAAATCAATTTTAAACACATATTAATCCAGTCCTCGTGGGAATGATCTCGTATTTGTTTTCTATACTATTTGTCTGATCTTGTGCACTTGCGAGTTAAAACGTGCATATAGTTGCGAAATTTTTAGGTTGCTATTTGTACAACAAGTTTTTGGCGCCGCTGCCGGGGACTGTGGAATTAGTTTGTGCTTAAATTTATTTTTGGTTTTCTTTTACAGGTTGAATTTCGTTTATGCAAGGTCGTCGATCCCAAAATTTAGCGGTTGTTGCCTACAATCCTGAGATTGAACGAACTCTTAGGCGTCTTCGAAAGCAAGCTGAGAGGGAAAAATTTAACACACAAAGAGAAGATTTTGAAGAAGGAGAAAGATCAGAATCAGAGAACGAAATGGGGGATGAACAGGTTCGAAGGCCAATGAAGGACTCCTTTGTCCCTCAAAATCTTAATCAACCATCATGCATTGCCTACCAACCAACTGTGCAAGGTAGCTTCAATTTATCACCTCAATTGCTTAACATGGTGCCGCACTACAGAGGCACACCTTCTAAGGATCCATACTTGCACATTAGGGATTTCTTCGATCTCTGCAAGACTCAGAACATCCAGGGCTTAACTCCATAAAGAATTAGGTTAATTCGCTTTCCTTTCTCCTTAAAAGATAATGCTAAGTTGTGGTTGAATTCTCTGGCTACAGGTTCCATTACTACTTGGGAACAATTGGCTACTAAATTCTTGAAGAAGTTTTTCCCAGCCCAAAAGACAAGACAACTTAAAAGGGAGATCAAGCCTTTCAACAGAAGGATGGAGATCTTTTCTTTGAGGCATGGGAGCATTTCAGGGAGTTACTTCTCAAGTGTCCACACCACAATCTATCTCAAGACGATCATGTACAAGCTTTTTATGAAGGTTTAAATGATATTAACAAAAGTCTTGTTGATTCAGCTTGTGGAGGTGTGCTTATGGAAAAGAGTAGTGATGAAGCTATCGAGCTATTTGAGACCATAAGTGAAAATTCTCAGCAATTCTCATCAAGAGGGAGACAAGGAGTAAAAAGTAAAGGTGTTTATGAAGTTAGCACAAATGGTGGAGTCCAGAGTCAAATGGCAGCAATGGAGAAGAAGTTAGATATGCTGGTGAAAGCAATGTCAGCTCAGAACATCTCTCAAGTTCAACAAGTTTCTAAAGTCGAGGTATGTGCTATATGTTCTCATTCTAATCATAGTACTGAGACTTGTCCTATGTCTTGTTTTACAGATCATGAGCAAGCTAATTATGTGGGGCAAAACAACTATCATCCCAAGAACAACCCATATTCGAACACTTATAATCCAAGATAGAAAGACACCCAAATTTCTCTTAGAGCAACAGTCAGAATGTGCTCAATCCACAAGGGCAGCAGAAGAACTTCCAGCAGGGAAGTAATTATCATGCTTCATCACAGGTGGCACAACCAAATACTGACCAGAAGAAGAATAATCTTGAAGGTGCCATACTCCAGTTCTTGACTGCACAACAACAGACAAATGCTCTAACTAGTCAGAACATTCAGAAACTAGAAGCAACAACTAGCCAAGCTATTAAGAGATTGGAGGCACAAGTAGGGCAAATGGCAAAGGAGTTAAGTGAGAGGAAGAAAGGAGAGTTTCCATCACAAACCATACCTAATCCGGGAGGCCAAGAGCAGCTCAAGGCTGTGACAATCCTTAGAAGTGGCAAGGTAGTTGACAACAAGGTGGGGACAGATGAGAATGAACCAGTAAATGTTGAACCACCTCTAGCCACAAAGGTAGGTGAGAAGGAGAAGGTGATATTGCCACCCTTCCCTCAAAGGTTAGTTAAGAAAAAGAAAGAAAAACATCTTCTTGATATTTTTGAAACTTTTAGAAAAGTAGAAACCAACATTCCTTTACTTGATGCAATTAAACAGATTTCATCTTATGCTAAGTTTCTAAAGGATTTTTGTACACACAAAAGACAGTTTCAGGAACATGAGAAAGTTGCATTGACTGAGGAGGTAAGTGCAGTTTTATTGAGAAAGCTACCACCTAAACTAAAAGATCCAGGTAGTTTTACTATTCCTTGCAGGGTTGGTGACCGTCTGTTTGAATGTGCTTTCCTTGATTTAGGAGCAAGCATTATGTAACGACCCGCCCCGCACGGCAACCCCACCCTTGATGGTATCTCTATGGGCACCAGCCTTACAGCACGGCGAACCCCCTGGTGGCAGCCTTAAGCACACACACCAGCTCAAAGGTATTATTACCAAGGCCCCATTCGAAATCCCCCAGTCTGCAGCCTTTGAGGATCAAACCATGGACCAAGGCTTTTTATTCCACTCAAGGTGGACACCTTGAGTGGAATAAAAAGCCTTGGTCCATGGTTCGATCCTCAAAGGCTGCAGCTAGGGGATTTGGATGGGGACCTCGCTAACAATACCTTTGGGCTGGTGTGTGTGCTTAAGGCTGCCACCAGGGGCTTCGCTTTGGGAGGATTTCCGGCGGCCATAACGACGCCGTCAAGGCCGGGGTTTGCCGTGCGGGGCGGGTTGTTACACATTAACTTGATGCGTTATACTGTTTATGAGGAGTTGAGGTTGGGGGAGCTCAAACCAACCTCAATTATATTGCAATTGGAAGATAGAAGCATCAGAAAACCTAGAGGTATATTAGAGGATGTTTTGGTTCAGGTAAATGAATTTATTTTGCCTGCTGATTTTGTTGTTCTGGATATGGAAGATTCCCCTATGCCATCTTCATTACCTATTATTCTTGGTAGACCCTTTATGGTAATTGCTGATACAAAGATAAGTGTGAAAAAGGGTACTATACGCATGAAAGTTAATGGTAAGAAGATAGAATTCATGTTTTCTGACACTATCAAATTGCCACATGATAACCATGATTTTTTCAAGATTGATGTGGTAGGAAGTGTTGTTGAGCAAGTGTTTCAGGTACATAGCCTTGATCCTTTGGAGGCATGCATAGCCCACAACCTCACAAGGCTGAATTATGAACGTGGATGTGATGTTACAAAGATAGACCTCCATGAAGCTATGCATTCTCTTGAGGCTTCTAAGCCTTATCCAAGTAAGTATGTACCTTCCTTTGAAACTCTTGCATCTACTAATACTGCTCTTGTCCCTTCCATTGTCAGGGCACCAGAACTAGAATTGAAGCAACTACCTGAACAATTGAAGTATGCTTACTTGGGAGAGAACCGGACATTAGCAGTGATAGTTGCTGCGAACTTGAGTTTGGTGGAGCAAGAGAAGTTGTTGAGAGTTCTTAGGGAGAACAAGACGGAATTAGGGTGGACCATTGCCGACATCAAAGGCATAAGTCCATCCAAGTGCATGGACAGAATCCTCCTTGAAGATAATGCGAAGCCTAATAGGGATGCTCAGAGATGGCTTAACCCACACATGAAGGAAGTAGTGAGAGCAGAGGTTCTTAAGCTCTTGGATGTTGGCATCATCTACCCCATCTCAGATAGCAAATGGGTAAGTCCAGTTCATGTTGTGCCTAAGAAGAGTGGAATCACAGTGATGAAGAATGAAGAGAATGAGCTTGTTCCTACCAGGCTCACCACAGGTTGGAGAGTCTGCATTGATTACAGAAAGCTCAACAATGAAACCAAGAAAGATCATTTTCCTCTTCCCTTTATTGATCAGATGTTAGAAAGTTTAGCAGGTCATAGTCATTACTGTTTTTTAGATGGTTATAGTGGTTATAATCAGATTGCTATAGCTACTGAGGACCAGGAGAAGACCATGTTCACATGCCCCTTTGGCACATTTGCATACAGAAGGATGCCATTCGGTTTGTGCAATGCCCCTGCCACATTCCAGAGGTGCATGATGAGCGTATTTTCAGACATGGTGGAGAGATTTATAGAGGTATTTATGGTTGATTTCAGTGTTTTTGGTTCTAACTTTGATGATTGTCTTAACCATTTGCAGCTTGTTCTGAAGAGATGTGAGGAATGCAACCTAGTGCTGAATTGGGAGAAGTGCCATTTCATGGTACAACAAGGTCATGTGTTAGGTCATGTAATATCTAGCAGGGGCATTGAGGTGGACAAGGCAAAGATTGACATCATATCTGTAACAACCCGGAATTTCAATTCTTGGATTTAATTAAATTATTTATGTAAAATGACGATTTTGCCCTTGCTTGTTAAAGGGCATGGAGATCAAGTTTTGTTTCGAAACCTTTTCGGTGGTGTATTGGGTACCGTTGCGTAGGTCTCGAACTCACGAGTTCGTAGACAGGCGGCACGCGGAAAACGGAGTTCGTAGACGAGAGTTATGGGTCTAAATGTGCAAGGGTATTTTGGTAATTTGGTTTTGGGAGAAGATATTTTAACCCCCAAATCAGAGTTTATCTGATCCACCTCATCCTTATTTCATCTTCATCTCCTTCTCTCTCTGGAACAAACAAACACAAACCACCCGAACCGTGCGAAAATCATCCAAAAACCCACAAAAGTCAACTTTGATTTCAAGGCTTCAACTTCCAGTTTTGATCAACTAATCGTGTTCTACTCCGTCCCGCGATCACAACCGTACCAACCATCGAAGGAGAGGACCACGGAGGAAGCTGAACCGAGGATAGGAAGTTTCGGACCTTCCGATCGATTTTCCGGCTAGCACAGGTACGTGTTTGTAGTTTTGAGGTCATATTTGGATTCCTGGGTTTGAGTAGATAGATTTAGACGTAAAATTTGTGAAAAATGGTTGAGTTTTGAGGAAGTTGGAAAGCTTGGAGTTTCGGCCGGAAATGGAGGATTCCGGCGAAACCAGACGGCGGCGACGGCGACTGCCGGTCATCTTCTCCGGCCAACTTCCGGCGACAGCGACGGCAGCCGGTCGTCTCTCCGGCGAGTCGCCGGTGACCGGTCGGGTCGAGTTGAATCGGTCGGGTCCAGTTGGACCGGGTCAGGTTGAGCCGAACCGGGTTGGACCGGTTCAGGCGCGTGTGGTACTGTAGCAGGCGCGTGGCCGGCGCGTGAGGGCGCGTGGCGGCGCGTGGGCGCGTGTTCCGACCTTCCGTCGGCGCGTGGCGGCGCGTGGGGCTGAGTCTGATGTCACGGTGGCGCGTGACAAGTAGTTTTTGACGTTTCGGACCTGTTGGCGCAGGTTTCGAGTCGATCGGATGTCGTTTAGGGGCTATTTCGGACGTTTTAAGGTTGCTGCGTTTTCTAGGCCAGCATTGTTAGACTCCCGGGGTTTATGGGGTTTATATTTAAGATTATTATTATTAGCTGGTAATCCCGATTATTAATTTGGACAGGCGATACTGCTCCGGGAACTTCAGGGGAGCGTACAGTTCGGGATTGAGCTTGCTTGAACAGGTTTGTGAGTGGACTTTGATTTATAAACTATAATGCATGCATAAATGTATCTTTGATTTAAATACTGTTGAGTATGAGTGAAATGAATTTCTGGATTTTAGAAATGATACTGGACACATATTTTACAATATTTCAGTGAAAGTATGTTTTGAGAAATGGCCTGGTTTTTGTACTTGATTTTGATATCGTTTTGACGTGGTAACTATTTGAGTATGTGATTTGGGTTGAGACCCATAATTGTGATTTTACCGATTTTGGCCATAAAATGATATTTGCAAAGAATTTGGCTAAGGCCACGAAACAAAGATTTCGAAGTATGGATTTGATTCACTGATTCCCGTCCCGATGATTGTTGTTGCTCTGACTGGTGTTGAGGGGCCTTGCTCTACCAGTTGTTGAGGGTTCGGACCTTAGGTGTTGAGGGGCATGGCTCCGCCGGGTCGCGAAACTGTCTATGCATAGTACAGATATTACAGACAGTACATATGGTACACAGAGTTGTACAGATTTGAACACATCTCAAGGGATACCCTGGTGTGTTATGAATATGTCGGGAACAGTGAATTTGAGATATTATGTGGCCGATTGAACCAAATGATTTGATTTTGAGATAATTTGTGTCCAGATTGAATTAAATGATTTTAAACTCATTTGAAGAGAGTTTTCAAACCAAATTGTGGATCACGAGGTATTTTCATTATACAGATTTTATGTGAGTCCAATTAAATGGTTTTAAAGATAAATGTGAATTTTGGATGATTTACATATGATGCTTTTATATGATAAATTGTTTTATGTTATGCATGCATGATTTTATAAATGGAGGGGAAGAAAGGTATTTCTTCGAAAATGAATTTATAAATGATTATTTTTGTCCACTCACAACTTTTGTGTTTAAACCCCCTTCAGGCAGTTGAGTAGAGTTGACGCGAACATTGATCTCGAGGCTGAGGCATTAGGATTCTGACTGCGCTGTGTTGTATATTTGAGTAGGATATCTAAATTTTATTCTTGATCCTACTTAGACGCTCTGATATTATGTTGCATTTGATTTGTCGTTAATTACGGGAATTATTGAGTGCTTAAGTCCCTTGTCTGACAAGAGGAAGTATTTATTATGGTTATTATAATTTGTATGGATTGAAGGGTATTTTGGGAACCTTTTCTTAGGTTGTCAGACGGGATCAGGGTTCTTCCCGGGTTTCGAGGGGAAATTTGGGACGGGTCCTGACAATATCAACATTACCTCCTACATCTGTGAAGGGTGTGAGATGTTTTCTAGGGCATGCAGGGTTTTACAAAAGATTCATAAAAGATTTCTATAAAATGTCTAGACCTCTTTGTGCGTTATTGTCTAAAGATGCTGAGTTTGTGTGGACAGAAGAGTGCATGAATGCCTTTAACACATTGAAAGAGCTACTCACATCTGCACCCATTATGATGGCACCTGATTGGAACTTCCCATTCGAGCTCATGTGTGACGCCAGTGATTATGCTTTGGGAGCTGTTCTAGGTCAGAGAGTTAACAAGGTACCTCATGCTATTTATTATGCCTCTAGAACTTTGAATGATGCCCAGCTTAATTATTATACTACTGAAAAAGAATTGTTAGCTGTTATATTTGCTTTGGAGAAGTTTAGGTCCTACTTGATTGGTTCTAAAGTTATTGATTTTACTGATCATGCTGCTTTGAGATTTTTGTTTGATAAGAAAGATGTTAAGCCTAGGCTTAGTAGATGGGTGTTCTTACTGCAAGAATTTGATCTTGAGATTAAGGACAAGAAGGGTAGTGAGAATGTGGTTGCAAATCACTTGTCCAGGTTACTTCATGATGAAGAAGGGAACAAGCTTCCCTTCAGTGAAAACTTTCTAGATGAGCAGTTATTTGCAATTGATTTACAGCTTCCATGGTATGCAGATATTTTTAATTATATAACTACTAAGGTTTTTCCTCCAGGTATGTCGAGCCAAGAAAGGAAGCAATTAGTGTCTATTTCTAGGTAATACTATTGGGACGAGCCCTTCTTGTTCAAATTTTGTCCAGATCAAATTATCAGAAGGTGTGTTCTTGAGGAGGAGCATATGAGCATTCTCCAACATTGTCATCAGTTTTCATGTGGAGGACACTTTGGAGTGAAGAGAACAACACTTAAGGTATTACAATCTGGGTTCTATTGGCCTAATGGGTTTAAAATGCTTTTGGGTTTTGCAGCTCTTGTGACAGATGCCAACGAACATGGAACATCTCTTCTAGAAATCAGATGTCATTGCAAAACATTCAAGTGGTGGAGCTCTTTGATGTGTGGGGTATCGACTTCATGGGTCCATTTCCTAACTCATTTGGTTATTTATATATTCTTGTGGGTGTGGATTATGTATCTAAATGGGTCGAGGTTGTCCCCTCAAAAACCAATGATCACAAAGTTGTTGTGAAGTTCTTGCAGGATAACATCTTTACTAGGTTTGGAACACCAAGGGCAATAATTAGTGATGGAGGTAGCCACTTCAACAACCAGGCTTTTGCGTCCTTAATGAGGAAATATGGGATCACACATAAGGTTGGCACTCCATATCATCCTCAAACCAGTGGTCAAGTGGAGATAAGCAATAGAGAGATCAAAAGCATCCTAGAGAAGACAGTGAATACTAGATGGAAGGATTGGTCTCTATGCTTGAATGATGCATTGTGGCAATATCAAACTGTGTACAAAAGCCCCATTGGCATGTCCCCATATCGTCTAGTCTTTGGGAAGGCATGTCACCTACCAGTGGAGTTGGAGCATACAACATATTGGGCTATTAAGAAATTCAACTATGATATGCAACAAGCAGGTGACAAGAAGAAGTTACAGCTGAATGAGCTTGAAGAATTGAGGTATGATGCATATGAGAATGCTAAGTTGTATAAGGAACGGACCAAGGCGTATCATGATAAGCAGCTAGTTAGGAAGGAGTTTCATGTGGGATAGAAGGTGTTGATGTACAATTCAAAATCAAGACTTTTCCTTGGTAAGCTCAAATCTAGGTGGTATGGTCCTTATGTTGTTACAAAAGTTTTCCCCCATGGAGCTTTGGAGGTTCATAGCAAAGAGAAGAATCAGACATTCATGGTGAATGGGCACAGAGTAAAGCCCTATATTGAGATGAGCTTTGAGCCTAGAGAGGAGGATGTGACTCTCCAACTTGTTCAGTACATTGCATGAGAGTCCAACAGTCTGGCTGAAGACTATAAACTTAGCACTACTTGGGAGGTAACCCAAAGGGAAGTTGGGAGGCAACCCATGTGAAGAGGATGATGACAGTTTTGGCACTCTACAACCACTAACAATCAGATTTGCTTTCTCTCAGCCTGTCCTTCTTTGTTGTTAACTTTGCCTTCGTTTGTTTTATTTTGTTTTATTTTATTTTCTTTGTGTGTGTTGTCGCTTGTTTCTCCTTCCTTAAATGCTTCTTTGTTTATACTTTAACTTTCAAACATTGAGGACAATGTTAGATTTAAGTGTGGCGGGGCTGGGGAAACACTTATGTTTTCCATTGATTTTTGCATCGGTCCAAAATAAATAAAAATAAATTAATTATAGCTTTGTTTTTAGCTTTAGTTTGTGTCGGTTTATTAGTGTTCTTTGGGTAGTCTTTCTGTTTGTTTGTGTCTTAAGTTTCTTTCCAACACAATGATGAGATTTGGTTTTTAATTGCATGACTTTAAGATGACTTCTAAGCATGACTCAAGGTCTGAAATTATTCTTTGGTTAATACTCAATTATTCATGGTTATCATATGCAAAATCACATGTAATCACCCGAGTAAGTGGTACCCATAACATGCTTAATTGAATGGAGCTCAATACAACCCTTTTGTGAGCTTTTGAGCCTTTATCCTTTGTTTGAGAGAGTTGTATTTGTTTAATCTATCACTTTCTTGTCAATTAAGTTGTTGTATGATCTTATCGTTCTTTGCTTGGTTGCTACTTGAATTGCTTATCATCATTGGAACTAAATGCTAGAACTGGTACTAATTTCTTTTCGAGGCATTGAATTGATTTGCATGACATACTTGAGATGATGAAGGTACCTAGATTACCACCATTGCCAAAATGGCCTTTGACCCATGATATACTTTCCTCGAGGTAAACCCTTGTTGAGCCTTTGTTTAAGTCTTTTTGTTTCATAACCCTCATTTTCCTCACCTAGCTTAAACACTTTCATCCTTACCCTTTTTCTTAAAGATTAGTGAAGCATAATTTGTAGAGACTTAATTGTGAATCAAGGGGTGTTAAAAGAGCAAGTTTGGGGGAATGTTAAAAAGAAAAAAAAAAAAAAAAAGAGATAAGAATTGTACACAATTCGGAGTGTGCACCAGAAAAAAAAAAAAAAAACAAAAGGAGAAAAACAAAATTCGGCATTGTGTTTGAATTGTTAATGCCCTGACCGTTCATGTATTGATTGTTGAAGTATGGTCAATAATATTCAAATCGGCCATTGAGTGTATGTACTTGCTCGATACTTATATGATTTTTAAGTCTTGATGGTGATACAAGTTCTTATGTCTCTGACATCATTGCATGCTTATACTATTTCTTCACGAACCTTGTGTTATCCATATCTATTCTTTCTTTAACCCCTAACCCCTTGGCCCCATTACAATCTTCATAAAGACCTTTTGATCTTGTTTGTTGTATTTATATCGATATGTGGAGATTTGAATGAAGTATGAGCATATCACTTGTTCTTGCATTCAAGTAGTAGCATTCCTTCCATGGGATCATATTCAAAAGAAAATTTTTGAAAGGGCCTTTCTTTCTTGTTATATCATATGTGAGCAATTTGTTTCCCTTTTACATCAATCCTCTCACATATAACTAGTATGGGAAAAGTGACTTAACCAGAAAATATAAGGTAAAATCAGAGTGTATTCGGTGAGATTTTGAACTAATTATTTCAGCATGTATCTCTCTTTGTACTTTTACTTTGATTGTTTAAATGTGAGTATGTGTATGATTTCTATGAAGGTGTATTAACTCTCAAATCATGTGGACCAATTCTTATGCTTATGATGAATCTTAATATGTCATGATCCATTGAAAATCTCTGACACAAATGTTGGAAGGTTTATGTTGAATCATTGAGTCCTTTTTTTTCTTTCATTCTTTGTTTCTGTTTTGGTCGAGGACTAGCAAAAGCATAAGTGTGGGGGAATTTGATAGGAGCATATTTATGCGACGTTTTATCTGCTTTTCTTAGCATGTTTCCTATGTTTTCTTAATACTTCGCTTGTTTTTGTGTTTTGTAGGAATTTTGGAAGCAAAGTTACAAAAGGAGTTTATGAGTGTTGTTTTGGAAATCTAACGAGGAAACTTTGAAACAGACTTCAGCAGATGTGTCAACTTCTCAAAATTAACTGCACCTGTTCGGGAAGAACTAGAAGATGGGCCATATATTGTTGGAAAGATATGGAAGTCTAGTTTCTAGAAAAATTTACGGTTTGTGAATTGGAGTTTTCTAGGATGAGTTATGGCCGTTTTAGTACAGCAAGGTCAGGCTGAGCTGGAATTCAGCATTCCTTCTATTTCAAGTTTTCTAATCCTTGGCGGGCTTGGACTACTAGAGGCCTAGTTTATTAGGGTTATGGGAGGAAGCGTTTTAATCAGAAAAAAGGAAGATAAAAAAATAAAAAATAAAGGGAGAGGAGCAGCCACAGCGTGAGGATTGATTGAGCAACGAATGCAAACAATAACGTCTCTCTCCCTCATTAAGGAAATTAACACCCACATCAATTTTGGGCAGTGATGAGCCGAAAATATACTTGTATTTCCCATTTATTTAATTAGGTGTTGTTATTATTTTGGGAGGAATTGATACTCGAATTTATTAAATTGACATATTTATTCTAGAAGGAGTATGTGGAGCAAAAGAAGGAAATATATTAAGGAATCCCGGACCACAAACGAGACGTTTTTTAATGAAGATAGCAGCTTTGATTTTATGGCTATATCAATGAAATCCCAATTCAAGTAGGAGAAGGCATGTGATTGCCAAGTTCTGTTCAAAATAGAATAGGGAGTAGATTTTATTATTATTTTTACTCCTTTTCACATTAGGATTAGGAATATATCCTTATAAATACCCAAGCTTGGCCAAGGTTGGAGGGGGGAAGAGATTCAGATTATAGTTCTCCATCTAGGACGGCAAAGCTGGGATTTTGGCTCACCATTATTGTTCAAAACTGTTTGTTCTCTTAACTTCAATTTTAATGAAATTATTTCTATTCATTATGAGCATGAGTGGCTACATTTCTCACTAGGGTTGGACCTAAGCCTTAACATGAATATGTGATTTATCTTTTTCCAATGTTGTCGTATATGCATGCTTTGAATCTTTAATCAAAGTTTAAAACTATCTTTATGTCTTAATGCTTGATCACCCTTAGGATATTTAGACAAGTAATTTAATGCAATTTTATAGGAATGCCCACCTAAAAATTGGGATTACCTTCTTGTGATTGAGGATGGTAATACATCTAGGTTAAATTCCATAACTTAGAGATTGCATGGTTATAAAAGATTTTCATGGACTTAATGAATCTTGCATGTAGAATTATATCTAAATGCCATAGACTAGTCGCATGTTAGGTATACGTTTTCACTTGAATGCCTACGAGGAAAATATGCTTTCGGAAAGTCTAACCTTCAAAGTTGCATGTATTGATTCATAGATTCTTTTCTAAGTCACGTATGATTGTTAATGGTGAAGGTTGAACCCAAGTACTTGTTTAATTGTTTAATTGATTTTTATTTAGTCACCGAAACTCTTGCAATTTACTTTATTATTAATTAAGAGTGAATTCCAAAATAAGAAATATCCATATCAGTCCCTGAGGAAATCGACCCTGCTTCCAGTGCTATACTACAACATCCCTATACTCTTGCAGGTTTTATTTGTGTGATTTTAACCCTTGTTTTGTAGGTGGGAAAAATCTTATCAAGAAATTGGCGCCGCTGCGGGGGACTGTGTTGATTACCCTTATTTTAATTTACTCTTAGTTAAATTGTTTGCCTTCTTTTTTATTTTTTCTCTCTACTTTTCCTATTCAACATTTAAGCACAGGTCTCTACTCTTGCAGGAATATCTAATTGTGCATGGTTATATCTACATGATCTACGAACCCGATTCTAGCACAATTCGATCCTGAACCCGAAAGAACAGCGAGAATAAGAAGACAATTACAAGCAATTGACGCACGGTTCACGCTCCAAGGCACTTTCCTTGCTTATCTATTCACCAGAATCGATAGCAAACTGTCTGCACTAATGGGATTAATAATACCTAAAGTCGGTGCACCACTTAGTCGAAGCCTTGCAGCACGTGGGAATGGAACGCGACAATGTATCGTGTACCCCGAGGTCCAGGACGGAGTCACTTTTGAGATCAGGCACCATATGCTTGAGCTTCTACCCACTTTTCATGGACTCCCAAACAGTGATCCGAACATGCATTTATCTGAGTTCTTGTCAGGGTGTGACAACATCATTGTTCGGGGAATTTCCAACGAACCAATTATGTTAAGGCTTTTTCCTTACACCTTGAAGGATAAAGCTTGGGCTTGGCTACATTCATTACCTCCAGGAAGCATTACAACGTGGGAACAATTATAGGCAAGGTTTCTAAAAAAATTCTATCCGTCATCCAAGACTCTCGCTTTGATGAAAGAAATCCTGGCCTTTGCCCAGAAACCTAACGAGTCGTTTCATGATACTTGGGAGTGGTACAATGACCTATATATGCGTTGCCCTCACCATGGGTTGGATTCAGACATGCAGATGAACATCTTTTATGATGGACTCAACCACATCACCAAAAGTTACGTCAACGCATCTGCAGGTGGTTCCCTCATATCTAAAACTGCTCGTGAAGCATTTGATATCTTTGAACTAATGGCTAATGAATCACAACAATGGACGGATGATAGCACTCATATGAAGGGACACATCTATGAGGTAGCGCAAGGACATGGTACCCCCCATATTGAGGCACAAATCACCCAATTGGAAAAGAAGATCAACAGTTTGATGCTCACCACTGCCGCTCCACAAGCAACACAGGTGTGCGCCATATGTGAGGACCCTAATCATCACGTCCTCCAATGTCCTCAAAATGATGGGTATCCTGACCTTGTCCAAGAACATGTAAATTCCATGAATTCCTTCCCAAGACCCCGCAATGATGCCTACCCCAATACATATAATTTTGGATGGAGAAATAATGCAAATTCTGGGTGGAATGGCCAACACCAAGTCCGGCCCAATTACCAGCAGAATTATCAACATCCGCTCAATCATCAGGCCCAACAGGCCGCACCTCACCAATTGAGTGTAGAAGAGCAGCTTGCTAGGTTTATTGAAATCTCTACCCAGAATCAGCAAAACACCCAAGCATCAATCAAAAACATGGAGCAACAGGTCAGTCAACTGGCCCAACAAATTTCCGAAAGAGATAAAGGGGTTTTTCCTAGTCAACCTGTACCCAACCCAAGAGGGGCCGAGCATTGTAAAATGGTAAGAACCTTACGAGGGGGTAAGAGTTATGACAATCGGAAAGCAGAAAAATCAACCCAGTCAGAAACAACTCCTGCCAAGCCCAATATTGAACCTGAACCTCAGGTGGAATTATTTAACCCACAAATTCAGTTTGCTCCATTTATCGCCCCTGACTACACCCCGCCACTGCCATTCCCACATAGGCAGCAGCTCCGCTCAAACAAAGACCAGCAAACCATTGACTTCATACAGACATTAGCCAAGGTCCATATCAACCTACCTCTATTGGATGCCATAAAGCACATCCCTTCCTATGCAAAATTTTTAAAGGAAATATGCGCCAATAAGAAGAAAATTTCAGACCTGGAAAAAGTGGTTTTGATAGAACAGTGTAGTCCAGCCGTCCTACACAAACTGCCACCAAAGAAGAAGGACCCTGGAAGCTTTACAATTTCCTGCACTATTGGGAATTCCGAATTTCATCATTCTTTAATAGATCTAGGGTCAAGTATCAACCTTTTGCCCTACTCAGTATTTCAGAGGTTGGGGGCAGGAAAGCTCAGACCTACACCAATGGTTTTCCAATTGGCCGACCGATCCCTCACATATCCTAAGGGCATCATTGAAGATCTCATCATCAAGGTGGATACATTTTATCTACCTATAGACTTTGTGGTACTCGACATGGTGGAGGACAAAGAGACACCACTAATCCTCGGCCGACCCTTCATGGCCACTGCCCGTACACTCATTGATGTAGAAGATGGAACTCTCACATTCCGTGTTCAAGACCAAACTGTGGTCTTAAACCTGTTTGACATGGCCAAAAGACCCGCTGAAATTTCAGAATGCTCACGAATTGAAGTATTGGAGGATGTGAATTGTATGGAACAAAGACAATTGCTCTACGACGACCTATAGAGGCAGCCCTCAATGACCCCATCCGTAGCCAAACTGAGGACGATATTGCTGACGTAATGGCAGCACTAGATAGCAACCGGCCACCATATCCACGGTGGCATTTTGTTTTCTAGGACCACCACAAATGCGACGACGCCGTTTTTGTCCACAACTGTGCATGATGTCGTTTCTTGGATGCTCCTTCTTCCTGTCGTTTTAAGAGAAGGGGGCACATCTCAGGTCTATGGTTCGAACCCAGGTGCTATTCTTTCTTTCTCTTTTATTTTCTTTTTATTTTTGTGTTACTTCTTTATTTTGTTTTGTTTTTCTTTCTTCTTTTCTTTAGTATTTCTTTGTCCTTTCCTCTTTTGCACCCTACGGACATGTTGCATGATAAGTTTGGGGGTAGGAACTATCATTTTGTTTTTGTCTGTTTTATTAAACATTTTTTAGAAAAATACAAAAAGATTTTGTTTAAGATTTAATTTGATTTTTCCTTCCTAAATTATTTTTAATACACGTAGTTGATTTTTGCACACAATTCTTACCATATTCAATTTTGCACATGCACCTCAACTTATTTGTGGGAATTAAATTTGTTTCAAGCATGCTAATTTTTCTTACCCTAAGATTGTGGGTCATTTAATTTGTTACCATCCAGGGTTCGAAAAAGTGAAAGCCATAATTAAATCGGAGGTAAGTCCGAGCCCTAAAATACAGTGTGCATTTATCCGTCAATAACATGCTAGCCTTTCCAATTCGAGTAAATAAATCCTTTGGGACATTTGTTGTCTGGTGCCCTAAAGTCATCTGATTTGGGAGTCATCGATCTTAAGCTCGTTACATGGGTTGGATAGAAAGCTTGCCAATGTTAAATAAAATTCCATCATTTGTTATAAATAAAAAAAAATAATAAATAAATAAATAAAAGAAAAAATAATATTTCAGGCAAGAATGCTTTGGATGGTGATAGGTTAAGAGATTTTACAGATGGTGGGTACATATTTAATGCAAGTGAGGGACTGGTTTAATACTTACAATTTTGTTGAGATTCACATTACAGGAATATGGTTTATGGATTGCTCGCCAGAATCTAGTAATCTTCTGTTTTGAAAGTTTGGATTTGCTCTCTCTTTCACCCTTGCTTATGACTTGAGAATTTTGATTTTGGTTTGATGAGTGTTACTTTATATTCAATCGAAGGAAGGTTAAATTAAGTTTAACATTTTTAAAGCGTTTGTGGGTATCGTAACTAGTAAACCCTCAGGGGACACAACTCCTCCTACTAGGGACACCTAGGGGTTTAAAGGCGTGTAGTGCTTGCTCAGCGCTATCGAGTTCCCTGTGAAAGTGGCATTTTATTTCTATTTTTGTCTTCTTTGTTTTTTTTTTGTTTACTTGAGGACAAGTAACAATTCAAGTTTGGGGGTATTTGATGAGCCGAAAATATACTTGTATTTCCCATTTATTTAATTAGGTATTGTTATTATTTTGGGAGGAATTGATACTCGAATTTATTAAATTGACAGATTTATTCTAGAAGGAGTATGTGGAGCAAAAGAAGGAAATATGTTAAGGAATCCCAAACCACAAAGGAGACGTTTTTGAATTAAGATAGCAGCTTCGATTTTATGGCTATATCAATGAAATCCCAATTCAAGTAGGAGAAGGCATGTGATTGCCAAGTTCTGTTCAAAATAGAATAGGGATTATATTTTATTATTATTTTTATTCCTTTTCACATTAGGATCAAGAATATATCCTTATAAATACCCAAGCTTGGCCTAGGTTGGAGGGGGGAAGAGATTCAGATTATAGCTCTCCATCTAGGACGGCAAAGCTGGGATTTTGGCTCACCATTATTGATCAAAACTATTTGTTCTCTTAACTTCAATTTTAATGAAATTATTTCTATTCATTATGAGCATGAGTGGCTAAATTTCTCACTAGGGTTAGACTTAAGCCTTAACATGAATATGTGATTTATCTTTTTCCTATGTTGTCGTATATGCATGCTTTGAATCTTTAATCACTGTTTAAAACTATCTTTATGTCTTAATGCTTGATCACCCTTAGGATATTTAGACAAGTAATTTGATGCAATTTTATAGGAATGCCCACCTAAAAATTGGGATTACCTTCTTGTGATTGAGGATTGTAATATATCTAGGTCAAATGCCATAACTTAGAGATTGCATGGTTATAAAAGATTTTCATGGACTTAATGAATCTTGCATGTAGAATTAGATCTAAATGCCATAGACTAGTCGCATGTTAGGTATACATTTTCACTTGAATGCCTACGAGGAAAATATGCTTTCAGAAAGTCTAACCTTCAAAGTTGCATTTATTTATTCATAGATTCTTTTCTAAGTCACGTATGATTGTTAATGGTGAAGGTTGAACCCTAGTACTTTTTTAATTGTTTAATTGATTTTTATTCAGTCATCAAAACTCTAGCAATTTACTTTATTATTAATTAAGAGTGAATTCTAAAAGAAGAAATATCCATATCAGTCCCTGAGGAAATCGATCCTGCTTCCAGTGCTATACTACAACAGCTTTGTACTCTAGCAGGTATTATTTGTGTGATTTTAACCCTTATTTTGCAGGTGGGAAAAACTTATCAGGAAGCAAAGGGGCAGACACATACATGGGACAAGAGGAAAACACGCAGGGAAGACAAAAAGGCAGCCATCTAAGAGTCTTTCTCCCGCACAAAAAAGGCAGAAACGTATCTCTCTCTAGCTCATACTTTGAAACAGCTCTTTTTCTCCCTAAAAACTGCAGAAAACGTTTGGGCTCTCACACAAGGACTTAGCCACACCATCCCATTCTACTCCATCCTTCAAGGTTCCAAGGTCTAAAAGTCTTAGGAAGCAAGGAGGAACGTCAAGGCGTCATCCAATCAGTCTGGCTGACCAACACATCATCAAAGAGCTATCTTCTTCCACTTTTTATTTTCTGTTTTGTATGTTCTTGCTGTCTATTTAAATTATGGGTAACTAAGTACTTTAGTTAGGGCTCGATTGAAGCCCTAATCATGTTTCTTTAAGGATTTCGATATGCCTTTGCTGTAAACTACTTTTGTGATTTTGAATTGATTAATTTCATATTATATTTTACTCTGTACATACGTTATGTTATGCTTGATCACCATATGCATGATGTGTATTGAGTTTGTTAAATACGTAAATTTAAATGACCGATCTTGTGCCTGTGAAAGTAACAAAAGAACTAGTTATAAGTTCTTGAAATTAATCATCATGAATAACTAGAATAGATACCATGTTCTAGGAGTTGTGTGTTTGTCGATTTCCATTGTGTTATGCGTTCTTAAAGTACAACTTAGTAGATACCATGCTAAAACTTTATGAATGAAAAGAGTTAGCGTAGATACCCATGCCTAACTTGTTGCTTAGGGAAATCAATAATTTAAAGAGTAGATATCATGCCTTTAAGTTGACAAACATGAGCATCTAAAATCTATTTTGTAGCATTGTGCATATCGTTTGCTTAAGGAAGAGGATTAGCGGTGAACATCGAATCCCTAACTGGTTTTTTCACATTGTTTTAACCTCAATCCAATTTTATTTTTAATCAAACGTTGTTTTTTTTAATATTTTTTTTCGAAATTTTCAGTTTTCAAAATCATCTTAAAATGAATTTTAAACACATATTAATCCAGTCCTCGTGGGAATGATCTTGTATTTGCTTTCTATACTATTTGTCTGATCTTGAGCACTTGCGAGTTAAAACGTGCATATAGTTGCGTAATTTTTAGGTGTCTATTTGTACAACACTTAATGTTCGCCGATCAGATAGGCAAAACGTTGGAAGTCTATGCGGACGACATGCTCGTCAAGAGCAAAACAGATGACGAGCACATGCCCAACCAAGGAAAAATGTTCAACGTCCTCGAGGAATACAAGATGCGCCTCAATCCCACAAAATGTGTTTTTGGGGTGGGATTAGGTAAATTCTTGGGCTATATAATCAGTCAGATAGGCATTGAGGCCAATCCCGAGAAGATAAAGGCAATCCTTAACATGCAAGCTCCACAAAATCACAAAGACATCTAACGCCTGACAGGACGAGTAGCAGCTCCCACGCGCTTCATATCCAAAGCAACTAACATGTGCACCCCATTCTTCAAAGCTCTCAAAAGCAAAGGGAAACACATCGATTGGACGGAGGAATGCACCAAGGCATTCGTTGAGCTAAAGCAATACATGGGCAGAGCACCATTGCTAGCCAGACCAGAAAACGGCGAGCCTCTCTTTGTCAACTTGTCAGTATCAACCTCGGCTATCAGCTCTGTTCTTATCACACGATGGGACGGGGTAGAGCATCCCGTATACTATGTCAGCAAACCATTTCAGGATGCAGAGACAAGGTACCCTGACCTAGAGAAACTTGCTTTGGCCTTTGTAGTCACAGCACGGAGGCTCCGACCATACTTCTAGGCACATGAGATCAAGGTCATCACCAACAAAACCATTGAGACAAGTGTTGTAGAAGCCAGACATCTCTAGCCGTCTCACCAAATGGGCAAATGAGCTGAGAGAGTTCGACATCTCCTACGTTGCCATGACAACTGAAAAAGGACAAGCAGTGGCGGACTTCATTGCCGATTACTCCTATCAACCTGCACAATACATACCACTAGAGGCAATCCCTCCACAAGCACCCCCCACCAAAGAAATCCCGAAATCCACCAAGGCACCCCCGATCGATCTACAACGCCCATACTGGACACTATACGTGGATGGATCCGCTTGCCATAGTGGATCAGGAGCCGGACTAGTTCTCACTTCCCCGAAACTAGTCAAGCTAGAATACGCCCTATGCTTCAGCTTCAAAGCTTCCAACAACGAGGCCGAATGCGATGCATTGTTGGCTGGCCTACGCTTAGCCAAAGACCTGGAGGCCAAACAGTTGAGAATCTATAGCGATTCACAATTGGTGGTCAGCCAAATCAACCAAGACTTTGAGGCCAAAGGCGTGTCCATGTTACTATACTTGGCCCTGGAAAAACAACTTCTTCAAAGCTTCTCGGCCTATGAAATTAACAAAATCCCAAGATCAGAAAACAGTCATGCCGATGCCCTGGCACGACTTGCATCTTCCCTAGATGAGAAGGAGCAGCGAAGGGTACTTGTGGAAGTCCAATACGTGTCTAGCACGAGACCACGGCCAATATACACCATCAACACCAGTTCGACCTGGATGGATCCAATCAAAGCCTACCTCTAAGATGGCACTCTACCGGAAGACAGGATGGAGGCCAAGAAAATCAAAAGACAATCAGCGTGGTACACCATCCAGCATGACCATCTCTACAAGCGCGGTTTCACTACCCCACAATTGAAGTGCCTAACACCAGACATGGGTGATTACAAGCTCAGGGAAATGCAAGAAGGCATTTGCGGAGATCACTCTGGAGCGCGTGATCAGTCGTTATTTATGCATCATTTTGATGTCTTTATATGCCCCTCTTACATGTCTTTTGAATGATTTCGTGCCATCAATAGTAGAAAATGATCAATCTTGTGAGACTTGTGCAGTGTTAGAAAGATAAGTAAAATCTAGAAAGAACGCAAAAAGAATGACTCAAATCGGAGTCCAGATGAAGGAGATGTCCTCATTTCAATATCAAGTCCTGAACGGGGTCCTGTGTGCGCCAGTGCGCCAGTGCGCCTATTTTGGGCCACTGGACAAGTACCTCATATCAGGCCCTCCGGGTCTCAAACCTGTGTTTCATGACATCAAGGTCAAGTCCTAGAAGTGCCAAGGTCGCGCCAAGGCAGTTCGAGGACATTGATCAGTCGTTATTTATGCATCATTTTGATGTCTTTATATGCCTCTCTTACATGTCTTTTGAATGATTTCGTGCCATCAATAGTAGAAAATGATCAATCTTGTGAGACTTGTGCAGAGTTAGAAAGATAGGTAAAATCTGGAAAGAACGCAAAAAGAATGACTCAAATTGGAGTCCAGATGAAGGAGATATCCTCATTTCAATATCAAGTCCTGAATGGAGTCCTGAGTGCGCCAGTGCGCCTATTTTGGGCCACTGGCCAAGTACCTCATATCAGGCCCTCCGGGTCTCAAACCGGTGTTTCATGACATCAAGGTCAAGTCCTAGAAGTGCCAAGGTCGCGCCGAGGCAGGTCGAGGACATGTCCCAAGAACTCCCATCCGAGCCCAGATGTGCGCCTAAGCCCGGGGTCCCTGTTCCGCCAGCGGTGGATCAGAGGTTCTCCCTCTGTGCTAAGCCTGACAACATTTGCGCCAAGCCTGAACGCCGATGCGCTTCTATTATACTCCTAACGTACTTCAAAAGCGCGGTCCCAGATCCTGATTACAAAGACAGTCAAAAATCCAAGTTTGCCAGCTTGCGTTCCCACTTGCCAGCCTGCATTCACACTCCCGGCCGTGCTTTGATTGGTTCGAATAGATTTTAAAGCCTTTGTAATTAATTAAAAGTAAAATAACTTTCCCAATCCTTATAGAACAAGGTTTTCCCTTTGTCTATAAAAGGGAGCCTTTGTTCAGTGTTTTAGGGGGGTGATAATTAGCTAGAGGCGTTTTTGTTTCTGGAAAAACAGAGACCTGAGCCACAGAGAGTTCCGTTTTGGTTTTCTAGAGAATTAGGGACCATATTTTGGGAGATAATCTTTCACATAGATTATTGGACGTGGAGTTGGAGAAGAAGGCTCTGCCGTGTCTTCTGCTGCACCTGTTCTTAACAATCTCTTCTGTACCATTATTTTCATTATTGCAATTTACTTATGAATTCAATTATACTTGTGTTTATTTCAGTTATGCGTGAGTAGTCATTAGGATTAGGGCTGCTTGAAGCCCTAGCCATGTTAGCTTGTTGATTGGATTTCTGGCTCTTGATTATGATTGCTATGCATGCTGAATAAGTTGGATTACTATGCTTAATGAACTTAATTTATGCCTATAAGATTAGCTACCTTGTTTGCATATAATTATAGATGTAATTGCTTGAGTGACCGTCATATCATCTTGTGATTTGGAGCATCGAAAGTATTCGTACTTGTAATCTTAACTCATGAAGACCTAGGATTGCATGCCACTTCGCTAGGCTAATGTGGTGTCATTAAATTCTCTTTAAACTTCATGCATCATCTTAAAAGGTAGGTGATAGACGTTCTAGGCATATGCCCTGTTTAGAACATGCTAAGTAAGAGGGAATAAGATGTGTCTAGTGAACCAACGCCAGGTCCTAGGCACGGGCACCTAATTCAGAAAATGCATAGTAATTAGGTCAAGGAAATTTGGTTAAGAGCTATAATTGGTTAGAGTGGATAGTAAGCCTTAATTCGCCTTAGTTAACAACATTCTTGCATTGTTATTTTCTGCACTTTGATTTACTTGTCTTTAAATTTCAGTTATCACATCATAAACCCCACCCCACCCCCCCCCCCCCCCCCCCCCCCCCCCCCCCCCCCCCCCCTTGTGTGTGTGTGTGTTTTTATTTAAGTTAACAAATCTGAACTAAATTGGTCATAACGTTGATACAAGTCCTCGAGGGATCGACTCTTGCTGTGCTACTATACTATACTTATCGATTTGTGCACTTGCAAGGATTTTATAACTGTTAGAATTGAATTGCATATTTCTTGCTCTTTAAATCTACCAACAGACATGTCCCAAGAACTCCCATCCGAGCCAAGATGTGCGCCTAAGCCGGGGGTCCCTGTTCCGCCAACGGTAGATCAGAGGTTCTCCTTCTGCGCTAAACCTAACAACGTTTGCGCCAAGCCTGAACGAAGATGCCCTTCTACTATACTCATGATTTGCTTCAAAAGCGCAGTCCCAGATCCTGATTACGAAGACAATCCAAAATCCAAGTTTGGCCAGCTTGCGTTCCCACTTGCCAGCTTGCATTCACACTCCCAGCCGTGTTCTGATTGGTTCTAATAGATTTAAGGACTTTGTAATTAATTAAAAGAACAATAATTTTCCCTATCCTTATAGGACATGGTTTTACCAATCCTTATAGAATAAGGTTTTACCAATCCTTATAGAACAAGGTTTTCCCTTTGTCTATAAAAAGGAGCCTTTGTTCAGTGTTTTGAAAAGGAGAATCAGGCAGGGAGGAGATTATTAGCTAGAGGCGTTTTTGGGAGATACAAAGACACCTTAGCCGTAGATAGTATTTTGGTTTTTTAGAGTTTTACGTTAAAGCTTGGTTCTTCCCGAAGTCGAGTGTGTTGGACGTGGAGCTTGGAGAAGAAGGCTCTGCAGTGTCTTCTGCTGCACCTGTTTTTCACAATATCTTCTGTACCCTTATTTTCATTATTTCAATATACTTATGAATTCAATTATATTTGTTTCAATTTCTGTTATGTGTGAGTAGTCTTTAGGATTATGGCTACTTGAAGCCCTAGCCATGTTAGCTTGTTGATTGGATTTCTGGCTCTTGATTATGATTGTTATGCATGCTGAATAAGTTGGATTACTATGCTTAATGACCTTAATTTATGCCTATAAGATTAGCTACCTTGTTTGCATATAATTATAGATGTAATTGCTTGAGTGACCGTCATATCATCTTGTGATTTGGAGCATCGAAAGTATTCTTACTTGTAATCTTAACTCACGGCAATGGTGAAATAGTTGTGTAGCGAGAAAGCTAAAGAAGTTCACATCTGCGAGGTATGTTCAATTCAGGGCCACAAATCCCAGGACTGCCCGGTTGTGGAAGATGCCAACTTTGCTGGAGGGTTCAACAACAATTCTCGACCCCGGAATGACCCATATTCCAACACTTACAATCCGGGGTGGAAAAATCATCCAAATTTTCGTTGGAGCAACAATCAAGCAGCCGCAAATCCCTTGCCACCCGCAGGCCCTCAGGAGAACTATAACGGTCCTTCCTCAAATCAGAATGGTGGAAGCAAGTCTCTTGAGGACTCCCTCCATATCCTGATTCAACAGCATGCTCAATTCATAAAATTCATGCAAGATAGCCAGAGTTAGACGGAAGACATAAAAAATGCAATTGCAAACTTGGAGCGTCAAATGGGACAGGTGGCGAACCAACTAAATCAGCGAGAGGAGGGCAAGCTACCGAGTCAAGTCCTGGTAAATCCGAAAGGATTTCAAAATCCTACGGCTAATCCCATCACGCTGGAGAGGGAAACACCACTTCAAGACCCCACATATGCCACCCTCGCAGGACCTGAAACCGAGCCTCAACCTACTCTGCCAAGGATCACCGACCAGGGCGCGCCGCAAAACATGCCACGACCAACACCTCTGGCGCAGAACCAGTCCAATGAGTCACCAAGTGCCCTACCGCAAGGAGGACCTGACACTGCGCCTACTTCAGCCACGGCTGGCATGCAACCTGCTCCTAAGCCCAAGTCGCAGCACTCGAATACTTCTAACTCTAAACCTCAGAATTCCAATTCTAAAAAAGTCACTTTTGAGTTAGCGAATAATGTTGATTATCCATTTCCTCGCAGGTTCCAAAACAGGAATAAGCAAAGGGAGGACTTTGAGGAAGAGATCATCAGCTTGTTGCAGAAGCTTCAGATCACACTGCCTTTCCATAAAATTATCAAGCACATGCCTATCTTTGCATAGCTGATCAAGGACTTAGTTGCAGGAAAGCGTGGGTTTAGCTCCACAGACACCATTGACATCCCTAAGGCCTGCTCGGCTGCCCTTTTGCGCATGCCCCTTAAGGCCAATGATCCTGGGCCGCCATCCCTTCCATGTGTCATTCAGTCAAAAAGATTCGAACATTGCCTTTGCGACACGGGAGCATCAGTGAACATCATGCCATTCCACATTTACAGGTCACTCAACCTAGGCGCACTCAAACCCACGCACCTATGTGTCAGATTGGCTAACGCTTCTGTAACCAACCTAATGGGGGTTCTTGAGGACGTACTGGTACAAATCGGAGATACATGCATCCCTGCAGACTTCTACGTACTAAGAATGGACAGAATTGACAAAAGTGAAGAACCTCCCCTCATCTTCGGAAGGCCCTTACTAGCCACAGCCGAGTGCCTCATCGATGTCAGAAAGGGCCAGGTCTCCATCAAGGTCCTGGACCAGCTTCGGACATTCTCCATCCATGACACCATCCAGTACCCTACCGAGTCTATTGTACATTTTCCGTTAAACACAATGGACTTACTGCTACGGGAGACAATTGCTCAGTCTTGCATGACAGATGACCTTGAGAAGGCCGTTACTAGTAACCCACACACTATGGATTCACTTACAGATAGCGTGATTGAAGAGGTATGAGCCCTTGACATCATGCCAGCCCTCCCATTCCACATGCCTCCCTTCGAAGCGTTACCACTCACAAGTCAGAAAACCCAGCCGTCCATCATAAAGGCTCCTGAACTCGAGCTGAAGCCCTTGCCCGAGCACTTAAAGTATGCATATTTGGGCGACAATCAAACCCTTCCAGTCATCATTGCATCTACCCTAAGTACGAAAGAGGAAAAGGCATTGGTTCACGTGCTTAAGGTCAATCAAACGGCAATTGGATGGACAATAGCTGATATCAAAGGCCTAAGTCCCACAAAATGCATGCATCGGATACTGCTGGAGGAAGACTCCAAACCATCACGGGAGGCGCAGAGGCAATTCCATCCACCTATGATGGAGGACGTGAACAAAGAAGTCCTAAAGCTTCTGGACGTTGGAATCATCTATCCAATTAATGACTCCAAGTGGGTGAGCCCAGTCCAGGTCGTGCCAAAGAAAAGTGGGATCACAGTGGTTAAAAACGAGCAGGATGAGCTTGTACCTCAACGGATTCAAAAAGGATGAGCTTGTACCTCAACGGATTCAAACAGGATGAGCTTGTACCTCAACGGATTCAAACAGGATGGAGAGTGTGCATTGACTATCGAAACCTAAATATAACCACACTCAAGGACCACTTTCCTTTGCCCTTCATTGATCAAATGCTCGAGCGCCTGGCTGGACACTCCCACTATTGCTTCTTGGACGGCTACTCAGGATACAATCAGATTGATATTGCACCCGAAGATCAAGAAAAAACAACATTCACATGCCCATATGGCACTTTTGCATACAGAAGAATGCCGTTTGGATTGTGAAATGCCCCAGCTACCTTTCAGCGTTGCATGATGAGCATCTTCTCCGATATGGTTGAAGATATAATTGATGTATTCATGGATGACTTCTCGGTGTTTGGACATTCATTCGAACTGTGCTTAGTTAACCTAACCCGAGTACTGGAACGGTGCAGAGAAAGCAACTTAGTGCTGAACTGGGAAAAGTGCCATTTCATGGTACAACAGGGAATTGTCTTGGGTCATGTGATCTCTAGCCGAGGCATAGAAGTGGACAAAGCAAAATTAGACATAGTAGAGAGGCTGCCGTACCCCACTACAGTCAAAGAGGTTCGATCGTTCTTAGGGCATGTTGGCTTTTACCGCAGATTCATCAAAGATTTCTCGAAAATCACAAGACCTTTGTGTGATCTTCTAGCCAAGGACGCCACATTTGAGTTCACTAAGGGATGCCGTGAGGCATTCAACACACTCAAGGCAAAGCTCACGGCATCACCCATCATCATGCCACCGAATTGGGACTTACCATTCGAACTAATGTGTGATGCCTCGGACTTCGCCATAGGAGCGGTTTTGGGACAGGGTGTTAACAAGCTCCCTCATGTCATTTACTACGCAAGTCGAACCCTGAATGATGCCCAGCTGAAGTACTCCACCACCGAGAAGGAGCTCCTTGCTGTTATCTTTGCCCTTGAGAAGTTCCGCTCATATCTAATTCAAACCAAGGTCATAGTATACACGGATCATGCTGCCTTGAAGTATTTGCTCACTAAAAAGGACGCCAAGCCAAGGTTGCTACGTTGGATGCTACTGCTCCAGGAATTCGACCTTGAAATCAGAGACAAGAAGGGCAGCGAAAATGTGGTCGCTGACCATATGAGCCGATTGCTTCACAGTTCCAATGAAGAGGCCGATCAGTTGCCCCTCCTCGAGGCCTTTCCTGACGAACAGCTCTTCGCAATCCAAGCTATTGATCCATGGTATCCCGATCTCAGTAATTACCTTTTTACTAAGCAAATTCCTTCATATTTAAACAGGTACCAAAAGGACAAGTTGGCTAAACAAGCTAAGTACTTCATATGGGATGAGCCGTACCTATGGAAGCATTGTCCAGACCAAATCATTCGGCGCTGCATCCCAGAAGATGAGATGAAATCCGTCTTGACATTTTGCCATAGCTTGGCATGTGGGGGCCATTTTGGAGCTAAGAAGACAGCCCTCAAGGTACTACAAAGTGGACTCTACTGGCCCACACTTTTCAAGGATGCACACGAATTTGTACTCACCTGTGACCGCTGCCAACGCCTAGGTAACATCGGCCCTCGAAATCAAATGCCATTACACCCTATTCTTGTGGTCGAAATCTTCGACGTATGGGGCATTGATTTTATGGGGCCTTTTTCGAATTCCTTTGGCAATTTTTATATTCTGCTTGCAGTTGATTATGTCTCCAAATGGGTGGAAGCAATTTTCACCAAAACTAACGACGCCAAAGTAGTGGTGCGTTTTTTACAGAGTCACATCTTAGCCAGATTCGGCGCACCTAGGGCAATCATCAGTGATGGAGGGGCACACTTCTGCAATCATTCGTTTGCAGCCCTAATGAAGAAGTATGGCGTCATCCACAAGGTCTCAACACCGTATCACCCTCAAACGAGTGGCCAAGCGGAAGTGTCCAATCGGGAAGTAAAGGTCATATTGGAAAAAATGGTAAATCCTAACCGCAAAGATTGGTCCAGCAAATTGAATGATGCGCTGTGGGCCTATCGGACCGCATACAAGACCCCGATTGGCATGTCTCCCTTCCGGCTTGTTTTTGGAAAAGGCTGCCACCTACCGGTGGAATTGGAGCATAAAGCATTATGGGCTATTAAGCAGATGAACCTGAACTTCAATGATGCTGGAATACATAGGAAGCTTCAGCTAAGTGAATTAGAGGAGTTGCGAAACGAGGCCTTCGACAGTGCTCGTATCTACAAGGAAAAGACCAAAGCTTTCCACGACAAGCGCAGTCAGCCCAAGGACTTTCACATCGGACAAGAAGTCCTCCTCTTTGACTCCCGGCTCAGACTAATGCCAGGTAAGTTGCGTTCAAGATGGACTGGACCATTTATTATTACTAATGTTTTTCCTCATGGTGCAGTTGAAATCCAGCACCCGTAACGGCAGGATCCGTTCAAGGTAAATGGCCACCGCCTCAAACACTACTTCAAGGACCTCTCTAATCCAAGCGCAGTCAACCCTACAACTCCGCATGCGCCCAGCTCCTAGAATGACAACCCCGTCTTGCCTAGACATTAAATAAAGCGCTCCTAGGAGGCAGCCTAGCCCTGGTTTGTATTTCTCACTTCCTTTTCTGTTTATGCCCGTTATATCTCTCAAACCATTCTACTATTGTCATGCTTACTGCTTATCACATTGAGGACAATGTTTAGTTTAGGTTTGGGGGTGTGGATTTAAAATTTTTCATATAGAAACAAATAGGTTTGGGGGTGATACACGGCCAGGACATTTAAATTTCAGCTTGTGATTAGTATGATAACTTGTTAATAGGAATGTATATGCTAAGTTAACTATCTTTTCTTTACTAAGAGTCATGACATGGTCAAGCAGTTCATAATTTGCACTTCACAATGCCATGTTTTAAGTGAACGAAATAACTGAATTTGAGTGAACCTTCGAAAATTAGTGGAGACTACCCTGTGAGACCTTTGAGCCTAATTGCCATTCTTTCTGAGGGATATACTTGTTTCTACTCTTAAACACTCATCGCTTTTGTTCTTAATTGTTGATCTCATTACATCATATTTGCATTGAATTTTAAAGAACTAACATCATTTAGATACTCTTGATTTAATGTATGGTTTGCCATAAGAAGTGATGTAGGCTATGTATGCTTTAACCTCTAAAGGCTTTATCCTAACCTATTGCATGCTCCCTAAGCCAATTTTGAAGCCAAACACTCAACCTTTTCTTTCATCACCCAAAGTATAACCTAACCGAAATACTTAGCCATTCATCACAGCCATACCCTATAACCTCAGTTTGTGCTAAGGTTGCCATAAATGAGATTCATGGTGAGAATGAGAGGTGAAAGAAGATGATGCCTAATTCAAAGGACATTGGCGTTAATTGAAAGTTCAAAAGTAAAGAAAAGTTTTACAAGTTGCAAGCTGCATGAAAATTTGAGGAAATCATTGCATGATCTTAGTTCAATTCAATTCAAAGACGAACATAAACAAAAAAAACGTTCAAATCAAAAGAAAAAAAGAAATGTTGAGAAAAAGAAGGAAAAATAAGTGAAAAAACAAAGTAAATTCAGCCAAGTGAGCCAAGAGCCTCAAAATAAGACACAAGAGCCTCAAAATAAGTCATCAAGAAAGCACAATGTCGTGGGCCTTAAGAAAGGATTCAGTTCAGAAATTCCAAGTTCAAGTCATGACTTCTCATGCCTTGCACAGCTCAGGTTCTTTGAATCCCATCCTTCCTTGCTAAACCCCAAAGCTTAGCCCCATTACAACCTAAAAAGGAAGACCTAACTGATCTTATGGACAATCATGCTGAGGATTAAGGTACGTATCTATGTTCTTAAAGTTCAATTCCTTTCATGAGATCTTTATTTCCATAAAGTGCTATTCTTCATTGTTACTCATATGTGATTAAATTTGAATTTCATAACATAAACTCATCACATATGCTTGAAAAGAGTGTAAGCCTAGGATTCTTGTGCGAATTGAGAGTTGCCTAGTGAGGATTAGAGTCGAGGCGAAATCTTTCTAGGGCACTTAGATGAAGTTGTTTTCAAACTTTATCACCTGGAAATATTGGTATTTATACACGTACACCTTCACATGACACTCACGGCTATGGCATTCCTTTTAGTTCTGCAAAGCATGTCTACTTCCTTTGATTCTTATTAGCTTGTTAAGAGTACTATATCTAGCATCTTTTTGTTTAAGTAAAACGTTTGTGGGTATCGTACTGTTATAACCCTCAGCAGACAAAACTCCTCCTACTAGGTGAACCTAGGGGTTTAAATGTTCTATCTTAACTAAAATCGAGTCGTTTCATTTTGTTAGCGTTTGTTTTGCTCAGGGACTAGAAAAAGATAGGTTTGGGGGTATTTGATCAGTCGTTATTTATGCATCATTTTGATGTCTTTATATGCCCCTCTTACTTGTCTTTTGAATGATTTCGTGCCATCAATAGTAGAAAATGATCAATCTTGTGAGACTTGTGCAGAGTTAGAAAGATAAGTAAAATCTAGAAAGAACGCAAAACGAATGACTCAAATCGGAGTCCAGATGAAGGAGATGTCCTCATTTCAATATCAGGTCTTGAACGGGGTCCTGAGTGCGCCAGTGCGCCTATTTTGGGCCACTGGCCAAGTACCTCATATTAGGCCCTCCGGGTCTCAAACCTGTGTTTAATGACATCAAGGTCAAGTCCTAGAAGTGCCAAGGTCGCGCCAAGGCAGGTCGAGGACATGTCCCAAGAACTCCCATCTGAGCCAAGATGTGCGCCTAAGCCGGGGGTCCCTGTTCCGCTAGCGGTAGATCAGAGGTTCTTCTTCTGCGCTAAGCCTAACAACATTTGAGCCAAGCCTGAACGATGATGCGCTTCTACTATACTCATGATGTGCTTCAAAAGTGCAGTCCCAGATCCTGATTACGAAGACAGTCCAAAATCCAAGTTTGGCCAACTTGCGTTCCCACTTGCCAGCTTGCATTCACACTCCCAGCCGTGTTCTGATTGGTTCTAATAGATTTAAGGACTTTGTAATTAATTAAAAGAACAATAACTTTCCCTATCCTTATAGGACATGGTTTTACCAATCCTTATAGAATAAGGTTTTACCAATCCTTATAGAACAAGGTTTTCCCTTTGTCTATAAAAGGGAGCCTTTGTTCAGTATTTTGAAAAGGAGAATGAGGCAGGGAGGAGATAATTAGCTAGAGGCGTTTTTGGGAGATACAGAGACACCTTAGCTACAGATTGTATTTTGGTTTTTTAGAGATTTGCATTAAAGCTTGGTTCTTCCCGAAGTCGAGTGTGTTGGACGTGGAGCTTGGAGAAAAAGGATCTGCCGTATCTTCTGCTGCACCTGTTCTTCACAATATCTTCTGTACCCTTATTTTCATTATTGCAATTTACTTATGAATTCAATTATATTTGTTTCAATTTCAGTTATGTGTGAGTTGTCATTAGGATTAGGGCTGCTTGAAGCCCTAGCCATGTTAGCTTGTTGATTGGATTTCTGGCTCTTGATTATGATTGCTATGCATGCTGAATAAGTTGGATTACTATGCTTAATGACCTTAATTTATGCCTATAAGATTAGCTACCTTGTTTGCATATAATTATAGATGTAATTTCTTGAGTGACCATCATATCATCTTGTGATTTGGAGCATCGAAAGTATTCTTACTTGTAATCTTAACTCATAACGACCTAGGATTGCATGTCACTTTGCTAGGCTAATGTGGTGTCATTAAATTCTCTTTAAACTTCATGCATCATCTTAAAAGGTAGGTGATAGACATTCTAGTCATATGCTCTATTTAGAACATGCTAAGTAAGAGGGAATAAGATGTGTCTAGTGAACCAACGCCAGGTCCTAGGCAGGGGCACCTAATTCAGAAAATGCATAGTAATTTGTTCAAGGAAATCTGGTTAAGAGCTATAATTGGTTAGAGTGGATAGTAAGCCTTAATTCGCCTTAGTTAATAATCAATCAACCGTTAATTCTTGCATTGTTATTTTCTGCATTTTATTTTACTTGTCTTTAAATTTCAGTTCTCACATCATAAACCCCCCTGCGTGTGTGTGTGTGTGTGTGTTTTTACTAAGTTAATAAATCTGAACTAAAGTGCTCATAACGTTGATACAAGTCCTCGAGGGATCGACTCTTGCTGTGCTACTATACTATTCTTATCGATTTGTGCACTTGCAAGGATTTTAGAACTGTTAGAATTGAATTGCATATTTCTTGCTCTTTAATTTTACCAATAGTGCGCACCTTGGCATAGAAAGCCTTCAGACAAGGATACTATTGGCCCACCATGCTCTCAGATGCCATTGAACTCACACAAAAATGCGACAAGTGCCAGCGACACGCACAAATCCCTCACCTCCCAGCTGAGCCCTTCACTTCTATTCTCAGTCCATGGCCATTCTCTCAATGGGGACTTGATCTGATCGGCCAAATGCCTGAGGGAAAGGGAAAGGTCAACTACACAGTCGTAGCAGTGGACTACTTCACAAAATGGGTCAAAGCGAAACCATTAGCAACCATCACAGTAGCCCAGATCGAGCATTTTGTCTACCAACACATCATCTGTCGCTTTGGGATCCCACACACCATCGTCACTAATAATGGAAGGCAATTTTATTGCAATCCCTTAAGGGCTTTCTGCTTTTTGCTTCACCATCCCACCCTCAGTCCAACGGACAGGTAGAAGCAGTCAATAAGAACATCAAGTACAACTTTACGAAGAGACTCAATGGGGACAAAGGCAAATGGTCCGATATTATCGATGACTTTCTATGGTCCCACAGAACCTCCTTCAAGACAGCCACTAATGAGACTTCTTGCGCCTTGGCTTCTGGCACAGAGGCAGTCATACCATTAGAGATCGGTGAAACATCATATCGAGTAATCTCCTACAATCCAAAACCAAACAATCACCAAATGGCTCTCAGCTTGGACCTGCTGGAGGAACGCAGGGAAAAGGCCAATCTCAAACACATCGCATACAAGCAACAAGTTGCACTATATTACGACTTGAGAGTTTTCCATAGGAGCTTCAGGATAGGCAATCTAGTCCTAAGGAAGGTCAGCCTTGCAACCAAGGAGAGATATGCCGGCACATTCTCCCCTACTTGGGAAGGACCCTACACAGTCTCCAGAATATGCAGAGAAGGGACCTATGAACTCCAAGACTTGAAAGGCAAGAAACTCCCACATCCATGGAATGTGGACCATCTAAAATTCTACTACAAGTAAAATAGGCCCACGGCCAAAACATGTTCGGCCAGTAACTGAATTTTTTGTAAACATTCCTGGCATACCCAGTGACATTATCAGTGAATGAATTTACAATGAGGCAATCCCTTTTACTTCTCATCTCCAACAATCATTCATTTTGTAAAAGCAATCGACCCTAATTCACTATGAGGCAAACCTCATTTCTAAACTGCCTTGGCTTCTCTTAGAACAACCTCTCACATTTTGACCACCTTAAGATCAACTTTATTTTAAAAGACCTCACCTCACTCAACAGATCGGCCAATACAACCCTACTTCACATTCATTTAAGCCTATTATGAGCTAAGCAAAACCTTATCATTCATAAGCCACAGTAAAAAACAGATGCAAAAAAAACAATAACATAAATCCATAGGTGGAACCCCACGATCCCACAAAAAAATAAATACAAAAACAATAACACTCGTTCAATACAAGGCCCTATGGCCAATGAATGAATACAAAATTAATTACAAATACTAAGGGGCATTCCCTTGGTCTTCGGGGATATCTCCACCATCTCCCAGGACCTCGGCTTGACCATCGGCATCATCATCCGGCAGCGCATTCCCATCTTCGTCCGAGTAATCTTCCAACTGTGGGGTATGCTTCAGGCAGGGGAATTGGATGGCAAGACCAGTGTTAGCCAGAAGGATTCGCTTGGCTGGCCCATCCTCCTACCTGGCCCCAAACCGCTGCAGATCATGATGATGCGCCGGGGAGGCTTTGTACTCTTCCGCGCCCACCTTCTTGGCCAAGAGAAGTTGGTCAGCCAGCATAACATTAGCCGACTCTGCCTGCTGGACTCTGGCCTCCAGCTCGACCATCTTTGCTTTGGTGGCATCCCGTTGAGCAATCAGCTGCCTTTCAAACTCCTTCGCCTTGAGCTCAGTATCAACCTTGGCCTGAATCGACCTCTCGGTCATCCTCTCTTTCTCGACCGCGGCATCCATCTTCGACTTCAATACCTGATGCTCTTCGGCTACCTTTTCCTTGGCCTATCTGGCATGCCAAAGGGTAATGAAGACCTCACCAAGAAACTGTAAGTACAACAGAAAAAATGTACAGAAGAGGCTGAAAAGAATAACAAAATAACACACACCAAGTTACAACGAAAGGTACTTACATATACCCCAGCCCGCATGGTTTTATCACACTGATCAGCGAAGTCCTTTGCCTTCAAGGCCGCGATCTCGTCCAACTCGTACTGAGACCCACGAACAACAGTGTTCATGAAATCCAGCTGAGAAAGATGAAAGGCCGTCGACAGCTGCCTCCACGTCTCTTCTACCTCCTAGGTCCTCACCATATCCGGCTCCCCATCGGTCTTCAAAAAATACGATCGTAGGGAAGCGTCAAGATACGGCTTCCTGGTCTTCTTAGGAACCCTTCGACCCTCCAGGTCAAAGCTGATATTGGTACAAACTATTTGGCGAATGAACTAGAGGACTTCAATGTAACGACCCGTCCCGGAAACCCCGGTACGACGACAGTACGTTATGGCCGCCGGGAATCCTCCCAAAGCGAAGCCCAAGGTTCACCGCCTTTAACAGTGGAATCTTACCTTCACAAAGGTATTGTTAGCGAAGTCCCCATTCAAATCCCCTAGCTGCAGCCTTTGAGGATTGAACCCTGGACCAAGCCTTTTTATTCCACTCAAGGTGGACACCTTTCACCAATTGAGCTGCAGTCTCGTTGGTGAAGGTGTTCCCTGGTATGGGAAGCAAAGAACCAGGTCTCGAGTTCGAGACTCGTTATCCGCTGCAGCGGGAGTATAGAATGGGACTGGTTGTATAATACCTTGAGAGTGGAATGTGATGCTGGGGTAGATTCCACTGTTAAAGGTGGTGAACCTGGGTCACCTCTCAACTTAAAAGGCGCCTTTTATGTAAAGACCCGTCCCGGAAACCCCGGTACGATGACAGTACGTTATGGCCGCCAGGAATCCTCCCAAAGCGAAGCCCAAGGTTCACCACCTTTAACAGTGGAATCTTACCTTCACAAAGGTATTGTTAGCGAAGTCCCCATTCAAATCTCCTAGCTGCAGCCTTTGAGGATTGAACCCTGGACCAAGCCTTTTTATTCCACTCAAGGTGGACACCTTTCACCAATTGAGCTGCAGTCTCGTTGGTGAAGGCGTTCCCTGGTTTGAGAAGCAAAGAACCAGGTCCCGGGTTCGAGACTCGTTATCTGCTGCAGCGGGAGTATAGAATGGGACTGGTTGTATAATACCTTGAGAGTGGAATGTGATGCTGGGGTAGATTCCACTGTTAAAGGTGGTGAACCTGGGTCACCTCTCAACTTAAAAGGCGCCTTTTATGTAACGACTAGTCCCGGAAACCCCAGTACGACGACAGTACGTTATGGCCACCGGGAACCCTCCAAAAGAATACAATAAAATCAACGACGATAATGCATCTTGAAAGCTCGTATGATACCCACGTCACAAAGCTAAATCTTTTATGTTGTGTTTGGTGGCAAGAAAAATTATTCAACGTTTGGAAAACCTTCATTGGTTTTTGGATGCAGGACAATTTCAAGAAGGAGAAACAAATCAAATTAGGATATCAAATCAAAATAGGAATACCCTGATAAATTATAAATTATCAATTTAATTGATAAATTAATAAATCACTAATTTATCGATTATTTAATATACGGTTAAATTAATACAATTCCTTTGGTCTAATGCTATTAATTTATAGTGGTTTACCTCTATATACATGAAACCACCAACTAATATTGCAACCACCTACGCACCACACCAACAACCATAGACAACCTCAAAACCGAGTGACAACATCACTCTTTGTTGATCTGACAGGAACCCTCTCGAATTTTCCTCGAAATTCGTTAGAAGCCATGCTCCTCTCTAGCAACACCTGAAACCACAAAAGTGATTTCGAAACTACCCTTACCCTACCATCCAAACATTAAAAGAATTCTACTAAAAAATCGGCAGATTCTCCCCTGTAATCGGGTCAAAGCGTCTTCCACCTATCATACGAAGGATACAAGTAACAAACCACTAATCCAAACAGTCCAGATAAAACCCAACTCAACCAAGCCACCCAATACTCAAATACAACCCAAACGATGATTAGACTTACTAGGATTTAAGGTTGAATTTACAATCAATTGAAAATTCTACATAGTAGTTGTAGCGCAGCCGAAGATGATGCTTCCTCCTAGTCTCGGTGCCTCATCCCGCTACGGCATGGAGGGAACAAAAACCAAATAGCTGTGAATGGACAATACAACTCTAAAGGAAACGTAGTCAGGCGAATGATCATGTTAATAACCTCGTGGCAAAACGATACATACAATAAGATCGTCATATGCAAACATATATAACTTACCAGAAACCGTTGGATTTATCTCCATCGAACCCGTGCTACCTTCAACTGTGTGTGCCCTATCAATATCCTGGCCGAAGTTAATATCCCAACTGAAGTCGTAATCCCCGTCCAAAGCTAAAATTCTCGATCGAAATAGAAATCTCGACCGAAGCCCTCATCCCCGGCAGAAGCGGATATCCGGGCAGAAACCGTAGTCCCGAGCCATAGCTCAAAATCCCAGTTGTAGCCGTAATCCCGTCAAGCATATGATGGTATCCTCCATACCATAGCTCATACCATATCGAGTGTACTATGAGGGAATCTTGCATGCCATACCTCCTATCCTACCGAGCGTATGAGGGAATCCTTTCTGCCATACCTCATATCCTACTAGCATATGACGGAATCCTCCCTGTCATATCTCACATCCGATCGAGTGTATGAGGGAATCCTCCCTACCATACCTCATATCCTACCGAGCGTATGAGGGAATCCTCCCTGCCATTCCTCGTATCAATAATTGACAGGACCCTTCCCGAATTTCTCCTCGAAACTCGGGAAAAACTCTCCTCCCATATGACAACTTAAAGAAATTCACAAAATACCCTTAAGCCCTTGCAAACAATTATGAGAATTTGCCAAAAATCCGACAGAATCTCCCCTTAAGGACTTGTTAACCGTCTTCCACCTATCAGACAAGGGATCAAATAACCCTCCAAATTCCAACAACTCAACCATCCAACGATGTAATTACCAAATTGACAATCAATCCAACAGATTTATCAGAGCATCTAGGTAGGATAAGTAAATACACAACAAATAAATATCCTACTGTAGGTAAACGCACAGTTGAAATGTAATGCCTCCACCTCTGGATATGCTTACGTCAATTCAACAGCCTAGAGGGGATTCAAAACACCAAAAATGTGAGTGGACAAAAATAATCATTTAAAGCAATTTCCGAGGAAAACATACCTTTTCCCCTCCATGAGTAAAATCATGCATGAATAACATAAAATTCCTTTTCAACAAATCCATACTCGAAAACATACCATAAAATCCATTGTTTTTGGTAAAACACCGGTGGGACCCACGAAAACCCGTATAATGAAAACATCCCGTGGCCCACAACCCTGCTTTGAAAACCCTCCTTAAAGGAGTTTAAAAATCATATGAAACCAACCAGGACACAAAATGTATGTCAAAACATTTTCCACTGCTCCCGAATAAAAGTTCTGAGCCGTAGCTCAATACCCTCCACACACCCGATATACCTCGAGCTGTGCAGAACTCTGACTATGCATAGACAGCCTCAACGACCCGGTGGAGAAAATACCCCTCGACACCAGCGTCGGAGAACCCTCAACGATCTGACGGAGAAAAACCCCTCGATGAAAGTCGGAGAAAACCTTGTTCCTCAGGGACAGTAATTCAGTGAAAACCAAAATCCATGTTTTGAAATCCTTGTTTCCTGGCCTAAGCCAAATTCATTGAAAAATCGGGCCTATGCCCAAATCGAAGGAAATCACAAATCCGGGTCTACACCCAAAAACATGGACTCAAAATATATCAAGTCAAAATCATATAATAACAGAGTCCATCAAACCAGGACATAGCCCAAAACATTGTTTTCACAGTAATATTGAAAACTCGTGTCTAGTCATCATTTAATAGCACAATTTCTAAATTCCAGAAATGTACCAAAAACAATATATAACAATATTTCATTCAAATATACCTTTATGCATGCATTATAATTTATAAAGCAAAGTCCACTCACTGATAGCTCAATCCCGAGTCATACGCTCCTCTAAAGTTCCCGGAGCAGTATCGCTTGTCAAAAGCAACAATCGGGGATTACTAACGATCATTAAAAACCTTACATTTAAACTCCCTAAACCCCAGGAAGTCTACCCACGTTGCTCTAAAAATGCAGCCACTTTGGACACCCAAAACTACCCTTAAACGATGTCCGATTGTACCGAAACCTACGCCAATAGGTCCAGAACGTCGAAACCTTGTTGACACGCGTCGCCGTGACCCCAGAACCGGTCCCACGTGCCACCACGGGCCGACAGAAGACCGGCGATTCAGCCATGCACCGGTTACGCGCCCTCATGCACCTGCACAGTGCCACACGTGCTGCTGACTCAGCTGCCAAGTAGCGTCCACATGGCTACCGGGTGGCCTCCACGTGGCTACCAGGTGGCATCCACGTGGCTCCACATGGCTGCCACGTGGCATGCCATATCAACACCGTCGACCGACTCAGTTGTCGGAGTCTCGCTGGAGACTCCCCGGAGAAGACGACATCGTCGCCGTCCGCCGTCGCCAGAAAACCCCATTGCAGGCCGAGCTTCAAGTTTTCCTAACTTTCTAAAAACTCAACCGTTTTCATGAATTTTATGTCTAAATACATCTACTAGAACCCAAGAATTCAAAAATGAACTGTAAACACGAAAACTATACTTGTGTTGGTCGAAAAATCGATCGGAAGGTTTCTATTTTCGGTTCCTCCGATCAGTGTCTCTCGCGGTTGCCTCCTTCGATGTTTGATATGGTTTTGTTTGCAGGAAGGAGTAGAGTGTGATGGACTTCACCAAATGGGCTAAAGTCTCCTTGAAATGAAAGTCCAAATTGGACGTTTCTGTTTTGGTTTCAGTCAGTATCGGTCGGTGGTGTCACGGGTCTGAATGGTGACATGGGTCTGTGTGAAGGAAGAAAATGAAATGAAATTGCTGGAAGGTTTGGGTTAAATACATACCCAAGGAAAATTACCAAAATGCCCCTGACCAATCCAGACCCGAAATGTAACGACCGGCCCCGGATCCCCGGTAACGACCGTCGTTAGTGGAGCCCTCTCCACCCGGAATCCTCCGGCACAATCGGTATTGTTAGCTGGTGCCCGTTCGAAAATCCTCTAGCTGCAGCATCTTTGAGGACTCGAACCCGCGTCCAAGCTTAAGTTTTTCTTTTCCCAAATTAAGTTCCAACAATTTACGAATTAAATTTCCAGGTTGTTACAATAATAGCTTTCCCTGTTTTATCAGATGAATGACGTCGTAGGACCCTCGAATGGTACGTATAGTATGACTCCAAAATCCCTCAGATACCCTAACCGACTCCCATCGAACCATTACACTCGGGCAAAATCCCCAAACACATAACCCTCGCTAAAGCCCAAACTCATAACTCAGGCCGATAGCCCAAACTAATAAATTGGCGTATGCCCCCCAATCACCTAAACTCATCATCGAAAACCACCACCAACCTTGAATTATTTTAAGATAATTATCCTTAATTCCAAAAATTAGTAAATGATAAGAAATCCATAATCATTACTAAACCGAATGAAACCATTATCCTCAGTTTCCGAGCCTCAAAAGGATAATAAAATATTTTCTAATAAGTTCCCTTAATTCCCGTAATTCTCATTGATGATATAACATTTAAAAATATAGAAATATGCATGCCTTACACTTTAAAAAACAAAATCACTCACCGGAAGCTCAAATAAGCTCAACTATAACCTGTACGCTCCTCTGTTGTCTCTAGATCAGTGTCGCCTTGGTTGGCCAGAAATTGGATGAGAAGCTTCGGTCGAACTTCCGAACTTTGGTTCGTCGTCGACGGAGGTCCTCATGGCTCAATGAGGATATGGATGGGTTCGTGAGGTCGAGAGGAAGATATCAAGTGTGGTGTGTTGCTTGGTTTGGCCAAAATCAATTTCAAGGGTAGGGGTTGGGAGAAAGGGAGAGATCGTGAGAGAGGAGAGCAAAAGGGAGAAATTTCTAGAAAATAGGAGAAAAGAAGATATTTTTAAAAGTGTCTACCTTACGAAATTACCAAAATGCCCCACAAGGTTCTAGACCCGTAACTCTATCAAACAGACTCCGATTTCCACGTACCGCCTATCTACGAACTCATGAGTTTGAGACCTACGCATCGATTCAAAAAAAACTCCCAACGGTCTTTACAAACAAAAAGTGAGTCGCGAACTCCCTTTAAACCCAAGGGCAAAAACATTTTTTCCTAAATTATTTCACGAAAATTTATTAATCAAACATACGGGTCGTTATAGGATCAATCCTCTACTCTCTCTACGCTTGCCCATGCTGACCTTTTTTCCCTTCTCACGCCGACATAGTATCCTTTACTCTCCTTCGGCGAGACACATATGGTGTTTATCGTTTAAGATCTCTCTGATGAGGAGATATCATCATTGATTCAAATCTCGATTTTGATGAGATTGGAGAGAGAACAATCCTATTTATATGAATATGGTTCCAAATTTTTCTTTGATTCAATGTTTGAAAGTGGAGGAAGAGAAGTTGCTACGCCGGTGGTGAAGAATTGCTGCTAACAGAGTAAAGTGGCTAGGTTTTTGTTTTTCTTCTTTTTGATATAGAAAGTAAGACAAACTAGAACAAAGAAGAGCCCCTAGGGCATCCACAACAAGAAAAGTCAAATCTCCAGGCTCCAATCGCTTCTCTAGGAAGAAACCTCGACCATCTTTCATTTAAATCCCGTTGATGTCCAATCTCCACCAAGGAATCTGCCACAAAGTCAGATTCTCTGAGAACATGAGAGAAGGAAATAGCCTGAAATCTTCTCATCTATCTTTTAGCATTCAAGATTATTCTGAGAATTCTCCAGGGAGGTTTTAGCTTGCCATTGATAGCGTTAATAATAATCTTCGAGTCTCCCTCAACTAGGAGATTATGGCATCCCAAATCAACTGCAGCTTTAAGCCCTTCCAGAAGAGCAGAGCCTTCAGCAACTAAGCAATTAGTGCAGCCAATGTTCTTGGAGCCCGAGATAATAAGAAGCCCCAAAGAGTCACGAATGACATACCCAGCTGTTGCAATCTTATTAGACTTAATAGAGGCATCAAAATTACCAACCAATTTCGGGAGGAGTGCATTTGATATTAGTATTGAGAGGGACATACAGATCCTTAGAAGCGTTCTCCTTCAAATAATTTTCTCCAATTCTGCGGGCCAAACTAACAACTCTGAAAGGATTTGGGGTTACATTAAAGAAGACAGCTCTATTTCTGGCATCCTAGATCTGCTAGCAAAGTAGTAGACCCTGCCCAAGCTGCAATAACACCCTTTGTCATAGATGTTCAAGGAAGATAACCATTGAGTGATACCAACATTAGGGGGTCTCATAGATGGATCTATAGAGCTCCAAACTTGCTGGGAAAATAAGCAATCCCAAAATAGATATTCCTCAGTCTGCACAAAGTAACACATCTTCCACATGATTGATCCATTTCTCGGAAAAATCTCTGCAAACGAACTTTAGTATTCAATCCGTTCCTGATTAGCAACCAACTAAATAGCTTGACTTTAGGAGGAATTGTGAGTCTCCACATACGATTTAGAGGCTTGGAATAAGGATGAGCAGAATGCCCTTCCTCCATGAAGTTAACTACAGACCTAATAGTGAAGATAACTTTAGGTCTGGAGCTTAGATGATCCTGTCTTTAGCATTACTAACAGCTACCGGGATGGGGATAGCTTTAATGACTTGAGCAATGTCTGCATGAATTAGATTTTGAAGACCCTGCATATCCCAACAGTGGTTGGATATGAATTTATCAATTGTAAGGACCCTTCCCGAATTTTCCCTCGAAACCCGGAAAGAACCCTTATCCCGTCTGACATCTCTGTTACCTCAAAGTTTAAATACCAGAAATACCCTTTGTTCTTGAATAATTTTTATTAAACCTTATAGGGTTCCCGACAGAACCTCTGTACTTACTAATCACTCCTACCTGTCAGACGCATGATAGTATATAGGTCAAAGCCAAGACCTCGGAATAGTGGTGGTTCAAATAGGAATACCCTATGACACCAAATGTCAGTAGGTCAGACACTGCTGACATCTCTACTGGAATACCACAAGACAACCGACTAGTCAGATACTTGTGAACCAACCATAATTCGTACCTCTGGGTCACCGCCCACACCAACCCACTGACCCGAATGACGAAGTATTTTCTTAGGTTGATTAAGCCCATGACAACTGTCGTCTGGTTCATATTAGAGCCGGAAATATCCTCGGCTATCATATCGTATCATCAGCCGGTATAACCTTCGGCTATCATATCACATCAATCGGCATATCTCTCGACTATCATATCCCTAGCCACTAGGGTATCCCTTGGGGTGTGCTAGTCATGTATCACAACTCTCTGTACTATGATATCTCATCAGTCGGCAAGTATCCTCGACTATCATATCATATCATCAGCCAGTATAACCGTCGGCTATCATATCCCATCAGTCGGCATATCTCTCGACTATCATATCCCTAGCCACCAGGGTATCCCTTGGGGTGTGCTAGTCATGTATCACAACTCTCTGTACTATGATATATCATCAGTCGGCAAGTATCCTCGACTATCATATCATATCATCAGCCGGTATAACCTTCGGCTATCATATCCCATCAGTCGGCATATCTCTCGACTATCATATCCCTAGCCACCAGGGTATCCCTTGGGGTGTGCTAGTCATGTATCACAACTCTCTGTACTATGATATCTCATCAGTCGGCAAGTATCCTCGACTATCATATCATATCATCAGCCAGTATAACCGTCGGCTATCATATCCCATCAGTCGGCATATCTCTCGACTATCATATCCCTAGCCACCAGGGTATCCCTTGGGGTGTGCTAGTCATGTATCACAACTCTCTGTACTATGATATATCATCAGTCAGCAAGTATCCTCGACTATCATATCATATCATCAGCTGGTATAACCTTCGGCTATCATATCCCATCAGTCGGCATATCTCTCGACTATCATATCCCTAGCCACCAGGGTATCCCTTGGGGTGTGCTAGTCATGTATCACAACTCTCTGTACTATGATATATCATCAGTCGGCAAGTATCCTCGACTATCATATCATATCATCAGCCGGTATAACCTTCGGCTATCATATCCCATCAGTCGGCATATCTCTCGACTATCATATCCCTAGCCACCAGGGTATCCCTTGGGGTGTGCTAGTCATGTATCACAACTCTTTGTACTATGATATATCATCAGTCAGCAAGTATCCTCGACTATCATATCATATCATCAGCCAGTATAACCTTCGGCTATCATATCGCATCAGTCGGCATATCTCTCGACTGGCATATCATATCATTAGCCGGTATAACCATCGGCTATCATATCGCATCAGTCGGCATATCTCTCGACTGGCATATCATATCATTAGCCGGTATAACCTTCGGCTATCATATCGCATCAGTCGACATATCTCTCGACTGGCATATCATATCATTAGCCGGTATAACCTTCGGCTATCATATCGCATCAGTTGGCATATCTCTCGACTGTCATATCATATCATTAGCTGGTATAACCTTCGGCTATCATATCGCATCAGTCGGCATATCTCTCGACTGGCATATCATATCATTAGCCGGTATAACCTTCTGCTATCATATCGCATCAGTCGGCATATCTCTCGACTGGCATATCATATCATTAGCCGGTATAACCTTCGGCTATCATATCGCATCAGTCGGCATATCTCTCGACTGGCATATCATATCATTAGCCGGTATAACCTTCGGCTATCATATCGCATCAGTCGACATATCTCTCGACTGGCATATCATATCATTAGCAGGTATAACCTTCGGCTATCATATCGTATCAGTCGGCATATCTCTCGACTGGCATATCATTCGGTAACCATTTATCTTGGAGGTTCACCGGGTTCACCGCTAATAACGGATCCTAGTCCCGGGTCCTGGCCTCCCTCAAATCTGACCAAATATGATAAACTCATACAACTGGGTCAAAACCCAAACCATTGACTCAATAGTTTCCACGTCAAAACGATAGCAAAACCGAGTCCAAAACCCATGATATTTCTCAAATAACACTTTAACTGATATGGTGGAAAACATATGTCTAGTAATCATTTCTAAAATCCAGACATTCAATGCCACAATACATAACAGTATTTAAACAAAGATATTCTGATGCATGCATTTCAATTTATAAAACAAAAGTCCACTCACATACATCATCCAACCCTTAATTCATGGACGCTCTAGCTCAAGGAACACATGCAATATAATGACCCAACTACCTTGGCTTTCCGTGCTTAAAACCCGCTAATAAGGTCAACCATTACCGCTGGGATTGCCTAAAACGACCTCTAAACGACGTCCGATCAACCTGAAACCTGTACCAACAGATTCAGAACGTCGAGAACTAGTTCCCACGCGTCGCCGTGACCTCAGACTAGGCCCCACGCGCTGTCACGCACCGCCGGAAGGTCGGCACACGTGCCTGCTACAGTGATCACGCGCCTGGACCGGTCCAACTCGGTCCGGCTCGACCTGACCCGGTCCAACTCGACCCGACCAGTTCACTCAACCCGACCGATTCACTAAACCCGACCGGTTCAACTCGACCCGACCGGTTTACTCGACCCGACCGGTCACCGGCGACTCGCCGGAGAAGACGATCGGACTGCCGTCGCCTTCGCCGGAGGTTGGCCGGAGAAGATGACCGGACCACCACCTCCGCCGCCGTCTGGTTCGTCGGAATCCGCCATTTTCGACCTAAACTCCAAGCTTTACAACTTCCTCAAAACTCAACCATTTTACACGAATTTTACGTCTAAATCTATCTACTCGAACCCAGGAATCCAAATATCACCTTAAAACATCAAACACGTATCTGTGCTAGCCGAAAAATCGATCGGAAGATCCGAAACTTCCTTTACTCGGTTCGGCTTCCACCGTGGTCCTCTCCTTCGATGGTTGGTACGGTTGTGATCGTGGGAAGGAGTAGAATACGATTAGTTGATCAAAATGGGAAGCTAAAGCCTTGAAATCAAAGTTGACTTTATGGTTTCTCTTCGGTATTTTTCGCACGGTTTCAGATTGTTTGTGTTTTTGTTTTTCACCGAGAGAGAGAATGAGTGAAAGGATGAAGATGAAAATAAGGTGGATCAGATTAGTCTGATTTGGGGGTTTAAAATATCTCCCCTCCATGGAAAATTACCAAACTACCCTTGCACATCTAAACCCATAACTTCCGCACACAAACTCCGTTTTCCGTGTGCCACCTGTCTACGAACTCGTGAGTTCGAGACCTACGCAACGGTGCCTGAAATACCACCAAAAGTGTCTCAAAATAAAACTTGATTTCCATGCCCTTTACCGACCAAGGGTAAAATCGTCATTTTACAAAAATAATTGCGTAAACCCAATAATTAAAATTCCGGATTGTTACATCAATTGTTAGACTCCAATCAATATTTTGACGTTTAGAGGGGCTGAGAAGGCTAGCAAGAGGGATACCCTTAAAGAACTTACTTAGCATCCAGGATACCTTCCAAGTCATAGAGTGATTTTCTTGCTTTGAACACAAGAAAATAGGTTTGTGCCTCAGATATTTAGCTCTCCTGAGTTTCGTACACCAGTTCTGATTGTCAGTAAAAAATTTCCAACCTAGCCTAGCAAGACAAGCTGAGTTGAACGTCATTGAGCACAAACCAATTCCTCCCTTGTCTTTATGGTTACACACTTCTTTCCAGGCTATTGGGGGAGCCGAGTTTTAATTACCCCAAAAGAAGTTCCTGCATTCTTTATTGATAGCTTAGATAGTTTCCTAGGGCAAGGAAAGCAAGATAACACATGATTAGGCATACTAGTCATACTAGACTTCAAAAGAGTAAGCTTCCCACCTCTTGAAAAAGTATTTCTTTTCCAACCAGCGAGATTATTTTGAATCTTTAGCAATAGGTCTCTAGAATTCACAGGATCTTTCCAATGGACTATGTTACAGATACCTAAGTACTTACCAACTGTAGATTTATGTTGTATGCTAAGAATAGAGGCTATATTGTTTCTGACTTGAGATAATACATTGGCTAAGAAGTAGATGGAGGATTTATGAAAATTGATTTTCTTACCAGAGGACATGGAAAAGTCATTCAACACCTGCATAGCTCTTCACGCAGTTGTGTTGTTAGCTTTACAAAATATTAAACAGTCATCACCAAACATAAGATTAGCAAACATAAGATTAGAGATTCTAATACCGGAGGAGAGGAGAGCAGTCCAATATGAGATTTAACATATGTTGAAGTAGAAATCAAACATGCTTAAAAAATTCTCCACCATCCCTACAAACAGAAAACAAAAAACAATCGAGGTTAAAGTTGAAGCCCCGAGGGGGTTGTTCAACCAACAACGATCTGATGCTTAGTTAGCTTTGAGAGAGAAATCCGAAATAATTTTAGAAGCGAGGAATGCATTACCTTAAAAGTGAAATGAGCTTCTCTATTTATAGGGAGAGCTCGTAAGCCTCGGAGTATTCTGATTGGTCAATGGATTTTGTAATTAATAAATAATTATTTTTTAATATAAGATATTATTTATTCATTGAATTTTAATAACAATTAATTCTAAAGAAGAATATCGTTATTATTGAGACCTTAACCCGATTAAATAATATATTTACCTGATAAATACATTTTTTAATATGTGGGTGTTTATGAGCCGTTATTGTCTTACTATGGGTAATTTGGACATTATATAAATTATGGGCTACGTGGCAACTCCACAATTTTCGAGTGATTTTGGGTTACACAAATGCTTCCACATTGCTTAGGAATTCAGAGAATCCTAAGGGATATACATTTTTTGGAATACCCCGTAAATCCTGTTTGCCAGTGTCGGACTCTTGTTTGGCATTGTTCTTTTGTCAAAAAAATTCTATGGGATCCGAAATGTAACATTGAATTGATGCAAATAAGCTTTGAACTTTGGGTTGTGCTCTTTCAATTGGGCTTGACTTGTTGGCCAATAGAAATTAATTTACCAATTAATTCTAGGGTGTTCAATTTTTTTATTTAATGGAAGTTTGTAACCTTCCAGTAAAAACCAAAACCCCTTGCTTTGTCTTGCCAGTGAGAGAGAAGAAGAAAAAGGTGGAGAAGGGTCCAATAACAATTAATTCACCCATTAATGTTTTGGGTAAAAAATAATTATTTAAGGAGAAGAATGGCAGCCTCCATTTCTTCTCTTCTTCTTTCCTTCTTTTCTTCAGTTTGGGGAAAGGTGAGAGAAGAGGAAATAATTTCCTTCTTTTCTCTGACATCTGCCAATGAAGATGAAATGGCTGGAGAGTCTGATGTTTCTGGGGAGTTGATTTGGCGCGAACGACCTGTGCGAAGCTGGCGTGACAAATGGCTGGGGCAGAAAGCAAGCCTTCAGTGCAGAAATCGCGCGTGTGCGCACACGGCTTGGCGACTGGGGTCCTTGAGTGGGGCAGTTGCTCGTGGAGACTTGCGCCTTCCTCTTTTCTTTTCTACGGATTTGTTTTCTTGTTTTGCTTTTAAGCTTTTATTTTATGTTTTTATTTTATTTTTTCAGAAACTAATTAAGGGAGCTGATTTTGGCAGTTCACAAATTACTTGTTGCACTCCATTTTTTATTTTAATATTTTCTTATTTTTTTCATGAATAAAATTTCCAAACTTACCCCACTTCCTTTTGAATTTGATATATTTTATTTTTATTTCTTTTGTTCATATAAAACATTTGGGAGTTCTTCTTTTTTCCTCGAAAAGCCCTACTCTTCTGCTTCATTTCTCTCATTTTTTTTATTTTCACAATTATGAGTATTATGCTTCTGCCATCAAAGTATAACGGCAGTTCTAGGTTTCTTGGATTATATGGACACTTTATTACATAGGTACATGATAAAAATAAATTGTTGCAATATGATATAAAGACGAATAGGCGACAGTAAATAGCAATGCTTGGGGATGGTTTATTGTTAGATTATTAAATTATCGTGAAATTTTAAATTTATATAAAATAAAGTAAATAAGAGATATGGAGTAAGTTTTGGAGTTTGATTCATAAAACTTGTGCTTTAGATACGCGTGAGACTCACCACAGTGCGCAGTTCGACTTGCCACAACACGGGGTTAGACTTCCCCCAACGGGGGGTTAGACTTCCTGCAGCGTGCGGTGAGACTTGATCTTAAAGGTCATGTTGAGCTTGAAACAGGGTGGCACCAAGGTAGAAGACAATGGAGGATTGGTCATGCCCCGTGTGAAGCCTGTGGCATTGCACTTTGTTGTCCTAAACCAGTGATGAAGGGCAGCAAGCGCAAGTCTTCAGGTTGTTCAGCGGAAGGTGCAAAATAATTTCCATGAAGTCGAAGGTTATTGCAAAAGCTTCCGGAGTGCCTGACTAGTTGAAGGAAAAGAACTTGGAAGTTCCATTTGTGAAGGCGAAGCTAACGCACCCAATGAAAATTTCGATGCCATCTCTATTGCGAGAAACAAGGGAAGTGATCATTGATCACAAGGCGAGTGGCGTGATGAAACGGAGTGCCAAAGCTGCAGTGCCTGTTTGGTAGGATGTGAAAGATATCTTTGCGAAGCCTAGCAATGCGAAAGTGGATCAGGCACATGGAGCTTGAAATAATTTGTGTCAATGTTGAACTTGAAAAGTGGAAATTCGAGCCATATGTGCCGATGTGTGCCCCCAAACTTCGCATCAAATTGAAGACTTGGCTCCTTCAACAAGTTTTGAAACTTGAAGGCAGATTTTAGGCGGAAGTTACTTGTGGAAAATTTCAATGAATCAAGAGTGTGTATGAGTAACGAATCCGTGGTGAGCCTTCGAAGTGATGTCTCTTGCATTGGAATCTTATGGCCAGCTTGTTCCTTCCAACTGAGCAATCCTTGGGATTTTTTCGAAGTGTTGGAAGTTTGGTTTTGCCCCTTTTTTTTTTATGGAAAAAGAAACTTCTTGGTTATTCAAATGCCCCAGTCGTATTGACATGAGCATCCAATGATAACACTTTGACTCCATTTTCCTCTCGGAAGAGGGCTTCACTTTGCCTTCCGGAGAAGCACTTTGCATTGCCTTCAAGGAAGGGCTTTTAGTCTTTTCAATTGCCCCCATTGTAGCCTTGGGCGTTTGGTGTTGGAAGAAAAGTATGACAAGCAAATGCACACAATCCTTAACAATGATATCCTAGCAAGTGCACTAATCAATGGACAATATAGTGGTACAAGCAAGGGTCGAATTCCACAAGGACTTGACTCAAATGTTAGGAAGCAAACAAGAGATTGTAATCAAATTAAAGGCAAAGTTAAGGCAATCACTATCCACACCTAATCATAATGTTTCCCAACTTGGTTTGCAAGGTTCAATTATCATGTTTACTTTTTGGTCTAGTTCCCATGCACATTCATTCCTTCTTACTTGATATGTTTAGTTCTCTTAAGCTACTAAACTCCTAATCAATTATGCAATAGTTCTCTTAAGCTACCATAACACAAAAGAAAGCATTAAGTACAAAAGGGATTTAATGACACTACATTAACCCTATGGATTACACAGTAACCCTAGGTGAGTCATGGATTTTGATACAAGTTATTGCTATTAAGCCTTGATGCAAGTTCATCATTAAGTCATTCATATAAAAGTGATTAGTTTTCAAAAGAACAAAATAGTCTCAATTAGCACAATATCACAATCTACCAAGACAAACACAATAGTCAAACCAAGAGCCAAAATCAAGTTAAGATGTTGCCATGGCTAGGGCTTTAAGATCAGCCCTAACTTAAAAGAAACTACTCACTACGCATAATGAAAAGCATAAACATTAATTGAATTGAATAAAGAGTTGACAGATTAAACCCAAATAATACTCTCAAGGACAAACTTCAAGCACGATTTAAGCAATCCTCCAAGAACAAAACTTGGTCTTCGTGAACAAACATCACGAACAAAGTTTCCAAACAATAAGTAAAAAGTGTCTAAATGTGTCTAAGATGGCGTGGTCTAAAACACTGGACAAGGCTCACTATTTATAGACAAAGAAAAACCTTGTTCTACAAGGATTAGAATTAGAACCTAGTCTAGTGTGTTCTAGAATATCTATTACACTTCGAAGTGGATAATTAATCCCTAAACACTTGGAGAACCAATCAAAGCACGGTTGGAAGTGTGAATACAAGCTGGCAGGTGTGAACATGCTTTGCCGCTGGGCAGCCAGGTTGGAACATGGGCAGGTTCCCCAGTCAGGCACTAAAAGTTAGAACCTGGCCCTTGGAATGTCTTTGTCGCTCCTTGGCTCGCCTTAGCCTATTTTTGGCTTTCATAAAGATCATAGACTCTGAAAATGCCTTAGGGCACGATCAAATGGCCATAGGAATGAAGATGGCCTTATTGGACATCATCGGGTCATGTCAAGGACATGACCTGGACCTGTCGATATATCGAAACCTTTAGGTACAGTCGCGGCCCTAATTATGCCATGTCAGGAACTCGGCTCTGATGGCCTTGGAACATCTCAGGGACACCTGGGACTTATTTTAAGGCACTGCGAAGGCACAACTGCTCTGTAACCTTGACTTGGGACTCAGCATCCTAGAGACATGACTTGGGCTCTTTTTGGAGCACTTGAGGGCACACCTGGGACAAGAACTTGGTGCATTTCTAGCACGACCTCAGACATGTCACATACATGATTTAGGGCTTGGATGGGATGACTTTGAGACATGTCAGGGACATGTCCTGGCATGAACCTTGGCTCACCAAGACTTGCTCTCCTGGTCCTCAGACACAGTTCTGGGACCCGGATGGCATTATTCGCGGCACTTGACATATGCCCTAAAAAGGGCGCAATGTCCTTAGACAAGTCAAGTCCCCGATTTTGAATTGAGCATAACTCCTTTATTTTAGCTCCAATTTGAGCCATTCTTTTTCCATGATTCTTAGAATTAGGTTATCTCTCCACTTTTGCACAAGTCTCGCAAAATGCATCACTTTCTATGATGGATGACATGATTTCAATCAAAAGACAAGTAAAAGGGCAAAATATGTCATGAAATACATGTAGGAAATATGACTTAAAAAATACCCCCAAACCAAGCTTTTGCTAGTCCTTGAGCAAAACAAAGAATAAAACTTCAACAAAAACTAAAGACTCAATTTTAATTATGGATAGAACATTGAAACCCGTAGGTTCACCTAGTAGGAGGAGTTTTGTCGCCTTTTACTTAACAACTAAAACCCTAAACAAAATACTAAACGAATTAATAAGGAACAATGCAAATAGATCATGTAATGCCAAACTAAAGATATGCCAAATTCAAGTAAGTTCCATGTGCTAGCGTGAATTCCCTTGCTTCAAGATTTTAAGTTTAAAACAACCATATTCAAGTGCCTTAGAAAGATTTCACCTCGACTCTAACCTCACTAGGAAACTCTTAATTTCTCTCATGAATCCTAAGGTTTTCACTCTTGCAAGCATATGTGTTGTGATATGAAATAAAAAAAGCACAAAAAATGTGACCTATTCTATCCAGTTAAAATCTGTGAAAGTTTAAGAAATCAATTATGATAATATAGAAGCAAGCAAAGGTCGATCTCTCGAGGACTTGTTCAACGATTTATCCACTTAAGTTCATATTTTATTAACTCGATTAACGACTCACAAATAACAAAACAATGAAGAAACACACCAAATAAACAAACAATGACTCAAGCCACGGCACAAAGACACTTAATTAACCCTAGACCTAACTTGACACGCAAGAAACAAAATAACACTCAAACAAGGACTCAAAACAAGAAAAAGGACAGAGGTCCGACTAAGTCGAATTGATTGATTGATTGATTGATTGATTTTTGGAATTCAAAAAAATAAAACAAGTAAAGAAAGTGCAGAAAAGTGATATACATTCCTAGGTTGTCATAAATTCCGATTACAAGATTGGTTCTTACCCTCAACCTCTTGATCCTAAGTGAATTACAAGATGATATAGTAGTCCGTCAGGTAATTTCATCAATAATTTATGCAAAAAGGTAGTTAATCTCATAAACATAAAAGAGTAGTAGTTCAAGTAGTAATCACAATTATTCAGCATTCATAGTAATTAAAACCAAGAGCCAAAATCTAATTAACGAACAAACATGGCTAGGGCTTTAAGAAGCCCTAATCCTAACGAAAACTACCCACGCATAATGTAAAATAAAAGCATAGTGAAATTCATAGTTACAATGTAACCAAAAAGTAAAGTAAAGAGAAAGATTGTTGAAGATGATTCACAGTAGAGGACCATGATCAGTCGTTATTTATGCATCATTTTGATGTCTTTATATGCCTCTCTTACATGTCTTTTGAATGATTTCGTGCCATCAATAGTAGAAAATGATCAATCTTGTGAGACTTGTGCAGAGTTAGAAAGATAGGTAAAATTTGGAAAGAACGCAAAAAGAATGACTCAAATCGAAGTCCAGATGAAGGAGATGTACTCATTTCAATATCAAGTCCTGAACGGAGTCCTGAGTGCGCCAGTGTGCCAGTGCGCCTATTTTGGGCCACTGGCCAAGTACCTCATATCAGGCCCTCCGGGTCTCAAACCTGTGTTTCATGACATCAAGGTCAGGTCCTAGAAGTGCAAAGTTCGCGCCAAGGCAGGTCGAGGACATGTCCCAAGAACTCCCATCCGAGCCCAGATGTGCGCCTAAGCCCGGGGTCCCTGTTCCGCCAGCGGTGGATCAGAGGTTCTCCCTCTGCGCTAAACTTGATAACATTTGTGCCAAGCCTGAACAAAGATGCGCTTCTACTATACTCATGATGTTCTTCAAAAGCGGAGTCCCAGATCCTGATTACGAAGACAGTCCAAAATCCAAGTTTGGCCAGCTTGCGTTCCCACTTGCCAGCTTGCATTCACACACCCAGTAGTGCTCTGATTGGTTCTAATATATTTAAGGACTTTGTAATTAATTAAAAGTACAATAACTTTTCCAATCCTTATAGAATAAGGTTTTACCAATCCTTATAGAACAAGGTTTTCCCTTCGTCTATAAAAGGGAGCCTTTGTTCAGTGTTTTAGGGAGGAGAGATAAGAGAAAGGAGGAGAGATCAGAGAGAGAGAGGTCCGTTTTTGGGAGATAGAGAGATAAATTTTTACAGACAGATTATTGGACGTGGAGCTTGGAGAAGAAGTCTCTGCCGTGTCTTCTGATGCACCTGTTCTTAACAATCTCTTATGTACCCTTATTTTCATTATTTCAATTTACTTATGAATTCAATTATATTTGTTTCAATTTCAGTTATGTGTGAGTAGTCGTTAGGATTAGGGCTGCTTGAAGCCCTAGCCATGTTAGCTTGTTGATTGGATTTCTGGCTCTTGATTATGATTGCTATGCATGCTGAATAAGTTGGATTACTTTGCTTAATGACCTTAATTTATGCCTATAAGATTGGAATTTCTGAACTGAATCCTTTCTTAAGGCCCACGGCATTGTGCTTTCTTGATGGCTTATTTTGAGGCTCTTGGCTCACTTGGCTTAATTTACTTTGTTTTTCACTTTTTTTTTCTTTCTTTTTCTTTTCAACGTTTCTTTCTTTCTTTTGATTTCTTTATTTTTTTTTTCTTTATATTGAATTGAACCAAGATCATGCAATGATTTCTTCAAATTTTCATGCAGCTTGCACTTTGTAATGCTATTCTTTACTTTTGAACTTTGAATTGACGCCAATGTCCTTTGAATTGGGCAGCATCTTGTTTCACCTCTCATTCTCACCATGAATCTCATTTACGGCAACCTTAGCACAAACTGAGGTTATAGGGTATGGCTGTGATGAATGACTAAGTGTTTCGGTTAGGTTATACTTTGGGTGATGAAAGAAAAGGTTGAGTGTTTGGCTTCAAAATTGCTTAGGGAGCATACAATAGGGTCGGATAAAGCCTTTAGAGGTTAAAGCATATATAGCCTACATCACTTCTTATGGCAAACCACACATTAGATCAAAATGATGTTAGTTTTTTAAAATTCAATGCAAAATTATGTAATGAGATCAACAATTAAGAACAAAAGCGATGAGTGTTTAAGAGTAGAAACAAGTATTTCCCTCAGAAAGAATGGCAGTTAGGCTCAAAGATCTCACAGGGAAGTCTCTACTAATTTTCTAAGGTTCACTCAAATTCAGTTATTTCATTCACTTAATCACTTAAAACATGGCATTGAGAAGTGCAGATTATGAACTACTTGACCATGGCTTGACTCTTAGTAAAGCAAAGATAGTTAACTTAGCATATACATTCCTATTAACAAGTTATCATACTAATCACAATCAGAAATTTAAATGTCCTGGCCGTGTATCACCCCCAAACCTACTTGTTTCTATATGCAAAATTTTAAATCCACACCCCCTAACTTAAACTGAACATTGTCCTCAATGTGATAACTAGTAAGCTGTACAACAGTAGAGAGGTTTGAGAGATATAACGAGCAGAAACAGCAAAGGAAAAAAAGAAATACAAACCAGGGCTAGGCTGCCTCCTAGGAGCGCTTTATTGAACATCTGGGCAAGACGGGGTTGCCATGCTAGGAGCTTGGCGCATGCGGAGTTCCAGGGTTGACTGCGCTTGGATTAGAGAGGTCCTGAAGTAGTGTTTGAAGCAATGCCCATTTACCTTGAACAGATCCTGCTGTTCCGGGTTCTGGATTTCAACTGCACCATGAGGATAAACGTTGGTATGTTGGTAATAATAAATGGTCCAGTCTGTCAGGACCCGTCCCGAATTTCCCCTCGAAACCCGGGAAGAACCCTGATCCCGTCTGACAACCTAAGGAAAGGTTCCCAAATAGCCTTCAATCCTTAGCATAATATAATAACAATAAATAATTTCTCTTGTCAGACAAGGGATTTAAGCACTTAAAAATTCCCGTAAGTAAATACCAACCAAATACAAGAATATCAGAGCGTCTAAGTAGGATCAATGTACAAATTAGATATCCTACTCAAGTACAACTACACAGCGTAGCGGAAGTGCTAATGCCTCTGCCTCGAGATACTGTCCTCGTCAACTCTACGGCCTGAAGGGGGTTTAAACACAAAAGTTGTGAGTGGACAAAAATAATCGTTTATAAAACGCTTTCCAAGGAATATTACCTTTTTCCCCCTCCATTTATAAAACCATGCATGCATCACATAAACAATTCATGTTATAAAAACATCATCTTTAAATCACCGGCATTTTCATGTTCAAAATCATTTATTTCCACCTAGACACATAACATCTCAAATCCACTGTCATCGACACATCCACTAGCCACCAGGGTATCCCTTGGGGTGTGCTAGTACTGTATCACAACTCTCTGTACTATGCTATCACATCAGTCGGCCTATCTCTCGACTAGCATATCATATCAGTCGGCATATCTCGACTATCATATCATATCAGTCGGCATATCCCGACTATCATATCATATCAGTCGGCATATCTCGACTATCATATCATATCAGTCGGCATATCTCGACTATCATATCATATCAGTCGGCATATCTCGACTGTCATATCATATCAGTCGGCATATCTCGACTATCATATCATATCAGTCGGCATATCTCGACTGTCATATCATATCAGTCGGCATATCTCGACTGTCATATCATATCAGTCGGCATATCTCGACTGTCATATCATATCAGTCGGCATATCTCGACTATCATACTTTAACTGAAATAGTGGAGAACATATGTCTAGAAATCATTTCTAACATTTAGAAATTCAATGCCACAATACATAACCGTATTTAACAAAGATATTTTGATGCATGCAATTCAGTTTATAAAACAAAGTCCACTCACAAACCTGTTCAAGCTAGCTCAATCCCGTCTCGCTCGTTCCTCTGAGGTTCCCGGAACGATATCGCCTGTCAAAAACAACAATCGGGATTACCGGCTAGTAATAAGACTCGTATATAACAACTTCCTAAACCTCGGGAAGTCTATACATGCTGTTCCTAAAATCACAGCAACTTCGGACACTTAAAACGACCTCTAAACGATGTCCGATCAACCTGAAACCTGTACCAACAGATTCAAAACGTCCGAAACTAGTTACCACGCGCCGCCGTGACGTCAGCCTCGACCCCACGCGCCGCCACGCGCCGCCGGAAGATCGGCACACGCGCCCACGCGCCCTCACGCGCCGGTCACGCGCCTGCTACAGTAACCACGCTCCTGAACCGGTCCAACCCGGTTCGACTCAACCTGACCCGGTCCAACTCGACCCGACCGGTTCAACTCGACCCGACCGGTTCAAAGTATGGGTTGTGTTTGTGTTGTCTTTGTTACAGAGTGAATGAGTGAGTGCAGATAAGGAGATAAGATGAAATGAAGATGTAAAATAATTGAGGTAAAATATCTCCCATCTATGGCAAATTACCAAAATGCCCTTACACATCTAGACCCACAACTTCCGTATACGAACTCCGTTTCCTGCGTGCCGCCTGTCTACGAACTCGTGAGTTCGAGACCTACGCAACGGTACCCGAAACAACACCAAAAATGTCTCGAAATAAAACTTGATTTCCAAGCCCTTTACCGACCAAGGGTGAAATCGTCATTTTACAAAAATTAATTGCATAAAATCAATTATGAAAAGTCCGGGTTGTTACAATCTACCCCCCTTAAGAAATTTCGTCCCCGAAATTCATTCCTAATCATGAAATAAATGAGGATACTGTGCCCGCATTAGTTCCTCAGTTTCCCACGTGGCTTCCTCCACGTTATGGTTCCTCCACAACACTTTAACTAGAGGAATAGTCTTTCTGCGAAGTACCTTTTCCTTCCAATCCAGAATTTGCACTGGTTGCTCCTCAAATGTCAAATCGTCTTTCAGCTCAAGTGGTTGCTCTTCCAACACATGAGACTCATCAAACAGATATTTCCGGAGCAAAGATACATGAAAGACATCATGAACTCTGGATAATTCCGAGGGTAAAGAAATACGATATGCCACTGGTCCTATCCTTTCCAAAATCTCATATGGACCAATGTAGCGAGGACTCAGTTTTCCCCGTCTACCAAAACGTACCACTCCCTTCCATGGAGATAGTTTCAAGAATACCCAATCACCAACCTCAAACTCAAGGTCTCTGGTTCTGCGGTCTGCATAGCTCTTCTGGCGATCCTGAGCTATATTCAACCTTTCTCTGATGATCCTTATCTTTTCCTCAGTCAAATCCACCAACTCAGGTGTTAACAGTCTTCTTTCACCTATTTCACTCCAACACAAAGGTGTTCTGCACTGCCTCCCATACAGTGCCTCGAAAGGTGACATCCCGATACTCGACTGGTAACTGTTATTATATGCGAATTCCATCAGAGACAAGTGTGAATCCCAGTTCCCTTTAAACTGTAGTACACAAGCCCTCATCATATCCTCCAAAACCTGGATTGTTCTCTCAGATTGACCATCCGTCTGAGGATGAAAGGCTGTACTGAAATGCAATGTGGTGCCAAATTCCTTCTGCAAACTCCGCCAAAACCTGGAGGTAAATCTCGGATCCCTGTCCGAAACAATAGACTCTGGAGTTCCATGCAGCCGTATGATCTCATCCACGAACAATTTGGCATACCGACTCATCCGAAAATCTTCTCGCACTGGCAAGAAATGTGCAGACTTCGTAAGTCTATCCACAATTACCCATATCCCATCATGTCCTTTCCGTGTCCTTGGAAGTTTATATACAAAGTCCATCGTAATGTGATCCCACTTCCATTCCGGAATAGGTAATGGTTGCAGTGTCCCATAGGGTTTCTGCCTCTCTGCTTTCACTTGCTGACATGTCAAACATCTACTCACAAACTCAGCAATTTCTCTTTTCATCCCAGTCCACCAATAATGTTTCCTTAGGGTATGATACATCTTGGTACCTCCTGGATGCATAGCGTAAGCCGAACTATGAGCCTCATTAAGAATTTCCCTCTTTAGCTCCAGCTCATTCGGTACGCACAACCGTCCATCCTTAACCAATGCTCCATCATCCCTAACCGCATAGTCCTGCCTGTTTCCAGCCTCTAACTCTATCCTGATAATGCACAACGTAGGATCCTGGAGTTGAGCCTCAATAATCCGATCAATCAGAACAGGCCTCACATGGAAACTAGCCAACAAAGCCCCCTGGCTATCCATGTCCAGTACAATCCCTGCTCTACGGAACTCTACCAATAACGGTAAGTAGACTGTATGCAAATGGGCCAAAGATCCCATAGATTTCCTGCTCAAGGCATCTGCCACAACATTGGCTTTTCCTGGGTGGTACTCAATAGTACAATCATAATCCTTTATCAGCTCAAGCCACCTTCTCTGCCTCAAATTCAGGTCTTTCTGGGTGAACAAGTACTTTAAACTCTTATGGTCGGTGAAGATCCGACACGTCTCCCCATACAAGTAATGTCTCCATATTTTCAGTGCATGCACTACTGCAGCCAACTCCAAATCATGTGTGGGGTAATTCCTCTCATGGGTTTTAAGTTGTCTGGAAGCATATGCTATCACTTTCCCATGCTGCATCAGCACACAGCCAATACCCCGCAATGATGCATCACTATATACCTCAAAACCCCCGTTACCATCTGGAAGGGTTAATACTGGAGCAGAAGTCAATCTTCTCTTTAGCTCCTGGAAGCTCTGCTCACAATCAGCATCCCAGTCAAATTTGACTCCTTTCTTAGTCAACCGTGTCAATGGGCCTGCTATCGTAGAAAATCCTTCTACGAACCGCCGATAATATCCTGCCAAACCCAGAAAACTCCTCATCTCTGTCACCGTCCTCGGTTGCTCCCAGTTTGCCACTGCCTCCACTTTTTGGAGATCTACGCTGATACCGTCAGCCGAAATCACATGACCCAAGAATCCAACTTCGGTAAACCAAAACTGGCATTTACTAAACTTGGCAAACAAATGCTTTTTCCTAAGCATATTCAGTACCAACCTCAAGTGCTTCTCATGTGCCTTGGCACTCCTTGAATACACCAAGATATCGTCGATGAACACAATTACAAATCGATCCAAATACTTTTGGAACACTCTGTTCATCAAATCCATAAACGCTGCCGGGGCATTAGTCAACCCGAAAGGCATCACCAGGAACTCATAATGACCATACCGAGTCCTGAAAGCTGTTTTCTGAACATCCTCTTCCCGGATTCTCAACTGATGGTACCCGGATCGAAGGTCAATTTTTGAAAAAATACTTTGCCCCTTTCAGTTGATCAAATAAATCGTCAATCCTTGGTAAAGGATACTTATTCCGCACCGTCACTTTATTTAACTGCCGGTAGTCGATACACAATCTCAGACCACCATCCTTTTTCCTCACAAATAATACCGGTGCACCCCATGGTGAAACACTTGGGCGAATAAATCCCATATTCACCAAGTCCTGCAATTGAGTCTTTAACTCTCGCAATTTTGTCGGTGCCATCCTATACGGTGCCTGTGAGATAGGTTGAGTACCTGGCAAAAGCTCGATTGTGAACTCAATCTCACAGTGTGGTGGTAATCCTGGAAGATCATCTGGAAACACATCAGAGAATTCACTCACCACAGGAATATCCTCCACTCTCATCGAAGTATTCCGAGCATCTATCACATGAGCCAAGTAACCCTCACAACCTTTTCTCAACAATCTCTCAGCTGTTAACGCTGATATCACTCCATAGGGTAATACCCTACGATCTCCCCGAAATGTAAGTTCAGGAAATCCTGGACTCCGAAAAACTACTGTCTTATTATAACAGTCTATGGAGGCATGGTGCATGGACAACCAATCCATCCCCAAAATCACATCAAACTCAAAGATATCTAAGGGGATTAAATCTACCTCCAAACCATGGCCTTCAACCATCACCGGACAACTGCGAATCACTTGGTTCGCCACTAACATATCTCCGGTAGGAGTACTAATACCCATGTCCCAACCAATTGGAGACAATTCTCTATCCGCAAACAATGCAAAACTCCGAGAAATAAAAGAATGAGTTGCTCCCGGATCTAATAAAACACAAGCATTGCGGTTAAAAATGGATAACGTACCCGTGACCACATCCGGTGCTACTCGAGCTTCCTGTTGCGTCATGGCAAACACTCGAGCTGGTGTACCTGAAGATCGACCACGATCCCCATACCTGCCTCTGGGCCTGTTGGTGCCACTAGCTCTACCAGCCCCACCGTAATAGGTCTGCCTCTCAGCTGCAGTATCATACATCTGTCCTGCACTCAGGCTAGGATCAGTCGCACCACGACTAAAGGAACTACTGCCCGGACGTCGTTCTGGACAGAATCTCTTGATGTGACCAGGCTCCCCACAGAAATAACAACCGGCATCACTGAAGCCACTAGATCTGCCACCCTGTCTCCTGTTGAACTGCACTGAGGCACCCCGAGACTGTGCAAAAGATTGTCGTGTCTGACCAGCTCCGCCACTGCCTGTACTAGATCTCCCAGAAGATCCAGAACTATGACTGCCTCTTTTTGATGGTCCCTGACTAGAGGATCCTGCAGTCCAGTGATCTCGACGTCTCCTGTTCCCACTGTACTGCTGTGGCATTGGGAAACCCAAACTCAACTCTACTCGAGCTGCAGCATCAGCCAAAGTCCTCAACGAAGTGTGGTCCATAGACGTAACTGCTGACCGAATCTCACTCTGCAGTCCACTCTCAAATCTGTGGCACTTGTCTGACTCGGTCGCTACCAACGCCGGTGCAAAGCGACTCAGCGCTATGAATCTCTGTTCATACTGGGCCACCGTCATGTCTCCTTGCTGTAAATGCAAGAACTCGGCCTCCTTAACACTCCGGTGTGAGCGAGGGTAAAACTGCTCCAAGAAGCGCTCCCGGAAAATCTGCCAAGTAACCGTATGGACATTCCAGCCTGACACCTCCAATGAGTGCCACCAGTGGTAAGCAGAACCACCTAGTAAAAATGTGGCCAGTAGAACTCTCTCCTCTAGAGGACACCTCATGATCATAAACACCCGCTCCATGCGAGTAATCCACTCCTCAGCTTCCTCTGGGCTAGAGTCACCCATGAATATTGTCGCCCCCAGTCTCTGGGCTCTCTCAATATCAGAGACTTCGTGAGAAGCTCTATCCTGGAGTACAGAAGCTAACGTCTGACCCAACTGTTCCAGTGTCTGCCTCAAATCAGGCTCCACTGCAGGTTCATGGTCATCTCCACCATTCCCTGACCGTTGACGGAATTCTCGTCTCGGAGGCATTATACGCTGAAAAGAAGTTGTAAACCATTAATACCAAAATTTCACTTGTACACTAGATGTACGGTCTACAGGAATTTAACCTAGTGCTCTGATACCAATTGTCAGGACCCGTCCCGAATTTCCCCTCGAAACCCGGGAAGAACCCTGATCCCGTCTGACAACCTAAGGAAAGGTTCCCAAATACCCTTCAATCCTTAGCATAATATAATAACAATAAATAATTTCTCTTGTCAGACAAGGGATTTAAGCACTTAAAAATTCCCGTAAGTAAATACCAACCAAATACAAGAATATCAGAGCGTCTAAGTAGGATCAATGTACAAATTAGATATCCTACTCAAGTACAACTACACAGCGTAGCGGAAGTGCTAATGCCTCTGCCTCGAGATACTGTCCTCGTCAACTCTACGGCCTGAAGGGGGTTTAAACACAAAAGTTGTGAGTGGACAAAAATAATCGTTTATAAAACGCTTTCCAAGGAATATTACCTTTTTCCCCCTCCATTTATAAAACCATGCATGCATCACATAAACAATTCATGTTATAAAAACATCATCTTTAAATCACCGGCATTTTCATGTTCAAAATCATTTATTTCCACCTAGACACATAACATCTCAAATCCACTGTCATCGACACATCCACTAGCCACCAGGGTATCCCTTGGGGTGTGCTAGTACTGTATCACAACTCTCTGTACTATGCTATCACATCAGTCGGCCTATCTCTCGACTAGCATATCATATCAGTCGGCATATCTCGACTATCATATCATATCAGTCGGCATATCTCGACTATCATATCATATCAGTCGGCATATCTCGACTATCATATCATATCAGTCGGCATATCTCGACTATCATATCATATCAGTCGGCATATCTCGACTGTCATATCATATCAGTCGGCATATCTCGACTATCATATCATATCAGTCGGCATATCTCGACTGTCATATCATATCAGTCGGCATATCTCGACTGTCATATCATATCAGTCGGCATATCTCGACTGTCATTTCATATCAGTCGGCATATCTCGACTGTCATATCATATCAGTCGGCATATCTCGACTGTCATATCATATCAGTCGGCATATCTCGACTATCATACTTTAACTGAAATAGTGGAGAACATATGTCTAGAAATCATTTCTAACATTTAGAAATTCAATGCCACAATACATAACCGTATTTAACAAAGATATTTTGATGCATGCAATTCAGTTTATAAAACAAAGTCCACTCACAAACCTGTTCAAGCTAGCTCAATCCCGTCTCGCTCGTTCCTCTGAGGTTCCCGGAACGATATCGCCTGTCAAAAACAACAATCGGGATTACCGGCTAGTAATAAGACTCGTATATAACAACTTCCTAAACCTCGGGAAGTCTATACATGCTGTTCCTAAAATCACAGCAACTTCGGACACTTAAAACGACCTCTAAACGATGTCCGATCAACCTGAAACCTGTACCAACAGATTCAGAACGTCCGAAACTAGTTACCACGCGTCGCCGTGACGTCAGCCTCGACCCCACGCGCCGCCACGCGCCGCCGGAAGATCGGCACACGCGCCCACGCGCCCTCACGCGCCGGTCACGCGCCTGCTACAGTAACCACGCGCCTGAACCGGTCCAACCCGGTTCGGCTCAACCTGACCCGGTCCAACTCGACCCGACCGGTTCAACTCGACCCGACCGGTTCAAAGTATGGGTTGTGTTTGTGTTGTCTTTGTTACAGAGTGAATGAGTGAGTGCAGATAAGGAGATAAGATGAAATGAAGATGTAAAATAATTGAGGTAAAATATCTCCCATCTATGGCAAATTACCAAAATGCCCTTACACATCTAGACCCACAACTTCCGTATACGAACTCCGTTTCCTGCGTGCCGCCTGTCTACGAACTCGTGAGTTCGAGACCTACGCAACGGTACCCGAAACAACACCAAAAATGTCTCGAAATAAAACTTGATTTCCAAGCCCTTTACCGACCAAGGGTGAAATCGTCATTTTACAAAAATTAATTGCATAAAATCAATTATGAAAAGTCCGGGTTGTTACACAGTCCCTCTTGAACGCAACTTACCTGGCATTAGTCTGACCCGGGAGTCAAAGAGGAGGACTTCCTGTCTGATCTGAAAGTCCTTGGGCTGAATGCGCTTGTCGTGGAAAGTGATCAGTCGTTATTTATGCATCATTTTGATGTCTTTATATGCCTCTCTTACATGTCTTTTGAATGATTTCGTGCCAACAATAGTAGAAAATGATCAATATTGTGAGACTTGTACAGAGTTAGAAAGATAGGTAAAATCTTGAAAGAACGCAAAAAGAATGGCTCAAATCGGAATCCAGATGAAGGAGATGTCCTCATTTCAATATCAGGTCCTCAACGGGGTCCGGAGTGCGCCAGTGCGCCAGTGCGCCTATTTGGGCCACTGGCCAAGTACCTCATATCAGGCCCTCCGGGTCCCGAACTTGTGTTTCCTGACATCAAGGTCAAGTCCTAGAAGTGCCAAGGTCGCGCCAAGGCAGGTCGAGGACATGTCCCAAGAACTCCCATCCGAGCCCAGATGTGCGCCTAAGCCGGGGTCCCTGTTCCGCCAGCAGTGCATCAGAGGTTCTCCCTCTGCGCCAAGCCTGACAACATTTGCGCCAAGCCTGAACGACGATGCGCTTCTATTATACTCCTAACGTACTTCAAAAGCGCGGTCCCAGATCCTGATTACGAAGACAGTCAAAAATCCAAGTTTGGCCAGCTTGCGTTCCCACTTGCCAGCCTACATTCACACTCCCGGCCGTGCTCTGATTGGTTCGAATAGATTTTAAAGACTTTGTAATTAATTAAAAGTAAAATAACTTTCCCTATTCCTATAGGACATGGTTATACCAATCTGTATAGAACAAGGTTTTACCCATCCTTATAGGACATGGTTTTACCAATCCTTTTAGGACAAGGTTTTCCCTTTGTCTATAAAAGGGAGCCTTTGTTCAGTGTAAAAGGGGGATAATTAGCTAGAGGCGTTTTTGTTTCTGGAAAAACAGAGACCTGAGCCACAGAGTTCCGTTTTGGTTTTCTAGAGAATTAGGGACCATATTTTCGGAGATAATCTTTCACATAGATTATTGGACGTGGAGCTTGGAGAAGAAGGCCCTGCCGTGTCTTCTGCTGCATCTGTTCTTAATAATCTCCTCTGTACCCTTATTTTCATTATTACAATTTACTTATGGATTCAATTATACTTGTGTTTATTTCAGTTATGTGTGAGTAGTCATTAGGATTAGGGCTGCTTGAAGACCTAACCATGTTAGCTTATTGATTGGATTTCTGGCTCTTGATTATGATTGCTATGCATGCTGAATAAGTTGGATTACTATGCTTAATGAACTTAATTTATGCCTATAAGATTAGCTACCTTGTTTGCATATAATTATAGATGTAATTGCTTGAGTGACCGTCATATCATCTTGTGATTTGGAGCATCGAAAGTATTCGTACTTGTAATCTTAACTCATGACGACCTAGGATTGCATGCCACTTTGCTAGGCTAATGTGGTGTCATTAAATTCTCTTTAAAATTCATGCATCATCTTAAAAGGTAGGTGATAGACGTTCTAGGCATATGCCCTGTTTAGAACATGCTAAGTAAGAGGGAATAAGATGTGTCTAGTGAACCCCCCCCCCCCCCCCCCCCCCCCCCCCCCCCCCCCCCCCCCCTGTGTGTGTGTGTGTGTGTTTTTAATTAAGTTAACAAATCTGAACTAAATTGGTCATAACGTTGATACAAGTCCTCGAGGGATCGACTCTTGCTGTGCTACTATACTATACTTATCGATTTGTTCACTTGCAAGGATTTTATAACTGTTAGAATTGAATTGCATATTTCTTGCTCTTTAAATCTACCAACAAGTTTTTGGCGCCGCTGCCGGGGACTTGTCCCTCAACGGTGCCCATTCAAGTTTAGATTTGTAACTTAGTTTTTTTTTTTTTTGTTAGGTACCCTTGTATGTCATTCCAAGGTTCAGTGCATGGGTCATCAAGTGGACCATCATCGCAAGCATCTTCAGTCCACGGCTCCCCGCCACCAAGCCCAAGGAGGATGGCGGACCACAGAGAAGAGCAGGGCCTGGAACGTGGCCTAGTACCGCAAGCCCCATGGAGCCTTAAGGATTTTGCCATGCCCCATGTCTCGGAGGATCAATTTCCAATTGTTTTTCCCGAGTCAACAGTGGCAAACTTCGAATTAAAGTCGGGGACAATTCACATGCTGCCTACATTCCACGGCCTTGCTGGCGAGGACCCGCACTTTCATATCAAGGAATTTGTTGAGATTTGTTCAACACTGTGCATCAGTGGTATGACAGAATCGGAAATCCGCCTGCGGCTCTTTCACTTCAGTCTCAAGGATCGCGCCAAGACATGGTTTCATTCATTGGCGCCGGCTTCCATTCTCTCTTGGAGGGACTTGACGTCCAAATTCTTAACACAGTACTTTCCCGTGGAAAAGACAAATGAGTTAAAGTCCAAGATCATGAACCCACGGCAAGACATGGAGGAGTCTTTCTACGAGTTTTGGGAGCGGTTCAATCAGATGCTACGGGCGTGCCCCCACCACCATATTGATGCCCATCATCTTATGCTATACTTCTATGGAGGCTTGAAAACTAGCGATCGGACAATGGTGGATTCTCAATCCCAAGGGATTCTAGAAGGCACAGCCGAGGAAGCAAGGACCGCCTTTGAGAACATTGCTCAAAGGGAAAAACAGTTCAGCTACAGGGGTCCATCCTCTAGAGCTACGGGTGATGCATCCGCCAAATACAAAGATGACGCCATTGCTCAGCTCACGGCAATGGTAAAAAAATTGTGTAGCGAGAAAGCCAAAGGAGTTCACATCTGCGAGGTATGTTCAATTCAGGGCCACACATCCCAGGACTGCCCGGTTGTGGAAGAGGCCAACTTTGCTGGAGGGTTCAATAGAAATTCTCGACCCCGGAATTACCCATATTCCAACACTTACAATCCGGGGTGGAGAATCATCCTAATTTCCGTTGGAGCAACAATCAAGCAGCCACGAATCCCTTGCCACCCCCTGGATTTGAGCAGCAAGCCGCAGGCCCTCAGGGGAACTACCACGGTCCTTCCTCAAACCAGAATGGCGGAAGCAAGTCTATTGAGGACTCCATCCATATCCTGACTCAACAGCAGGCTCAACTCATAAAATTCATGCACGATAGCCAGAGTCAGACGGGAGACTTCAAAAATGCAATTGCAAACTTGGAGCGTCAAATGGGACAGGTGGCGAACCAACTAAATCAGCGGGAGCATGGCAAGCTACCGAGTCAAGTCCTGGTAAATCCGAAAGGATTTCACAATCCTACGGCTAATGCCATCACGCTGGAGAAGGAAACACCACTTCAAGACCCCACATATGCCACCCTCACAGGACCTGAAACTGAGCCTCAACCTACTCTGCCAAGGATCACCGACCAGGGCGCGCCGAAAAACATGCCACGGCCAACACCTCTGGCGAAGAACCAGTCCAATGAGTCACCAAGTGCCCTACCGCAAAGAAGACCTGACACTGCGCCTACTTCGACCACGGCTGGCATGTAACCTGCTCCTAAGCCCAAGTCGCAGCACTCGAATACTTCTAACTCTAAACCTCAGAATTCCAATTCTAAAAAAGTCACTTTTGAGTTAGCTAATAATGTTGATTATCCATTTCCTCGCAGATTCCAAAACAGGAATAAGCAAAAGGAGGACTTTGAGGAAGAAATCATCAGCATGTTGCAGAAGCTTCAGATCACACTGCCTTTCCATAAAATTGTCAAGCACATGCCTATCTTTGCAAAGCTGATCAAGGACTTAGTTGCAGGAAAGCGTGGTTTTAGCTCCACGGACACCATTGACATCCCTATGGCCTGCTCGGCTGCCCTTTTGCGCATGCCCCTTAAGGCCAATGATCCTGGGCCGCCATCCCTTCCATGTGTCATTCAGTCAAAAAGATTCGAACATTGCCTTTGCGACACGGGAGCATCAGTGAACATCATGCCATTTCACATTTATAGGTCACTCAACCTAGGCGCACTCAAGCCCACGCACCTATGTGTCAGGTTGGCTAACGCTTCTGTAACCAACCTAATGGGGTTCTTGTGGACGTACTGGTACAAATCGGAGATACATGCATCCCTGCAGACTTCTACGTACTAAGAATGGACAGAATTGACAAAAGTGAGGAACCTCCCCTCATCTTCGGAAGGCCCTTACTAGCCACAGCCGAGTGCCTCATCGACGTCAGAAAGGGCCAGGTCTCCATCAAGGTCCTGGACCAGCTTCGGACATTCTCCATCCATGACACCATCCAGTACCCTGCGAGCCTATTGTAGATTTTCCGTTAAACACAATGGACTTACTGCTACGGGAGACAATTGCTCATTCTTGCATGACGGATGACCTTGAGAAGGCCGTTACTAGTAACCCACACACTGTGGATTCACTTACAGATAGCGTGATCGAAGAGGTACGAGCCCTTGACATCATGCCAGCCCTCCCTTTGCACAGGCCTCCCTTCGAAGCGTTACCATTCACAAGTCAGAAAACCCTTCCGTCCATCATAAAGGCTCCTGAACTCGAGCTGAAGCCCTTGCCCGAGCACTTAAAGTATGCATATTTGGGCGACAATCAAACCCTTCCAGTCATCATTGCATCTACCCTAAGTACGAAAGAGGAAAAGGCATTGGTTCACGTCCTTAAGGTCAATCAAACGGCAATTGGATGGACAATAGCTGACATCAAAGGCATAAGTCCCGCAAAATGCATGCATCGGATACTGCTGGAGGAAGACTCCAAACCATCACGGGAGGCACAGAGGCGATTGCATCCACCTATGAAGGAGGTCGTGAAGAAAGAAGTCCTAAAGCTTTTGGACGTTGGAATCATCTATCCAATTAGTGACTCCAAGTGGGTGAGCCCAGTCCAGGTCGTGCCAAAGAAAAGTGGGATCACAGTGGTTAAAAACGAGCAGGATGAGCTTGTACCTCAAGGGATTCAAACAGGATGGAGAGTGTGCATCGACTATCGAAAGCTAAATATAACCACACGCAAGGACCACTTTCCTTTGCCCTTCATTGATCAAATGCTCGAGCGCCTGGCTGGACACTCCCACTATTGCTTCTTGGACGGCTACTCAGGATACAATCAGATTGCTATTGCACCCGAAGATCAAGAAAAAACAACATTCACATGCCCATATGGCACCTTTGCATACAGAAGAATGCCGTTTGGATTGTGCAATGCCCCAGCTACCTTTCAGCGTTGCATGATGAGCATCTTCTCCGATATGGTGGAAGATATAATTGAAGTATTCATGGACGACTTCTCAGTGTTTGGACATTCATTCGAACTGTGCTTAGTTAACCTAACCCAAGTACTGGAACGGTGCAGAGAAAGCAACTTAGTGCTGAACTGGGAAAAGTGCCATTTCATGGTACAACAGGGAATTGTCTTGGGTCATGTGATCTCTAGCCGAGGTGTAACAACCCGAAATTTTAATTATTGGGTTTACGTAATTATTTTTGTAAAATGACGATTTTGCCCTTGCTTGTTAAAGGGCTTGGGAATCAAGTTTTATTTCGAGACACTTTTGGTGGTGTTTTGGGTACCGTTGCGTAGGTCTCGAACTCACGAGTTCGTAGACAAGCGGCACGCGGAAAACAGAGTTCGTGGACGGAAGTTATGGGTCTAGATGTGCAAGGGCATTTTGGTAATTTTCCATGGAGGGGAGATATTTTTGTTAACAAATCAGACATTGTCAGGACCCGTCCCGAATTTCCCCTCGAAACCCGGGAAGAACCCTGATCCCGTCTGACAACCTAAGAAAAGGTTCCCAAAATACCCTTCAATCCTTACAAATTATAATAACAATAATAAATACTTCCTCTTGTCAGACAAGGGACTTAAGCACTCAATAATTCCCGTAATTAACGACCAATCAAATACAACATAATATCAGAGCGTCTAAGTAGGATCAAGAGTAAAATTTAGATATCCTACTCAAATATACAACACAGCGCAGTCAAAATCCTAATGCCTCAGCCTCGAGGTCAATGTTCGCGTCAACTCTACTCAACTGCCTGAAGGGGGTTTAAACACAAAAGTTGTGAGTGGACAAAAATAATCATTTATAAATTCCTTTTTGAAGAATTTCCTTTCTTCCCCTCCATTTATAAAATCATGCATGCATAACATAAAACAATTTATCATATAAAAGCATCATATGTAAATCATCCAAAATTCACATTTATCTTTAAAACCATTTAATTGGACTCACATAAAATCTGTATAATAAAATACCTCGTAATCCACAATTTTGTTTGAAAATCTCTTCAAAGGAGTTTAAAATCATTTGGTTCAATCTGGACACAAATTATCTCAAATTCAAATCATTTCGTTCCAACTGCCACATAATATCTCAAATTCACTGTTCCCGACATATTCATAACACACCAGGGTATCCCTTGAGATGTGTTCAAATCTGTACAACTCTGGGTACCATCTGTACTGTCTGTAATATCTGTACTATGCATAGACAGTTTCGCGACCCGGCGGAGCAAGGCCCCTCAACACCTAAGGTCCGAACCCTCAACAACTGGTAGAGCAAGGCCCCTCAACACCAGTCAGAGCAACAACAATCATCGGGACGGGAATCAGTGAATCAAATCCATACTTCGAAATCTTTGTTTCGCGGCCTAAGCTAAATTCTTTGCAAATATCATTTTATGGCCAAAATCGGTAAAATCACAATTATGGGTCTCAACCCAAATCACATACTCAAATAGTTACCACGACAAAACGATATCAAAATCAAGTACAAAAACCAGGCCATTTCTCAAAACATACTTTCACTGAAATATTGTAAAATATGTGTCCAGTATCATTTCTAAAATCCAGAAATTCATTGCACCCATACATAACAGTATTTAAATCAAAGATTCATTTATGCATGCATTATAGTTTATAAATCAAAGTCCACTCACAAACCTGTTCAAGCAAGCTCAATCTCGAACTGTACGCTCCCCTGAAGTTCCTGGAGCAGTATCGCCTGTCCAAATTAATAATCGGGATTACCAGCTAATAATAATAATCTTAAATATAAACCCCCTAAACCCCGGGAGTCTAACTATGTTGGCCTAGAAAACGCAGCAACCTTAAAACGTCCGAAACAGCCCCTAAACGACATCCGATCGACTCGAAACCTGCGCCAACAGGTCCGAAACATCAAAAACTACTTGTCACGCGCCACCGTGACATCAGACTCAGCCCCACGTGCCGCCACGCGCCGACGGAAGGTCGGAACACGCGCCCACGCGCTGCCACGCGCCGGTCACGCGCCTGCTACAGTACCACACGCGCCTGAACCGGTCCAACTCGGTTCGGCTCAACCTGACCCGGTCCAACTCGACCCGACCGGTTCGGCTCAACCCGACCCGGTCCAACTCGACCCGACCGGTTCAACTCGACCCGACCGTTCACCGGTGACTCGCCGGAGAAGATGACCGGCTGCTGTCGCCGTTGCCGGAAGTTGGCCGGAGAAGATGACCGGCAGCGCCGTCGCCGCCGTCTGGTTTCGCCGGAATCCTCCATTTCCGGCCGAAACTTCAAGCTTTCCTAACTTCCTCAAAACTCAACCATTTTTCACAAATTTTACGTCTAAATCCATCTACTCAAACCCATGAATCCAAATATAACCTCAAATCATCAAACACGTACCTGTATAAGCCGGAAAATGGATCGGAAAGTCCGAAACTTTCTTTACTCGGCTCTGCTTCCACCGTGGTCCTCTCCTTCGATGGTTGGTACGGTTGTGATCGCGGGACGGAGTAGAACACGATTAGTTGATCAAGATTGGAAGTTGAAGCCTTGAAATCAAAGTTGACTTTTGGTTTTTCTCTTGGTTTTTCTTCGGTTTCGGGTGTGGCTTGGGAGGTTTTGTCACAGAGAGAAAGAAAGAGATGAAGATCAAATGAAGATGAGGATGAAACAAATCAGATAAGTCTGATTTGTTAACAAAAATATCTCCCCTCCATGGAAAATTACCAAAATGCCCTTGCACATCTAGACCCATAACTTCCGTCCACGAACTCCGTTTTCCGCGTGCCGCCTGTCTACGAACTCGTGAGTTCGAGACCTACGCAACGGTACCCAAAACACCACCAAAAGTGTCTCGAAATAAAACTTGATTCCCAAGCCCTTTAACAAGCAAGGGCAAAATCGTCATTTTACAAAAATAATTACGTAAACCCAATAATTAAAATTCCGGGTTGTTACACGAGGCATTGAAGTGGACAAAGCAAAGTTAGACATAGTAGAGAGGCTGCCGTACCCCACTACAGTCAAAGAGGTTCGATCGTTCTTAGGGCATGCTGGCTTTTACCGTAGATTCATCAAAGATTTCTCAAAAATCAGAAGACCTTTGTGTGATCTTCTAGCCAAGGACGCCACATTTGAGTTCACTAAGGGATGCCGTGAGGCATTCAACACACTCAAGGCAAAGCTCACGGCATCACCCATCATCATGCCACCGAATTGGGACTTACCATTCGAACTAATGTGTGATGCCTCAGACTTCGCCATAGGAGCGGTTTTGGGACAGCGTGTTGACAAGCTCCCTCATGTCATTTACTACGCAAGCCGAACCCTGAATGATGCCCAGCTGAACTACTCCACCACCGAGAAGGAGCTCCTTGCTGTTATCTTTGCCCTGGAGAAGTTCCGTTCATATCTAATTCAAACCAAGGTCATAGTATACACGGATCATGCTGCCTTGAAGTATCTGCTCACTAAAAAGGACGCCAAGCCAAGGTTGCTACGTTGGATGCTACTGCTCCAGGAATTCGACCTTGAAATCAGAGACAAGAAGGGCAGCGAAAACGTGGTCGCTGACCATGTGAGCCGATTGGTTCACAGTTCCAATGAAGAGGCCGATCAGTTGCCCCTCCTCGAGACCTTTCCTAACGAACAGCTCTTCGCAATCCAAGCTATTGATCCATGGTATGCCGATCTCATTAATTACCTTGTCACTAAGCAAATTCCTTCATGTTTAAACAGGTACCAAAAGGACAAGCTGGCTAAACAAGCTAAGTACTTCATATGGGATGAGCCGTACCTATGGAAACATTGTCCAGACCAAATCATTCGGCGCTGCATCCCAGAAGACGAGATGAAATCCGTCTTGACTTTTTGCCATAGTTTGGCATGTTGGGACCATTTTGGAGCTAAGAAGACAGCCCTCAAGGTACTCCAAAGTGGACTCTACTGGCCCACACTTTTCAAGGATGCACACGAATTTGTACTCACCTGTGACCGCTGCCAACGCCTAGGTAACATCGGCCCTCGAAATCAAATGTCATTACACCCTATTCTTGTGGTCGAAATCTTCGACGTATGGGGCATTGATTTTATGGGGCCTTTTCCGAATTCCTTTGGCAATCTTTATATTCTGCTTGCAGTTGATTATGTCTCCAAATGGGTGGAAGCAATTCCCACCAAAACTAACGACGCCAAAGTAGTGGTGCGTTTTTTACAGAGTCACATCTTAGCCAGATTCGGCGCACCTAGGGCAATCACAGCGATGGGGGGGCACACTTCTGCAATCATTCGTTTGCAGCCCTAATGAAGAAGTATGGCGTCACCCACAAGGTCTCAACACCGTATCACCCTCAAACGAGTGGCCAAGCGGAAGTGTCCAATCGGGAAGTAAAGGCCATATTGGAAAAAACGGTAAATCCTAACCGCAAAGATTGGTCCAGCAAATTGAATGATGCGCTGTGGGCCTATCGGACCGCATACAAGACCCCGATTGGCATGTCTCCCTTCCGGCTGGTTTTTGGAAAAGGCTGCCACCTACCAGTGGAATTGGAGCATAAAGCATTCTGGGCTATTAAGCAGATGAACCTGAACTTCGATGATGCTGGAATACATAGGAAGCTTCAACTAAGTGAATTAGAGGAGTTGCAAAATGAGGCCTTTGACAGTGCTCGTATCTACAAGGAAAAGACCAAAGCTTTCCACGACAAACGCATTCAGCCCAAGGACTTTCACATCGGACAGGAAGTCCTCCTCTTTGACTCCCGGCTCAGACTAATGCCAGGTAAGTTGCGTTCAAGATGGACTGGACCATTTATTATTACTAACGTTTTTCCTCATGGTGCAGTTGAAATCCAGCACCCGGAATGGCAGGATCCGTTCAAGGTAAATGGCCACCGCCTTAAACATTACTTCAAGGACCTTTCTAATCCAAGCGCAGTCAACCCTGCAACTCCGCATGCGCCCAGCTCCTAGCATGCCAGCCCCGTCTTGCCTAGACATTAAATAAAGCGCTCCTAGGAGGCAGGCTAGCCCTGGTTTGTATTTCTCTTTTTCCTTTTCTGTTTCTGCCAGTTATATCTCTCAAACCTTTCTACTGTTGTCATGCTTACTGCTTATCACATTGAGGACAATGTTCAGTTTAGGTTTGGGGGTGTGGATTTAAAATTTTGCATATAGAAACAAGTAGGTTTGGGGGTGATACACGGCCAGGACATTTAAATTTCTGCTTGTGATTAGTATGATAACTTGTTAATTGGAATGTATATGCTAAGTTAACTATCTTTGCTTTACTAAGAGTCATGCCATGGTCAAGTAGTCATAATTTGCACTTCACAATGCCATGTTTTAAGTGAGTAAGTGAACGAAATAACTGAAATTGAGTGAACCTTAGAAAATTAGTGGAGACTACCCAGTGAGATCTTTGAGCCTAATTGCCATTCTTTCTGAGGGATATACTTGTTTCTACTCTTAAACACTCATCACTTTTGTTCTTAATTGTTGATCTCATTACATCATATTTGCATTGAATTTTAAAGAACTAACATCATTTAGATACTCTTGATTTAATGTATGTTTTTCCATAAGAAGTGATGTAGGCTATGTGTGCTTTAACCTCTAAAGGCCTTATCCTACCCTATTGCATGCTCCCTAAGCCAATTTTGAAGCCAAACACTCAACCTTTTCTTTCATCACCCAAAGTATAACCTAACCCAAAATACTTAGCCATTCATCACAGCCATACCCTATAACCTCAGTTTGTGCTAAGGTTGCCACAAATGAGATTCATGGTGAGAATGAGAGGTGAAAGAAGATGCTGCCCAATTCAAAAGACTTTGGCGTCAATTCAAGGTTCAAAAGTAAAGAAAGTTTTACAAGTTGCAAGCTGCATGAAAATTTGAGGAAATCATCGCATGATCTTGGTTCAATTCAATTCAAAGACGAACAGAAACAAAAAAAAACGTTCAAATCAAAAGAAAGAAAGAAACGTTGAGAAAAAGAAGGAAAAAAATAAGTGAAAAACAAAGTGAATTGAGCCAAGTGAGCCAAGAGCCTCAAAATAAGCCACAAGAGCCACAAAATAAGTCATCAAGAAAGCACAATGTTGTGGGCCTTAAGAAAGGATTCAGTTCAGAAATTCCAAGTTCAATTCATGACTTCTCATGCCTTGGCACAACTCAGGTTCTTTGAATCCCATCCTTCCTTGCTAAACCCCAAAGCTTAGCCCCAATACAACCTAAAAAGGAAGACCTAACTGATCTTATGGACAATCATGCTGAGGATTAAGGTACGTATCTATTTTCTTAAAGTTCAATTCCTTTCATGAGATCTTTATTTCCATAAAGTGCTATTCTTCATTGTTACTCATATGTGATTAAATTTGAATTTCATAACATAAACTCATCACATATGCTTGAAAAGAGTGTAAGCCTAGGATCTTGGGCGAATTGAGAGTTGCCTAGTGAGGATTAGAGTCGAGGCGAAATCTTTCTAGGGCACTTAGATGAAGTTGTTTTCAAACTTGATCACCTGAAAATATCGGCATTTATACACGTACACCCTTCACATGACACTCACGGCTATGGCATTCCTTTTAGTTCTGCAAAGCATGTCTACTTACTTTGATTCTTATTAGCTTGTTAAGAGTACTATATCTAGCATCTTTTTGTTTAAGTAAAACGTTTGTGGGTATCGTGCTGTTATAACCCTCAGGAGACAAAACTCCTCCTACTAGGTGAACCTAGGGGTTTAAATGTTCTATTTTAACTAAAATCGATTCTTTTCATTTTGTTAGCATTTGTTTTGCTCAGGGACTAGCAAAAGATAGGGTTGGGGGTATTTGATCAGTCGTTATTTATGCATCATTTTGATGTCTTTATATGCCTCTCTTACATGTCTTTTGAATGATTTCGTGCCAACAATAGTAGAAAATGATTAATATTGTGAGACTTGTGCAGAGTTAGAAAGATAGGTAAAATCTGGAAAGAACGCAAAAAGAATGACTCAAATCGGAGTCCAGATGAAGGAGATGTCCTCATTTCAATATCAGGTCCTCAACGGGGTCCTGAGTGCGCCAGTGCGCCAGTGCGCTAATTTGGGCCACTGGCCAAGTACCTCATATCAGGCACTCCGGGTCCCGAACTTGTGTTTCATGACATCAAGGTCAAGTCCTAGAAGTTCCAAGGTCGCGCCAAGGCAGGTCGAGGACATGTCCCAAGAACTCCCATCCGAGCCCAGATGTGCGCCTAAGCCGGGGTCCCTGTTCCGCCAGCAGTGGATCAGATGTTCTCCCTCTGCGCCAAGCCTGACAACATTTGCGCCAAGCCTGAACGACGATGCGCTTCTATTATACTCCTAACGTACTTCAAAAGCGCGGTCCCAGATCCTGATTACGAAGACAGTCAAAAATCCAAGTTTGGCCAGCTTGCGTTCCCACTTGCCAGCCTACATTCACACTCCCGGCCGTGCTCTGATTGGTTCGAATAGATTTTAAAGACTTTGTAATTAATTAAAAGTAAAATAACTTTCCCTATTCCTATAGGACATGGTTATACCAATCTGTATAGAACAAGGTTTTACCCATCCTTATAGGACATGGTTTTACCAATCCTTATAGGACAAGGTTTTCCCTTTGTCTATAAAAGGGAGCCTTTGTTCAGTGTAAAAGGGGGATAATTAGCTAGAGGCGTTTTTGTTTCTAGAAAAACAGAGACCTGAGCCACAGAGTTCCGTTTTGGTTTTCTAGAGAATTAGGGACCATATTTTCGGAGATAATCTTTCACATAGATTATTGGACGTGGAGCTTGGAGAAGAAGGCCCTGCCATGTCTTCTGCTGCATCTATTCTTAACAATCTCCTCTGTACCCTTATTTTCATTATTACAATTTACTTATGGATTCAATTATACTTGTGTTTATTTCAGTTATGTGTGAGTAGTCATTAGGATTAGGGCTGCTTGAAGCCCTAACCATGTTAGCTTATTGATTGGATTTCTGGCTCTTGATTATGATTGCTATGCATGCTGAATAAGTTTGATTACTATGCTTAATGAACTTAATTTATGCCTATAAGATTAGCTACCTTGTTTGCATATAATTATAGATGTAATTGCTTGAGTGACTGTCATATCATCTTGTGATTTGGAGCATCGAAAGTATTCGTACTTGTAATCTTAACTCATGACGACCTAGGATTGCATGCCACTCTGCTAGGCTAATGTGGTGTCATTAAATTCTCTTTAAACTTCATGCATCATCTTAAAAGGTAGGTGATAGATGTTCTAGGCATATGCCCTGTTTAGAACATGCTAAGTAAGAGGGAATAAGATGTGTCTAGTGAACCAACGCCAGGTCCTAGGCACGGGCACCTAATTCAGAAAATGCATAGTAATTAGGTCAAGGAAATTTGGTTAAGAGCTATAATTGGTTAGAGTGGATAGTAAGCCTTAATTCGCCTTAGTTAACAACTTTTCATTCTTGCATTGTTAATTTCTGTACTTTGATTTACTTGTCTTTAAATTTCAGTTATCACATCATAAACCCCCCCCCCCCCCCCCCCCCCCCCCCTGTGTGTGTGTGTGTGTGTTTTTTTAATTAAGTTAACAAATCTGAACTAAATTGGTCATAACGTTGATACAAGTCCTCGAGGGATCGACTCTTGCTGTGCTACTATACTATACTTATCGATTTGTGCATTTGCAAGGATTTTATAACTGTTAGAATTGAATTGCATATTTCTTGCTCTTTAAATCTACCAACAGAAAGCTTTGGTCTTTTCCTTGTAGATACGAGCACTTTCGAAGGCCTCGTTTCGCAACTCCTCTAATTCAGTTAGCTGAAGTTTCCTATGTATTCAAGCATCATCGATGTTCATGTTCATCTGCTTAATAGCCCAGAATGCTTTATGCTCCAATTCCACTGGTAGGTTGCAGCCTTATCCAAAAACAAGCCGGACGGGAGATGTAACAACCCGGAATTTCAATTATCGGATTTAAGTAAATTATTTATGTAAAATGACGATTTTACCCTTGGTTGGTAAAGGGCATGGAAATCAAGTTTTGTTTCGAGACACTTTTGGTGGTGTTTTGGATAACGTTGCGTAGGTCTCGAACTCAGGAGTTTGTAGACAGGCGGCACGCGGAAAACGGAGTTCGTGGAAGAAAGTTATGGGTCTAAATGTGCAAGGGCATTTTGGTAATTTTGATTTGGGAGAAGATATTTTAGGCCAATCATTGTCTCATCTTCATTCATTTTCATCTTTATCTTCATTTCATTATCAGTCATCTCATCCTCTCTGTGACAAACATACACAAAACCACCAACCCGTGCGAAAATCATCCAAAAACCCACAAAGTCAACTTTAACTTCCAATTTTGATCAACTAATCGTATTCTACTCCTTCCCACCATCACAACCGTACCAACCATCGAAGGAGAGGACCACGGAGGAAGCCGAACCGAGGATAGGAAGTTTTGAACCTTCCGATCGATTTTCCGGCTTACACAGGTATGTGCTTGATGTTTTAAGGTCATATTTGGATTCCTCGGTTTGAGTAGATAGATTTAGACGTAAAATTTGTGAAAAATGGTTGAGTTTTGAGGAAGTTGGAAAGCTTGGAGTTTCGGCCGGAAATGGAGGATTCCGGCGAAACCAGACGGCGGCGACGGCGCTGCCGGTCATCTTCTCCGGCCAGCTTCCGGTGACGACGATGGCAGCCGGTCGTCTTCTCCGGCGGGTCACCGGTGACCGGTCAGGTCGAGTTGAACCGGTCGGGTCGAGTGAACCGATCGGGTCGAGTGAACCGGTCTGGTCAGTTGAACCGATAGGGTCGAGTTGAACCGGTCGGGTTGAGTGAAACAGTCAGGCCGAGTTGGACCGGGTCAGGCCGAGTTGGATCGGGTTGAACCGGTCCAGGCGCGTGGGCACTGTAGCAGGCGCGTGACCGGTGCGTGAGGGCGCGTGGCGGCGCGTGGGGCCGAGTCTGAGGTCACGGTGGCGAGTGACAAGTAGTTTTTGACGTTTCGGACCTGTTGGCGCAGGTTTCGAGTCGATTGGATATCGTTTAGGGATTGTTTCGGACGTTTTAAAGTTGCTGCGTTTTCTAGGCCAGCATAGTTAGACTCTCGGGGTTTAGGGGGTTTATATTTAAGGTTCTTATGATTAGCTGGTAATCCCGATTATTAATTTGGACAGGCGATACTGCTCCAGGAACTTCAGGGGAGCGTACAGTTCGGGATTGAGCTTGCTTGAACAGGTTTGTGAGTGGACTTTGATTTATAAACTGTAATGCATGCATAAATGTATCTTTGATTTAAATACTGTTATGTATGGGTACAATGAATTTCAGGATTTTAAAAATGATGCTGGACACATGTTTTACAGTATTTCAGTGAAAGTATGTTTTGAGAAATGGCCTGGTTTTTGTACTCGATTTTGATATCGTTTTGACGTGGTGACTATTTGAGTATGTGATTTGGGTTTAGACTCATAATTGTGATTTTACCGATTTTGGCCATAAAATGATATTTCAAAGAATTTGGCTTAGGCCGCGAAACAAAGATTTCGAAGTATGGATTTGATTCACTGGTTTCCATCCCGATGATTATTGTTGCTCTGACTGGTGTTGAGGGGCCTTGCTCTACCGGTTGTTGAGGGTTCGGACCTTAGGTGTTGAGGGGCCTTGCTCCGCTGGGTTGCGAGACTGTCTATGCATAGTACAGATTGTACAGATAGTACAGATGGTACACAGAGTTGTATAGATTTTAACACATCTCAAGGGATACCCTGGTGTGTTGTGGATATGTCGGGAACAATGAATTTGAGATATTATGTGTCGGATTGAACGAAATGATTTGAATTTGAGATATTATGTATCAGATTGAACGAAACGATTTGAATTTGAGATATTTTGTGTCCATATTGAATTAAATGATTTTAAACTCCTTTGAAGAGAGTTTTCAAACCAAATTGTGGATCACGAGGTATTTTTATTATACAGATTTTATGTGAGTCCAACTAAGTGGTTTTAAAGAGAAATGAGAATTTTTGGTGATTTACATATGATGTTTTAGTATGATAAATTGTTTTATGTTATGCATGCATGATTTTATAAATGGAGGGGAAGAAACGTATTTTCTCGAAAAGGAATTTATAAATGATTATTTTTGTCCACTCACAACTTTTGTGTTTAAACCCCCTTCAGGCAGTTGAGTAGAGTTGACGCGAACACTGATCTCGAGGCAGAGGCATTAGTACTTCGACTGCGCTGTGTAATTATATTTGAGTAGGATATCTAAATTTTACTCTTGATCCTACTTAGACGCTCTGATATTATATTGTATTTGATTGGTCATTAATTACGGGAATTATTGAGTGCTTGAATCCCTTGTCTGACAAGTGGAAGTATTTATTGTTATTATATTTTGTAAGGATTGAAGGGTATTTTGGGAACCTTTTCTTAGGTTGTCAGACGGGATCAGGGTTCTTCCCTGGTTTCGAGGGGAAATTCGGGACGGTTCCTGACAGGAGACATGCCAATCGGGGTCTTGTATGCGGTCCGATAGGCCCACAGCGCATCATTCAATTTGCTGGACCAATCTTTGCGGTTAGGATTTACCGTTTTTTCCAATATGGCCTTTACTTCCCGATTGGACACTTCCGCTTGGCCACTCGTTTGAGGGTGATACTGTGTTGAGACCTTGTGGGTGACGCCATACTTCTTCATTAGGGCTACAAACGAATGATTGCAGAAGTGTGCCCCCCATCACTGATGATTGCCCTAGGTGCGCCGAATCTGGCTAAGATGTGACTCTGCAAAAAACGCACCACTACTTTGGCGTCGTTAGTTTTGGTGGGAATTGCTTCCACCCATTTGGAGACATAATCAACTGCAAGCAGAATATAAAGATTGCCAAAGGAATTCGGAAAAGGCCCCATAAAATCAATGCCCCATACGTCGAAGATTTCGACCACAAGAATAGGGTGTAATGGCATTTGATTTCGAGGGCCGATGTTACCTAGGTGTTGGCAGCGGTCATAGGTGAGTACAAATTCGTTTGCATCCTTGAAAAGTGTGGGCCAGTAGAGTCCACTTTGTAGTACCTTGAGAGCTGTCTTCTTAGCTCTAAAATGGCCCCCACATGCCAAGCTATGGCAAAATATCAAGACGGATTCCATCTCGTCTTCGGGGATGCAGCGTCGAATGATTTGGTTTGGATAATGCTTCCATAGGTACGACTCATCCCATATGAAGTACTTAGCTTGTTTAGCCAGCTTGTCCGTTTGATACCTGTTTAAAGTTGAAGGAATTTGCTTAGTGACAAGGTAATTAATGAGATCGGCGTACCATGGATCAATAGCTTGGAGTGCGAAGAGCTGTTTATCAGGAAAGGTCTCGAGGAGAGGCAACTGATCGGCCTCTTCATTGGAACTGTGAAGCAATCGGCTCATATGGTCAGCGACCACGTTTTCAATGCCCTTCTTGTCTCTTATTTCAAGGTCGAATTCCTGGAGCAGTAGCATCCAATGTAGCAACCTTGGCTTGGCGTCCTTTTTAGTGAGCAAATACTTCAAGGCAGCATGATCCGTGTATACTATGACCTTGGTTTGAATTAGATATGAGCGGAACTTCTCAAGGGCAAAGATAACAGCAAGGAGCTCCTTCTCGGTGGTGTAGTAGTTCAGCTGGGCATCATTCAGGGTTCGACTTGCGTAGTAAATGACATGAGGGAGCTTGTCGACACGCTGTCCCAAAATAGCTCCTATGGCGAAGTCCGAGGCATCACACAGTACTTCGAATGGTAAGTCCCAATTCGGTGGCATGATGATGGGTGATGCCGTGAGCTTTTCCTTGAGTGTGTTGAATGCCTCACGGCATCCCTTAGTGAACTCAAATGTGGTGTCCTTGGCTAGAACATCACACAAAGGTCTTGTGAATTTCGAGAAATCTTTGATGAATCTGCGGTAAAAGCTAGCATGCCCTAAGAACTATCGAACCTCTTTGATTGTAGTGGGGTACGGCAGCCTCTCCACTATGTCTAACTTTGCTTTGTCAACTTCTATGCCTCGGCTAGAGATCACATGACCCAAGACAATTCCCTGTTGTACCATGAAATGGCACTTTTCCCAGTTCAGCACTAAGTTGCTTTCTCTACACCGTTCCAGTCCCCGGCGACGGCGCCAAAAACTTGTTGGTAAAATTAAAGAGCAAGAAATATGCAATTCGATTCTAACAGTTATAAAATCGTTGCAAGTGCACAAATCGATAAGAATAATATAGTAGCACAGTAAGAGTCGACCCCTCGAGGACTTGTATCAAAGTTATGACCACTTTAGTTCAGATTTATTAACTTAGTGAAAACACACACACACACACACGCAGGGGGGTTTACGATGTGAGAACTGAAATTTAAAGACAAGTAAAATAAAATGCAGAAAATAACAATGCAAGAATTAACGGTTGATTGATTATTAACTAAGGCGAATTAAGGATTACTATCCACTCTAACCAATTATAGCTCTTAACCAGATTTCCTTGACCTAATTACTATGCATTTTCTGAATTAGGTGACCGTGCTTAGGACCTGGCGTTGGTTCACTAGACACATCTTATTCCCTCTTACTTAGCATGTTCTAACCAGGGCATATGCCTAGAATGTCTATCACCTACCTTTTAAGATGATGGATGAAGTTCAAAGAGAATTTAATGACACCACATTAGCCTAGAAAAGTGACATGCAATCCTAGGTCGTTATGATTTAAGATTACAAGTAAGAATACTTTCGATGCTCCAAATCACAAGATGATATGACGGTCACTCAAGTAATTACATCTATAATTATATGCAAACAAGGTAGCTAATCTTATAGGCATAAATTAAGGTAATTAAGCATAGTAATCCAACTTATTCAGCATGCATAGCAATCATAATCAAGAGCCAGAAATCCAATCAACAAGCTAACATGGCTAGGGCTTCAAGCGGCCCTAATCCTAATGACTACTCACACATAACTGAAATTGAAACAAATATAATTGAAATCATAAGTAAATTGCAATAATGAAAATAAGGGTACAGAAGATATTGTGAAGAACAGGTGCAGTAGAAGACACGACAGAGCCTTCTTCTCCAAGCTACACGTCCAACACACTCGACTTCGGGAAGAACCAAGCTTTAACGTAAAACTCTAAAAAACCAAAATACTATATGCGGCTAAGGTGTCTCTATATCTCCCAAAAACGCCTCTAGTTAATTATCTCCTCTCCCAAAACACTGAACAAAGGCTCCCTTTTATAGACAAAGGGAAAACCTTGTTCTATAAGGATTGGTAAAAACTTATTCTATAAGGATTGGTAAAACCTTATTCTGTAAGGATTGGTAAAACCATGTCCTATAAGGATAGGGAAAGTTATTGTACTTTTAATTAATTAAAAAGTCCTTAAAATCTATTAGAACCAATTAGAACATAGTTGGGAGTGTGAATGCAAGCTGGCAAGTGGGAACGCAAGCTGGCAAGTGGTCCGAACTTGGCTTTTGGACTGTCTTCGTAATCAGGATATGGGACTGTACTTTTGAAGCACATCATGAGTATAGTAGAAGCGCATCTTCTTTTAGGCTTGGCGCAAATTTTTTCAGGCTTAGCGCAGAGGGAGAACCTCTGATCTACCGCTGGCGGAACAGGGACCCCCGGCTGAGGCGCACATCTTGGCTCGGATGGGAGTTCTTGGGACATGTCCTCGACCTGCCTTGGTGCGTCCTTGGCACTTCTAGGACTTGACCATGATGTCATGAAACACAGGTTTGAGACCCGGAGGGCTTGATATGAGGTACTTGGCTACTGGCCCAAAATAGGCGCACTAGCGCACTCAGGACTCCGTTCAGAACCTCATATTGAAATGAGGATATCTCCTTCATCTGGACTCCGATTTGAGTCATTCTTTTTGCGTTCTTTCCAGATTTTACCTATCTTTCTAACTCTACACAAGTCTCACAAGATTGATCATTTTCTACTATTGATGGCTCGAAATCATTCAAAAGACATGTAAGAGAGGCATATAAAGACATCAAAATGATGCATAAATAACGACTGATCAAATACCCCCAACCCTATTTTTTGCTAGTCCCTGAGCAAAAAAAAACGCTAACAAAATGAAAAGACTCGATTTTAGTTAAGATAGAACATTTAAACCCCTAGGTTCACCTAGTAGGAGGAGTTTTGTCTCCTGAGGGTTATAACAGTACAATACCCACAAAAATTTTACTTAAACAAAAAGATGCTAGATATAGTACTCTTAACAAGCTAATAAGAATCAAAGTAAGTAGACATGCTTTGCAGAACTAAAAGGAATGCCATAGCCGTGAGTGTCATGTGTAGGTGTACGTGTATAAATGCCAATATTTTCAGGTGATCAAGTTTGAAAACAACTTCATCTAAGTGCCCTAGAAAGATTTCGCCTCGACTCTAATCCTCACTAGGAAACTCTCAATTCGCACAAGAATTCTAGGCTTACACTCTTTTCAAGCATATGTGATGAGTTTATGTTATGAAATTCAAATTTAATCACATATGAGTAACAATGAAGAAAGCACTTTATGGAAATAAAGATCTCATGAAAGAAATTGAACTTTAAGAACATAGATACGTACCTTAATCCTCAGCATGATTGTCCATAAGATCAGTTAGGTCTTCCTTTTTAGGTTGTAATGGGGCTAAGCTTTGGAGTTTAGCAAGGAAGGATGGGATTCAAAGAACCTGAGATGTGCCAAGGCATGAGAAGTCATGAGTTGAACTTGGAATTTCTGAACTGAATCCTTTCTTAAGGCCCACGGCATTGTGCTTTCTTGATGAAGGTCTGAATCAAGTATGATCTGAACTTCTTAAGAGCGAAGATAATAGCAAGGAGCTCTTTCTCGGTGGTGGAGTAGTTCAGCTGGGCGTCATTCAGGGTTCGACTTGCATAGTAGATGACGTGAGGAAGCTTGTTGACACGCTGTCCTAAAACAGCTCCTACAGCGAAGTCCGAAGCGTCACACATAAGTTTGAAAGGTAAGTCCTAATTTGGTGGCATAATGATGGGGGTTGCCATGAGCTTTACTTTGAGTGTATTGAATGCCTCACGGCAGGCCTTGTTGAAGTCAAGTGCGGCTTCTTTAGCTAGGAGGTTGCACAATGGTCTTGTGATCTTCGAGAAGTCCTGAATGAAGTGTCGATAAAAACTGGCATGTCCTAAGAAAGATTGTACCTCCTTGATTGTTGTAGTGTACGACAGTCTTTCCACTATGTCCAACTTAGCCTTGTCCACCTCGATTCCACGACTAGAGATCACATGTCCCAAGACAATTCCGTGCTGGACCATGAAGTGGCATTTTTCCCAATTAAGCACTAGGTTACTTTCTTGGAAACGTTCTAGTACTCAGGACAAGTTTTCTAAGAACAGTTCGAATGAATGGCCAAATACAGAGAAATCGTCCATGAATACCTCAATTATATCCTCCACCATGTCAGAGAAGATGCTCATCATGCAGCATTGAAAGGTAGCTGGGGCATTACAAAGACCAAAAGGCATCCTTCGGTAGGCGAATATGCCATAGGGGCACGTTAATGTAGTCTTTTCCTAGTCTTCCGGGGCGATAGCAATTTCATTATACCCTAAGTAGCTGTCCAAGAAGCAATAATGTGAATGGCCAACCAACCGCTCAAGCCTTTGATCAATGAATGGGAATGGGAAATGATCCTTGTGGGTGGTGGTATTGATGACCAGAAGGGTTTGAGCTTTTCCTTAGTTAGCATACTTTAAATGTTTAGGCAGTTGTTTTGGTTCTAGTTTTGGGTGCCGGATGGTGGAAGGAAAAGTCTTGTGGTCCATGAGAGGTAGCGCCTCAAATGCTGGTTGTTTTTTCCATGAATGAACATGAACGACATCAAGTATTCTAACTTCCTCTATCACCTTATCATCAAGTGGCTCAGTAGTTGGTGAAGTGATGGCCGTTTCAAGAGCATCTGTTATGCATGCACTGGCGAGTGCCTTCTGTAGCAGTAAGTCCATGGTGTTTAACGGGAAGTCCACAATTGGCTCTGCAGGATATTAGATGGAATCATGGATGGAGAATGTCCGAAGTTTGTCCAAGACCTTGATGGAGACGTGACCTTTTTTGACGTCAATAAGGCACTCAGCCGTGGCTAGCAATGGTCTTCTAAGGAGGAGTGGAGGTTCCTCATTCTTGTTAATTCTGTCCATCTTGAGTACGTAAAAGTTTGCAGGGATGCATGTGTCTCCAATTTGCACAAGTACGTCCTCTAGAACTCCCATTAAATTAGTAATAGAGGCATTAGCTAATCGAACACATAGGTGCGTAGGTTTGAGTGCCCTTAGGTTGAGTGACCTTAGGTTGAGTGACCTGTAAATGTGGAACGGCATGATGTTTACTGATGCTCCTGTGTCGCAGACGCAATGCTCGAATCTTTTCCATTGAATGATACACGGAAGTGATGGAGGCCCAGGATCGTTGGCTTTAAGGGGTATGCGCAGAAGGGCAGCAGAGTATGCCTTAGGGATTTCAATGATGTTAGTGGAGCTGAAACCACGCATTCCTGCGACTAAGACCTTGATGAGTTTTGCGAATATAGGCATGTGCTTGATGATTTTATGGAAATGTAGTGTGATTTAAAGCTTCTACAACATGCTGATGATTTCCTCCTCAAATTCCTCCTTTTGCTTATGCCTATTTTGGAACCTGCGAGGAAATGGAATTTCAACATTATTAGCTAACTCAAACGATACTGTTTTAGTTGCTTTAAGATTGGACTTTTGAGGTTTAGAGTTAGAATTATTTGAGGACTAGGAATCGGCTTTAGGAATCGGTTGGATGTCGGCCGCGGCCTGCGGCTGTGCCTTGGACATGATACTTGGCGCGTCTTGCGATGGCAGCTGGGAAATGGCTCTTGGCAGATCTGCATGAGGTGCAATGTCAGGTCCTTCTTGCTACAGGGCTCTCGGTGGATCCTGGAACATGGTTGGTGGCGCAAGGCTAGTCACGGAGTTGGTCACAGCAGGATGGTGCCGTGATGATGGCACGGGGAAATCACCTTCCGCAGTGTCAAGTTTTTTGTTGTTTCCTTCGAGAGCAGCATACGTAGGACCTTGAAGTTGCGTTCCACTCTACAGAATGATGACATTAGCCTTAGGATTGTGAAATCCCTTAGGATTTACCAGGACTTGACTTGGTAACTTTCCCTGCTCCTGCTGATTTAGTTGATTTGCCATTTGTCCTATTTGATGATCCATGTTTGCCATATGACTACAGCTGTCTTGCATGAATAGGTTTTGCTGTTGAGCCAAGGTATTTAGGGTTCCTCCATAGACTTGCTGCCTCCACTCTGATTTGAGGAAGGGTTGTGAGAGTTCTCTTGAGGGGCTGTGGCATGATGCTGAAATCCAGGGGGCGGCAAAGGATTTGCGGTAGTCTGATTGTTGCTCCAGCGGAAGTTTGGATGGTTTTTCCACCCCGGATTGTAAGTGTTTGAATATGGGTCATTTCGAGGTCGTGAATTGTTATTGAAGCTTGCAACGAAATTGGCATCTTCCACCATTGGGCATTCTTGGGACGTGTGGCCCTGAATTGAACATACTTCACAAGTTTGAACTCCTTTTTCCTTCTCGTTACACAGTTGTTTCACCAGTGTCATGAGTTGAGCAATGGCATCATCATTGTGATTTGTGTATGTATCACCAGTAGCCCTAGAGGAAGGACCTCTATAGCTAAATTGTTTTTCCCTTTGAGCAATGTTCTCAAAGGCGGTCCTTGCTTCCTCGGCCATGCCTTCTAGAATCCCTTGGGATTGAGAGTCTACCATTGTCTAATCACTAGTCTTCAAGCCTCCGTAGAAGTATAACATAAGGTGATGGTCGTCGATACGGTTGTGGGGGCACGGCCGTAGCATCTGGTTCAAACATCCCCAGAACCCGTAAAAAGACTCCTCCATGTCTTGTCGTGGGTTCATTATTCTGGACTTTAATTCGTTCGTCTTTTCCATGGGAAAATATTGTGTTAAGAATTTGGACGTCAAGTCCCTCCATGAGGGAATGGAAGCCGATGCCAGCGAATGGAACCATACCTTTGCGCGATCCTTGAGACTGAAGTGAAAAAGACGTAGGTGGATTTCAGATTTCGTCATGCCATTAATGCGCAGCGTTGAGCAGACTTCAACAAATTCCTTGATATGAAAGTGCGGGTCCTCGCCGGAAAGTCCGTGAAATGTGCGCACCATGTGAATCGTCCTAGACTTTAATTTGAAATTGGCCACTGTTGACTCAGGAAAAACAATGGGAAATTGATCCTTTGAGACATGGGGAATGGCAAAGTCTTTAAGGAGCCGTGGGGCTTGTGGTACTAGGCCACGTTCTCTTCCTTGTTCTTCTCTTTAATCCACCATCCGTCTGGGACTTGGTGGTGGTGAGCCTTTTACTAAAGATTCTTTTGAAGACGGCCCACTTGATGAGCCGTGCACTGAGCCTTGGAATGACATACATGGGTACCTAACAATCCATGTTTTAAGTGATTAAGTGAACAAAATTACTGAATTTGAGTGAACCTTAGAAAATTAGTGGAGACTACCCTTGATTTAATGTGTGGTTTTCCATAAGAAGTGATGTAGGATATGTATACTTTAACCTCTAAGGCTTTATCCTATCCTATTGCATGCTTCCTAAGCCAACTTTGAAGCCAAACACTCAGCCTTTTCTTTCATCTCCCAAAGTATAACCTAACCCAAAATACTTAGCCATTCATTACAGCCATGCCCTATAACCTCAATTGTGCTAAGGTTGCCCTGAATGAGATTCATGGTGAGAATAAGAGGTGAAAGAAAATGCGGCCCAATTCAAAGCACATTGGCGTCAATTCAAAGTTCAAAAGTAAAGAAAAACTTTACAAGTTGCAAGTTGCACGAAAGTTTGAGGAAATCATTGCATGATCTTGGTTCAACTCAATTCAAAGAAAAGAAAAAATAAAGAAATAAAAAGAAAGAAAAAAAACGTTGAAAAAAAAAGTAAGAAGAAAAAGTGAATAAAACAAAGTAAATTAAACCAAGTGAGCCAAGAGCCTCAAAATAAGCCATCAAGAAAGCACAATGTCGGAGGCCTTAAGAAAGGATTCAGTTTAGAAATTCCAAGTTCAAGTCACGACTTCTCATGCCTTGGCACAGCTCAGGTTCTTTGAATCCCATCCTTCCTTGCGAAACCCCAATGCTTAGCCCCGTTAGAACCGAAAAAAGAAGACCTAAATGATCTTATGGACAAGCATGCGGAGGATTAAGGTACGTATCTACGTTCTTCAAGTTCAATTCCTTTCATCAGATCTTTATTTCCATAAAGTGCTATTCTTCATTGTTACTCATATTTGATTAAATTTGAATTTCATAACATAAACTCATCACATATGCTTGAAAAGAGTGAAAGCCTAGTATTCTTTTCCGAATTGAGACTTTCCTAGTGAGGATTAGAGTTGTGGTGAAATCTTTCTAGGGCACTTAGATGAAGTTGTTTTCAAACTTGATCACCTGAAAATTTTGGCACTTATACACGTACACCTTCACATGACACTCACGGCTATGGCATTCCTTTTAGTTCAACAAAGCAAATCTACTTACTTTGATTCTTATTAGATTGTTAAAAGTACAATCTCTAGCATCTTATTTGTCAAAGTAAAACGTTTGTGGGTATCGGGCTGCTATAACCCTCAGGAGACAAAACTCCTCCTACTAGGTGAACCTAGGGGTTTAAATGTTCTATCTCAAAGATTGAGTCTTTTCATTTTGTTAAAGTTTGTTTTGCTTAGGGACTAGCAAAAGATAGGTTTGGGGGTATTTGATTAGTCATTATTTATGCATTATTTTGATGTCTTTATATGTTTCTCTTACATGTCTTTTGAATGATTTCGTGCCAGCAATAGTAGAAAATTATCAATCTTGTGATACTTGTGCAGATTTGGAAAGATAAGTAAATTCTGAGAAGAAAGTAAAAAGAATGACTCAAATCGGAGTTCAGATGAAGGAGATGTCCTCATTTCAATATCGGGTCCTTAACAGGGTCCTGAGAGCACCAATGCGCCTATTTTGAGTCCTTAGCCAAGTACCTCAGATCATGCCATCCGGGTCCCAAACCTGTGTCTCATGACATCAAGTTCATGACTTAGAAGTGCCAAGGTCATGCTAGGACATGTCGATTACATCTCCCAGAATTTCCCATACGAGCCCAGCCTCTGCGCCTAACCCTTAGTTCCTGTTCCGCCAGCGGTGGATCAAAGTTCCTCCTCTACGCTAAGCCTGGAAATCTATGTGCCTAGCCTACACGAAGATGCGCTTCTACTATGCTCGTAATGTGCTTCAAAAGCGCATCCCCAGACCACTATGATGAAGACATTCGAAGGGCCAAGTTCTAAGTTCCAGCATCTGACCGCGGGCTGCCCGCGACCAGCTTTTGTTCCCACTTGCCAACTTGCATTCACACTCCCAATCATGTTCTGATTGGTTCTAATAGATTTTAGGGACTTTGTAATTACTTAGAAGTACAATAACTATTCTAGAACATTCTAGGTTAGGGTTTTTAATACCAATCCTTATAGGACAAGGTTTTCCCTTTGCCTATAAAATGGAACCTTTGTTCAGTGTTTTTGGAGGATTTTGACAGAGATTATTAGAAGAGCATTATTTCTGAGATCTAGAGACCCTAGCCGCAATTTACATTGTAATTCAGTTAAAAGTAGACAGTTTCTTATTTTCTGCACTTTTTGGGCGTGGGGCTTGGAGAGGAAGGCTTTGCTGAGTCTCTACTGTGCACCATTGTTCATCAGTGTTCTTTACTCTAAACTTTTATTTCATTGCAATTTAATTATGAATTCAATTAGATCTGTTTTAATCCCAGTTATGCGTGAGTAGTTCTTGTTAGGATTAGGGTTGCTTGAAGCCCTAACCATGTTAGTTTGTTAATTAGATTTTGGCTCTTGATTTTGATTGCCATGCATGTTGAATAACTCTGATTACTGCTTTAATTGCCATTCCTTTATGCCTACGAGCTTTGCTACCTTGTTTGCATAAATTATTGATGGAATTGCTTGAGTGACCACTAATCAGTCGTTATTTATGCATCATTTTCATGTCTTTATATGCCTCTCTTACATGTCTTTTGAATGATTTTGTGCCATCAATAGTAGAAAATTATCAATCTTGTGAGACTTGCGCAGAGTTAGAAAGATAGGTAAAATCTGGAAAGAACGCAAAAAGAATGACTCAAATTGGAGTCCAGATGAATGAGATGTCCTCATTTCAATATCAGGTCCTGAACGGAGTCCTGAGTGCGCTAGTGCGCCAGTGCACCAGTGCGCTTATTTTGGGCCACTGGCCAATTACCTCATATCAGGCCCTCCGGGTCTCGAACCTGTGTTTCATGACATCAAGGTTAGGTCCTAGAAGTACCAAGGTCGCTCCAAGGCAGGTCGAGGACATGCCCAAGAACTCCCATCCGAGCCCAGATGTGCGCCTAAGCCCGGGGTCCCTGTTCCGCCAACGGTGGATCAGAGGTTCTTCCTCTGAGCTAAGCCTGACAACATTTGCGCCAAGCTTGAATGAAGATGCGCTTCTACTACACTCATTATGTGCTTCAAAAGCGCAGTCCCATATCCTGATTACGAAGACAGTCCAAAAGCCAAGTTCGGCCAGCTTGCGTTCCCACTGGCCAACTTGCGTTCCCACTGGCCAGCTTGCGTTCCCACTTGCAAGCTTGCATTCACAATCCTAGCCGTATTCTGATTGGTCTGAGAGATTTTAGGGATGCTGTAATTATCTAGAAGGATTAGGACTGTCTTAGTACACGTTAGGATAGGGTTTGATTCTATTCTAAGTCTAGTTGAACAAGGTTTCCCTTTTCTTGACAAAGAAGGAACCGTGTTCAGAAAAAAAAAGAAAAAATATATATATACGTTTTTTAAAGAGAGGTGGGGGGCCGTTTTTGTTTTCTAGAAAAACAGAGACACCTTAGCCGCAGATAGTATTTTGGTTTTTTGGAGTTTTACGTTAAAGCTTTGTTCTTCCCGAAGTTGAGTGTGTTGGACGTGGAGCTTGGAGAAGAAGGATCTGCCGTGTCTTCTGCTGCACCTATTCTTCACAATATCTTTTGTAACCTTATTTTTACTACAATTTAATTATGAATTCAATTACGCTTGTGTTTATTTCAGTTATGTGTCAGTAGTCGTTAGGATTAGGGTTGCTTAAAGCCCTAGCCATGTTAGCTTGTTGATTGGATTTCTGGCTCTTGATTATGGTTGCTATGCATGCTGAATAAGTTGGATTACTGTGCTTAATGACCTTAATTTATGCCTATAAGATTAGATACCTTGTTTGCATATAATTATTGATGTAATTGCTTGAGTGACCGTCATATCATCTTGTGATTTGTAGCATCGAAAGTATTCTTACTTGTAATCTTAACTCATAACGACCTAGGATTGCATGTCACTTTGCTAGGCTAATGTGGTGTCATTAAATTCTCTTTAAACTTCATGCATCATCTTAAAAGGTAGGTGATAGACGTTCTAGGCATGTTCCCAGTTTAGAACATGCTAAGTAAGAGGGAATAAGATGTGTCTAGTGAACCAACGCCAGGTCCTAGGCACGGGCACCTAATTCAGAAAATGCATAGTAATTAGGTCAAGGAAATCTGATTAGTAACTGATAGGATTTTTCCCACCTGCAAAACAAGGGTTAAAATCACACAAATAATACCTGCAAGAGTACAGGGCTATTGTAGTATAGCACTGGAAGCAGGGTCGATTTCCTCAGGGACTGATATTGATATTTCTTATTTTAGTATTTATTCTTAATTAATAATAAAGTAAATTGCTTGAAGTTCGGTGACTGAATAAAAATTAAGTAAACAATGTAAACAAGTACTAGGGTTCAACCTTCACCATTAACAATCATATGTGACATAGAAAAGAATCTATGAATCAATACATGCAACTTTGAAGGTTAGATTTTTCGAAAGCATATTTTCCTCGTGGGCATTCAAGTGAAAACGTATACCTAACATGCGATTAGTCTATGGCATTTAGATCTAATTCTACATGCAAGATTCATTAAGTTCATGAAAATCTTTTATAACCATGCAATCTCTTAGTTATGGCATTTAACCTAGATGTATTACAATCCTTAATCACAAGAAGCTAATCCCAATTTTTAGGTGGGCATTCCTATAAAATTGCATCAAATTACTTGTCTAAATATCCTAAGGGTGATCAAGCATTAAGACATAAAGATAGTTTTAAACAGTGATTAAAAATTCAAAGCATGCATATACGACAACATAGGAAAAGGATAAATCACATAATCATGTTAAGGCTTAGGTCTAACCCTAGTGAGAAAATTAGTTACTCATGCTCATAATGAATAGAAATAATTTCATTAAAATTGAAGTTAAGAGAACAAACAGTTTGTAGAACAAAGGTAGCCGAAAATCCCAGCTTGCCGTGCTCTTAGATGAAGAATTGTATTCTGAATTCTGGTGTATTCAAATCTAAGCCAAGCTTAGGTATTTATAAGGAAATATTCCTAATCCTACTTTGAAAAGGAGTAAAATAAAAATAATCAAATCTAATTCCTAGTTTGAACATAAATAGGAAAGCATATGCCTTCTCCTCCTTGAATTGGGATTTTATTGATATACTTCCTTCTTTTGCTCCAAACACTCATTCTAGAATAAACCTGTCAATATAATCAATTCGAGTATCAATTCCTCCCAAAATAATAATAATAACTAATTAAATATATGGGAAATACAAGTATATATTTGACTCATCAAATACCCCCAAACTTGAATTGTTACTTGTCCTCAAGTAAATAAAACAAAACTAAGAAAACATTGAGAAAAATAAAATGCCACTTTCGCAGGGAACTCGATAGTGCTGAGCAAACACTACATGCCTTTAAACCCCTAGGTGTCCTTAGTAGGAGGAGTTGTGTCTCCTGAGGGTTTATCAGTTATGATACCCACAAACACTTTCAAAATTTGTTAAACTTAATTTAACCTTCCTTCCATTGAATATAAAGCAACACTCATAAAAGCAAAATCAAAATTCTCAAGTCATAAGCAAGTCTAAAAGAGAGAGCAAATCCACACTTTCAAAACAGAAGATTACCAGATTCTGGTGAGCAATCCATAAACCATATTCGTGTAATGTGAATCTCAACAAAATTGTAAGTGTTAAACCAGTCCCTCACTTGCATTACATCTGTACCCACCAACTGTAAAATCACTTAACCTATCACCATCCAAAGCATTCTTGCCTGAAATTTTTATTTTTATTTTTATGTTTGTTATTTATTTATTATTATTTTTTTTTTTGTATAACAAATGATGGAATTTTATTTGACATTAAGCAAGCTTTCTATCCAACCCATGTAACGAGCTTTAGATCGATGACTCCCAAATCAGATGACTTTAGGGCACCAGACAACAAATGTCCCAAATGATTTATTTACTCGAATTGGAAAGGCTAGCATGTAATTGATGGGTAAATGCACACCCTTATTTTAGGGCTCGGACTCACCTCCGATTTATTTATGGCTTTCACTTTTTCGAACCTTGGATGGTAACAAATTAAATAACCCACAATCTTAGAGTAAGAAAAATTAGCATGCTTGAAACAAATTTAATTTCCACAAATAAGTTGATGTGCATGTGCGAAATTGAATATGGTACGAATTGTGTGCAAAAATCAACTATATGTTCTTGGTGGCCATGCTCTAATATTTAATCTCACTTATGAAGTTTCAAATTTCGATCATAGCAAATAGAGTGCATTAAAAATAATTTAGGAAGGAAAAATCAAATTAAATCTAAACAAAAATCTTTGTTATTTATTTATTTTTGTTTTGTTTTGTATTTTTACTAAATTTTTTTTATAAAACAGACAAACAAAATGATAGTTTCCTACCCCCAAACTTATCATGCAACATGTCCCCAGGGTGCAAAAGAAGAAAAGACAAAGAAAGATGCAAGAAAAGAAGAAAGAAAAACAAAACAAAATAAAGAAGTAACACAAAAATAAAAGGAAAATAAAATAGAAAGAAAGAATAGCACCTGGGATCGAAACAGAGACCTGAGTTGTGTCCCCTGCTCTTAAAACGGCAGCAAGGAGGAGCAGCCAAGAAACGGCGTCGTGCACAGTTGTGGATAAAAACGGCGTCGTCGCATTTATGGTGGTCCGAGTGAACAAAACGCCACCGTGGATATGGTGGCCGGTTGCTAGCTAGTGCTACCATTATGTCAGCAATATCGTCCTCAGTTTGGTTAAGGATGGAGTCAATGAGGGCTGCCTCTATAGGGTTATCGTAGAGCAATTGTCTTTGTTCCATACGGTTCACATCCTTCAATACTTCAATTCGTGAGCATTTTGAAATTTCAGCGGGTCTTTTGGCCATGTCAAACAGGTTTAATACCACAGTTTGGTCTTGCACACGGAATGTAAGAGTGCCGGCTTCTACGTCTATCAGTGTGCGGGCTGTGGCCATGAAGGGTCGGCCAAGGATTAGGGGCGTCTCTTTGTCTTCCACCATGTCGAGTACCACAAAATCGATGGGTAGATATACTTTATCCACCTTGATGATGAGATCTTCAATGATGCCCTTGGGGTAAGTGAGGGATCGGTCAGCCAACTGGAGAACCATTGGTGTAGGCCTGAGCTTTCCTGCTCCTAATCGCTTAAATATTGAGTAGGGCATAAGGTTGATGCTTGATCCGAGATCTATTAGAGATTGCTGAAATTCGGAATTCCCTATTGTGCAGGAAATAGTAAAGCTGCCCGGGTCTTTTTTCTTTGGTGGTAGTTTGTGTAGAAGGGCTGCACTACACTGTTCTGTCAAAATCACTTTTTCCAGGTCTGAAATTTTTTTCTTATTGGTGCATACCTCCTTTAAAAATTTTGCATAGGAAGGGATGTGCTTTATAGCATCCAGTAGAGGTAGATTGATATGTACCTTGGCTAATGTCTGCATGAAGTCAATGGTATGTTGGTCTTTGTTTGAACGGCGCTGCTGCCTTTGTGGGAATGGCAGTGGCGGGGTGTAGGCAGGGGCGTTGGATGGAGCAAACTGAATTTGTGGGGTAAATAATTCAACCTGAGGTTTAGGTTCAATATTTGACTCGGCAGTATCAGTTTCTGAATGGGTTAACTTTGCTGCCTCCCGATTGTCATAACTCTTTCCCCCTCGTAAGGTCCTTACCATATTGCAGTGCTCGGCTCCTCTTGGGTTTGGTATAGGTTGACTAGGAAAAACCTCTTTATCCCTTTCAGAAATTTCTTGGGCCAGTTGGCTAACTTGCTGCTCCAAGTTTTTAATTGATGCTTAGGTGTTTTGTTGTTTCTGGGTAGAGATCTCAATAAACCTGGTAAGCTGCTCTTCTACACTCAATTGGCGTGGTGCGGCAGGTTGGGTCTGATTGTTGAGTGGCTGTTGATAATTCTGCTGATAATTGGATCGGACCTGGTGTTGTCCATTCCACCCAGAATTTGTATTATTTTTCCATCCAGAATTATATGTATTGGGGTAGGCATCATTACGGGGTCTTGGGAAGGAATTCATGCCATTTACTTGTTCTTGGACAAGGTCGGGATACCCATCCTTCTGAGGACATTGGAGGACATTATGTGTAGGGTCCTCACATATGGCGCAAACCTGTGTTGTATTTAGGGCAGCAGTGGTGAGCATTAAACTGTTGATCTTCTTTTCCAATTGGGTGATTTGTGCTGCAATATTAGGGGTACCATGTCCTTGCACTACATCATAGACGTGTCCCCTCGTATGAGAGCCATCATCCGTCCATTGTTGAGATTCGTTAGCCATTAGCTCAAATATTTCAAATGCTTCACGGGCTGTTTTGGATATGAGAGAACCACCTGCGGATGCGTTGACGTAACTTTTGGTGATGTGGTTGAGTCCATCATAAAAGATGTTCATCTGCATGTCTGAATCCAAACCATGGTGGGGACAACGCATATACAAGTCATTGTACCTCTCCCAAGTATCATGAAACGACTCATTAGATTTCTGGGCAAAGGCCAGTATTTCTTTCTTCAAGGCAAGAGTCTTGGATGATGGGTAGAATTTGTTTAGAAACCTTGTTTGTAACTGTTCCCATGTTGTTATGCTCCCTGGAGGTAATGAATGTAGCCAAGCCCGAGCTTTATCCTTCAAGGTGTAAGGAAAAAGCCTTAATTTAATTGCCTCATTTGAAATTCCTCGAACAATGATGTTGTCACACCCTGACAAGAATTCAGATATGTGCATGTTTGGATCACTATTTGGGAGTCCATGAAAAGTGGGTAGAAGCTCAAGCATGTGATGCCTGATCTCAAAAGTGACTCCGTCTTGTACCTCGGGGTACACGATGCATTGTGGGGTTCCATTCCCACGTGCTGCAAGACTTTTGCTAAGCGGTGCGCCGACTTCAGGTATCGTTAAAGCCATTGGTGCTGGCGTTAGGTTGTCTATCCCGGTGAACAAATCTGCAAGGAAAGTTCTTTTGAGTGTGAACCTTGCGTTAGTTGCTTGTAGTTGTCTTCTTCTTCTTGCTGTTCTTTCTGGTTCAGGATCGAATTGTGCTAGAATCGGGTTCGTAGATCGTGTAGCTATAACCATGCGCAATTAGATATTCCTGCAAGAGTAGAGACCTGTGCGTAAATGTTGATTTGGAGAAGTAGAGAAAAATATGAAAACAAATAATTAACTAAAAGTAAATTAAAATAAGAATAATCGGCACAGTCCCCGGCAACGGCGCCAATTTCTTGATAGGATTTTTCCCACCTGCAAAACAAGGGTTAAAATCACACAAATAATACCTGCAAGAGTCCAGGGCTGTTGTAGTATAGCACTGGAAGCAGGGTCGATTTCCTCAGGGACTGATATTGATATTTCTTATTTTAGTATTTATTCTTAATTAATAATAAAGTAAATTGCTTGAAGTTTGGTGACTGAATAAAAATTAAGTAAACAATGTAAACAAGTACTAGGGTTCAACCTTCACCATTAACAATCATATGTGACTTAGAAAAGAATCTATGAATCAATACATGCAACTTTGAAGGTTAGATTTTTCGAAAGCATATTTTCCTCGTGGGCATTCAAGTGAAAACGTATACCTAACATGCGATTAGTCTATGGCATTTAGATCTAATTCTACATGCAAGATTCATTAAGTTCATGAAAATCTTTTATAACCATGCAATCTCTTAGTTATGGCATTTAACCTAGATGTATTACAATCCTTAATCACAAGAAGCTAATTCCAATTTTTAGGTGGGCATTCCTATAAAATTGCATTAAATTACTTGTCTAAATATCCTAAGGGTGATCAAGCATTAAGACATAAAGATAGTTTTAAACAGTGATTAAAAATTCAAAGCATGCATATACGACAACATAGGAAAAGGATAAATCACATAATCATGTTAAGGCTTAGGTCTAACCCTAGTGAGAAAATTAGTTACTCATGCTCATAATGAATAGAAATAATTTCATTAAAATTGAAGTTAAGAGAACAAACAGTTTGTAGAACAAAGGTAGCCGAAAATCCCAGCTTGCCGTGCTCTTAGATGAAGAATTGTATTCTGAATTCTGGTGTATTCAAATCTAAGCCAAGCTTGGGTATTTATAAGGAAATATTCCTAATCCTACTTTGAAAAGGAGTAAAATAAAAATAATCAAATCTAATTCCTAGTTTGAACATAAATAGGAAAGCATATGCCTTCTCCTCCTTGAATTGGGATTTTATTGATATACTTCCTTCTTTTGCTCCAAACACTCATTCTAGAATAAACCTGTCAATATAATCAATTCGAGTATCAATTCCTCCCAAAATAATAATAATAACTAATTAAATATATGGGAAATACAAGTATATATTTGACTCATCAGTAACTATAATTGGCTAGAATGGATAGTAAGCCTTAATTCGCCTTAGTTAATAATCAATCAACCGTTAATTCTTGCATTGTTATTTGCTGCTTTTTACTTTACTTGTCTTTAAATTTCAGTTCTCACATCATAAACCCCCTCCTGCGTGTGTGTGTGTGTGTTTTTTCACTAAGTTAATAAATCTGAACTAAAGTGGTCATAACGTTGATACAAGTCCTAAGGGATCGACTCTTGCTGTACTACTATACTATTCTTATCGATTTGTGCACTTGCAAGGATTTTATAACTGTTAGAATTGAATTGCATATTTCTTGCCCTTTAATTTTACCAACAAGTTTTTTGCGCCGTTGCCGAGGACTTGTCCCTCAACGGTGCCCATTAATTCAGATTTAGTTGACTAAATTTTGAATAGTAACCATTTAGATTTCTTTTAGATTTTTTACTAACTTAGCTTGTCATTTTTTTCATGTACATATGAACAACTCATACATGGATATGGGACCATGGAATTCTCCATACATGGAGATGGGAGCTAGGAACAATCCATACTCAACTTCATTCAATCAGGGGTGGAGCAATCACGAAAATCCAGAACCATACAACCTAGGATGGTGCCAGCAGCCTAATTTTACATGGAACTCCCCTCAAATTGTTCCTCACCACGAACCCACTCTTGACCTCCTACCTTCGCTGAGGGCCTTGGTACAATGCAATGAGGCTTGTATTCAATACATGGCAGCTTTTAATGAAGAACAACGAGAGCAAAGCCAGCGCTTGGAGGAGATACTGGAAAAGAGCAAGAGGGTGTTTGAGTTCATCGTATGCCAAACAGAAGAAAGGGCACGTCCCCCACAATGTTTGAGTTCTTCCTTTTATAATGTTTCGGAGTCTGATTTCATGTCTAACTATACCTCTTTGCCTTGCACTAACAGATTGGAAAGCGAAATGGAAGAAAACTGGGAGGAAGAGAATGGGACAGATGATGGTGACAAGGACATCCAGGTCAAATCCATGCCCCTGCCCTATGTGCTGCCCAGCAGCAACGCACTGCCCCAAGCCGTGTCCCACAGCCATGACCACGTTCTGCCTACTGCCCTACCGCAAACCCAGTTTCCTGCTGAGTCCCAGGACTCGCCAAATGCCCTGCCGCAGCCACAGCCCAGCGCCGCAGAACCTGGACATGTCCAGTGCACGCCTTCAATGCGCTAAGCTGCGCCAACTGATTCACTGCAGGGCAAGTCCTTAGCCGCTGCACCAGAACCTTCCCAGCACGCATCTGAGACGCGCAGTGCTACGGCCACGCTTCAAGATACATCCACGGCAGAACCCAAGGACCAGCCCGTGCCTCCCAATCTTCTGCCAGCCGTGTCTCAACCCATGCCCAAGGACAAGGACTCGATTTTGAAATTCAATGCGCCTTCTCAACTCAATCCTGAAACACTTAACTTTCATTGTGATAAGGCAAACTTGGATTTGAATTCTGATTTAGCTCCTAATACTGTTGAACTTTTGCCGTGCAGGTTCCACCATAAAAACACCAAGAATATGCTAAAGGCCCTCAACTTAGTCCTCCTCTTCAAGTTCCGAAGGAAAAATCAACGGAAGGGACTAAGGATGAAGTCTAGAACGTACAGGGCACAACCAAAGCTCTTCCCCCCACGGGCATTGTCCAAGGAAAACATTCAAGAGTGGACAGAAACTGCTCTCATTCAAATCACTCCTCAATCTCTTTCTCGATAAGTTCCGTTCTCATCGGTGGATTCCTTTATGTGTTTCTAACTTTTTTCTCCATGATGCAGCGCAGCCTAGCCCTGGTTTGTATTTCTCACTTCCTTTTCTTTTTTTGCCTGTTATATCTTTCAAACCTTTCTACTGTTGTCATGCTTACTGCTTAACACATTGAGGACAATGTTCAGTTTAGGTTTGGGGGTGTGGATTTAAAATTTTGCATATAGAAACAAGTAAGTTGGGGGTGATACACGCCCAGGACTTTTGAATTTTCAGCCTTAGTTTTTTATGTTTAGTTAGTTACCTTAGTTTTTTATGTTTAGTTAGTTACATAATTTTTTTGCTTTTGAATAGTATGATAACTTGTTAATATGGATGTATATGCTAAGTTAACTGTCTTAGCCTTACTAAGAGTCAAGCCATGGTCAAGTAGTTCATAATATGCACTTCACAATGCCATGTTTTAAGTGATTAAGTGAACGAAATAACTGAATTTGAGTGAACCTTAGAAAATTAGTGGAGACTACCCTGTGAGATATTTGAGCCTAATTGCCATTCTTTCTGAGGGATATACTTGTTTCTACTCTAAAACACTCATCGCTTTTGTTCTTAATTGTTGATCTCATTACATCATATTTTCATTGAATTTTAAAGAACTAACATCATTTAGATACTCTTGATTTAATGTGTGGTTTGCCATAAGAAGTGATGTAGGCTATGTATGCTTTAACCTCTAAAGGCTTTATCCTACCCTATTGCATGCTCCCTAAGCCAATTTTGAAGCCAAACACTCAGCCTTTTCTTTCATCACCCAAAGTATAACCTAACCCAAAATACTTAGCCATTCATCACAGCCATACCCTATAACCTCAGTTTGTGCTAAGCTTTCCATAAATGAGATTCATGGTGAGAATGAGAGGTGAAGAAGATGCTGCCCAATTAAAAGGACATTGGCGTCAATTCAAAGTTCAAAAGTAAAGAAAAGCTTTGCAAGTTGCAAGCTGCATGAAAATTTGAGAAATCATTGCATGATCTTGGTTCAATTCAATTCAAAGAAGAAAAGATAAAAATAAAGAAAACAAAAGAAAGAAAGAAACGATGAGAAAAAGAAGGAAAAAAATAAGTGAAAAACAAAGTGAATTGAGCCAAGTGAGCCAAGAGCCTCAAAATAAGTCATCAAGAAAGCACAATGCCGTGGGCCTTAAGAAAGGATTCAGTTCAGAATTTCCAAGTTCAAGTCATGACTTCTCATGCCTTGGCGCAGCTCAGGTTCTTTGAATCCCATCCTTCCTTGCTAAACCCCTAAGCTTAGCCCCGTTACAACCTAAAAAGGAAGACCTAACCGATCTTATGTGTCAGGACCCGTCCCGAATTTCCCCTCGAAACCCGAGAAGAACCCTGATCCCGTCTGACAACCTAAGAAAAGGTTCCCAAAATACCCTTCAATCCATACAAATTATAATAACCATAATAAATACTTCCTCTTGTCAGACAAGGGACTTAAGCACTCAATAATTCCCGTAATTAACGACAAATCAAATACAACATAATATCAGAGCGTCTAAGTAGGATCAAGAATAAAATTTAGATATACTACTCAAATATATAACACAGCGCAGTCGAAATCCTAATGCCTCAGCCTCGAGATCAATGTTCGCGTCAACTCTACTCAACTGCCTGAAGGGGGTTTAAACACAAAAGTTGTGAGTGGACAAAAATAATCATTTATAAATTCCTTTTCGAAGAATTACCTTTCTTCCCCTCCATTTATAAAATCATGCATGCATAACATAAAACAATTTATCATATAAAAGCATCATATGTAAATCATCCAAAATTCACATTTATCTTTAAAACCATTTAATTGGACTCACATAAAATCTGTATAATAAAAATACCTCGTAATCCACAATTTTGTTTGAAAATCTCTTCAAAGGAGTTTAAAATCATTTGGTTCAATCTGGACACAAATTATCTCAAATTCAAAATCATTTCGTTCCAACTGCCACATAATATCTCAAATTCACTGTTCCCGACATATTCATAACACACCAGGGTATCCCTTGAGATGTGTTCAAATCTGTACAACTCTGTGTACCATCTGTACTATCTGTACTCTCTGTACTATGCATAGACAGCTTCGCGACCCGGCGGAGCAAGGCCCCTCAACACCTAAGGTCCGAACCCTCAACAACTGGTAGAGCAAGGCCCCTCAACACCAGTCAAAGCAACAACAATCATCGGGACGGGAATCAGTGAATCAAATCCATACTTCGAAATCTTTGTTTCGCGGCCTTAGCCAAATTCTTTGCAAATATCATTTTATGGCCAAAATCGGTAAAATCACAATTATGGGTCTCAACCCAAATCACATACTCAAATAGTTACCACGTCAAAACGATATCAAAATCGAGTACAAAATCAGGCCATTTCTCAAAACATACTTTCACTGAAATATTGTAAAATATGTGTCCAGTATCATTTCTAAAATCCAGAAATTCATTTCACTCATACTCAACAGTATTTAAATCAAAGATACATTTATGCATGCATTATAGTTTATAAATCAAAGTCCACTCACAAACCTGTCGAAGCAAGCTCAATCCCGAACTGTACGCTCCCCTGAAGTTCCCGGAGCAGTATCGCCTGTCCAAATTAATAATCGGGATTACCAGCTAATAATAATAATCTTAAATATAAACCCCATAAACCCCGGGAGTCTAACTATGCTGGCCTAGAAAACGCAGCAACCTTAAAACGTCCGAAACAGCCCCTAAACGACATCCGATCGACTCGAAACCTGCGCCAACAGGTCCGAAACGTCAAAAACTACTTGTCACGCGCCACCGTGACATCAGACTCAGCCCCACGCGCTGCCACGCGCCGACGGAAGGTCGGAACACGCGCCCACGCGCCCTCACGCGCCCTCACGCGCCGGCCACGCGCCCTCACGCGCCGGCCACGCGCCTGCTACAGTACCACACGCGCCTGAACCGGTCCAACTCGGTTCGGCTCAACCTGACCCGGTCCAACTCGACCCGACCGGTTCACTCAACCCGACCGGTTCAACTCGACCCGGCCGGTTCAACTTGACCCGACCGGTCACCGGCGACTCGCCGGAGAAGATGACCGGCTTCCGTCACCGTCGCCGGAGGTTGGCCGGAGAAGATGACCGGACCACCACCTCCGCCGCCGTCTGGTTTCGCCGGAATCCTCCATTTCCGGCCGAAACTCCAAGCTTTCCAACTTCCTCAAAACTCAACCATTTTTCACAAATTTTATGTCTAAATCTATCTACTCGAACCCAGGAATCCAAATATGACCTCAAAACCACAAACACGTACCTGTGCTAGCCGGAAAATCGATCGGAAGGTCCGAAACTTCCTATCCTCGGTTCGGCTTCCTCCGTGGTCCTCTCCTTCGATGGTTGGTACGGTTGTGATCGTGGGAAGGAGTAGAATATGATTAGTTGATCAAAACTGGAAGTTGAAGCCTTGAAATCAAAGTTGACTTTTGGTTTTTCTCTTGGTTTTTCTTCGGTTTCGGGTGTGGTTTGGGAGGGTTGTCACAGAGAAAGAACGAAAATGAAGATGAAATGAAGATGAGGATGTAAATGAAATGAAGATGAGACAATGATTGACCTAAATATCTTCTCCCAAAACCAAATTACCAAAATGCCCTTGCACATCTAGACCCATAACTTCCGTACACGAACTCCGTTTTCTGCGTGCCGCCTGTCTACGAACTCGTGAGTTCGAGACCTACGCAACGGTACCCAATACACCACCGAAAAGGTTTCGAAACAAAACTTGATCTCCATGCCCTTTAACAAGCAAGGGCAAAATCGTCATTTTACATAAATAATTTAATTAAATCCAATAATTGAAATTCCGGGTTGTTACATTATGGACAATCATGTTGAGGATTAACGTACGTATCTATGTTCTTAAAGTTCAATTCCTTTCATGAGATCTTTATTTCCATAAAGTTCTATTCTTCATTGTTACTCATATGTGATTAAATTTGAATTTCATAACATAAACTCATCACATATGCTTGAAAAGAGTGTAAGCCTAGGATTCTTGTGCGAATTGAGAGTTGCCTAGTGAGGATTAGAGCTGAGGCGAAATCTTTCTAGGGCACTTAGATGAAGTTGTTTTCAAACATGATCACTCGAAATTTTGGCATTTATACACGTACACCTTCACATGACACTCACGGCTATGGCATTCCTTTTAGTTCTGCAAAGCATGTCTACTTACTTTGATTCTTATTAGCTTGTTAAGAGTACTATCTCTAGCATCTTTTTTTTTTAAGTAAAACGCTTGTGGGTATCGTGCTGTTATAACCCTCAGTAGACAAAACACCTCCTACTAGGTGAACCTAGGGGTTTAAATGTTCTATCTTAACGAAAATCGAGTCTTTTCGTTTTGTTAGCGTTTGTTTTGCTCAGAGACTAGCAAAAGATAGGTTTGGGGGTATTTGATCAGTCGTTATTTATGCATAATTTTGATGTCTTTATATGCCTCTCTTACATGTCTTTTGAATGATTTCGTGCCATCAATAGTAGAAAATGATCAATCTTGTGAGACTTGTGCAAAGTTAGAAAGATAGGTAAAATCTGGAAAGAACGCAAAAAGAATGACTCAAATTAGAGTCCAGATGCAGGAGATGTCCTCATTTCAATATCAGGTCCTGAACGGAGTCCTGAGTGCGCCAATGCGCCTATTTTGGGCCACTGGCCAAGTACCTCATATCAGGCCCTCCGGGTCTCAAACTTGTGTTTCATGACATCAAGGTCAGGTCTTAGAAGTGCCAAGGTCGTGCCAAGGCAGGCCGAGGACATGTCCCCAAAACTCCCATCCGAGCCCAGATGTGCGCCTAAGCCCGGAGTCCCTGTTCCGCCAACGGTGGATCAGAGGTTCTCCCTCTGCGCTAAACCTGACAAAATTTGCGCCAAGCCTGACCAAAGATGCGCGTCTACTATACTCATGATGTGATTCAAAAGCGCAGTCCCAGATCCTGATTACAAAGACAGTCCAAAAGCCAAGTTCGGACCACTTGCTAGCTTGCGTTTCCATTTGCCAGCTTGCATTCACACTCCCAACTATGTTCTGATTGGTTCTAATAGATTTTAAGAACTTTGTAATTAATTAGAAGTACAATTACTATTCCAGAACATTCTAGGATAAGGTTTTACCAATCCTTATAGAACAAGGTTTTACCAATCCTTATAGAACAAGGTTTTCCCTTTGTCTATAAAAGGGAGCCTTTGTTCAGTGTTTTAAAAAGATCAATCAGAGAGAGTCCCGTTTTTTTTTCTGGAGAAACTGAGACACCTTAGCTGCAGATAGTATTTTGGTTTTTTAGAGTTTTACGTTAAAGCTTGGTTTTTCCCGAAGTCGAGTGTGTTGGACGTGGAGCTTGGAGAAAAAGGCTCTGCCGTGTCTTCTGCTGCACCTGTTCCTCACAATATCTTTTGTAACCTTATTTTTACTGCAATTTAATTATGAATTCAATTATGCTTGTGTTTATTTCAGTTATGTGTGAGTAGTCGTTAGGATTAGGGCTGTTTGAAGCCCTAGCCATGTTAGCTTGTTGATTGGATATTTGGCTCTTGATTATGATTGCTATGAATGCTGAATAAGTTGGATTACTGTGCTTAATGACCTTAATTTATGCCTATAAGATTAGCTACCTTGTTTGCATATAATTATTGATGTAATTGCTTGAGTGACCGTCATATCATCTTGTGATTTGGAGCATTGAAAGTATTCTTACTTGTAGTCTTAACTCATAACGACCTAGGATTGCATGTCACTTTGCTAGGCTAATGTGGTGTCATTAAATTTTCTTTAAACTTCATGCATCATCTTAAAAGGTAGGTGATAGACGTTCTAGGCATATGCCCTGTTTAGAACATGCTAAGTAAAAGGGAATAAGATGTGTCTAGTGAACCAACGCCAGGTCCTAGGCACGGGCACCTAATTCAGAAAATGCATAGTAATTATCGATTTGTGCCCTTGCAAGGATTTTATAACTATTAGAATTGAATTGCATATTTCTTGCCCTTTAATTTTACCAACAACCATTATACCATCTTGTAATTCTTGAGCATCATGAGGTTGAGCTTAAGAAACGATCATGTAGTCGGAATTCACAACGCTCTAGGAATGCACATCACTTTTCTAGGCTAGTGTAGTGTCATTAAATTCTCTTTGTATTTCTTGCATCATCTTAAATGGTAGGTGATAGACAGTCTCTAGTACACATCATGCTTAGAACATGCCAAGTAAGAGAGAATAATATATGTGGAGGGAGCCAACCATCGGGACCTTTGCATGGCCACTTAATTCAGAAGTTGCATAGTAATTAGGTCAAGAAAATCTGGTTAAGGACTATAATTGGTTAGAGTGGATAGTAAGCCTTAATTCCCCTTAGTTAATAATCAATCAATCTATCATTCGTGTGGCGTGTGTGTGTGTGCTTTTATCTAAGTGAATTAAATCTGAACTTAATTGGATTAATCGTTGAGGCAAGTCCTCGAGGGATCGACTCTTGCTGTGCTACTATACTATTCTTATCTATTATTGCACTTGCAAGGATTTTATAACTGTTAGAATTAGATTGCATATTGCTTGTTCTCTGATTTTACCAACAAAGGGGATTGGACATCAAAAGTCTAGGGTCAGACAAGGCATGAAGTAGAAAGTGGTGCTAAGGTTAGCCTTAAATGAGATTCATGGTGAGAATGAGAAGTGAAAGAAGTTGTTGCCCAATTCAAGAGCTACTGCCGCAAGCACTAAATATGACTAAGTCCAAAAGTTTGAATGTTGAGAAAGACGCTCTACAAGTGGAAAGCGTCATAAGGAATGAGGAAACTATTGCATGATCTTGGGTCAATTCAATCCAAAATAAAAGAGAAGAAAGAAAAGAGATCAGAAAAATAGAGTGAAAAGAAAAAGTGATGTAAAAAGTGAATTGATCCAAGTGAGCCAAAGAACCTCAAGATGAGCACTCAAGATGTGCACTGTCGTGGGCCTTAAGCAAAGATTCAGATAGGAAATTCCAAGTTCAAGACTTGACTTCTCATGCCTTGGCACAACTCAGGTTCTTTGAATCCTATCCCTTCCTTCTTAAACCATTTAGCTTAGCCCCATTGCAACCTAATGTGAAAGACCTAACTGATCTTATGGACAGTGAGGATTGAGGCAAGTGTATATGTTCTTAAAGTTCAATTTCTTTCATGAGATCTTAAATTCAGAAAATGCTGTTTTTCATTGAAAGTTCATATGTGATTAAACTTGAATGCCTTTACATAAATTCCATCACATATACTTGATATGATTGTAAAGCCTAGGATTCTAAAGTGAATTGGGAGATATCAGATCAGTCATTATTTATGCATCATTTTGATATAATTATATGCCTCTCTTACACGTCTTTTGAATGATTTCATGCCATCAATAGTATAAAATGATCAATCTTGTGAGAGTTGTGCAGATTTAGAAAGATAGGAAAATTCTGAGAAGAACGCGAAAAGAATGACTCAAATCGGAGTTCAGATGAAGGAGATGTCCTCATTTCAATATCAGGTCCTGAACTGGGTCCTGAGTGCGCCAATGCGCCCAATTTTGGGTCCTTGGCCAAGTACCTCAGATCAGGCCATTCGGTTCCCAAACCTATGTCTCATGACATCACGTTCATGTCCAAGAAGTGCCAAGGTCATGGCAGGACATGTCAAGTACATCTCCCAAGAACTTCCCATCTGAGCCTAGCTTGTGCGCCAAGCCTAACAACCTATGTGCCTGGCCTAAGTGAAGATCGCTTCTTCTATGCTCATGGTGTGCCTAAAAAGCGCAGTCCCAGACCCCTATGACGAAGACATTCAGAAGACCGCAGGCTACCCGCGGCCAGCTTGTGTTCCCTCTTGCCAGCTTGCATTCACACTCCCAACTATGTTCTGATTGGTTCTAATAGATTTTAAGGACTTTTTAATTAATTAGAAGTACAATAACTATTCCAGAACATTCTAGGATAAGGTTTTACCAATCCTTATAGAACAAGGTTTTCCCTTTGTGTATAAAAGGGAGCCTTTGTTCAGTGTTTTGAGGATAATTGGAGAGCAGATTTGTAGAGATAATATTTTACACACAGATTATTAGGCGTGGAGCTTGGGGAAGAAGGCTCTGCCGTGGCTCTGTTGTGCCTGTTCTTCCACAATCTCTTCTGTACCCTTATTTTCATTATTGCAATTTCCTTATGAATTCAATTATATTTGTTTCAATTTCAGTTATGAGTGAGTAGTTCCTTTCAGAATTAGGGCTGTTTGAAGCCCTAGCCATGTTAGCTCATTAAGTAGATTTTATTCCTGTTCTTAATTGCTATGCATGCTGAATAACTCTGATTACTGCTTTAACTACCATTCTTTTATGTTTATAAGATTAGTTACCTTGTTTGCATAAATTATTGATGGAATTTCTTGAGTGACCGCCATATCATCCTGTGATTCATTAGCATCAAGAGGTTGAGGTTAAGAAACAATCTTGTAATCGGAATTCATGACAACCTAGGAATGCATCCCACTCTTCTAGGCTAGTGTGGTGTCATTAAATTCTCTTAGTACTTCATGCGTCTTAACTGGTAGGTGATAGACGTTCTAGGCATATGCCCTGTCTAAAACATGCTAAGTAAGAGAGAATGATATATGTTTACTGTACCAACGCCAGGACCTAGGCATGGGCACCTAATTCAGAATTGCATAGTAATTAGGTCAAGATAATCTGGTTAAGAGCTATAATTGGTTAGAGTCGATAATAAGCCTTACTTCGCCTTAGTTAACAACCTTTCATTCTTGCATTGTTATTTTCTGCACTTTGATTTACTTGTCTTTAATTTTCAGCTCTCAATCATAAACCCCACCTTGGCATGTGTGTATGTGTGTGTATTTTTATTTATGATGTGAGAACTGAAATTTAAAGACAAGTAAAATCAAATGCAGAAAATAACAATGCAAGAATTAACGGCTGATTGATTATTAACTAAGGCGAATTAAGGCTTACTATCCACTCTAACCAATTATAGTTACTAATCAGATTTCCTTGACCTAATTACTATGCATTTTCTGAATTAGGTGCCCGTGCCTAGGACCTGGCGTTGGTTCACTAGACACATCTTATTCCCTCTTACTTAACATGTTCTAAACAGGGCATATGCCTAGAACGTCTATCACCTACCTTTTAAGATGATGCATGAAGTTCAAAGAGAATTTAATGACACCACATTAGCCTAGCAAAGTGACATGCAATCCTAGGTCGTTATGAGTTAAGATTACAAGTAAGAATACTTTCGATGCTCCAAATCACATGATTATATGACGGTCACTCAAACAATTACATCAATAATTATATGCGAACAAGGTAGCTAATCTTATAGGCATAAATTAAGGTCATTAAGCACAGTCATCCAACTTATTCAGCATGCATAGCAATCATAATCAAGAGCCAGAAATCCAATCAACAAGCTAACATGGCTAGGGATTCAAGTAGCCCTAACCCTAACAACTACTCACACATAACTGAAATAAACACAAGCGTAATTGAATTCATAATTAAATTGTAGTAAAAATAAGGTTACAAAAGATATTGTGAAGAACAGGTGCAGCAGAAGACACAGCAGAGCCTTCTTCTCCAAGCTCCACGCCCAATAATCTGTGTGTAAAATATTATTTCAAAAAATATGGTTTCTCATTATCCCCCAAAATACTGAACAAAGGCTCCCTTTTTATAAACAAAGGGAAAACCATGTTCTATAAGGATTGGTATTAAAAACCCTATCCTAGAATGTTCTGGAATAGTTATTGTAGTTCTAATTAATTACAAAGTCCTTAAAATCTATTAGAACCAATCAGAACATAGTTGGGAGTGTGAATGCAAGCTGGCCAGTGGGAACAAAAGTTGGCTTTTGGACTGTCTTCGTAATTAGGATCTGGGACTGCGCTTTTGAAGCACATCATGAGTATCGTAGAAGCGCGTCTTCATTCAGGCTTGGCGCAAATGTTGTCAGGTTTAGCGCGGAGGGAGAACCTCTGATCCACCGCTGGCGGAACAGGGACCCCGGGCTTAGGCGCACATCTGGGCTCAGATGGGAGTTCTTGGGACATGTCCTCGACCTTCCTTGGCGCGACCTTGGCACTTCTAGGACCTGACCTTGATGTCATGAAATACAGGTTTGAGACCTGGAGGGCCTGATATGAGGTACTTGGCTAGTGACCCAAAATAGCGCACTGGCGCACTCAGGACTCCGTTCAGGACCTGATATTGAAATGAGGACATCTCCTTCATCTGAACTTCGATTTGAGTCATTCTTTTTGCGTTCTTCTCATATTTTACCTATCTTTCCAAATCTGAACAAGTCTCACAAGATTGATTATTTTCTATTATTGATGGCACGAAATCATTCAAAAGACATGTAAGAGAGGCATTCAAAGACATCAAAATGATGCATAAATAACGACAGATCAAATACCCCCAAACCTATCTTTTGCTAGTCCCTGAGAAAAACAAACGCTAACAAAATGAAAAGACCCGATTTTAGTAAAGATAGAACATTTAAACGCCTTGGTTCACCTAGAAGGAAGAGTTTTGTCTCTTGAGGGTTATAACAGCACTATACCCACAAGCGTTTTATTTAGACAAAAAAAAATGCTAGAGATAGTACTTTTAACAAGCTAATAAGAATCAAAGTAAGTAAACATACTTTGCAGAACTAAAAGGAATGCCATGGCCGTGAGCGTCAGGTGAAGGTGTACGTGTATAAATGCCAATATTTCGAGTCATCATGTGTGAGAACAACTTCATCTAAGTGCCATAGAAAGATTTCGCCTCGACTCTAATCCTCACTAGGCAACTCTCAATTCGCACAAGAATCCTAGGCTTTCACTCTTTTCAAGCATATGTGATGAGTTTATGTTATGAAATTCAAATTTAATCACATATGAGTAACAATGAAGAATAGCACTTTATGGAAATAAAGATCTCATGAAAGGAATTGAACTTTAAGAACATAAATACGTACCTTAATCCTCAGCATGATGGTCCATAAGATCAATTAGGTCTTCCTTTTTAGGTTGTAACGGGGCTAAGATTAGGGGCTTAGCAAGGAGGGATGGGATTCAAAGAACCTGAGCTGTGCCAAGGCATGAGAAGTCATGACTTGAATTTGGAATTACTGAACTGAATCCTTTCTTATGGCCCACGGCATTGTGCTTTCTAGATGGCTTATTTTGGGGATCATGTGGCTTATTTTGAGGCTCTTGTGGCTTATTTTGAGGCTCTTGGCTCACTTGGCTCAATTAACTTTTTATCTTCTTTTTTTCCCTTTTCTTCTCAACATTTCTTTCTTTCTTTTGTTTTCTTTATTTTTATCTTTTCTTCTTTTAATTGAATTGAACCAAGATCAAGCAATGATTTCCTCAAAATTTCCTGCAACTTGCAACTTGTGAAGCTTTTTTTTTTTACTTTTGAACTTTGAATTGACGCCAATGTCCTTTGAATTGACGCCAATGTCCTTTGAATTGGGCAGCATCTTCTTTCACCTCTCATTCTTACCATGAATCTCATTTACGGCATTCTTAGCACAAACTGAGGTTATAGGGTATGGCTGGGATGAATGGCTAAGTATTTTGGGTTAGGTTATACTTTGGGTGATGAAAGAAAAGGCTGAGTGTTTGGCTTCAAAATTGGCTTAGGGAGCATGCAATTGGGTAGGATAAAGCCTTTAGAGGTTAAAGCATACATAGCCTACATCACTTCTTATGGCAAACCACACATTAAATCAAGAGTATCTAAATGATGTTAGTTCTTTAAAATTCAATGCAAATATGATGTAATGAGATCAACAATTACGAACAAAAGCGATGAGTGTTTAAGAGTAGAAACAAGTATATCCCTCAGAAAGAATGGCAATTAGGATCAAATATCTCACAGGGAAGTCTCCACTAATTTTCTAAGGTTCACTCAAATTCAGTTATTTCGTTCACTTAATCACTTAAAACATGGAATTGTGAAGTGCAAATTATGAACTACTTGACCATGGCATGACTCTTAGTAAAGCAAAGACAGTTAACTTAGCATATACATTCCTATTAACAAGTTATCATTCTAATCACTAGGTGAAATTTAAATGTCCTGGCCGTGTATCACCCCCAAACCTACTTGTTTCTATATGCAAAATTTTAAATCCACACCCCCAAACCTAAACTGAACATTGTCCTCTATGTGATAAGCAGTAAGCATGACAACAGTAGAAAGGTTTGAGAGATATAACGGGCAGAAACAGAAAAGGAAGTGAGAAATACAATCCAGGGCTAGGCTGCCTCCTAGGAGCGCTTTATTTAACGTCTAGGCAAGACGGGGCTGTCATGCTAGGAGCTGGGCGCATGCGGAGTTGCAGGGTTGACTGCGCTTGGATTAGAGAGGTCCTTGAAGTAGTGTTTGAGGCGATGGCCATTTACCTTGAATGGATCCTGCCGTTCCGGGTGCTGGATTTCAACTGCACCATGAGGAAAAACGTTAGTAATAATAAATGGTCCAGTCCATCTTGAACACAACTTACCTGGCATTAGTCTGAGCCGGGAGTCAAAGGCCTTGTAGATACGAGAACTGTCGAAGGCCTCATTTCGTAACTCCTCTAATTCACTTAGCTGAAGCTTCCTATGTATTCCAGCATCATCGAAGTTCATGTTCAGCTGCTTAATAGCCCAGAATGCTTTATGCTCCAATTCCATTGGTAGGTGGCAGCCTTTTCCAAAAACAAGCCGGAAGGGATACATGCCAATCGGGGTCTTGTATGCGGTCCAATAGGCCCACAGCGCATCATTCAATTTGCTGGACCAATCTTTGCGGTTAGGATTTACCGTTTTTTCCAATATGGCCTTTACTTCCCGATTGAACACTTCTGCTTGGCCACTCGTTTGAGGGTAATATGGTGTTGAGACCTTGTGGGTGACGCCATACTTCTTCATTAGGGCTGCAAACGATTGATTGCAGAAGTGTGCCCCCCATCACTGATGATTGCCCTAGGTGTGCTGAATCTGGCTAAGATGTGACTCTGCAAAAAGCGCACCACTACTTTTGCGTCGTTAGTTTTGGTGGGAATTGCTTCCACCCATTTGGAGACATAATCAACTGCAAGCAGAATATAAAAATTGCCAAAGGAATTCGGAAAAGGCCCCATAAAATCAATGCCCCATACGTCGAAGATTTCGACCGCAAGAATAGGGTGTAATGGCATTTGATTTCGAGGGCCGATGTTACCTAGGCGTTGGCAGCGGTCACAGGTGAGTACAAATTCGTGTGCATCCTTGAAAAGTGTGGGCCAGTAGAGTCCACTTTGGAGTACCTTGAGGGCTGTTTTCTTAGCTCCAAAATAGCCCCCACATGCCAAACTATGGCAAAAAGTCAAGACGGATTTCATCTCGTCTTCTGGGATGCAGCGCCGAATGATTTGGTCTGGACAATGCTTCCATAGGTACGGCTCATCCCATATGTAGTACTTAGCTTGTTTAGCCAGCTTGTCCTTTTGGTACCTGTTTAAAGATGAAGGAATTTGCTTAGTGACAAGGTAATTAATGAGATCGGCATACCATGGATCAATAGCTTGGATTGCGAAGAGCTGTTCGTCAGGAAAGGTCTCGAGGAGGGGCAACTGATCGGCCTCTTCATTGGAACTGTGAAGCAATCGGCTCATATGGTCAGCGACCACGTTTTCGCTGCCCTTCTTGTCTCTGATTTCAAGGTCGAATTCCTGGAGCAGTAGCATCCAACGTAGCAACCTTGGCTTGGCGTCCTTTTTAGTGAGCAGATACTTCAAGGCAGCATGATCCGTGTATACTATGACCTTGGTTTGAATTAGATATGAACGGAACTTCTCCAGGGCAAAGATAACAGCAAGGAGCTCCATCTCGGTGGTGGAGTAGTTCAGCTGGGCATCATTCAGGGTTCGGCTTGCGTAGTAAATGACATGAGGGAGCTTGTCAACACGCTGTCCCAAAACCGCTCCTATGGCGAAGTCTGAGGCATCACACATTAGTTCGAATGGTAAGTCCCAATTCGGTGGCATGATGATGGGTGATGCCGTGAGCTTTGCCTTGAGTGTGTTGAATGCCTCACGGCATCCCTTAGTGAACTCGAATGTGGCGTCCTTGGCTAGAAGATCACACAAAGGTCTTGTGATTTTCGAGAAATCTTTGATGAATCTGCGGTAAAAGGCAGCATGCCCTAAGAACGATCGAACCTCTTTGACTGTAGTGGGGTATGGTAGCCTCTCTACTATGTCTAACTTTGCTTTGTCCACTTCGATGCCTCGGCTAGAGATCACATGACCCAAGACAATTCCCTGTTGTACCATGAAATGGCACTTTTCCCAGTTCAGCACTAAGTTGCTTTCTCTGCACCGTTCTAGTACTTGGGTTAGGTTAACTAAGCACATTTCGAATGAATGTCCAAACACCGAGAAGTCGTCCATAAATACTTCAATTATATCTTCCACCATATTGGAGAAGATGTTCATCATGCAACGCTGAAAGGTAGCTGGGGCATTGCACAATCCAAACGGCACGACCTGGACTGGGCCCACCCACTTGGAGTCACTAATTGGATAAATGATTCCAACGTCCAGAAGCTTTAGGACTTCTGTCTTCATGACCTCCTTCATAGGTGGATGCAATCGCCTCTGTGCCGCCCGTGATGGTTTAGAGTCTTCCTCCAGCAGTATCCGATGCATGCATTTTGTGGGACTTATGCCTTTGATGTCAGCTATTGTCCATCCAATTGCCGTTTGATTGACCTTAAGGACATGAACCAATGCCTTTTCCTCTTTCGTACTTAGGGTAGACGCAATGATGATTGGAAGGGTTTGATTGTCGCCCAAATATGCATACTTTAAGTGCTCGGGCAAGGGCTTCAGCTCGAGTTCAGGAGCCTTTATGATGGACGGCAGGGTTTTTTGACTTGTGAATGGTAACGCTTCGAAGGGAGGCCTGTGGAATGGGAGGGCTGGCATGATGTCAAGGGCTCGTACCTCTTGGATCACGCTATCTGTAAGTGAATCCACAGTGTGTGCGTTACTAGTAACGGCCTTCTCAAGGTCATCTGCCATGCAAGACTGAGCAATTGTCTCCCGTAGCAGTAAGTCCATTGTGTTTAACGGAAAATCTACAATAGGCTCGATAGGGTACTGGATGGTGTCATGGATGGAGAATGTCCGAAGCTGGTCCAGGACCTTGATGGAGACCTGGCCTTTTCTGACATCGATGAGGCACTCGGCTGTGGCTAGTAAGGGCCTTCCGAAGATGAGGGGAGGTTCCTCACTTTTGTTAATTCTGTCCATTCTTAGTACGTAGAAGTCTGCAGGGATGCATGTATCTTCGATTTGTACCAGTACGTCCTCAAGAACCCCCATTAGGATGGTTACAGAAGCGTTAGCCAATCTAACACATAGGTGCGTTGGTTTGAGTGCGCCTAGGTTGAGTGACCTGTAAATGTGGAATGACATGATGTTCACTGATGCTCCCGTGTCGTAAAGGCAATGTTCGAATCTTTTTGACTGAATGATACATGGAAGGGATGGAGGCCCAAGAACATTGGCCTTAAGGGGCATGCACAAAAGGGCATCCGAGCAGGCCTTAGGGATGTCAATGGTGTCCGTGGAGCTAAAACTAAGCTTTCCTGCAACTAAGTCCTTGATCTACTTCACAAAGATAGGCATGTGCTTGGAAATTTTATGGAAAGGTAGTGTGATCTGAAGCTTCTGCAACATGCTGATGATCTCTTCCTCAAAGTCCTCCCTTTGCTTATTCCTGTTTTGGAACCTGCGAGGAAATGGATAATCAACATTATTAGCTAACTCAAAAGTGACTTTTTTAGAATTGTAATTCTGAGGTTTAGAGTTAGAAGTATTCGAGTGCTGCGACTTGGGCTTAAGAGCAGGTTTCATGCCAGCCGTGGCCGAAGTAGGCGCAGTGTCAGGTCCTCCTTGGCAGAGTAGGTTGAGGCTCGGTTTCAGGTCCTTCGAGGGTGGCATATGTCGGGTCTTGAAGTGGTGTTTCCCTCTCCAGCGTGATGGCATTAGCCGTAGGATTATGAAATCCGTTCGGATTTACCAGGACTTGACTCGGTAGCTTGCCCTGCTCTTGCTGATTTAGTTGGTTCGCCACCTGTCCCATTTGACGATCCAAGTTTGCAATTGCATTTTTCATGTCTCCCGTCTGACTCTGGCTATCGTGCATGAATTTTATGAATTGAGCATGCTGTTGAGTTAGGATATGGAGGGCGTCCTCAAGAGACTTGCTTCCGCCATTCTGATTTGAGGAAGGACCGTGATAGTTCCCCTGAGGGACTGCGGCTTGCTGCTCAAATCCAGGAGGTGGCAAGGGATTTTCGGCTGCTTGATTGTTGCTCCAACGGAAATTTGGATGATTTTTCCACCCCAGATTGTAAGTGTTGGAATATGGGTCATTCCGGGGTCGAGAATTGTTGTTGAACACTACAGCAAAGTTGGCATCTTCCACAACCGGGCAGTCCTGGGATTTGTGGCCCTGAATTGAACATACCTCGAAGATGTAAACTTCTTTGGCTTTCTCGCTACACAACTGTTTCACCATTTCCGTGAGCTGAGCAATGGCATCATCTTTGTATTTGGCGGATGTATCACCCGTAGCTCTAGAGGAGGGACCCCTGTAGCTGAACTGTTTTTCCCTTTGAGCAATGTTCTCAAAGGCGTTCTTTGCTTCCTCGGCTGTGCCTTCTAGAATCCCTTGGGATTGAGAGTCCACCATTGTCTGATCGCTAGTCTTCAAGCCTCCATAGAAGTATAGCATAAGATGATGGGCATCAATATGGTGGTGGGGCACGCCCGTATCATCTGATTAAATCACTCCCAAAACTCGTAGAAAGACTCCTCCATGTCTTGCTGTGGGTTCATGATCTTGGACTTTAACTCATTTTTCTTTTCCACGGGAAAGTACTGTGTTACAAATTTGGATGTCAAGTCCCTCCAAGAGTGAATGGAAGCCGGCGCCAGTGAATGAAACCACGTCTTGGCGCGATCCTTGAGACTGAAGTGAAAGAGCCGCAGGCAGATTTCAGATTCTGCCATACCATTGATGCGCAGTGTTGAACAAACCTCAACAAATTCCTTGATATGAAAGTGCGGGTCCTCACCAGCAAGGCCGTCAAATGTGGGCAGCATGTGAATTGTCCCCGACTTGAATTCGAAGTTTGCCACTGTTGAGTCAGGAAAAATAATTGGAAATTGATCCTCCGAGACATGGGGCATGGCAAAATCCTTAAGGCGCCGTGGGGCTTGCGGTACTAGGCCACGTTCCAGGCCCAGCTCTTCTCTGTGGTCCGCCATCCTCCTTGGGCTTGGTGGCGGGGAGCCGTGGACTGAAGATGCTTGCGATGATGGTCCACTTGATGACCCTGCAATGAACCTTGGAATGACATACATGGGTACCTAACAAAAAGAAAAACTAAGTTACAAATCTAAACTTGAATGGGCACCGTTGAGGGACAAGTCCCCGGCAGCGACGCCAAAAACTTGTTTGTAAAATTAAAGAGCAAGAAATATGCAATTCAATTCTAACAGTTATAAAATCCTTGCAAGTGCACAAATCGATAAGAATAGTATAGTAGCACAACAAGAGTCGATCCCTCGAGGACTTGTATCAACGTTATGACCACTTTAGTTCAGATTTATTAACTTAGTGAAAACACATACACATACACACACACGCGTAGGGGGGGTTTATGATGTGAGAACTGAAATTTAAAGACAAGCAAAATAAAATGCAGAAAATAACAATGCAAGAATTAACGGTTGATTGATTATTAACTAAGGCGAATTAAGGCTTACTATCCACTCTAACCAATTATAGCTCTTAACCAGATTTCCTTGACCTAATTACTATGCATTTTCTGAATTAGGTGCCCGTGCCTAGGACCTGGCGTTGGTTCACTAGACACATCTTATTCCCTCTTACATAGCATGTTCTAAACAGGGCATATGCCTAGAACGTCTATCACCTACCTTTTAAGATGATGCATGAAGTTTAAAGAGGATTTAATGACACCACATTAGCCTAGAAAAGTGACATGCAAATCCTAGGTCGTTATGAGTTAAGATTACAAGTAAGAATACTTTCGATGCTCGAAATCACAAGATGATATGACGGTTACTAAAGCAATTACAACTATAATTATATGCAAACAAGGTAGCTAATCTTATAGGCATAAATTAAGGTCATTAAGCATAGTAATCCAACTTATTCAGCATATTGACCTTGATGTCATGAAACACAGGTTTGAGATCCGTAGGGCCTGATATGAGGTACTTGGCCAGTGTCCCAAAATAGGCGCACTGGCGCACTCAGGACCCCGTTCAGGACCTGATATTGAAATGAGGATATCTCCTTCATCTGGACTCCGATTTGAGTCATTCTTTTTTGCGTTCTTTCAAGATCTTTCTAACTCTGCACAAGTCTCACAAGATTGATCATTTTCTACTATTGATGGCACGAAATCATTCAAAAGACATGTAAGAGAGGCATATAAAGACATCAAAATGATGCATAAATCAGAATTCAAATCAAAGTTTGCCTTATTAAAATGAAAGTTAAGTGTTTCAGGATTGAGTTGAGAAGGCGCATTGAATTTCAAAACCGGGTCCTTGTCCTTGGGCAGGGGCTGAGACACGGCTGGAAGCAGATTGGGAGGAACATGCTGGTCCTTGGGTTCTGCCGTGGATGTTTCTTGAAGCGTGGTCGCAGTGCTGCGCATCTCAGATGTGTGCTGGGAAGGTTCTGGTGCATCGGCTAATTGGCGCATTGAAGTCATTCCCTGGACATTTCCTGGACATTTCCAGCACACATCTGAGATGCGCAGCACTGCGACCACGCTTCAAGAAACATCCACGGCAGAACCCAAGGACCAGCATGTTCCTCCCAATCTGCTTCCAGCCGTGTCTCCCACATTGGCGCATTGAAGTCATTCCCTGGACATTTCCAGGTTCTGTGGCGCTGGGCTGTGGCTACGGCAGGGCATTTAGCAAGTCTTGGGACTCAGCAAGATCCTGGTTTTGGGGCAGGGCAGTAGGTAGAACGTCGTCATGGCTGTGGGACACGGCTTGGGGCAATGCGTTACTACTAGGCATCACAGAGGGCAGGGGCATGGGTTTAACCTGGTTGTCCTTGTCACCATTGATCAGTCGTTATTTATGCATCATTTTGATGTCTTTATATGCCTCTCTTACATGTCTTTTGAATGATTTCGTGCCATCAATAGTAGAAAATGATCAATCTTATGAGACTTGTGCAAAGTTAGAAAGATAGGTAAAATCTGGAAAGAACGCAAAAAGAATGACTCAAATCAGAGTCCAGATTAAGGAGATGTCCTCATTTCAATATCAGGTCCTGAATGGAGTCCTTAGTGCGCCAGTGCGCCTATTTTGGGCCACTGGCGAAGTACCTCATATCAGACCCTCCGGGTCTCAAACCTGTGTTTCATGACATCAAGGTTAGGTCCTAGAAGTGCCAAGGTCGCGCCAAGGCAAGTCGAGGACATGTCCCAAGAACTCCCATCCGAGCCCAGATGTGCGCCTAAGCCCGGGGTCCCTGTTCCGCCAGCTGTAGATCAGAGGTTCTCCCTCTGCGCTAAGCCTGCCAACATTTGTGCCAAACCTGAATGAAGATGCGCTTCTACTATACTCATGATGTGCTTCAAAAGCTCAGTCCCAGATCCTGATTACGAAGAAAGTCCAAAATCCAAGTTTGGCCAGCTTCCGTTTCCACTTGCCAGCTTGCATTCACATTCCCAGCCGTGCTCTGATTGGTTCTAATAGATTTAAGGACTTTGTAATTAATTAAAAGTACAATAACTTTCCCTATCCTTATAGGACATGGTTTTACCAATCCTTATAGAATAAGGTTTTACCAATCCTTATAGAACAAGGTTTTCCCTTTGTCTATAAAAAGGACCCTTTGTTCAGTGTTTTGAAAAGCAGAGAGAGAGAGTGTTCCGTTTTTGTTTCTGGAAAAACAGAGACCTAGCCGCAAATAGTATTTTGGTTTTTTAGAGTTTTACGTTAAAGCTTGGTTCTTCCCGAAGTTGAGTGTGTTGGACGTGGAGCTTGGAGAAGAAGGCTCTGCCGTGTCTTCTGATGCACCTGTTCTTCACAATATATTCTGTACCCTTATTTTCATTATTGCAATTTACTTATGAATTCAATTATATTTATTTCAATTTCAGTTATGTGTGAGTAGTCGTTAGGATTAGGGCTGCGTGAAGGCCTAGCCATGTTAGCTCGTTGATTGGATTTCTGGCTCTTGATTATGATTGCTATGCATGCCGAATAAGTTGGATTACTTTGCTTAATGACCTTAATTTATGCCTATAAGATTAGTTACCTTGTTTGCATATAATTATAGATGTAATTGCTTGAGTGACCGTCATATCATCATGTGATTTGGAGCATCAAAAGTATTCTTACTTGTAATCTTAACTCATAACGACCTAGGATTGCATGTCACTTTTCTAGGCTAATGTGGTGTCATTAAATTCTCTTTGAATTTCATGCATCATATTAAAAGGTAGGTGATAGACGTTCTAGGCATAAGCCCTGTTTAGAACATGCTAAGTAAGAGGGAATATGATGTGTCTAGTGAACCAACGTCAGGTCCTAGGCACGGGCACCTAATTCAGAAAATGCATAGTAATTAGGTCAAGGAAATCTGATTAGTAACTATAATTGGCTAGAGTGGATAGTAAGCCATAATTCGCCTTAGTTAATAATCAATCCACCATTAATTCTTGCATTGTTATTTTCTGCATTGTATTTTACTTGTCTTTAAATTTCAGTTCTCACATCATAAACGCCCCCTGCATGTGTGTGTGTGTGTGTGTGTGTGTGTGTTTTCACTAAGTTAATAAATCTGAACTAAAGTGGTTATAACGTTGATACAAGTCCTCGAGTGATCGACTCTTGCTGTGCTACTATACTATTCTTATCGATTTGTGCACTTGCAAGGATTTTATAACTGTTAGAATTGAATTGCATATTTCTTGCTCTTTAATTTTACCAACACGTTTTTGGCGCCGTTGCCGAGGACTTGTCCCTCAAAGCAATCAGAGCACTGCCGGGAGTGTGAATGCAAGCTGGCAAGTGGGAACGCAAGCTGGCCAAACTTGGATTTTTGACTGTCTTCGTAATTAGGATCTGGGACCGCACTTTTGAAGTACGTTAGGAGTATAATAGAAGCGCATCGTCGTTCAGAGCACGCGCAAATGTTGTCAGGCTTAGCGCAGAGGGAGAACCTCTGATCCACCGCTGGCGGAACAGGGACCCCGGGCTTAGGCGCACATCTGGGCTCGGATGGGAGTTCTTGGGACATGTCCTCGACCTGCCTTGGCGCGACTTTGGCACTTCTAGGACTTGACCTTGATGTCATGAAACACAGGTTTGAGACCCGGAGGGCCTGATATAAGGTACTTGGCCAGTGGCCCAAAATAGGCGCACTGGCGCACTGGCGCACTCAGGACTCCGTTCAGGACCTGATATTGAAATGAGGATATCTCCTTCATCTGGACTCCGATTTGAGTCATTCTTTTTGCTTTCTTTCCATATTTTACCTATCTTTCTAACTCTGCACAAGTCTCACAAGATTGATCATTTTCTACTATTTATGGCACGAAATCATTCAAAAGACATGTAAGAGAGGCATATAAAGACATCAAAATCATGCATAAATAACGACTGATCAAATACCCCCAAACCTATCTTTTGCTAGTCCCTGAGCAAAACAAACGCTAACAAAATGAAAAGAATCGATTTTAGTTAAGATAGAACATTTAAACCCCTAGGTTCACCTAGTAGGAGGAGTTTTGTCTCCTGAGGGTTATAACAGCACGATACCTGTTGGTAGATTTAAAGAGCAAGAAATATGCAATTCAATTCTAACAGTTATAAAATCCTTGCAAGTGCACAAATCGATAAGTATAGTATAGTTGCACAGCAAGAGTCGATCCCTCGAGGACTTGTATCAACGTTATGACCAATTTAGTTCAGATTTGTTAACTTAAATAAAAACACACACACACACAAAGGGGGGGGGGGGGGGGGGGGGGGGGGGGGGGGGGTGTTTATGATGTGATAACTGAAATTTAAAGACAAGTAAATCAAAGTGCAGAAAATAACAATGCAAGAATGAAAGGTTGTCCTAGGTCGTCATGAGTTAAGATTACAAGTACGAATACTTTCGATGCTCCAAATCACAAGATGATATGACGGTCACTCAAGCAATTACATCTATAATTATATGCAAACAAGGTAGCTAATCTTATAGGCATAAATTAAGTTCATTAAGCATAGTAATCCAACTTATTCAGCATGCATAGCAATCATAATCAAGAGCCAGAAATCCAATCAATAAGCTAACATGGCTAGGGCTTCAAGAAGCCCTAATCCTAATGACTACTCACACATAACTGAAATAAATACAAGTATAATTGAATCCATAAGTAAATTGTAATAATGAAAATAAGGGTACAGAGGAGATTGTTTAGAACATATACAGCAGAAGACACGGCAGGGCCTTCTTCTCCAAGTTCCACGTCCAATAATCTATGTGAAAGATTATCTCCGAAAATATGGTCCCTAATTCTCTAGAAAACCAAAACGGAACTCTGTGGCTCAGGTCTCTGTTTTTCCAGAAACAAAAACGCCCCCCAATCCTCTATCTGATTCTCCTTTTTATAGACAAGGGAAAACCTTGTTCTATAAGGATTGGTATAACCATGTCCTATAGGGATAGGGAAAGTTATTTTACTTTTAATTAATTATAAAGTCTTTAAAATCTATTCGAACCAATCAGAGCATGGCCGGAAGTGTGAATGCAGGCTGGCAAGTGGGAACGCAAGCTGGCCAAACTTGGATTTTTGACTGTCTTCGTAATCAGGATCTGGGACCGCGCTTTTGAAGTACGTTAGGAGTATAATAGAAGCGCATCGTCGTTCAGGCTTGGCGCAAATGTTGTCAGGCTTAGCGCAGAGGGAGAACCTCTGATCCACCGCTGGCGGAACAGGGACCCTGGGCTTAGGCGCACATCTGGGCTCGGATGGGAGTTCTTGGGACATATCCTCGACCTGCCTCGGAGTGACCTTGGCACTTCTAGGACCTGACCCTGATGTCATGAATCACAACTTCGGGACCCGGAGGGCCTGATATGAGGTACTTGGCTAGTGGCCCAAAATAGGCGCACTGGCGCACTGGCGCACTCAGGACCCCGTTGAGGACCTGATATTGAAATGAGGACATCTCCTTCATCTGGACTCCGATTTGAGTCAATCTTTTTGCGTTCTTTCCAGATTTTACCTATCTTTCTAACTCTGCACAAGTCTCACAAGATTGATCATTTTCTACTATTGATGGCACGAAATCATTCAAAAGACATGTAAGAGAGGCATATAAAGACCTCAAAATGATGCATAAATAACGACTGATCAAATACCCCCAAACCTATCTTTTGCTAGTCCCTGAGCAAAACAAATGCTAAAAAAATGAAAAGACTCGATTTTAGTTAAGATAGAACATTTAAACCCCTAGGTTCACCTAGTAGCAGGAGTTTTGTCTCCTGAGGCTTATAACAGTACGATACCCACAAACGTTTTACTTAAACAAAAAGATGCTAGATATAGTACTCTTAACAAGCTAATAAGAATCAAAGTAAGTAGACATGCTTTGCAGAACTAAAAGGAATGCCATAGCCGTGAGTGTCATGTGAAGGTGTACGTGTATAAATGCCAATATTTTCAGGTGATCAAGTTTGAAAACAACTTCATCTAAGTGCCCTAGAAAGATTTCGCCTCGACTCTAATCCTCACTAGGCAACTCTCAATTCACACAAGAATCCTAGGCTTACACTCTTTTCAAGCATATGTGATGAGTTTATGTTATGAAATTCAAATTTAATCACATATGAGTAACAATGAAGAATAGCACTTTATGGAAATAAAGATCTCATGAAAGGAATTGAACTTTAAGAACATAGATACGTACCTTAATCCTCAGCATGATTGTGCATAAGATCCGTTAGGTCTTCCTTTTTAGGTTGTATTGGGGCTAAGCTTTGGGGTTTAGCAAGGAAGGATGGGATTCAAAGAACCTGAGTTGTGCCAAGGCATGAGAAGTCATGAATTGAACTTGGAATTTCTGAACTGAATCCTTTCTTAAGGCCCACGACATTGTGCTTTCCGGATGACTTATTTTGTGGCTCTTGTGGCTTGTTTTGAGGCTCTTGTGGCTTATTTTGAGGCTCTTGGCTCACTTGGCTCAATTCACTTTGTTTTTCACTTATTTTTTTCCTTCTTTTTCTCAACATTTCTTTCTTTCTTTTGATTTGAACGTTTTTTTTTTGTTTCTGTTCGTCTTTGAATTGAATTGAACCAAGATCATGCAATGATTTCCTCAAACTTTCTTGCAGCTTGCAACTTGTAAAGCTTTCTTTACTTTTGAACCTTGAATTGACGCCAAAGTCCTTTGAATTGGGCAGCATCTTCTTTCACCTCTCATTCTCACCATGAATCTCATTTATGGCAACCTTAGCACAAACTGAGGTTATAGGGTATGGCTGTAATGAATGGCTAAGTATTTTGGGTTAGGTTATACTTTGGGTGATGAAAGACAAGGTTGAGTGTTTGGCTTCAAAATTGGCTTAGCGAGCATGCAATAGGGTAGGATAAGGCCTTTAGAGGTTAAAGCACACATAGCCTACATCACTTCTTATGGCAAAACATACATTAAATCAAGAGTATCTAAATGATGTTAGTTCTTTAAAATTCAATGCAAATATGATGTAATGAGATCAACAATTAAGAACAAAAGTGATGAGTGTTTAAGAGTAGAAACAAGTATATCCCTCAGAAAGAATGGCAATTAGGCTCAAAGATCTCACTGGGTAGTCTCCACTAATTTTCTAAGGTTCACTCAAATTCAGTTATTTCGTTCACTTAATCACTTAAAACATGGCATTATGAAGTGCAAATTATGAACTACTTGACCATGGCATGACTCTTAGTGAAGCAAAGATAGTTAACTTAGCATATAGATTCCAATTAACAAGTTATCATACTAATCACAAGCAGAAATTTAAATGTCCTGGCCGTGTATCACCCCCAAACCTAAACTGAACATTGTCCTCAATGTGATAAGCAGTAAGCATGACAACAGTAGAAAGGTTTGAGAGATATAACGGGCAGAAACAGAAAAGGAAGTGAGAAATACAAACCAGGGCTAGGCTGCCTCCTATGAGCGCTTTATTTAACGTCTAGGCTAGACGGGGCTGACATGCTAGGAGATGGGCGCATGCGGAGTTGCAGGGTTGACTGCGCTTGGATTAGAAAGGTCCTTCATGTAGTGTTTGAGGCGGTGGCCATTTACCTTGAACGGATCCTGCCATTCCGGGTGCTGGATTTCAACTGCACCATGAGGAAAAACGTTAGTAATAATAAATGGTCCAGTCCATCTTGAACGCAACTTACCTGGCATTAGTCTGAGCTGGGAGTCAAAGAGGAGGACTTCCTGTCCGATGTGAAAGTCCTTGGGCTGAATGCGCTTGTCGTGGAAAGCTTTGGTCTTTTCCTTGTAGATACGAGCACTGTCAAAGGCCTCGTTTCGCAACTCCTCTAATCCACTTACCTGAAGCTTCCTATGTATTCCAGCGTCATCGAAGTTCAGGTTCATCTGCTTAATAGCCCAGAATGCTTTATGCTCCAATTCCACTGGTAGGTGGCAGCCTTTTCCAAAAACCAGCCGGAAGGGAGACATGCCAATCGGGGTCTTGTATGCGGTCCGATAGGCCCACAGCGCATCATTCAATTTACTGGACCAATCTTTGCGGTTAGGATTTACCGTTTTTTCCAATATGGCCTTTACTTCCCGATTGGACACTTCCGCTTGGCCACTCGTTTGAGGGTGATACGATGTTGGGACCTTGTGGGTGACGCCATACTTCTTCATTAGGGCTGCAAACGAATGATTGCAGAAGTGTGCCCCCCCATCGATGATGATTGCCTTAGGTGCGCCGAATCTGGCTAAGATGTGACTCTGTAAAAAACGCACCACTACTTTGGCGTCGCTAGTTTTCGTGGGAATTGCTTCCACCCATTTGGAGACATAATCAACTGCAAGCAGAATATAAAGATTGCCAAAGGAATTCGGAAAAGCCCCCATAAAATCAATGCCCCATACGTCGAAGATTTCGACCACAAGAATAGGGTGTAATGGCATTTGATTTCGAGGGCCGATGTTACCTAGGCGTTGGCAGCGGTCACAGGTGAGTACAAATTCGTGTGCATCCTTGAAAAGTGTGGGCCAGTAGAGTCCACTTTGGAGTACCTTGAGGGCTGTTTTCTTAGCTCCAAAATAGCCCCCACATGCCAAACTATGGCAAAAAGTCAAGACGGATTTCATCTCGTCTTCTGGGATGCAGCGCCGAATGATTTGGTCTGGACAATGCTTCCATAGGTACGGCTCATCCCATATGTAGTACTTAGCTTGTTTAGCCAGCTTGTCCTTTTGGTACCTGTTTAAAGATGAAGGAATTTGCTTAGTGACAAGGTAATTAATGAGATCGGCATACCATGGATCAATAGTAATAATAAATGGTCCAGTCCATCTTGAACGCAACTTACCTGGCATTAGTCTGAGCCGGGAGTCAAAGAGGAGGACTTCCTGTCCGATGTGAAAGTCCTTGGGCTGAATGCGCTTGTCGTGGAAAGCTTTGGTCTTTTCCTTGTAGATACAAGCACTGTCAAAGGCCTCGTTTCGCAACTCCTCTAATTCACTTAACTGAAGCTTCCTATGTATTCCAGCATCATCGAAGTTCAGGTTCATCTGCTTAATAGCCCAGAATGCTTTATGCTCCAATTCCACTGGTAGGTGGTAGCCTTTTCCAAAAACAAGCCGGAAGGGAGACATGCCAATCGGGGTCTTGTATGCGGTCCGATAGGCCCACATCGCATCATTCAATTTTCTGGACCAATCTTTGCGGTTAGGATTTACCGTTTTTTCCAATATGGCCTTTACTTCCCGATTGGACACTTCCGCTTGGCCACTCGTTTGAGGGTGATACGGTGTTGAGACCTTGTGGGTGACGCCATACTTCTTCATTAGGGCTGCAAACGAATGATTGCAGAAGTGTGCCCCCCCATCACTGATGATTGCCCTAGGTGCGCCGAATCTGGCTAAGATCTGACTCTGTAAAAAACGAACCACTACTTTGGCGTCGTTAGTTTGGGTGGGAATTGCATCCACCCATTTGGAGACATAATCAACTGCAAGCAGAATATAAAGTTTGCCAAAGGAATTCGGAAAAGGCCCCATAAAATCAATGCCCCATACGTCGAAGATTTCGACCACAAGAATAGGGTGTAATGGCATTTGATTTCGAGGGCCGATGTTACCTAGGCGTTGGGAGTGGTCACAGGTGAGTACAAATTCGTGTGCATCCTTGAAAAGTGTGGGCCAGTAGAGTCCACTTTGGAGTACCTTGAGGGCTGTCTTCTTAGCTCCAAAATGGCCCCCACATGCCAAACTATGGCAAAAAGTCAAGACGGATTTCATCTCGTCTTCGGGGATGCAGCGCCGAATGATTTGGTCTGGACAATGCTTCCATAGGTACGGCTCATCCCATATGAAGTACTTAGCTTGTTTGGCCAGCTTGTCCTTTTGGTACCTGTTTAAAGATGAAGGAATTTGCTTGGTGACAAGGTAATTAATGAGATCGGCATACCATGGATCAATAGCTTGGATTGCGAAGAGCTATTCGTCAGAAAAGTCTAGAGGAGGGGCAACTGATCGGCCTCTTCATTGGAACTGTGAAGCAATCGGCTCATATGGTCAGCGACCACGTTTTCGCTGCCCTTCTTGTCTCTGATTTCAAGGTCGAATTCCTGGAACCGTAGCATCCAACGTAGCAACCTTGGCTTGGCGTCCTTTTTAGTGAGCAGATACTTCAAGGCAGCATGATCCGTGTATACTATGACCTTGGTTTGAATTAGATATGAACGGAACTTCTCCAGGGCAAAGATAACAGCAAGGAGCTCCTTCTCGGTGGTGGAGTAGTTCAGTTGGGCATCATTAAGGTTCGGCTTGCGTAGTAAATGACATGAGGGAGCTTGTCAACACGCTGTCCCAAAACCGCTCCTATGGCGAAGTCTGAGGCATCACACATTAGTTCGAATGGTAAGTCCCAATTCGGTGGCATGATGATGGGTGTTGCCGTGAGCTTTGCCTTGAGTGTGTTGAATGCCTCACGGCATCCCTTAGTGAACTCAAATGTGGCGTCCTTGGCTAGAAGATCACACAAAGGTCTTGTGATTTTCGAGAAATCTTTGATGAATCTGCGGTAAAAGCCAGCATGCCCTAAGAACGATCGAACCTATTTGACTGTAGTGGGGTACGGCAGCCTCTCTACTATGTCTAACTTTGCTTTGTCCACTTCAATGCCTCGGCTAGAGATCACATGACCCAAGACAATTCCCTGTTGTACCATGAAATGGCACTTTTCCCAGTTTAGCACTAAGTTGCTTTCTCTGCACCGTTCCAGTACTCGGGTTAGGTTAACTAAGCACAGTTCGAATGAATGTCCAAACACTGAGAAGTCGTCCATGAATACTTCAATTATATCTTCCACCATATCGGAGAAGATGCTCATCATGCAACGCTGAAAGGTAGCTGGCACATTGCACAATCCAAACGGCATTCTTCTGTTTGCAAAGGTGCCATATGGGCATGTGAATGTTGTTTTTTCTTGATCTTCGGGTGCAATAGCAATCTGATTGTATCCTGAGTAGCCGTCCAAGAAGCAATAGTGGGAGTGTCCAGCCAGGCGCTCGAGCATTTGATCAATGAAGAGCAAAGGAAAGTGGTCCTTGCGTGTGGTTATATTTAGCTTTCGATAGTCGATGCACACTCTCCATCCTGTTTGAATCCGTTGAGGTACAAGATTATCCTGCTCGTTTTTAACCACTGTGATCCCACTTTTCTTTGGCACGACCTGGACTGGGCTCACCCACTTGGAGTCACTAATTGGATAGATGATTCCAACGTCCAAAAGCTTTAGGACTTCTTTCTTCATGACCTCCTTCATAGGTGGATGCAATCGCCTCTGTGCCTCCCGTGATGGTTTGGAGTCTTCCTCCAGCAGTATCCGATGCATGCATTTTGCGGGACTTATGCCTTTGATGTCAGCTATTGTCCATCCAATTGCCGTTTGATTGACCTTAAGGACATGAACCAATGCCTTTTCCTCTTTCGTACTTAGGGTAGATGCAATGATGACTGGAAGGGTTTGATTGTCGCCCAAATATGCATACTTTAAGTGCTCAAGGGCTTCAGCTCGAGTTCAGGAGCCTTTATGATGGACGGCAGGGTTTTCTGAATTGTGAATGGTAACGCTTCGAGGGGAGGCATGTGCAATGGGAGGGCTGGCATGATGTCAAGGGCTCGTACCTCTTCGATCACGCTATCTGTAAGTGAATCCACAGTGTGTGGGTTACTAGTAACGGCCTTCTCAAGGTCATCCGTCATGCAAGAATGAGCAATTGTCTCCCGTAGCAGTAAGTCCATTGTGTTTAACGGAAAATCTACAATAGGCTCGGCAGGGTACTGGATGGTGTCATGGATGGAGAATGTCCGAAGCTGGTCCAGGACCTTGATGGAGACCTGGCCCTTTCTGACGTCGATGAGGCACTCGGCTGTGGCTAGTAAGGGCCTTCCGAAGATGAGGGGAGGATCCTCACTTTTGTCAATTCTGTCCATTTTTAGTACGTAGAAGTCTGCAGGGATGCATGTATCTCCGATTTGTACCAGTACGTCCTCAAGAACCCCCATTAGGTTGGTTACAGAAGCGTTAGCCAACCTGACACATAGGTGCGTGGGCTTGAGTGCGCCTAGGTTGAGTGACCTGTAAATGTGGAATGGCATGATGTTCACTGATGCTCCCGTGTCGCAAAGGCAATGTTCGAATCTTTTTGACTGAATGACACATGGAAGGGATGGTGGCCCATGATCATTGGCCTTAAGGGGCATGCGCAAAAGGGCAGCCGAGCAGGCCATAGGGATGTCAATGGTGTCCGTGGAGCTAAAACCACGCTTTCCTGCAACTAAGTCCTTGATCAGCTTTGCAAAGATAGGCATGTGCTTGACAATTTTATGGAAAGGCAGTGTGATCTGAAGCTTCTGCAACATGCTGATGATTTCTTCCTCAAAGTCCTCCTTTTGCTTGTTCCTGTTTTGGAACCTGCGAGGAAATGGATAATCAACATTATTAGCTAACTCAAAAGTGACTTTTTTAGAATTGGAATTCTGAGGTTTAGAGTTAGAAGTATTCGAGTGCTGCGAGTTGGGCTTAGGAGCAGGTTGCATGCCAGCTGTGGCCGAAGTAGGCGCAGTTCAGGTCCTCTTTGCGGTAGGGCACTTGGTGACTCATTGGACTGGTTCTGCGCCAGAGGTGTTGGCCGTGGCATGTTTTGCGTCGCGCCCTGGTCGGTGACCCTTGGCAGAGTAGGTTGAGGCTCAGTTTCAGGTCCTGTGAGGGTGGCATATGTGGGATCTTGAAGTGGTGTTTCCCTCTCCAGCGTGATGGCATTAGCTGTAGGATCGTGAAATCCTTTCGGATTTACCAGGACTTGACTCGGTAGCTTGCCCTGCTCCCGCTGATTTAGTTGGTTCGCCACCTGTCCCATTTGACGCTCCTAGTTTGCAATTGCATTTTTGAAGTCTCCCGTCTGACTCTGGCTATCGTGCATGAATTTTATGAGTTGAGCCTGCTGTTGAGTCAGGATATGGATGGAGTCCTCAACAGACTTGCTTCCGCCATTTTGGTTTGAGGAAGGACCGTGGTAGTTCCCCTGAGGGCCTGCGGCTTGTTGCTCAAATCCAGGGGGTGGCAAGGGATTCGCGGCTGCTTGATTGTTGCTCCAACGGAAATTAGGATGATTTCTCCACCCCAGATTGTAAGTGTTGGAATATGGGTCATTCCGGGGTCGAGAATTGCTATTGAACCCTCCAGCAAAGTTGGCCTCTTCCACAACCGGGCAGTCCTGGGATGTGTGGCCCTGAATTGAACATACCTCGCAGATGTGAACTCCTTTGGCTTTCTCGCTACACAATTGTTTTACCATTGCCGTGAGCTGAGAAATGGCGTCATCTTTGTATTTGGCGGATGCATCACCCGTAGCTCTAGAGGAGGGACCCCTGTAGCTGAACTGTTTTTCCTTTTGAGCAATGTTCTCAAAGGCGGTCCTTGCTTCCTCGGCTGTGCCTTCTAGAATCCCTTGGGATTGAGAATCCACCATTGTCCGATCGCTAGTTTTCAAGCCTCCATAGAAGTATAGCATAAGATGATGGGCATCAATACGGTGGTGGGGGCACGCCCGTAGCATCTGATTGAACCACTCCCAAAACTCGTAGAAAGACTCCTCCATGTCTTGCCGTGGGTTCATGATCTTGGACTTTAACTCATTTTTCTTTTCCACGGAAAAGTACTGTGTTAAGAATTTGGACGTCAAGTCCCTCCAAGAGTGAATGGAAGTCGTCGCCAATGAATGAAACCATGTCTTGGCGCGATCCTTGAGACTGAAGTGAAAGAGCCGCAGGCGGATTTCCGATTCTGTCATACCATTGATGCGTAGTGTTGAACAAACCTCAACAAATTCCTTGATATGAAAGTGCGGGTCCTCGCCAGCAAGGCCGTGGAATGTAGGCAGCATGTGAATTGCCCCCGACTTTAATTCAAAGTTTGCCACTGTTGACTCGGGAAAAACAATTGGAAATTGATCCTCCGAGACATGGGGCATGGCAAAATCCTTAAGGCGCCATGGGGCTTGCGGTACTAGGCCACGTTCCAGGCCCTGCTCTTCTCTGTGGTCCGCCATCCTCCTTGGGCTTGGTGGCGGGGAGCCGTGGACTGAAGATGCTTGCGATGATGGTCCACTTGATGACCCGTGCACTGAACATTGGAAAGACATACACGGGTACCTAACAAAAAAGAAAAAAAACTAAGTTACAAATCTAAACTTGAATGGGCACCGTTGAGGGACAAGTCCCCGGAAACGGCGCCAAAAACTTGTTGGTAAATTTAAAGAGCAAGAAATATGCAATTCAATTCTAACAGTTATAAAATCCTTGCAAGTGCACAAATCGATAAGTATAGTATAGTAGCACAGCAAGAGTCGATCCCTCGAGGACTTGTATCAACGTTATGACCAATTTAGTTCAGATTTGTTAACTTAAATAAAAACACACACACACACACACAGGGGGGGGGGGGGGGGGGGGGGGGGTTTATGATGTGATAACTGAAATTTAAAGACAAGTAAATCAAAGTACAGAAATTAACAATGCAAGAATGAAAAGTTGTTAACTAAGGCGAATTAAGGCTTACTATCCACTCTAACCAATTATAGCTCTTAACCAAATTTCCTTGACCTAATTACTATGCATTTTCTGAAATAGGTGCCCGTGCCTAGGACCTGGCGTTGGTTCACTAGACACATCTTATTCCCTCTTACTTACCATGTTCTAAACAGAGCATATGCCTAGAACGTCTATCACCTACCTTTTAAGATGATGCATGAAGTTTAAAGAGAATTTAATGACACCACACTAGCTTAGCAAAGTGGCATGCAATCCTAGGTCGTCATGAGTTAAGATTACAAGTACGAATACTTTCGATGCAATCCTAGGTCGTCATGAGTTAAGATCACAAGATGATATGACGGTCACTCAAGCAATTACATCTATAATTATATGCAAACAAGGTAGCTAATCTTATAGGCATAAATTAAGTTCATTAAGCATAGTAATCCAACTTATTCAGCATGCATAGCAATCATAATCAAGAGTACAGAGGAGAATAAGCTTACAGAGGAGATTGTTAAGAACAGATGCAGCAGAAGACACGGCAGGGCCTTCTTCTCCAAGCTCCACGTCCAATAATCTATGTGAAGATTATCTCCGAAAATATGGTCCCTAATTCTCTAGAAAACGAAAACGGAACTTTGTGGCTCAGGTCTCTGTTTTTCCAGAAAACAAAAACGCCCCTAATCCTCTATCTGATTCTCCTTTTTATAGACAAGGGAAAACCTTGTTCTATAAGGATTGGTATAACCTTGTTCTATACAGATTGGTAAAACCTTGTCCTATAGGAATAGGGTAAGTTATTTTACTTTAATTAATTACAAAGTCTTTAAAATCTATTAGAATCAATCAGAACACGGCTGGGAGTGTGAATGCAAGCTGGCAAGTGGGAACGCAAGCTGGCCAAACTTGGATTTTTGACTGTCTTCGTAATCAGGATCTGGGACCGCGCTTTTGAAGTACGTTAGGAGTATAATAGAAGCGCATCGTCGTTCAGGCTTGGCGCAAATGTTGTCAGGCTTAGCGCAGAGGGAGAACCTCTGATCCACCGCTGGCGGAACAGGGACACCGGCTTAGGCGCACATCTGGGCTCGGATGGGAGTTCTTGGGACATGTCCTCGACCTGCCTTGGCGCGACCTTGGCACTTCTAGGACTTGACCTTGATGTCATGAAACACAGGTTTGAGACCCGGAGGGCCTGATATGAGGTACTTGGCCTGTGGCCCAAAATAGGCGCACTGGCGCACTGGCGCACTCAGGACCCCGTTGAGGACCTGATATTGAAATTAGGACATCTCCTTCATCTGGACTTCGATTTGAGTCATTCTTTTAGCGTTCTTTCCGGATTTTACCTATCTTTCTAACTCTGCTCAAGTCTCACAAGATTGATCATTTTCTACTATTGATGGCACGAAATCATTCAAAAGACATGTAAGAGAGGCATATAAAGACCTCAAAATGATGCATAAATAACGACTGATCAATGGACGGCAGGGTTTTCTGACTTGTGAATGGTAACGCTTCGAAGGGAGGCCTGTGCAATGGGAGGGCTGGCATGATGTCAAGGGCTCGTACCTCTTCGATCACGCTATCTGTAAGTGAATCCACAGTGTGTGGGTTACTAGTAACGGCCTTCTCAAGGTTGTTGGTAGATTTAAAGAGCAAGAAATATGAAATTCAATTCTAACAGTTATAAAATCCTTGCAAGTGCACAAATCGATAAGTATAGTATAGTAGCACAGCAAGAGTCGATCCCTCGAGGACTTGTATCAACGTTATGACCAATTTAGTTCAGATTTGTTAACTTAAATAAAAACACACACACACACACACAGGGGGGGGGGGGGGGGGGGGGGGGGGGGGGGGGGGGTTTATGATGTGATAACTGAAATTTAAAGACAAGTAAATCAAAGTGCAGAAAATAACAATGGAAGAATGAAAGGTTGTTAACTAAGGCGAATTAAGGCTTTCTAACCAATTATAGCTTTTAACCAGATTTCCTTGATCAAATTACTATGCTTTTTCTGAATTAGGTGCCCGTTGTTGGTAGATTTAAAGAGCAAGAAATATGCAATTCAATTCTAACAGTTATAAAATCCTTGCAAGTGCACAAATCGATAAGTATAGTATAGTAGCACAGCAAGAGTCGATCCCTCGAGGACTTGTATCAACGTTATGACCAATTTAGTTCAGATTTGTTAACTTAAATAAAAACACACACACACACACACACAGGGGGGGGTTTATGATGTGATAACTGAAATTTAAAGACAAGTAAATCAAAGTGCAGAAAATAACAATGCAAGAATGAAAGGTTGTTAACTAAGGCGAATTAAGGCTTACTATCCACTCTAACCAATTATAGCTCTTAACCAGATTTCCTTGATCAAATTACTATGCATTTTCTGAATTAGGTGCCCGTGCCTAGGACCTGGCGTTGGTTCACTAGACACATCTTATTCCCTCTTACTTAGCATGTTCTAAACAGGGCATATGCCTAGAACGTCTATCACCTACCTTTTAAGATGATGCATGAAGTTTAAAGAGAATTTAATGACACCACATTAGCCTAGCAAAGTGGCATGCAATCCTAGGTCGTCATGAGTTAAGATTACAAGTACGAATACTTTCGATGCTCCAAATCACAAGATGATATGACGGTCACTCAAGCAATTACTTCTATAATTATATGCAAACAAGGTAGCTAATCTTATAGGCATAAATTAAGTTCATTAAGCATAGTAATCCAACTTATTCAGCATGCATAGCAATCATAATCAAGAGCCAGAAATCTAATCAATAAGCTAACATGGCTAGGGCTTCAAGCAGCCCTAATCCTAATGACTACTCACACATAACTGAAATAAACACAAGTATAATTGAATCCATAAGTAAATTGCAATAATGAAAATAAGGGTACAGAAGAGATTGTTAAGAACAGATGCAGCAGAAGACACGGCAGGGCCTTCTTCTCCAAGCTCCACGTCCAATAATCTAAGTGAAAGATTATCTCCGAAAATATATGGTCCCTAATTCTCTAGAAAACCAAAACGGAACTCTGTGGCTCAGGTCTCTGTTTTCCCAGAAACCAAAACGTCCCTAGCTAATTCTCTCTCCCCAAAACACTGAACAAAGGCTCCCTTTTATAGACAAAGGGAAAACCTTGTTCTATAAGGATTGGTATAACCTTGTTCTATACAGATTGGTAAAACCATGTCCTATAGGAATAGGGAAAGTTATTTTACTTTTAATTAATTATAAAGTCTTTAAAATCTATTCGAACCAATCAGAGCATGGCCGGAAGTGTGAATGCAAGCTGGCAAGTGGGAACGCAAGCTGGCCAAACTTGGATTTTTGACTGTCTTCGTAATCAGGATATGGGACCGCGCTTTTGAAGTACGTTAGGAGTATAATAGAAGCGCATCGTCATTCAGGCTTGGCGAAAATGTTGTCAGGCTTGGCGCAGAGGGAGAACCTCTGATCCACTGCTGGCGGAACAGGGACCCCGGCTTAGGCGCACATCTGGGCTCGGATGGGAGTTCTTGGGACATGTCCTCGACCTGCCTTGGCGCGACCTTGGCACTTCTAGGACTTGACCTTGATGTCATGAAACACAAGTTTGGGACCAGGAGGGCCTGATATGAGGTACTTGGCCAGTGGCCCAAAATAGGCGCACTGGCGCACTCAGGACTCCGTTCAGGACCTGATATTGAAATGAGGATATCTCCTTCATCTGGACTCCGATTTGAGTCATTCTTTTTGCTTTCTTTCCATATTTTACCTATCTTTCTAACTCTGCACAAGTCTCACAAGATTGATCATTTTCTACTATTTATGGCACGAAATCATTCAAAAGACATGTAAGAGAGGCATATAAAGACATCAAAATCATGCATAAATAACGACTGATCAAATACCCCCAAACCTATCTTTTGCTAGTCCCTTAGCAAAACAAATGCTAACAAAATGAAAAGACTCGATTTTAGTTAAGATAGAACATTTAAACCCCTAGGTTCACCTAGTAGGAGGAGTTTTGTCTCCTGAGGCTTATAACAGTACGATACCCTCAAACGTTTTACTTAAACAAAAAGATGCTAGATAAAGTACTCTTAACAAGCTAATAAGAATCAAAGTAAGTAGACATGCTTTGCAGAACTAAAAGGAATGCCATAGCCGTGAGTGTCATGTGAAGGGGTACGTGTATAAATGCCAATATTTTCAGGTGATCAAGTTTGAAAACAACTTCATCTAAGTGCCCTAGAAAGATTTCGCCTCGACTCTAATCCTCACTAGGCAACTCTCAATTCACACAAGAATCCTAGGCTTACACTCTTTTCAAGCATATGTGATGAGTTTATGTTATGAAATTCAAATTTAATCACATATGAGTAACAATGAAGAGTAGCACTTTATGGAAATAAAGATCTCATGAAAGGAATTGAACTTTAAGAACATAGATACGTACCTTAATCCTCAGCATGATTGTCCATAAGATCAGTTAGGTCTTCCTTTTTAGGTTGTATTGGGGCTAAGCTTTGGGGTTTAGCAAGGAAGGATGGGATTCAAAGAACCTGAGTTGTGCCAAGGCATGAGAAGTCATGAATTGAACTTGGAATTTCTGAACTGAATCCTTTCTTAAGGCCCACGACATTGTGCTTTCCTGATGACTTATTTTGTGGCTCTTGTGGCTTGTTTTGAGGCTCTTGTGGCTTGTTTTGAGGCTCTTGGCTCACTTGGCTCAATTCACTTTGTTTTTCACTTATTTTTTCCTTCTTTTTCTCAACGTTTCTTTCTTTCTTTTGATTTGAACGTTTTTTTTTTTGTTTATGTTCGTCTTTGAATTGAATTGAACCAAGATCATGCAATGATTTCCTCAAATTTTCGTGCAGCTTGCAACTTGTAAAACTTTTCTTTACTTTTGAACTTTCAATTGACGCCAATGTCCTTTGAATTGGGCAGCATCTTCTTTCACCTCTTATTCTCACCATGAATCTCATTTATGGCAACCTTAGCACAAACTGAGGTTATAGGGTATGGCTGTGATGAATGGCTAAGTATTTTGGGTTAGGTTATACTTTGGGTGATGAAAGAAAAGGTTGAGTGTTTGGCTTCAAAATTGGCTTAGGGAGCATGCAATAGGGTAGGATAAGGCCTTTAGCGGTTAAAGCACACATAGCCTACATCATTTCTTATGGCAAAGCATACATTAAATAAAGAGTATCTAAATGATGTTAGTTCTTTAAAATTCAATGAAAATATGATGTAATGAGATCAACAATTAAGAACAAAAGTGATGAGTATTTAAGAGTAGAAACAAGTATATCCCTCAGAAAGAATGGCAATTAGGCTCAAAGATCTCACAGGGTAGTCTCCACTAATTTTCTAAGATTCACTCAAATTCAGTTATTTCGTTCACTTAATCACTTAAAACATGGCATTATGAAGTGCAAATTATGAACTAATTGGCCATGGCATGACTCTTAGTTAAGCAAAGATAGTTAACTTAGCATATACATTCCTATTAACAAGTTATCATACTAATCACAAGCAGAAATTTAAATGTCCTGGCCGTGTATCACCCCCAAACCTACTTGTTTCTATATGCAAAATTTTAAATCCACACCCCCAAACCTAAACTGAACATTGTCCTCAATGTGATAAGCAGTAAGCTTGACAACAGTAGAAAGGTTTGAGAGATATAACGGGCAGCAACAGAAAAGGAAGTGAGAAATACAAACCAGGGCTAGGCTGCCTCCTAGGAGCGCTTTATTTAACTTCTAGGCAAGACGGGGCTGGCATGCTAGGAGCTGATGGTGTGCCCATGATTTCAGTGTCAACATGGAACCGATTATGAGCCTCTTGCTGTAGAATCTGCGCTGCAGCATGGAGAAAAAAGTTAGAGACACAAAAAGGAATCCATCGACGAGAACGTAACTTATCGGGAAAGAGATTGAGGAGTGATTTCAATGAGAGCAGTTGCTGTCCACTCTTGAATGTTTTCCTTGGACAATGCCCGTGGGGGAACAGCTTTCGTTGTGCCCTGTACGTTCTATACTTCATCCTTGGTCCCTTCCGTTGATTTTTCCTTCGGAACTTGAAGAGGGGGACCAAGTTGAGTGCCTTTAGCATATTCTTGGTGTTTTTATGGTGGAACCTGCACGGGAAAAGTTCAACAGCATTAGGAGCTAAATCAGAATTCAAATCCAAGTTTGCCTTATTAAAATGAAAGTTAAATGTTTCAGGATTGAGTTGAGAAAGCGTATTGAATTTCAAAACCGGGTCCTTGTCCTTGGGCAGGGGCTGAGACACGGCTGTCAGCAGATTGAGAGGCACGGGCTGATCCTTGGGTTCTGCCGTGGATGTGTCTTGAAGCGTGGCCGCAGCACTGCGCGTCTCAGATGCGCGCTGGGAAGGTACTGGTGCAGCGGCTAAAGACTTGCCCTGCAGTGAATCAGTTGGCGCAGCTTGGCTCATTGAAGTCGTTCCCTGGACATGTCCAGGTTCTGTGGCGCTGGGCTGTGGCTGCGGCAGGGCATTGAGCAAGTCCTGGGACTCAGCAGGATCCTGGGTTTGCGGCAGGGCGGTAGGCAGAACGTGGTCATGGCTGTGGGACACAACTTGGGGCAGTGCGTTGCTGCTGGGCAGCACATAGGGCAGGGGTATTGGTTTGACCTGGATGTCCTTGTCACCATCATCCGTCCTATTCCCTTCCTCCCAACTTTCTTCCATTTTGCTTTCCAATCTGTTAGGGCAAGGCAAAGAAGTATAGTTAGACATGAAATCAGAATCAGAATCATTATAAAAGGAAGAGTATACTGGAGGGTATGAATTGGGTGCGTCCCACTGCTCAATCTGAGCAGAATCGGGAGACGCTGTCACGACATGGCCTTGGGGGGAATTCATGGCATCCATGGCAAGCACTTGTCGAAGTGTTAGCTTGGTGGTGTCCTTATTATGCTCTTCATTCCCGGCCTCACTTGGTGGGGGATGTGCCCTTTCTTCTGTTTGGCATACAATGAACTCAAACACCCTCTTGGTTTTTTCCAGTATCTCCTCCAAGCGATGTGTTTGCTCTCGTTGTTCTTCACAAAAAGCGGCCATGAATTGATTACAAGCCTCCATGCATTGCTCCAAGGCCCTCAGCGTAGGTAGGAGGTCAGGAGTGGGTTCGGAGTGAGGAACTGTTTGTGGGGAGTTCCATGTGAAATTAGGCTGCTGGCACCACCCTGGGTTGTATGGTTCTGAGTTTTCGTGATTGCTCCACCCCTGATTGAATGAAGTTGGGTATGGATTGTTCCAAGCTCCCGTCTCCATGTACGGATAATCCCATGGTCCCATATCCATGTATGAGTTGTTCATATGTACATGAGAAGGATGACAAACAAAGTTAGTAAACAATCTAAATGAAATTTAAATAGGTACTATACAAAATTTAGTTAACTAAATCTGAATTAATGGGCACCGTTGAGGGACAAGTCCCCGGCAGCGGCGCCAAAAACTTGTTGGTAGATTTAAAGAGCAAGAAATATGCAATTCAATTCTGACAGTTATAAAATCCTTGCAAGTGCACAAATCGATAAGTATAGTATAGTAGCACAGCAAGAGTCGATCCCTCGAGGACTTGTATCAACGTTATGACCAATTTAGTTCAGATTTGTTAACTTAAATAAAAACACACACACACACACACAGGGGGGGGTTTATGATGTGATAACTGAAATTTAAAGACAAGTAAATCAAAGTGCAGAAAATAACAATGCAAGAATGAAAGGTTGTTAACTAAGGCGAATTAAGGCTTACTATCCACTCTAACCAATTATAGTTCTTAACCAGATTTCCTTGATCAAATTACTATGCATTTTCTGAATTAGGTGCCCGTGCCTAGGACCTGGCGTTGGTTCACTAGACACATCTTATTCCCTCTTACTTAGCATGTTCTAAACAGGGCATATGCCTAGAACGTCTATCACCTACCTTTTAAGATGATGCATGAAGTTTAAAGAGAATTTAATGACACCACATTAGCCTAGCAAAGTGGCATGCAATCCTAGGTCGTCATGAGTTAAGATTACAAGTACGAATACTTTCGATGCTCCAAATCACAAGATGATATGACTGTCACTCAAGCAATTACATCTATAATTATATGCAAACAAGGTAGCTAATCTTATAGGCATAAATTAAGTTCATTAAGCATAGTAATCCAACTTATTCAGCATGCATAGCAATCATAATCAAGAGCCAGAAATCTAATCAATAAGCTAACATGGCTAGGGCTTCAAGCAGCCCTAATCCTAATGACTACTCACACATAACTGAAATAAACACAAGTATAATTGAATCCATAAGTAAATTGCAATAATGAAAATAAGGGTACAGAAGAGATTGTTAAGAACAGATGCAGCAGAAGACACGGCAGGGCCTTCTTCTCCAAGCTCCACGTCCAATAATCTAAGTGAAAGATTATCTCCGAAAATATATGGTCCCTAATTCTCTAGAAAACCAAAACGGAACTCTGTGGCTCAGGTCTCTGTTTTCCCAGAAACCAAAACGTCCCTAGCTAATTCTCTCTCCCCAAAACACTGAACAAAGGCTCCCTTTTATAGACAAAGGGAAAACCTTGTTCTATAAGGATTGGTATAACCTTGTTCTATACAGATTGGTAAAACCATGTCCTATAGGAATAGGGAAAGTTATTTTACTTTTAATTAATTATAAAGTCTTTAAAATCTATTCGAACCAATCAGAGCATGGCCGGAAGTGTGAATGCAAGCTGGCAAGTGGGAACGCAAGCTGGCCAAACTTGGATTTTTGACTGTCTTCGTAATCAGGATATGGGACCGCGCTTTTGAAGTACGTTAGGAGTATAATAGAAGCGCATCGTCATTCAGGCTTGGCGAAAATGTTGTCAGGCTTGGCGCAGAGGGAGAACCTCTGATCCACTGCTGGCGGAACAGGGACCCCGGCTTAGGCGCACATCTGGGCTCGGATGGGAGTTCTTGGGACATGTCCTCGACCTGCCTTGGCGCGACCTTGGCACTTCTAGGACTTGACCTTGATGTCATGAAACACAAGTTTGGGACCAGGAGGGCCTGATATGAGGTACTTGGCCAGTGGCCCAAAATAGGCGCACTGGCGCACTCAGGACTCCGTTCAGGACCTGATATTGAAATGAGGATATCTCCTTCATCTGGACTCCGATTTGAGTCATTCTTTTTGCGTTCTTTCCAGATTTTACCTATCTTTCTAACTCTACACAAGGCTCACAAGATTGATCATTTTCTACTATTGATGGCACGAAATCATTCAAAAGACATGTAAGAGAGGCATATAAAGACATCAAAATGTTGCATAAATAACGACTGATCACCCGTGCCTAGGACCTGGCGTTGGTTCACTAGACACATCTTATTCCCTCTTACTTAGCATGTTCTAAACAGGGCATATGCCTAGAACGTCTATCACCTACCTTTTAAGATGATGCATGAAGTTTAAAGAGAATTTAATGACACCACATTAGCCTAGCAAAGTGGCATGCAATCCTAGGTCGTCATGAGTTAAGATTACAAGTACGAATACTTTCGATGCTCCAAATCACCAGATGATATGACGGTCACTCAAGCAATTACATCTATAATTATATGCAAACAAGGTAGCTAATCTTATAGGCATAAATTAAGTTCATTAAGCTTGGTAATCCAACTTATTCAGCATGCATAGCAATCATAATCAAGAGCCAGAAATCCAATCAATAAGCTAACATGGCTAGGGCTTCAAGCAGCCCTAATCCTAATGACTACTCACACATAACTGAAATAAACACAAGTATAATTGAATCCATAAGTAAATTGCAATAATGAAAATAAGGGTACAGAAGAGATTGTTAAGAACAGATGCAGCAGAAGACACGGCAGGGCCTTCTTCTCCAAGCTCCACGTCCAATAATCTAAGTGAAAGATTATCTCCGAAAATATATGGTCCCTAATTCTCTAGAAAACCAAAACGGAACTCTGTGGCTCAGGTCTCTGTTTTCCCAGAAACCAAAAACGTCCCTAGCTAATTATCTCTCTCCAAAACACTGAACAAAGGCTCCCTTTTATAGACAAAGGGAAAACCTTGTTCTATAAGGATTGGTATAACCTTGTTCTATACAGATTGGTAAAACCATGTCCTATAGGAATAGGGAAAGTTATTTTACTTTTAATTAATTATAAAGTCTTTAAAATCTATTCGAACCAATCAGAGCATGGCCGGAAGTGTGAATGCAAGCTGGCAAGTGGGAACGCAAGCTGGCCAAACTTGGATTTTTGACTGTCTTCGTAATCAGGATCTGGGACCGCGCTTTTGAAGTACGTTAGGAGTATAATAGAAGCGCATCGTCGTTCAGGCTTGGCGCAAATGTTGTCATGCTTGGCGCAGAGGGAGAACCTCGGATCCACCGCTGGCGGAACAGGGACCCCGGCTTGGGCGCACTTCTGGGCTCGGATGGGAGTTCTTGGGACATGTCCTCGACCTGCCTTGGCGCGACCTTGGCACTTCTAGGACTTGACCTTGATGTCATGAAACACAAGTTCGGGACCCGGAGGGCCTGATATGAGGTACTTGGCCAGTGGCCCAAAATAGGAGCACTGGCGCACTGGCGCACTCAGGACTCCGTTCAGGACCTGATATTGAAATGAGGATATCTCCTTCATCTGGACTCCGATTTGAGTCATTCTTTTTGCGTTCTTTCTAGATTTTACCTATCTTTCTAACTCTGCACAAGTCTCACAAGATTGATCATTTTCTACTATTGATGGCACGAAATCATTCAAAAGACATGTAAGAGAGGCATATAAAGACATCAAAATGATGCATAAATAACGACTGATCAAAGGTCATCCGTCATGCAAGACTGAGCAATTGTCTCCCGTAGCAGTAAGTCCATTGTGTTTAACGGAAAATCTACAATAGGCTCGGTAGGGTACTGGATGGTGTCATGGATGGAGAATGTCCGAAGCTAGTCCAGGACCTTGATGGAGACCTGGCCCTTTCTGACGTCGATGAGGCACTCGGCTGTGGCTAGTAAGGGCCTTCCGAAGATGAGGGGAGGATCCTCACTTTTGTCAATTCTGTCCATTCTTAGTACATAGAAGTCTGCAGGGATGCATGTATCTCCGATTTGTACCAGTACGTCCTCAAGAACCCCCATTAGGTTGGTTACAGAAGCGTTAGCCAACCTGACACATAGGTGCGTGGGCTTGAGTGCGCCTAGGTTGAGTGACCTGTAAATGTGGAATGGCATGATGTTCACTGATGCTCCCGTGTCGCAAAGGCAATGTTCGAATCTTTTTGACTGAATGACACATGGAAGGGATGGCGGCCCAGGATCATTGGCCTTAAGGGGCATGCGCAACATTATTAGCTAACTCAAAAGTGACTTTTTTAGAATTGGAATTCTGAGGTTTAGAGTTAGAAGTATTCGAGTGCTGCGACTTGGGCTTAGGAGCAGGTTGTATGCCAGCCGTGGCCGAAGTAGGCGCAGTGTCAGGTCCTCCTTGCGAAAGGGCACTTGGTGACTCATTGGACTGGTTCTGCGCCAGAGGTGTTGGCTGTGGCATGTTTTGCGGCGCGCCTTGGTCGGTGATCCTTGGCAGAGTAGGTTGAGGATTAGTTTCAGGTCCTTCGAGGGTGGCATATGTGGGGTCTTGAAGTGGTGTTTCCTTCTCCAGCGTGATGGCATTAGCCGTAGGATTGTCAAATCCTTTCGGATTTACCAGGACTTGACTCGGTAGCTTGCCCTGCTCCCGCTGATTTAGTTGGTTCGCCACCTTTCCCATTTGACGCTCCAAGTTTGCAATTGCATTTTTGAAGTCTCCCGTCTGACTCTGGCTATCGTGCATGAATTTTATGAGTTGAGCCTGCTGTTGAGTCAGGATATGGATGGAGTCCTCAACAGACTTGCTTCCGCCATTCTCAAAGGCGGTCCTTGCTTCCTCGGCTGTGCCTTCTAGAATCCCTTGGGATTGAGAATCCACCATTGTCCGATTGCTAGTTTTCAAGCCTCCATAGAAGTATAGCATAAGATGATGGACATCAATATGGTGGTGGGGGCACGCATGTAACATCTGATTGAACCGCTACCAAAACTCATAGAAAGACTCCTCCATGTCTTGCCGTGGGTTCATGATCTTGGACTTTAACTCATTTGTCTTTTCCACGGGAAAGTACTGTGTTAAGAATTTGGACGTCAAGTCCCTCCAAGAGTGAATGGAAGCCGGCGCCAATGAATGAAACCATGTCTTGGCGCGATCCTTGAGACTGAAGTGAAAGAGCCGCAGGCGGATTTCAGATTCTGTCATACCATTGATGCGCAGTGTTGAACAAACCTCAACAAATTCCTTGATATGAAAGTGCGGGTCCTCGCCAGCAAGGCCGTGGAATGTAGGCAGCATGTGACTCAGGAAATTGATCCTCCGAGACATGGGGCATGGCAAAATCCTTAAGGCGCCATGGGGCTTGCGGTACTAGGCCACGTTCCAGGACCTGCTCTTCTCTGTGGTCCGCCATCCTCCTTGGGCTTGGTGGAGGGGAGCCGTGGACTGAAGATGCTTGCGATGATGGTCCACTTGATGACCCGTGCACTGAACCTTGGAATGACATACACGGGTACCTAACAAAAAGAAAAAAAAAACTAAGTTACATATCTAAACTTAAATGGCACCGTTGAGGGACAAGTCCCCGGCAACGGCGCCAAAAACTTGTTGGTAGATTTAAAGAGCAAGAAATATGCAATTCAATTCTAACAGTTATAAAATCCTTGCAAGTGCACAAATCGATAAGTATAGCATAGTAGCACAGCAAGAGTCGATCCCTCGAGGACTTGTATCAATGTTATGATCAATTTAGTTCAGATTTGTTACCTAAAATAAACACACACACACACACAGGGGGGGGGGGGGGGGGTGGGTTTATGATGTGATACCTGAAAGTTAAAGACAAGTAATCAAAGTGCAGAAAATAACAATGCAAGAATGAAAAGTTGTTAACTAAGGCGAATTAAGGCTTACTATCCACTCTAACCAATTATAGCTCTTAACCAAATTTCCTTGACCTAATTACTATGCATTTTCTGAATTAGGTGCCCGTGCCTAGGACCTGGCGTTGGTTCACTAGACACATCTTATTCCCTCTTACTTAGCATGTTCTAAACAGGGCATATGCCTAGAACGTCTATCACCTACCTTTTAAGATGATGCATGAAGTTTAAAGAGAATTTAATGACACCAAATTAGCCTAGCAAAGTGGCATGCAATCCTAGGTCGTCATGAGTTAAGATTACAAGTACGAATACTTTCGATGCTCCAAGTCACAAGATGATATGACGGTCACTCAAGCAATTACATCTATAATTATATGCAAACAAGGTAGCTAATCTTATAGGCATAAATTAAGTTCATTAAGCATAGTAATCCAACTTATTCAGCATGCATAGCAATCATAATCAAGAGCCAGAAATCCAATTAACAAGCTAACATGGCTAGGGCTTCAAGAAGCCCTAATCCTAATGACTACACACACATAACTGAAATAAACACAAGTATAATTGAATCCATAAGTAAATTGCAATAATGAAAATAAGGGTACAGAAGAGATTGTTAAGAACAGATGCAGCAGAAGACACGGAAGGGCCTTCTTCTCCAAGCTCCACGTCCAATAATCTATGTGAAAGATTATCTCCCAAAATATGGTCCCTAATTCTCTAGAAAACCAAAACGGAACTCTGTGGCTCAGGTCTCTGTTTTCCCAGAAACAAAAACGCCCCCAATCCTCTATCTGATTCTCCTTTTTATAGACAAGGGAAAACCTTGTTTTATAAGGATTGGTATAACCTTGTTCTATACAGATTGGTAAAACCATGTCCTATAGGAATAGGGAAAGTTATTTTACTTTTAATTAATTACAAAGTCTTTAAAATCTATTCGAACCAATCAGAGCACGGCCGGGAGTGTGAATGCAGGCTGGCAAGTGGGAACGCAAGCTGGCCAAACTTGGAATTTTGACTGTCTTCGTAATCAGGATCCGGGACTGCGCTTTTGAAGTACGTTAGGAGTATAATAGAAGTGCATCGTCGTTCAAGCTTGGCGCAAATGTTGTCAGGCTTAGCGCAGAGGGAGAACCTCTGATCCACCGCTGGCGGAACAGGGACCCCGGGCTTAGGCGCACATCTGGGCTCGGATGGGAGTTCTTGGGACATGTCCTCGACCTGCCTTGGCGCGACCTTGGCACTTCTAGGACTTGACCTTGATGTCATGAAACACAGGTTTGAGACCCGGAGGGCCTGATATAAGGTACTTGGCCAGTGGCCCAAAACAGGCGCACTGGCGCACTGGCGCACTCAGGACTCCGTTCAGGACCTGATATTGAAATGAGGATATCTCCTTCATCTGGACTCCGATTTGAGTCATTCTTTTTGCCTTCTTTCCAGATTTTACCTATCTTTCTAACTCTGCACAAGTCTCACAAGATTGATCATTTTATACTATTGATGGCACGAAATCATTCAAAAGACATGTAAGAGAGGCATATAAAGACATCAAAATGATGCATAAATAACGACTGATCACTACCCACATTCCACGGCCTTGCTGGCGAGGACCCGTACTTTCATATCAAGGAATTTGTTGTGGTTTGTTCAACACTGTGCATCAATGGTATGACAGAATTTGAAATCCGCCTACGGCTCTTTCTCTTCAGTCTCAAGGAACCCGCCAAGACTTGGTTTCATTCACTGGCGCCGGTTTCCATTCACTCTTGGAGGGACTTGACGTCCAAATTCTTAACACAGTACTTTCCCATGGAAAAGACTAATGAGTTAAAGTGCAAGATCATGAACCCATGGCAAGACATGGAGGAGTCTTTGTACGAGTTTTGGGAGTGGTTCAATTAGATGCTACGGGTGTGCCCCCACCACCATATTGATGCCCATCATCTTATGCTATACTTCTATACAGGGGTCCCTCCTCTAGAGCTACGGGTGATGCATCCGCCAAATACAAAGATGACGCCATTTCTCAGCTCACGGCAATGGTGAAACAGTTGTGTAGCGAGAAAGCCAAAGAAGTTCACATCTGCGAGGTATGTTCAATTTAGGCCCACAAATCCCAGGACTGCCTGGTTGTGGAAAATACCAACTTTGCTGGAGGGTTCAATAGAAATTCTCGACCCCGGAATGACCCATATTCCAACACTTACAATCCGGGGTGGAACAATCATCCAAATTTCCATTGGAGCAACAATCAAGCAGCCGCAAATCCCTTGCCACCCCCTGGATTTGAGCAGCAAGCCGCAGGGCCTCAGGGGAACTATCATGGTCCTTCCTCAAATCAGAATGGCAGAAGCAAGTCGCTTGAGGACTCCCTCCATATCCTGACTTAACAACATGCTCAATTCATAAAATTCATGCATGATAGCAAGAGTCAGACGGGAGACATGAAAAATGCAATTGTAAACTTGGATCGTCAAATGGGACAGGTGGCGAACCAACTAAATCAGCGAGAGCAGGGTAAGCTATCGAGTCAAGTCCTGGTAAATCCGAAAGGATTTCACAATTCTACGGCTAATGCCATCACGCTGGAGAGGGAAACACCACTTCAAGACCCCACATATGCCACCCTCGGAGGACCTTAAACCGAGCCTCAACCTACTTTGCCAAGGATCGCCGACCAGGGCGCGCCGAAAATCACGCCACAGCCAACACCTCTGGCGCATAACCGGCCCAACGAGTCACCAAGTGCCCTACCGCAAGAAGGGCCTGACACTGCGCCTACTTCGGCCACGGCTGGCATGCAACCTGCTCCTAATCCCAAGTCGCATCACTCGAATACTTCTAACTCTAAACCTCAAAATTCCAATTCCAAAAAAGTCACTTTTGAGTAAGCTAATAATGTTTATTATCCATTTCCTCGCAGGTTCCAAAACAGGAATAAGCAAAGGGAGGACTTTGAGGAAGAGATCATCAGCATGTTGCAGAAGTTTCAGATCACACTGCCTTTCCATAAAATTGTCAAGCACATGCCTATCGTTGTGAAGCTGATCAAGGACTTAGTTGCAGGAAATAGTGGTTTTAGCTCCACGGACACCAATGACATCCCTAAGGCCTGCTCGGCTGCCCTTTTGCGCATGCCCCTTAAGGCCAACGATCCTGGGCCTCCATCCCTTCCATGTGTCATTCACTCAACCTAGGCACAGACTTCTACGTACTAATAATGGCTAGAATTGAGAAAAGTGAGGACCTCCCCTCATCTTCGGAAGGCCCTTACTAGCCACAGCTGAGTGCCTCATCGACGTTAGAAAGGGCCAAGTCTCCATCAAGGTCCTGGACCAGCTTCGGACATTCTCCATCCATGACACCATCCAGTATCCTGCCGAGCCTACTGTAGATTTTCCGTTAAACACAATGGACTTACTGCTACGGGAGACAATTGCTCATTCTTGCATGACGGATGACCTTGAGAAGGCCGTCACTAGTAACCCACACACTTTGGATTCACTTGCAGATAGCTTGATCAAAGAGGTACGAGCCCTTGACATCTTGCCAGCCATCCCATTCCACTGGCCTCCCTTCGAAGCATTACCACTCACAAGTCAGAAAACCCTGCCGTCCATCATAAAGGCTCCTGAACTCGAGCTGAAGCCCTTGCCCGAGCACTTAAAGTATGCATATTTGGGCGACAATCAAACCCTTCCAGTCATCATTGCGTCTACCCTAAGTACGAAAGAGGAAGAGGCATTGGATCATGTCCTTAAGGTCAATCAAACGGCAATTGGATGGACAATAGCTGACATCAAAGGCATAAGTCCCACAAAATGCATGCAACGGATACTGGTGGAGGAAGACTCCAAACCATCACGTGAGGCGCAGAGGCGATTGCATCCACCTATGAATGAGGTCGTGAAGAAAGAGGTCCTAAAGCTTCTGGACGTTGGAATCATCTATATAATTAGTGACTCCAAGTGGGTGAGCCCAGTCCAGGCATTGCCAAAGAAAAGTGGGATCACAGTGGTTAAAAACGAGCATGATGATCTTGTACCTCAACGGATTCAAACATGATGGAGAGTGTGCATTGACTATCGAAAGCTAAATATAACCACACGCAAGGACCACTTTCCTTTGCCCTTCATTGATCAAATGCTCGAGCGCCTGGCTGGACACTCCTACTATTGCTTCTTAGATGGCTACTCAGGATACAATCAGATTGCTATTGCACCTGAAGCTCAAGAAAAAACAAAATTCACACGCCCATATGGCACTTTTGCATACAGAAGAATGCCATTTGGATTGTGCAATGCCCCAGCTGCCTTTCAGCGTTCCATGATGAGCATCTTCTCCGATATGGTGGAAGATATAATTGAAGTGTTCATGGACGACTTCTCGGTATTTGGACATTCATTTGAACTGTGCTTAGTTAACCTAACCCGAGTACTGGAATGGTGCAGAGAAAGCAACTTAGTGGTGAACTGGGAAAAGTGCCATTTCATGGTACAACAGGGAATTGTCTTGGGTCATGTGATCTCTAGCCGAGGCATAGAAGTGGACAAAGCAAAGTTAGACATAGTAGAGAGGCTTTCGTACCCCACTACAGTCAAAGAGGTTTGATCGTTCTTAGGGCATGCTGGATTTTTACCGTAGATTCATCAAAGATTTCTCGAAAATCACAAGACCTTTGTGTGATCTTCTAGCCAAGGACGCCACATTTGAGTTCACTAAGGGATGCCATGAGGCATTCAACACACTCAAGGCAAAGCTCACGGCATCGCCCATCATCATGCCACTGAATTTGGACTTACCATTCGAACTAATGTGTGATGCCTCGGACTTCGCCATAGGAGCTGTTTTGGGACAGGGTGTTGACAAGCTCCCTCATGTCATTTACTACGCAAGTCGAACCCTGAATGATGCCCAGCTGAACTACTCCACCACCGAGAAGGAGCTCCTTGCTGTTATCTTTGCCCTTGACAAGTTACGCTCATATCTAATTCAAACCAAGGTCATAGTATACATGGATCATGCTGCCTTGAAGTATTTGCTCACTAAAAAGGACACCAAGCCAAGGTTGCTATGTTGGATGCTACTGCTCCAGGAATTCGACCTTGAAATCAGAGACAAGAAGGGTAGCGAAAATGTGGTCGCTGACCATATGAGCCGATTTCTTCACAGATCCAATGAAGAGGCCGATCAGTTGCCCCTCCTCGAGACCTTTCCAGATGAACAGCTCTTCGCAATCCAAGCTTTTATCCATGGTACGCCGATCTCATTAATTACCTTGTCACTAAGGAAATTCCTTCATCTTTAAACAGGTACCAAAAGGACAACCTGGCTAAACAAGCTAAGTACTTCATATGGGATGAGCCGTACCTATGGAAGCATTGTCATGACCAAATCATTCGGCGCTGCATCCCCGAAGACGAGATGGAATCCATCTTGACATTTTGCCATAGCTTGGCATGTGGGGGCCATTTTGGAGCTAAGAAGACAGCCCTCAAGGAACTACGAAGTGGACTCTACTGGCCCACACTTTTCAAGGATGCACACGAATTTGTACTCACCTGTGACCGCTGCCAACGCCTAGGTAACATCGGCCCTCGAAATCAAATGCCATTACACCCTATTCTTGTGGTCTAAATCTTCGACGTATGGGGCATTGATTTTATGGGGCCTTTTCTGAATTCCTTTGGAAATCTTTATATTCTGCTTGCAGTTGATTATATCTCCAAATGGGTGGAAGCAATTCCCACCAAAACTAACGACGCCAAAGTAGTGGTGCGTTTTTTGCAGAGTCACATCTTAGCCAGATTTGGCGCACCTAGGGCAATCATCAGTGATGGGGGGGCACACTTCTGCAATCATTCGTTTGCAGCCCTAATGAAGAAGTATGGCGTCACCCACAAGGTCTCAACACTGTATCACCCTCAAACGAGTGGGTAAGCGGAAGTGTCAATCGGGAAGTAAAGGCCATATTGGAAAAAAGGGTAAATCCTAACCTCAAAAATTGGTCCAGCAAATTGAATGATGCGCTGTGGGCCTATCGGACCGCATACAAGACCCCGATTGGCATGTCTCCCTTCCGGCTTCTTTTTGGAAAAGGCTGCCACCTACTAGTGGAATTGGAGCATAAAGCATTCTGGGCTATTAAGCAGATGAACATGAACATCGATGATGGTGGAATACATAGGAAGCTTCAGCTAAGTGAATTAGAGGAGTTGTGAAACGAGGCCTTCGACAGTGGTTGTATCTACAAGGAAAAGACCAAAGCTTTCCCGACAAGCTCATTCAGCCCAAGGACTTTCACATCGGACAGGAAGTCCTCCTCTTTGACTCCCGGCTCAGACTAATGCCAGGTAAGTTGCGTTCAAGATGGACCGGACCATTTATTATTACTAACGTTTTTCCTCACGGTGCAGTTAAAATCCAGAACCCGGAACGGCAGGATCTGTTCAAGGTAAATGACCATCACCTCAAACACTACTTCTAGGACCTCTCTAATCCAAGCGCAGTCAACCCTGCAACTCCGCATGCGCCCAGACGTTAAATAAAGCGCTCCTAGGTGGAAGCCTAGCCCTGGTTTTTATTTCTCACTTCCTTTGTTGTTTCTACCCGTTATATCTCTCAAACCTTTCTACTGTTGTCATGCTTACTACTTATCACATTGAGGAAATTGTTCAGTTTAGGTTTGGGGGTGTGCATTTAAAATTTTGCATATAGAAACAAGTAGGTTTGGGGGTGATACACGGCCAGGACATTTAAATTTCTGCTTGTGATTAGTATGATAACTTGTTAATAGGAATGTATATGCTAAGTTAACTATCTTTGCTTTACTAAGAGTCATGCCAAGGTCAAGTAGTTCAAAATATGCACTTCACAATGCCATGTTTTAATTGATTAAGTGAACGAAATAACTGAATTTGAGTGAACCTTAGAAAATTAGTGGAGACTACTGATCAGTCGTTATTTATGCATCATTTTGAGGTCTTTATATGCCTCTCTTACATGTCTTTTGAATGATTTCGTGCCATCAATAGTAGAAAATGATCAATCTTGTGAGACTTGTGCAGAGTTAGAAAGATAGGAAAAATCTGGAAAGAACGCAAAAAGAATGACTCAAATCGGAGTCCAGATGAAGGAGATGTCCTCATTTCAATATCAGGTCCTGAACGGAGTCCTGAGTGCGCCAGTGCGCCTATTTTGGGCCACTGGCCAAGTACCTCATATCAGGCCCTCCGGGTCCCGAACTTGTGTTTCATGACATCAAGGTCAAGAACTAGAAGTGCCAAGGCCGCGCCAAGGCAGGTCGAGGACATGTCCCAAGAACTCCCATCCGATCCCAGAAGTGCGCTCAAGCCGGGGTCCCTGTTCCGCCAGCGGTGGATCAGAGGTTCTCCCTCTGCGCCAAGCCTGACAACATTTGCGCCAAGCCTGAACGACGATGCGCTTCTATTATACTCCTAACGTACTTCAAAAGCGCGGTCCCAGATCCTGATTACGAAGACAGTCAAAAATCCAAGTTTGGCCAGCTTGCGTTCCCACTTGCCAGCCTGCATTCACACTTCCGGCCATGCTCTGATTGGTTAGAATAGATTTTAAAGACTTTATAATTAATTAAAAGTAAAATAACTTTCCCTATTCCTATAGGACATGGTTTTACCAATCTGTATAGAACAAGGTTTTCCCTTTGTCTATAAAAGGGAGCCTTTGTTCAGTGTTTAGGGGGGAGATAATTAGCTAGGGACGTTTTGGTTTCTGGGAAAACAGAGACCTGAGCCACAGAGTTCCGTTTTGGTTTTCTAGAGAATTAGGGACCATATATTTTCGGAGATAATCTTTCACTTAGATTATTGGACGTGGAGCTTGGAGAAGAAGGCCCTGCCGTGTCTTCTGCTGCATCTGTTCTTAACAATCTCTTCTGTACCCTTATTTTCATTATTACAATTTACTTATGGATTCAATTATACTTGTGTTTATTTCAGTTATATGTGAGTAGTCATTAGGATTAGTGCTGCTTGAAGCCCTAGCCATGTTAGCTTGTTAATTGGATTTCTGGCTCTTGATTATGATTGCTATGCATGCTGAATAAGTTGGATTACTATGCTTAATGAACTTAATTTATGCCTATAAGATTAGCTACCTTGTTTGCATATAATTATAGATGTAATTGCTTGAGTGACCGTCATATCATCTTGTGATTTGGAGCATCGAAAGTATTCGTACTTGTAATATTAACTCATGACGACCTAGGATTGCATGCCACTTTGCTAGGCTAATGTGGTGTCATTAAATTCTCTTTAAACTTCATGCATCATCTTAAAAGGTAGGTGATAGACGTTCTAGGCATATGCCCTGTTTAGAACATGCTAAGTAAGAGGGAATAAGATGTGTCTAGTGAACCAACGCCAGGTCCTAGGCACGGGCACCTAATTCAGAAAATGCATAGTAATTTGATCAAGGAAATCTGGTTAAGAGCTATAATTGGTTAGAGTGGATAGTAAGCCTTAATTCGCCTTAGTTAACAACCTTTCATTCTTGCATTGTTATTTTCTGCACTTTGATTTACTTGTCTTTAAATTTCAGTTATCACATCATAAACCCCCCCCCTGTGTGTGTGTGTGTGTGTGTGTGTGTTTTTATTTAAGTTAACAAATCTGAACTAAATTGGTCATAACGTTGATACAAGTCCTCGAGGGATCGACTCTTGCTGTGCTACTATACTATACTTATCGATTTGTGCACTTGCAAGGATTTTATAACTGTTAGAATTGAAGTGCATATTTCTTGCTCTTTAAATCTACCAACAAGTTTTTGGCGCCGTTGCCGGGGACTTGTCCCTCAACGGTGCCCATTCAAGTTTAGATTTGTAACTTAGTTTTTTTTTCTTTTTTGTTAGGTACCCGTGTATGTCATTCCAAGGTTCAGTGCACGGGTCATCAAGTGGACCATCATCGCAAGCATCTTCAGTCCACGGCTCCCCGCCACCAAGCCCAAGGAGGATGGCGGACCACAGAGAAGAGCAGGGCCTGGAACGTGGCCTAGTACCGCAAGCCCCATGGCGCCTTAAGGATTTTGCCATGCCCCATGTCTCGGAGGATCAATTTCCAATTGTTTTTCCCGAGTCAACTGTGGCAAACTTCGAATTAAAGTCGGGGACAATTCACATGCTGCCTACATTCCACGGCCTTTCTGGCGAGGACCCGCACTTTCATATCAAGGAATTTGTTGAGGTTTGTTCAACACTGCGCATCAATTGTAACAACCCGGAATTTCAATTATTGGATTTAATTAAATAATTATGTAAAATGACGATTTTGCCCTTGCTTGTTAAAGGGCATGGAAATCAAGTTTTGTTTCGAAACCTTTTCGGTGGTGTTTTGTATACCGTTGCGTAGGTCTCGAACTCACGAGTTCGTAGACAGGCGGCACACGGAAAACGGAGTTCGTAGACGAGAGTTATGGGTCTAAATGTGCAAGGGCATTTTGGTAATTTTCCATGGAGGGGAGATATTTTGGTAACAAATCAGATAAGTCTGATTTGTTTCATCCTCATCTTCATTTCATCTTCATCTCACTCATCTCTCTCTGTGACAAAACAAACACACAAACCCAAACCACCCGAACCGTGCGAAATTCACCCAAACACCCACAAAAGTCAACATTGATTTCAAGGCCTCATCTTCCAGTTTTGATCCACTAATCGTGTTCTACTCCTTCCCGTGATCACAACCGTACCAACCATCGAAGGAGAGGACCACGGAGGAAGCCGAACCGAGAATAGGAAGTTTCGGACTTTCCGATCGATTTTCCGGCTAGCACAGGCGATACTGCTCCAGGAACCTCAGGGGAGCGTACAGTTCGGGATTGAGCGTGCTTGAACAGGTTTGTGAGTGGACTTTGATTTATAAACTATAATGCATGCATAAATGTATCTTTGATTTAAATACTGTTGAGTATGAGTGAAATGAATTTCTGGATTTTAGAAATGATACTGGACACATATTTTACAATATTTCAGTGAAAGTATGTTTTGAGAAATGGCCTGGTTTTTGTACTTGATTTTGATATCGTTTTGACGTGGTAACTATTTGAGTATGTGATTTGGGTTGAGACCCATAATTGTGATTTTACCGATTTTGGCCATAAAATGATATTTTAAAGAATTTGGCTTAGGCCGCGAAACAAGATTTCGAAGTATGGATTTGATTCACTGATTCCCGTCCCGATGATTGTTGTTGCTCTGACTGGTGTTGAGGAGTATGACTCTACCAGTTGTTGAGGGTTCGGACCTTAGGTGTTGAGGAGTATGTCTCCGCCGGGTCGCGAAACTGTATATGCATAGTACAGATATTACAGACAGTACATATGGTACACAGAGTTGTACAGATTTGAACACATCTCAAGGGATACCCTGATGTGTTATGAATATGTCGGGAACAGTGAATTCTTGATTTTGAGATATTATGTGTCCGATTGAACCAAATGATTTGAATTTGAGATAATTTGTGTCCAGATTGAATTATATGATTTTAAACTCCTTTGAAGAGAGTTTTCAAACCAAATTGTGGATTACGAGGTATTTTTATTATACAGATTTTATGTGAGTCCAATTCATGATTTTAAAGATAAATGTGAATTTTGGATGATTTACATATGATGCTTTTATATGATAAATTGTTTTATGTTATGCATGCATGATTTTATAAATGGAGGGGAAGAAAGGTAATTCTTCGAAAAGGAATTTATAAATGATTATTTTTGTCCACTCACAACTTTTGTGTTTAAATCCCCCTTCAGGCAGTTGAGTAGAGTTTACGCGAACATTGATCTCGAGGCTGAGGCATTAGGATTCTGACTGCGCTGTGTTGTATATTTGAGTAGGATATCTAAATTTTATTCTTGATCCTACTTAGACGCTCTGATATTATGTTGCATTTGATTTGTCGTTAATTACGGGAATTATTGAGTTCTTAAGTCCCTTGTCTGACAAGAGGAAGTATTTATTATGGTTATTATAATTTGTATGGATTGAAGGGTATTTTGGGAACCTTTTCTTAGGTTGTCAGACGGGATCAGGGTTCTTCCCGGATTTCGAGGGGAAATTCGGGACGGGTCCTGACAATTGGTATCAGAGCACTAGGTCAAATTCCTGTAGACTGTACACTACGTGTACAATTATTTTGGTATCGATGAGTATAGTTCTTTTCAGCGTAATGCCTCCGAGACGCGAGTTCCGTCAACCGTCGGAAAATATGGGGGACACACCTGAACCTACAGTGGAGCCTGATATGAGGCAGACACTGGAACAATTAGGTCATGCGTTGACTTCTGTACTTCAGAGTAGGACTGCTACTGAAAGTTCGGACATTGAGAGAGCCCAGAGATTAGGGGCTACCATATAGATGGGCGAGTCTAGCCCAGAGGATGTAGAGAATTGTCTCCGATTGGTTGGGACATGGGTATTAGTACTCCTACTGGGAATATGTTAGTGGCGAATCTCGTGATTCGAAATTGTCCAGTGTTAGTGGAAGGTCATGCATTAGAGGCAGATTTAATTCCCCTAGATATTTTTGATTTTGATGTGATTCTGGGGATGGATTGGTTGACTATGCACCATGCCTCTATTGATTGTTATGACAAGAGAGTGGATTTCCGGAGTCCAGGTTTACCGGAACTTACATTCAGAGGAGATCGTAGGGTACTACCCTGTGGAGTGATATCAGCTTTGACCGCTGAGAAATTGTTGAGGAAAGGTTGTGAGGGTTACTTGGCTCATGTGTTTGATTCTCGGGAAACTTCGATGAGAGTGGAGGATATTCCCGTGGTGAGTGAATTCTCTGATGTGTTTCCAGATGATCTTCCGGGATTGCCACCTCACCGGGAGATTGAGTTCACCATCGAGCTTTTGCCAGGTACTCAACCTATCTCACAGGCACCGTATAGGATGGCACCGGCAGAATTGCGAGAGTTAAAGACTCAGTTGCAGGACTTGGTGAATATGGGATTTATTCGCCCAAGTGTTTCACCTTGGGGTGCACCAGTGTTATTTGTGAGGAAAAAGGATGGTGGGTTGAGGTTGTGTATCGACTACCGGAAGCTAAACATGGCTACGGTGCGGAATAAGTATCCTTTGCCAAGGATAGATGATTTGTTTGATCAACTTAAGGGGGCAAAATATTTTTCGAAAATTGACCTTCGATCCGGATACCACCAGTTGAGGATCAGAGAAGGGGATGTTGAGAAAACAGCTTTCAGGACTCGTTATGGTCATTATGAGTTCCTGGTGATGCCTTTCGGGTTGACTAATGCTCCAGCAGCATTTATGGATTTGATGAACAGGGTGTTCCAAAAGTATTTGGATCGGTTTGTGATTGTGTTCATTGATGACATCTTGGTGTATTCGAGGAGTGCTAAGGCACATGAGAAGCACTTAAGGTTGGTGCTGAATATGCTTAGGAAAAAGCATTTGTTTGCCAAATTCAGTAAATGCCAGTTTTGGTTGACTGAAGTTGGATTCTTAGGTCATGTGATTTCGGCTGAGGGTATCAGCGTAGATCCCCAAAAGATTGAGGCAGTGGCAAACTGGGAGCAACCGAGGACAGTGACAGAGGTGAGGAGTTTTCTGGGTTTGGCAGGATATTATCGACGGTTCGTAGAAGGATTTTCTACGATAGCAGGGCCGTTGACTCGGTTGACGAGGAAAGGAGTCAAGTTTGACTGGGGAGCTGATTGTGAACAGGGATTTCAGGAGCTGAAGAGGAGGTTGACTTCTGCTCCAGTATTGACCATTCCTGATGATACTGGTGGATTCGAGGTGTATAGTGATGCATCATTGCGGGGTATAGGCTGCGTGTTGATGCAGCATGGAAAGGTGATAGCTTATGCTTCTAGACAACTTAAACCCCATGAGTTGAATTACCCCACACATGATTTGGAATTAGCTGCAGTGGTGCATGCATTGAAAATATGGAGACATTATTTGTACGGGGAGACGTGTCGGATCTTCACCGACCATAAGAGTTTGAAGTACTTGTTCACCCAAAAAGACCTGAATCTGAGGCAGAGAAGATGGCTTGAGTTAATAAAGGATTATGATTGTACTATAGAGTACCATCCAGGGAAAGCCAATGTTGTGGCGGATGCTTTAAGCAGGAAATCCATGGGTTCTTTAGCCCATTTGCATACAGTCTACTTACCATTACTGGTAGAGTTCCGTAGAGCAGGCATAGTACTGGACATGGATAGCCAGGGGGCTTTGTTGGCTAGTTTTCATGTGAGGCCTGTGCTGATTGATCGGATTATTGAGGCTTAACTCCAGGACCCTACATTGTGCATTATCAGGATGGAGTTAGAGGCTGGAAACAGGCAGGACTATGCGCTTAGGGATGATGGAGCCTTGGTTAGGGATGGTCGGTTGTGCGTACCGAATGAGCTGGAACTAAAGAGGGAAATTCTTGATGAGGCTCATAGTTCGGCTTACGCTATGCATCCAGGAGGTACCAAGATGTATCATACCCTAAGGAAACATTATTGGTGGACTGGGATGAAAAGGGAGATTGCTGAGTTTGTGAGTAGATGCCTGACATGCCAGCAAGTGAAAGCCGAGAGGCAGAAACCATATGGGGCACTTCAACCATTACCTATTCCGGAATGGAAGTGGGATCACATTACGATGGATTTTGTGTATAAACTTCCAAGAACACAGAAAGGACATGATGGGATATGGGTAATTGTTGATAGACTCACGAAGTCTGCACATTTCTTGCCAGTGCGGGAAGATTTTCGGATGAGTCAGTATGCCAAATTGTTCATTGATGAGATCATACGGCTACATGGGACTCCAGAGTCGATTGTTTCGGACAGGGATCCTAGATTTACCTCCAGGTTTTGGCGGAGTTTGCAGAAGGCTTTTGGCACTACATTGCATTTTAGTACAGCTTTTCATCCTCAGACGGATGGTCAGTCTGAGAGGACAATCCAGATTTTGGAGGTTATGATGAGAGCTTGTGTACTACAGTTTAAAGGAAACTGGGATTCACATCTGGCTCTGATGGAATTTGCTTATAATAATAGTTATCAGTCGAGTATTGGGATGTCTCCTTTCGAGGCACTGTATGGGAGGCAGTGCAGGACACCATTATGCTAGAACGAAGTGGGTGAAAGGAAACTGTTAACACCAGAGTTGGTTGATACGACTGAGGAAAAGATAAGGATCATCAGAGAAAGGTTGAAGACAGCTCAGGATCGCCAGAAGAGCTATGCAGACCGTAGAACTAGAGACCTTGAGTTTGAAGTAGGTGATTGGGTGTTCTTAAAACTATCACCTTGGAAGGGAGTTGTACGTTTTGGTAGACGAGGAAAACTGATTCCTCGCTACATTGGTCCATATGAGATTCTAGAGAGGATAGGACCAGTGGCATATCGTCTTGCTTTACCATCGGAACTATCCAGAGTTCATAATGTTTTCCATGTATCTTTGCTCCGGAAATATCTGTTTGATGAGTCTCACGTATTGGGAGAACAACCACTTGAGCTGAAAGATGATTTGACCTTTGAGGAGCAACCGGTGCAAATTTTGGATTGGAAAGAGAAGGTACTGCGTAGAAAGAGTATTCCTCTAGTTAAAGTGTTGTGGAGGAATCATAACGTGGAGGAAGCCACGTGGGAAACTGAGGAACTAATGCGGGCGCAGTATCCTTATTTGTTCCAAGGGTAGAGTTGAATTTCGGGGACGAAATTTCTTAAGGGGGGTAGATTGTAACAACCCGGAATTTCAATTATTGGATTTAATTAAATAATTATGTAAAATGACGATTTTGCCCTTGCTTGTTAAAGGGCATGGAAATCAAGTTTTGTTTCGAAACCTTTTCGGTGGTGTTTTGTATACCGTTGCGTAGGTCTCGAACTCACGAGTTCGTAGACAGGCGGCACACGGAAAACGGAGTTCGTAGACGAGAGTTATGGGTCTAAATGTGCAAGGGCATTTTGGTAATTTTCCATGGAGGGGAGATATTTTGGTAACAAATCAGATAAGTCTGATTTGTTTCATCCTCATCTTCATTTCATCTTCATCTCACTCATCTCTCTCTGTGACAAAACAAACACACAAACCCAAACCACCCGAACCGTGCGAAATTCACCCAAACACCCACAAAAGTCAACATTGATTTCAAGGCCTCATCTTCCAGTTTTGATCCACTAATCGTGTTCTACTCCTTCCCGTGATCACAACCGTACCAACCATCGAAGGAGAGGACCACGGAGGAAGCCGAACCGAGAATAGGAAGTTTCGGACTTTCCGATCGATTTTCCGGCTAGCACAGGCGATACTGCTCCAGGAACCTCAGGGGAGCGTACAGTTCGGGATTGAGCGTGCTTGAACAGGTTTGTGAGTGGACTTTGATTTATAAACTATAATGCATGCATAAATGTATCTTTGATTTAAATACTGTTGAGTATGAGTGAAATGAATTTCTGGATTTTAGAAATGATACTGGACACATATTTTACAATATTTCAGTGAAAGTATGTTTTGAGAAATGGCCTGGTTTTTGTACTTGATTTTGATATCGTTTTGACGTGGTAACTATTTGAGTATGTGATTTGGGTTGAGACCCATAATTGTGATTTTACCGATTTTGGCCATAAAATGATATTTTAAAGAATTTGGCTTAGGCCGCGAAACAAGATTTCGAAGTATGGATTTGATTCACTGATTCCCGTCCCGATGATTGTTGTTGCTCTGACTGGTGTTGAGGAGTATGACTCTACCAGTTGTTGAGGGTTCGGACCTTAGGTGTTGAGGAGTATGTCTCCGCCGGGTCGCGAAACTGTATATGCATAGTACAGATATTACAGACAGTACATATGGTACACAGAGTTGTACAGATTTGAACACATCTCAAGGGATACCCTGATGTGTTATGAATATGTCGGGAACAGTGAATTCTTGATTTTGAGATATTATGTGTCCGATTGAACCAAATGATTTGAATTTGAGATAATTTGTGTCCAGATTGAATTATATGATTTTAAACTCCTTTGAAGAGAGTTTTCAAACCAAATTGTGGATTACGAGGTATTTTTATTATACAGATTTTATGTGAGTCCAATTCATGATTTTAAAGATAAATGTGAATTTTGGATGATTTACATATGATGCTTTTATATGATAAATTGTTTTATGTTATGCATGCATGATTTTATAAATGGAGGGGAAGAAAGGTAATTCTTCGAAAAGGAATTTATAAATGATTATTTTTGTCCACTCACAACTTTTGTGTTTAAATCCCCCTTCAGGCAGTTGAGTAGAGTTGACGCGAACATTGATCTCGAGGCTGAGGCATTAGGATTCTGACTGCGCTGTGTTGTATATTTGAGTAGGATATCTAAATTTTATTCTTGATCCTACTTAGACGCTCTGATATTATGTTGCATTTGATTTGTCGTTAATTACGGGAATTATGGAGTGCTTAAGTCCCTTGTCTGACAAGAGGAAGTATTTATTATGGTTATTATAATTTGTATGGATTGAAGGGTATTTTGGGAACCTTTTCTTAGGTTGTCAGACGGGATCAGGGTTCTTCCCGGATTTCGAGGGGAAATTCGGGACGGGTCCTGACATCAATGGAATGACAGAATCTGAAATCCGCCTGCGGCTCTTTCACTTCAGTCTCAAGGATCGCGCCAAGACATGGTTTCATTCATTGGCGCCGGCTTCCATTCACTCTTGGAGGGACTTGACGTCCAAATTCTTAACACAGTACTTTCCCGTGGAAAAGACAAATGAGTTAAAGTCCAAGATCATGAACCCACGGCAAGACATGGAGGAGTCTTTCTACGAGTTTTGGGAGCGGTTCAATCAGATGCTACGGGCGTGCCCCCACCACCATATTGATGCCCATCATCTTATGCTATACTTCTATGGAGGCTTGAAAACTAGCGATCGGACAATGGTGGATTCTCAATCCCAAGGGATTCTAGAAGGCACAGCCGAGGAAGCAAGGACCGCCTTTGAGAACATTGCTCAAAGGGAAAAACAGTTCAGCTACAGGGGTCCCTCCTCTAGAGCTACGGGTGATGCATCCGCCAAATACAAAGATGACGCCATTGCTCAGCTCACGGCAATGGTAAAACAATTGTGTAGCGAGAAAGCCAAAGGAGTTCACATCTGCGAGGTTTGTTCAATTCAGGGCCACACATCCCAGGACTGCCCGGTTGTGGAAGAGGCCAACTTTGCTGGAGGGTTCAATAGCAATTCTCGACCCCGGAATGACCCATATTCCAACACTTACAATCCGGGGTGGAGAAATCATCCAAATTTCCGTTGGAGCAACAATCAAGCAACCGCGAATCCCTTGCCACCCCCTGGATTTGAGCAGCAAGCCGCAGGCCCTCAGGGGAACTACCACGGTCCTTCCTCAAACCAGAATGGCGGAAGCAAGTCTGTTGAGGACTCCATCCATATCCTGACTCAACAGCAGGCTCAACTCATAAAATTCATGCACGATAGCCAGAGTCAGACGGGAGACTTCAAAAATGCAATTGCAAACTTGGAGTGTCAAATGGGACAGGTGGCGAACCAACGAAATCAGCGGGAGCAGGGCAAGCTACCGAGTCAAGTCCTGGTAAATCCGAAAGGATTTCACAATCCTACGGCTAATGCCATCACGCTGGAGAAGGAAACACCACTTCAAGACCCCACATATGCCACCCTCACAGGACCTGAAACTGAGCCTCAACCTACTCTGCCAAGGATCACCGACCAGGGGGCGCCGCAAAACATGCCACGACCAACACCTCTGGCGCAGAGCCGGCCCAACGAGTCACCAAGTGCCCTACCGCAAAGAGGACCTGACACTGCGCCTACTTCGGCAACGGCTGGCATGCAACCTGCTCCTAAGCCCAAGTCGCAGCACTCGAATACTTCTAACTCTAAACCTCAGAATTCCAATTCTAAAAAAGTCACTTTTGAGTTAGCTAATAATGTTGATTATCCATTTCCTCGCAGGTTCCAAAACAGGAATAAGCAAAAGGAGGACTTTGAGGAAGAAATCATCAGCATGTTGCAGAAGCTTCAGATCACACTGCCTTTCCATAAAATTGTCAAGCACATGCCTATGTTTGCGAAGCTGATCAAGGACTTAGTTGCAGGCAAGCGTGGTTTTAGCTCCAAGGACACCATTGACATCCCTAAGGCCTGCTCGGCTGCCCTTTTGCGCATGCCCCTTAAGGCCAATGATCCTGGGCCGCCATCCCTTCCATGTGTCATTCAGTCAAAAAGATTCGAACATTGCCTTTGCGACACGGGAGCATCAGTGAACATCATGCCATTCCACATTTACAGATCACTCAACCTAGGCACACTCAAGCCCACGCACCTATGTGTCAGGTTGGCTAACGCTTCTGTAACCAACCTAATGGGGGTTCTTGAAGACGTACTGGTACAAATCGGAGATACATGCATCCCTGCCGACTTCTACGTACTAAGAATGGACAGAATTGACAAAAGTGAGGAACCTCCCCTCATCTTCGGACGGCCCTTACTAGCCACAGCCGAGTGCCTCATCGACGTCAGAAAGGGCCAGGTCTCCATCAAGGTCCTGGACCAGCTACGGACATTCTCCATCCATGACACCATCCAGTACCCTGCCGAGCCTATTGTAGATTTTCCGTTAAACACAATGGACTTACTGCTACGGGAGACAATTGCTCATTCTTGCATGACGGATGACCTTGAGAAGGCCGTTACTAGTAACCCACACACTGTGGATTCACTTACAGATAGCGTGATTGAAGAGGTACGAGCCCTTGACATCATGCCAGCCCTCCCATTGCACAGGCCTCCCTTCGAAGCGTTACCATTCACAAGTCAGAAAACCCTGCCGTCCATCATAAAGGCTCCTGAACTCGAGCTGAAGCCCTTGCCCGAGCACTTAAAGTATGCATATTTGGGAGACAATCAAACCCTTCCAGTCATCATTGCATCTACCCTAAGTACGAAAGAGGAAAAGGCATTGGTTCACGTCCTTAAGGTCAATCAAACGGCAATTGGATGGACAATAGCTGACATCAAAGGCATAAGTCCCGCAAAATGCATGCATCGGATACTGCTAGAGGAAGACTCCAAACCATCACGGGAGGCACAGAGGAGATTGCATCCACCTATGAAGGAGGTCGTGAAGAAAGAAGTCCTAAAGCTTTTGGACGTTGGAATCATCTATCCAATTAGTGACTCCAAGTGGGTGAGCCCAGTCCAGGTCGTGCCAAAGAAAAGTGGGATCACAGTGGTTAAAAACGAGCAGGATGAGCTTGTACCTCAACGGATTCAAACAGGATGGAGAGTGTGCATCGACTATCGAAAGCTAAGTATAACCACACGCAAGGACCACTTTCCTTTGCCCTTCATTGATCAAATGCTCGAGCGCCTGGATGGACACTCCCACTATTGCTTCTTGGACGGCTACTCAGGATACAATCAGATTGCTATTGCACCCGAAGATCAAGAAAAAACAACATTCACATGCCCATATGGCACCTTTGCATACAGAAGAATGCCGTTTGGATTGTGCAATGCCCCAGCTACCTTTCAGCGTTGCATGATGAGCATCTTCTCCGATATGGTGGAAGATATAATTGAAGTATTCATGGACGACTTCTCAGTGTTTGGACATTCATTCGAACTGTGCTTAGTTAACCTAACCCGAGTACTGGAACGGAGCAGAGAAAGCAACTTAGTGCTGAACTGGGAAAAGTGCCATTTCATGGTACAACAGGGAATTGTCTTGGGTCATGTGATCTCTAGCCGAGGCATTGAAGTGGACAAAGCAAAGTTAGACATAGTAGAGAGGCTGCCGTACCCCACTACAGTCAAAGAGGTTCGATCGTTCTTAGGGCATGCTGGCTTTTACCGCATATTCATCAAAGATTTCTCGAAAATCACAAGACCTTTGTGTGATCTTCTAGCCAAGGACGCCACATTCGAGTTCACTAAGGGATGCCGTGAGGCATTCAACACACTCAAGGCAAAGCTCACGGCATCACCCATCATCATGCCACCGAATTGGGACTTACCATTCGAACTAATGTGTGATGCCTCAGACTTCGCCATAGGAGCGGTTTTAGGACAGCGTGTTGACAAGCTCCCTCATGTCATTTACTACGCAAGCCGAACCCTGAATGATGCCCAGCTGAACTACTCCACCACCGAGAAGGAGCTCCTTGCTGTTATCTTTGCCCTGGAAAAGTTCCGTTCATATCTAATTCAAACCAAGGTCATAGTATACACGGATCATGCTGCCTTGAAGTATCTGCTCACTAAAAAGGACGCCAAGCCAAGGTTGCTACGTTGGATGCTACTGCTCCAGGAATTCGACCTTGAAATCAGAGACAAGAAGGGCAGCGAAAACGTGGTCGCTGACCATATGAGCCGATTGCTTCACAGTTCCAATGAAGAGGCTGATCAGTTGCCCCTCCTCGAGACCTTTCCTGACGAACAGCTCTTCGCAATCCAAGCTATTGATCCATGGTATGCCGATCTCATTAATTATCTTGTCACTAAGCAAATTCCTTCATCTTTAAACAGGTACCAAAAGGACAAGCTGGCTAAACAAGCTAAGTACTTCATATGGGATGAGCCGTACCTATGGAAGCATTGTCCAGACCAAATCATTCGGCGCTGCATCCCAGAAGACGAGATGAAATCCGTCTTGACTTTTTGCCATAGTTTGGCATGTGGGGGCCATTTTGGAGCTAAGAAGACAGCCCTCAAGGTACTCCAAAGTGGACTCTACTGGCCCACACTTTTCAAGGATGCACACGAATTTGTACTCACCTGTGACCGCTGCCAACGCCTAGGTAACATCGGCCCTCGAAATCAAATGCCATCACACCCTATTCTTGTGGTCGAAATCTTCGACGTATGGGGCATTGATTTTATGGGGCCTTTTCCGAATTCCTTTGGCAATCTTTATATTCTGCTTGCAGTTGATTATGTCTCCAAATGGGTGGAAGCAATTCCCACCAAAACTAACGACGCCAAAGTAGTGGTGCGTTTTTTACAGAGTCACATCTTAGCCAGATTCGGCGCACCTAGGGCAATCATCAGCGATGGGGGGGCACACTTCTGCAATCATTCGTTTACAGCCCTAATGAAGAAGTATGGCGTCACCCACAAGGTCTCAACACCGTATCACCCTCAAACGAGTGGCCAAGCGGAAGTGTCCAATCGGGAAGTAAAGGCCATATTGGAAAAAACGGTAAATCCTAACCGCAAAGATTGGTCCAGCAAATTGAATGATGCGCTGTGGGCCTATCGGACCGCATACAAGACCCCGATTTGCATGTCTCCCTTCCGGCTGGTTTTTGGAAAAGGCTGCCACCTACCAGTGGAATTGGAGCATAAAGCATTCTGGGCTATTAAGCAGATGAACCTGAACTTCGATGACGCTGGAATACATAGGAAGCTTCAGCTAAGTGAATTAGAGGAGTTGCGAAACGAGGCCTTTGACAGTGCTCGTATCTACAAGGAAAAGACCAAAGCTTTCCACGACAAGCGCATTCAGCCCAAGGACTTTCACATCGGACAGGAAGTCCTCCTCTTTGACTCCCGGCTCAGACTAATGCCAGGTAAGTTGCGTTCAAGATGGACGGGACCATTTATTATTACTAACGTTTTTCCTCATGGTGCAGTTGAAATCCAGCACCCGGAACGGCAGGATCCGTTCAAGGTAAATGGCCACCGCCTCAAACACTACTTGAAGGACCTTTCTAATCCAAGCGCAGTCAACCTTGCAACTCCGCATGCGCCCAGCTCCTAGCATGTCAGCCCCGTCTTGCCTAGACGTTAAATAAAGCGCTCCTAGGAGGCAGCCTAGCCCTGGTTTGTATTTCTCACTTCCTTTTCTGTTGCTGCCCGTTATATCTCTCAAACCTTTCTACTGTTGTCAAGCTTATTGCTTATCACATTGAGGACAATGTTCAGTTTAGGATTGGGGGTGTGAATTTAAATTTTACATATAGAAACAGGTAGGTTTGGGGGTGATACACGGCCAGGACATTTAAATTTCTGCTTGTGATTGGTATGATAACTTGTTAATAGGAATGTATATGCTAAGTTAACTATCTTTGCTTTACTAAGAGTCATGCCATGGTTAAGTAGTTCATAATCTGCACTTCACAATGCCATGTTTTTAAGTGATTAAGTGAACGAAATAACTGAATTTGAGTGAACCTTAGAAAATTAGTGGAGACTACCCTGTGAGATCTTTGAGCCTAATTGCCATTCTTTCTGAGGGATATACTTGTTTCTACTCTTAAATACTCATCACTTTTGTTCTTAATTGTTGATCTCATTACATCATATTTGCATTGAATTTTAAAGAACTAACATCATTTAGATACTCTTGATTTAATGTATGCTTTGCCATAAGAAATGATGTAGGCTATGTGTGCTTTAACCTCTAAAGGCCTTATCCTACCCTATTGCATGCTCCCTAAGCCAATTTTGAAGCCAAACACTCAACCTTTTCTTTCATCACCCAAAGTATAACCTAACCCAAAATACTTAGCCATTCATCACAGCCATACCCTATAACCTCAGTTTGTGCTAAGGTTGCCATTAATGAGATTCATGGTGAGAATAAGAGGTGAAAGAAGATGCTGCCCAATTCAAAGGACATTGGCGTCAATTGAAAGTTTAAAAGTAAAGAAAAGTTTTACAAGTTGCAAGCTGCATGAAAATTTGAGGAAATCATTACATGATCTTGGTTCAATTAAATTCAAAGACGAACATAAACAAAAAAAAACGTTCAAATCAAAAGAAAGAAAGAAACGTTGAGAAAAAGAAGGAAAAAAATAAGTGAAAAAGAAAGTGAATTGAGCCAAGTGAGCCAAGAGCCTCAAAACAAGCCACAAGAGCCTCAAAACAAGCCACAAGAGCCACAAAATAAGTCATCAGGAAAGCACAATGTCGTGGGCGTTAAGAAATGATTCAGTTTGGAAATTCCAAGTTCAATTCATGACTTCTCATGCCTTGGCACAACTCAGGTTCTTTGAATCCCATCCTTCCTTGCTAAACCCCAAAGCTTAGCCCCAATACAACCTAAAAAGGAAGACCTAACGGATCTTATGGACAATCATGCTGAGGATTAAGGTACGTATCTATGTTCTTAAAGTTCAATTCCCTTCATGAGATCTTTATTTCCATAAAGTGCTATTCTTCATTGTTACTCATATGTGATTAAATTTGAATTTCATAACATAAACTCATCACATATGCTTGAAAAGAGTGTAAGCCTAGGATTCTTGTGTGAATTGAGAGTTGCCTAGTGAGGATTAGAGTCGAGGCGAAATCTTTCTAGGGCACTTAGATGAAGTTGTTTTCAAACTTGATCACCTGAAAATATTGGCATTTATAAACGTACACCTTCACATGACACTCACGGCTATGGCATTCCTTTTAGTTCTGCAAAGCATGTCTACTTACTTTGATTCTTATTAGCTTGTTAAGAGTACTATATCTAGCATCTTTTTGTTTAAGTAAAAAGGTTGTGGGTATCGTGCTGTTATAACCCTCAGGAGACAAAACTCCTCCTACTAGGTGAACCTAGGGGTTTAAATGTTCTATCTTAACTAAAATCGAGTCTTTTCATTTTGTTAGCATTTGTTTTGCTCAGGGACTAGCAAAAGATAGGTTTGGGGGTATTTGATCAGTCGTTATTTATGCATCATTTTGAGGTCTTTATATGCCTCTCTTACATGTCTTTTGAATGATTTCGTGCCATCAATAGTAGAAAATGATCAATCTTGTGAGACTTGTGCAGAGTTAGAAAGATAGGAAAAATCTGGAAAGAACGCAAAAAGAATGACTCAAATCGGAGTCCAGATGAAGGAGATGTCCTCATTTCAATATCAGGTCCTGAACGGAGTCCTGAGTGCGCCAGTGCGCCAGTGCGCCAGTGCGCCTATTTTGGGCCACTGGCCAAGTACCTCATATCAGGCCCTCCGGGTCCCGAACTTGTGTTTCATGACATCAAGGTCAAGAACTAGAAGTGCCAAGGCCGCGCCAAGGCAGGTCGAGGACATGTCCCAAGAACTCCCATCCGAGCCCAGAAGTGCGCCCAAGCCGGGGTCCCTGTTTCGCCAGCGGTGGATCAGAGGTTCTCCCTCTGCGCCAAGCCTGAACGACGATGCGCTTCTATTATACTCCTAACGTACTTCAAAAGCGCGGTCCCAAATCCTGATTACGAAGACAGTCAAAAATCCAAGTTTGGCCAGCTTGCGTTCCCACTTGCCAGCCTGCATTCACACTTCCGGCCATGCTCTGATTGGTTAGAATAGATTTTAAAGACTTTATAATTAATTAAAAGTAAAATAACTTTCCCTATTCCTATAGGACATGGTTTTACCAATCTGTATAGAACAAGGTTTTCCCTTTGTCTATAAAAGGGAGCCTTTGTTCAGTGTTTAGGGGGGAGATAATTAGCTAGGGACGTTTTGGTTTCTGGGAAAACAGAGACCTGAGCCACAGAGTTCCGTTTTGGTTTTCTAGAGAATTAGGGACCATATATTTTCAGAGATAATCTTTCACTTAGATTATTTGACGTGGAGCTTGGAGAAGAAGGCCCTGCCGTGTCTTCTGCTGCATCTGTTCTTAACAATCTCTTCTGTATCCTTATTTTCATTATTACAATTTACTTATGGATTCAATTATACTTGTGTTTATTTCAGTTATGTGTGAGTAGTCATTAGGATTAGGGCTGCTTGAAGCCCTAGCCATGTTAGCTTGTTAATTGGATTTCTGGCTCTTGATTATGATTGCTATGCATGCTGAATAAGTTGGATTACTATGCTTAATGAACTTAATTTATGCCTATAAGATTAGCTACCTTGTTTGCATATAATTATAGATGTAATTGCTTGAGTGACCGTCATATCATCTTGTGATTTGGAGCATCGAAAGTATTCGTACTTGTAATCTTAACTCAGGACGACCTAGGATTGCATACCACTTTGCTAGGCTAATGTGGTGTCATTAAATTCTCTTTAAACTTCATGCATCATCTTAAAAGGTAGGTGATAGACGTTCTAGGCATATGCCCTGTTTAGAACATGCTAAGTAAGAGGGAATAAGATGTGTCTAGTGAACCAACGCCAGGTCCTAGGCACGGGCACCTAATTCAGAAAATGCATAGTAATTTGATCAAGGAAATCTGGTTAAGAGCTATAATTGGTTAGAGTGGATAGTAAGCCTTAATTCGCCTTAGTTAACAACCTTTCATTCTTGCATTGTTATTTTCTGCACTTTGATTTACTTGTCTTTAAATTTCAGTTATCACATCATAAACCCCCCCCTGTGTGTGTGTGTGTGTGTGTTTTTATTTAAGTTAACAAATCTGAACTAAATTGGTCATAACGTTGATACAAGTCCTCGAGGGATCGACTCTTGCTGTGCTACTATACTATACTTATCGATTTGTGCACTTGCAAGGATTTTATAACTGTTAGAATTGAATTGCATATTTCTTGCTCTTTAAATCTACCAACAACTACCCTGTGAGATCTTTGAGCCTAATTGCCATTCTTTCTGAGGGATATACTTGTTTCTACTCTTAAACACTCATCGCTTTTGTTTTTAATTGTTGATCTCATTACATCATATTTGCATTGAATTTTAAAGAACTAACATCGTTTAGATACTCTTGATTTAATGTGTGGTTTGCCATAAGAAGTGATGTAGGCTATGTATGCTTTATCCTCTAAAGGCTTTATCCTACCCTATTGCATGCTCCCTAAGCCAATTTTGAAGCCAAACACTCATCCTTTTCTTTCATCACACAAAGTATAACCTAACCGAAATACTTAGCCATTCATCACAGCCATACCCTATAACCTCAGTTTGTGCTAAGGTTGCCGTAAATGAGATTCATGGTGAGAATGAGAGGTGAAAGAAGATGTTGCCCAATTCAAAGGACATTGGCATCAATTCAAAGTTCAAAAGTAAAGAAAAGCTTTACAGGTTGCAAGCTGCACAAAAATTTGAGAAATCATTGCATGATCTTGGTTCAATTCAATTCAAAGAATAAAAGAAAAAAATATGGAAAACAAAAGAAAGAAAAAACGTTGGGAAAAAAGAAGGAAAAAAATAAGTGAAAAACAAAGTGAATTGAGCCAAGTGAGCCAAGAACCTCAAAATAAGCCACAATAGCCTCAAAATAAGTCATCAAGAAAGCACAATGCTGTGAGCCTTAAGGTACGTATCTATGTTCTTAAAGTTCAATTCCTTTCATGAGATCTTTATTTCCATAAAGTGCTATTCTTCATTGTTACTCATATGTGATTAAATTTGAATTTCATAACATAAACTCATCACATATGCTTGAAAAGAGTGTAAGTCTAGGATTCTTGTGCGAATTGAGAGTTGCCTAGTGAGGATTAGAGTCGAGGCTTAATCTTTCTAGGGAACTTAGATGAAGTTGTTTTCTAACTTGATCACCTGAAAATATTGGCATTTATACACGTACACCTTCACATGACACTCACGGCTATGGCATTCCTTTTAGTTCTGCAAAGCATGTTTACTTACTTTGATTCTTATTAGCTTGTTAAGAGTACTATCTCTAGCATCTTTTTGTTTAAGTAAAACGTTTGTGGGTATCGTGCTGTTATAACCCTCAGGAGACAAAACTCCTGCTACTAGGTGAACCTAGGGGTTTAAATGTTCTATCTTAACTAAAATTGAGTCTTTTCATTTTGTTAGCGTTTGTTTTGCTCAGGGACTAGCAAAAGATAGGTTTGGGGGTATTTGATCAATCGTTATTTATGCATCATTTTGATGTCTTATATGCCTCTCTTACATGTCTTTTGAATGATTTCGTGCCATCAATAGTAGAAAATGATCAATCTTGGGGGACTTGTGCAGAGTTAGAAAGATAGGTAAAATCTGGAAAGAACGCAAAAAGAATGACTGAAATCGGAGTACAGATGAAGGAGATGTCCTCATTTCAATATCAGGTCCTGAACGGAGTCTTGAGTGAGCCAGTGCACCTATTTTGGGCCACTGGCCAAGTACCTCATATCAGGCCCTTCGGGTCTCAAACCTGTGTTTCATGACATCAAGGTTAGGTCCTAGAAGTGCCAAGGTCGCACAAAGGCAGGTCGAGGACATGTCCCAAGAACTCCCATTCGAGCCCAGATGTGCGCCTAAGCCCAGGGTCCCAATTCCGCCAGCGGTAGATCAGAGGTTCTCCCTCTGCGCTAAGCCTGACAACATTTTCGCCAAGCCTGAACGAAGATGCACTTCTACTATAATCATGAGGTGCTTCAAAAGTGCAGTCCCAGATCCAGATTACGAAGATAGTCCAATATCCAAGTTTGGCCAGCTTGCGTTCCCACTTGACAGCTTGCATTCACACTCCCAGCCATGCTCTAATTGGTTCAAATAGATTTAAGGAATTTGTAAGTAATTAAAAGTACAATAACTTTCCCTATCCTTATAGGACATGGCTTTACCAATCCTTATAGAATAAGGTTTTACCAATCATTTTAGAACAAGGTTTTCCCTTTGTCTATAAAAAGGAGCCTTTGTTCAGTGTTTCGAAAAGCAGAGAGTGTGAGAGTTCCGTTTTTGTTTCTGGAAAAACAGAGACCTGTGCCGCAAATAGTATTTTGGTTTTTTAGAGTTTTACGTTAAAGCTTGGTTCTTCCCGATGTTGAGTGTGTTGGAAGTGGAGCTTGGAAAAGAAGGCTCTGCCGTGTCTTCTGCTGCACCTGTTCTTCACAATATCTTCTGTACCCTTATTTTCATTATTGCAATTTACTTATGAATTCAATTATATTTGTTTCAATTTCAGTTATGTGTGAGTAGTCGTTAGGATTAGGGCTGCTTGAAGCCCTAGCCATGTTAGCTTGTTAATTGGATTTCTGGCTCTTGATTATGAATGCTATGCATTTTGAATAAGTTGGATTACTTTGCTTAATGACCTTAATTTATGCCTATAAGATTAGCTACCTTTTTTGCATATAATTATAGATGTAATTGCTTGAGTAACCGTCATATCATCTTGTGATTTGGAGTATCGAAAGTATTCTTACTTGTAATCTTAACTCATAACGACCTAGGATTGCATGTCACTTTGCTAGGCTAATGTGGTGCCATTAAATTCTCTTTGAACTTCATGCATCATCTTAAAAGGTAGGTGATAGACGTTCTAGGTATATGCCCTGTTTTGAACATGCTAAGTAAGAGGGAATAAGATGTGTCTACTGAACCAATGCCAGGTCCTAGGCACGGGCACCTAATTCAAAAAATGCATAGTAATTAGGTCAAGGAAATCTGATTAGTAACTATAATTGGCTAGAGTGGATAGTAAGCCTTAATTCGCCTTAGTTAATAATCAATCAACCATTAATTCTTGCATTGTTATTTTCTGCATTGTATTTTACATGTCTTTCAATTTCATTTCTCACATCATAACCCCCCCCCCCCCTGCGTGTGTGTGTGTGTGTGTTTTCACTAAGTTAATAAATCTGCACTATAGTGGTCATAACGTTGATACAAGTCGTCGAGGGATCGACTCTTGCTGTGCTACTATACTATTGTTATTGATTTGTGCACTTGCAAGGATTTTATAACTGTTAGAATTGAATTGCATATTTCTTTCTCTTTAATTTTACCAACAGACACCACCAAGCTAACACTTCGACAAGTGGTTGCTATGGATGCCATGAATTCCGGCCAAGGCCATGTCGTGACAGTGTCTCCCGATTCAGCTCAGATTGAGCAATGGGAAGCACCCAATTCATACCCTCCAGTATACTCTTCCTTTTATAATGTTTCTTATTCTGATTTCATGTCTAACTATACCTCTTTGCCTTGCACTAACAGATTGGAAAGCGAAATGGAAGAAAACAGGGAGGAAGAGAATAGGACGGATGATGGTGACAAGGACATCCAAGTCGAACCCATGCCCCTGCCCTATGTGCTGCCCTGCAGCAACGCACTGCCCCAAGCCGTGTCCCACAGCCATGACCACGTTCTGCCTACTGCCCTGCCGCAAATCCAGTTTCCTGTTGAGTCCCAAGACTCGCCAAATGCCCTGCCATAGCCACCGCCCAGCGCCGCAGAACTTGGACATGTCCAGGGCACGCCTTCAACTCGCCAAGCTGCGCCAATTGATTCACTGTAGGGCAAGTCCTTAGCCTCTGCACCAGAACCTTCCCTGCACGCATCTGAGACGTGCAGCGCTACAGCCACGCTTCAAGACACATCCACGGCAGAACCCAAGGACCAGCCCGTGCCTCCCAATCTGCTGCCAACCGTGTCTCAGCCCATGCCCAAGGACAAGGACCCGGTTTTGAAATTCAATGCGCCTTCTCAACTCATCCTGAAACACTTAACTTTCATTGTGATAAGGCAAACTTGGATTTGAATTCTGATTTAGCTCCTAATAATGTTGAACTTTTCCCGTGTAGGTTCCACCATAAAAACACCAAGAATATGCTAAAGGCCCTCAACTTGTTCCCCCTCTTCAAGTTCAGAAGGAAAAATCAACGGAAGGGACCAAGGATAAAGTCTAGAACGTACAAGGCACAACGAAAGCTGTTCCCCCACAAGCATTGTCCAAGGAAGGGATTCCGGAATGGACAGAAACTACTCTAATTCAAATCACTCCTCAATCTCTTTCCTGATAAGTTACGTTCTCGTCGGTGGATTCCTTTATGTGTTTCTAACTTTTTTCTCCATGATGCAGCGGCGATTCTACAGCCAGAGGCTCATAATCGGTTCAAGGTTGACGCTGAAATCTTGGGCACACCATCAAATGCCTAGCATGCCAGCCCCGTCTTGCCTAGACGTTAAATAAAGCCCTCCTAGGAGGCAGCCTAGCCCTGGTTTGTATTTCTCACTTCCTTTTATCTTTCTACCTGTTATATCTCTCAAACCTTTCTATTGTTGTCATGCTTACTGCTTATCCCATTGAGAACAATGTTCAGTTTAGGTTTCGGGGTGTGGATTAAAATTTTGCATATAGAAACAAGTAGGTTTGGGGATGATACACGGCCAGGACATTTAAATTTCTGCTTGTGAATAGTATGAAAACTTGTTAATAGGGATGTATAGGCTATGTTAACTGTCTTAGCTTTACTAAGAGTCATGCCATGGTCAAGTAGTTCATAATTTGCACATCACAATGCCATGTTTTAAGTGATTAAATGAAACAAAATAACTGAATTTGAGTGAACCTCAGAAAATTAGTGGAGACTTCCCTGTGAGATAGTTGAGCCTAATTGCCATTCTTTCTGAGGGATGTACTTGTTTCTAGTCTTAAACACTCATCAATTTTGTTCTTAATTGTTGATCTCATTACATCGTATTTTGCATTGAATTTTAAAGAACTAACATCATTTAGATACTCTTGATCTAATGTGTGGTTTGCCATAAGAAGTGATGTAGGCTATGTATGCTTTAGCCTCTAATGGCTTTATCCTACCCTATTGCATGCTCCCTAAGCCAATTTTGAAGCCAAACACTCAGCCTTTTCTTTCATCACCCAAAGTATAACCTAAAGTTCAATTCCTTTCTTGAGATCTTTATTTCCATAAAGTGCTATTCTTCATTGTTACTCATTTGTGATTAAATTTGAATTTCATAACATAAACTCATCACATATGCTTGAAAAGAGTGTAAGCCTAGGATTCTTGTGCTAATTGAGAGTTGCATAGTGAGGATTAGAGTCGAGGAGAAATCTTTCTAGGGCACTTAGATGAAGTTGTTTTCAAACTTGATCACTTGAAAATATTGGCATTTATACACGTACACCTTCACATCACACTCACGGCTATGGCATTCCATTTAGTTCTGCAAAGCATGTCTACTTACTTTGATTCTTATTAGCTTGTTAAGAGTACTATAACTAGCATATTTTTGTTTAAGTAAAACGTTTGTGGGTATCGTGCTGTTATAACCCTCAGGAGACAAAACTCCTCCTACTAGGTGAACCTAGGGGTTTAAATGTTCTATCTTAACAAAAATCGAGTCTTTTCATTTTGTTAGCGTTTGTTTTGCTCAGGGACTAGCAAAAGATAGGTTTGGGGGTATTTGATCAGTCGTTATTTATGCATCATTTTGATGTCTTTATATGCCTCTCTTACATGTCTTTTGAATGATTTCGTGCCATCAATAGTAGAAAATGATCAATCTTGTGAGACTTGTACAGAGTTAGAAAGATAGGTAAAATCTGGAACGAACGCAAAAAGAATGACTCAAATCGGAGTCCAGATGAAGGAGATATCCTCATTTCAATATCAGGTCCTGAACGGGGTCCTGAGTGCGCCAGTGCGCCTATTTTGGGACACTGGCCAAGTACCTCATATCAGGCCCTCCGGATCTCAAACCTGTGTTTCATGACATCAAGGTCAAGTCCTAGAAGTGCCAAGGTTGCGCCAAGGCAGGTCGAGGACATGTCCCATGAACTCCCATCCGAGCCAAGATGTTCGCCTATGCCGGGGGTCCCTGTTCCGCCAGCGGTGGATCAGAGGTTCTCCGTCTGCGCTAAGCCTGACAACATTTGTGCCAAGCCTGATCGAAGATGCGCTTCAACTATACTCATGTTGTGCTTCAAAATGCAGTCCCAGATCCTGATTGAAAGACAGTCAAAAATCCAAGTTTGGCCAGCTTGCGTTCCCACTTGCCAGCTTGCATTCACACTCCCAGCCGTGCTCTGATTGGTTCTAATAGATTTAAGGACTTTGTAATTAATTAAAAGTACAATAACTTTCCCTATCCTTATAGGATATGGTTTTACTATTCCTTATAGAATATGGTTTTACCGATCCTTATAGGACAAGGTTTTCCCTTTGTCTATAAAAGGGAGCCTTTGTTCAGTGTTTTGGAAAATGAGAATCAGGCAAAGAGGAGAACCAGAGGCATAGAGGAGGCAGAGAGAGTGAGAGTTCCGTTTTGGTTTTCTAGAGAATTAGGGACTATATTTTGAGAGATAATATTTTACACATAGATTATTGGACGTGGAGCTTGGAGAAGAAGGCTCTGCCGTGTCTTCTGCTGCACCTGTTCTTAACAATCTCTTTTGTACCCTTATTTTCATTATTGCAATTTATTTATGATTTCAATTATATTTGTTTCAATTTCAGTTATGTATGAGTAGTCATTAGGATTAGGGCTGCTTGAAGCCCTAGCCATGTTAGCTTGTTGATTGGATTTCAGGCTCTTGATTATCATTGCTATGCATGCTGAATAAGTTGGATTACTTTGCTTAATGACCTTAATTTATGCCTATAAGATTAGCTACCTTGTTTGCATATAATTATAGATGTAATTGCTTGAGTGACCGTCATATCATCTTGTGATTTGGAGCATCGAAAGTATTCTTACTTGTAATCTTAACTCATAATGACCTAGGAATGCATGTCACTTTGCTAGGCTAATGTGGTGTCATTAAATTCTCTTTAAACTTCATGCATCATCTTAAAAGGTAGGTGACAGACGTTCTAAGCATATGCTCTGTTTAGAACATGCTAAGTAAGAGGGAATAAGATGTGTCTAGTGAACCAACGCCAGGTCCTAGGCAAAGGCACCTAATTCAGAAAATGCATAGTAATTAGGTCAAGGAAATCTGGCTAAGAGCTATAATTGGTTAGAGTGGATAGTAAGCCTTAATTCACCTTAGTTAATAATCAATCAACCGTTAATTCTTGCATTGTTATTTTCTGCATTTTATTTTGCTTGTCTTTAAATTTCAGTTCTCACATCATAAACCCCCCCTGCGTGTGTGTGTGTTTTCACTAAGTTAATAAATCTGAACTAAAGTGGTCATAACATTGATACAAGTCCTCGAGTGATTGACTCTTGTTGTGCTACTATACTATTCTTATCGATTTGTGCACTTGCAAGGATTTTATAACTGTTAGAATTGAATTGCATATTTCTTGCTCTTTAATTCTACCAACAGGGCCCATGGCATTATCCATACATGGAGACGGGAGCTTGGAACGATCCATACCCAACTTCATTCAATAAGGGTTGGAGCAATTACGAAAACCCAGAACCATACAATCGAGGATGGTGCCAGCAGCCTAATTTCACATGGAACTCTCCTCAAATAGTTCCTCACCACAAACCCACTCCTGACCTCCTACCTTCACTGAGGGCCTTGGTGCAATGCAATGAGGCTTGTATTCAATACATGGCAGCTTTTAATGAAGAACTCCGAGGGCAAAGCCAGCGCTTGGAGGAGTTAGTGGAAAAGAGCAAGAGGGTGATTGAGTTCAACGTATGCCAAACCGAAGAAAGGGCATATTCCCCACCAAGTGAGGCCGGGAATGATGATCTTGGTGAAGCTATCATCGAGCCAACACTTCGACATTTGCTTGCCATGGAGGCCACAATGTCCACCCAACCTTCGCTGTGGAGCAGGATACAAAGCATGGAGGCTTGTAAACAGAACCATCACACAAATGAAGAGCATAATAAGGATACCAACAAGCTAACACTTCGACAAGTGCTTGCCATGGATGTCATGAATTCCATCCAAGGCCATACCGTGACAGTGTCTCCCGATTCTGCTCAGATTGAGCAGTGGGACGCACCCAATTCATACCCTCCAGCATACTCTTCCTTTTATAATGTTTCTTATTCTAATTTCATGTCTAACTATACCTCTTTGCCTTGCACTCACAGATTGGGAAGCGAAATGGAATAAAACTGGGAGGAAGAGAATAGGACAGATGATGGTGAGAAGGACATCCAGGTCAAACCCATGTCCCTGCCCTATGTGTTGCCCAGCAGCAACGCACTGCCCCAAGCCGTGTCCCACAGCCATGCCACGTTGTGCTTACTGCCCTACACCAAACACAAGTTCCAGCTGAGTCCCAGAACTAGCCAAATGCCCTGCTGCAGCCCCAGCCTAGTGCCATAGAACCTGAAAATATCCAGGGCACACCTTCAACGCGCCAAGCTGCGCCAACTGACTCAATGCAGGGAAAGTTCTTAGCCGCTGCACCAGAACCTTCCCAGCGCGCATTTGATATGCGCAGCGCTGTGGCGAAGCTTCAAGACACATCCACGGCAGAACCCAAGGACCAGCCCGTGCCTCCCAATCTGTTACCAGCCGTGTCGCAGCCCTTGCCCACGGACAAGGACCCAGTTTTGAAATTCAATGCGCCTTCTCAACTCAATCCTGAAACACTTAACTTTCAATTTAAAAAGGAAAACTTGGATTTGAATTCTGATTTAGCTCCTAATGTTGTTGAACTTTTACCGTGCAGGTTCCACCATAAAAGCACCAAGAATATACTAAAGGCCCGCAACTTGGTCCCCCTCTACAAGGCACTACCAAAGTTGTTCCCCCACGAGCATTGTCCAAGGAAGAGATTCCAGAATGGACAGAAACTGCTCTCATTCAAATCACTCATCAATCTCTTTCCTGATAAGTTACGTTCTCGTCGATGGATTCCTTTATGTGTTTCTAACTTTTTTCTCCATGATGCAGTGCAGATTCTACAGCAAGAGGCTCATAATCGGTTCCATGTTGACGCTGAAATCCTGGGCACACAATCAAATGCCTAGCATGCCAACCCCGTCTTGCCCAGACATTAACTAAAGCGCTCCTACGAGGCAGCCTAGCCCTGGTTTGTATTTCTCACTTCCTTTGTTGTTTCTGCCCGTTATATCTCTCAAACCTTTCCACTGTTGTCATGCATACTGCTTATCACATTGAGGACAATGTTCAGTTTAGGTTTGGGGGTGTGGATTTAAAATTTTGCATATAGAAACAAGTAGGTTTGGGGGTGATACACGGCCAGGACATTTAATTTTTTGCTTGTGATTAGTATGATAACTTGTTAATAGGAATGTATATGCTAAGTTAACTATCTTTGCTTTACTAAGAGTCATGCCATGGTCAAGTAGTTCATAATTTGCACTTCACAATGCCATGTTTTAAGTGATTAAGTGAACGAAATAACTGAATTTGAGTGAACCTTAGAAAATTAGTGGAGACTTCCCTGTGAGATCTTTGATCCTAATTGCCATTCTTTCTGAGGGATATACTTGTTTCTACTCTTAAACACTTATCGGTTTTGTTCTTAATTGTTGATCTCATTACATCATTTTACATTGAATTTTAAAGAACTAACATCATTTAGATACTCTTGATCTAATGTGTAGTTTTCCATAAAAAGTGATGTAGGCTATGTATGCTTTAACCTCTAAAGGCTTTATCCTACCCTATTGCATGCTCCCTAAGCCAATTTTGAAGCCAAACACTCAACCTTTTCTTTCATCACCCAAAGTATAACCTAACCGAAATACTTAGCCATTCATCACAGCCATACCCTATAACCTCAGTTTGTACTAAGGTTGCCGTAAATGAGATTCATGGTGAGAATGAGAGGTGAAAGAAGATGCTGCCCAATTCAAAGAACATCACCATCAATTAAAAGTTCAAAAGTAAAGAAAAGCTTTACAAGTTGCAAGCTGCACGAAAATTTGAGGAAATCATTGCATGATCTTGGTTCAATTCAATTCAAAAGAAAGAACAGAAAAAAAATGTTCAAATCAAAAGAAAGAAAGAAAGGTTGAGAAAAAGTGAAAAACAAAGTGAATTTAGCCAAGTGAGCCAAGAGCCTCAAAATAAGTCATCAAGAAAGCACAATGCCGTGGGCCTTAAGAAAGGATTCAGTTCAGAAATTCCAAGTTCAAGTCATGACTTCTCATGCCTTGGCATAGCTTAGGTTATTTGAATCCCATCCTTCCTTGCTAAACCCCTAAGCTTAGCCCTGTTACAACCTAAAAAGGAAGTCCTAACTGATCTTATGGACAATCATGCTGAGGATTAAGGTACGTATCTATGTTCTTAAAGTTCAATTCCTTTCATTAGATCTTTATTTCCATAAAGTGCTATTCTTCATTGTTACTCATATGTGATTAAATTTGAATTTCATAACATAAACTCATCACATATGCTTGAAAAGAGTGTAAGCCTAGGATTCTTTTGCGAATTGAGAGTTTCCTAGTGAGGATTAGAGTCGAGGCAAAATCTTTCTAGGGCACTTAGATGAAGTTGTTTTCAAACTTGATAGGTTGTAACGGGGCTAAGCTTTAGGGGTTTAGCAAGGAAGGATGGGATTCAAAGAACCTGAGTTGTGCCAAGGCATGAGAAGTCATGACTTGAACTTGGAATTTCTGAACTGAATCCTTTCTTAAGGCCCACGGCATTGAGCTTTCTTGATGACTTATTTTGAGGCTCTTGTGGCTTATTTTGAGGCTCTTGGCCTACTTGGCTCAATTCACTTTGTTTTTCACTTATTTTTTTCCTGCTTTTTCTCAACGTTTCTTTCTTTCTTTTGTTTTCCTTATTTTTATCTTTTCTTCTTTGAATTGAATTGAACCAAGATCATGCAATGATTTCTCAAATTTTCGTGCAGCTTGCAACTTGTAAAGCTTTTCTTTACTTTTGAACTTTGAATTGACGCCAATGTCTTTTGAATTGGGCAGCATCTTCTTTCACCTCTCATTCTCACCATGAATCTCATTTACGGAAACCTTAGCACAAACTGAGGTTATAAGGTATGGCTATGATGAATGGCTAAGTTTTTTTGGGTTAGGTTATACTTTGGGTGATGAAATAAAAGGCTGAGTGTTTGGCTTCAAAATTGGCTTAGGTAGCATGCAATAGGGTAGGATAAAGCCTTTAGAGGTTAAAGCATACATAGCCTACATCACTTCTTATGGAAAACCACACATTAAATCAAGAGTATCTAAATGATGTTAGTTCTTTAAAATTCAATGCAAATATGATGTAATGAGATCAACAATTAAGAACAAAAGTGATGAATGTTTAAGAGTAGAAACAATTATATCCCTCAGAAAGAATGGCAATTAGGATCAAAGATCTCACAGGGTAGTTGATCAGTCGTTATTTATGCATCATTTTGATGTCTTTATATGCCTCTCTTACATGTCTTTTGAATGATTTCGTGCCATCAATAGTAGAAAATGATCAATCTTGTGAGACTTATGCAGAGTTAGAAAGATAGCTAAAATCTGGAAAGAACGCAAAAAGAATGACTCAAATCGGAGTCCAGATGAAGGAGATGTCCTCATTTCAATATCAGGTCCTCAACGGAGTCCTGAGTGCGCCAGTGCGCCAGTGCGCCTATTTTGGGCCACTGGCCAAGTACCTCATATCAGGCCCTCCGGGTCCCGAACTTGTGTTTCATGACATCAGGATCAGGTCCTAGAAGTGCCAAGGTCGCGCCGAGGCAGGTCGAGGACATGTCCCAAGAACTCCCATCCGAGCCCAGATGTGCGCCTAAGCCCTGGGTCCCTGTTCCGCCAGCGGTGGATCAAAGGTTCTCCCTCTGCGCTAAGCCTGAAAACATTTGCGCCAAGCCTGAACGACGATGCGCTTCTATTATACTCCTAACGTACTTCAAAAGCGCGGTCCCAGATCCTGATTACGAAGACAGTCAAAAATCCAAGTGTGGCCAGCTTGCGTTCCCACTTGCCAGCCTGCATTCACATCCCGGCCATGCTCTGATTGGTTCGAATAGATTTTAAAGACTTTGTAATTAATTAAAAGTAAAATAACTTTCCCTATTCCTATAGGACATGGTTTTACCAATCTATATAGAACAAGGTTATACCAATCCTTATGGAACAAGGTTACACCAATCCTTATAGAACAAGGTTTTCCCTTGTCTATAAAAAGGAGAATCAGATAGAGGACCAGGGGGCGTTTTTGTTTTCTGGAAAAACAGAGACCTGAGCCACAGAGTTCCGTTTTGGTTTTCTAGAGAATTAGGGATCATATTTTCGGAGATAATCTTTCACATAGATTATTGGACGTGGAGCTTGGAGAAGAAGGCCCTGCCGTGTCTTCTGCTGCATCTGTTCTTAACAATCTCCTCTGTACCCTTATTTTCATTATTACAATTTACTTATGGATTCAATTATACTTGTGTTTATTTCGGTTATGTGTGAGTAGTCATTAGGATTAGGGCTGCTTGAAGCCCTAGCCATGTTAGCTTATTGATTGGATTTCTGGCTCTTGATTATGATTGCTATGCATGCTGAATAAGTTGGATTACTATGCTTAATGAACTTAATTTATGCCTATAAGATTAGCTACCTTGTTTGCATATAATTATAGATGTAATTGCTTGAGTGACCGTCATATCATATTGTGATTTGGAGCATCGAAAGTATTCATACTTGTAATCTTAACTCATGAAGACCTAGGATTGCATGCCACTTTGCTAGGCTAATGTGGTGTCATTAAATTCTCTTTAAACTTCATGCATCATCTTAAAAGGTAGGTGATAGACGTTCTAGGCATATGCCCTGTTTAGAACATGCTAAGTAAGAGGGAATAAGATGTGTCTAGTGAACCAACGCCAGGTCCTAGGCACGGGCACCTAATTCAGAAAATGCATAGTTATTAGGTCAAGGAAATTTGGTTAAGAGCTATAATTGGTTAGAGTGGATAGCAAGCCTTAATTCGCCTTAGTTAACAACTTTTCATTCTTGCATTGTTAATTTCTGTACTTTGATTTACTTGTCTTTAAATTTCAGTTATCACATCATAAACCCCCCCTGTGTGTGTGTGTGTGTTTTTATTTAAGTTAACAAATCTGAACTAAATTGGTCATAACGTTGATACAAGTCCTCGAGGGATCGACTCTTGCTGTGCTACTATACTATACTTATCGATTTAGCGCCGTTGCCGGGGACTTGTCCCTCAACGGTGCCATTTAAGTTTAGATTTGTAACTTAGTTTTTTTTCTTTTTGTTAGGTACCCGTGTATGTCATTCCAAGGTTCAGTGCACGGGTCATCAAGTGGACCATCATCGCAAGCATCTTCAGTCCACGGCTCCCCGTCACCAAGCCCAAGGAGGATGGCGGACCACAGAGAAGAGCAGGGCCTAGAACGTGGCCTAGTACCGCAAGCCCCATTGCGCCTTAAGGATTTTGCCATGCCCTATGTCTCGGAGGATCAATTTCCAATTGTTTTTCCCGAGTCAACAGTGGCAAACTTCGAATTAAAGTCGGGGACAATTCACATGCTGCCTACATTCCACGGCCTTGCTGGCGAGGACCCGCACTTTCATATCAAGGAATTTGTTGAGGTTTGTTCAACACTGCGCATCAATGGTATGACAGAATCTGAAATCCGCCTGCGGCTCTTTCACTTCAGTCTCAAGGATCGCGCCAAGACATGGTTTCATTCATTGGCGCCGGCTTCCATTCACTCTTGGAGGGACTTGACGTCCAAATTCTTAACACAGTACTTTCCCGTGGAAAAGACAAATGAGTTAAAGTCCAAGATCATGAACCCACGGCAAGACATGGAGGAGTCTTTCTATGAGTTTTGGGAGCGGTTCAATTAGATGTTACAGGCGTGCCCCCACCACCATATTGATGCCCATCATCTTATGCTATACTTCTATGGAGGCTTGAAAACTAGCGATCGGACAATGGTGAACTCTCAATCCCAAGGGATTCTAGAAGGCACAGCCGAGGAAGCAAGGACCGCCTTTGAGAACATTGCTCAAAGGGAAAAACAGTTCAGCTACAGGGGTCCCTCCTCTGGAGCTACAGGTGATGCATCCGCCAAATACAAAAATGACGCCATTGCTCAGCTCACGGCAATGGTGAAACAATTGTGTAGCGAGAAAGCCAAAGGAGTTCACATCTGCGAGGTATGCTCAATTAAAGGCCACACATCCCAGGACTGCCCGGTTGTGGAAGAGGCCAACTTTGCTGGAGGGTTCAATAGCAATTCTCGACCCCGGAATGACCCATATTCCCACACTTACAATCCGGGGTGGAAAAATCATCCTAATTTCCGTTGGAGCAACAATCAAGCAGCCGCGAATCCCTTGCCACCCCCTGGATTTGAGCAACAAGCCGCAGGCCCTCAGGGGAACTTCCACGGTCCTTCCTCAAACCAGAATGGCGGAAGCAAGTCTGTTGAGGACTCCATCCATATCCTGAATCAACAGCAGGATCAACTCATAAAATTCACGCACGATAGCCAGAGTCAGACGGGAGACTTCAAAAATGCAATTGCAAACTTGGAGCGTCAAATGGGACATGTGGCGAACCAACTAAATCAGCGAGAGCAAGGCAAGCTACCGAGTCAAGTCCTGGTAAATCCGAAAAGATTTCACAATCCTATGGCTAATGCCATCACGTTGGAGAGGGAAACACCACTTCAATGCCCCACATATGCCACCCTCACAGGACCTGAAACCGAGCCTCAACCTACTCTGCCAAGGATCACTGACCAGGGCGCGCCGCAAAACATGCCACGGCCAACACCTATGGCGCAGAACCAGTCCAATGAGTCACCAAGTGCCCTACCGCAAGGAGGACCTGACATTGCGCCTACTTCGGCCACGACTGGCATGCAACCTGCTCCTAAGCCCAAGTCGCAGCACTCGAATACTTCTAACTCTAAACCTCAGAATTCCAATTCTAAAAAAGTCACTTTTGAGTTAGCTAATAATGTTGAGTATCCATTTCCTCGCAGGTTCCAAAACAGGAATAAGCAAAGGGAGGACTTTGAGGAAGAAATCATCAGCATGTTGCAGAAGCTTCAGATCACACTGCCTTTCCACAAAATTGTCAAGCACATGCCTATCTTTGCGAAGCTAATCAAGGACTTAGTTGCAGGCAAGCGTGGTTTTAGCTCCACCGACACCATTGACATCCCTAAGGCCTGCTCAGCTGCCCTTTTACGCATGCCCCTTAAGGCCAACGATCCTGGGCCTCCATCCCTTCCATGTGTCATTCAGTCAAAAAGATTCGAACATTGCCTTTGCGACACGGGAGCATCAGTGAACATCATGCCATTCCACATTTACAGGTAACTCAACCTAGGCGTACTCAAACCCACGCACCAATGTGTCAGATTGGCTAACGCTTCTGTAATCAACCTAATGGGGGTTCTTGAGGACGTACTGGTACAAATCGGAGATACATGCATCCCTGCAGACTTCTAAGTACTAAGAATGGACAGAATTGACAAAAGTGAGGATCCTCCCCTCATCTTCGGAAGGCCCTTACTAGCCACAGCCGAGTGCCTCATCGACGTCAGAAAGGGCCAGGTCTCCATCAAGGTCCTGGACCAGCTTCGGACATTCTCCATCCATGACACCATCCAGTACCCTACCGAGCCTATTGTAGATTTTCCGTTAAACACAATGGACTTACTGCTACGGGAGAAAATTGCTCAGTCTTGCATGGCGGATGACCTTGAGAAGGCAGTGACTAGTAACCCACACACGGTGGATTCATTGGCAGATAGCGTGATCGAAGAGGTACGAGCCCTTGACATCATGCCAGCCCTCCCATTCCACAGGCCTCCCTTCGAAGCGTTACCACTCACAAGTCAGAAAACCCTGACGTCCATCATAAAGGCTCCTGAACTCGAGCTGAAGCCCGTGCCTCTCAATCTACTGACAGCCGTGTCTCAGCCCCTGCCCAAGGACAAGGACCCGGTTTTGAAATTCAATACGCCTTCTCAACTCAATCCTGAAACATTTAACTTTCATTTTAATAAGGCAAACTTGGATTTGAATTCTGATTTAGCTCCTAATGCTGTTGAACTTTTCCCGTGCAGGTTCCACCATAAAAACACCAAGAATATGCTAAAGGCACTCAACTTGGTCCCCCTCTTCAAGTTCCGAAGGAAAAATCAACGGAAGGGACCAAGGATGAAGTATAGAACGTACAGGGCACAACGAAAGCTGTTCCCCCACGGGCATTATCCAAGGAAAACATTCAAGAGTGGACAGCAACTGCTCTCATTCAAATCACTCCTCAATATCTTTCCCGATAAGTTACGTTCTCGTCGATGGATTCCTTTTTGTGTCTCTAACTTTTTTCTCCATGTTGCAGCGCAGATTCTACAGCAAGAGGCTCATAATCGGTTCCATGTTGACGCTGAAATCTTGGGCACACCATCAAAAGCCTAGCATGCCGGCCCCGTCTTGCCTAGACGTTAAATAAACCTCTCCTAGGAGGCAGCCTAGCCCTGGTTTGTATTTCTCACTTCCTTTTCTGTTGCTGCCCGTTATATCTCTCAAACCTTTCTACTGTTGTCAAGCTTACTGCTTATCACATTGAGGACAATGTTCAGTTTAGGTTTGGGGGTGTGGATTTAAAATTTTGCATATAGAAACAAGTAGGTTAGGGGTGATACACGGCCAGGACATTTAAATTTCTGCTTGTGATTAGTATGATAACTTGTTAATAGGAATGTATATGCTAAGTTAACTATCTTTGCTTTACTAAGAGTCATGCCATGGTCAATTAGTTCATAATTTGCACTTCACAATGCCATGTTTTAAGTGATTAAGTGAACGAAATAACTGAATTTGAGTGAACCTTAGAAAATTAGTGGAGACTACCCAGTGAGATCTTTGAGCCTAATTGCCATTCTTTCTAAGGGATATACTTGTTTCTACTCTTAAACACTCATCACTTTTGTTCTTAATTGTTGATCTCATTACATCATATTTGCATTGAATTTTAAAGAACTAACATCATTTAGATATTCTTGATTTAATGTATGTTTTGCCATAAGAAGTGATGTAGGCTATGTGTGCTTTAACCTCTAAAGGCCTTATCCTACCCTATTGCATGCTCCCTAAGCCAATTTTGAAGCCAAACACTCAACCTTTTCTTTCATCACCCAAAGTATAACCTAACCCAAAATACTTAGCCATTCATCACAGCCATACCCTATAACCTCAGTTTGTGCTAAGGTTGCCACAAATGAGATTCATGGTGAGAATGAGAGGTGAAAGAAGATGATACCCAATTCAAAGGACATTGGCGTCAATTGAAAGTTCAAAAGTAATGAAAAGATTTACAAGTTGCAAGCTGCATGAAAATTTGAGGAAATCATTGCATGATCTTGGTTCAATTCAATTCAAAGACGAACAGAAACAAAAAAAACGTTCAAATCAAAAGAAAGAAAGAAACGTTGAGAAAAAGAAGGAAAAAAATAAGTGAAAAACAAAGTGAATTGAGCCAAGTGAGCCAAGTGTCAGGACCCGTCCCGAATTTCCCCTCGAAACCCGGGAAGAACCCTGATCCCGTCTGACAACCTAAGAAAAGGTTCCCAAAATACCCTTCAATCCATACAAATTATAATAACCATGATAAATACTTCCTCTTGTCAGACAAGGGACTTAAGCACTCAATAATTCCCGTAATTAACGACCAAACAAATACAACATAATATCAGAGCGTCTAAGTAGGATCAAGAGTAAAATTTAGATATCCTACTCAAATATACAACACAGCGCAGTCGAAATCCTAATGCCTCAGCCTCGAGATCAATGTTCGCGTCAACTCTACTCAACTGCCTGAAGGGGGATTTAAACACAAAAGTTGTGAGTGGACAAAAATAATCATTTATAAATTCCTTTTCGAAGAATTACCTTTCTTCCCCTCCATTTATAAAATCATGCATGCATAATATAAAACAATTTATCATATAAAAGCATCATATGTAAATCATCCAAAATTCACATTTATCTTTAAAACCATTTAATTGGACTCACATAAAATCTGTATAATGAAAATACCTCGTGATCCACAATTTGGTTTGAAAACTCTCTTCAAATGAGTTTAAAATCATTTAATTCAATCTGGACACAAATTATCTCAAATTCAAATCATTTGGTTCAATCGGACACATAATATCTCAAAATCAAATCATTTGGTTCAATCGGACACATAATATCTCAAATTCACTGTTCCCGACATATTCATAACACACCAGGGTATCCCTTGAGATGTGTTCAAATCTGTACAACTCTGTGTACCATATGTACTGTCTGTAATATCTGTACTATGCATAGACAGTTTCACGACCCGGCGGAGCCATGCCCCTCAACACCTAAGGTCCGAACCCTCAACAACTGGTAGAGCAAGGCCCCTCAACACCAGTCAGACTAACAACAATCATCGGGACGGGAATCAGTGAATCAAATCCATACTTCGAAATCTTTGTTTCGCGGCCTTAGCCAAATTCTTTGCAAATATCATTTTATGGCCAAAATCGGTAAAATCACAATTATGAGTCTAAACCCAAATCACATACTCAAATAGTCACCACGTCAAAACGATATCAAAATCGAGTGCAAAATCAGGCCATTTCTCAAAACATACTTTCACTGAAATATTGTAAAATATGTGTCCAGTATCATTTCTAAAATCCAGAAATTCATTTCACTCATACTCAACAGTATTTAAATCAAAGATACATTTATGCATGCATTATAGTTTATAAATCAAAGTCCACTCACAAACCTGTTCAAGCAAGCTCAATCCCGAACTGTACGCTCCCCTGAAGCTCCTGGAGCAGTATCGCCTGTGCTAGCCGGAAAATCGATCGGAAGGTCCGAAACTTCCTATCCTCGGTTCGGCTTCCTCGGTGGTCCTCTCCTTCGATGGTTGGTACGGTTGTGATCGCGGGACGGAGTAGAACACGATTAGTTGATCAAAACTGGAAGTTGAAGCCTTGAAATCAAAGTTGACTTTTGTGGGTTTTTGGACGATTTTCGCACGGTTCGGGTGGTTTGTGTTTGTTTTTTCCAGAGAGAGAAGGAGATGAAGATGAAATAAGGATGAGGTGGATCAGAGAATATCTGATTTGGGGGTTAAAAATATCTACCCCAAGTCAAAAATTACCAAAATGCCCTTGCACATCTAGACCCATAACTCTCGTCTACGAACTCCGTTTTCCGCGTGCCGCCTGTCTACGAACTCGTGAGTTCGAGACCTACGCAACGGTACCCAATACACCACCGAAAAGGTTTCGAAACAAAACTTGATCTCCATGCCCTTTAACAAGCAAGGGCAAAATCGTCATTTTACATAAATAATTTAATTAAATCCAATAATTGAAATTCCGGGTTGTTACAATCTACCCCCCTTAAGAAATTTCGTCCTCGAAATTCAACTCTATCCTTGGAACAAATAAGGATACTGCGTCCGCATTAGTTCCTCGGTTTCCCACGTGGCTTCCTCCACGTTATGATTCCTCCACAACACTTTAACTAGAGGAATACTTTTTCTGCGCAGTACCTTCTCTTTCCAATCCAAAATTTGCACCGGTTGCTCCTCAAAGGTCAAATCATCTTTCAGCTCAAGTGGTTGCTCTTCCAACACATGAGACTCATCAAACAGATATTTCCGGAGCAAAGATACATGGAAAACATTATGAACTCTGGATAGTTCCGATGGTAAAGCAAGACGATATGCCACTGGTCCTATCCTCTCCAGAATCTCATATGGACCAATGTAGCGAGGACTCAGTTTTCCTCGTCTACCAAAACGTACAACTCCCTTCCAAGGAGATAGTTTCAAGAACACCCAGTCACCAACCTCAAACTCAAGGTCTCTAGTTCTGCGGTCTGCATAGCTCTTCTGGCGATCCTGAGCTGTCTTCAACCTTTCTCTGATGATCCTTATCTTTTCCTCAGTCGTATCAACCAACTCTGGTGTTAACAGTTTCCTTTCACCCACTTCGTTCCAGCATAGAGGTGTCCTGCACTGTCTCCCATACAGTGCCTCGAAAGGAGACATCCCAATACTCGACTGATAACTATTATTATAAGCAAATTCCATCAGAGCCAGGTGTGAATCCCAGTTTCCTTTAAACTGTAGTACACAAGCTCTCATCATATCCTCCAAAATCTGGATTGTCCTCTCAGACTGACCATCCGTCTGAGGATGAAAAGCTGTACTAAAATGCAATGTAGTGCCAAAAGCCTTCTGCAAACTCCGCCAAAACCTGGAGGTAAATCTAGGATCCCTGTCCGAAACAATGGACTCTGGAGTCCCATGTAGCCGTATGATCTCATCAATGAACAATTTGGCATACCGACTCATCCGAAAATCTTCCCGCACTGGCAAGAAATGTGCAGACTTCGTGAGTCTATCAACAATTACCCATATCCCATCATGTCCTTTCTGTGTCCTTGGAAGTTTATACACAAAATCCATCGTAATGTGATCCCACTTCCATTTCGGAATAGGTAATGGTTGAAGTGCCCCATATGGTTTCTGCCTCTCTGCTTTCACTTGCTGGCACGTCAGGCATCTACTCACAAACTCAGCAATTTCCCTTTTCATCCCAGTCCACCAATAATGTTTCCTTAGGGTATGATACATCTTGGTACCTCCTGGATGCATAGCGTAAGCCGAACTATGAGCCTCATCAAGAATTTCCCTCTTTAGTTCCAGTTCATTCGGTACACACAACCAACCATCCCTAACAAAGGCTCCATCATCCCTAAGCGCATAGTCCTGCCTGGTTCCAGCCTCCAACTCCATCCTGATAATGCACAATGTAGGGTCCTGGAGTTGAGCCTCAATAATCCGATCAATCAGAACAGGCCTCACATGAAAACTAGCCAACAAAGCCCCCTGGCTATCCATGTCCAGTACTATCCCTGCTCTACGGAACTCTACCAGTAACGGTAAGTAGACTGTATGCAGATGGGCTAAAGAACCCATGGATTTCCTGCTTAAAGCATCCGCCACAACATTGGCTTTCCCTGGATGGTACTCTATAGTACAATCATAATCCTTTATTAACTCGAGCCATCTTCTCTGCCTCAGATTCAGGTCTTTTTGGGTGAACAAGTACTTCAAACTCTTATGGTCGGTGAAGATCCGACACGTCTCCCCATACAAATAATGTCGCCAGATTTTCAATGCATGCACCACTGCAGCTAATTCCAAATCATGTGTGGGGTAATGCAACTCATGGGGTTTAAGTTGTCTAGAAGCATAAGCTATCACCTTTCCATGCTGCATCAACACGCAGCCTATACCCAGCAATGATGCATCACTATACACCTCGAATCCACCAGTATCATCAGGAATGGTCAATACTGGAGCAGAAGTCAACCTCCTCTTCAGCTCCTGAAATCCCTGTTCACAATCAGCTCCCCAGTCAAACTTGACTCCTTTCCTCGTCAACCGAGTCAACGGCCCTGCTATCGTAGAAAATCCTTCTACGAACCGTCGATAATATCCTGCCAAACCCAGAAAACTCCTCACCTCTGTCACTGTCCTCGGTTGCTCCCAGTTTGCCACTGCCTCAATCTTTTGGGGATCTACGCTGATACCCTCAGCCGAAATCACATGACCTAAGAATCCAACTTCGGTCAACCAAAACTGACATTTACTGAATTTGGCAAACAAATGCTTTTTCCTAAGCATATTCAGCACCAACCTTAAGTGCTTCTCATGTGCCTTAGCACTCCTCGAATACACCAAGATGTCATCAATGAATACAATCACAAACCGATCCAAATACTTTTGGAACACCCTGTTCATCAAATCCATAAATGCTGCTGGAGCATTAGTCAACCCGAAAGGCATCACCAGGAACTCATAATGACCATAACGAGTCCTGAAAGCTGTTTTCTCAACATCCCCTTCTCTGATCCTCAACTGGTGGTATCCGGATCGAAGGTCAATTTTCGAAAAATATCTTGCCCCCTTAAGTTGATCAAACAAATCATCTATCCTTGGCAAAGGATACTTATTCCGCACCGTAGCCATGTTTAGCTTCCGGTAGTCGATACACAACCTCAGACTACCATCCTTTTTCCTCACAAATAACACTGGTGCACCCCAAGGTGAAACACTTGGGCGAATAAATCCCATATTCACCAAGTCCTGCAACTGAGTCTTTAACTCTCGCAATTCTGCCGGTGCCATCCTATACGGTGCCTGTGAGATAGGTTGAGTACCTGGCAAAAGCTCGATGGTGAACTCAATCTCCTGGTGAGGTGGCAATCCCGGAAGATCATCTGGAAACACATCAGAGAATTCACTCACCACGGGAATATCCTCCACTCTCATTGGAGTATCCCGAGAATCAAACACATGAACCAAGTAACCCTCACAACCTTTCCTCAGCAATTTCTCAGCAGTCAAAGCTGATATCACTCCACAGGGTAGTACCCTACGATCTCCTCTGAATGTAAGTTCCGGTAAACCTGGACTCCGGAAATCCACTCTCTTGTCATAACAATCAATAGAGGCATGGTGCATAGTCAACCAATCCATCCCCAGAATCACATCAAAATCAAAAATATCTAGGGGAATTAAATCTGCCTCTAATGCATGGCCTTCCACTAACACTGGACAATTTCGAATCACGAGATTCGCCACTAACATATTCCCAGTAGGAGTACTAACACCCATGTCCCAACCAATCGGAGACAATTCTCTATCAGCAAATAATGTAAACTCCCGAGAAATGAAAGAATGAGTAGCCCTAGGATCTATTAAAACAAAAGCATCACGGTTAAAAATAGATAACGTACCCGTGACCACATCTGGTGCTGCTCGGGCCTCCTGTTGCGACATAGCAAACACTCGAGCTTGTGTATCCAACGATCGACCACGACCCCACTGTCTGCCTCTGGCCCTGTTGGACCCACGGGGCCTGTTTGTCCAATTGGCCCGGTTGGCCCTACTGGATTGACTCTGACTTCCAGCTGCAAAACCGGGCGTCTGAAATGTCCTCTGCCCTTGTTCAGCAGCACCCCGCCCCCAGGAACTACTAGCCGGATATAGATGTGGGCAAAATCTCCTGATGTGACCACTCTCCCCACAAAAAAAACATCCAGTGCTACCTGAGCTGCCACTCAGTCTTCTAGTTGACTGCACAGAAGCACCACTAGAACGGGCGGATGACTGGGGTGTCTGTCTGGCTCCGCCACTGCCTGAACCAGATCCCTCACCCGCAGTAGATCCAGAGCTGAAACTGCCTCTCTTGGACGGTCCCTGGCTAGAGGCTCCAATATCCCAGCGATCCCGGTGTCGCCTGGAACCCCTAAACTGCTGTTGGACTGGCACACCCATGCTCAACTCTACACGAGCTGCAGCGTCAGACGCATCTCTCAATGAAGTATGGGCTGCAGCCGTTACCGCTGACCGAAGTTCGCCCCTCAGCCCATTTTCAAATCTGCGGCGTCTGTCCCTCTCGGTTACCACTAGAGCTGGTGCAAAACGGGACAACTCTAAAAATCTCTGCTCATACTGAGCCACTGTCAAATCTCCCTGCTGTAGGTGTATGAACTCAGCCTCTCTGGCATCTCGGTACGAGCAAGGATAAAATTGCTCGAGGAACTTCTCCCGGAAGGTCGCCCAGGTAATGGTACTGACTTCCCAACCTGATACCTCTAATGCGCTCCACCAATCATAAGCGGAACCACCCAGCAGAAAAGTGGCTAACAACACCCTGTCCCCCTGAGGACATCTCATAACCGAGAACACTCGCTCTAAACGAGTAATCCACTCTCTTGCATCATCTGGGCTAGAGTCGCCCATAAATACGGTAGCCCCTAATCTCTGGGCCCTCTCAATGTCTGAACCTTCAGTAGCAGTCCTACTCTGAAGTACAGAAGTCAAGTCATGACCCAATTGTTCCAGTGTCTGCCTCATATCAGGCTCCACTGTAGGTTCAGGTGTGTCCCCAATATTTTCCGACTGTTGACGGAACTCGCGTCTCGGAGGCATTACGTTGAAAAGAACTATAACTCATCAATATCAAAATAATTGTACACGTAGTGTACAGTCTACAGGAATTTAACCTAGTGCTCTGATACCAATTGTCAGGACCCGTCCCGAATTTCCCCTCGAAACCCGGGAAGAACCCTGATCCCGTCTGACAACCTAAGAAAAGGTTCCCAAAATACCCTTCAATCCATACAAATTATAATAACCATGATAAATACTTCCTCTTGTCAGACAAGGGACTTAAGCACTCAATAATTCCCGTAATTAACGACCAAACATATACAACATAATATCAGAGCGTCTAAGTAGGATCAAGAGTAAAATTTAGATATCCTACTCAAATATACAACACAGCGCAGTCGAAATCCTAATGCCTCAGCCTCGAGATCAATGTTCGCGTCAACTCTACTCAACTGCCTGAAGGGGGATTTAAACACAAAAGTTGTGAGTGGACAAAAATAATCATTTATAAATTCCTTTTCGAAGAATTACCTTTCTTCCCCTCCATTTATAAAATCATGCATGCATAATATAAAACAATTTATCATATAAAAGCATCATATGTAAATCATCCAAAATTCACATTTATCTTTAAAACCATTTAATTGGACTCACATAAAATCTGTATAATGAAAATACCTCGTGATCCACAATTTGGTTTGAAAACTCTCTTCAAATGAGTTTAAAATCATTTAATTCAATCTGGACACAAATTATCTCAAATTCAAATCATTTGGTTCAATCGGACACATAATATCTCAAAATCAAATCATTTGGTTCAATCGGACACATAATATCTCAAATTCACTGTTCCCGACATATTCATAACACACCAGGGTATCCCTTGAGATGTGTTCAAATCTGTACAACTCTGTGTACCATATGTACTGTCTGTAATATCTGTACTATGCATAGACAGTTTCACGACCCGGCGGAGCCATGCCCCTCAACACCTAAGGTCCGAACCCTCAACAACTGGTAGAGCAAGGCCCCTCAACACCAGTCAGACTAACAACAATCATCGGGACGGGAATCAGTGAATCAAATCCATACTTCGAAATCTTTGTTTCGCGGCCTTAGCCAAATTCTTTGCAAATATCATTTTATGGCCAAAATCGGTAAAATCACAATTATGAGTCTAAACCCAAATCACATACTCAAATAGTCACCACGTCAAAATGATATCAAAATCGAGTGCAAAATCAGGCCATTTCTCAAAACATACTTTCACTGAAATATTGTAAAATATGTGTCCAGTATCATTTCTAAAATCCAGAAATTCATTTCACTCATACTCAACAGTATTTAAATCAAAGATACATTTATGCATGCATTATAGTTTATAAATCAAAGTCCACTCACAAACCTGTTCAAGCAAGCTCAATCCCGAACTGTACGCTCCCCTGAAGCTCCTGGAGCAGTATCGCCTGTGCTAGCCGGAAAATCGATCGGAAGGTCCGAAACTTCCTATCCTCGGTTCGGCTTCCTCGGTGGTCCTCTCCTTCGATGGTTGGTACGGTTGTGATCGCGGGACGGAGTAGAACACGATTAGTTGATCAAAACTGGAAGTTGAAGCCTTGAAATCAAAGTTGACTTTTGTGGGTTTTTGGACGATTTTCGCACGGTTCGGGTGGTTTGTGTTTGTTTTTTCCAGAGAGAGAAGGAGATGAAGATGAAATAAGGATGAGGTGGATCAGAGAATATCTGATTTGGGGGTTAAAAATATCTACCCCAAGTCAAAAATTACCAAAATGCCCTTGCACATCTAGACCCATAACTCTCGTCTACGAACTCCGTTTTCCGCGTGCCGCCTGTCTACGAACTCGTGAGTTCGAGACCTACGCAACGGTACCCAATACACCACCGAAAAGGTTTCGAAACAAAACTTGATCTCCATGCCCTTTAACAAGCAAGGGCAAAATCGTCATTTTACATAAATAATTTAATTAAATCCAATAATTGAAATTCCGGGTTGTTACAATCTACCCCCCTTAAGAAATTTCGTCCTCGAAATTCAACTCTATCCTTGGAACAAATAAGGATACTGCGTCCGCATTAGTTCCTCGGTTTCCCACATGGCTTCCTCCACGTTATGATTCCTCCACAACACTTTAACTAGAGGAATACTTTTTCTGCGCAGTACCTTCTCTTTCCAATCCAAAATTTGCACCGGTTGCTCCTCAAAGGTCAAATCATCTTTCAGCTCAAGTGGTTGCTCTTCCAACACATGAGACTCATCAAACAGATATTTCCGGAGCAAAGATACATGGAAAACATTATGAACTCTGGATAGTTCCGATGGTAAAGCAAGACGATATGCCACTGGTCCTATCCTCTCCAGAATCTCATATGGACCAATGTAGCGAGGACTCAGTTTTCCTCGTCTACCAAAACGTACAACTCCCTTCCAAGGAGATAGTTTCAAGAACACCCAGTCACCAACCTCAAACTCAAGGTCTCTAGTTCTGCGGTCTGCATAGCTCTTCTGGCGATCCTGAGCTGTCTTCAACCTTTCTCTGATGATCCTTATCTTTTCCTCAGTCGTATCAACCAACTCTGGTGTTAACAGTTTCCTTTCACCCACTTCGTTCCAGCATAGAGGTGTCCTGCACTGTCTCCCATACAGTGCCTCGAAAGGAGACATCCCAATACTCGACTGATAACTATTATTATAAGCAAATTCCATCAGAGCCAGGTGTGAATCCCAGTTTCCTTTAAACTGTAGTACACAAGCTCTCATCATATCCTCCAAAATCTGGATTGTCCTCTCAGACTGACCATCCGTCTGAGGATGAAAAGCTGTACTAAAATGCAATGTAGTGCCAAAAGCCTTCTGCAAACTCCGCCAAAACCTGGAGGTAAATCTAGGATCCCTGTCCGAAACAATGGACTCTGGAGTCCCATGTAGCCGTATGATCTCATCAATGAACAATTTGGCATACCGACTCATCCGAAAATCTTCCCGCACTGGCAAGAAATGTGCAGACTTCGTGAGTCTATCAACAATTACCCATATCCCATCATGTCCTTTCTGTGTCCTTGGAAGTTTATACACAAAATCCATCGTAATGTGATCCCACTTCCATTTCGGAATAGGTAATGGTTGAAGTGCCCCATATGGTTTCTGCCTCTCTGCTTTCACTTGCTGGCACGTCAGGCATCTACTCACAAACTCAGCAATTTCCCTTTTCATCCCAGTCCACCAATAATGTTTCCTTAGGGTATGATACATCTTGGTACCTCCTGGATGCATAGCGTAAGCCGAACTATGAGCCTCATCAAGAATTTCCCTCTTTAGTTCCAGTTCATTCGGTACACACAACCAACCATCCCTAACAAAGGCTCCATCATCCCTAAGCGCATAGTCCTGCCTGGTTCCAGCCTCCAACTCCATCCTGATAATGCACAATGTAGGGTCCTGGAGTTGAGCCTCAATAATCCGATCAATCAGAACAGGCCTCACATGAAAACTAGCCAACAAAGCCCCCTGGCTATCCATGTCCAGTACTATCCCTGCTCTACGGAACTCTACCAGTAACGGTAAGTAGACTGTATGCAGATGGGCTAAAGAACCCATGGATTTCCTGCTTAAAGCATCCGCCACAACATTGGCTTTCCCTGGATGGTACTCTATAGTACAATCATAATCCTTTATTAACTCGAGCCATCTTCTCTGCCTCAGATTCAGGTCTTTTTGGGTGAACAAGTACTTCAAACTCTTATGGTCGGTGAAGATCCGACACGTCTCCCCATACAAATAATGTCGCCAGATTTTCAATGCATGCACCACTGCAGCTAATTCCAAATCATGTGTGGGGTAATGCAACTCATGGGGTTTAAGTTGTCTAGAAGCATAAGCTATCACCTTTCCATGCTGCATCAACACGCAGCCTATACCCAGCAATGATGCATCACTATACACCTCGAATCCACCAGTATCATCAGGAATGGTCAATACTGGAGCAGAAGTCAACCTCCTCTTCAGCTCCTGAAATCCCTGTTCACAATCAGCTCCCCAGTCAAACTTGACTCCTTTCCTCGTCAACCGAGTCAACGGCCCTGCTATCGTAGAAAATCCTTCTACGAACCGTCGATAATATCCTGCCAAACCCAGAAAACTCCTCACCTCTGTCACTGTCCTCGGTTGCTCCCAGTTTGCCACTGCCTCAATCTTTTGGGGATCTACGCTGATACCCTCAGCCGAAATCACATGACCTAAGAATCCAACTTCGGTCAACCAAAACTGACATTTACTGAATTTGGCAAACAAATGCTTTTTCCTAAGCATATTCAGCACCAACCTTAAGTGCTTCTCATGTGCCTTAGCACTCCTCGAATACACCAAGATGTCATCAATGAATACAATCACAAACCGATCCAAATACTTTTGGAACACCCTGTTCATCAAATCCATAAATGCTGCTGGAGCATTAGTCAACCCGAAAGGCATCACCAGGAACTCATAATGACCATAACGAGTCCTGAAAGCTGTTTTCTCAACATCCCCTTCTCTGATCCTCAACTGGTGGTATCCGGATCGAAGGTCAATTTTCGAAAAATATCTTGCCCCCTTAAGTTGATCAAACAAATCATCTATCCTTGGCAAAGGATACTTATTCCGCACCGTAGCCATGTTTAGCTTCCGGTAGTCGATACACAACCTCAGACTACCATCCTTTTTCCTCACAAATAACACTGGTGCACCCCAAGGTGAAACACTTGGGCGAATAAATCCCATATTCACCAAGTCCTGCAACTGAGTCTTTAACTCTCGCAATTCTGCCGGTGCCATCCTATACGGTGCCTGTGAGATAGGTTGAGTACCTGGCAAAAGCTCGATGGTGAACTCAATCTCCTGGTGAGGTGGCAATCCCGGAAGATCATCTGGAAACACATCAGAGAATTCACTCACCACGGGAATATCCTCCACTCTCATTGGAGTATCCCGAGAATCAAACACATGAACCAAGTAACCCTCACAACCTTTCCTCAGCAATTTCTCAGCAGTCAAAGCTGATATCACTCCACAGGGTAGTACCCTACGATCTCCTCTGAATGTAAGTTCCGGTAAACCTGGACTCCGGAAATCCACTCTCTTGTCATAACAATCAATAGAGGCATGGTGCATAGTCAACCAATCCATCCCCAGAATCACATCAAAATCAAAAATATCTAGGGGAATTAAATCTGCATCTAATGCATGGCCTTCCACTAACACTGGACAATTTCGAATCACGAGATTCGCCACTAACATATTCCCAGTAGGAGTACTAACACCCATGTCCCAACCAATCGGAGACAATTCTCTATCAGCAAATAATGTAAACTCCCGAGAAATGAAAGAATGAGTAGCCCTAGGATCTATTAAAACAAAAGCATCACGGTTAAAAATAGATAACGTACCCGTGACCACATCTGGTGCTGCTCGGGCCTCCTGTTGCGACATAGCAAACACTCGAGCTTGTGTATCCAACGATCGACCACGACCCCACTGTCTGCCTCTGGCCCTGTTGGACCCACGGGGCCTGTTTGTCCAATTGGCCCGGTTGGCCCTACTGGATTGACTCTGACTTCCAGCTGCAAAACCGGGCGTCTGAAATGTCCTCTGCCCTTGTTCAGCAGCACCCCGCCCCCAGGAACTACTAGCCGGATATAGATGTGGGCAAAATCTCCTGATGTGACCACTCTCCCCACAAAAAAAACATCCAGTGCTACCTGAGCTGCCACTCAGTCTTCTAGTTGACTGCACAGAAGCACCACTAGAACGGGCGGATGACTGGGGTGTCTGTCTGGCTCCGCCACTGCCTGAACCAGATCCCTCACCCGCAGTAGATCCAGAGCTGAAACTGCCTCTCTTGGACGGTCCCTGGCTAGAGGCTCCAATATCCCAGCGATCCCGGTGTCGCCTGGAACCCCTAAACTGCTGTTGGACTGGCACACCCATGCTCAACTCTACACGAGCTGCAGCGTCAGACGCATCTCTCAATGAAGTATGGGCTGCAGCCGTTACCGCTGACCGAAGTTCGCCCCTCAGCCCATTTTCAAATCTGCGGCGTCTGTCCCTCTCGGTTACCACTAGAGCTGGTGCAAAACGGGACAACTCTAAAAATCTCTGCTCATACTGAGCCACTGTCAAATCTCCCTGCTGTAGGTGTATGAACTCAGCCTCTCTGGCATCTCGGTACGAGCAAGGATAAAATTGCTCGAGGAACTTCTCCCGGAAGGTCGCCCAGGTAATGGTACTGACTTCCCAACCTGATACCTCTAATGCGCTCCACCAATCATAAGCGGAACCACCCAGCAGAAAAGTGGCTAACAACACCCTGTCCCCCTGAGGACATCTCATAACCGAGAACACTCGCTCTAAACGAGTAATCCACTCTCTTGCATCATCTGGGCTAGAGTCGCCCATAAATACGGTAGCCCCTAATCTCTGGGCCCTCTCAATGTCTGAACCTTCAGTAGCAGTCCTACTCTGAAGTACAGAAGTCAAGTCATGACCCAATTGTTCCAGTGTCTGCCTCATATCAGGCTCCACTGTAGGTTCAGGTGTGTCCCCAATATTTTCCGACTGTTGACGGAACTCGCGTCTCGGAGGCATTACGTTGAAAAGAACTATAACTCATCAATATCAAAATAATTGTACACGTAGTGTACAGTCTACAGGAATTTAACCTAGTGCTCTGATACCAATTGTCAGGACCCGTCCCGAATTTCCCCTCGAAACCCGGGAAGAACCCTGATCCCGTCTGACAACCTAAGAAAAGGTTCCCAAAATACCCTTCAATCCATACAAATTATAATAACCATGATAAATACTTCCTCTTGTCAGACAAGGGACTTAAGCACTCAATAATTCCCGTAATTAACGACCAAACATATACAACATAATATCAGAGCGTCTAAGTAGGATCAAGAGTAAAATTTAGATATCCTACTCAAATATACAACACAGCGCAGTCGAAATCCTAATGCCTCAGCCTCGAGATCAATGTTCGCGTCAACTCTACTCAACTGCCTGAAGGGGGATTTAAACACAAAAGTTGTGAGTGGACAAAAATAATCATTTATAAATTCCTTTTCGAAGAATTACCTTTCTTCCCCTCCATTTATAAAATCATGCATGCATAATATAAAACAATTTATCATATAAAAGCATCATATGTAAATCATCCAAAATTCACATTTATCTTTAAAACCATTTAATTGGACTCACATAAAATCTGTATAATGAAAATACCTCGTGATCCACAATTTGGTTTGAAAACTCTCTTCAAATGAGTTTAAAATCATTTAATTCAATCTGGACACAAATTATCTCAAATTCAAATCATTTGGTTCAATCGGACACATAATATCTCAAAATCAAATCATTTGGTTCAATCGGACACATAATATCTCAAATTCACTGTTCCCGACATATTCATAACACACCAGGGTATCCCTTGAGATGTGTTCAAATCTGTACAACTCTGTGTACCATATGTACTGTCTGTAATATCTGTACTATGCATAGACAGTTTCACGACCCGGCGGAGCCATGCCCCTCAACACCTAAGGTCCGAACCCTCAACAACTGGTAGAGCAAGGCCCCTCAACACCAGTCAGACTAACAACAATCATCGGGACGGGAATCAGTGAATCAAATCCATACTTCGAAATCTTTGTTTCGCGGCCTTAGCCAAATTCTTTGCAAATATCATTTTATGGCCAAAATCGGTAAAATCACAATTATGAGTCTAAACCCAAATCACATACTCAAATAGTCACCACGTCAAAACGATATCAAAATCGAGTGCAAAATCAGGCCATTTCTCAAAACATACTTTCACTGAAATATTGTAAAATATGTGTCCAGTATCATTTCTAAAATCCAGAAATTCATTTCACTCATACTCAACAGTATTTAAATCAAAGATACATTTATGCATGCATTATAGTTTATAAATCAAAGTCCACTCACAAACCTGTTCAAGCAAGCTCAATCCCGAACTGTACGCTCCCCTGAAGCTCCTGGAGCAGTATCGCCTGTGCTAGCCGGAAAATCGATCGGAAGGTCCGAAACTTCCTATCCTCGGTTCGGCTTCCTCGGTGGTCCTCTCCTTCGATGGTTGGTACGGTTGTGATCGCGGGACGGAGTAGAACACGACTAGTTGATCAAAACTGGAAGTTGAAGCCTTGAAATCAAAGTTGACTTTTGTGGGTTTTTGGATGATTTTCGCACGGTTCGGGTGGTTTGTGTTTGTTTTTTCCAGAGAGAGAAGGAGATGAAGATGAAATAAGGATGAGGTGGATCAGAGAATATCTGATTTGGGGGTTAAAAATATCTACCCCAAGTCAAAAATTACCAAAATGCCCTTGCACATCTAGACCCATAACTCTCGTCTACGAACTCCGTTTTCCGCGTGCCGCCTGTCTACGAACTCGTGAGTTCGAGACCTACGCAACGGTACCCAATACACCACCGAAAAGGTTTCGAAACAAAACTTGATCTCCATGCCCTTTAACAAGCAAGGGCAAAATCGTCATTTTACATAAATAATTTAATTAAATCCAATAATTGTAATTCCGGGTTGGAGGATCAATTTCCAATTGTCTTTCCCGAGTCAACAGTGGCAAACTTCGAATTAAAGTCGGGGACAATTCACATGCTGCCTACATTCCACGGCCTTGCTGGCGAGGACCCGCACTTTCATATCAAGGAATTTGTTGAGGTTTGTTCAACACTGCGCATCAATGGTATGACAGAATCTGAAATCCGCCTGCGGCTCTTTCACTTCAGTCTCAAGGATCGCGCCAAGACATGGTTTCATTCATTGGCGCCGGCTTCCATTCACTCTTGGAGGGACTTGACGTCCAAATTCTTAACACAGTACTTTCCCGTGGAAAAGACAAATGAGTTAAAGTCCAAGATCATGAACCCACGGCAAGACATGGAGGAGTCTTTCTATGAGTTTTGGGAGCGGTTCAATCAGATGTTACAGGCGTGCCCCCACCACCATATTGATGCCCATCATCTTATGCTATACTTCTATGGAGGCTTGAAAACTAGCGATCGGACAATGGTGAACTCTCAATCCCAAGGGATTCTAGAAGGCACAGCCGAGGAAGCAAGGACCGCCTTTGAGAACATTGCTCAAAGGGAAAAACAGTTCAGCTACAGGGGTCCCTCCTCTGGAGCTACGGGTGATGCATCCGCCAAATACAAAAATGACGCCATTGCTCAGCTCACGGCAATGGTGAAACAATTGTGTAGCGAGAAAGCCAAAGGAGTTCACATCTGCGAGGTATGCTCAATTCAGGGCCACACATCCCAGGACTGCCCGGGTTTGGAAGAGGCCAACTTTGCTGGAGGGTTCAATAGCAATTCTCGACCCCAGAATGACCCATATTCCAACACTTACAATCCGGGGTGGAAAAATCATCCTAATTTCCGTTGGAGCAACAATCAAGCAGCCGCGAATCCCTGGCCACCCCCTGGATTTGAGCAACAAGCCGCAGGCCCTCAGGGGAACTTCCACGGTCCTTCCTCAAACCAGAATGGCGGAAGCAAGTCTGTTGAGGACTGCATCCATATCCTGAATCAACAGCAGGATCAACTCATAAAATTCACGCACGATAGCCAGAGTCAGACGGGAGACTTCAAAAATGCAATTGCAAACTTGGAGCGTCAAATGGGACATGTGGCGAACCAACTAAATCAGCGAGAGAAAGGCAAGCTACCGAGTCAAGTCCTGGTAAATCCGAAAAGATTTCACAATCCTATGGCTAATGCCATCACGTTGGAGAGGGAAACACCACTTCAATGCCCCACATATGCCACCCTCACAGGACCTGAAACCGAGCCTCAACCTACTCTGCCAAGGATCACTGACCAGGGCGCGCCGCAAAACATGCCACGGCCAACACCTCTGGCGCAGAACCAGTCCAATGAGTCACCAAGTGCCCTACCGCAAGGAGGACCTGACATTGCGCCTACTTCGGCCACGGCTGGCATGCAACCTGCTCCTAAGCCCAAGTCGCAGCACTCGAATACTTCTAACTCTAAACCTCAGAATTCCAATTCTAAAAAAGTCACTTTTGAGTTAGCTAATAATGTTGAGTATCCATTTCCTCGCAGGTTCCAAAACAGGAATAAGCAAAGGGAGGACTTTGAGGAAGAAATCATCAGCATGTTGCAGAAGCTTCAGATCACACTGCCTTTCCACAAAATTGTCAAGCACATGCCTATCTTTGCGAAGCTGATCAAGGACTTAGTTGCAGGCAAGCGTGGTTTTAGCTCCACCGACACCATTGACATCCCTAAGGCCTGCTCAGCTGCCCTTTTACGCATGCCCCTTAAGGCCAACGATCCTGGGCCTCCGTCCCTTCCATGTGTCATTCAGTCAAAAAGATTCGAACATTGCCTTTGCGACACGGGAGCATCAGTGAACATCATGCCATTCCACATTTACAGGTCACTCAACCTAGGGGTACTCAAACCCACGCACCTATGTGTCAGATTGGCTAACGCTTCTGTAATCAACCTAATGGGGGTTCTTGAGGACATACTGGTACAAATAGGAGATACATGCATCCCTGCAGCCTTCTAAGTACTAAGAATGGACAGAATTGACAAAAGTGAGGATCCTCCCCTCATCTTCGGAAGGCCCTTACTAGCCACAGCCGAGTGCCTCATCGACGTCAGAAAGGGCCAGGTCTCCATCAAGGTCCTGGACCAGCTTCAGACATTCTCCATCCATGACACCATCCAGTACCCTACCGAGCCTATTGTAGATTTTCCGTTAAACACAATGGACTTACTGCTACGGGAGAAAATTGCTCAGTCTTGCATGGCGGATGACCTTGAGAAGGCAGTGACTAGTAACCCACAAACGGTGGATTCATTGGCAGATAGCGTGATCGAAGAGGTACGAGCCCTTGACATCATGCCAGCCCTCCCATTCCACAGGCCTCCCTTCGAAGCGTTACCACTCACAAGTCAGAAAACCCTGACGTCCATCATAAAGGCTCCTGAACTCGAGCTGAAGCCCGTGCCTCTCAATCTACTGACAGCCGTGTCTCAGCCCCTGCCCAAGGACAAGGACCCGGTTTTGAAATTCAATACGCCTTCTCAACTCAATCCTGAAACATTTAACTTTCATTTTAATAAGGCAAACTTGGATTTGAATTCTGATTTAGCTCCTAATGCTGTTGAACTTTTCCCGTGCAGGTTCCACCATAAAAACACCAAGAATATGCTAAAGGCACTCAACTTGGTCCCCCTCTTCAAGTTCCGAAGGAAAAATCAACGGAAGGGACCAAGGATGAAGTATAGAACGTACAGGGCACAACGAAAGCTGTTCCCCCACGGGCATTATCCAAGGAAAACATTCAAGAGTGGACAGCAACTGCTCTCATTCAAATCACTCCTCAATCTCTTTCCCGATAAGTTACGTTCTCGTCGATGGATTCCTTTTTGTGTCTCTAACTTTTTTCTCCATGTTGCAGCGCAGATTCTACAGCAAGAGGCTCATAATCGGTTCCATGTTGACGCTGAAATCTTGGGCACACCATCAAAAGCCTAGCATGCCGGCCCCGTCTTGCCTAGACGTTAAATAAACCGCTCCTAGGAGGCAGCCTAGCCCTGGTTTGTATTTCTCACTTCCTTTTCTGTTGCTGCCCGTTATATCTCTCAAACCTTTCTACTGTTGTCAAGCTTACTGCTTATCACATTGAGGACAATGTTCAGTTTAGGTTTGGGGGTGTGGATTTAAAATTTTGCATATAGAAACAAGTAGGTTAGGGGTGATACACGGCCAGGACATTTAAATTTCTGCTTGTGATTAGTATGATAACTTGTTAATAGGAATGTATATGCTAAGTTAACTATCTTTGCTTTACTAAGAGTCATGCCATGGTCAATTAGTTCATAATTTGCACTTCACAATGCCATGTTTTAAGTGATTAAGTGAACGAAATAACTGAATTTGAGTGAACCTTAGAAAATTAGTGGAGACTACCCAGTGAGATCTTTGAGCCTAATTGCCATTCTTTCTAAGGGATATACTTGTTTCTACTCTTAAACACTCATCACTTTTGTTCTTAATTGTTGATCTCATTACATCATATTTGCATTGAATTTTAAAGAACTAACATCATTTAGATATTCTTGATTTAATGTATGTTTTGCCATAAGAAGTGATGTAGGCTATGTGTGCTTTAACCTCTAAAGGCCTTATCCTACCCTATTGCATGCTCCCTAAGCCAATTTTGAAGCCAAACACTCAACCTTTTCTTTCATCACCCAAAGTATAACCTAACCCAAAATACTTAGCCATTCATCACAGCCATACCCTATAACCTCAGTTTGTGCTAAGGTTGCCACAAATGAGATTCATGGTGAGAATGAGAGGTGAAAGAAGATGATACCCAATTCAAAGGACATTGGCGTCAATTGAAAGTTCAAAAGTAAATCATTGCATGATCTTGGTTCAATTCAGTTCAAAGACGAACAGAAACAAAAAAACGTTCAAATCAAAAGAAAGAAAGAAACGTTGAGAAAAAGAAGGAAAAAAATAAGTGAAAAACAAAGTGAATTGAGCCAAGTGAGCCAAGTGTCAGGACCCGTCCCGAATTTCCCCTCGAAACCCGGGAACAACCCTGATCCCGTCTGACAACCTAAGAAAAGGTTCCCAAAATACCCTTCAATCCATACAAATTATAATAACCATGATAAATACTTCCTCTTGTCAGACAAGGGACTTAAGCACTCAATAATTCCCGTAATTAACGACCAAACATATACAACATAATATCAGAGCGTCTAAGTAGGATCAAGAGTAAAATTTAGATATCCTACTCAAATATACAACACAGCGCAGTCGAAATCCTAATGCCTCAGCCTCGAGATCAATGTTCGCGTCAACTCTACTCAACTGCCTGAAGGGGGATTTAAACACAAAAGTTGTGAGTGGACAAAAATAATCATTTATAAATTCCTTTTCGAAGAATTACCTTTCTTCCCCTCCATTTATAAAATCATGCATGCATAATATAAAACAATTTATCATATAAAAGCATCATATGTAAATCATCCAAAATTCACATTTATCTTTAAAACCATTTAATTGGACTCACATAAAATCTGTATAATGAAAATACCTCGTGATCCACAATTTGGTTTGAAAACTCTCTTCAAATGAGTTTAAAATCATTTAATTCAATCTGGACACAAATTATCTCAAATTCAAATCATTTGGTTCAATCGGACACATAATATCTCAAAATCAAATCATTTGGTTCAATCGGACACATAATATCTCAAATTCACTGTTCCCGACATATTCATAACACACCAGGGTATCCCTTGAGATGTGTTCAAATCTGTACAACTCTGTGTACCATATGTACTGTCTGTAATATTTGTACTATGCATAGACAGTTTCGCGACCCGGCGGAGCCATGCCCCTCAACACCTAAGGTCCGAACCCTCAACAACTGGTAGAGCAAGGCCCCTCAACACCAGTCAGAGCAACAACAATCATCGGGACGGGAATCAGTGAATCAAATCCATACTTCGAAATCTTTGTTTCGCGGCCTTAGCCAAATTCTTTGCAAATATCATTTTATGGCCAAAATCGGTAAAATCACAATTATGAGTCTAAACCCAAATCACATACTCAAATAGTCACCACGTCAAAACGATATCAAAATCGAGTGCAAAATCAGGCCATTTCTCAAAACATACTTTCACTGAAATATTGTAAAATATGTGTCCAGTATCATTTCTAAAATCCAGAAATTCATTTCACTCATACTCAACAGTATTTAAATCAAAGATACATTTATGCATGCATTATAGTTTATAAATCAAAGTCCACTCACAAACCTGTTCAAGCAAGCTCAATCCCGAACTGTACGCTCCCCTGAAGCTCCTGGAGCAGTATCGCCTGTGCTAGCCGAAAAATCGATCGGAAGGTCCGAAACTTCCTATCCTCGGTTCGGCTTCCTCCGTGGTCCTCTCCTTCGATGGTTGGTACGGTTGTGATCGCGGGACGGAGTAGAACACGATTAGTTGATCAAAACTGGAAGTTGAAGCCTTGAAATCAAAGTTGACTTTTGTGGGTTTTTGGATGATTTTCGCACGGTTCGGGTGGTTTGTGTTTGTTTTTTTTCCAGAGAGAGAAGGAGATGAAGATGAAATAAGGATGAGGTGGATAAGAGAATATCTGATTTGGGGGTTAAAAATATCTACCCCAAGTCAAAAATTACCAAAATGCCCTTGCACATCTAGACCCATAACTCTCGTCTACGAACTCCGTTTTCCGCGTGCCGCCTGTCTACGAACTCGTGAGTTCGAGACCTACGCAACGGTACGCAATACACCACCGAAAAGGTTTCGAAACAAAACTTGATCTCCATGCCCTTTAACAAGCAAGGGCAAAATCGTAATTTTACATAAATAATTTAATTAAATCCAATAATTGAAATTCCGGGTTGTTACACCAAGAGCCTCAAAATAAGCCACAAGAGCCACAAAATAAGTCATCAGGAAAGCACAATGTCGTGGGCCTTAAGAAAGGATCCAGTTCAAAAATTCCAAGTTCAATTCATGACTTCTCATGCCTTGGCACAACTCAGGTTCTTTGAATCCCATCCTTCCTTGCTAAACCCCAAAGCTTAGCCCCAATACAACCTAAAAAGGAAGACCTAACGGATCTTATGGACAATCATGCTGAGGATTAAGGTACGTATCTATGTTCTTAAAGTTCAATTCCTTTCATGAGATCTTTATTTCCATAAAGTGCTATTCTTCATTGTTACTCATATGTGATTAAATTTGAATTTCATAACATAAACTCATCACATATGCTTGAAAAGAGTGTAAGCCTAGGATTCTTGTGTGAATTGAGAGTTGCCTAGTGAGGATTAGAGTCGAGGCGAAATCTTTCTAGGGCACTTAGATGAAGTTGTTTTCAAACTTGATCACCTGAAAATATTGGCATTTATGCACGTACACCTTCACATGACACTCACGGCTATGGAATTCCTTTTAGTTCTGCAAAGCATGTCTACTTACTTTGATTCTTATTAGCTTGTTAAGAGTACTATATCTATCATCTTTTTGTTTAAGTAAAACGTTTGTGGGTATCGTACTGTTATAAGCCTCAGGAGACAAAACTCCTCCTACTAGGTGAACCTAGGGGTTTAAATGTTCTATCTTAACTAAAATCGAGTCTTTTCATTTTGTTAGCATTTGTTTTGCTCAGGGACTAGCAAAAGATAGGTTTGGGGGTATTTGATAAGTCGTTATTTATGCATCATTTTGATGTCTTTATATGCCTCTATTACATGTCTTTTGAATGATTTCGTGCCATCAATAGTAGAAAATGATCAATCTTGTGAGACTTGTGCAGAGGTAGAAAGATAGGTCCTCATTTCAATATCAGGTCCTCAACGGAGTCCTGAGTGCGCCAGTGCGCCAGTGCGCCTATTTTGGGCCAATGGCCAAGTACCTCATATCAGGCCGTCCGGGTCCCGAACTTGTGTTTCATGACATCAGGATCAGGTCCTAGAAGTGCCAAGGTCGCGCCGAGGCAGGTCGAGGACATGTCCCAAGAACTCCCATCCGAGCCCAGATGTGCGCCTAAGCCCGGGGTCCCTGTTCCGCCAGCGGTGGATCAGAGGTTCTCCCTCTGCGCTAAGCCTGAACGACGATGCGCTTCTATTATACTCCTAACGTACTTCAAAAGCTCGGTCCCAGATCCTGATTACGAAGACAGTCAAAAATCCAAGTTTGGCCAGCTTGCGTTCCCACTTGCCAGCCTGCATTCACACTCCCGGCCGTGCTTTGATTGGTTCGAATAGATTTTAAAGACTTTGTAATTAATTAAAAGTAAAATAACTTTCCCTATTCCTATAGGACATGGTTTTACCAATCTATATAGAACAAGGTTATACCAATCCTTATGGAACAAGGTTACACCAATCCTTATAGAACAAGGTTTTCCCTTGTCTATAAAAAGGAGAATCAGATAGAGGACCAGGGGGCGTTTTTGTTTTCTGGAAAAACAGAGACCTGAGCCACAGAGTTCCGTTTTGGTTTTCTAGAGAATTAGGGATCATATTTTCGGAGATAATCTTTCACATAGATTATTGGACGTGGAGCTTGGAGAAGAAGGCCCTGCCGTGTCTTCTGCTGCATCTGTTCTTAACAATCTCCTCTGTACCCTTATTTTCATTATTACAATTTACTTATGGATTCAATTATACTTGTGTTTATTTCAGTTATGTGTGAGTAGTCATTAGGATTAGGGCTGCTTGAAGCCCTAGCCATGTTAGCTTATTGATTGGATTTCTGGCTCTTGATTATGATTGCTATGCATGCTGAATAAGTTGGATTACTATGCTTAATGAACTTAATTTATGCCTATAAGATTAGCTACCTTGTTTGCATATAATTATAGATGTAATTGCTTGAGTGACCGTCATATCATATTGTGATTTGGAGCATCGAAAGTATTCATACTTGTAATCTTAACTCATGAAGACCTAGGATTGCATGCCACTTTGCTAGGCTAATGTGGTGTCATTAAATTCTCTTTAAACTTCATGCATCATCTTAAAAGGTAGGTGATAGACGTTCTAGGCATATGCCCTGTTTAGAACATGCTAAGTAAGAGGGAATAAGATGTGTCTAGTGAACCAACGCCAGGTCCTAGGCACGGGCACCTAATTCAGAAAATGCATGGTTATTAGGTCAAGGAAATTTGGTTAAGAGCTATAATTGGTTAGAGTGGATAGCAAGCCTTAATTCGCCTTAGTTAACAACTTTTCATTCTTGCATTGTTAATTTCTGTACTTTGATTTACTTGTCTTTAAATTTCAGTTATCACATCATAAACCCCACCAAACCCACCCCCCCCCCCCCCTGTGTGTGTGTGTGTGTTTTTATTTAAGTTAACAAATCTGAACTAAATTGGTCATAACGTTGATACAAGTCCTCGAGGGATCGACTCTTGCTGTGCTACTATACTATACTTATCGATTTGTGCACTTGCAAGGATTTTATAACTGTTAGAATTGAATTGCATATTTCTTGCTCTTTAAATCTACCAACAGTAGTCTCCACTAATTTTCTAAGGTTCACTCAAATTCAGTTATTTCATTCACTTAATCACTTAAAACATGGCATTGTGAAGTGCAAATTATGAACTACTTGACCATGGCATGACTCTTAGTAAGGCTAAGACAGTTAACTTAGCATTTACATCCATATTAACAAGTTTTGATACTATTCAAAAGAAAAAAATTAAGTAACTAACTAAACACAAAAACTAAGGCTGAAAATTCAAAAGTCCTGGCCGTGTATCACCCCCAAACCTACTTGTTTCTATATGAAAAATTTTAAATCCACACCCCCAAACCTAAACTGAACATTGTCCTCAATGTGATAAGCAGTAAGCATGACAACTATAGAAATGTTTGAGAGATATAACAGGCAGAAACAGAAAAGGAAGTGAGAAATACAAACCAGGGCTAGGCTGCCTCCTAGGAGTGCTTTATTTAACGTCTCGGCAAGACGGGGTTGGCATGCCAGGCATTAGATTGTGTGCCCAGGATTTCAGTGTCAACATGGAACCGATTATGAGCCTCTTGCTGTAGAATCTGCGCTGCATCATGGAGAAAAAAGTTAGAAACACATAAAGGAATCCACCGTCGAGAATGTAACTTATCGGGAAAGAGATTGAGGAGTGATTTGAATGAGAGAAGTTTCTGTCCACTCTTGAATGTTTTCCTTCGACAATGCCCGTGGGGGAACAGCTTTGGTTGTGCCCTATACGTTCTAGACTTCATCCTTGCTCCCTTCCGTTGATTTCTCCTTCGAAACTTGAAGAGGGGGACCAAGTTGAGGGCATTTAATAAATTCTTGGTGTTTTTATGGTGGAACCTGCATGGGAAAAGTTCAACAGTATTAGAAGCTAAATCAAAATTCAAATCCAAGTTTGCCTTTTTAAATTGAAAGTTAAGTGCTTCAGGATTGAGTTGAGAAGGCGCATTGAATTTCAAAACGGGGTCCTTGTCCTTGGGCATGGGCTAAGACACGGCTGGCAGCAGAATGGGAGGCACAGGCTGGTCCTTGGGTTTTGCCGTGGATGTGTTTTGAAGCGTGGCCGCAGTGCTACGTGTCTCAGATGCGTGCAGGGAAGGTTCTGGTGCAACGACTAAGAACTTGCCCTATAGTGAATCAGTTGGCGCAGCTTGGCGCGTTGAAGGCGTGCCCTAGATATTTCCAGGTTCTGTGGTGCTGGGCTGTGGCTGCGGCAGGACATTTGGCGAGTCCTGGGACTCAGCAGGAAACTGGGTTTGAGGTAGGGCAGTAGGTAGAACGTGGTCATGGCTGTGAGACACGGCTTGGGGCAGTACGTTGCTGCTGGGCAGCACATAAGGCAGGGGCATGGGTTTGACCAAGATTTCCTTGTCACCATCATCCGTCCTATTCTCTTCCTCCCAGTTTTCTTCCATTTTGCTTTACAATCTGTTAGTGCAAGGCAAAGAGGTATAGTTAAACATGAAATCAGAATCAGAAACATTATAAAAGGAAGAGTATACTGGAGGGTATGAATTGGGTGCGTCCCATTGCTCAATCTGAGCAGAATCGGGAGACACTGTAACGGCATGGCCTTGGGCGGAATTCATGGCATCCATGGCAAGCACTTGTCGAAGTGTTAGCTTGGTGGTGTCCTTATTATGCTCTTCATTCACGGCCTCACTTGGTGGGGGACGTGCCCTTTCTTCTGTTTGGCATACGATGAACTCAAACACCCTCTTGCTCTTTTCCAGTATCTCCTCCAAGCGCTGGCTTTGCTCTCATTGTTCTTCACAACAAGCTGCCATGCATTGATTACGAGCTTCCATGTATTGCACCAAGGCCCTCAGCGAAGGTAGGAGGTCAGGAGTGGGTTCGAAGTGAGGAACTATTTGCGGGGAGTTCCATGTGAAAGTAGGTGATAGACGTTCTAGGCATATGCCCTGTTTAGAACATGCAAAGTAAGAGGGAATAAGATGTGTCTAGTGAACCAACACCAGGTCCAAGGCACGGGCACCTAATTCAGAAAATGCATAGTAATTAGGTCAAGGAAATCTGATTAGTAACTATAATTGGCTAGAGTGGATAGTAAGCCTTAATTCGCCTTAGTTAGTAATCAATCAACCGTTAATTCTTGCATTGTTATTTTCTGCATTTTATTTTACTTGTCTTTAAATTTCAGTTCCCACATCATAAACCCCCCTTAGGCGTGTCTGTGTGTTTTCACTAAGTTAATAAATCTGAACTAAAGTGGTCATAACGTTGATACAAGTCCTCGAGGGATCTACTCTTGCTGTGCTACTATACTATTCTTATCAATTTGTGCACTTTCAAGGATTTTATAACTATTAGAATTGAATTGCATATTTCTTGCTCTTTAATTCTACCAACAAGTATTTTGGCGCCGTTGCCGGGGACTTGTCCCTCAACGGTGCCCATTCAAGTTTAGATTTGTAACTTAGTTTTTCTTTTTGTTAGGTATCCGTGTATGTCATTCCGAGGTTCAGTGCACGAGTCATCAAGTGGACCATCATCGCAAGCATCTTCAGTCCACGGCTCCCCGCCACCAAGCCCAAGGAGGATGGCGGACCACAGAGAAGAGCAGGGACTGGAATGTGGCCTAGTACCGCAAGCCCCACTGTGCCTTAAGGATTTTGCCACGCCCCATGTCTTGGATGATCAATTTCCAATTGTTTTTCCCGAGTCAACAGTGGCAAACTTCGAGTTGAAGTCGGGGACAATTCACATGTTGCCCACATTCCACGGCCCTGCAGGCGAGGACCCGCACTTTCATATCAAGGAATTTGTTGAGGTTTGTTCAACACTGCGCATCAATGGTATGACAGAATCGGAAATCCGCCTGCGGCTCTTTCACTTCAGTCTCAAGGATCGCGCCAAGACATGGTTTCATTCATTGGCGCCGGCTTCCATTCACTCTTCGAGGGACTTGACGTCCAAATTCTTACCAAAGTACTTTCCCGTGGAAAAGACAAATGAGTTAAAGTCCAAGATCATGAACCCACGGCAAGACATGGAGGAGTCTTTCTACGAGTTTTGGGAGCGGTTCAATCAGATGCTACGGGCGTGCCCCCACCACCATATTGATGCCCATCATCTTATGCTATACTTCTATGGAGGCTTGAAGACTAGCGATCGGACAATGGTGGACTCTCAATCCTAAAGGATTCTAGAAGGCACAGCCGAGGAAGCAAGGATCGCCTTTGAGAACATTGCTCAAAGGGAAAAATAGTTCAGCTACAGGGGTCCCTCCTCTAGAGCTACGGGTGATGCATCCGCCAAATACAAATAACGCCATTGCTCAGCTCACGGCAATGGTGAAACAGTTGTGTAGCGGGAAAGCCAAAGAAGTTCACATCTGCGAGGTATGTTCAATTCAGGGCCACAAATCCCAGGACTGCCTGGTTGTGGAAGATGCCAACTTTGCTGGTGGGTTCAATAGCAATTCTCGACCCAGAATGACCCATACTCCAACACTTACAATCCGGGATGGAAAAATCATCCAAATTTCCGTTGGACCAACAATCAAGCAGCCGCAAATCCCTTGCCACCCCTGGATTTGAGCAGCAAGCCGCAGGCCCTCAGGCGAACTATCACGGTCCTTCTTCAAATCAGAATGGCGGAAGCAAGTCGCTTGAGGACTCCCTCCATATCCTGACTCAACAGCATGCTCAATTCATAAAATTTATGCACGATAGCCAGAGTCAGACGGGAGACATGAAAAATGCAATTGCAAACTTGGATCGTCAAATGGGACAGGTGGCGAACCAACTAAATCAGCGAGAGCAGGGCAAGCTACCGAGTCAAGTCCTGGTAAATCCGAAAGGATTTCACAATTCTACGGCTAATGCCATCACGCTGGAGAGGGAAACACCACTTAGAGACCCCACATATGCCACCCTCGGAGGACCTGAAACTGGCCCAACGAGTGACCAATGCCCTACCGCAAGGAGGACCTGACACTGCGCCTACTTCGGCCACAACTGGCATGCAACCTGCTCCTAATCCCAAGTCGCAGCACTCGAATACTTCTAACTCTAAACCTCAGAATTCCAATTCCAAAAAAGTCACTTTTGAGTAAGCTAATAATGTTGATTATCCATTTCCCCGCAGGTTCCAAAACAGGAATAAGCAAAGGGAGGACTTTGAGGAAGAGATCATCAGCATGTTGCAGAAGCTTCAGATCACACTACCTTTCCATAAAATTGTCAAGCACATGCCTATCTTTGCGAAGCTGATCAAGGACTTAGTTGCAGGAAAGCGTGGTTTCAGCTCCATGGACACCATTGACATCCCTAAGGCCTTCTCGGCTGCCCTTTTGCGCATGCCCCTTAAGGCCAACGATCCTGGGCCTCCATCCCTTCCTTGTGTCATTCAGTCAAAAAGATTCAAACATTGCCTTTGCGACACAGGAGCTTCAGTGAACATCATGCCATTCCACATATATAGGTCACTCAACCTAGGCGCACTCAAACCCACGCACCTATGTGTCAGATTGGCTAACGCTTCTATAACCAACCTAATGGGGGTTCTTGAGGACGTACTGGTACAAATTGGAGATACATGCATCCCTGCAGACTTCTACGTACTAAGAATGGATAGAATTGACAAAAGTGAGGAACCTCCCCTCATCTTCGGAAGGCCTTTACTAGCCATAGCCGAGTGCCTCATCGACGTCAGAAAGGGCCAAGTCTCCATCAAGGTCCTGACCAGCTTCGAACATTCTCCATCCTTGACACCATCCAGTATCCTGCCGAGCCTATTGTAGATTTTCAGTTAAACACAATGGACTTACTGCTACGGGAGACAATTGCTCAGTCTTGCATGATGGATGACCTTGAGAAGGCCGTTACTAGTAACCCACACACTGTGGATTCACTTGCAGATAGCGTGATCAAAGAGGTACGAGCCCTTGACATCCTGCCAGCCCTCCCATTCCACAGGCCTCCTTCGAAGCATTACCACTCACAAGTCAGAAAACCATGCCGTCCATCATAAAGGCTCCTGAACTCGAGCTGAAGCCCTTGCTCGAGCACTTAATGTATTCATATTTGGGCGACAATCAAACCCTTCCAGTCATCATTGCATCTACCTTAAGTACGAAAGAGGAAGAGGCATTGGTTCACGTCCTTAAGGTCAATCAAACGGAAATTGGATGGACAATAGCTGACATCAAAGGCATAAGTCCCACAAAATGCATGCATCGGATACTGCTGGAGGAAGACTCCAAACCATCACGGGAGGCGCAGAGGCGATTGCATCCACCTATGAAGGAGGTCGTGAAGAAAGAAGTCCTAAAGCTTCTGGACGTTGGAATCATCTATCCAATTAGTGACTCCAAGTGGGTGAGCCCAGTCCAAGTCGTGCCAAAGAAAAGTGGGATCACAGTCGTTAAAAACGTGCATGATGAGCTTGTACCTCAACGGATTCAAACGGGATGGAGAGTGTGCATTGACTATCGAAAGCTAAATATAACCACACGCAAGGACCACTTTCCTTTGCCCTTCATTGATCAAATGCTCGAGCGCCTGGCTGGACACTCCCACCTTGCTACTTGGACGGCTACTCAGGATACAATCAGAATGCTATTGCACCCGAAGATCAAGAAAAAACAACATTCACATGCCCATATGGCATTTTCGCATACAGAAGAATGCCGTTTGGATTGTGCAATGCCCCAGCTACCTTTCAGCGTTGTATGATGAGTATCTTCTCCGATATGGTGGAAGATATAATTGAAGTATTCATGGACGACTTCTCGGTGTTTGGACATTCATTCGAATTTTGCTTAGTAAACCTAACCCGAGTACTGGAACGGTGCCGAGAAAGCAACTTAGTGCTGAACTGGGAAAAGTGCCATTTCATGGTACAACAGGGAATTTTCTTGGGTCATGTGATCTCTAGCCGAGGCATACAAGTGGACAAAGTAAAGTAAGACATGGTAGAGAGGCTGCCGTACCCTACTACAGTCAAAGAGGTTCGATCGTTCTTAGGGCATGCTGGCTTTTACCGCAGATTCATCAAAGATTTCTCGAAAATCACAAGACCTTTGTGTGATCTTCTAGCCAAGGACGCCACATTTGACTTCACTAAGGGATGCCGTGAGGCATTCAACACTAATGCCGTGAGTTCACGAAGGGATCACCCATCATCATGCCACCAAATTGGGAATTACCATTCAAACTAAAGTGTGATGCCTCGAACTTCGCCATTGGAGCTGTTTTGGGACAGCGTGTTGATAAGCTCCCTCATGTCATTTACTACGCAAGTCGAACCCTAAATGATGCCCAGCTGAAGTACTCCACCACCGAGAAGGAGCTCCTTGCTATTATCTTTCCCCTTGAGAAGTTCCGCTTATATCTAATTCAAACCAAGGTCATAAAATACACGGATCATGCTGCCTTGAAGTATTTGCTCACTAAAAAGGACGCCAAGCCAAGGTTGCTACGTTGGATGCTGCTGCTCCAGGAATTCGACCTTGAAATCAGAGACAAGAAAGGCAGCGAAAACGTGGTCGCTGACCATATGAGCCGATTGCTTCACAGTTCCAATGAAGATGCCAATCAGTTGCCCCTCCTTGAGACCTTTCCTGATGAACAGCTCTTCGCAATCCAAGCTATTGATCCATGGTACGCCGATCTCATTAATTACCTTGTCACTAAGCAAATTCCTTCATCTTTAAACAGGTACCAAAAGGACAACCTGGCTAAACAAGCTAAGTACTTCATATGGGATGAGCCGTACCTATGGAAGCATTGTCCAGACCAAATCATTCGGCGCTGCATCCCAGAAGACGAGATGGAATCCATCTTGACATTTTGCCATAGCTTGGCATGTGGGGGCCATTTTGGAGCTAAGAAGACAACCCTCAAGGTACTACAAAGTGGACTCTACTGGCCCACACTTTTCAAGGATGCACACGAATTGGTACTCACCTGTGACCGCTGCCAACGCCTAGGTAACATCGGCCCTCCAAATCAAATGCCATTACACCCTATTCTTGTGGTCGAAATCTTCGACTTATGGGGCATTGATTTTATGGGGCCTTTTTCGAATTCCTTTGGCAATCTTTATATTCTGGTTGCAGTTGACTATGTCTCCAAATGGGTGGAAGCAATTCCCACTAAAACTAACGACGCCAAAGTAGTGGCGCGTTTTTTGCAGAGTCACATCTTAGTTTACAAGACCTCGATTGGCATGTCTCCCTTCCGGCTTGTTTTTGGAAAAGGCTGCCACCTACCAGTGGAATTGGAGCATAAAGAATTCTGGGCTATTAAGCAGTTGAACATGAACATCGATGATGCTGGAATACATAGGACGCTTCAGCTAAGTGAATTAGAGGAGTTGTGAAACGAGGAATTTGATAGTTCTCGTATCTACAAGGAAAATACCAAAGCTTTCCACGACAAGCGCATTCAGCCCAAGCGCATTCAAAATGGACTGGACCATTTATTATTACTAACGTTTTTCCTCATGGTGCAGTTGAAATCCCGCACCTGGAACGGCAGGATCCGTTCAAGTTAAATGGCCATCGCCTTAAACACTACTTCAAGGACCTCTCTAATCCAAGCGCAGTCAACCCTTCAACTCCGCATGCGCCCTGCTCCTAGAATGACAACCCCATCTTGCCTAGACGTTAAATAAAGCGCTCCTAGGAGGCAGCCTAGCCCTGGTCTGTATTTCTCACTTCCTTTTCTGTTTCTGCCCGTTATATCTCTCAAACCTTTCTACTGTTGTCATGCTTACTGCTTATCTCATTGAGGACAATGTTCAGTTTAGATTTGGGGGTGTGGATTTAAAATTTTGAATATAGAAACAAGTAGGTTTGGGGGTGATACACGGCCAGGACTTTTAAATTTCTGCTTGTGATTAGTATGATAACTTGTTAATAGGAATGTATATGCTAAGTTAACTATCTTTGCTTTACTAAGAGTCATGCCATGGTCAAGTAGTTCATAATTTGCACTTCACAATGCCATGTTTTAAGTGATTAAGTGAACGAAATAACTGAATTTGAATAGACCTTAGAAAATTAGTGGAGACTTCCCTGTGAGATCTTTGAGCCTAATTGCCATTCTTTCTTAGGGATATACTTGCTTCTACTCTTAAACGCTCATTGCTTTTGTTTTTAATTGTTGATCTCATTACATCATATTTGCATTGAATTTTAAAGAACTAACATCATTTAGATACTCTTGATTTAATGTGTGGGTTGCCATAAGAAGTGATGTAGGCTATGTATGCTTTAACCTCTAAAGGCTTTATCCTACCCTATTGCATGCTCCCTAAGCCAATGTTGAAGCCAAACACTCAGCCTTTTCTTTCATCACCCAAAGTATAACCTAACCCAAAAAAAAACTTAGCCATTCATCATAGCCATACCCTATAACCTCAGTTTGTGCTAAGGTTGCCGTTGTAAGAACCCTTCCCGAATTTCACCTCGAAATTCGTGAAAAGCCCTTATCCCGTATGACAGCTCTTCTTTCTCAAGATTTAATACCAAGAATACCCTTTATCCTTAAATAAATTTTTAGTAAACCTTACCGGTTTCCCGACAGAATCTCTGTACTTACTGACCATTCCTACCTCTCAGACGCAGGATAGTATACAGGTCAAAGCCAAGATCTCGGAATAGTGGTGGTCCAAATAGGAACAATCTCTGATACCAAATGTCAGTAGGTCAGGCACTGCTGACATCTCTACTGGAATACCACAAGACAATTGACTAGTCAGATATTTGTGAACCAACAATAATTCGTCACTCTGGGTCACCGCCCAAACCAACCCACAGACCCGGATGACGAAGTATTTTCATAGGTTGATTAATCACTTGACAATCATCGTCAAACCATATTAGAGTCGAAAATATCCTCGTCTATCATATCGTATCCTCTGTCGGAATAACATTCGGCTATCATATCACATCAACCGGCATAACCCTAGCCACCAGGGTATCCCTTGGGGTGTGCTAGTCCTGTATCACAACTCTCTACAAAATCACCTTTTATATTGGAGGTTCACCGGGTTCACCGTCTCAGCAGATCCTAGCCCCCGATCCTAGCCCTCCGTCAAATCGGTATTGTTTATTTTGGAGGTTCACCGGGTTCACCGTCTCAGCGGATCCTTACCCCGACTCCTGGGCCCCCTCAAAACCGTATTGTTTATATTGGAGGTTCACCGGGTTCACCGTCTCAGCAGATCCTAGCCCCCGATCCTAGCCCTCCGTCAAATCGGTATTGTTTATTTTGGAGGTTCACCGGGTTCACCGTCTCAGCGGATCCTTACCCCGACTCCTGGGCCCCCTCAAAACCGTATTGTTTATATTGGAGGTTCACCGGGTTCTCCGTCTCAGCGGATCCTTACCCAGGCTCCTTGGCCCCTCAAAACCGTATTGTTTATATTGGAGGTTCACCGGGTTCTCCGTCTCAGCGGATCCTTACCCCGGCTCCTTGGCCCCCTCAAAACCGTATTGTTTATATTGGAGGTTCACCGGGTTCTCCGTCTCAGCGGATCCTTACCCCGGCTCCTTGGCCCCCTCAAAACCGTATTGTTTACAAGAATCGAGCATTTTATAATCACAAATACGATTTAGCTCAAAATCATGGACTCTAATAATTTCCACGTCAAATCAATATCAAAACCGAATCCAACAACCATGCCAATTCTCACAACACACTTTCACTGAATTATTGGAAAAACAATTGTCCAGCAGTCATTTATAAATTCCAGGAAATCATTGCACCCATACATGACAGTATTTAAATCAAAGATACATTTATGCATACATTACAATTTATAAAACAAAAGTCCACTCACATACATCATCCAACCCATAATTCATGGACGCTCTAGCCCAAGGAACACATGCACAATAATGACCCAACTACCTTGACTTTCCGAGCTCAAAACCCGACCGGACGGTCAACTATTACCGCTGGGATTGCCCAAAAAGACCTCTAAATGACGTCCGATCAACCTGAAACCTGTACCAACAGATTCAGAACGTCGAAAACTAGTTACCACGCGTCACCGTGACCTCAGACTCGGCCCCACGCGCCACCGGAAGGTCGGCACACGCGCCTATGCGCCCTCACGCGCTGGTCACGCGCCTCCTACAGTGTTCACGCCTGGACCGGTCCAACCCGGCCCAGTTCAACCTGACCCGGTCCAACTCGACCCGATCGGTTCACTCGACCCGATCGATTCACTCGACCCGATCGATTCACTCAACCCGATCGGTTCACTCAACCCGACCGGTTACCGGTGACTCGCCGGAGAAGACGATCGGACGGCCATCGCCGTCGCCGGAGGCTGGTCGGAGAAGATGACCGGACCGCCACCTCCGCCGCCATCTGGTTCGCCGGAAATTGCCATTTCCGGTCGATTTTCAAGGTTTTCTAACTTCTTCATTTCTTAACCGTTTTTCACGATCCACACATGTAAATTCATCTAATTTTCACCAGGAATCTAAACATGAGGACAAAGTTCCGAGATCGTACCTGGTTTGGCCGAAAAGCTTCAGTTCACCTCCCTCCTCCGTCCGTCGCCTACGGCGGTGCTCCCGCTCCAATAACTACCCCAAAATACTCGTGAGGTCCCGGGGATGATCCTCCCGACCTTGGTTTTGGTCGAATCGGATCGAAATCCATCCGATGATAGGGGGTGTTCGGTGTTCGCACGGGGAGGTTTTCGGGTAGGAGAGAGAGAAATTGCATCGACCAATCTCTCGAGGAGAGAGAAAAATATCTACTATATAGTTCCAACTTTTCCAAAATTACCAAACTGCCCCTGAAGCTTCTAGACCCGTAATGAACTCTCCGGGTCTCCGTTATCCGTGTGCCGCCTGTCTACGAACTCGTGAGTTCGAGACCTACGCAACGACCCAAGAAAAATTCCCAAAAGTACTACCAGTCAAAAAGTGACTCCCAAACCCATCCAAAATTGAGGGTAAAATTGTCCAATTCTCAAAATTATTTAATTTCTGGTCCGGGTCGTTACAGCCGTAAAGGAGATTCATGGTGAGAATGAGAGGTTAAAGAAGATGCTGCCCAATTCAAAAGACATTGGCGTCAATTCAAAGTTCAAAAGTAAAGAAAAGCTTTACAAGTTGCAAGCTGCACGAAAATTTGAGAAATCATTGCATGATCTTGGTTCAATTCAATTCAAAGAAGAAAAGATAAAAATAAGGAAAACAAAAGAAAGAAAGAAACGTTGAGAAAAAGAAGAAAAAAAAAATAAGTGAAAAACAAAGTGAATTGAGCCAAGTGAGCCAAGAGCCTCAAAATAAGCCACAAGAGCCTCAAAATAAGTCATCAAGAAAGCACAATGTCGTGAGCCTTAAGAAAGGATTCAGTTCAGAAATTCCAAGTTCAAGTCATGACTTCTCATGCCTTGGCACAGCTCATGTTCTTTGAATCCCATCCTTCCTTGCTAAACCCCTAAAGCTTAGCCCCGTCACAACCTAAACTGATCTTATGGACAATCATGCTGAGGATTAAGGTACGTATATATGTTCTTAAAGTTCAATTCCTTTCATTAGATCTTTATTTCCATAAAGTGCTATTCTTCATTGTTACTCATATGTGATTAAATTTGAATTTCATAACATAAACTCATCACATATGCTTGAAAAGAGTGTAAGCCTAGGATTCTTGTGCGAATTGAGAGTTGCCTAGTGAGGATTAGAGTCGAGGTGAAATCTTTCTAGGGCACTTAGATGAAGTTGTTTTCAAACTTGATAACCTGAAAATATTGGCATTTATACACGTACACCTTCACATGACACTCATGGCTATGGCATTCCTTTTAGTTTTGCAAAGCATGTCTACTTACTATGATTCTTATTAGCTTGTTAAGAGCACTATCTCTAGCATCTTTTTGTTTAAGTAAAACGTTTGTGGGTATCGTGCTGTTATAACCCTCAGGAGACAAAACTCCTTCTACTATGTGAACGTAGGGGTTTAAATGTTCTATCTTAACTAAAATTGAGTCTTTTCATTTTGTTAGCGTTTGTTTTGCTCAGGGACTAGCAAAAGATAGGTTTGGGGGTATTTGATCAGTCGTTATTTATGCATCATATTGATGTCTTTATATGCCTCTCTTACATGTATTTTGAATGATTTCGTGCCCTCAATAGTAGAAAATGATCAATCTTGTGAGACTTGTGTAGAGTTAGAAACATAGGTAAAATCTGGAAAGAACGCAAAAAGAATGACTGAAATCGGTGTCCAGATGAAGGAGATATCCTCATTTCAATATCAGGTCCTGAACGGTGCCCTGAGTGCGCCAGTGCGCCTATTTTGGGCCACTGGCCAAGTACCTCATATCAGGCCCTCCGGGTCTCAAACCTGTGTTTCATGACATCAAGGTCAGGTCCTAGAAGTTCCAAGGTTGCGCCAAGGCAGGTCGAGGACATGTCCCAAGAACTCCCATCCGAGCCTAGATGTGCGCCTAAGCCGGGGGTCCCTGTTGCGCCAGCGGTGGTCAGAGGTTCTTCCTCTGCGCTAAACCTGACAACAATTGCGCCAAGCCTGAATGAAGATGCACTTCTACTATACCCATGATGTGCTTCAAAAGCGCAGTCCTAGATCCTGATTACGAAGACAGTCCAAAATCCAAGTTTGGCCAGCTTGCATTCACACTCCAAGCCGTGCTCTGATTGGTTCTAATAGATTTAAGGACTTTGTAATTAATTAAAAGTATAATAACTTTCCCTATCCTTATAGGACATGGTTTTACCAATCCTTATAGAATAAGGTTTTACCAATCTTTATAAAACAAGGTTTTCCCTTTGTCTATAAAAGGGAGCCTTTGTTCAGTGTTTTAAAAACGAGAGAATGAGCTACAGGCGTTTTTGGGAGATACAGAGACACCTTAGCCGCATATTGTATTTTGGTTTTTTTGAGTTTTACGTTAAAGCTTTGTTCTTCCCGAAGTCGAGTGTGTTGGACGTGGAGCTTGGAGAAGAAGGCTCTGCCGTGTCTTCTGCTGCACCTGTTCTTCACAATATATTCTGTACCCTTATTTTCATTATTGAAATTTACTTATGAATTCAATTATATTTATTTCAATTTCAGTTATGTGTGAGTAGTCATTAGGATTAGGGCTGCTTGAAGCCCTAGCCATGTTAGCTTGTTGATTGGATTTCTGGCTCTTGATTATGATTGCTATGCATGCTGAATAAGTTGGATTACTATGCTTAATGACCTTAATTTATGCCTATAAGATTAGCTACCTTGTTTGCATATAATTATAGATGTAATTGCTTGAGTGACCGTCATATCATCTTGTGATTTGGAGCATCAAAAGTATTCTTACTTGTAATCTTAACTCATAACGACCTAGGATTGCTTGTCACTTTGCTAGGCTAATGTGGTGTCATTAAATTCTCTTTGAACTTCATGCATCATCTTAAAAGGTAGGTGATAGACGTTCTAGGCATATGCCCTGTTTAGAACATGCTAAGTAAGAGGGAATAAGATGTGTGTAGTGAACCAACGCCAGGTCCTAGGCACGGGCACCTAATTCAGAAAATGCATAGTAATTAGGTCAAGGAAATCTGATTAGTAACTATAATTGGCTAGAGTGGATAGTAAGCCTTAATTTACCTTAGTTAGTAATCAATCATCCGTTAATTCTTGCATTGTTATTTTCTGCATTTTATTTTACTTGTCTTTAAATTTCAGTTCTCACATCATAAACACCCCCCCCCCTGCGTGTGTGTGTTTGTGTTTTCAGTAAGTTAATAAATCTGAACTAAAGTGGTCATAACGTTGATACAAGTCCTCGAGGGATCGACTCTTGCTGTGCTACTATACTATTCTTATCGATTTGTGCACTTCCAAGGATTTTGTAACTGTTATAATTGAATTGCATATTTCTTGCTCTTTAATTCTATCAACAATGTCCACGACACCATGAGGTACAACTTTAAGCACGCGGTATTGCCCTGTCCAACGAGATCTGAGCTTGCCAGGGAAGAGCTTCAATCTAGAATTGAATAGCAAGACCTTCTGTCGTACTTGGAAGGTTTTCCTGACTAATTGTTTGTCATGATAAGCATTGGACTTCTCCTTGTATATCTTAGAGTTTCATAGGCTTCATTCCTCAACTCCTCTAGCTCTTGAAATTGATGTTTCCTATGTTGTCCTGCCTCATCCATGTCCATGTGGACACACTTGTTGGCCCAGAAGACCTTGTGTTCCAATTCCTCAGGTAAGTGGCAGCCTTTTCCAAATACAAGCCTGAATGGGGACATGCCAATTGATGTCTTATAGGCAGTCCTATATGCCCAAAGGATATCATTGAGCCGATTGTACCAATCCTTCTTTGATGGTCCCACTGTCTTCTCAAGGATGGCCTTGACTTCTCTATTGGAGATCTCAGCTTGTCCACTAGTTTGGGGATGATATGGAGTTGAGATCCTATGGGTAACTCCATATTTCCTCATGAGGGCCTCAAAGGTCATATTGCAGAAGTGTGAGCCACCATCACTAATAATGGCCCGTGGTGTTCCAAACCTTGACAAGATGTGGGACTGAATTAAGCTACACACTACTTTAGAATCATTAGTCTTGGTTGGAATTGCTTCCCCCCATTTAGAAACATAATCAATCCCAAGTAGAATGTAAACAAAACAGAATGAGCTAGGGAAGGGTCCCATAGAGACAATTCCCCAAACATCAAAGATTTCAACAACTAAAATAGGGTTTAGGGGAATTTGATCTATAGGGCCAATATTACCTTGTCTTTTGCACTTGTCACAAGTGAGGGAGTGCTCATGAGCCTCTTTGAAGATGGTAGAAGTCCAAGATGGACTTGACTTCATTTTCAGGGATTCACCTCCTTATGAGCTGGTCTGGGCAGTGCTTCCATAGATAGGGCTCATCCCAGAGGTAGTATTTGGCTTGCTTGGAAAGCTTTTCCCTTTGAAACCTAGACAGATGAGAAGGGATTAATTTAGTAGCAAGATAATTGATTATGTCAACATACGAGGGGTCAAAGGCCTTGAGATGGAAGAGCTTCTCATTAGGGAAGCTCTCTTGGAGAGGTAGTTGGTCCACTTCCTAATTGGACGCGTGGATGAGTCTGCTCAAGATCAAACTCTTAAAGCAATAGAATCCACCTCACGAATCTTAGCTTGGCATCCTTCTTGTTAAGAAAACTACTTCAGAGCTGCAAGGTCAGTATAAATGCTAACCTTTGTTCAAAGCAAATATGACCTAACTTCTCTAAAGCAAATATAACAGCCAAGAGTTCTGTCTCAGTAGTAGAATAGTTAAGTTGAGCATCATTTAAAGTCCTACTTGCATAGTAAATAACATGTGGCAACTTATCTATTCTTTGGCCCAAGACTGCCCCAATGAAATATTCTGAGGCATCACACATGAGCTCAAAGGGCAGGTCCCATCTTGGTGGCATGACGATAGGTGCAGCTGTGAGCTTGTCCTTAAGGGTCTCAAAGGACTCACGGTACTCTTTGGTGAAGTCAAAGGCAGCATCCTTGGCTAGCAAGTTACAGAAGGGACTTGTGATTTTGGAGAATTCCTTGATAAACCTCCAATAGAATCCAGCATGTCCCAAGAAGGATCTTACCTCCTTGACTGAAGTGGGATGAGGCAGGCCACGTATGACATCAATCTTGCCTTGTCTACTTCTATGCCTTGGCTGGATATGACATGGCCAAGCACAATACCTTGCTGGATCATGAAGTGACATGTTTCCCAATTTAGAAGTAAATAGGACTCCCAGCATATTTCTAGGACTCTTGACAAGTTTGTTAGACATAAATCAAAAGAATTACCAAAAACTGAAAAGTCATCCATATATACCTCAATGATGTCCTCCACCATGTTTGAAAATATGCTCATCATGCACCTTTGGAAGGTGGCAGGAGCTTTGCAAAGGCCGAAGGGCATCCTTCTATAAGCAAAAGTACCATGGGGACAGGTGAAGGTTGTCTTCTCTTGGTCCTCAGGTGTAATGGCAATTTGGTTGTATCCTGAATAGCCATCTAAGAAACAAAAGTGAGAATGTCCGGAAAGTTTTTCAAGCATTTGAGCAATAAAAGGTAATGGAAAGTGATCTTTGCAAGTCGTAGAATTAAGCTTCCTATAATCTATGCATACTCTCCATCCAGTTTGGACCCTTTGAGGAACAAGCTCATCTTGTTCATTCTTGATGATTGTGATGACACTCTTCTTAGGCACCCCTTGGATAGGTATGACCCACTTGGAGTCTGAGATGGGATAGATTATTCCCACGTCTAAGAACTTATGAACTTCCTTCTTGACCACCTCCTTCATGGGCGGATTGAGGCGCCTTTGAGCCTCCCTTGTTGGCTTGGCATCTTGCTCAAGGATTATTCTGTGCATGCACTTTGAAGGGCTTATCCCCTTGATGTTAGCAATGCTCCATCCTATGGCCTGCATGTTGTCCCTTAAAACATGCACTAATTGAATTTCTTGCAAATAAGTTAGATTTGAAGCAATTATGATAGGTAGTGTTTGGTCCTTACCTAGGAAGGCATACTTAAGATGTTCAGGTAATGGCTTGAGTTCAAGCTTGGGAGCCTGAATGATAGAAGGCAGAGTCTTCTCTCCCTTAATAGGAAATGACTCAAACATGAGTGGCCTTTGGTATGATTGTTGAGGCACGGCTGATCAGTCGTTATTTATGCATCATTTTCAAGTCTAAATGCCTCTCTTACATGTCTTTTGAATGATTTCATGCCATCAACCGTAGAAAATGATCAATCTTGTGAGACTTGTGCAGAGTTAGAAAGATAGGTAAAATCTGGAAAGAACGCAAAAAGAATGACTCAAATCGGAGTCCAGATGAAGGAGATGTCCTAATTTCAATATCAGGTCCTGAACGGAGTCCTGAGTGCGCCAGTGCGACAATGCCCCTATTTTGGGCCACTGGCCAGGTACCTCATATCAGGCCCTCCGCGTCTCAAACCTATGTTTCATGACATCAAGGTCAGGCCCTAGAAGTGCCAAGCTCACGCCAAGGCAGGTCGAGGACATGTCCCAAGAACTCCCATTCGAGCCCAAATGTGCGCCTAAGCCCGGGGTCCCTGTTCCTCCAACGGTGGATCAGAGGTTCTCCCTCTGCGCTAAACCTGACAACATTTGCGCCAAGCCTGAACGAAGATGCGCTTCTACTATACTAATGATGTGCTTCAAAAGCGCAGTCCCAGATCCTGATTACGAAGACAGTTCAAAAGCCAAGTTCGGACCACTTGCCAGCTTGCGTTCCTACTTGCCAGCTTGCATTCACACTCCCAACTATGTTCTGAATGGTTCTAATAGATTTTAAGGACTTTGTAATTAATTAGAAGCACAATAACTATTCCAGAACATTCTAGGATAAAGTTTTACCAATCCTTATAGAATAAGGTTTTACCAATCCGTATAGGATAAGGTTTTACCAATCCTTATAGCACAAGGTTTTACCAATCCTTATAGAACAAGGTTTTACCAATCATTATAGAACAAGGAGCCTTTGTTCAGTGTTTTGGGGATAATTAGCTAGAGGCGTTTTTGGGAGATATAGAGACACCTTAGCCGCAAATAGTATTTTGGTTTTTTTAAAGTTTTACGTTAAAGCTTGGTTCTTCCCGAAGTCGAGTGTGTTGGACGTGGAGCTTGGAGGAGAAGGCTCTACCGTGTCTTCTGCTGCACCTGTTCTTCCCAATATCTTATGTACCCTTATTTTCATTATTGCAATTTACTTATGAATTCAATTATATTTGTTTCAATTTTAGTTATGTGTGAGTAGTCGTTAGGATTAGGGTTGCTTGAAGCCCTAGCCATGTTAGCTTGTTGATTGGATTTCTGGCTCTTGATTATGATTGCTATGCATGCTAAATAAGTTGGATTACTTTGCTTAATGACCATTATTTACGCCTATAAGATTAGCTACCTTGTTTGCATATAATTATAGATGTAATTGCTTTAGTGACCGTCATATCATCTTGTGATTTGGAGCATCGAAAGTATTCTTACCTGTAATCTTCACTCATAACGACCTAGGATTGCATGTCACTTTGCTAGGCTAATGTGGTGTCATTAAATTCTCTTTGAACTTCATGCATCATCTTAAAAGGTAGGAGATTGACGTTCTAGGCATATGCCCTGTTCAGAGCATTCTAAGTAAGAGGGAATAAGATGTGTCTAGTTAACCAACGCCAGGTCCTAGGCACGGGCACCTAATTCAGAAAATGCATAGTAATTAGGTCAAGGAAATCTGATTAGTAACTATAATTGGCTAGAGTGGATAGTAAGCCTTAATTCGCCTTAGTTAATAATCAATCAACCATTAATTCTTGCATTGTTATTTTCTGCATTGTATTTTACTTGTCTTTAAATTTCAGTTCTCACATCATAAACCACCACCCCCCCCCCCCTGCGTGTGTGTGTGTGTGTGTTTTCAATAAATTAATAAATCTGAACTAAAGTGGTCATAACGTTGATACAAGTCCTCGAGGGATCGACTCTTGCTGTGCTACTATAACTGTTAGAATTGAATTGCATATTTCTTGCTCTTTAATTTTACCAACAAGTTTTTGGCGCCGTTGCCGGGGACTTGTCCCTCAACGGTGCCCATTCAAGTTTAGATTTGTAACTTAGTTTTTCTTTTTGTTAGGTATCTGTGTATGTCATTCTAAGGTTCAGTGCACGGGTCATCAAGTGGACCATCATCGCAAGCATCTTTAGTCCACGGCTCCCCGCCACCAAGCCCAAGGAGGATGGCGGACCACAGAGGGAAAATCAGTTCAGCTACAAGCGAATATTGCTCAAAGGGAAAAATAGTTGAGCTATAGGGGTCCCTCCTCTAGAGCTACGGGTGATGCATTCGCCAAATACAAAGATGACGCCATTGCTCAGCTCACGGCAATGGTGAAACATTTGTGTAGTGAGAAAGCCAAAGGAGTTCACATCTGCGAGGTATGTTCAATTCAGAGCCACACATCCCAGGACTACCTGGTTGTGGAAGAGGCCAACTTTGCTGGAGGGTTCAATAGCAATTCTCGACCCCGGAATGACCCATATTCCAACACTTACAATCCGGGGTGGAAAAATCATCCAAATTTCCGTTGGGGCAACAATCAAGCAGCCGCAAATCCCTTGCCACCCCCTTGATTTGGGCAGCAAGCTGCAGGCCCTCAGGGGAACTATCACGGTCCTTCCTCAAACCAGAATGGCGGAAGCAAGTCTGTCGAGCACTCCCTCCATATCCTGACTCAACAGCATGCTCAATTCATAAAATTCATGCAAGATAGGCGGAGTCAGACGGGAGACATGAAAAATGCAAGTGCAAACTTGGATCGTCAAATGGGACAGGTGGCGAACCAACTAAATCAACGAGAGCAAGGCAAGCTACCGAGTCAAGTCTTGGTAAATCCGAAAGGATTTCACAATCCTACGGCTAATGCCATCATGCTGCAGAGGGAAACACCACTTCAAGACCCCACATATGCCACCCTCGGAGGACCTGAAACCGAGCGTCAACCTACTCTGCCAAGGATTGCCGACCAGGGCGCGCTGCAAAACATGCCACAGCCAACACCTCTGGCGTAGAACCGGCCCAACGAGTCACCAAGTGCCCTACCGCAAGGAGGACCTAACACTGAGCCTACTTCGGCCACGACTGGCATGCAACCTGCTCCTAATCCCAAGTCGCAGCACTCGAATACTTCTAACTCTAAACCTCAGAATTCCAATTCTAAAAAAGTCACTTTTGAGTTAGCTAATAATGTTGATTATCCATTTCCTCGGCTACCCTTTTACGCATGCCCCTTAAAGCCAACGATCCTGGGCCTCCATCCCATCCATGTGTCATTCAGTCAATAAGATTCGAACATTGCCTTTGCGACACCGGAGCATCAGTGAACATCATGCCATTCCACATTTACATGTCACTCAACCTAGGCGCACTCAAACCCATGCACCTATGTGTCAGATTGGCTAATGCTTATGTAACCAACCTAATGGGGGTTCTTGAGGACGTACTGGTACAAATCGGAGATACATGCATCCCTGCAGACTTGTACGTACAAAGAATGGACAGAATTGACAATAGGGAGGAACCTCCCCTCATCTTCGGAAGGCCTTTAGTACCTGATCAGTCGTTATATATGCATCATTTTGAGGTCTTTATATGCTTCTCTTACATGTCTTTTGAATGATTTCGTGCCATCAATAGTAGAAAATGATCAATCTTGTGAGACTTGTGCAGAGTTAGAAAGATAGGAAAAATCTGGAAAGAACGCAAAAAGAATGACTCAAATCGGAGTCCAGATGAAGGAGATGTCCTCATTTCAATATCAGGTCCTGAACGGAGTCCTGAGCGCGCCAGTGCGCCAGTGCGCCAGTGCGCCTATTTTGGGCCACTGGCCAAGTACCTCATATCAGGCCCTCCGGGTCCCGAACTTGTGTTTCATGACATCAAGGTCAAGTCCTAGAAGTGCCAAGGTCGCGCCAAGGCAGGTCGAGGACATGTCCCAAGAACTCCCATCCGAGCCCAGAAGTGCGCCCAAGCCGGGGTCCCTGTTCCGCCAGCGGTGGATCAGAGGTTCTCCCTCTGCGCCAAGCATGACAACATTTGCGCCAAGCCTGAACGACGATGCGCTTCTATTATACTCCTCTCGTACTTCAAAAGCGCGGTCCCAGATCCTGATTACGAAGACAGTCAAAAATCCAAGTTTGGCCAGCTTGCGTTCCCACTTGCCAGCTTGCATTCACACTTCCGGCCATGCTCTAATTGGTTCGAATAGATTTTAAAGACTTTATAATTAATTAAAAGTAAAATAACTTTCCCTATTCCTATAGGACATGGTTTTACCAATCTGTATAGAACAAGGTTATACCAATCCTTATAGAACAATGTTTTCCCTTTGTCTATAAAAGGGAGCCTTTGTTCAGTGTTTTGGGGGAGATAATTAGCTAAGGACGTTTTTGTTTTCTGGAAAAACAGAGACCTAAGCCACAGAGTTCCGTTTTGGTTTTCTAGAGAATTAGGGACCATATATTTTCGGAGATAATCTTTCACTTAGATTATTGGACGTGGAGCTTGGAGAAGAAGGCCCTGCCGTGTCTTCTGCTGCATCTGTTCTTAACACTCTTCTGTACCCTTATTTTCATTATTGCAATTTACTTATGGATTCAATTATACTTGTGTTTATTTCAGTTATGTGTGAGTAGTCATTAGGATTAGGGCTGCTTGAAGCCCTAGCCATGTTAGCTTATTGATTAGATTTCTGGCTCTTGATTATGATTGCTATGCATGCTGAATAAGTTGGATTACTATGCTTAATGAACTTAATTTATGCCTATAAGATTAGCTACCTTGTTTGCATATAATTATAGATGTAATTGCTTGAGTGACCGTCATATCATCTTGTGATTTGGAGCATCGAAAGTATTCGTACTTGTAATCTTAACTCATGACGACCTAGGATTGCATGCCACTTTGCTAGGCTAATGTGGTGTCATTAAATTCTCTTTAAACTTCATGCATCATCTTAAAAGGTAGGTGATAGACGTTCTAGGCATATGCCCTGTTTAGAACATGCTAAGTAAGAGGGAATAAGATGTGTCTAGTGAACCAACGCCAGGTCCTAGGCACGGGCACCTAATTCAGAAAATGCATAGTAATTTGATCAAGGAAATCTGGTTAAGAGCTATAATTGGTTAGAGTGGATAGTAAGCCTTAATTCGCCTTAGTTAACAACCTTTCAATCTTGCATTGTTATTTTCTGCACTTTGATTTACTTGCCTTTAAATTTCAGTTATCACATCATAAACCCCCCCCCCCCCCCTGCGTGTGTGTGTGTGTGTTTTTATTTAAGTTAACAAATCTGAACTAAATTGGTCATAACGTTGATACAAGTCCTCGAGGGATCGACTCTTGCTGTGCTACTATACTATACTTATCGATTTGTGCACTTGCAAGGATTTTATAACTGTTAGAATTAAATTGCATATTTCTTGCTCTTTAAATTTACCAACAAGTTTTTGGCGCCGCTGCCGGGGACTTGTCCCTCAACGGTGCCCATTCAAGTTTAGATTTGTAACTTAGTTTTTTTTTTCTTTTTTGTTAGGTACCCGTGTATGTCATTCCAAGGTTCAGTGCACGGGTCATCAAGTGGACCATCATCGCAAGCATCTTCAGTCCACGGCTCCCCGCCACCAAGCCCAAGGAGGATGGCGGACCACAGAGAAGAGCAGGGCCTGGAACGTGGCCTAGTACCGCAAGCCCCATGGCGCCTTAAGGATTTTGCCATGCCCCATGTCTCGGAGGATCAATTTCCAATTGTTTTTCCCGAGTCAACAGTGGCAAACTTCGAATTAAAGTCGGGGACAATTCACATGCTGCCTACATTCCACGGCCTTGCTGGGGAGGACCCGCACTTTCATATCAAGGAATTTGTTGAGGTTTGTTCAACACTGCGCATCAATGGTATGACAGAATCGGAAATCCGCCTGCGGCTCTTTCACTTCAGTCTCAAGGATCGCGCCAAGACATGGTTTCATTCATTGGCGCCGGCTTCCATTCACTCTTGGAGGGACTTGACGTCCAAATTCTTAACACAGTACTTTCCCGTGGAAAAGACAAATGAGTTAAAGTCCAAGATCATGAACCCACGGCAAGACATGGAGGAGTCTTTCTACGAGTTTTGGGAGCGGTTCAATCAGATGTTACGGGCGTGCCCCCACCACCATATTGATGCCCATCATCTTATGCTATACTTCTATGGAGGCTTGAAAACTAGCGATCGGACAATGGTGGATTCTCAATCCCAAGGGATTCTAGAAGGCACAGCCGAGGAAGCAAGGACCGCCTTTGAGAACATTGCTCAAAGGGAAAAACAGTTCAGCTACAGGGGTCCCTCCTCTAGAGCTACGGGTGATGCATCCGCCAAATACAAAGATGACGCCATTGCTCAGCTCACGGCAATGGTAAAACAATTGTGTAGCGAGAAAGCCAAAGGAGTTCACATCTGCGAGGTATGTTCAATTCAGGGCCACACATCCCAGGACTGCCCGGTTGTGGAAGAGGCCAACTTTGCTGGAGGGTTCAATAGCAATTCTCGACCCCGGGATGACCCATATTCCAACACTTACAATCCGGGGTGGAGAAATCATCCTAATTTCCGTTGGAGCAACAATCAAGCAGCCGCGAATCCCATGCCACCCCCTGGATTTGAGCAGCAAGCCGCAGGCCCTCAGGGGAACTACCACGGTCCTTCCTCAAACCAGAATGGCGGAAGCAAGTCTGTTGAGGACTCCATCCATATCCTGACTCAACAGCAGGCTCAACTCATAAAATTCATGCACGATAGCCAGAGTCAGACGGGAGACTTCAAAAGTGCAATTGCAAACTTGGAGCGTCAAATGGGACAGGTGGCGAACCAACTAAATCAGCGGGAGCAGGGCAAGCTACCGAGTCAAGTCCTGGTAAATCCGAAAGGATTTCACAATCCTACGGCTAATGCCATCACGCTGGAGAAGGAAACACCACTTCAAGACCCCACATATGCCACCCTCACAGGACCTGAAACTGAGCCTCAACCTACTCTGCCAAGGATCACCGACCAGGGGGCGCCGCAAAACATGCCACGGCCAACACCTCTGGCGCAGAACCAGTCCAATGAGTCACCAAGTGCCCTACCGCAAAGAGGACCTGACACTGCGCCTACTTCGGCCACGGCTGGCATGCAACCTGCTCCTAAGCCCAAGTCGCAGCACTCGAATACTTCTAACTCTAAACCTCAGAATTCCAATTCTAAAAAAGTCACTTTTGAGTTAGCTAATAATGTTGATTATCCTTTTCCTCGCAGGTTCCAAAACAGGAATAAGCAAAAGGAGGACTTTGAGGAAGAAATCATCAGCATGTTGCAGAAGCTTCAGATCACACTGCCTTTCCATAAAATTGTCAAGCACATGCCTATCTTTGCAAAGCTGATCAAGGACTTAGTTGCAGGAAAGCGTGGTTTTAGCTCCACGGACACCATTGACATCCCTATGGCCTGCTCGGCTGCCCTTTTGCGCATGCCCCTTAAGGCCAATGATCCTGGGCCGCCATCCCTTCCATGTGTCATTCAGTCAAAAAGATTCGAACATTGCCTTTGCGACACGGGAGCATCAGTGAACATCATGCCATTCCACATTTACAGGTCACTCAACCTAGGCGCACTCAAGCCCACGCACCTATGTGTCAGGTTGGCTAACGCTTCTGTAACCAACCTAATGGGGGTTCTTGAGGACGTACGGGTACAAATCGGAGATACATGCATCCCTGCCGACTTCTACGTACTAAGAATGGACAGAATTGACAAAAGTGCGGAACCTCCCCTCATCTTCGGATGGCCCTTACTAGCCACAGCCGAGTGCCTCATCGACGTCAGAAAGGGCCAGGTCTCCATCAAGGTCCTGGACCAGCTTCGGACATTCTCCATCCACGACACCATCCAGTACCCTGCCGAGCCTATTGTAGATTTTCCGTTAAACACAATGGACTTACTGCTACGGGAGACAATTGCTCATTCTTGCATGACGGATGACCTTGAGAAGGCCGTTACTAGTAACCCACACACTGTGGATTCACTTACAGATAGCGTGATCGAAGAGGTACGAGCCCTTGACATCATGCCAGCCCTCCCATTGCACAGGCCTCCCCTCGAAGCGCTACCATTCACAAGTCAGAAAACCCTGCCGTCCATCATAAAGGCTCCTGAACTCGAGCTGAAGCCCTTGCCCGAGCACTTAAAGTATGCATATTTGGGCGACAATCAAACCCTTCCAGTCATCATTGCATCTACCCTAAGTACGAAAGAGGAAAAGGCATTGGTTCACGTCCTTAAGGTCAATCAAACGGCAATTGGATGGACAATAGCTGACATCAAAGGCATAAGTCCCGCAAAATGCATGCATCGGATACTGCTGGAGGAAGACTCCAAACCATCACGGGAGGCACAGAGGCAATTGCATCCACCTATGAAGGAGGTCGTGAAGAAAGAAGTCCTAAAGCTCTTGGACGTTGGAATCATCTATCCAATTAGTGACTCCAAGTGGGTGAGCCCAGTCCAGGTCGTGCCAAAGAAAAGTGGGATCACAGTGGTTAAAAACGAGCAGGATGAGCTTGTACCTCAACGGATTCAAACAGGATGGAGAGTGTGCATCGACTATCGAAAGCTAAATATAACCACACGCAAGGACCACTTTCCTTTGCCCTTCATTGATCAAATGCTCGAGCGCCTGGCTGGACACTCCCACTATTGCTTCTTTGACGGCTACTCAGGATACAATCAGATTGCTATTGCACCCGAAGATCAAGAAAAAACAACATTCACATGCCCATATGGCACCTTTGCATACAGAAGAATGCCGTTTGGATTGTGCAATGCCCCAGCTACCTTTCAGCGTTGCATGATGAGCATCTTCTCCGATATGGTGGAAGATATTATTGAAGTATTCATGGACGACTTCTCAGTGTTTGGACATTCATTCGAACTGTGCTTAGTTAACCTAACCCGAGTACTGGAATGGTGCAGAGAAAGCAACTTAGTGCTGAACTGGGAAAAGTGCCATTTCATGGTACAACAGGGAATTGTCTTGGGTCATGTGATCTCTAGCCGAGGCATTGAAGTGGACAAAGCAAAGTTAGACATAGTAGAGAGGCTGCCGTACCCCACTACAGTGAAAGAGGTTCGATCGTTCTTAGGGCATGCTGGCTTTTACCGAAGATTCATCAAAGATTTCTCGAAAATCACAAGACCTTTGTGTGATCTTCTAGGCAAGGACGCCACATTTGAGTTCACTAAGGGATGCCGTGAGGCATTCAACACACTCAAGGCAAAGCTCACGGCATCGCCCATCATGATGCCACCGAATTGGGACTTACCATTCGAACTAATGTGTGATGCCTCAGACTTCGCCATAGGAGCAGTTTTGGGACAGCGTGTTGACAAGCTCCCTCATGTCATTTACTACGCAAGCCGAACCCTGAATGATGCCCAGCTGAACTACTCCACCACCGAGAAGGAGCTCCTTGCTGTTATCTTTGCCCTGGAGAAGTTCCGTTCATATCTAATTCAAACCAAGGTCATAGTATACACGGATCATGCTGCCTTGAAGTATCTGCTCACTAAAAAGGACGCCAAGCCAAGGTTGCTACGTTGGATGCTACTGCTCCAGGAATTCGACCTTGAAATCAGAGACAAGAAGGGCAGCGAAAACGTGGTCGCTGATCATATGAGCCGATTGCTTCACAGTTCCAATGAAGAGGCCGATCAGTTGCCCCTCCTCGAGACCTTTCCTGACGAACAGCTCTTCGCAATCCAAGCTATTGATCCAGGGTATGCCGATCTCATTAATTACCTTGTCACTAAGCAAATTCCTTCATCTTTAAACAGGTACCAAAAGCACAAGCTGGCTAAACAAGCTAAGTACTACATATGGGATGAGCCGTACCTATGGAAGCATTGTCCAGACCAAATCATTCGGCGCTGCATCCCAGAAGACGAGATGAAATCCGTCTTGACTTTTTGCCATAGTTTGGCATGTGGGGGCCATTTTGGAGCTAAGAAAACAGCCCTCAAGGTACTCCAAAGTGGACTCTACTGGGCCACACTTTTCAAGGATGCACACGAATTTGTACTCACCTGTGACCGCTGCCAACGCCTAGGTAACATCGGCCCTCGAAATCAAATGCCATTACACCCTATTCTTGTGGTCGAAATCTTCGACGTATGGGGCATTGATTTTATGGGGCCTTTTCCGAATTCCTTTGGCAATCTTTATATTCTGCTTGCAGTTGATTATGTCTCCAAATGGGTGGAAGCAATCCCCACCAAAACTAACGACGCTAAGGTAGTGGTACGTTTTTTACAGAGTCACATCTTAGCCAGATTCGGCGCACCTAGGGCAATCATCAGCGATGGGGGGGCACACTTCTGCAATCATTCGTTTGCAGCCCTAATGAAGAAGTATGGCGTCACCCACAAGGTCTCAACACCGTATCACCCTCAAACGAGTGGCCAAGCGGAAGTGTCCAATCGGGAAGTCAAGGCCATATTGGAAAAAACGGTAAATCCTAACCGCAAAGATTGGTCCAGCAAATTGAATGATGCACTGTGGGCCTATCGGACCGCATACAAGACCCCGATTGGCATGTCTCCCTTCCGGCTGGTTTTTGGAAAAGGCTGCCACCTACCAGTGGAATTGGAGCATAAAGCATTCTGGGCTATTAAGCAGATGAACCTGAACTGCGATGACGCTGGAATACATAGGAAGCTTCAGCTAAGTGAATTAGAGGAGTTGCGAAACGAGGCCTTTGACAGTGCTCGTATCTACAAGGAAAAGACCAAAGCTTTCCACGACAAGCGCATTCAGCCCAAGGACTTTCACATCGGACAGGAAGTCCTCCTCTTTGACTCCCGGCTCAGACTAATGCCAGGTAAGTTGCGTTCAAGATGGACTGGACCATTTATTATTACTAACGTTTTTCCTCATGGTGCAGTTGAAATCCAGCACCCGGAACGGCAGGATCCGTTCAAGGTAAATGGCCACCGCCTCAAACACTACTTGAAGGACCTTTCTAATCCAAGCGCAGTCAACCCTGCAACTCCGCATGCGCCCAGCTCCTAGCATGTCAGTCCCGTCTTGCCTAGACGTTAAATAAAGCGCTCCTAGGAGGCAGCCTAGCCCTGGTTTGTATTTCTCACTTCCTTTTCTGTTTCTTCCCGTTATATCTCTCAAACCTTTCTACTGTTGTCATGCTTATTGCTTATCACATTGAGGACAATGTTCAGTTTAGGTTTGGGGGTGTGGATTTAAAATTTTGCATATAGAAACAAGTAGGTTTGGGGGTGATACACGGCCAGGACATTTAAATTTCTGCTTGTGATTAGTATGATAACTTGTTAATAGGAATGTATATGCTAAGTTAACTATCTTTGCTTTACTAAGAGTCATGCCATGGTCAAGTAGTTCATAATTTGCACTTCATAATGCCATGTTTTAAGTGATTAAGTGAACGAAATAACTGAATTTGAGTGAACCTTAGAAAATTAGTGGAGACTACCCTGTGAGATCTTTGAGCCTAATTGCCATTCTTTCTGAGGGATATACTTGTTTCTACTCTTAAATACTCATCACTTTTGTTCTTAATTGTTGATCTCATTACATCATATTTGCATTGAATTTTAAAGAACTAACATCATTTAGATACTCTTTATTTAATGTATGCTTTGCCATAAGAAATGATGTAGGCTATGTGTGCTTTAACCTCTAAAGGCCTTATCCTACCCTATTGCATGCTCCCTAAGCCAATTTTGAAGCCAAACACTCAGCCTTTTCTTTCATCACCCAAAGTATAACCTAACCCAAAATACTTAGCCATTCATCACAGCCATACCCTATAACCTCAGTTTGTGCTAAGGTTGCCATAAATGAGATTCATGGTGAGAATGAGAGGTGAAAGAAGATGATGGCCAATTCAAAGGACATTGGCGTCAATTGAAAGTTCAAAAGTAAAGAAAAGATTTACAAGTTGCAAGCTGCATGAAAATTTGAGGAAATCATTGCATGATCTTGGTTCAATTCAATTCAAAGACGAACATAAACAAAAACAAAAAAACGTTCAAATCCAAAGAACGAAAGAAACGTTGAGAAAAAGAACAAAAAAAAAATAAGTGAAAAACAAAGTGAATTGAGCCAAGTGAGCCAAGAGCCTCAAAATAAGCCACAAGAGCCTCAAAATAAGTCATCAGGAAAGCACAATGTCGTGGGCCTTAAGAAAGGATTCAGTTCAGAAATTCCAAGTTCAATTCATGACTTCTCATGCCTTGGCACAACTCAGGTTCTTTGAATCCCATCCTTCCTTGCTAAACCCCAAAGCTTAGCCCCAATACAACCTAAAAAGGAAGACCTAACTGATCTTATGGACAATCATACTGCGGATTAAGGTACGTATCTATGTTCTTAAAGTTCAATTCCTTTCATGAGATCTTTATTTCCATAAAGTGCTATTCTTCATTGTTACTCATATGTGATTAAATTTGAATTTCATAACATAAACTCATCACATATGCTTGAAAAGAGTGTAAGCCTAGGATTCTTGTGTGAATTGAGAGTTGCCTAGTGAGGATTAGAGTCGAGGCGAAATCTTTCTAGGGCGCTTAGATGAAGTTCTTTTCAAACTTGATCACCTGAAAATATTGGAATTTATACACGTACACCTTCACATGACACTCACGGCTATGGCATTCCTTTTAGTTCTGCAAAGCATGTCTACTTACTTTGATTCTTATTAGCTTGTTAAGAGTACTATATCTAGCATCTTTTTGTTTAAGTAAAACGTTTGTGGGTATCGTACTGTTATAAGCCTCAGGAGACAAAACTCCTCCTACTAGGTGAACCTAGGGGTTTAAATGTTCTATCTTAACTAAAATTGAGTCTTTTCATTTTGTTAGCATTTGTTTTGCTCAGGGACTAGCAAAAGATAGGTTTGGGGGTATTTGATCAGTCGTTATTTATGCATCATTTTGAGGTCTTTATATGCTTCTCTTACATGTCTTTTGAATGATTTCGTGCCATCAATAGTAGAAAATGATCAATCTTGTGAGACTTGTGCAGAGTTAGAAAGATAGGAAAAATCTGGAAAGACGCAAAAAGAATGACTCAAATCGGAGTCCAGATGAAGGAGATGTCCTCATTTCAATATCAGGTCCTGAACGGAGTCCTGAGTGCGCCAGTGCGCCAGTGCGCCTATTTTGGGCCACTGGCCAAGTACCTCATATCAGGCCCTCCGGGTCCCGAACTTGTGTTTCATGACATGAAGGTCAAGTCCTAGAAGTGCCAAGGTCGCGCCAAGGCAGGTCGAGGACATGTCCCAAGAACTCCCATCCGAGCCCAGAAGTGCGCCCAAGCCGGGGTCCCTGTTCCGCCAGCGGTGGATCAGAGGTTCTCCCTCTGCGCCATGCATGACAACATTTGCGCCAAGCCTGAAAAACGATGCGCTTCTATTATACTCCTCACGTACTTCAAAAGCGCGGTCCCAGATCCTGATTACGAAGACAGTCAAAAATCCAAGTTTGGCCAGCTTGCGTTCCCACTTGCCAGCTTGCATTCACACTTCCGGCCATGCTCTGATTGGTTCGAATAGATTTTAAAGACTTTATAATTAATTAAAAGTAAAATAACTTTCCCTATTCCTATAGGACATGGTTTTACCAATCTGTATAGAACAAGGTTATACCAAACCTTATAGAACAAGGTTTTCCCTTTGTCTATAAAAGGGAGCCTTTGTTCAGTGTTTTGGGGAGAGAATTAGCTAGGGACGTTTTGGTTTCTGGGAAAACAGAGACCTGAGCCACAGAGTTCCGTTTTGGTTTTCTAGAGAATTAGGGACCATATATTTTCGGAGATAATCTTTCACTTAGATTATTGGACGTGGAGCTTGGAGAAGACGGCCCTGCCGTGTCTTCTGCTGCATCTGTTCTTAACAATCTCTTCTGTACCCTTATTTTCATTATTACAATTTACTTATGGATTCAATTATACTTGTGTTTATTTCAGTTATGTGTGAGTAGTCATTAGGATTAGGGCTGCTTGAAGCCCTAGCCATGTTAGCTTGTTAATTGGATTTCTGGCTCTTGATTATGATTGCTATGCATGCTGAATAAGTTGGATTACTATGCTTAATGAACTTAATTTATGCCTATAAGATTAGCTACCTTGTTTGCATATAATTATAGATGTAATTGCTTGAGTGACCGTCATATCATCTTGTGATTTGGAGCATCGAAAGTATTCGTACTTGTAATCTTAACTCATGACGACCTAGGATTGCATGCCACTTTGCTAGGCTAATGTGGTGTCATTAAATTCTCTTTAAACTTCATGCATCATCTTAAAAGGTAGGTGATAGACGTTCTAGGCATATGCCCTGTTTAGAACATGCTAAGTAAGAGGGAATAAGATGTGTCTAGTGAACCAACGCCAGGTCCTAGGCACGGGCACCTAATTCAGAAAATGCATAGTAATTTGATCAAGGAAATCTGGTTAAGAGCTATAATTGGTTAGAGTGGATAGTAAGCCTTAATTCGCCTTAGTTAACAACCTTTCATTCTTGCATTGTTATTTTCTGCACTTTGATTTACTTGTCTTTAAATTTCAGTTATCACATCATAAACCCCCCCCTGTGTGTGTGTGTGTGTGTTTTTATTTAAGTTAACAAATCTGAACTAAATTGGTCATAACGTTGATACAAGTCCTCGAGGGATCGACTCTTGCTGTGCTACTATACTATACTTATCGATTTGTGCACTTGCAAGGATTTTATAACTGTTAGAATTGAATTGCATATTTCTTGCTCTTTAAATCTACCAACAAGTTTTTGGCGCCGTTGCCGGGGACTTGTCCCTCAACGGTGCCCATTCAAGTTTAGATTTGTAACTTAGTTTTTCTTTTTGTTAGGTACCCGCGTATGTCATTCCAAGGTTCAGTGCACGGGTCATCAAGTGGACCATCATCGCAAGCATCTTCAGTCCACGGCTCCCCGCCACCAAGCCCAAGGAGGATGGCGAACCACAGAGAAGAGCAGGGCCTGGAACGTGGCCTAGTACCGCAAGCCCCATGGCGCCTTAAGGATTTTGCCATGCCCCATGTCTCGGAGGATCAATTTCCAATTGTTTTTCCCGAGTCAACAGTGGCAAACTTCGAATTAAAGTCGGGGACAATTCACATGCTGCCTACATTCCACGGCCTTGCTGGCGAGGACCCGCACTTTCATATCAAGGAATTTGTTGAGGTTTGTTCAACACTGCGCATCAATGGTATGACGGAATCGGAAATCCGCCTGCGGCTCTTTCACTTCAGTCTCAAGGATCGCGCCAAGACATGGTTTCATTCATTGGCACCGGCTTCCATTCACTCTTGGAGGGACTTGACGTCCAAATTCTTAACACAGTACTTTCCCGTGGAAAAGACAAATGAGTTAAAGTCCAAGATCATGAACCCACGGCAAGACATGGAGGAGTCTTTCTACGAGTTTTGGGAGCGGTTCAATCAGATGCTACGGGCGTGCCCCCACCACCATATTGATGCCCATCATCTTATGCTATACTTCTATGGAGGCTTGAAAACTAGCGATCGGACAATGGTGGATTCTCAATCCCAAGGGATTCTAGAAGGCACAGCCGAGGAAGCAAGGACCGCCTTTGAGAACATTGCTCAAAGGGAAAAACAGTTCAGCTACAGGGGTCCCTCCTCTAGAGCTACGGGTGATGCATCCGCCAAATACAAAGATGACGCCATTGCTCAGCTCACGGCAATGGTAAAACAATTGTGTAGCGAGAAAGCCAAAGGAGTTCACATATGCGAGGTTTGTTCAATTCAGGGCCACACATCCCAGGACTGCCCGGTTGTGGAAGAGGCCAACTTTGCTGGAGGGTTCAATAGCAATTCTCGACCCCGGAATGACCCATATTCCAACACTTACAATCCGGGGTGGAGAAATCATCCTAATTTCCGTTGGAGCAACAATCAAGCAACCGCGAATCCCTTGCCACCCCCTGGATTTGAGCAGCAAGCCGCATGCCCTCAGGGGAACTACCACGGTCCTTCCTCAAACCAGAATGGCGGAAGCAAGTCTGTTGAGGACTCCATCCATATCCTGACTCAACAGCAGGCTCAACTCATAAAATTCATGCACGATAGCCAGAGTCAGACGGGAGACTTCAAAAATGCAATTGCAAACTTGGAGCGTCAAATGGGACAGGTGGCGAACCAACTAAATCAGCGAGAGCAGGGCAAGCTACCGAGTCAAGTCCTGGTAAATCCGAAAGGATTTCACAATCCTACGGCTAATGCCATCACACTGGAGAAGGAAACACCACTTCAAGACCCCACATATGCCACCCTCACAGGACCTGAAACTGAGCCTCAACCTACTCTGCCAAGGATCACCGACCAGGGCGCGCCGCAAAACATGCCACGGCCAACACCTCTGGCGCAGAACCAGTCCAATGAATCACCAAGTGCCCTACCGCAAAGAGGACCTGACACTGCGCCTACTTCGGCCACGGCTGGCATGCAACCTGCTCCTAAGCCCAAGTCGCAGCACTCGATTACTTCTAACTCTAAACCTCAGAATTCCAATTCTAAAAAAGTCACTTTTGAGTTAGCTAATAATGTTGATTATCCATTTCCTCGCAGGTTCCAAAACAAGAATAAGCAAAAGGAGGACTTTGAGGAAGAAATCATCAGCATGTTGCAGAAGATTCAGATCACACTGCCTTTCCATAAAATTGTCAAGCACATGCCTATCTTTGCAAAGCTGATCAAGGACTTAGTTGCAGGAAAGCGTGGTTTTAGCTCCACGGACACCATTGACATCCCTATGGCCTGCTCGGCTGCCCTTTTGCGCATGCCCCTTAAGGCCAATGATCCTGGGCCGCCATCCCTTCCATGTGTCATTCAGTCAAAATGATTCGAACATTGCCTTTGCGACACGGGAGCATCAGTGAACATCATGCCATTCCACATTTACAGGTCACTCAACCTAGGCGCACTCAAGCCCACGCACCTATTTGTCAGGTTGGCTAACGCTTCTGTAACCAACCTAATGGGGGTTCTTGAAGACGTACTGGTACAAATCGGAGATACATGCATCCCTGCCGACTTCTACGTACTAAGAATGGACAGAATTGACAAAAGTGAGGAACCTCCCCTCATCTTTGGAAGGCCCTTACTAGCCACAGCCGAGTGCCTCATCGACGTCAGAAAGGGCCAGGTCTCCATCAAGGTCCTGGACCAGCTTCGGACATTCTCCATCCATGACACCATCCAGTACCCTGCCGAGCCTATTGTAGATTTTCCGTTAAACACAATGGACTTACTGCTACGGGAGACAATTGCTCATTCTTGCATGACGGATGACCTTGAGAAGGCCGTTACTAGTAACCCACACACTGTGGATTTACTTACAGATAGCGTGATCAAAGAGGTACGAGCCCTTGACATCATGCCAGCCCTCCCATTGCACAGGCCTCCCCTCGAAGCGTTACCATTCACAAGTCAGAAAACCCTGCCGTCCATCATAAAGGCTCCTGAACTCGAGCTGAAGCCCTTGCCCGAGCACTTAAAGTATGCATATTTGGGCGACAATCAAACCCTTCCAGTCATCATTGCATCTACCCTAAGTACGAAAGAGGAAAAGGCATTGGTTCACGTCCTTAAGGTCAATCAAACGGCAATTGGATGGACAATAGCTGACATCAAAGGCATAAGTCCCGCAAAATGCATGCATCGGATACTGCTGGAGGAAGACTCCAAACCATCACGGGAGGCACAGAGGCGATTGCATCCACCTATGAAGGAGGTCGTGAAGAAAGAAGTCCTAAAGCTCTTGGACGTTGGAATCATCTATCCAATTAGTGACTCCAAGTGGGTGAGCCCAGTCCAGGTCGTGCCAAAGAAAAGTGGGATCACAGTGGTTAAAAACGAGCAGGATGAGCTTGTACCTCAACGGATTCAAACAGGATGGAGAGTGTGCATCGACTATCGAAAGCTAAATATAACCACACGCAACGACCACTTTCCTTTGCCCTTCATTGATCAAATGCTCAAGCGCCTGGCTGGACACTCCCACTATTGCTTCTTAGACGGCTACTCAGGATACAATCAGATTGCTATTGCACCCGAAGATCAAGAAAAAACAACATTCACATGCCCATATGGCACCTTTGCATACAGAAGAATGCCGTTTGGATTGTACAATGCCCCAGCTACCTTTCAGCGTTGCATGATGAGCATCTTCTCCGATATGGTGGAAGATATAATTGAAGTATTCATGGACGACTTCTCAGTGTTTGGACATTCATTCGAACTGTGCTTAGTTAACCTAACCCGAGTACTGGAACGGTGCAGAGAAAGCAACTTAGTGCTGAACTGGGAAAAGTGCCATTTCATGGTACAACAGGGAATTGTCTTGGGTCATGTGATCTCTAGCCGAGGCATTGAAGTGGACAAAGCAAAGTTAGACATAGTAGAGAGGCTGCCGTACCCCACTACAGTCAAAGAGGTTCGATCGTTCTTAGGGCATGCTGGCTTTTACCGCAGATTCATCAAAGATTTCTCGAAAATCACAAGACCTTTGTGTGATCTTCTAGCCAAGGACGCCACATTCGAGTTCACTAAGGGATGCCGTGAGGCATTCAACACACTCAAGGCAAAGCTCACGGCATCACCCATCATCATGCCACCGAATTGGGACTTACCATTCGAACTAATGTTTGATGCCTCAGACTTCGCCATAGGAGCGGTTTTGGGACAGCGTGTTGACAAGCTCCCTCATGTCATTTACTACGCAAGCCGAACCCTGAATGATGCCCAGCTGAACTACTCCACCACCGAGAAGGAGCTCCTTGCTGTTATCTTTGCCCTGGAGAAGTTCCGTTCATATCTAATTCAAACCAAGGTCATAGTATACACGGATCATGCTGCCTTGAAGTATCTGCTCACTAAAAAGGACGCCAAGCCAAGGTTGCTACGTTGGATGCTACTGCTCCAGGAATTCGACCTTGAAATCAGAGACAAGAAGGGCAGCGAAAACGTGGTCGCTGACCATATGAGCCGATTGCTTCACAGTTCCAATGAAGAGGCCGATCAGTTGCCCCTCCTCGAGACCTTTCCTGACGAACAGCTCTTCGCAATCCAAGCTATTGATCCATGGTATGCCGATCTCATTAATTACCTTGTCACTAAGCAAATTCCTTCATCTTTAAACAGGTACCAAAAGGACAAGCTGGCTAAACAAGCTAAGTACTTCATATGGGAAGAGCCGTACCTATGGAAGCATTGTCCAGACCAAATCATTCGGCGCTGCATCCCAGAAGACGAGATGAAATCCGTCTTGACTTTTTGCCATAGCTTGGCATGCGGGGGCCATTTTGGAGCTAAGAAGACAGCCCTCAAGGTACTTCAAAGTGGACTCTACCGGCCCACACTTTTCAAGGATGCACACGAATTTGTACTCACTTGTGACCGCTGCCAACGCCTAGGTAACATCGGGCCTCGATATCAAATGCCATTACATCCTATTCTTGTGGTCGAAATCTTCGACGTATGGGGCATTGATTTTATAGGGCCTTTTCCGAATTCCTTTGGCAATTTTAATATTCTGCTTGCAGTTGATTATGTCTCCAAATGGGTGGAAGCAATTCCCACCAAAACTAACGAGGCCAAAGTCACAGAGTCACATCTTAGCCAGATTCGGCGCACCTAGGGCAATCATCAGTGATGGGGGGGGGGGGGGGGGGGCCACACTTCTGCAATCATTCGTTTGCAACCCTAATGAAGAAGTATGGTGTCACCCACAAGGTCTCAACACCGTATCACCCTTAAACGAGTGGCCAAGCGGAAGTGTCCAATCGGGAAGTAAAGGCCATATTGGAAAAAATGGTAAATCCTAACCGCAAAGATTGGTCCAGCAAATTGAATGATGCGCTGTGGGCCTATCAGACCGCATACAAGACCCGATTGGCATGTATCCCTTCTGGCTTATTTTTGGAAAAGGTTGCCACCTACGGGTGGAATTGGAGCATAAAGCATTCTGGGCTATTAAGCAGATGAACCTGAACTTCGATGATGCTGGAATACATAGGAAGCTTCAGCTAAGTGAATTAGAGGAGTTGCGAAACGAGGCCTTCGACAGTGCTCGTATCTACAAGGAAAAGACCAAAGCTTTCCACGACAAGCGCAGTCAGCCCAAGGACTTTCACATCGGACAGGAAGTCCTCCTCTTTGACTCCCGGCTCAGACTAATGCCAAGTAAGTTGCGTTCAAGATGGACTGGACCATTTATTATTACTAACGTTTTTCCTCATAGTGCAGTTGAAATCCAGCACCCGGAACGGCAGGATCCGTTCAAGGTAAATGGCCACCGCCTCAAACACTACTTCAAGGACCTCTCTAATCCAAGCGCAGTCAACCCTGCAACTCCGCATGCGCCCAGCTCCTAGAATGACAACCCCGTCTTGCCTAGACGTTAAATAAAGCGCTCCTAGGAGGCAGCCTAGCCCTGGTTTGTATTTCTCACTTCCTTTTCTGTTTCTGCCCGTTATATCTCTCAAACCGTTCTACTATTGTCATCCTTACTGCTTATCACATTGAGGACAATGTTCAGTTTAGGTTTGGGGGTGTGGATTTCAAATTTTGCATATAGAAACAAGTAGGTTTGGGGGTGATACACGGCCAGGACATTTAAATTTCTGCTTGTGATTAGTATGATAACTTGTTAATAGGAATGTATATGCTAAGTTAACTATCTTTTCTTTACTAAGAGTCATGCCATGGTCAAGTAGTTCATAATTTGCACTTCACAATGCCATGTTTTATGTGATTAAGTGAACGAAATAACTGAATTTGAGTGAACCTTAGAAAATTAGTGGAGACTTCCCTGTGAGATCTTTGAGCCTAATTGCCATTCTTTCTGTGGGATATACTTGTTTCTACTCTTAAACACTCATCACTTTTGTTCTTAATTGTTGATCTCATTACATCATATTTTCATTGAATTTTAAAGAACTAACATCATTTAGATACTCTTGATTTAATGTGTGGTTTGCCATAAGAAGTGATATAGGCTATGTATGCTTTAACCTCTAAAGGCTTGATCCTACCCTATTGCATGCTCCCTAAGCCAATTTTGAAGCCAAAGTATAACCTAACCGAAATACTTAGCCATTCATCACAGCCATACCCTATAACCTCAGTTTGTGCTAAGGTTGCCGTAAATGAGATTCATGGTGAGAATGAGAGGTGAAAGAAGAAGCTGCCCAATTCAAAGGACTTTGGCGTCAATTCAAAGTTCAAAATTAAAGAAAAGCTTTACAAGTTGCAAGCTGCACGAAAGTTTGAGGAAATCATTGCATGATCTTGGTTCAAACTCAATTCAAAGAACAGGAAAAAAAAACATTCAAATCAAAAGAAAGAAAGAAACGTTGAGAAAAAGAAGGAAAAAATAAGTGAAAAAACAAAGTAAATTCAGCCAAGTGAGCCAAGAGCCTAAAAATAAGCCACAAGAGTCTCAAAATAAGTCATCAAGAAAGCACAATGCCGTGGGCCTTAAGAAAGGATTCAATTCAAAAATTCCAAGTTCAAGTCATGACTTCTCATGCCTTGGCACAGCTCAGGTTCTTTGAACGGAGTCCTGAGTGCGCTAGTGCGCCAATGCGCTTATTTTGGGCCACGGGCCAAGTACCTCATAATGGCCTTCCGGGTCTCAAACCTGTGTTTCATGACATCAAGGTCAAGTCCTATAAGTGCCAAGGTCGCGCCAAGGCAGGTCGAGGAGATGTCCCAAGAACTCCCATCCGAGCCAAGATGTGCGCCTAAGCCGGGGGTCCCTGTTCCGCCAGTGGTAGATCCAAGGTTCTCCCTGTACGCTAAGCCTGACAACGTTTGCGCCAAGCCTGAATGAAGATGCGCTTCTACTATACTCATGATGTGCTTCAAAAGCGCAGTCCCAGATCCTGATTACCAAGACAGTCCAAAATCCAAGTTTGGCCAGCTTGCATTCCCACTTGCCAGCTTGCATTCACACTCCCAGCTGTGTTCTGATTGGTTCTAATAGATTTAAGGACTTTGTAATTAATTAAAAGTACAATAACTTTCCCTATCCTTATAGGACATGGTTTTACCAATCCTTATAGAATAAGGTTTTACCAATCCTTATAGAACAAGGTTTTCCCTTTGTCTATAAAAGGGAGCCTTTGTTCAGTGTTTTAGAGAGGAGATAATTAGCTAGACGCATTTTTGGGAGATACAGAGACACCTTAGCCACATATGGTATTTTGGTTTTTTAGAGTTTTACGTTAAAGCTTTGTTCTTCCCGAAGTCGAGTGTGTTGGACGTGGAGCTTGGAGAAGAAGGCTCTGCCGTGTCTTCTGCTGCACCTGTTCTTCACAATATCTTCTGTACCCTTGTTTTCATTATTGCAATTTACTTATGAATTCAATTATATTTGTTTCAATTTCAGTTATGTGTGAGTAGTCATTAGGATTAGGGCTGCTTGAAGCCCTAGCCATGTTAGCTTGTTGATTGGATTTCTGGCTCTTGATTATGATTGCTATGCATGCTAAATAAGTTGGATTACTATGCTTAATGACCTTAATTTATGCCTATAAGATTAGCTACCTTGTTTGCATATAATTATAGATGTAATTGCTTTAGTGACCGTCAAATCATCTTGTGATTTGGAGCATCGAAAGTATTCTTACTTGTAATCTTAACTCATAACGACCTAGGATTGCATGTCACTTTGCTAGGTTAATGAGGTGTCATTAAATTCTCTTTAAACTTCATGCATCATCTTAAAAGGTAGGTGATAGATGTTCTAGGCATATGCCCTGTTTAGAACATGCTAAGTAAGAGGGAATAAGATGTGTCTAGTGAACCAACGCCAGGTCCTAGGCACGGGCACCTAATTCAGAAAATGCATAGTAATTAGGTCAAGGAAATCTGGTTAAGAGCTATAATTGGTTAGAGTGGATAGTAAGCCTTAATTCGCCTTAGTTAATAATCAATCAACCGTTAATTCTTGCATTGTTATTTTCTGCATTTTATTTTGCTTGTCTTTAAATTTCAGTTCTCACATCATAAACCCCCCCTGCGTGTGTGTGTGTGTGTTTTCACTAAGTTAATAAATCTGAACTAAAGTGGTCATAACGTTGATAAAAGTCCTCGAGGGATCGACTCTTGCTGTACTACTATACTATTCTTATTGATTTCTGCACTTGCAAGGATTTTATAACTGTTACAATTGAATTGCATATTTCTTGCTCTTCAATTCTACCAACAAGTTTTTGGCGCCGTTGCTGGGGACTTGTCCCTAACGGTGCCCATTAATTCAGATTTAGTTAACTAAATTTTGTATAGTAACTATTTAGATTTCTTTTATGTTTTTTTTTTTTTTTACTAACTTGGCTTGTCATCTTTCTCATGTACATATGAACAACTCATACGTGGATAAGGGACCATGGAATTATCCATACATGGAGACGGGAGCTTGGAACAATCCATATTCAACTTCATTCAATCAGGGGTGGAGCAATCACGAAAACCCAGAACCATCCAACCCGGGTTGGAGCAATCACGAAAATCCAGAACCATACAACCCAGGATGGTGCCAGCAGCCTAATTTCACATGGAACTCCCCGTAAATAGTTCCTCACTTCGAACCCACTCCTGACCTCCTACCTTCGCTAAGGGCCTTGGTGCAATACATGGAGGCTCGTAATCAATGCATGGCAGCTTTTTGTGAAGCACAACGAGAGCAAAGCCAGCGCTTGGAAGAGATACTGGAAAAGAGCAAGAGGGTGTTTGAGTTAATCGTATGCCAAACAGAAGAAAGGGCACGTCCCCTACCAAGTGAGGTCGTGGATGAAGAGCATAATAAGGACACCACAAAGCTAACACATCGACAAGTGCTTGCCATGGCTGCCATGAATTCCGCCCAAGGCCATGCCGTGACAATGTCTCCCGATTATGCTCAGATTGAGTAGTGGGACACACCCAATTCATACCCTCCAGTATACTCTTCCTTTTATAATGATTTTGATTATGTATAACTATACTTCTTTGCCTTGCACTAACAGATTGGAAAGCGAAATGGAAGAAAACTGGGAGGAAGAGAATAGGAAGGAGGATGGTGACGAGGACATCCAGGTCAAACCCATGGCCCTGCCCTATGTGCTGCCCAGTAGCAACGCATTGCCCCAAGCCGTGTCCCACAGCCATGACCACGTTCTTCCTACTGCCCTGCCACAAACCTAGGATCCTGCTGAGTCCCAGGACTTGCTAAATGCCCTGCCGCAGCCACTGCCCAGCGCCACAGAACCTGGACATGTCCAGGGAACGACTTCAACGCGCCAAGCTGCGCCAACTGATTCACTGCAGGGCAAGTCCTTAGCCGCTGCACCAGAACCTTCCCAGCACGCATCTGAGACGTGCAGCGCTGCAGCCACGCTTCAAGACACATCCACGGCATAACCCAAGGACCAGCCTGTGCCTCCCAATCTGCTGCCAGCCGTGTCTCAGCCCCTGCACAAGGACAAGGACCCGGTTTTGAAATTCAATGCGCCTTCTCAACTCAATCCTGAAACATTTAACTTTCATTTTAATAAGGCAAACTTGGATTTGAATTCTGATTTAGCTCTTAATGCTGTTGAACTTTTCTCGTGCAGGTTCCACAATAAAAACACCAAGAATATGCTAAGGGCACTCAACTTGGTCCCCCTCTTCAAGTTCCGAAGGAAAAATCAACCGAAGGGACCAAGGATGAAGTCAAGAACGTACAGGGCAGAACCAAAGCTGTTCCCCCACGAGCATTGTCCAAGGAAGACAGTGCAGAATGGACAGCAATTGCTCTCATTCAAATCACTCCTCAATATCTTTCCCGATAAGTTACGTTCTCGTCAATGGATTCCTTTTTGTGTTTCTAACTTTTTTCTCCATGATGTAGCGCAGATTCTACAGCCAGAGGCTCATAATCGATTCAATGTTAACGCTGAAATCCTGGGAACACCATCAAATGCCTAGCATGCCAGCCCCGTCTTGCCTAGACGTTAAATAAAACGCTCCTAGGAGGCAGCCTAGCCCTGGTTTGTACTTCTCACTTCCTTTTCTGTTTCTTCCCGTTATATCTCTCAAACATTTCTACTTATGTCATGCTTGCTGCTTATCACATTGAGGACAATGTTCAGTTTAGGTTTGGGGGTGTGGATTTAAAATTTTGCATATAGAAACAAGTAGGTTTGGGGGTGATACACGGCCAGGACATTTAAATTTCTGCTTGTGATTAGTATGATAACTTTTTAATAGGAATGTATATGCTAAGTTAACTATCTTTGCTTTACTAAGAGTCATGCCATGGTCAAGTAGTTCATAATTTACACTTCACAATGCCATGTTTTAAGTGATTAAGTGAACGAAATAACTGAATTTGAGTGAACCTTAGAAAATTAGTGGAGACTACCCTGTGAGATCTTTGAGCCTAATTGCCATTCTTTCTGAGGGATATACTTGTTTCTACTCTTGAATACTCATCACTTTTGTTCTTAATTGTTGATCTCATTACATTATATTTGCATTGAATTTTAAAGAACTAACATCATTTAGATACTCTTGATTTAATGTTTGGTTTGCCATAAGAAGTGATGTAGGCTATGTGTGCTTTAACCTCTAAATTTCTTATCCTACCCAATTGCATGCTTCCTAAGCCAATTTTGAAGCCAAACACTCAGCCTTTTCTTTCATCACCAAAAGTATAACCTAACCGAAATACTTAGCCATTCATCACAGCCATACCCTATTACCTCAGTTTGTGCTAAGGTTGCCGTAAATTAGATTCATGGTGAGAATGAGAGGTGAAAGAAGATGATGCCCAATTCAAAGGACTTTGGCGTCAATTCAAAGTCCAAAATTAAAGAAATGCTTTACAAGTTGCAAGGTGCACGAAAGTTTGAGGAAATCATTGCATGATCTTGGTTCAAACTCAATTCAAAGAACAGGAAAAAAAACGTTCTAATCAAAAGAAAGAAAGAAACGTTGAGAAAAAGAAGGAAAAAATAAGTGAAAAACAAAGTAAATTCAGCCAAGTGAGCTAAGAGCCTCAAAATAAGCCACAAGAGCCTCAAAATAAGTCATCAAGAAAGCACAATGCCGTGGGCCTTAAGAAAGGATTCAGTTCATAAATTCCAAGTTCAATTCATGACTTCTCATGCCTTGGCACAACTCAGGTTCTTTGAATCCCATCCTTCCTTGCTAAACTCCAAAGCTTAGCCCCATTACAACCTAAAAAGGAAGGCCTAACTGATCTTACGGACAATCATGCTGAGGATTAAGGTACGTATCTATGTTCTTAAAGTTCAATTCCTTTCATGATATCTTTATTTCCATAAAGTGCTATTCTTCATTGTTACTCATATGTGATTAAATTTGAATTTCATAACATAAACTCATCACATATGCTTGAAAAGAGTGTAAGCCTAGGATTCTTGTGCGAATCGAGAGTTGCCTAGTGAGGATTAGAGTCGAGGCAAAATCTTTCTAGGGCACTTAGATGAAGTTGTTTTCAAACTTGATCACCTGAAAATTTTGGCATTTATACACATACACCTTCACATGACACTCACAGCTATGGCATTCCTTTTAGTTCTGCAAAGCATGTCTACTTACTTTGATTCTTATTAGCTTGTTAAGAGTACTATATCTAGCATCTTTTTGTTTAAGTAAAACGTTTGTGGGTATCGTGCTGTTATAACCCTCAGGAGACAAAACTCCTCCTACTAGGTGAACCTAGGGGTTTAAATGTTCTATCTTAACAAAAATTGAGTGTTTTCATTTTGTTAGCATTTGTTTTGCTCAGGGACTAGCAAAAGATAGGTTTGGGGGTATTTGATTAGTCGTTATTTATGCATAATTTTGATGTCTTTATATGCCTCTCTTACATGTCTTTTGAATGATTTCGTGACATCAATAGTAGAAAATGATCAATCTTGTGAGACTTGTTCAGAGCTAGAAAGATAGGTAAAATCTGGAAAGAACGCAAAAAGAATGACTCAAATCGGAGTCCAGATGAAGGAGATATCCTCATTTCAATATCAGGTCCTGAACGGAGGCCTGAGTGCGCCAGTGCGCCTATTTTGGGCCACTGGCCAAGTACCTCATATCAGGCCCTCCGGGTCTCAAACCTGTGTTTCATGACATCAAGGTCAAGTCCTAGAAGTGCCAAGGTCACACCAAGGCAGGTCGAGGACATGTCCCAAGAACTCCCATCCGAGCCAAGAGGTGCGCCTAAGCCGAGGGTCCCTGTTCCGCCAGCGGTAGATCAGAGGTTCTCCCTCTGCGCTATGCCTGACAATGTCTGCGTCAAGCCTGAACGAAGATGCGCTTCTACTATACTCATGATGTGCGTCAAAGCGCAGTCCCATATCCTGATTACGAAGACAGTCCAAAATCCAAGTTTGGCCAGCATGCGTTCCCACTTGCCAGCTTGCATTCACACTCCAAGCCGTGTTCTGATTGGTTCTACTAGATTTCAGGACTTTGTAATTAATTAAAAGTACAATAACTTTCCCTATCCTTATAGGACATGGTTTTACCAATCCTTATAGAATAAGGTTTTACCAATCCTTATAGAACAAGGTTTTCCCTTTATCTATAAAAGGGAGCCTTTGTTCAGTGTTTTAGAGAGGAGAAAATTAGCTAGAGGCATTTTTGGGAGTTACAGAGACACCTTAGCCACAGATAGTATTTTGGTTTTTTAGAGTTTTAAGTTAAAGCTTGGTTCTTCCCGAAGTCGAGTGTGTTGGACGTGGAGCTTGGAGAAGAAGGCTCTGCCGTGTCTTCTGCTGCACGTGTTCTTCACAATATCTTCAGTACCCTTATTTTCATTATTGCAATTTACTTATGAATTCAATTATATTTGTTTCAATTTCAGTTATGTGTGAGTAGTCATTAGGATTAGGGCTGCTTGAAGCCCTAGCCATGTAAGCTTGTTGATTGGATTTCTGGCTCTTGATATTGATTGCTATGCATGCTGAATAAGTTGGATTACTATGCTTAATGACCTTAATTTATGCCTATAAGATTAGCTACCTTGTTTGCATATAATTATAGATGTAATTATTTGAGTGACCGTCATATCATCTTGTGATTTGGAGCATCGAAAGTATTCTTACTTGTAATCCTAACTCATAACGACCTAGGATTGCATGTCACTTGGCTAGGCTAATGTGGTGTCATTAAATTCTCTTTAAACTTCATGCATCATCTTAAAAGGTAGGTGATAGATGTTCTAGGCATATGCCATGTTTAGAACATGCTAAGTAAGAGGGAATAAGATGTGTTTAGTGAACCAACGCCAGGTCCTAGGCACGGGCACCTAATTCAGAAAATGCATAGTAATTAGGTCAAGGAAATCTGGGTAAGAGCTATAATTGGTTAGAGTGGATAGTAAGCCTTATTTCGCCCTAGTTAAAAATCAATCAACCGTTAATTCTTGCATTGTTATTTTCTGAATTTTATTTTGCTTGTCTTTAAATTTCAGTTCTCACATCATAAACCCCCCCTGCATGAGTGTGTGTGTGTTTTCACTAAGTTAATAAATCTGAACTAAAGTGGTCAAACGTTGATACAAGTCCTCGAGGGATCGACTCTTGCTGTGCTACTATACTATTCTTATCAATTTGTGCACTTGCAAGGATTTTATAACTGTTAGATTTGAATTGCAAATTTCTTGCTCTTCAATTCTACTAACAATAACGACCTAGGATTGCATGTCACTTTGCTAGGCTAATGTGGTGTCATTAAATTCTCTTTAAACTTCATGCATCATCTTAAAGGATAGGTGATAGACGTTCTAGGCATATGCCCTGTTTAGAACATGCTAAGTAAGAGGGAATAAGATGTGTCTAGTGAACCAACGCCAGGTCCTAGGTACGGGCACCTAATTCAAAAAATGCATAGTAATTAGGTCAAGGAGATCTGGTTAAGAGCTATAAACCCCCCTGCGTGTGCGTGTGCGTGTTTTTTCACTAAGTTAATAAATCTGAACTAGTAGTCATAACGTTGATACAAGTCCTCGAGGGATCGACTCTTGCTGTGCTACTATACTATTCTTATCGATTTGTGCACTTGCAAGGATTTTATAACTGTTAGAATTGAATTGCATATTTCTTGCTCTTTAATTTTACCAACAACTGTCATATCATCTTGTGATTTGGAGCATCGAAAGTATTCTTACTTGTAATCTTAACTCATAACGACCTAGGATTGCATGTCACTTTGCTAGGCTACTGTGCTGTCATTAAATTCTCTTTGAACTTCATGCATCATCTTAAAAGGTAGGTGATAGACGTTCTAGGCATATGCCCTGTTTAGAACATGCTAAGTAAGAGGAAATAAGATGTGTCTAGTGAACCAATCCCAGGTCCTAGGCACGGGCACCTAATTTAGAAAATGCATAGTAATTAGGTCAAGGAAATCTTGTAACGACCCGGACCAGAAATTAAATTATTTTGAGAATTGGACGATTTTACCCTCGATTTTAGACGGGTTCGGGAGTCACTTTTTGACTGGCAGTACTTTGGGAAATTTTTCTTGGGTCGTTACGTAGGTCTCGAACTCACTAGTTCGTAGACAGGCAGCACGCAGTAAACAAAGACCCGGTGAGTTCGTTACGGGTCTAGAAGCTTCAGGGGCAGTTTGGTAATTTTGGAAAAGTTGGAACTATATAGGAGATATTTTTCTCTCTCCTCGGTAGATTGGTCCATCTCTCTCCTACCCGAGTCATCCCCGTGCGAACACCGAAGACCCATTCTCATCGGATGGATTTTGACCCGATTCGAACGAAAACAAGGTCGGGAGGATCTTCCCCGGGACCCCACGAGCATTTGGGGTAGTTATTGGAGCGGGAGCACCGCCGTAGGCGACGGACGGAGGAGGAAGGGAACCGAATCTTCTCGGCTGTTTTTTCGGCCAAACCAGGTACGATCTCTGAACTTTGACCCTATATTTGGATTCCTGGTGAAAAGTAGATGAATTTACATGTGTGGATCGTGAAAAACGGTCAAGAAATGAAGAAGTTAGAAAACCTTGAAAATCGACCGGAAATGGCGATTTCCGGCGAACTAGACGGCAGGGGAGGTGGCGGTCCGGTCATCTTCTCCGGCCATCCTCTGGCGACGGTGACGGCAGTCCTGTCGTCTTCTCCGGTGAGTCACCGGAGACCGATCGGGTTGAGTGAACCGGTCGGGTCGAGTTGGACCGGGTCAGGTTGAGCCGGACCGGGTTGGACCGGTCCAGGCGCGTCAACACTGTAGCAGGTGCGTGACCGACGCGTGATGGCACGTGGACCGTGTGCCAAACTTCCAGCGGCGCGTGGGGCCGAGTCTAAGGTCACGGCGGCGCGTGGTAACTAGTTTTCGACGTTTCGAATCTGTTGGTACAGGTTTCAGGTTGATCGGACGTCGTTTAGAGGTCATTTTGGGCAATCCCAGCGGTAATAGTTGACCGTATTAGCGGATTTTGAGCTCGGAAAGTTAAGGTAGTTGGGTTATTATTGTGTTAGTAGTATTTGATGTAATTATGTGTGTGGTGATGAATGTTTGGTTGACTATTAATATATTTATGGAATGAGAATGATGCAAGATGATGATAGGAAATCTAGATTATGCCAGGGTTAGCTTTAGGACCCAGTGATCAGTCGTTATTTATGAATCATTTTGATGTTTTTATATGCCTCTCTTACATGTCTTTTGAATGATTTCGTGCCATCAATAGTAGAAAATGATCAATCTTGTGAGACTTGTGCAGAGTTAGAAAGATAGGTAAAATCTGGAAAGAACGCAAAAAGAATTACTCAAATCGGAGTCCAGATGAAGGAGATATCCTCATTTCAATATCAGGTCCTGAACGGAGTCCTGAGTGCGCCAGTGCGCCAGTACGCCTATTTTGGGCCACTGGCCAAGTACCTCATATCAGGACCTCCGGGTCTCAAACCTGTGTTTCATGACATCAAGGTCAAGTCCTAGAAGTTCCCAGGGTCGCGCCAAGGCAGGTCGAGGACATGTCCCAAGAACTCCCATCCGAGCCAAGATGTGCGCCTAAGCCGGGGTCCCTGTTCCGCCAGCGGTAGATCAGAGGTTCTCCCTCTGCGCTAAGCCTGACAACATTTACGCCAAGCCTGAAAGAAGATGAGCTTCTAAAGTACTCATTATTTGCTTCAAAAGAGCAGTCCCAGATCCTGATTACGAAGACAGTCCAAAATCCAAGTTTGGCCAGCTTGCGTTCCCACTTGCCAACTTGCATTCACACTCCCAGCCGTGTTCTGATTGGTTCTAATAGATTTAAAGACTTTGTAATTAATTAAAAGTACAATAACTTTCCCTATCCTTATAGGACATGGTTTTACCAATCCTTATAGAACATGGTTTTACCAATCCTTATAGAACAAGGTTTTCCCTTGTCTATAAAAGGGAGCCTTGTTCAGTGTTTTAGGGGGGAGATAATTAGCTAGGGGCGTTTTTGTTTCTGGGAAAACAGAGACCTGAGTCACAGAGAGTTCCGTTTTGGTTTTCTAAAGAATTAGGGTCCATATTTTGGGAGATAATCTTTCACATAGATTATTGGACGTGGAGCTTGGAGAAGAAGGCTCTGCCGTGTCTTCTGCTGCACCTGTTCTTAACAATCTCTTCTGTACCCTTATTTTCATTATTGCAATTTACTTATGAATTCAATTATACTTGTGTTTATTTCAGTTATGTGTGAGTAGTCATTAGGATTAGGGCTGTTGAAGCCCTAGCCATGTTAGCTTGTTGATTGGATTTCTGGCTCTTGATTATGATTGCTATGCATGCTGAATAAGTTGGATTACTATGCTTAATGAACTTAATTTATGCCTATAAGATTAGCTACCTTGTTTGCATATAATTATAGATGTAATTGCTTCAGTGACCGTCATATCATCTTGTGATTCGGAGCATCGAAAGTATTCGTACTTGTAATCTTAACTCATGACGACCTAGGATTGCATGCCACTTTGCTAGGCTAATGTGGTGTCATTAAATTCTCTTTAAACTTCATGCATCATCTTAAAAGGTAGGTGATAGACGTTCTAGGCATATGCCCTGTTTAGAACATGCTAAGTAAGAGGGAATAAGATGTGTCTAGTGAACCAACGCCAGGTCCTAGGCACGGGCACCTAATTCAGAAAATGCATAGTAATTAGGTCAAGGAAATTTGGTTAAGAGCTATAATTGGTTAGAGTGGATAGTAAGCCTTAATTCGCCTTAGTTAACAACCTTTCATTCTTGCATTGTTATTTTCTGCACTTTGATTTACTTGTCTTTAAATTTCAGTTATCACATCACCCCCCCCCCCCCCCCCCCCCCCCCCCCCCCCCCCCCCTGTGTGTGTGTGTGTGTGTTTTTTTTTATTTAAGTTAACAAATCTGAACTAAATTGGTCATAACGTTGATACAAGTCCTCGAGGGATCGACTCTTGCTGTGCTACTATACTATACTTATCGATTTGTGCACTTGCAAGGATTTTATAACTGTTATAATTGAATTGCATATTTCTTGCTCTTTAAATCTAACAACACCCAGCATTGTTAATTATGAGATGTGAGTATAAACTATCACTAGATTAAGGTATCTCGAGGGTCAATTCCGAGATACGTATCACGATATCAAGTCGTGAGGTATGATACATTCGGTGAAATACATGAGTCACAGCGAGATATCATGTTGACGCGGTAATTATTTGAGTCCATGATTTGAAGTTGAAACCGTATTTGTGATTATAAAATACTTGATTTTTGATCCAATACCGATTTGAGGAGGCCAGGATCCGGGGCTAGGATCCACTGAGACGATGAACCCGGTGAACCTCCAAAATAAACAATACCGATTTGAGGGGGGGCTAGGATCCGCTATTGGTGGTTAACCCGATGAACCTCCGAGATAAACATTGATTGAGGGAGGCTAGGATCTGGGCCAGGATCCGCTATTGGCGGTGAACCCGGTGAACCTCCGAGATAAACATTGATTGAGGGAGGCTAGGATCTGGGCCAGGATCCGCTATTGGCGGTGAACCCGGTGAACCTCCGAGATAAACATTGATCGAGAGAGGCTAGGATCCGGGCCAGGATTCGCTATTGGCGGTGAACCCGGTGAACCTCTGAGATAAACATTGATTGAGGTAGGCTAGGATCTGGGACAGGATCCGCTATTGGCGGTGAACCCGATGAACCTTCAATATAATTGGTTACTATTCTTCGAATAGCATCGAGAGTTTTACTCCGTTGGTTCGTTGAGTGCTCCGACTCTGGCATCGAGGAGTTTTGGCTCCGCCGGGTTGCGAGGCTATTTATGCATAGTGCAGAGAATTGTGATACAGGACTAGCACACCCCAAGGGATACCCTGGTGGCTAGAGATATGTCAGTCTAGGGATATGCCGACTGATGTGATATGATAGCCGAAGGTTATACCGGCTGATGATATGATATGATAGTCGAGGATACTTGCCCACTAATGTGATATCATAGTACATAGAGTTGTGATACAGGACTAGCACACCCCAAGGGATACCCTGGTGGCTAGGGATATACCAGTCGAGGGATATGCCGACTGATGTGATATGATAGCCGAGGATAGTTCCGGCTCTAATATGATTTGACGACGCTTGTCATGGGCTTAATCAGCCTGCAGAAATACTTCGTCATCCGGGTCAGTGGGTTGGTGTGGGCGGTGACCCAGAGTGACGAATTATTGTTGGTTCACAAATATCTGACTAGTCAGTTGTCTTGTGATATTCCAGTAGATGTGTCAGCAGTGTCTGACCTACTGACATTTGGTGTCAGAGGGTATTCCTATTTGGACCACCACTATTCCGAGGTCTTGGCTTTGACCTGTATGCTATCCTGCGTCTGACAGGTAGGAGTGGTCAGTAAGTATAGAGGTTCTGTCGGGAACCCTGTAAGGTTTACTAAATATTGTTTTTGTAAGGATAAAGAGTATTCCTGGTATTTAATGTTTGAGGTAAAAGAGCTATCAGACGGGATAAGGGTTCTTCCCGGGTTTCGAGGGGAAATTCGGGATGGGTCCTTACAAATCTGATTAGTAACTATAATTGGCTATAGTGGATAGTGTTGGTAAAATTAAATAGCAAGAAATATGCAATTCAATTCTAACAGTTATAAAATCCTTGCAAGTGCACAAATCGATAAGAATAGTACAGTAGCACAGCAAGAGTCGATCCCTCGAGGAATTTGATCAGTCGTTATTTATGCATCATTTTGATGTCTTTATCTGCCTCTCTTACATGTCTTTTGAATGATTTCGTGCCATCAATTGAAGAAAATGATCAATCTTGTGAGACTTGTGCAGAGTTAGAAAGATAGGTAAAATCTGGAAAGAACGCAAAAAGAATGACTCAAATCGGAGTCCAGATGAAGGAGATGTCTTGAGCCGCAGATAGTAATTGATTTTTTAGAGTTTTACGCCAAAACTTTGTTCTTCCCGAAGTTAAGTGTGTTGGACGTGGAGCTTGGAGAAGAAGGCTCTGCCGTGTCTTCTGCTGCACCTGTTCTTCACAATATCTTCTGTACCTTTTTTTCATTATTGCAATTTACTTTTGAATTCAATTATCTTTATTTCAATTTCAGTTATGTGTGAGTAGTCGTTAGGATTAGGGCTGCTTGAGGCCCTAGCCATGTTAGCTTGTTGATTGGATTTCTGGCTCTTGATTATGATTGCTATGCATGCTGAATAAGTTGGATTACTTTGCTTAATGACCTTAATTTATGCCTATAAGATTAGCTACCTTGTTTGCATATAATTATAGATGTAATTGCTTGAGTGACCGTCATATCATCTTGTGATTTGGAGCATCGAAAGTATTCTTACTTGTAATCTTAACTTATAACGACCTAGGACTGCATGTCACTTTGCGAGGCTAATGTGGTGTCATTAAATTCTCTTTGAACTTCATACATCATCTTAAAAGGTAGGTGATAGACGTTCTAAGCATATGCCCTGTTTAGAACATGCTAAGTAAGAGGGAATAAGATGTGTTTAGTGAACCAACGCCAGGTCCTAGGCACGGGTGTTGGCAGATTTAAAGAGCAAGAAATATGCAATTCAATTCTAACAGTTATAAAATCCTTGCAAGTGCACAAATCGATAAGTATAGTATAGTAGCACAGCAAGAGTCGATCCCTCGAGGACTTGTATCAACGTTATGACCAATTTAGTTCAGATTTGTTAACTTAAATAAAAACACACACACACACGCAAGAGGGGGGTTTATGATGTGATAACTGAAATTTAAAGACAAGTAAATCAAAGTGCAGAAAATAACAATGCAAGAATGAAAGGTTGTTAACTAAGGCGAATTAAGGCTGACTATCCACTCTAACCAATTATAGCTCTTAACCAAATTTCCTTGACCTAATTACTACGCATTTTCTGAATTAGGTGCCCGTGCCTAGGACCTGGCGTTGGTTCACTAGACACATCTTATTCCCTCTTACTTAGCATGTTCTAAACAGGGCATATGCCTAGAACGTCTATCACCTACCTTTTAAGATGATGCATGAAGTTTAAAGAGAATTTAATGACACCACATTAGCCTAGCAAAGTGGCATGCAATCCTAGGTCGTCATGAGTTAAGATTACAAGTACGAATACTTTCGATGCTCCAAATCACAAGATGATATGACGGTCACTCAAGCAATTACATCTATAATTATATGCAAACAAGGTAGCTAATCTTATAGGCATAAATTAAGTTCATTAAGCATAGTAATCCAACTTATTCAGCATGCATAGCAATCATAATCAAGAGCCAGAAATCCAATTAACAAGCTAACATGGCTAGGGCTTCAAGCAGCCCTAATCCTAATGACTACTCACACATAACTGAAATAAACACAAGTATAATTGAATCCATAAGTAAATTGCAATAATGAAAATAAGGGTACAGAAGAGATTGTTAAGAACAGATGCAGCAGAAGACACGGCAGGGCCTTCTTCTCCAAGCTCCACGTCCAATAATCTAAGTGAAAGATTATCTCCGAAAATATATGGTACCTAATTCTCTAGAAACCCAAAACGGAACTCTGTGGCTCAGGTCTCTGTTTTCCCAGAAACCAAAACGTCCCTAGCTAATTATCTCCTTTTTATAGACAAGGGAAAACCTTGTTCTATAAGGATTGGTATAGCCTTGTTCTATACAGATTGGTAAAACCATGTCCTATAGGAATAGGGAAAGTTATTTTACTTTTAATTAATTATAAAGTCTTTAAAATCTATTCGAACCAATCAGAGCATGGCCGGAAGTGTGAATGCAAGCTGGCAAGTGGGAACGCAAGCTGGCCAAACTTGGATTTTTGACTGTCTTCGTAATCAGGATCTGGGACCGCGCTTTTGAAGTACGTTAGGAGTATAATAGAAGCGCATCGTTGTTCAGGCTTGGCGCAAATGTCGTCAGGCTTGGCGCAGAGGGAGAACCTCTGATCCACTGCTGGCGGAACAGGGACCCCGGCTTAGGCGCACATCTGGGCTCGGATGGGAGTTCTTGGGACATGTCCTCGACCTGCCTTGGCGCGACCTTGGCACTTCTAGGACTTGACCTTGATGTCATGAAACACAGGTTTGAGACCCGGAGGGCCTGATATGAGGTACTTGGCCAGTGGCCCAAAATAGGCGCACTGGCGCACTCAGGACCCCGTTGAGGACCTGATATTGAAATGAGGACATCTCCTTCATCTGGACTCCGATTTGAGTCATTCTTTTGGCGTTCTTTCCAGATTTTACCTATCTTTCTAACTCTACACAAGTCTCACAAGATTGATCATTTTCTACTATTGATGGCACGAAATCATTCAAAAGACATGTAAGAGAGGCATATAAAGACCTCAAAATGATGCATAAATAACGACTAATCAAATGCCCCCAAACCTATCTTTTGCTAGTCCCTGAGCAAAACAAATGCAAACAAAATGAAAAGACTCGATTTTAGTTAAGATAGAATATTTAAACCCCTAGGTTCACCTAGTAGGAGGAGTTTTGTCTCCTTAGGCTTATAACAGTACTATACCCACAAACGTTTTACTTAAACAAAAAGATGCTAGATATAGTACTCTTAACAAGCTAATAAGAATCAAAGTAAGTAGACATGCTTTGCAGAACTAAAAGGAATGCCATAGCCGTGAGTGTCATGTGAAGGTGTACGTGTATAAATGCCAATATTTTCAGGTGATCAAGTTTGAAAACAACTTCATCTAAGTGCCCTAGAAAGATTTCACCTCGACTCTAATCCTCACTAGGCAACTCTCAATTCACACAAGAATCCAAGGCTTACACTCTTTTCAAGCATATGTGATGAGTTTATGTTATGAAATTCAAATTTAATCACATATGAGTAACAATGAAGAATAGCACTTTATGGAAATAAAGATCTCATGAAAGGAATTGAACTTTAAGAACATAGATACGTACCTTAATCCTCAGCATGATTGTCCATAAGATCAGTTAGGTCTTCCTTTTTAGGTTGTATTGGGGCTAAGCTTTGGGGTTTAGCAAGGAAGGATGGGATTCAAAGAACCTGAGTTGTGCCAAGGCATGAGAAGTCATGAATTGAACTTGGAATTTCTGAACTGAATCCTTTCTTAAGGCCCACGACATTGTGCTTTCCTGATGACTTATTTTGTGGCTCTTGTGGCTTATTTTGAGGCTTTGTGGCTTATTTTGAGGCTCTTGTGGCTTATTTTGAGGCTCTTGGCTCACTTGGCTCAATTCACTTTGTTTTTCACTTATTTTTTTCCTTCTTTTTCTCAACGTTTCTTTCGTTCTTTTGATTTGAACGTTTTTTTTTTGTTTCTGTTCGTCTTTGAATTGAATTGAACCAAGATCATGCAATGATTTCCTCAAATTTTCATGCAGCTTGCAACTTGTAAATCTTTTCTTTACTTTTGAACTTTCAATTGACGCCAATGTCCTTTGAATTGGGCATCATCTTCTTTCACCTCTTATTCTCACCATGAATCTCATTTATGGCAACCTTAGCACAAACTGAGGTTATAGGGTATGGCTGTGATGAATGGCTAAGTATTTTGGGTTAGGTTATACTTTGGGTGATGAAAGAAAAGGTTGAGTGTTTGGCTTCAAAATTGGCTTAGGGAGCATGCAATAGGGTAGGATAAGGCCTTTAGAGGTTAAAGCACACATAGCCTACATCATTTCTTATGGCAAAGCATACATTAAATAAAGAGTATCTAAATGATGTTAGTTCTTTAAAATTCAATGCAAATATGATGTAATGAGATCAACAATTAAGAACAAAAGTGATGAGTATTTAAGAGTAGAAACAAGTATATCCCTCAGAAAGAATGGCAATTAGGCTCAAAGATCTCACAGGGTAGTCTCCACTAATTTTCTAAGGTTCACTCAAATTCAGTTATTTCGTTCACTTAATCACTTAAAACATGGCATTATGAAGTGCAAATTATGAACTACTTGACCATGGCATGACTCTTAGTAAAGCAAAGATAGTTAACTTAGCATATACATTCCTATTAACAAGTTATCATACCAATCACAAGCAGAAATTTAAATGTCCTAGCCGTGTATCACCCCCAAACCTACTTGTTTCTATATGTAAAATTTAAATCCACACCCCCAAACCTAAACTGAACATTGTCCTCAATGTGATAAGCAGTAAGCATGACAACAGTAGAAAGGTTTGAGAGATATAACAGGCAGAAACAGAAAAGGAAGTGAGAAATACAAACCAGGGCTAGGCTGCCTCCTAGGAGCGCTTTATTTAACGTCTAGGCAAGACGGGGCTGACATGCTAGGAGCTGGGCGCATGCGGAGTTGCAGGGTTGACTGCGCTTGGATTAGAAAGGTCCTTCAAGTAGTGTTTGAGGCGGTGGCCATTTACCTTGAACGGATCCTGCCGTTCCGGGTGTTAGATTTCAACTGCACCATGAGGAAAAACGTTAGTAATAATAAATGGTCCAGTCCATCTTGAACGCAACTTACCTGGCATTAGTCTGAGCCGGGAGTCAAAGAGGACGACTTCCTGTCCGATGTGAAAGTCCTTGGGCTGAATGCGCTTGTCGTGGAAAGCTTTGGTCTTTTCCTTGTAGATACGACCACTGTCAAAGGCCTCGTTTCGCAACTCCTCTAATTCACTTAGCTGAAGCTTCCTATGTATTCCAGCGTCATCGAAGTTCAGGTTCATCTGCTTAATAGCCCAGAATGCTTTATGCTCCAATTCTACTGGTAGGTGGCAGCCTTTTCCAAAAACCACCCGGAAGGGAGACATGCCAATCGGGGTCTTGTATGCAGTCCGATAGGCCCACAGCGCATCATTCAATTTGCTGGACCAATCTTTGCGGTTAGGATTTACCGTTTTTTCCAATATGGCCTTTACTTCCCGATTGGACACTTCCGCTTGGCCACTCGTTTGAGGGTGATACGGTGTTGAGACCTTGTGGGTGACGCCATACTTCTCCATTAGGGCTGCAAACGAATGATTGCAGAAGTGTGCCCCCCCATCGCTGATGATTGCCCTAGGTGCGCCGAATCTGGCTAAGATGTGACTCTGTAAAAAACGCACCACTACTTTGGTGTCGTTAGTTTTGGTGGGAATTGCTTCCACCCATTTGGAGACATAATCAACTGCAAGCAGAATATAAAGATTGCCAAAGGAATTCGGAAAAGGCCCCATAAAATCAATGCCCCATACGTCGAAGATTTCGACCACAAGAATAGGGTGTAATGGCATTTGATTTCGAGGGCCGATGTTACCTAGGCGTTGGCAGCGGTCACAGGTGAGTACAAATTCGTGTGCATCCTTGAAAAGTGTGGGCCAGTAGAGTCCACTTTGGAGTACCTTGAGGGCTGTCTTCTTAGCTCCAAAATGGCCCCCACATGCCAAACTATGGCAAAAATTCAAGACGGATTTCATCTCGTCTTCTGGGATGCAGCGCCGAATGATTTGGTCTGGACAATGCTTCCATAGGTACGGCTCATCCCATATGAAGTACTTAGCTTGTTTAGCCAGCTTGTCCTTTTGGTACCTGTTTAAAGATGAAGGAATTTGCTTAGTGACAAGGTAATTAATGAGATCGGCATACCATGGATCAATAGCTTGGATTGCGAAGAGCTGTTCGTCAGGAAAGGTCTCGAGGAGGGGCAACTGATCGGCCTCTTCATTGGAACTGTGAAGCAATCGGCTCATATGGTCAGCGACCACGTTTTCGCTGCCCTTCTTGTCTCTGATTTCAAGGTCGAATTCCTGGAGCAGTAGCATCCAACGTAGCAACCTTGGCTTGGCGTCCTTTTTAGTGAGCAGATACTTCAAGGCAGCATGATCCGTGTATACTATGACCTTGGTTTGAATTAGATATGAACGGAACTTCTCCAGGGCAAAGATAACAGCAAGGAGCTCCTTCTCGGTGGTGGAGTAGTTCAGCTGGGCATCATTCAGGGTTCGGCTTGCGTAGTAAATGACATGAGGGAGCTTGTCAACACGCTGTCCCAAAACCGCTCCTATGGCGAAGTCTAAGGCATCACACATTAGTTCGAATGGTAAGTCCCAATTCGGTGGCATGATGATGGGTGATGCCATGAGCTTTACCTTGAGTGTGTTGAATGCCTCACGGCATCCCTTAGTGAACTCAAATGTGGCGTCCTTGCCTAGAAGATCACACAAAGGTCTTGTGATTTTCGAGAAATCTTTGATGAATCTTCGGTAAAAGCCAGCATGCCCTAAGAACGATCGAACCTCTTTGACTGTAGTGGGGTACGGCAGCCTCTCTACTATGTCTAACTTTGCTTTGTCCACTTCAATGCCTCGGCTAGAGATCACATGACCCAAGACAATTCCCTGTTGTACCATGAAATGGCACTTTTCCCAGTTCAGCACTAAGTTGCTTTCTCTGCACCGTTCCAGTACTCGGGTTAGGTTAACTAAGCACAGTTCGAATGAATGTCCAAACACTGAGAAGTCGTCCATGAATACTTCAATTATATCTTCCACCATATCGGAGAAGATGCTCATCATGCAACGCTGAAAGGTAGCTGGGGCATTGCACAATCCAAACGGCATTCTTCTGTATGCAAAGGTGCCATATGGGCATGTGAATGTTGTTTTTTCTTGATCTTCGGGTGCAATAGCAATCTGATTGTATCCTGAGTAGCCGTCCAAGAAGCAATAGTGGGAATGTCCAGCCAGGCGCTCGAGCATTTGATCAATGAAGGGCAAAGGAAAGTGGTCCTTGCGTGTGGTTATATTTAGCTTTCGATAGTCGATGCACACTCTCCATCCTGTTTGAATCCGTTGAGGTACAAGCTCATCCTGCTCGTTTTTAACCACTGTGATCCCACTTTTCTTTGGCACCACCTGGACTGGGCTCACCCACTTGGAGTCACTAATTGGATAGATGATTCCAACGTCCAAGAGCTTTAGGACTTCTTTCTTCACGACCTCCTTCATAGGTGGATGCAATCGCCTCTGTGCCTCCCGTGATGGTTTGGAGTCTTCCTCCAGCAGTATCTGATGCATGCATTTTGCGGGACTTATGCCTTTGATGTCAGCTATTGTCCATCCAATTGCCGTTTGATTGACCTTAAGGACGTGAACCAATGCCGTTTCCTCTTTCGTACTTAGGGTAGATGCAATGATGACTGGAAGGGTTTGATTGTCGCCCAAATATGCATACTTTAAGTGCTCGGGCAAGGGCTTCAGCTCGAGTTCAGGAGCCTTTATGATGGACGGCAGGGTTTTCTGACTTGTGAATGGTAACGCTTCGAAGGGAGGCCTGTGCAATGGGAGGGCTGGCATGATGTCAAGGGCTCGTACCTCTTCAATCACGCTATCTGTAAGTGAATCCACAGTGTGTGGGTTACTAGTAACGGCTTTCTCAAGGTCATCCGTCATGCAAGAATGAGCAATTGTCCTCCGTAGCAGTAAGTCCATTGTGTTTAACGGAAAATCTACAATAGGCTCGGCATGGTACTGGATGGTGTCATGGATGGAGAATGTCCGAAGCTGGTCCAGGACCTTGATTGAGACCTGGCCCTTTCTGACGTCGATGAGGCACTCGGCTGTGGCTAGTAAGGGCCTTCCGAAGATGAGGGGAGGTTCCTCACTTTTGTCAATTCTGTCCATTCTTAGTACGTAGAAGTCTGCAGGGTTGCATGTATCTCCGATTTGTACCAGTACGTCCTCAAGAACCCCCATTAGGTTGGTTACAGAAGCGTTAGCCAACCTGACACATAGGTGCGTGGGCTTGAGTGCGCCTAGGTTGAGTGACCTGTAAATGTGGAATGGAATGATTTTCACTGATGCTCCCGTGTCGCAAAGGCAATGTTCAAATCTTTTTGACTGAATGACACAAGGAAGGGATGGCGGCCCAGGATCATTGGCCTTAAGGGGCATGCGCAAAAGGGCAGCCGAGCAGGCCATAGGGATGTCAATGGTGTCCGTGGAGCTAAAACCACGCTTTCCTGCAACTAAGTCCTTGATCAGGTTTGCAAAGATAGGCATGTGCTTGACAATTTTATGGAAAGGCAGTGTGATCTGAAGCTTTTGCAACATGCTGATGATTTCTTCCTCAAAGTCCTCCTTTTGCTTATTCCTGTTTTGGAACCTGCGAGGAAATGGATAATCAACATTATTAGCTAACTCAAAAGTGACTTTTTTAGAATTGGAATTCTGAGGTTTAGAGTTAGAAGTATTCGAGTGCTGCGACTTGGGCTTAGGAGCAGGTTGCATGCCAGCCGTGGCCGTGGCATGTTTTGCGGCGCACCCTGGTCGGTGATCCTTGGCAGAGTTGGTTGAGGCTCAGTTTCAGGTCCTGTGAGGGTGGCATATGTGGGGTCTTGAAGTGGTGTTTCCTTCTCCAGCGTGATGGCATTAGCCGTAGGATTGTGAAATCCTTTCGGATTTACCAGGACTTGACTCGGTAGCTTGCCCTGCTCTCGCTGATTTAGTTGGTTCGCCACCTGTCCCATTTGACGCTCCAAGTTTGCAATTGCATTTTTGAAGTCTCCCGTCTGACTCTGGCTATCGTGCATGAATTTTATGAGTTGAGCCTGCTGTTGAGTCAGGATATGGATGGAGTCCTCAACAGACTTGCTTCCGCCATTCTGGTTTGAGGAAGGACCGTGGTAGCTCCCCTGAGGGCCTGCGGCTTGCTGCTCAAATCCAGGGGGTGGCAAGATATTCGTGGCTGCTTGATTGTTGCTCCAACGGAAATTAGGATGATTTCTCCACCCCGGATTGTAAGTGTTGGAATATGGATCATTCCGGGGTCGAGAATTGCTATTGAACCCTCCAGCAAAGTTGGCCTCTTCCACAACCGGGCAGTCCTGGGATGTGTGGCCCTGAATTGAACATACCTCGCAGATGTGAACTCCTTTGGCTTTCTCGCTACACAATTGTTTTACCATTGTCGTGAGCTGAGCAATGGTGTCATCTTTGTATTTGGCGGATGCATCACCCGTAGCTCTAGAGGAGGGACCCCTGTAGCTGAACTGTTTTTCCCTTTGAGCAATGTTCTCAAAGGCGGTCCTTGCTTCCGTGGAATGTAGGCAGCATGTGAATTGTCCCCGACTTTAATTCGAAGTTTACCACTGTTGACTCGGGAAAAACAATTGGAAATTGATCCTCCGAGACATGGGGCATGGCAAACTCTTTAAGGCGCCAAGGGGCTTGCGGTACTAGGCCACGTTCCAGGCCCTGCTCTTCTCTGTGGCCCGCCATCCTCCTTGGGCTTGGTGGCGGGGAGCCGTGGACTGAAGATGCTTGCGATGATGGTCCACTTGATGACCCGTGCACTGAACCTTGGAATGACATACACGGGTACCTAACAAAAAAAAAGAAAAACTAAGTTACAAATCTAAACTTGAATGGGCACCGTTGAGGGACAAGTCCCCGGCAACGGCGCCAAAAACTTGTTGGTAGATTTAAAGAGCAAGAAATATGCAATTCAATTCTAACAGTTATAAAATCCTTGCAAGTGCACAAATCGATAAGTATAGTATAGTAGCACAGCAAGAGTCGATCCCTCGAGGACTTGTATCAACGTTATGACCAATTTAGTTCAGATTTGTTAACTTAAATAAAATCACACACACACACGCAAGAGGGGGGTTTATGATGTGATAACTGAAATTTAAAGACAAGTAAATCAAAGTGCAGAAAATAACAATGCAAGAATGAAAGGTTGTTAACTAAGGCGAATTAAGGCTTACTATCCACTCTAACCAATTATAGCTCTTAACCAAATTTCCTTGACCTAATTACTACGCATTTTCTGAATTAGGTGCCCGTGCCTAGGACCTGGCGTTGGTTCACTAGACACATCTTATTCCCTCTTACTTAGCATGTTCTAAACATGGCATATGCCTAGAACGTCTATCACCTACCTTTTAAGATGATGCATGAAGTTTAAAGAGAATTTAATGACACCACATTAGCCTAGCAAAGTGGCATGCAATCCTAGGTCATCATGAGTTAAGATTACAAGTACGAATACTTTCGATGCTCCAAATCACAAGATGATATGACGGTCACTCAAGCAATTACATCTATAATTATATGCAAACAAGGTAGCTAATCTTATAGGCATAAATTAAGTTCATTAAGCATAGTAATCCAACTTATTCAGCATGCATAGCAATCATAATCAAGAGCCAGAAATCCAATTAACAAGCTAACATGGCTAGGGCTTCAAGCAGCCCTAATCCTAATGACTACTCACACATAACTGAAATAAACACAAGTATAATTGAATCCATAAGTAAATTGCAATAATGAAAATAAGGGTACAGAAGAGATTGTTAAGAACAGATGCAGCAGAAGACACGGCAGGGCCTTCTTCTCCAAGCTCCACGTCCAATAATCTAAGTGAAAGATTATCTCCGAAAATATATGGTCCCTAATTCTCTAGAAAACCAAAACGGAACTCTGTGGCTCAGGTCTCTGTTTTCCCAGAAACCAAAACGTCCCTAGCTAATTATCTCCTTTTTATAGACAAGTGAAAACCTTGTTCTATAAGGATTGGTATAACCTTGTTCTATACAGATTGGTAAAACCATGTCCTATAGGAATAGGGAAATTTATTTTACTTTTAATTAATTATTAAGTCTTTAAAATCTATTCGAACCAATCAGAGCATGGCCGGAAGTGTGAATGCAAGCTGGCAAGTGGGAACGCAAACTGGCCAAACTTGGATTTTTGACTGTCTTCGTAATCAGGATCTGGGACCGCGCTTTTGAAGTACGTTAGGAGTATAATAGAAGCGCATCGTCGTTCAGGCTTGGCGCAAATGTTGTCAGGCTTGGCGCAGAGGGAGAACCTCTGATCCACTGCTGGCGGAACTGGGACCCCGGCTTAGGCGCACTTCTGGGCTCGGATGGGAGTTCTTGGGACATGTCCTCGACCTGCCTTGGCGCGACCTTGGCACTTCTAGGACTTGACCTTGATGTCATGAAACACAGGTTTGAGACCCGGAGGGCCTGATATGAGGTACTTGGCCAGTGGCCCAAAATAGGCGCATTGGCGCACTCAGGACCCCATTGAGGACCTGATATTGAAATGAGGACATCTCCTTCATCTGGACTCCGATTTGAGTCATTCTGTTGGCGTTCTTTCCAGATTTTACCTATCTTTCTAACTCTGCACAAGTCTCACAAGATTGATCATTTTCTACTATTGATGGCACGAAATCATTCAAAAGACATGTAACCTAGTTTTTCTTTTTGTTAGGTACCCGTGTATGTCATTCCAAGGTTCAGTGCACGGGTCATCAAGTGGACCATCATCGCAAGCATCTTCGGTCCACGGCTCCCCACCACCAAGCCCAAGAAGGATGGCGGACCACAGAGAAGAGCAGGGATAGGAACGTGGCCTAGTACCGCAAGCCCCACGGCGCCTTAAGGATTTTGCCATGCCCCATGTCACGGAGGATCAATTTCCAATTGTTTTTCCCGAGTCAACAGTGGCAAAATTCGAATTGAAGTCGGGGACAATTCACATGTTGCCCACATTCAACAGCCTTGCTGGCGAGGACCCGCACTTTCATATCATGGAATTTGTTGAGGTTTATTCAACACTTCGCATCAATGGTATGGCAGAATCTGAAATCCGCCTACAGCTCTTTCACTTCAGTCTCAAGGATCGCGCCAAGACATGGTTTCATTCACTGGCGCCGGCTTCCATTCACTCTTGGAGGGACTTGACGTCCAAATTCTTAACATAGTACTTTTCCATGGAAAAGACAAATGAGTTAAAGTCCAAGATCATGAACCCACGGCAAGACATGGAGGAGTCTTTCTACGAGTTTTGGGAGCGGTTCAATCAAATGCTATGGGCGAGCTCCCACCACCATATTGATGCCCATCATCTTATGCTATACTTCTATGGAGGCTTGAAGACTAGCGATCGGACAATGGTGGACTCTCAATCCCAAGGAATTCTAGAAGGCACAGCCAAGGAAGAAAGGACCGCCTTTGAGAACATTGCTCAAAGGGAAAAACAGTTCAGCTACAGGGGTCCCTCCTCTAGAGCTATGGGTGATGCATCCATATTCCAACACTTACAATCCGGGGTGGAAAAATCATCCAAATTACCGTTGGAGAACAATCAAGCAGCCGTATATCCCTTGCCAACCCCTGGATTTGAGCAGCAAGCCGCAGGCCCTCAGGGGAACTATCACGGTCCTTCCTCAAATCAGAATGGCGGAAGCAAGTCTCTTGAGGACTCCCTCCATATCCTGACTCAACAACACGCTCAATTCATAAAATTCATGCAAGATAGCCAGAGTCAGACGGGAGACATGAAAAATGAAATTGCAAACTTGGATCGTCAAATGGGACAGGTGGCGAACCAACTAAATCAGCGAGAGCAGGGCAAGCTACCGAGTCAAGTCCTGGTAAATCCGAAAGGATTTCACAATCCTACGGCTAATCCCATCACGCTGCAGACGGAAACACCACTTCAAGACCCCACATATGCCACCCTCGGAGGACCTGAAATCGAGCCTCAACCTACTCTGCCAAGGATCGCCGACCAGGCCGCGCCGCAAAACATGCCACAACCAACACCTCTGGCGCAGAATCGGCCCAACGAGTCACCAAGTGCCCTACCGCAAGGAGGACCTGAAACTGCCCCTACTTCGGCCACGGCTGGCATGCAACCCGCTCCTAAGCCCAAGTCGCAACACTCGAATACTTCTAACTCTAAACCTCAGAATTCGAATTCTAAAAAAGTCACTTTCGAGTTAGCTAATAATGTTCATTATCCATTTCCTCGCAGGTTCCAAAACAGGAATAAGCAAAGGGAGGACTTTGAGGAACAGATCATCAGCATGTTGCAGAAGCTTCAGATCACACTACCTTTCCATAAAATTGTCAAGCACATGCCTATCTTTGCGAAGCTGATCAAGGACATAGTTGAAGGAAAGCGTGGTTTCAGCTCCACGGACACCATTGATATCCCTAAGGCCTGCTCGGCTGCCCTTTTGAGCATACCCCTTAAGGCCAATGATCCTGGGCCTCCATCCCTTCCATGTGTCATTCAGTCAACAAGATTCGAACATTGCCTTTTCGACATGGGAGCATCAGTGAACATCATGCCATTCCACATTTACAGGTCACTCAACCTAGGCGCACTCAAACCCACGCACCTATGTGTTAGATTGGCTAACGCTTCTGTAACCAACCTAATGGGGGTTCTTAAGGACGTACTGGTACAAATCAGAGATACATGCATCCCTGCAGACTTCTACATACTAAGAATGGACAGAATTGACAAAAGTGAGGAACCTCCCCTCATCTTCGGACATTCTCCATCCATGACACCATCCAGTACCCTACCGAGCCTATTGTAGATTTTCCGTTAAACACAATGGACTTACTGCTACGAGAGACAATTGCTCAGTCTTGCATGACGGATGACCTTGAGAAGGCCGTTACTAGTATCCCACACACTGTGGATTCACTTGCAGATAGCATGATCGAAGAGGTACGAGCCCTTGACATCATGCCAGCCCTCCCATTTCACAGGCCTCCCTTTGAAGCATTACCACTCACAAGTCAGAAAACCCTGCCGTCCATCATAAAGGCTCCTGAACTCGAGCTGAAGCCCTTGCCCGAGCACTTAAAGTATGCATATTTGGGTGACAATCAAACCCTTCCAGTCATCATTGCGTCTACCCTAAGTACGAAAGAGGAAGAGGCATTGGTTCACGTCCCTAAGGTCAATCAAACGGCAATTGGATGGACAATAGCTAACATCAAAGGCATAAGTCCCACAAAATGCATGCATCGGATACTGCTGGAGGAAGACTCCAAACCATCACGGGAGGCGCAGAGGCGATTGCATCCACCTATGAAGGAGGTCGTGAAGAAAGAAGTCCTAAAGCTTCTGGACGTTGGAATCATCTATCCAATTAGTGACTCCAAGTGGGTGAGCCCAGTCCAGGTCGTGCCAAAGAAAAGTGGGATCACAGTGGTTAAAAACGAGCATGATGAGCTTGTACCTCAACGAATTCAAACAGGATGGAGAGTGTGCATTGACTATTGAAAGCTAAATATAACCACACGCAAGGACCACTTTCCTTTGCCCTTCATTGATCAAATGCTCGAGCGCCTGGCTAGACACTCCCATTATTGCTTCTTGGACGGCTACTCAGGATACAATCAGATTTATATTGCACCCGAAGATCAAGAAAAAACAACATTCACATGCCCATATGGAACTTTTTGAATATAGAAGAATGCCGTTTGGATTGTGCAATGCCCCAGCTACCATTCAGCATTGCAATGAGCATCTTCTCCGATATGGTGGAAGATATAATTGAAGTATTCATGGACGACTTCTCAGTGTTTGGACATTCATTCGAAATGTGCTTAGTTAACCTAACCCGAGCACTGGAACGGTGCAGAGAAAGAAATTTAGTGCTGAACTGGGAAAACTGCCATTTCATGGTACAACAGGGAATTGTCTTGGGTGATCTCTAGCCGAGGCATAGAAGTGGACAAAGCAAAGTTGGACATAGTGGAGAGGTTTCCGTACCCCACTACAGTCAAAGAGGTTCGATCGTTCTTAGGGCATGCTGGTTTTTACCACATATTCATCAAAGATTTCTCGAAAATCACAAGACCTTTGTGTGATCTTCTAGCCAAGGATGCCACATTTGAGTTCACTGAGGGATGCCGTGAGGCATTCAACACAATCAAGGCAAAGCTCACGGCATCACCCATCATCATACCACTGAATTGGGACTTACCGTTCGAACTAATGTGTGATGCCTCGGACTTCGCCATTGCAGCTGTTTTGGGACAGCGTGTCGACAAGCTCCCTCATGTCATTTACTACGCAAGTCGAACCCTGAATGATGCCCAGCTGAACTACTCCACCACCGAGAAGGAGCTCCTTGCTGTTATCTTTGCCCTTGAGAAGTTCCGCTCATATCTAATTCAAACCAAGGTCATAGTTTACAAGGATCATGGTGCCTTCAAGTATTTGCTCACTAAAAAGGACGCCAAGCCAAGGTTGCTACGTTGGATGCTACTGCTCCAGGAATTCGACCTTGAAATCAGAGACAAGAAGGGCAGCGAAAACGTGGTCGCTAACCATATGAGCCGATTGCTTCACAGTTCCAATGAAGAGGACGATCAGTTGCCCCTCCTTGAAACATTTCCTGACGAACAGCTCTTCACACTCCAAGCTATTAATCCATGGTACGCCGATCCCATTAATTACCTTGTCACTAAGAAAATTCCTTCATCTTTAAACAGGTACCAAAAGGACAAGTTGGCTAAACAAGCTAAGTACTTCATATGGGATGAGCCGTACCTATGGAAGCATTGTCCAGACCAAATCATTCGGCGCTGCATCCCCGAAGACGAGACAGAATCCGTCTTGACATTTTGCCATAGCTTGGCATGTGGGGGCCATTTTGGAGCTAAGAAGACAGCCCTCAAGGTACCACAAAGTGGACTCTAATGGCCCACACTTTTCAAGGATGCACACGAATTTGTACTCACCTGTGACCGCTTCCAACGCCTAGGTAACATCGTCCCTCGAAATCAAATGCCATTACACCCAATTCTTATGGTCGAAATCTTCGATGTATAGGGCATTGATTTTATGGGGCCTTTTCTGAATTCTTTTGGCAATCTCTATATTCTTCTTGCAGTTGATTATGTCTCCAAATGGGTGGAAGCAATTCCCACCAAAACTAACGACGCCAAAGTAGTGGTGCGCTTTTTGCAGAGTCACATCTTAGCCAGATTCGGCGCACCTAGGGCAATCATCAGTGATGGGGGGGCACACTTCTGCAATCATTCGTTTGCAGCCCTAATGAAGAAGTATGGAGTCACCCACAAGGTCTCAACACCGTATCACCCTCAAACGAGTGGCCAAGCGGAAGTGTCCAATCGGGAAGTAAAGGCCATATTGGAAAAAACGGTAATTCCTAACCGCAAAGATTGGTCCAGCAAATTGAATGATGCGTTGGGGGCCTATCGGACCGCATACAAGACCCCGATTGGCATGTCTCCCTTCCGGTTTGTTTTTGGAAAAGGCTGCCACCTACCAGTGGAATTGGAGCATAAAGCATTCTGGGCTATTAAGCAGAAGAACATGAAAATCGATGATGCTGGAATACATAGGAAGCTTCAGCTAAGTGAATTAGAGGAGTTGCGAAATGAGTCCTTCGACAGTGGTCGTATCTACAAGGAAAAGACCAAAGCTTTCTACGACAAGCGCATTCAGCTCAAGGACTTTCACATCGGACAGGAAGTCCTCCTCTTTGACTCCTGGCTCAGACTAATGCCAGGTAAGTTGCGTTCAAGATGGACTGGACCATTTATTAATACTAACGTTTTTCCTCATGGTGCAGTTGAAATCAAACACATCTTCAAGAACCTCTCTAATCCAAACGCAGTCAACCCTGCAACTCCGCATGCGCCCAGCTCCTAGCAGGCCAAACCCGTCTTGCCCAGATGTTAAATAAAGCGCTCCTAGGAGGCAGCCTAGCCCTGGTTTGTATTTCTTTTTTTCCTTTGCTGTTTCTGCTCGTTATATCTCTCAAACCTCTCTACTGTTGTACAGCTTACTAGTTATCACATTGAGGACAATGTTCAGTTTAAGTTAGGGGGTGTGGATTTAAAATTTTGCATATAGAAACAAGTAGGTTTGGGGGTGATACACGGCCAGGACATTTAAATTTCTGCTTGTGATTAGTATGATAACTTGTTATTAGGAATGTATATGCAAAGTTAACTATCTTTGCTTTACTAAGAGTCATGCCATGGTCAAGTAGTTCATAATCTGCACTTCACAATGCCATGTTTTAAGTGATTAAGTGAATGAAATAACTGAATTTGAGTGAACCTTAGAAAATTAGTGGAGACTTCCCTGTGAGATCTTTTAGCCTAATTGCCATTCTTTCTGAGGGATATACTTGTTTCTACTCTTAAACACTCATCGCTTTTGTTCTTAATTGTTGATCTCATTACATCATATTTGCATTGAATTTTAAAGAACTAACATAATTTAGATACTCTTGATTTAATGTCTGGTTTGCCTTAAGAAGTGATGTAGGCGATGTATGCTTTAACCTCTAAAGGCTTTATCCTACCCTATTGCATGCTCCCTAAGCCAATTTTGAAGCCAAACACTCAGCCTTTTCTTTCATCACCCAAAGTATAACCTAACCGAAATACTTATTTTGAGGAAATTATTGCATGATCTTGGTGCAATTCAATTCAAAAGAAAGAACAGAAAAAAATAAAGAAATAAAGAAAGAAAGAAACGTTGAGAAGAAAAGAAAAAAAAAAGATAAAAAGTGAAAAACAAAGTGAATTGAGCCAAGTGAGCCAAGAGCCTCAAAATAAGTCATCAAGAAAGCACAATGCCGTTGGCCTTAAGAAAGGATTCAGTTTAGAAATTCCAAGTTCAAGTCATGACTTCTCATGCCTTGGCACAGCTCAGGTTCTTTGAATCCCATCCTTCCTTGCTAAACCCCTAAGCTTAGCCCCGTTACAACCTAAAAAGGAAGACCTAACTGATCTTATGGACAATCATGCTGAGGATTAAGGTACGTATCTATGTTCATAAAGTCCAGTTCCTTTCATGAGATCTTTATTTCCATAAAGTGCTATTCTTCATTGTTACTCATATGCGATTAAATTTGAATTTCATAACATAAACTCATCACATATGCTTGAAAAGAGTGTAAGCCTAGGATTCTTGTGCGAATTGAGAGTTGCCTAGTGAGGATTAGAGTCGAGGCGAAATCTTTATAGGGCACTTAGATGAAGTTGTTTTCAAACTTGATCACCTGAAAATATTGGCATTTATACACGTACACCTTCACATGACACTCACGGCAATGGCATTCCTTTTAGTTCTACAAAGCATGTCTACTTACTTTGATTCGTATTAGCTTGTTAAGAGTACAATCTCTAGCATCTTTTTGTTTAAGTAAAACGCTTGTGGGTATCGTGTTGTTATAACCCTCAGGAGACAAAACTCCTCCTACTAGGTGAACCTAGGGGTTTAAATGTTCTATCTTAACTAAAATCGAGTCTTTTCATTTTGTTAGCGTTTGTTTTGCTCAGGGACTAGCAAAAGATAGGTTTGGGGGTATTTGATCAGCCGTTATCTATGCATCATTTTGATGTCTTTATATGCCTCTCTTACATGTCTTTTGAATGATTTCGTGCCATCAATAGTAGAAAATGATCAATCTTGTGAGACTTGTGCAGAGTTAGAAAGATAGGTAAAATCTAGAAAGTGCGCAAAAAGAATGACTCAAATCGGAGTCCAAATGAAGGAGATGTCCTCATTTCAATATCAAGTCTAAACGGAGTACTGAGTGCGCCAGTGCGCCTATTTTGGGCCATTGGCCAAGTACCTCATATCAGGCCCTCCGAGTCTCAAACCTGTGTTTCATGACATCAAGGTCAGGTCCTAGAAGGTCCAAGGTTGCGCCAAGGCAGGTTGAGGACATGTCCCAAGAACTCCCATCTGAGCCCAGATGTGCGCCTAAGCCCGGGGTCCCTGTTCCGCCCGGGGTCCCTGTTCCGCCAGCGGTGGATCAGAGGTTCTCCCTCTGCGCTAAACCTGACAACATTTGCGCCAAGCCTGAACAAAGATGCGCTTCTAGTATACTCATGATGTTCTTCAAAAGTGCAGTCCCAGATCCTGATTACGAAGATAGTCCAAAAGCTAAGTTCGGACCACTGGCCAGCTTGCGTTCCCACTTGCCAACTTGCATTCACACTCCCAACTATGTTCTGATTGGTTCTAATAGATTTTAAGGACTTTGTAATAATTAGAAGTACAATAACTATTCCAGAACATTCTAGGATAAGGTTTTACCAATCCTTATAGAACAAGGTTTAGCAATCCTTATAGAACAAGGTTTTCCCGTTGTCTATAAAAGGGAGCCTTTGTTCAATGTTTTCAAAAATCAGAGAGAGTTCCGTTTTGATTTTCTGGAAAAAATAGAGACTTGAGCCGCATATAGTAATTGATTTTTTAGAGTTTTACGCCAAAGCTTTGTTCTTCCCGAAGTTGAGTGTGTTGGACGTGGAGCTTGGAGAAGAAGGCTCTGCCGTGTCTTCTACTGCACCTGTTCTTCACAATATCTTTTGTAACATTAATTTTACTGCAACTTAATTATGAATTCAATTACGCTTATGTTTATTTCAGTTATGTGTGAGTAGTCATAAGGATTAGGGTTGCTTGAAGCCCTAGCCATGTTAGCTTGTTGATTGGATTTCTAGCTATTGATTATGATTGCTATGCATGCTGAATAAGTTGGATTACTGTGCTTAATGACCTTAATTTATGCCTATAAGATTAGCTACCATGTTTGTATATAATTATTGATGTAAATGCTTGAGTGACCGTCATATCATCTTGTGATTTGGAGCATCGAAAGTATTCTTACGTGTAATCTTAACTCATAACGACCTAGGATTGCATGTCACTTTGCTAGGCTAATGTGGTGTCATTAAATTCTCTTTGAACTTCATGCATCATCTTAAAAGGTAGGTGATAGGCGGTCTAGGCATATGCCCTGTTTAGAACATGCTAAGTAAGAGGGAATAAGATGTGTCTAGTGAACCAACGCCAGGTCCTAGGTACGGGCACCTAATTCAGAAAATGCATAGTAATTAGGTTAAGGAAATCTGATTAGTAACTATAATTGGTTAGAGTGGATAGCAAGCCTTAATTCGCCTTAGTTAATAATCAATCAACCGTTAATTCTTGCATTGTTATTTTCTGCATTTTATTTTACTTGTCTTTAAATTTCAGTTTTATCATCTTAAACCCCCCACACCCCCCCCCCCCCGTCCCCCGTGTGTGTGTGTGTGTGTTTTCACTAAATTAATAAATCTGAACTAAATTGGTTATAACGTTGATACAAGTCCTCGAGGGATCGACTCTTGCTGTGCTTCTATACTATTCTTATCGATTTCTGCACTTGCAAGGATTTTATAACTGTTAGAATTGAATTGCATATTTCTTGCTCTTTAATTTTACCAACAATGACCGGAAGGGTTTGATTGTTGCCTAAGTACGCATACTTTAAGTGTTCAGGGTTTAGGGTTTAGGGTACGCATACTTGGGGCTCAAAATCGTGGCCTTAGAATTGGAAACTGAATTGGAGGCGTTGGTGGCTCCTTGTGATCCTACCGTGGACATGCCCTGACCAGTGGATGCAATTGGGCACAGAACTGGATGCTCAGGTGCGCTGGAATGTGCCTGCAGTAGGTCAGCATCTGGCCTGTCTTGCGGTAAGACATGGGACATGGTTCTCGGTGGCTCGGTGGGCAAGGCTCTCAGTACACGGCCTATTTCTGTCTTGGCAGAAAGGTTAGGTCCTTGCTTGCTGTTTTGCGGCAAGGTACTTGGCATGGGCAGCGGCACATTCTGCGGCGTGGCTTGGTCCAAAGTTTGTGGTATGCTGTAAGGCACGGCTTGCTGAGGTGCATGCAGCACAGGCTTGTTCACGGCAGAGAGATGTCCTGAGGATGTCATGACGAAGTCATCTTGCTCATTTAGTCCGCCACTATTTTCTCCATAGGCAGCATAAGTAGGACCTTGGAGTTGCGATCCACTTCAAAGTGTGATGGCGTTTGCAATTGGGTTGTGAAATCCCTTAGGAATTACCATCACTTGACATGGCAGCTTTACTTGCTCCCTTTGATTTAACTGATTTGCAATCTGCCCCATTTGACGATCTAAGTTGGCAATTGCATTGTCCATCTTCTGGTGATAAGACACTCGGTTTTGAAGCAATGTCTGCATCATAGTTTGATTGGCGTATATCAATTCCCTTAGCTCCTCCACCGATTTGCCTCCAGCACTTTGACTTGATGAAGGGCCTTGGGGATTCATTGGTGGAGTTGTGGCTTGTTGTTGGAATCCAGGGGGCGGCATAGGGTTGCCAACATTTTGATTGTTGTTCAAATGGAAGTTTGGATGATTTTTCCACCCCGGATTATAAGTGTTTGAGTAGGGATCATTCCGGGGTCGTGCTCCATTGTTGAAGCCTCCCACAAAGTTAGCTTCTTCCACCATTGGACAATCTTGTGAAGTGTGCCCTTCGAGCATACTATTGAGCATACTTCACAAATTTGGACGCCTTCACTTTTTCATTACAAAGCTTCTTCACCAGTGTCGTAAGTTGAGCAATGGCATCATCTTTGTCATTGGTGTAGGCATCACTTGTAGCCCTAGAGGAATGACCTATGTAGCTAAATTGCTTCTCCCTTTGAGCGATATTCTGAAAGGTCGTCCTAGCCTCCGCAACTGTGCCATCAAGAATCCCTTGGGATTGAGAGTTCCCCATGGTTCGATCACTATTCTTCAAGCCTCCGTAAAAGTACAACATCAAGTGATTTTCGTTGATGTTGTGGTGGGGACACGCCTTTAGCATTTGATTGAAGCGCTCCCAAAATTCCTAGAATGGCTCATCAATTCCTTGACGTGGGTCCATGATTTTTGCCTTCAATTCGTTCGTCTTCGCCATAGGGTAATATTGTGTTAGAAATTTCGAAGACAAGTCCCTTCATGAGTGTATTGAAGCTGGCGCCAAGGAGTAGAACCATGCCTTCGCACGATCCTTGAGGCTAAAGTGAAAAAGCCTTAGTCGAATTTCAGCTTCCGTCAGGCCGTTGATGCGCAATCTTGAGCAAAACTCAACAAATTCCTTGATGTGAAGGTGCGGGTTTTCTCCTGAAAGTCCATGAAATGTCGGCAACATGTGAATTGTTTCAGACTTCAACTCAAAATTCGCCACCGTGGATGGTGGAAAGACGATCAGAAATTGGTCCTCCGAGACATAAGGAGTGGCAATTCCTTCAAGAGCCGTGGCGCAGGGTTGGCAAGGACACGTTCCTCAACCATTAGAGGTGAAGATGGAGGGGATGGTTATGGAGATGGAAATTGCGGTGAAGTTGGCAGGGAATGGAAGGTGATCTTCTAAGCTTTGTAGGAAGGGGAAGCTTGGTGAGAATGCAACTCCAATTCCCGTTTGATGTAGGCAAGTTGTTCAGCAGAGAGTGAATTGGACATGTACCTAAAAGCAGTAGAAACTTAGTTAATAAAGTCTAAACAAGTGGACACTGTCGGGTGGCAGGTCAGGGCCCAAATTGAACCTCCCGGGCACAAAGGACTTCTTAGGAATAGGAACCAGAAAAGGATTTTTAGCGCGAGCTGAGACTGCGCTTTTGAGGCGCACCATACACTTGTTAAAAGCATGTCATGAAATGGCTAAGTTCATAAGTTTGGTTCTGAAGAACCAGGAACTTGACGGAACTGGGCTCGGTACATGATTTGGGCTTAGCGCATGAGTTGAGCTCCTCGGCTAGACACAGGACATGGCATCGGTAGGATCTTCTTTTGGGCGTGACTTAAGAAATGAAAAGGACATGTCCTTGACCTCGATAGGGCTCTTCTGGGACTCGGTAGAATCTCGGCAGGATGTCTTTGGGACATGTCACAGGACAGGTCCAGAGCTGGTTCTTGGCTAGTCTTGACATGCACCAGGACTCGATTTTAATACCCGATATTCAATTTGAGACATCACCTTCGTTATAACTCCGATTTGAGTCATTATTTTTACGTTCTTCTCAGAATTTACCTATCTTTCCAAATCTGCACAAGTCTCACATGATTGATCATTTTCTACAATTTATGGCACGAAATCATTCAAAAGATATGTAAAAGCGGTTTTAAGTGACATCAAAATGATGCATAAATAATGACTAAACAGCTACGGGCATGATATTGAGCTACGGCTTGGGATATCGACTTTGGCTGGGATATTGGGCTATAGCTCGGGATATCGAGCTATGGCTCAGAATTAAGGCTATGACCGGGGATATTGAGCAACGGTTCAGGATATTGACTTCGGGTGGGATATTGGTGTACGGCCCGGAATATTGGCTATGACCAGGTTATTGAATTGTCAGTTAAATTGGATGTAGCGTGGGTTCCACTGACGTAAATAAAAGATTTTTCGGTAAATGGTATGTAGGCGTATATATGGGTTTTGTAGGCATGCATGTAGTTTATACGAGGTGAAGTTAGTATTATTGGTACTGGTAATTGCACTTATTTTTCTGCCCTATTGTTCACTCATGTTTGTTTTGAGTTTTTCAGGGGTTGTCAGGTTGGAGCAGGGTGTCTCACGGATTTCGAGGGGAAATTCAGGAGGGGTCCTGTGAACTAGAATCTGGCATCTACAAACGAGACAAAAAGGGAAGGAAACTATAAACAAAAGGAAAACTACAACCTAGCGGATACATCAACTGTCAACCACTTAGTTCATGCATCAGTTCACAACAAAAACAACGCTTTAATTCAAAAAACAAAGAATAAAAAACAACCAACCTTGGATATTAAGGAGAAGAATGGTCATCGGAAATCACTTTGGAAACTCTCTCAAATTTTCTCTCAAAGATATCACAAATCGCTAGTGAGAGCAAATGAAAAGAGCCTCTCATATATATATATATAGACAACCGGAAGAAGGACAAACGCTCTAGATGCCAAAAAGCACCTCGGTCATACGAAACGACACACCAGCAAGTTACACATGTGCTTGCAAAAAGAAAAAGACCGTTTCCAAGGCAACTAGGGGCCACCACGTGTATAACACGCAACAAACAACTCGCCCCATTCACACCCTAGAAGTCCTACGTATAAACACAATCTACAATACAGCAAGATATTCCGACTGATCAATCGACCAGCCAGCATAAACCGACCGGCCAATTCACAAACCAATCAGAACATGTGATGAACGACCAATCAAAACATCCCAAGGAGACACATCCTTCCTACAACACTGTCATCGACGAACCATACAGAGGCCGATCAGCTTAAGTACAACAATGGTTGATCCCCGAACACATCACTTTGGGCGATCGGCTGCAAAAGCAGCATAGAGCTAGATATCACCTCGCCAAGACACTTACTTCAGTGAAACTAAACTGACATGTCGTCCCCAACAACGTTCGGCCAAAGACGTTGAAAATCCAAAAGAATAAAGCTGCATACAATAGGGTCAATAAAAACCTCCCATTACTTTCTCAATAAACACCCTCATCTAGGTGACTCGGGGGACTGAAGCCATGGTTCCCAACTGAGCTTGGGAACGAAAGGAAAAACAAGTCCCCAACTGAGGGAAGTCCACCTCAGTCTAGAATGTAGGAGACTTCTGTTAACACAAGATATAACCGGGCCCAGTGGGCCACCGACTCAAATAACCCACAAGAAACTAGCACAAGCTCATGAACAAACCCAACAAATACCAAGCCTCGCATAGGGAGAAATCTACTCTCCATCCGCAAGCCACATGTCAGCACTAGACAAACAAGTCCCCATGAGGTGAGGACTAGACAAAACCCTTACTTTTACTAAATCCTACTTAACAACTTTACCGACCACTAATTTGGGCATCGGAGACCATTATACCGGCACCGCACCAGTGCCTTGCCCTAACAACCGATTGCCTTCCTTTCCAGAAATAGGTTACATACTAAGGAACAAAGTGCAACAGAGATCATACAGGTCCTACCATTAAGTTATCCATTCCGTACTTCAACAATTTTCATGGATTGGATTATTCTTCTGGGTATCCCCTTAGAATGCATATACTTATCACACATACCAAAATATATAATATTTGACAAGCTTTATCAAGAAAGGGTTAGAAATTGGTGGAAGTATGAGTAAGGGTATTTTGGAGATAATTGGTGGGTGGTTTCAATAAATCCCAAAATAAAATAAATTTAGGGGGTTGTTTTTATTAACTTGGTGTTTTCAACAATTTGGGAGAGAGAATAAACTGAGCCAAACATTTTTTTTGATCAAATTGAAGATATCATTGATAATGAGATAAAACATGGAAGTAATTGGGTACCAGAAAGCTAACGGGGCCTCATTAAAACTTCACCATAAAAATCCAACTAGTCCAGGAAAAACTGAGTCAAACATTAAAAAAGAAGTGATAATAGTGCAAAACTGAAAGGTTTGTTAACAATGGAAATCAACTTAATTAATTATCATTTTATATTATTAATGTAATTAAATAGTTTAAAGGTGATGATTACTTATTTTCCAATTAATTACTATTCATATTAGCTACTTCTTCGATTATGGACTTTCCTATTACTTTTAAGAAAACGTGTCGTTGAATATGTAGGATTCACATATGCAAGTAAATACATGAGAATTAAATAATTGAAATTATTACGCACTTTTGTTTTTATTCCCATTATTAATAAGTACGTAAGCGCGTCATAATTTAATTCTTAAATTTTAAAATTTCATATAATACGAGAAACCAACCTAAATATTACAAAGTCATCGGACTCCTGGCTTCGTCCTGGCTACTAAACTAGCTAGGAATCTATATTAACAAAGAAAGGCAATGTATCCTACATTTAGAATTTGGCCATATGCTGAATATTAATGGGATAAACTTCAGTTTTAAGAGTAGAGACATAGGCCTTGGTTGCTATCTGAATATTTACAGCTTCCGTGGGATGCAAACCATCGAAGAACACATGACTGCTTCTGTTTGCACAAACTCGCCCTCGACTTGAGCACAAGATTCCATTTCCCCCTTTATTTATCAATCCAACTTCACAACAACTAGTGCTACAATCCTTGAACCCTGCAATCCATGGCCAGACATTATATTTTTCATCATATATGTAATGTGCTAAAAATGGCCTATGTAGGCAGTTTAGCTAAAAATAAAAGAAGGAAAAATATTTATGAAATGTATTTTTGAATGTATAAAGACACATTATATACTAGTTACAATAAGCTTAATTAGGAAAGAAAAATAGTATATTTTAATTAATCAAGATATCAAATAGTATACTTTAATTAATTAAGATATCAAATCATTCTATAATACTAAATCAATTTAAGATTTGTCAAGATTTGATTTATAACACTGCCCCTCAAGTTAGAGAGTGAACATTAATTGTGAAGTCTCAACTTGCTGAGTAAGCTTCTTATCTTACTGTCTTTTGTGTTGCTTCAAATCAACCCCGCTGTGACGACAAGGTAAAGACGGTGACATAAAGGCCAAATATGATGGCACAAAGACCAAATACGATGGCACAAAGGCTCAGTAGGGTCGCACAAAAGGTCAAAAGATGGAATAAAGGCCGAATAAGGTGGCACAAAAGGCCAAGAGGATGACACAAAGGTCGAATAAGGTGGTACAAAAAGGCAGAATAAGATAGACGGTGAAATGGCCGGTCAATAGATAACTAGGTTGGTATGGAGAGTAAATTTCCAACAAATAAAATAAAGAAAAACAAAACAACGGCAACTAAAATCTTTAGTATGTGCCCCGTGGGTGGATGGAGTAATCAGTCTCCATACATCAGCAGGGGTGGAAGACAGTGGATTTAGGTCTAACTAGGAAGACCATGTTAAAAATAAAAGAAGAAAGAATATTTGTCAAATGTATTATTGAATGTACATTCAATAAAAGACGCACATTAATTATATATTAATTACTATAAGTCTAACTAGGAAAATAAACTATTATACTCTAATTAAGCAAGATATGAAATCAAGATATTGAATCATTCTATGATAATAAGCAATCTAATTAGGATACTAAATCAATCTACGATTTGTCACGGTTTTATTTCTAAAAAGAACCGACCCGATTTTGATAAAAATGGAGGAAAAAATTGGTCCACCTAAAGTGGTCCTAGGCGGCTGTAGGTCGTTTTTTATTTTTTATTTTTCTTAGGATAATATTTGCATCCCACTCTAGTGGTACCTCCTTGCACAACCCTTTCGATATATGAAATTGTTTTTGTACATATATATTGTAATCGACACGTTCATTCTCTAAATGATCATTTCAATACCATCTCCGTAAAAAAATGAACAAAATTGGAGGTCGTTATTAAGAATTCATATGTATCAAATAAATTAATCAACGGTTTTGGTAACAATTAAGATCCTAATAGCGAATTGTCCATTTATTTTATACATATGAATGATTAAATGATCTAAAATTTTATTATTTTTTTTTTTGTGTAAATAATCTCTAATTTAGTTGATATTTCACAACGGATAGTTGAAAAGAGAAATGTAAGTGTATACTTGAAAAGAGAAATGTAAGTGTATACTGTATATACCTTTGGAGAGAGGGTTCTTGAGAATGTCCCTGATGATCTTGTAGGAGTTGACGAATACAAGAGCAGAGCCTGGCATTTGTGGCAGAATTACATCAACCGAAGACTTTAAGTGAGAATTGAAGAGATGAGCTGCCCGGTTCATGTCTTGTACGCAACCTTAACGTGTTGGTCGCTGCATTATTCTCACTATTGGACTACACCCGATTGGATTTATTGACATCACCACAAACTTTCGAGCTCCCAAACTATGCAACTTCTGTGTATGTTTATCACCAAATTAATTCAAATAATATAAATTAAGGATATAATAATATATAAAAAATTTCAACACTTCGTACTAATGGCAAGTTATATTGTGACCTTAAAATAAATTAATATAAAAAAATTCCAAATTTATGATATATATATATATGTATATATATATACACAAACACACACGATAACACCATCAGCTTTTCATCCATTTAAATGGTACTTCGAATTTATTGTTAGGTAACAGACTATACACAAAGGAAAGAAGATGGTTTAGAAGAAAGGTAGAGAGAACATTAGAGATGATGTGAACAAGACTGACTTGATTTCTTTTATTTGATTCTTTCTTACTTATTACAACACTCAATAGGCTATTTATATCTTTGTACACATGCTTTACAGTTTTTACCCGATTACTTAGTCACTAAGTAAGTCACTCAGCTGACATAACCAACTCCTAAGAACTCTAACAACCTAACAACATAGCACAGTTGTCTTACAATTGTAGGACAGCTAAAACATAGCTGTGAGCAGCAGTGTGAGCAGTAGTGAAGCCGCAGCAGTGAAGCCCCATCAATTTACCTCCTGCAGGTCATCTAACATCCCCCCTCAAATTGATGGCGGAGAGGCAACAATCATCAGATTGGAAAGTTGCAAATAGAAGAGGTCATCTGCTAAGGCCTTGGTGAAGATGTCTGCCATCTGATCACCAGAAGACACATGCTGAACATCCAAATCTCCAGGAACTACACGTTCCCTGACAAAGTGGTAGTCAATCTCGATATGCTTGGCGCGAGAATGGAAGATTGGATTTGCACAAAGACTCAGGGCGGAAGTACTATCACAGTAAATCAGAGGAGGTTTTAACAAGGGTATGTGAAGAGCACAAAGTAACTGGCAAATCTAGGCAACCTCAGCGGCAATAATTGCTAAGGCTCGATATTCAGACTCAATACTAGATCGAGACACTGTGGTTTGTTTCTTGGACATCCAGGAGATAGGATTGTCTCCAAGATAAACAACTACACCAGTTTTAGAACGCCGATCAATTGGGTCACCAGCCCAATCTGCATCAGTATAGGCAATGAGATACAATGAACCAGCAGTTAAGGAGATGCCATGATGCTGAGTACCTTTAAGATATCGAAGGATGCGTTTGACAACCATAAAGTGGGACTCAGAAGGTGAGTGCATGTACTGACAAACCTGATTGACTGGGAAAATAATATCTGGTCTGGTGAAGGTTAAGTATTGTAAGGCACCAACAATACTTCGATAGGTGGAAGGATTATCATACAAAGGGCCATCATTTTTCTTAAGTTGGGAACCTAGTACACAAGGATTGTTTGCAGGCTTGCTGTCCAACATTGAAGGCCTAGTAAGCAGATCATGAATAAACTAGGATTGTGAAATAAAAAAACCAGTAGAAGTATATTGGATTTGTAAACCTAAGAAGAAATGAAGATCTCTAAGGTTTTTCATGTCAAATTATGCTGTTAGAGCGGTTATGACTTCTGATATGGCAGCATCACTACTACCATTGAGGATTATGTCATCCACATTCAATAGAAGAATCAGAACAGCAGGAGATGATTGCTTGACAAAAGGGAAGCAACAGCCCAAGTTGTTTGAAATCCTAACTCAGAAAGGAAACTAGTAAACTTGTCATTCTAAGCTCGAGGAGCTTGTTTGAGCCCATAAAGAGATTTTTGCAGCTTGCACACATAATCAGGATGTCTTGAATCTTCAAAGCCAGGAGGTTGTGTCATATATACCTCTTCCTTAAGTTCTCCATGTAAAAATGCATTTTGAACATCAAGCTGTTTGAGGGGCCATTGAAAGTGAGCTGCTAATGCTAAGACCAATCTGATAGTGGTAGTTTTGACCACTGGACTGAATGTCTCACCATAGTCAAGGCCTTCTTCTTGACTAAACCCTTTTGCTACAAGTCGAGCCTTGTGTCTAGCAATGGTGCCATTTGAGTTCTTCTGTATTATGTACACCCATTTGCATCCTACTAAGTTTTTGGAAGCAGGAAGGGGGACTAAGCTCCAAGTGTCTTGACCATACAAAGCATTCATTTCATCTTCCATGGCTTGCTGCCACATAGGAGCAGAAGATGCTGACTTAAAATATACTGGTTCAATTTGAGCAAGATCAACCTCAGATGATAGAATATGAGTTGAGATGAGGGCCTTCTGTTTGAAAATACCATTCTTGGACCTAGTCTGCATAGGATGCATATTCACCCCAGATATGGGCAACACCACATCTAAGCATTGAGGATGAAAGTCATCATCATATGTGCTATTGGGATGATCAGGTAAAAGATCATCAGGGAGAGGAGAATCTGCAATGGAACCTAACACACTTTCGGATGAGACAGCCAAGAATTCAGCTGAAGTACCAATCGAAGGTTGAATAGAAGAAGCAGGCGATCTATCAGTGACATCATTCAGAACATTAGCTGGTATACAGACATGTGATCTCGGATCAGTGGCTAACTCAGGACTTGAGCACACAGGGAGGGAAGATGACTGAGTAACAGGAGGCTTAGAGAAACATGAGTCTATGGCAGATGAGGTACATTGAGATTGAAGAAGCATAGAAGAATATGGAAACTGAAGTTCATCAAATAACACATGTCTAGACACAAAGGTTTTTCTTAACAAAGGATCATGGCAGATGAAGCCTTTATACTTTTCAGCATATCCTAAGAAAATACATTTTTTGGTTTTAGGTTGAAGTTTAGTGGAGTTATAGGGTTTCAATAATGGAAAACAAGCACAGCCAAACACTTTTAGATGAGTAAGAATTGGAAGTTTAGAAATAATAATTCAAAAGGGGATTTCATTTTTAACAAGGCACAAGGCATTTTGTTAATAAGATAGGTTGAACTAGCACATGCATAGAACCAAAATTGGGCAGGTAAGGAGGATGTTTGAAGGATGGTCATAGTTGTTTCAAGGATATGTCTATGCTTCCTTTCTGCTCATAAATTTTGTTCAGGGGTATAAGGACAAGACCTGTGATGAACAATGCCTTTAAGAGAAAGAAAAGTCTGAAATTTTTGGCTAATATATTCCCCACCACCATCACTTTGAAGAACTTTGATTGAAACAGAAAACTGGTTGAGAATGTATGCATAGAAATGTGCAAAGATAGAGTGAACTTCAGATTTATTTTTCACTGAGAAAATCCAAGTATAGCGTGTACACTCATCTACAAAGTTGACATAGTATCTAAAACCATCACAAGAGACAGTAGGTGAAGGACCCCATACATTAGAATGGAGTATACCAAAAGGAATAGGAGACTTTGAACTAGAGACATGAAAAGACTGTTTGGACAATTTCCCTTCTAGACAAGACTCACAAATGACAAAAGTTGAATCTTTGGGCACAAAAATACTGACCTTATGTAAAGCAGCAGAAAAAATCTGGTTTGAAGGGTGGCCTAGTCTTCTGTGTCAAAGTTGAGTATGAGTGATTTTACCAAGAAGAGCAACTCGAGATGGATTCTGAGGAACATCAAAGGCTCTATTTGATGAACAATGGAAAGGAAGAGGATACAAGCCATCCTTACTCAGTCCTTGGAAGAGTGTGATCCCTGTGGTTCTATCCTGAATTAGAAAGGAAGACTCAATACAGAAGAAAGAACAATGATTGTCTTTGCACAGCTTATTTACAGACAACAAGTGTGTTGAGATATGAGGAACATGAAGAACTTCATTCAAAAGGAAACAATGAGGTGTAGGATTAGTAGTCTCAAGATACGAGTGACCAGCATGAGCTATTTCCAAACCTGAACCTCCTGCTGTGGTGATGATGTCCTCAGAAGAAGAGGGATTTGGCCTTTGAACTTGAGATAACTCAGAGGTCATATGAGTTGTAGACCCAGTGTCTGCAATCTAGTACTCTTGCTGCTGAGTAGGAGGTGTTATCTGTGCATTCATAGCAGTAAGATTGGCTGGAGGAGAGGATCCTTGATATGAGTAGTTCTCCCTATTATAGCAGTTTATGGCTGAGTGACCAAATTTCCAGCAGATTTGGCACGGCTCATTGACTTGTGATGGCTGATTATGATGGTGATGGTAACAGTCTGCAACTGTATGTACTTTCTTTCCACAGATTTGACAGACTGGTGGTGGCTGATAATAGTTATGAGTTGGTGTACCAAGAATACCAGGAGCTAAGGAGTAGCAGCTAGAACCTCCTTTATTTCCATTGTTCCCATTATTCCAGAACTTTGAACCATTGTTTCCACCATTATTTCCATAGTTAGGATTCCACTTGCCTTTGTTGCCATTCCCTTTGTATCCATTATTGAAGTTGTTGTTGGAGAAACCAGTGTTTTGGCCATAACCACCATTGTAACCAAATTGCTGAAAGTTATCAGACATCTGCTGAGAGTTTGGTGGAGTATTGCTAGGTATCACATTGTTAGGCATGTTATTGACATTAAACACACCAGATGAATTTGAGGCTTCATGATCAAATCTTGACTGAGTGGTGTTAGGTACACCATTATTAGTGGCAGCAAATGCAGATAGGAAAGATGTATGCTCGGAAGATTGATCAATGACAGTTTCTTCAGCCAAGAGTTGAGACCTAAAATATTTGAGACTTATAGAATTATCTCTTCCACGAATGACACATCTAAAGGTGTTGTATTCAGTAGGTAAACCTATTAATGCAAGAATAACAACATCATCATCTCCAAAGTGGACATTACAAGATTCTAGTAGATCTCTAGCAACCTTGATTCTTTGCAAATATTGAGTCATATTCTCTTAGCCTTTCTTAATGTTTTGAAGATCAATTTTCATTTGAAAGATAGAAGCTTTCGTAGAATAGGCAACCCTGTCTTTTAGGCTAGTCCACATTTCACGAGCACTCTTGCATCCAATAACATATGAGATAGCAGATGTGGAGAGAGTTGAAGTGATGAGTTGCATTAGTGCTTGATCATGCATCTTCCATATCAGGTAAGCATTAGAGGCTTGACTCTCAGAGCTTGAATGAGAGGAAGAGTGAGGAGGACACTCCTTCTTGCCATTGATGAATCCAATAATGCTATTCACATTGAGAAGAAGCTCCATCTGGAAGTTCCAGGTGATGAAATTATGATCATCAAGCTTGACTGTGACTGTATTTCCAATTGTTGGAATGAGAGAAGCAATCGATGATTGCAAGATTTGTAGTTGAGTAACTGTAACCATGATGAACTGAGAAAGAACGTAATCTTTTAGATTTAGAAACCAAGAATGTCACAGATCAAGCACTTGGTGTGCACTGCTTGGAGAGGTTTTAAGAAGAGTTTTTGGAAGGTTTTGAAGGAAGAATAGAATCGCCTTTCTTTGGGAACACCTGAGGAGATTTGAAGCGGAAGCAAAAGGTATAGGATCGCTCACGAATGGGGTTAACCATTTGTCATGAGTTCGGCTTTGATACCATGTTAGGTATCAGACTTTACACAAAGGAAAAAAGAGGGTTTAGAAGAAAGGTAGAGAGAAAATTAGAGATGATGTGAACAAGAATGACTTGATTTCTTTGATTTGATTCTTTCTTACTTATTACAACAATCAAGAGGCTATTTATATCTTTGTACACATGCTTTACAGTTTGTATCCGATTACTTAGTCACTAAGTAAGTCACTCAACTGACTTAACCAACTCCTAACAACTCTAACAACCTAACAGCATAGCACATCTGTCTTATAGATGTAGGACAGCTAAAACATAGATGTGAGCAGCAGTGTGAGCAGTAGTGAAGCCGCAGCAGTGAAGCCCCAACAGTGTACCTCCTACAGGTCATCTAACATTTTTCACCAAACATATAAAATGAAACTAGATTAATAATCTCCACCTTCAAAATAAAAATTTTAATATATATTTTTTTCATTTTTATTTTGGCAAAAAAAATCTTATCTACGTACTATATTGAAAAGGGGTTATACAATACCTGCATTTCAGATGCAAGATTTGAATCGAAAATTTAACATTGTTAGAAGTAGGTGATCAAAATTATATGAATTTTCAAAAATTAAGGTGACATTTTTCTTCACTTTTTATTTTATATTAAAATGACAATTTGTTTCTGATATATAAGCCAATTTTACTTTATTTTATAAAAAGTGAACAATCTAATAGGACCATTGATGCAAAAATGGTTAATATGAACATTTTGCTAATAATTTGGAAATTTCATTTTCAATCCCATAATCTTATATATATCACATGGATAAAAAAGTCGATACAAAGCGACGGAGGAAATGCAACGTATTAAGTAAACACAACCCTAGCTATTAATGAACTCTCACAATAAAAAACCAAATATCGCAGCAACAAGTATATAAACATTATAGCATCTACAGTAAAATCCTTAAAATATATATTTTTAATTAATTTAAGAATTTTCAAAGAAAAAATAGCTGCAGTAAAGTTCCCATCTCATTTCCTACTTCCGAATTTTAATATTTTTGAGATTTTGGATCCATAAAGTTAACAAATATGAGAGAGAAAGTAGGGATTTCTATCTCCTTACAATTGGTTAAATTTTATAAATAATAAAATAATAAATTGAGGATATTCAAATATTTTACTTGAAACAAATAATAAAATATTTGAGATTTGTCAAAATAGAGAACACTGCTGTAGTAAATTTTTTTAAAGTTGTTTGCTGAAATAACTTTTCAACTATTTTAATTAGAATTTAGCTTAAATTTAGGGACTCAGCTGGAGATTCTTTTAACGAAATAGAGGTATTGCTATTCACTATGTAATGAGAGGTCACAGATTTAGATTTTTGGTATTAACTACAAATAATGAATGCGATCGAGATTAAATTGGATTGAATAACAAATTAAATTTAATATATTTTAAATATATATGAAGAGAAAAAGCCAATGTGAGAGAGTGAATATTCCAGGATGGGGTTGAAGCTAATGAAGTCGTATATATGTGTGGGGTGTGTAGGTTAGAAAAGTGTGGTAGGTTGGGTTTTATTATTACTGAATTTTATTTACATCTACATATCAACCAACAGCAATTATTAATGAACTTCACAAACACTTGCTCCAGCATGATCTTCTCATATTGGAACATTTGGTGCGCATGCAGGCCATGAGCCCACCTCTTGGCGCCTTTAAAATCCAAAACACAGATATATATTAATCTTAGTCTTGTAAAACAAAGTTTATATACATACATATATATATATATATAATAGTATCTTAAAGATTTCCCATAGTAAGGACGAAGGTTGGAATAAGTGTTGGTAGATTTAAAGAGCAAGAAATATGCAATTCAATTCTAACAGTTATAAAATCCTTGCAAGTGCACAAATCGATAAGTATAGTATAGTAGCACAGCAAGAGTCGATCCCTTGAGGACTTGTATCAACGTTATGATCAATTTAGTTCAGATTTGTTAACTTAAATAAAAACACACACACACACACAGGGGGGGGTTTATGATGTGATAACTGAAATTTAAAGACAAGTAAATCAAAGTGCAGAAAATAACAATGCAAGAATGAAAAGTTGTTAACTAAGGCGAATTAAGGCTTACTATCCACTCTAACCAATTATAGCTCTTAACCAAATTTCCTTGACCTAATTACTATGCATTTTCTGAATTAGGTGCCCGTGCCTAGGACCTGGCGTTGGTTCACTAGACACATCTTATTCCCTCTTACTTAACATGTTCTAAACAGGGCATATGCCTAGAACGTCTATCACCTACCTTTTAAGATGATGCATGAAGTTTAAAGAGAATTTAATGACACCACATTAGCCTATCAAAGTGGCATGCAATCCTAGGTCGTCATGAGTTAAGATTACAAGTACGAATACTTTCGATGCTCCAAATCACAAGATGATATGACGGTCACTCAAGCAATTACATCTATAATTATATGCAAACAAGGTAGCTAATCTTATAGGCATAAATTAAGTTCATTAAGCATAGTAATCCAACTTATTCAACATGCATAGCAATCATAATCAAGAGCCAAAAATTCAATTAACAAGCTAACATGGCTAGGGCTTCAAGCAGCCCTAATCCTAATGACTACTCACACATAACTGAAATAAACACAAGTATAATTGAATCCATAAGTAAATTGCAATAATGAAAATAAGGGTACAGAAGAGATTGTTAAGAACAGATGCAGCAGAAGACACGGCAGGGCCTTCTTCTCCAAGCTCCACGTCCAATAATCTATGTGAAAGATTATCTCCCAAAATATGGTCCCTAATTCTCTAGAAAACTAAAACGGAACTCTGTGGCTCAGGTCTCTGTTTTTCCAGAAACAAAAACGCCCCCAATCCTCTATCTGATTCTCCTTTTTGTAGACAAGGGAAAACCTTGTTCTATAAGGATTGGTATAACCTTGTTCTATACAGATTGGTAAAACCATGTCCTATAGGAATAGGGAAAGTTATTTTACTTTTAATTAATTACAAAGTCTTTTAAAATCTATTCGAACCAATCAGAGCACGGCCGGGAGTGTGAATGCAGGCTGGCAAGTGGGAACGCAAGCTGGCCAAACTTGGAATTTTGACTGTCTTCGTATCAGGATCTGAACCCGCGCTTTTGAAGTACGTTAGGAGTATAATAGAAGCGCATCGTCGTTCAGGCTTGGCGCAAATGTTGTCAGGCTTAGCGCAGAGGGAGAACCTCTTATCCACCGCTGGCGGAACAGGGACCCCGGGCTTAGGCGCACATCTGGGCTCAGATGGGAGTTCTTGGGACATGTCCTCGACCTTCCTCGGCGCGACCTTGGAACTTCTAGGACCTGACCCTGATGTCATGAAACACAAGTTCGGGACCCGGAGGGCCTGATATGAGGTACTTGGCCAGTGGCCCAAAATAGGCGCACTGGCGCACTCAGGACCCCGTTGAGGACCTGATATTGAAATGAGGACATCTCCTTCATCTGGACTCCGATTTGAGTCATTCTTTTTGCGTTCTTTCCAGATTTTACCTATCTTTCTAACTCTGCACAAGTATCACAAGATTGATCATTTTCTACTATTGATGGCACGAAATCATTCAAAAGACATGTAAGAGAAGCATATAAAGACCTCAAAATGATGCATAAATAACGACTGATCGAATACGCCCAAACCTATCTTTTGCTAGTCCCTGAGCAAAACAAATGCTAACAAAATGAAAAGACTCGATTTTAGTTAAGATAGGACATTTATACCCCTAGGTTCACCTAGTAGGAGGAGTTTTGTCTCCTGGGGGTTATAACAGCACGATACCCACAAAAGTTTTACTTAAACAAAAAGATGCTAGATATAGTACTCTTAACAAGCTAATAAGAATCAAAGTAAGTAGACATGCTTTGCAGAACTAAAAGGAATGCCATAGCCGTGAGTGTCATGTGAAGGTGTACGTGTATAAATGCCAATATTTTCAGGTGATCAAGTTTGAAAACAACTTCATCTAAGTGCCCTAGAAAGATTTCGCCTTGACTCTAATCCTCACTAGGAAACTCTCAATTCACACAAGAATCCTAGGCTTACACTCTTTTCAAGCATATGTGATGAGTTTATGTTATGAAATTCAAATTTAATCACATATGAGTAACAATGAAGAATAGCACTTTATGGAAATAAAGATCTCATGAAAGGAATTGAACTTTAAGAACATAGATACGTACCTTAATCCTCAGCATGATTGTCCATAAGATCAGTTAGGTCTTCCTTTTTAGGTTGTATTGGGGCTAAGCTTTGGGGTTTAGCAAGGAAGGATGGGATTCAAAGAACCTGAGTTGTGCCAAGGCATGAGAAGTCATGAATTGAACTTGGAATTTCTGAACTGAATCCTTTCTTAAGGCCCACGACATAGTGCTTTCCTGTTGACTTATTTTGTGGCTCTTGTGGCTTATTTTGAGGCTCTTGTGGCATATTTTGAGGCTCTTGTGGCTTATTTTGAGGCTCTTGGCTCACCTGGCTCAATTCACTTTGTTTTTCACTTATTTTTTTCCTTCTTTTTCTCAACGTTTCTTTCTTTCTTTTGATTTGAACGTTTTTTGTTTCTGTTCGTCTTTGAATTGAATTGAACCAAGATCATGCAATGATTCCCTCAAATTTTCATGCAACTTGCAACTTGTAAAACCTTTCCTTACTTTTGAACTTTCAATCGACGCCAATGTCCTTTGAATTGGGCATCATCTTCTTTCACCTCTCATTCTCACCATGAATCTCATTTGTGGCAACCTTAGCACAAACTGAGGTTATAGGGTATGGCTGTGATGAATGGCTAAGTATTTTGGGTTAGGTTATACTTTGGGTGATGAAAGAAAAGGCTAAGTGTTTGGCTTCAAAATTGGCTTCGGGAGCATGCAATAGGGTAGGATCAAGCCTTTAGAGGTTAAAGCATACATAGCCTACATCACTTCTTATGGAAAACCATACATTAAATCAAGAGTATCTAAATGATGTTAGTTCTTTAAAATTCAATGCAAATATGATGTAATGAGATCAACAATTAAGAACAAAAGTGACGAGTGTTTAAGAGTAGAAACAAGTATATCCCTCAGAAAGAATGGCAATTAGGCTCAAAGATCTCACAGGGTAGTCTCCACTAATTTTCTAAGGTTCACTCAAATTCAGTTATTTCGTTCACTTAATCACTTAAAACATGGCATTGTGAAGTGCAAATTATGAACTACTTGACCATGGCATGACTCTTAGTAAAGCAAAGATAGTTAACTTTGCATATACATTCCTATTAACAAGTTATCATACTAATCACAAGCAGAAATTTAAATGTCCTGGCCGTGTATCACCCCCAAACCTACTTGTTTCTATATGCAAAATTTTAAATCCACACCCCCAAACCTAAACTGAACATTGTCCTCAATGTGATAAGCAGTAAGCATGACAAAAGTAGAAAGGTTTGAGAGATATAACGGGAAGAAACAGAAAAGGAAGTGAGAAATACAAACCAGGGCTAGGCTGCCTCCTAGGAGCGCTTTATTTAATGTCTAGGCAAGACGGGGCTGGCATGCTAGGAGCTGGGTGCATGCAGAGTTGCAGGGTTGACTGCGCTTGGATTAGAAAGGTCCTTGAAGTAGTGTTTGAGGCGGTGGGCATTTACCTTGAACGGATCCTGCCGTTCCGGGTGCTGGATTTCAACTGCACATGAGGAAAAACGTTAGTAATAATAAATGGTCCAGTCCATCTTGAACACAACTTACCTGGCATTAGTCTGAGCCAGGAGTCAAAGAAGAGGACTTCTTGTCCGATGTGAAAGTCCTTGGGCTGAATGCGCTTGTCGTGGAAAGCTTTGGTCTTTTCCTTGTAGATACGAGCACTGTCAAAGGCCTCGTTTCGCAACTCCTCTAATTCACTTAGCTGAAGCTTCCTATGTATTCCAGCATCATCGAAGTTCAGGTTCATCTGCTTAATAGCCCAGAATGCTTTATGCTCCAATTCCACTGGTAGGTGGCAGCCTTTTCCAAAAACAAGCCGGAAGGGAGGCATGCCAATCGGGGTCTTGTATGCGGTCCGATAGGCCCACAGCGCATCATTCAATTTTCTGGACCAATCTTTGCGGTTAGGATTTACCGTTTTTTCCAATATGGCCTTTACTTCCCGATTGGACACTTCCGCTTGGCCACTCGTTTGAGGGTGATACGGTGTTGAGACCTTGTGGGTGACTCCATACTTCTTCATTAGGGCTGCAAACGAATGATTGCAGAAGTGTGCCCCCCCATCACCGATGATTGCCCTAGGTGCGCCGAATCTGGCTAAGATGTGACTCTGTAAAAAACGCACCACTACTTTGGCGTCGTTAGTTTTGGTGGGAATTGCTTCCACCCATTTGGAGACATAATCAACTGCAACCAGAATATAAAGTTTTCCAAAGGAATTCGGAAAAGGCCCCATAAAATCAATGCCCCATACGTCGAAGATTTCGACCACAAGAATAGGGTGTAATGGCATTTGATTTCGAGGGCCGATGTTACCTAGGCGTTGGTAGCGGTCACAGGTGAGTACAAATTCGTGTGCATCCTTGAAAAGTGTGGGCCAGTAGAGTCCATTTTGGAGTACCTTGAGGGCTGTCTTCTTAGCTCCAAAATGGCCCCCACATGCCAAACTATGGCAAAAAGTCAAGACGGATTTCATCTCGTCTTCTGGGATGCAGCGCCGAATGATTTGGTCTGGACAATGCTTCCATAGGTACGGCTTATCCCATATGAAGTACTTAGCTTGTTTAGCTAGCTTGTCCTTTTTGTACCTGTTTAAAGATGAAGGAATTTGCTTAGTGACAAGGTAATTAATGAGATCGGCATACCATGGATCAATAGCTTGGATTGCGAAGAGCTGTTCGTCAGGAAAGGTCTCGAGGAGGGGCAACTGATCGGCCTCTTCATTGGAACTGTGAAGCAATCGGCTCATATGGTCAGCGACCACGTTTTCGCTGCCCTTCTTGTCTCTGATTTCAAGGTCGAATTCCTGGAGCAGTAGCATCCAACGTAGCAACCTTGGCTTGGCGTCCTTTTTAGTGTGCAGATACTTCAAGGCAGCATGATCCGTGTATACTATGACCTTGGTTTGAATTAGATATGAACGGAACTTCTCCAGGGCAAAGATAACAGCAAGGAGCTCCTTCTGGGTGGTGGAGTAGTTCAGCTGGGCATCATTCAGGGTTCAACTTGCGTAGTAAATGACATGAGGGAGCTTGTCAACACGCTATCCCAAAAGCGCTCCTATGGCGAAGTCTGAGGCATCACACATTAGTTCGAATGGTAAGTCCCAATTCGGTGGCATGATGATGGGTGATGCCGTGAGCTTTGCCTTGAGTGTGTTGAATGCCTCACGGCATCCCTTAGTGAACTCAAATGTGGCGTCCTTGGCTAGAAGATCACACAAAGGTCTTGTGATTTTCGAGAAATCTTTGATGAATCTGCGGTAAAAGCCAGCATGCCCTAAGAACGATCGAACCTCTTTGACTGTAGTGGGGTACGGCAGCCTCTCTACTATGTCTAATTTTGCTTTGTCCACTTCAATGCCTCGGCTAGAGATCACATGACCCAAGACAATTCCCTGTTGTACCATGAAATGCCACTTTTCCCAGTTCAGCACTAAGTTGCTTTCTCTGCACCGTTCCAGTACTCGGGTTAGGTTAACTAAGCACAGTTCGAATGAATGTCCAAACACTGAGAAGTCGTCCATGAATACTTCAATTATATCTTCCACCATATCGGAGAAGATGCTCATCATGCAACGCTGAAAGGTAGCTGGGCCATTGCACAATCCAAACGGCTTTCTTCTGTATGCAAAGGTGCCATATGGGCATGTGAATGTTCTTTTTTCTTGATCTTCGGGTGCAATTGCAATCTGATTGTATCCTGAGTAGCCGTCCAAGAAGCAATAGTGGGAGTGTCCAGCCAGGCGCTCGAGCATTTGATCAATGAAGGGCAAAGGAAAGTGGTCCTTGCGTGTGGTTATATTTAGCTTCCGATAGTCGATGCACACTCTCCATCCTGTTTGAATCCGTTGAGGTACAAGCTCATCCTGCTCGTTTTTAACCACTGTGATCCCACTTTTCTTTGGCACGACCTGGACTGGGCTCACCCACTTGGAGTCACTAATTGGATAGATGATTCCAACGTCCAAAAGCTTTAGGACTTCTTTCTTCACGACCTCCTTCATAGGTGGATGCAATCGTCTCTGTGCCTCCCATGATGGTTTGGAGTCTTCCTCCAGCAGTATCCGATGCATGCATTTTGCGGGACTTATTGTCAGGATCCGTCCCGAATTTCCCCTCGAAACCCGGGAAGAACCCTGATCCCGTCTGACAACCTAAGGAAAGGTTCCCAAAATACCCTTCAATCCTTACAAATTATAATAACAATAATAAATACTTCCTCTTGTCAGACAAGGGACTTAAGCACTCAATAATTCCCGTAATTAACGATCAATCAAATACAATATAATATCAGAGCCTCTAAGTAGGATCAAGAGTAAAATTTAGATATCCAACTCAAATATAATTACACAGCGCAGTCGAAGTACTAATGCCTCTGCCTCGAGATCAGTGTTCGCGTCAACTCTACTCAATTGCCTGAAGGGGGTTTAAACACAAAAGTTGTGAGTGGACAAAAATAATCATTTATAAATTCCTTTTCGAGAAAATACCTTTCTTCCCCTCCATTTATAAAATCATGCATGCATAACATAAAACAATTTATCATACTAAAACATCATATGTAAATCACCAAAAATTCTCATTTCTCTTTAAAACCACTTAGTTGGACTCACATAAAATCTGTATAATAAAAATACCTCGTGATCCACAATTTGGTTTGAAAACTCTCTTCAAAAGAGTTTAAAATCATTTAAATTAATCTGGACACAAAATATCTCAAATTCAAATCATTTCGTTCAATCTGACACATAATATCTCAAATTTTCACTGTTCCCGACATATCCATAACACACCAGGGTATCCCTTGAGATGTGTTCAAATCTGTACAACTCTGTGTACCATCTGTACTATCTGTACTCTCTGTACTATGCATAGACAGCTTCGCAACCTGGCGGAGCAAGGCCCCTCAACACCAAGGTCCGAACCCTTAACAACTAGCAGAGCAAGGCCCCTCAACACCAGTCAGAGCAACAATAACCATCGGGATGGGAACCAGTGAATCAAATCCATACTTTGAAATCTTTGTTTCTTGGCCTAAGCCAAATTCTTTGCAATATCATTTTATGGACAAAATCAATAAATCATAATTATGGGTCTCAACCCAAATCACATACTCAAATAGTTACCACGTCAAAACGATATCAAAATCGAGTACAAAAACCAGGCCATTTCTCAAAACATACTTTCACTGAAATATTGTAAAACATGTGTCCAGCATCATTTCTAAAATCCAGAAATTCATTGCACCCATACATAACAGTATTTAAAATCAAAGATACATTTATGCATGCATTACAATTTATAAATCAAAGTCCACTCACAAACCTGTTCAAGCAAGCTCAATCCCGAACTGTACGCTCCCCTGAAGTTCTTGGAGCAGTATCGCCTGTGCTAGCCGGAAAATGGATCGGAAGGTCCGAAACTTCCTATCCTCGGTTCGGCTTCCACCGTGGTCCTCTCCTTCGATGGTTGGTACGGTTGTGATCGTGGGAAGGAGTAGAATACGATTAGTTGATCAAAACTGGAAGTTGGAGCCTTGAAATCAAAGTTGACTTTGTGGGTTTTTGGATGATTTTTGCACGGGTTCGGTTTGATGGTTTGTGTATGTTTGTCCCAGAGAGAAAGAAGGAGATGAAGATGAAATGAAGATGAGGATGAGGTGGATCAGATAATATCTGATTCGGGGGTTAAAAATATCTACCCCAAGTCAAAAATTACCAAAATGCCCTTGCACATCTAGACCCATAACTTTCGTCCACGAACTCCGTTTTCCGCGTGCCGCCTGTCTACGAACTCGTGAGTTCGAGACCTACGCAACGGTATCCAAAACACCACCAAAAGTGTCTCGAAACAAAATTTGACTTCCATGCCCTTTACTGACCAAGGGTAAAATCGTCATTTTACATAAATAATTTACTTAAATCCAATAATTGAAATTCCGGGTTGTTACAATCTACCCCCCTTAAGAAATTTCGTCCTCGAAATTCAACTCTACCCTTGGAACAAATAAGGATACTGCGCCCGCATTAGTTCCTCAGTTTCCCACGTGGCTTCCTCCACGTTATGATTCCTCCACAACACTTTAACTAGAGGAATACTCTTTCTGCGCAATACCTTCTCTTTCCAATCCAAAATTTGCACCGGTTGCTCCTCAAAGGTCAAATCATCCTTCAGCTCAAGTGGCTGCTCTCCCAATATGTGAGATTCATCAAACAGATATTTCCGGAGCAAAGATACATGAAAAACATTATGAACTCTGGATAATTCCGATAGTAAAGCAAGACGATATGCCACTGGTCCTATCCTCTCCAAAATCTCATACGGACCAATGTAGCGAGGACTCAGTTTTCCTCTTCTACCAAAACGTACCACTCCCTTCCAAGGAGATAGTTTCAAGAACACCCAATCACCTACCTCAAACTCAAGGTCTCTGGTTCTACGGTCTGCATAGCTCTTCTAGCGATCCTGAGCTGTCTTCAACCTTTCTCTGATGATCCTTATTTTTTCCTCAGTCGTATCAACCAACTCTGGTGTTAACAGTTTCCTTTCACCCACTTCGTTCCAGCATAATGGTGTCCTGCACTACCTCCCATACAGTGTCTCGAAAGGAGACATCCCAATACTCGACTGATAACTATTATTATAAGCAAATTCCATCAGAGCCAGGTGTGAATCCCAGTTCCCTTTAAACTGTAGTACACAAGCTCTCATCATATCCTCCAAAACCTGGATTGTCCTCTCAGACTGACCATCCGTCTGAGGATGAAAAGCTGTACTAAAATGCAAGGTAGTGCCAAAAGCCTTGTGCAAACTCCGCCAAAACCTGGAGGTAAATCTAGGATCTCTGTCCGAAACAATGGACTCTGGAGTCCCATGTAGCCGTATGATCTCATCAATGAACAATTTAGCATACCGACTCATCCGAAAATCTTCCCGCACTAGCAAGAAATGTGCAGACTTCGTGAGTCTATCAACAATTACCCATATCCCATCATGTCCCTTCTGTGCCCTTGGAAGTTTATACACAAAATCCATCGTAATGTGATCCCACTTCCATTCCGAAATAGGTAATGGTTGAAGTGCCCCATATGGTTTCTGCCTCTCTGCTTTCACTTGCTGACACGTCAGGCATCTACTCACAAACTCAGCAATTTCCCTTTTCATCCCAGTCCACCAATAGTATTTCCTTAGGGTATGATACATCTTGGTACCTCCTGGATGCATAGCGTAAGCCGAACTATGAGCCTCATCAAGAATTTCCCTCTTTAGCTCCAACTCATTCGGTACGCACAACAGGCCATCCCTAACCAAGGCTCCATCATCCCTAAGCGCATAGTCCTGCCTGTTTCCAGCCTCCAACTCCATCCTGATAATGCACAATGTAGGATCCTGGAGTTGAGCCTCAATAATCTGATCAATCAGAACAGGCCTCACATGGAAACTAGCCAATAAAGCCCCCTGGCTATCCATGTCCAATACTATCCATGCTCTACGGAACTCTACCAGTAACGGTAGGTAGACTGTATGCAAATGGGCCAAAGAACCCATGGATTTCCTGCTCAATGCATCCGCCACAACATTGGCTTTCCCTGGATGGTACTCTATAGTACAATCATAATCCTTTATTAGCTCAAGCCATCTTCTCTGCCTCTGATTCAGGTCCTTTTGGATGAACAAGTACTTTAAACTCTTATGGTCGGTGAAGATCCGACACGTCTCCCCGTACAAATAATGTCGCCAGATTTTCAATGCATGCACCACTGCAGCTTACTCCAAATCATGTGTGGGGTAATTCAACTCATGGGGTTTAAGTTGTCTAGAAGCATACGCTATCACCTTCCCATGCTGCATCAACACACAACCTATACCCCGCAATGAGGCATCACTATACACCTCGAATCCCCCAGTATCATCAGGAAGGGTTAATACTGGAGCAGAAGTCAACCTCCTCTTCAGCTCCTGAAATCCCTGTTCACAATCAGCTCCCCAGTCAAACTTGACTCATTTCCTCGTCAACCGAGTCAACGGCCCTGCTATCGTAGAAAATCCTTCTACAAACCGTCGATAATATCCTACCAAACCCAGAAAACTCCTACCTCTGTCACTGTCCTCGGTTGCTCCCAGTTTGCCACTGCCTCAACCTTTTGGGGATCTGCACTGATACCCTCAGCCGAAATCACATGACCTAAGAATCCAACTTCGGTCAACCAAAACTGGCATTTACTGAACTTGGCAAACAAATGCTTTTTCCTAAGCATATTCAGCACCAACCTTAAGTGTTTCTCATGTGCCTTAGCACTCCTCGAATACACCAAGATGTCATCGATGAACACAATCACAAACCGATCCAAATACTTTTGGAACACCCTGTTCATCAAATCCATAAATGCTGCTGGGGCATTAGTCAACCCGAAAGGCATCACCAGGGACTCATAATGACCATAACAAGTCCTGAAAGCTGTTTTCTCAACATCCCCTTCTCTGATCCTCAACTGATGGTGAACTCAATCTACCGGTGAGGTGGCAATCCCGGAAGATCATCTGGAAACACATCAGAGAACTCACTCACCGCTGGAATATCCTCCACTCTCATCAGAGTATCCCGAGAGACACATGAGCCAAATAACCCTCACAACCTTTCCACAACAATTTCTCAGCGGTTAAAGCTGATATCACTCCACAGGGTAGTACCCTACGATCTTCCCTGAATGTAAGTTCCGGTAAACCTGGACTCCGGAAATCCACTCTCTTGTCATAACAATCAATAGAGGCATGGTGCATAGTCAACCAATCCATCCCCAGAATCACATCAAAATCAAAAATATCTAAGGGGATTAAATCTGCCTCTAATGCATGACCTTCCACTAACACTGGACAACTACGATTTGTACCAGTACGTCCTCAAGAACCCCCATTAGGTTGGTTACAGAAGCGTTAGCCAACCTGACACATAGGTGCGTGGGCTTGAGTGCGCCTAGGTTGAGTGACCTGTAAATGTGGAATGGCATGATGTTCACTGATGCTCCCGTGTCACAAAGGCAATGTTCGAATCTTTTTGACTGAATGACACATGGAAGGGATGGCGGCCCAGGATCATTGGCCTTAAGGGGCATGCGCAAAAGGGCAGCCGAGCAGGCCATAGGGATGTCAATGGTGTCCGTGGAGCTAAAACCACGCTTTCCTGCAACTAAGTCCTTGATCAGCTTTGCAAAGATAGGCATGTGCTTGACAATTTTATGGAAAGGCAGTGTGATCTGAAGCTTCTGCAACATGCTGATGATGCATGAAGTATAGTAGCACAGCAAGAGTCGATCCCTCGAGGACTTGTATCAACGTTATGATCAATTTAGTTCAGATTTGTTAACTTAAATAAAAACACACACACACACACAGGGGGGGGGGGGTGTGGTTTATGATGTGATAACTGAAATTTAAAGACAAGTAAATCAAAGTGCAGAAAATAACAATGCAAGAATGAAAAGTTGTTAACTAAGGCGAATTAAGGCTTACTATCCACTCTAACCAATTATAGCTCTTAACCAAATTTCCTTGACCTAATTACTATGCATTTTCTGAATTAGGTGCCCGTGCCTAGGACCTGGCGTTGGTTCACTAGACACATCTTATTCCCTCTTACTTAGCATGTTCTAAACAGGGCATATGCCTAGAACCTCTATCACCTACCTTTTAAGATGATGCATGAAGTTTAAAGAGAATTTAATGACACCACATTAGCCTAGCAAAGTGGCATGCAATCCTAGGTCGTTATGAGTTAAGATTACAAGTAAGAATACTTTCGAGGCTCCAAATCACAATTTGATATGACGGTCACTCAAGCAATTACATCTATAATTATATGCAAACAAGGTAGCTAATCTTATAGGCATAAATTAAGTTCATTAAGCATAGTAATCCAACTTATTCAGCATGCATAGCAATCATAATCAAGAGCCAGAAATCCAATCAACAAGCTAACATGGCTAGGGCTTCAAGCAGCCCCAATCCTAATGACTACTCACACATAACTGAAATAAACACAAGTATAATTGAATTCATAAGTAAATTACAATAATGAAAATAAGGGTACAGAAGAGATTGTTAAGAACAGGTACAGCAGAAGACACGGCAGAGCCTTCTTCTCCAAGCTCCACGTCCAATAATCTATGTGAAAGATTATCTCCCAAAATATGGTCCCTAATTCTCTAGAAAACCAAAACGGAACTCTGTGGCTCAGGTCTCTGTTTTCCCAGAAACAAAAACGCCCCCAATCCTCTATCTGATTCTCCTTTTTATAGACAAGGGAAAACCTTGTTCTATAAGGATTGGTATAACCTTGTTCTATACAGATTGGTAAAACCATGTCCTATAGGAATAGGGAAAGTTATTTTACTTTTAATTAATTACAAAGTCTTTTAAAATCTATTCGAACCAATCAGAGCACGGCCGGGAGTGTGAATGCAGGCTGGCAAGTGGGAACGCAAGCTGGCCAAACTTGGATTTTTGACTGTCTTCGTAATCAGGATCTGGGACCGCGCTTTTGAAGTACATTAGGAGTATAATAGAAGCGCATCGTTGTTCAGGCTTGGCGCAAATGTTGTCAGGCTTAGCGCAGAGGGAGAACCTCTGATCCACCGCTGGCGGAACAGGGACCCCGGGCTTAGGCGCACATCTGGACTCGGATGGGAGTTCTTGGGACATGTCCTCGACCTGCCTCGGTGCGACCTTGGCACTTCTAGGACCTGACCCTGATGTCATGAAACACAAGTTTGGGACCCGGAGGGCCTGATATGAGGTACTTGGCCAGTGGCCCAAAATAGGCGCACTGGCGCACTCAGGACCCCGTTGAGGACCTGATATTGAAATGAGGACATCTCCTTCATCTGGACTCCGATTTGAGTCATTCTTTTTGCGTTCTTTCCAGATTTTACCTATCTTTCTAACTCTGCACAAGTCTCACAAGATTGATCATTTTCTACTATTGATGGCACGAAATCATTCAAAAGACATGTAAGAGAGGCATATAAAGACCTCAAAATGATGCATAAATAACGACTGATCAATAAGCACACTTGAAGAGCGCAGTTAAAACGGAGAGTTATATGGTGCGTTCAGGAAGGATGAACTGTTCCCGAAATGAATCTATTGATTCTTTCCAAATTTATTGGATCGTAGGTGTGATGATTTATTTTATGGGTGAGGTCTCTGGTTCAAGTCCAAGATGGCCTAGCTGCCCCACAGAAAAGAATAGAAGCATTTGACTCCTTCACACATGCTCCACTTGGCCCTGGAGATATAGATAAGTTGGTAGAGCTCCACTCTTGAAATTGGGTCATTGCAATTACGAATTAGATGTCTAATTGTACATGCAGTAATGATAGTATCTTGTACTTGAATCGGTAGCTCACTTTTACTAAGTAATGGGGAAAAGGATCGAAAGATGCTACTGAGACAAAGATGCATGGGATGTCAAGAACGTAGATCATGAGGTAGGATGGGCAGTTGGTCAGATCTATTATGGATCGTACATGGACGGTAGTTGGAGTCGCGGCCCTCCTAGGGTTGCCTTATGGTATCCCTAGCTAAGAGGATCAAGTTGGCCCTTGTGAACAGCTTGATTCACTATCTCTCTTCAACCCTTTGAGCAAAATACGACAAAAGGAAGAAAAACCCATGGACCAGCCCCATCGTCTCCACCCCATATAGGAACTACGAGATCACCCAAGAACGCCATCGGCATCTAGAGGTCGCTTACCTATCATAGATCCCTGTTCAATAAGTAGACTGGATTATCTTTCCATTTTCAAGTTGGGCAGTAAGGTTCTGAGAAGGACAATCACTCATTCTTAAAACCAACATAATATATATATATATATATATATATATATATATATATATATATATATATATATAATAAAGAGTAAGATATTTTTTTCTCACTTGATGAATTTTATGTAAAGTGATTGAGTAAAGTGATTAGAGTGGTCAGGGTTAGCATTCCTCAACCAAGAAGATAAGAATTGGTCGGGCACACACCATATCATAATTAAATGAACAAGTGTTTGTTGGATGTGATTCCAATCTGGATTTGATTTCCTAGTCAATTAAGATATTTATTTGATTTTGATTTGGGATTTCATTATGAATTCAACTAGAAATCTTAGATTACTTGCATAGTATATACAAATATAAGATAAGAGGATTTCTTAAGCGGTAGTGTATAGATGACTTACATTCTAAAGCATAAAGATACCGTATTGAGTCTAGGATTTGAAGCGCATATAAGCCGAGGTCCCTTGTCATCCGGACATCACGACAAACAGAATCACTACCCCATTTAGCATTGTGTTAAGATCCGGCATTGAGAAGAAGATGTTTGGCACCTCTTCTGTGTGACTAGTCATATATACGTACCTCCACTACCGGATGCCATCAAGAGGAGTGTGTGTGTGTCTATATATTATGTCCTTACTCAGACGACTAGTCATCCCTTTACAGCACCAGATTCCATCGGCTCGTAGTCCAAGTTCATCAGTTCAGTTGATCTAATGGCCATTCAACATATGTTCATCATGTCTCCTTAATCATATCGATATATGAAAAGGGAGAAGTTGAATTTGGTTAAATTTTCCTTAATTCCAGAAATCTCCTTACTTAACCAAGTTTTATAATAGAAAACAATTTAATAATTAAGGACAAAATAGTAAAACAAAATTCAAAAAAATTAAAAGAAAATCTGAATGGATAACACTACTAGGAATAGTATGTTGCCTTACGAATGTAGATATTGGTCGGGCAAAATTCGATCAATGCGCAGCGTTTTGTTGGGGATATTGTCCGACAAAAAATTCATCGAGCAGGTAAATTTGTCGCGTAAAAATTTAGCTCTTAATCTTCCAGACTTTGTCCGACGAAAATTATTAGTTGTCGGGCAAGAAAAATCCGCCAATGTTTGCTCGACAAATAATTGTGTCGGGGTAAAGCTTTGTTTGTCCGACAAAGTCTATGCGTTAATCACTTGAAAAATTTGTCTCAGAAAAAGATAAATTATTTTGTGAAAAAATAAAATAAAAATTTAGGCTGTATTCAGAATTATGTATTGCATAGTCACTTAAACGGCATGCAGCGAGGCTAGTAAACTTTAAAATTAAAATGTTGACCATAAAGGGCAACTCCTTAAATATGTATATTATGAGATGGCCATAAACCACGCATGACGAATGCATGCAGCTATTGTAGTTGTACTATATATATATTAATCATAGTAAAGGCTCGGTCGCTAAAACCTAACAGATGAATTAATGCGGGCTTTTATGGTGGGTGAAATGTAATTTTGAGGTACGTCTGCTTGTGGTTGTGGATGGCTTCTTGACTCGATCGTCAGTTTGTGTTCCCAACATTGAAACAGATATGATATATGGCAATAGATACTTTATCGATCAACTACTTACCCAATTATTTAATGATCGATGACCTGCTAGCTGATGATCGACCTACACTTTCTATTCGGAAGTTGGACCTACTTAATTCATGCTTTGGAACTCAATGAATTCTACCAAAATCATGCCTTCCCAATAAATTAAATAACAATTTTCTAAAAGTTTCCGTCTAAGGCGCCTACGCTCTGGGTAGACTTCTGCTGTCCCGATTTTAGAAAATTCACCTAATTAAATGTCTCAGGTACTTAAGCGACCGACGCTAGGCTAGAAATGGTGAATAGTTATACGAAAATATTTTATTTTATTAGTGTTTTTTATTTTTATTTTTTGAATTAAAATTTTTAGGTTTAAATTTCATCAAAATTCTCAACATTTTATCTCAATTTCCATTTTTTTTGTATATCATCTTTATGTTTATAAATATTGTAGAATTTTCATTTCTCACATTTATATTTATGAATATAATTATTTTATCTATGAAAGTGTACTAATTATTTTACAATTATTTAAAATTACTCAATATATTATTAACTTTTTAATAATTTTAATAATAAAAAAGAAATCGACCTCAGCCCTGCCTAGGCCTCTAGATGCTAAGTCCCATGCTGCCGCTGGATCACCATATTATTTTGTTTCTAACTGTTAAATATTTGAATGAGGATATATATACGTACCTTCAATTGTATGGACAAAAGAGGCAGTGAGATTGGCTGTGAAAGTTTGACGAGTGAGATTGGTGTTGGAGGATGAGCTGATCCTGAGGAAGTAGTTGAATAAATAATCGTTTCCACCAGTTCCAATCACAAACAAGTAATTTGGAAGAGATTGGGAGCCCCTTTTGAACCCTAGTTGGGCTTTCAACTCTGGCAACCTTATCTTCTCGAAGTTTCTGATTTGTTGCTTAAGATTCATCACATGCCCCTGACATTCACATGCATATATATATATATATATATATATATATATCCATATGTATATTAGTTAATATCACATGTATCAACTCTTTCCACCCCTTTGGAAATTGGCTTTAATTATAACATGACATGTCCTTTTTGCAAAAAAAAAAATGGAATTATTGATATTGATTAGGAATGTATGTAATTGAGGAGAGATATATAGAACAAATAAAAAGTGAATATTAAAATAAGTTTAATTAGTGATGATAATGACGCTGCACGTACCGCTGTGGAGCCAGTATCGTCTAGTATGCCAGAAGCAGCAGAAGCAAAGTTGACACCATGAAGAATTTTGGTCGGTTTAGTTTTGGGGTCGGCAAAAGCTGGAATGAAAGAAGGCAGCTTAAGTTGCTCACCAAGAAGGTCGATCACATTTTTCCCATTTGTAAACCTTTCAGAAGGCCCAAGAGGAAAGTCAATTCCGTAGGGCAAGTAATCAGCTTTGGCCACTGAGTCTGCTAGCCAGTTGTTGTTGCCATTGTCAACCAGGGAGCTTCCGAACACAAACATGCCTTTGATTTTGATCGCATCTTCATGGCAACAGCAGGGAGCAAATAATAAGCAACCAAGGAGGATCAGATTCAGATTACTCATTATCATGTTCAGAGATGATGATGACGATGATCTTCCAATTGCTCCCAGCCAGCGGTGTTGCTAACTTGCTATAGACATGTATGAAGTCCGCTTCGTTTGGTTTGGTTTGGTTCAATCACTTCTTGTATACAAATCCTTATTCAGCTACTTCAACTATTTAATGCCACTACAAGAAAAACATGCTTGCCCGGCGAAACAGATTCGTCCAGCAAAGGTCAAATTTCGTCGGGCAACATTAAACCCGACGAACTTTCATTGGGCAACGTTCGTCGGGCCACCGCCGTCTGGCTTGATGTCAGTTAACGAAAACAGTGAATTTATCGAGCAATTCCAAGCTTGCCCGACGAATCCATTCGTCGCCTATGATTTGTCAAGCAATTCCAAAAGTCAACAATTTTTGCCTGACGGACACCTTTTGCCGGGTAAAGTTATAGAAATTCGGCAGTTGTGCACTGAATTGTCTTACTTTGCCCGACGAACGTGATTGTTCGTCGAGCAAAATCTTAATATTTAAAAAATTAATTTTAATAATTTAATTAATTAAATAAATATATATAATTAAAATAAAAATATTTTAAATAAATACAATTAAAATAATAAAACGAATCAAATTAAAATAAAAAAAATATTTATAAAAATTAATGTTATATAAGTTTTTACATGATTAAAACTAAAGTAATGTTTCACATATTAAGTTCTACTAACAACTCGGCGACGGGTCGGGGTGGTCGGGGTCTTGGGTGGGCAATTGGACCGGAGACTGAGGCAGTGACAGAAGCTCATCCAGCCCACGCTCACCCAAGCGGTCAGGCACCTTGGTGAGGGCGGCCTTGATCTCCACATTTTGGGCATGGATCTGTGCGTTTTGGGCCTGGAGGGTCTTGAAGTTTCTCTTGAGCTCCGACATCTCCTCGGGATTTGCTCCCCGGGAAGAACTCGAAGTGCGACGGAAGACATTCCGAACTATCCCGTCGCCCGCCCCTCGGACGATCTTCCCTGGACGCCTACCAAGTCGTCGCTCCAAGATGGCAATCGACCTCTCAGGATCCGGTAGATGCTGCTCCAACGACACGACGGGATGTTGTTGCGTCAGCTCAACCCGTGTCTACTGGACGTCTTGCTCCATCGCCGCCTACAAATTCGAATAAATATTAATTAGAAATATAATTATCAAATTAAAAATTAATGTTTAATCTGCAAAAAATAAACTTACGTGAATATTGTCAGCCTCCTAGTTAACCAGACCAGCGTACATTTGCCCCTAGGCATCCACCTCCGGGTATTGCGACCTGGCGTTGCGACGATCCTCCTACTGCGCCGATAAGGGTCGCGACCCTCCGTGGTGGTTGAATTTCTTCGCTCCCCGGTTTTAAAGGGGGCTCAAAAGTCAATTTTTTTTTAGACATATTTTACAATTTTTCGGGTAGCGTTGCGTAGGTCTCGGACTCACGAGTTCGTAAACAAGCGGCATACGGAAAACGGAGTTTGTGCGAGCGAGTTACGGGTCTAGATTATTCAGGGGCCTTTTGGTAATTTACCATGGGTAGCTATTTTACGCAGACTTCATGAGAAATTTTTCTGTTTATCTCTATCTATGCACATCAAACCCGTGACACCAACACCGACTAAACCCACACCTAACCCAAAACCTTCGAAATTTGAAGTCCAAATCAAGGCAAGCTTGGCCTAGTTGGTTAAATCCATCAGCTTCTACACCTTCCCGCGATCAAAACCATACCCACCATCAAAGGAGGCAACCGCAGGAGACACCGAACCGAGGATGTTTCGTGTTTAGAGGTCATTTTTGACTTCATGGGTTCGAGTAGATGGATTTAGACATAAAATTCGTAAAAAACGGTGGAGTTTTGAGAAGGTTACGAAAACTTCAAGGTCGGCCGGCAATGAAGTTTTTCAGCGACGGCGGACGGCGGCGCAATCGTCTCCTCCGGAGAGTCTCAGTGAAACTCTGACGACTGAGTCGGTTAGAGGTGTTGACGTGGCATGCCACGTGGAGGCCATCTAGCAGCCATGTGGGTGTCACCGGGTGGCTGAGTCACCATGCACGTGAGGCACTATGTAGGCGCGTGAGGCACTGTACAGGCGCGTGAGGGCGCGTGAGACACTATAGCCAGCGCGTGGCAGAACTGCCGGTCTTCTGTCGGCGCGTGGCGACGCGTGGGATCGATTCTTTGGTCACGGCGACGCGTGTGGACAAGGTCTCGACGTTCCGGACCTATTGGCACAGGTTCCGGATTAATTGGACGTCGTTTAAGGGTAGTTTTGGGCGTATGAAATGGCTACGTTTTTAGTGTGATGCGATCGGACTTCTCGGGGTCTAGGGAGTTTAAATGTAGGGTTTTAATTATCGTTACTAATCCCGATTGTTGCTTTTGATAGGCGATAATGATCCGGGAACTTCAGAGGAGCGTACGACTCGGGATTGAGCTATCGGTGAGTGGACTTTGGTTTATAAATTATAATGCATGCATAAAGGTAAATTGAAATTAAATATTGTTATGTATTGTTTTTGGTATATTTCTGGAATTTAGAAATTGTGCTACTAAATGATGATTTGACATGTGTTTTCAATATTACAGTGGAAACAATGTTTTGGGATGTGGCCTGGTTTTATGGACTCTGTTATTAAATGATTTTGACTTGATAGATTTTGAGTCCATGAGTTTTAAGTGTAGACCCGGATGTGTGATTTTCTTGGATTTGGGCATAGACCCGGCTTTTCAATGAATTTGGCTTAGGTCAAGAAACAAGGATTTCAAAACATGGATTTTGGTTTTGACTGATTTACTGTCCTTGAGGATCAATGTTTTCTCCGACTGGCATCGAGAGATTTTTCTCCGTCAGATCGTTGAGGGTTCTCCGACGCTGGTGTCGAGGGGTATTTTCTCCACCGGGTCGTTGAGGTTGTCTATGCATAGTACATGTTTCTGCACAACTCGAGGTATTCAGGTGTGTGGAGGGTATCGAGCTATGGCTCGGGATTTCATTCGGGAGCAGTGGGATATGTTTTAATATATTTTGGGTCCACGTTGGTTTACATGATTTTAAACTCCTTTGATGAGGATTTTCAAAACAGGGTTGTGGACCACATCATGTTTTCATTACACGGATTTTCGTCTGTCCCACCGATGTTTTACCAAAAATAATGGATTTTCCGGTATGTTTTCGGGTTATCCTTATGGATTTGTTGAAAATGAATTTTATCTTATGCATGCATGATTTTATTCGTGGAGGGGGGAAAATGTATGTTTTCCTCGAAAACTGGTTTTAAAAGATTATTTTTGTCCATTCACATTTTTTCGTGTTTTAAATCCCCTCCAAGCTGTTGAGTTGATGTGGGGAAATCTAGAAGCGGAGGCATTACATGTTCAGCTGCGCGTTTACCAAGACTACCGAGTAGGATATTTATTTATGTATTTACTTATCCTAGCTAGATGCTCTGATAAATATTTTGGACTGATTGTAAAATTGGGGTTACATCGTTGGATGATTGATTTTATTGGAATTTGGAGTGTTATTTGATCATTCGTCTGATAGGTGGAAGATGGTTAACAAGTCCTTAAGGGTAGATTCTGCCAGATTTTTTGGCAGAATTCTCATAATATTTTTGCAAGGGCTCAAGGGTATTTTTGGGAATTTCTTTAAGTTGTCACACGGGAGCAGTGTTTTTCCTTGGTTTCGAGGTGAAATTCGGGAAGGGTCCTGTTAACTTGGTATCAGAGCACTACGTTTTGAATTCCTGTAGACCGTACACCTAGCGTACATCTGATTGTGGTATTGTTGGTGTATGTTTCTTTTTAGTGTAATGCCTCCGAGATGCGAGCCCCGTCAGCGGCCTGGAAATAGTGAGGACACACATGAACCCATAGGAGAGCCGAATTTGAGGCAGACCCTGGATCAATTAGGTCGAACTTTGACTACGGTACTTCAGGGTAGGGCTACTACTGAAGTGTCTGACATTGAGCGAGCCCAAAGGTTGGGGGCGACAGTATTTACGGGCGAGTTAGGCCTAGTTAATGCGGATGAGTGGATTATTCATTTGGAACGAGTGTTTGCTGTTATGAGGTGCCCTCCGGAGGATAGGGTGCAGTTAGCCAGATTTCTTTTGGGTGGTTATGCATACCGTTGGTGGCATGCTTTGCAGCGGACAGGCTGGGATGTCCGTACCTTTACTTGGGAAACTTTCCGGGAGCGCTTCCTTGAGCAGTTTTATCGCCGTTTATACCGAGACGCCAGAGAGGGTGAGTTCATGCAGTTACAATAGGGGGACATGACGGTGGCATTGTATGAACATAAAATTTTTGAGTTGTCACGTTTTGTACCGACTCTTGTAGGAACTGAGATGGACAAGTGCCGAAGGTTTGAGTATGTACTGCAGAATGAGGTTCGAGTAGCAGTTGTTGTGGCACATTTGTCTTTCAGGGCTTTTTCAGACGCTGCTACCAAAGTAGAGTTGAGTTTGTCAGCTCATCAGCAGTTCAGTGGTTCCAGGTGACGCTGGGATCACTGGAGTTTTGGAGCCTCTAGTCAAGGACTAGCGAAGAGTGGCAGTTCCAGTTCTGGATCTTCTGGGGGTGCAGGATCTGGAGTAGGCAGTAGTAAGGGACAACAGTTATCCACTCAATCTAGTGGGACTTCAGTACAGTCGACCGGGAGACAGAGTGACAGACCCGCACGACCGGGTGACATCAGTTATTACTTTTGTGGGGAGATCGGTCATTTTAAGAGAGATTGTCCACAACGTCGTTTGGGCAGTAATTCCTTGGGCTGAGATGCTGTTGAACTGAGTTAGAGAGTAGAGCAAACATCTAGTATTGCAGTAGGGAGCTAGATCCAGTCCAGTGGGGCCAGCAGGGCTAGAGGGAGACAAGGGGGGCGTGGTTGATCTTCTGGTGCACAGGCCCGAGTTTTTGCTATGACTCAGCAGGAGGCTCGAGCAGCACCAGAGGTGGTTACTGGTAAGTTATCTATTTTTAATCATGATGATCGTGCTTTGTTAGATCCCGGGGCTACATATTCTTTTATTTCTCGGGGTTTACACTTTTTGCTGATAGAGAATTATCCCTGATTGGTTGGGACAAGGGTATTGCACCCCTACTGGAGATATGTTAGTGGCGAACCTCATGATTCGCAGTTGTTCGATAGTAGTGGAAGGTCATGAGTTAGAGGCATATTTAATCCCCTTATACATTTATGATTTCTGTAACGACCCGGACCAGAAATTAAACTATTTTGAGGATTGGACAATTTTACCCTCAGTTTTGGACGGGTTCGGGAGTCACTTTTTGACTGGCAAGACTTTTGGGAAATTTTCTAAAGTCGTTGCGTAGGTCTCGAACTCACGAGTTCGTAGACAGGCGGCACGCGGAAAACGGAGACCCGGTGAGTTCGTTACGGGTCTAGAAGCTTCAGGGGCAGTTTGGTAATTTTGGAGAAGTTGGAACTATATAATAGATATTTTCTCTCTCCTCGGTAGATTGGTCAGTATGGTCCCTCTCTCTCCTACCCGAAAACCCCCCCCACCCCCCCCCCCCCCCCCCCCGTGTGAACACAAAGCTTGATTTTCATCGGACGGATTTCGATCCGAGTTGAGTGAAACCAAGGTCGGGAGGATCATCCCCGGGACCCCACGAGCATTTTGGGGTAGATATTGGAGCGGGAGCACCGCCGTAGGCAACGGACGGAGGAGGGAGGTGAACCGAAACTTCTCGGCCGTTTTCCGGCCAAACCAAGTACGATCTCGGAACTTTGACCTCATATTTGGATTCCTGGTGAAAAGTAGATAAATTTCCATGTATAGATCGTGAAAAACGGTTAAGAAATGAAGAAGTTAGAAAACTGGTAGTTTCGGCCGGAAATGGGGGATTCCGGCGAACCAGACGGCGGCGGAGGTGGCGGTCCGGTCATCTTCTCCGGCCAGCCTTCGGCGACGGTGACGGCATCCGGTCGTCTTCTCCGGCGAGTCACCGGTGACCGGTCGGGTCGAGTTGACCGGTCGGGTCGAGTTGAACCGGTCGGGTCGAGTTGAATCGGTCGAGTTGAGTGAACCGGTCAGGTCGAGTTGGACCGGGTCAGGTTGAGCCGGACCGGGTTGGACCGGTCCAGGCGCGTGAACACTGTAGTAGCGCGTGAACGGCGCGTGAGCGCACGTGGGCGCGTGTGCCGGCCTTCCGGCTGCGCGTGGCGGCGCGTGGGGCCGAGACTGAGGTCACGGCGGCGCGTGGGAACTAGTTTTCGACGTTCCGAATCTGTTGGTACAGGTTTGAGGTTGATCAGACATCGTTTAGAGGTTGTTTTGGGCAATCCCAGCGGTAATAGCTGACCGTATTAGCGGGTTTTGAGCTCGGGAAGTCCAGGTAGTTGGGACATTATTGTACATGTGTTGCTTGGGCTAGAGCGTCCATGACTTAAGGGTTGGTTGATGTATATTAGTGGACTATTGTTTATAAACTGTAATGCATGCATCAATGTATCTTTGTTTACATATTGTTATGTATTGTTGTAACGACCCGGACCAGAAATTAAACTATTTTGAGGATTGGACAATTTTACCCACAGTTTTGGACGGGTTCGGGAGTCACTTTTTGACTGGCAAGACTTTTGGGAAATTTTCTAAAGTCGTTGCGTAGGTCTCGAACTCACGAGTTCGTAGACAGGCGGCACGCGGAAAACGGAGACCCGGTGAGTTCGTTACGGGTCTAGAAGCTTCAGGGGCAGTTTGGTAATTTTGGAGAAGTTGGAACTATATAATAGATATTTTCTCTCTCCTCGGCAGATGGGTCAGTATGGTCCCTCTCTCTCCTACCCGAAAACCCCCCCCCCGGTGTGAACACAAAAAGCTTGATCTTCATCGGACGGATTTCGATCCGAGTTGAGTGAAACCAAGGTCGGGAGGATCATCCCCGGGACCCCACGAGCATTTTGGGGTAGATATTGGAGCGGGAGCACCGCCGTAGGCGACGGACGGAGGAGGGAGGTGAACCAAAACTTCTCGGCCGTTTTCCGGCCAAACCAGGTACGATCTCGGAACTTTAACCTCATATTTGGATTCCTGGTGGAGAGTAGATAAATTTCCATGTATAGATCATGAAAAACGGTTAAGAAATGAAGAAGTTAGAAAATTGGTAGTTTCGGCCGGAAATGGGGGATTCCGGCGAACCAGACGGCGGCGGAGGTGGCGGTCCGGTCATCTTCTCCGGCCAGCCTCCGGCGACGGTGACGGCGTCCGGTCGTCTTCTCCGGCGAGTCACCGGTGACCGGTCGGGTCGAGTTGAACCGGTCGGGTTGAGTGAACCGGTCGGGTCGAGTTGGACCGGGTCAGGTTGAGCCGGACCGGGTTGGACCGGTCCAGGCGCGTGAACACTGTAGTAGCGCGTGACCGGCGCGTGAGCGCGCGTGGGTGCGTGAGCCGACCTTCCGGCGGCGCGTGGCGGCGCGTGGGGCCGAGACTGAGGTCACGGCGGCGCGTGGGAACTAGTTTTCGACGTTCCGAATCTGTTGGTACAGGTTTGAGGTTGATCAGACGTCGTTTAGAGATTGTTTTGGGCAATCCCAGCGGTAATAGTTGACCGTATTACCGGGTTTTGAGCTCGGGAAGTCCAGGTAGTTGGGACATTATTGTACATGTGTTGCTTGGGCTAGAGCGTCTATGAATTAAGGGTTGGTTGATGTATATTAGTGGACTATTGTTTATAAGCTGTAATGCATGCATCAATGTATCTTTGTTTACATATTGTTATGTATTGTTGCAATGATTCCTGGAATTATGATATGATATGATATGATAGTCGAGATATGCCGACTGATATGATATGATAGTCGAGATATGCCGACTGATATGATATGATAGTCGAGATATGCCGACTGATATGATATGATAGTCGAGATATGCCGACTGATATGATAGTCGAGATATGCCGACTGATATGATATGATAGTCGAGATATGCCGACTGATATGATAGTCGAGATATGCCGACTGATATGATATGATAGTCGAGATATGCCGACTGATATGATATGATAGTCGAGATATGCCGACTGATATGATATGATAGTCGAGATATGCGGACTGATATGATATGATAGTCGAGATATGCCGACTGATGTGATATGATAGTCGAGATATGCCGACTGATATGATATGATAGTCGAGATATGCCGACTGATGTGATATGATAGTCGAGATATGCCGACTGATATGATATGATAGTCGAGATATGCCGACTGATGTGATATGATAGTCGAGATATGCCGACTGATATGATATGATAGTCGAGATATGCCGACTGATATGATATGATAGTCGAGATATGCCGACTGATATGATAGTCGAGATATGCCGACTGATATGATATGATAGTCGAGATATGCCGACTGATATGATATGATAGTCGAGATATGCCGACTGATATGATATGATAGTCGAGAGATGCCGACTGATATGATATGATAGTCGAGATATGCCGACTGATATGATATGATAGTCGAGATATGCCGACTGATATGATATGATAGTCGAGATATGCCGACTGATATGATATGATAGTCGAGATATGCCGACTGATATGATATGATAGTCGAGATATGCCGACTGATATGATATGATAGTCGAGATATGCCGACTGATATGATATGATAGTCGAGAGATGCCGACTGATATGTTATGATAGTCGAGAGATGCCGACTGATATGATATGATAGTCGAGATATATGCCGACTGATATGACAGGATAGTCGAGAGTTATGCCGACTGATATGTTATGGTAGCCGAAGGTTATACCGGCTGATGATACGATATGATAGCCGAGGATATATCCGGCTCTAATATGAAACAGACGACAATGGTCATGGGCTTAATCAACCTATGAAAATACTTCGTCAGCCGGGTCAGTGGGTAGGTGTGGGCGGTGACCCAGAGGGACGAATTATGGTTGGTTTACAAGTATTTGACTAGTCTGTTGTCTTGTGGTATTCCAGTAGAGAAGTCAGCAGTGTCTGACCTACTGACGTTTGGTGACATAGGGTATTCCTATTTGGACCACCACTATTCCGAGGTTTTGGTTTTGACCAGTATACTATCCTGCGTCTGACAGGTATGAGTGGTCAATAAGTACAGAGGTTCTGTCGGGAACTCTGTAAGGTTTAATAAAAATTATTCCAGAACAAAGGGTATTTCTGGTGTTGAAGTTTTGAAGTAAAGAGCTGTCAGATGGGATAAGGGTTCTTTCCGGGTTTCGAGGGAAAATTCGGGAAGGGTCCTTACAATTGTTGCAATGATTCATGGAATTTAGAAATGATTACTGGATTTATGTTTTTCCACTATTTCTGTTAAAGTGTGATTTGGTCATATTGAGGGAGGCCAGGACTCGGGACGAGGATCCGTTATTAGCGGTGAACCCGATGAACCTCCAGGATAAACACTGATATGATATGATACTATGCCGACTGATATGATATGATAGTCGAGATATGCCGACTATGCCGACTGATATGATATGATAGTCGAGAGATGCCGACTATGCCGACTGATATGATATGATAGTCGAGAGATGCCGACTATGCCGACTGATATGATATGATAGTCGAGAGATGCCGACTATGCCGGCTGATATGATATGATAGTCGAGATATGCCGACTATGCCGACTGATATGATATGATAGTCGAGATATGCCGACTATGCCGACTGATATGATATGATAGTCGAGAGATGCCGACTATGCCGACTGATATGATATGATAGTCGAGATATGCCGACTATGCCGACTGATATGATATGATAGTCGAGATATGCCGACTATGCCGACTGATATGATATGACAGTCGAGATATGCCGACTATGCCGACTGATATGATATGATAGTCGAGATATGCCGACTATGCCGACTGATATGATAGTCGAGATATGCCGACTATGCCGACTGATATGATATGATAGTCGAGATATGCCGACTATGCCGACTGATATGATATGATAGTCGAGAGATGCCGACTATGCCGACTGATATGATATGATAGTCGAGATATGCCGACTATACCGACTGATATGATATGATAGTCGAGAGATGCCGACTGATATGATATGATAGACAAGATATGCCGACTATGCCGACTGATATGATATGATAGTCGAGATATGCCGACTATGCCGACTGATATGATATGATAGTCGAGATATGCCGACTATGCCGACTGATATGATATGATAGTCGAGATATGCAGACTATGCCGACTAATATGATATGATAGTCGAGAGATGCCGACTATGCCGACTGATATGATATGATAGTCGAGATATGCCGACTATGCCGACTGATATGATATGATAGTCGTGATATGCCGACTATGCCTACTGATATGTTATGATAGTCGAGAGATGCCGACTGATATGATATGATAATCGAGAGATGCCGACTATGTCGACTGATATGATATGATAGTCGAGATATGCCGACTATGCCGACTGATATGATAGGATAGTCGAGATATGCCGACTATGCCGACTGATATGATATGATAGTCGGGAGATGCCGACTAAGCCGACTGATATGATATGATAGTCGAGAGATGCCGACTTATATGATATGATAGTCGAGATATGCCGACTATGCCGACTGATATGATATGATAGTCGAGATATGCCGACTATGCCGACTGATATGATATGATAGTCGAGATATGCCGACTATGCCGACTGATATGATATGATAGTCGAGAGATGCCGACTATGCCGACTGATATGATATGATAGTCGAGATATGCCGACTATGCCGACTGATATGATATGATAGTCGAGATATGCCGACTATGCCGACTGATATGATATGATAGTCGAGATATGCCGACTATGCCGACTGATATGATATGATAGTCGAGATATGCCGACTATGCCGACTGATATGATATGATAGTCGAGAGATGCCGACTATGCCGGCTGATATGATATGATAGTCGAGATATGCCGACTATGCCGACTGATATGATATGATAGTCGAGATATGCCGACTATGCCGACTGATATGATATGATAGTCGAGAGATGCCGACTATGCCGGCTGATATGATATGATAGTCGAGATATGCCGACTATGCCGACTGATATGATATGATAGTCGAGAGATGCCGACTGATATGATATGATAGTCGAGATATGCCGACTATGCCGACTGATATGATATGATAGTCGAGATATGCCGACTATGCCAACTAATATGATATGATAGTCGAGAGATGCCGACTATGCCGACTGATATGATATGATAGTCGAGATATGCCGACTATGCCGACTGATATGATATGATAGTCGTGACATGCCGACTATGCCGACTGATATGTTATGATAGTCGAGAGATGCCGACTGATATGATATGATAGTCGAGAGATGCCGACTATGTCGACTGATGTGATATGATAGTCGAGATATGCCGACTGATATGATATGATAGTCGAGATATGCCGACTGATATGATATGATAGTCGAGATATGCCGACTGATATGATATGATAGTCGAGATATGCCGACTGATATGATATGATAGTCGAGATATGCCGACTGATATGATATGATAGTCGAGATATGCCGACTGATATGATATGATAGTCGAGATATGCCGACTGATATGATATGATAGTCGAGATATGCCGACTGATGTGATATGATAGTCGAGATATGCCGACTGATATGATATGATAGTCGAGATATGCCGACTGATGTGATATGATAGTCGAGATATGCCGACTGATATGATATGATAGTCGAGATATGCCGACTGATATGATATGATAGTCGAGATATGCCGACTGATATGATATGATAGTCGAGATATGCCGACTGATATGATATGATAGTCGAGATATGCCGACTGATATGATATGATAGTCGAGATATGCCGACTGATATGATATGATAGTCGAGATATGCCGACTGATATGATATGATAGTCGAGAGATGCCGACTGATATGTTATGATAGTCGAGAGATGCCGACTGATATGATATGATAGTCGAGATATATGCCGACTGATATGACAGGATAGTCGAGAGTTATGCCGACTGATATGTTATGGTAGCCGAAGGTTATACCGGCTGATGATACGATATGATAGCCGAGGATATATCCGGCTCTAATATGAAACAGACGACAATGGTCATGGGCTTAATCAACCTATGAAAATACTTCGTCAGCCGGGTCAGTGGGTAGGTGTGGGCGGTGACCCAGAGGGACGAATTATGGTTGGTTTACAAGTATTTGACTAGTCTGTTGTCTTGTGGTATTCCAGTAGAGAAGTCAGCAGTGTCTGACCTACTGACGTTTGGTGACATAGGGTATTCCTATTTGGACCACCACTATTCCGAGGTTTTGGTTTTGACCAGTATACTATCCTGCGTCTGACAGGTATGAGTGGTCAATAAGTACAGAGGTTCTGTCGGGAACTCTGTAAGGTTTAATAAAAATTATTCCAGAACAAAGGGTATTTCTGGTGTTGAAGTTTTGAAGTAAAGAGCTGTCAGATGGGATAAGGGTTCTTTCCGGGTTTCGAGGGAAAATTCGGGAAGGGTCCTTACAATTGTTGCAATGATTCATGGAATTTAGAAATGATTACTGGATTTATGTTTTTCCACTATTTCTGTTAAAGTGTGATTTGGTCATATTGAGGGAGGCCAGGACTCGGGACGAGGATCCGTTATTAGCGGTGAACCCGATGAACCTCCAGGATAAACACTGATATGATATGATACTATGCCGACTGATATGATATGATAGTCGAGATATGCCGACTATGCCGACTGATATGATATGATAGTCGAGAGATGCCGACTATGCCGACTGATATGATATGATAGTCGAGAGATGCCGACTATGCCGACTGATATGATATGATAGTCGAGAGATGCCGACTATGCCGGCTGATATGATATGATAGTCGAGATATGCCGACTATGCCGACTGATATGTTATGATAGTCGAGAGATGCCGACTGATATGATATGATAGTCGAGAGATGCCGACTATGCCGACTGATATGATATGATAGTCGAGATATGCCGACTATGCCGACTGATATGATATGATAGTCGAGATATGCCGACTATGCCGACTGATATGATATGATAGTCGAGATATGCCGACTATGCCGACTGATATGATATGATAGTCGAGATATGCCGACTATGCCGACTGATATGATATGATAGTCGAGATATGCCGACTATGCCGACTGATATGATAGTCGAGATATGCCGACTATGCCGACTGATATGATATGATAGTCGAGATATGCCGACTATGCCGACTGATATGATATGATAGTCGAGAGATGCCGACTATGCCGACTGATATGATATGATAGTCGAGATATGCCGACTATACCGACTGATATGATATGATAGTCGAGAGATGCCGACTGATATGATATGATAGTCAAGATATGCCGACTATGCCGACTGATATGATATGATAGTCGAGATATGCCGACTATGCCGACTGATATGATATGATAGTCGAGATATGCCGACTATGCCGACTGATATGATATGATAGTCGAGATATGCCGACTATGCCGACTAATATGATATGATAGTCAAGAGATGCCGACTATGCCGACTGATATGATATGATAGTCGAGATATGCCGACTATGCCGACTGATATGATACGATAGTCGTGATATGCCGACTATGCCGACTGATATGTTATGATAGTCGAGAGATGCCGACTGATATGATATGATAGTCGAGAGATGCCGACTATGCCAACTGATATGATATGATAGTCGAGATATGCCGACTATGCCGACTGATATGATATGATAGTCGAGATATGCCGACTATGCCGACTGATATGATATGATAGTCAAGAGATGCCGACTATGCCGACTGATATGATATGATAGTCGAGATATGCCGACTATGCCGACTGATATGATATGATAGTCGAGATATGCCGACTATGCCGACTGATATGATATGATAGTCGAGAGATGCCGACTATGCCGACTGATATGATATGATCGTCGAGATATGCCGACTATGCCGACTGATATGATATGATAGTCGAGATATGCCGACTGATATGATATGATAGTCGAGATATGCCGACTATGCCGACTGATATGATATGATAGTCGAGATATGCCGACTGATATGATATGATAGTCGAGATATGCCGACTATGCCGACTGATATGATATGATAGTCGAGATATGCCGACTATGCCGACTGATATGATATGATAGTCGAGATATGCCGACTATGCCGACTCATATGATATGATAGTCGAGATATGCCGACTATGCCGACTGATATGATATGATAGTCGAGAGATGCCGACTATGCCGACTGATATGATATGATAGTCGAGATATGCCGACTATGCCGACTGATATGATATGATAGTCGAGAGATGCCGACTGATATGATATGATAGTCGAGATGTGCCGACTATGCCGACTGATATGATATGATAGTCGAGATATGCCGACTATGCCGACTGATATGATATGATAGTCGAGATATGCCGACTATGCCGACTGATATGATATGATAGTCGAGATATGCCGACTATGCCGACTTATATGATATGATAGTCGAGAGATGCCGACTATGCCGACTGATATGATATGATAGTCGAGATATGCCGACTATGCCGACTGATATGATATGATAGTCGTGATATGCCGACTATGCCGACTGATATGTTATGATAGTCGAGAGATGCCGACTGATATGATATGATAATCGAGAGATGCCGACTATGTCGACTGATATGATATGATAGTCGAGATATGCCGACTCTGCCGACTGATATGATATGATAGTCGAGATATGCCGACTATGCCGACTGATATGATATGATAGTCGGGAGATGCCGACTAAGCCGACTGATATGATATGATAGTCGAGAGATGCCGACTTATATGATATGATAGTCGAGATATGCCGACTATGCCGACTGATATGATATGATAGTCGAGATATGCCGACTATGCCGACTGATATGATATGATAGTCGAGATATGCCGACTATGCCGACTGATATGATATGATAGTCGAGAGATGCCGACTATGCCCACTGATATGATATGATAGTTGAGATATGCCGACTATGCCGACTGATATGATATGATAGTCGAGATATGCCGACTATGCCGACTGATATGATATGATAGTCGAGATATGCCGACTATGCCGACTGATATGATATGATAGTCGAGAGATGCCGACTATGCCGGCTGATATGATATGATAGTCGAGATATGCCGACTATGCCGACTGATATGATATGATAGTCGAGATATGCCGACTATGCCGACTGATAAGATATGATAGTCGAGAGATGCCGACTATGCCGGCTGATATGATATGATAGTCGAGATATGCCGACTATGCCGACTGATATGATATGATAGTCGAGAGATGCCGACTGATATGATATGATAGTCGAGATATGCCGACTATGCCGACTGATATGATATGATAGTCGCGATATGCCGACTATGCCGACTGATATGATATGATAGTCGAGATATGCCGACTATGCCGGCTGATATGATATGATAGTCGAGATATGCCGACTATGCCGACTGATATGATATGATAGTCGAGATATGCCGACTATGCCGACTGATATGATATGATAGTCGAGAGATGCCGACTATGCCGGCTGATATGATATGATAGTCGAGATATGCCGACTATGCCGACTGATATGATATGATAGTCGAGAGATGCCGACTATGCCGACTGATATGATATGATAGTCGCGATATGCCGACTATGCCGACTGATATGATATGATAGTCGAGATATGCCGACTATGCCGACTGATATGATATGATAGTCGAGAGATGCCGACTATGCCGACTGATATGATATGATAGTCGAGAGATGCCGACTATGCCGACTGATATGATATGATAGTCGAGATATGCCGACTATGCCGACTGATATGATATGATTGTCGTGATATGCCGACTATGCCGACTGATATGTTATGATAGTTGAGAGATGCCGACTGATATGATATGATAGTCGACAGATGCCGACTATGCCGACTGATATGATATGATAGTGGAGATATGCCGACTGATATGATATGATAGTCGAGATATGCCGACTATGCCGACTGATATGATATGATAGTCGAGAGATGCCGACTATGCCGACTGATATGATATGATAGTCGAGATATGCCGACTATGCCGACTGATATGATATGATAGTCGAGAGATGCCGACTGATATGATATGATAGTCGAGATGTGCCGACTATGCCGACTGATATGATATGATAGTCGAGATATGCTGACTATGCCGACTGATATGATATGATAGTCGAGATATGCCGACTATGCCGACTGATATGATATGATAGTCGAGATATGCCGACTATGCCGACTCATATGATATGATAGTCGAGATATGCCGACTATGCCGACTGATATGATATGATAGTCGAGAGATGCCGACTATGCCGATTGATATGATATGATAGTCGAGATATGCCGACTATGCCGACTGATATGATATGATAGTCGAGGGATGCCGACTGATATGATATGATAGTCGTGAGATGCCGACTATGCCGGCTGATATGATATGATAGTCCAGATATGCCGACTATGCCGACTGATATGATATGATAGTCGAGATATGCCGACTATGCCGACTGATATGATATGATAGTCGAGAGATGCCGACTATGCCGACTGATATGATATGATAGTGGAGATATGCCGACTATGCCGACTGATATGATATGATAGTCGAGATATGCCGACGATGCCGACTGATATGATATGATAGTCGAGATATGCCGACCATGCCGACTGATATGATATGATAGTCGAGATATGCCGACTATGCCGACTGATATGATATGAAAGTCGAGAGATGCCGACTATGCCGACTGATATGATATGATCGTCGAGATATGCCGACTATGCCGACTGATATGATATGATAGTCGAGATATGCCGACTGATATGATATGATAGTCGAGATATGCCGACTATGCCGACTATGCCGACTGATATGATATGATAGTCGAGATATGCCGACTATGCCGACTGATATGATATGATAGTCGAGATATGCCGACTGATATGATATGATAGTCGAGATATGCCGACTATGCCGACTGATATGATATGATAGTCGAGATATGCCGACTATGCCGACTGATATGATATGATAGTCGAGATATGCCGACTATGCCGACTCATATGATATGATAGTCGAGATATGCCGACTATGCCGACTGATATGATATGATAGTCGAGAGATGCCGACTATGCCGACTGATATGATATGATAGTCGAGATATGCCGACTATGCCGACTGATATGATATGATAGTCGAGAGATGCCGACTGATATGATATGATAGTCGAGATGTGCCGACTATGCCGACTGATATGATATGATAGTCGAGATATGCCGACTATGCCGACTGATATGATATGATAGTCGAGATATGCCGACTATGCCGACTGATATGATATGATAGTCGAGATATGCCGACTATGCCGACTTATATGATATGATAGTCGAGAGATGCCGACTATGCCGACTGATATGATATGATAGTCGAGAGATGCCGACTGATATGATATGATAGTCGAGATATGCCGACTATGCCGACTGATATGATATGATAGTCGAGAGATGCCGACTATGCCGGCTGATATGATATGATAGTCCAGATATGCCGACTATGCCGACTGATATGATATGATAGTCGAGATATGCCGACTATGCCGACTGATATGATATGATAGTCGAGAGATGCCGACTATGCCGACTGATATGATATGATAGTGGAGATATGCCGACTATGCCGACTGATATGATATGATAGTCGAGATATGCCGACTATGCCGACTGATATGATATGATAGTCGAGATATGCCGACTATGCCGACTGATATGATATGATAGTCGAGATATGCCGACTATGCCGACTGATATGATATGATAGTCGAGATATGCCGACTATGCCGACTGATATGATATGATAGTCGAAATATGCCGACTATGCCGACTGATATGATATGATAGTCGAGATATGCCGACTATGCCGACTGATATGATATGATAGTCGAGAGATGCCGACTATGCCGACTGATATGATATGATAGTCGAGATATGCCGACTATGCCGACTGATATGATATGATAGTCGGGAGATGCCGACTGATATGATATGATAGTCGAGATATGCCGACTATGCCGACTGATATGATATGATAGTCGAGATATGCCGACTATGCCGACTGATATGATATGATAGTCGAGATATGCCGACTATGCCGACTGATATGATATGATAGTCGAGAGATGCCGACTATGCCGACTGATATGATATGATAGTCGAGATATGCCGACTATGCCGACTGATATGATATGATAGTCGAGAGATGCCGACTATGCCGACTGATATGATATGATAGTCGAGATATGCCGACTATGCCGACTGATATGATATGATAGTCGTGATATGCCGACTATGCCGACTGATATGTTATGATAGTCGAGAGATGCCGACTGATATGATATGATAGTCGAGAGATGCCGACTATGCCGACTGATATGATATGATAGTGGAGATATGCCGACTGATATGATATGATTGTCGAGATATGCCGACTATGCCGACTGATATGATATGATAGTCGAGAGATGCCGACTATGCCGACTGATATGATATGATAGTCGAGATATGCCGACTATGCCGACTGATATGATATGAAAGTCGAGATATGCCGACTATGCCGACAGATATGATATGATAGTCGAGAGATGCCGACTGATATGATATGATAGTCGAGATATGCCGACTATTCCGACTGATATGATATGATAGTCGAGAGATGCCGACTGATATGATATGATAGTCGAGATATGCCGACTATGCCGACTGATATGATATGATAGTCGAGATATGCCGACTATGCCGACTGATATGATATGATAGTCGAGATATGCCGACTATGCCGACTGATATGATATGATAGTCGAGATATGACGACTATGCCGACTGATATGATATGATAGTCGAGATATGCCGACTATGCCGACTGATATGATATGATAGTCGAGAGATGCCGACTATGCCGACTGATATGATATGATAGTCGAGATATGCCGACTATGCCGACTGATATGATATGATAGTCGAGAGATGCCGACTGATATGATATGATAGTCGAGATATGCCGACTATGCCGACTAATATGATATGATAGTCGAGAGATGCCGACTATGCCGACTGATATGATATGATAGTCGAGATATGCCGACTATGCCGACTGATATGATATGATAGTCGTGATATGCCGACTATGCCGACTGATATGTTATGATAGTCGAGAGATGCCGACTGATATGATATGATAGTCGAGAGATGCCGACTATGTCCACTGATATGATATGATAGTCGAGATATGCCGACTATGCCGACTGATATGATATGATAGTCGAGATATGCCGACTATGCCGACTGATATGATATGATAGTTGAGATATGCCGACTATGCCGACTGATATGGTATGATAGTCGAGAGATGCCGACTATGCCGACTGATATGATATGATAGTCGAGAGATGCCGACTGATATGATATGATAGTCGAGATATGCCGACTATGCCGACTGATATGATATGATAGTCGAGATATGCCGACTGATATGATATGATAGTCGAGAGATGCCGACTATGCCGACTGATATGATATGATAGTCGAGATATGCCGACTATGCCGACTGATATGATATGATAGTCGTGATATGCCGACTATGCCGACTGATATGTTATGATAGTCGAGAGATGCCGACTGATATGATATGATAGTCGAGAGATGCCGACTATGTCGACTGATATGATATGATAGTCGAAATATGCCGACTATGCCGACTGATATGATATGATAGTCGAAATATGCCGACTATGCCGACTGATATGATATGATAGTCGAGATATGCCGACTATGCCGACTGATATGATATGATAGTCGAGAGATGCCGACTATGCCGACTGATATGATATGATAGTCGAGATATGCCGACTATGCCGACTGATACGATATGATAGTCGAGATATGCCGACTATGCCGACTGATATGATATGAAAGTCGAGATATGCCGACTATGCCGACTGATATGATATGATAGTCGAGAGATGCCGACTATGCCGACTGATATGATATGATAGTCGAGAGATGCCGACTGATATGATAAGATAGTCGAGATATGCCGACTATGCCGACTGATATGATATGATAGTCGAGAGATGCCGACTATGCCGACTGATATGATATGATAGTCGCGATATGCCGACTATGCCGACTGATATGATATGATAGTCGAGATATGCCGACTATGCCGACTGATATGATATGATAGTCGAGAGATGCCGACTATGCCGACTGATATGATATGATAGTCGAGAGATGCCGACTATGCCGACTGATATGATATGATAGTCGAGATATGCCGACTATGCCGACTGATATGATATGATTGTCGTGATATGCCGACTAGGCCGACTGATATGTTATGATAGTTGAGAGATGCCGACTGATATGATATGATAGTCGACAGATGCCGACTATGCCGACTGATATGATATGATAGTGGAGATATGCCGACTGATATGATATGATAGTCGAGATATGCCGACTATGCCGACTGATATGATATGATAGTCGAGAGATGCCGACTATGCCGACTGATATGATATGATAGTCGAGATATGCCGACTATGCCGACTGATATGATATGATAGTCGAGAGATGCCGACTGATATGATATGATAGTCGAGATATGCCGACTATGCCGACTGATATGATATGATAGTCGAGAGATGCCGACTATGCCGGCTGATATGATATGATAGTCCAGATATGCCGACTATGCCGACTGATATGATATGATAGTCGAGATATGCCGACTATGCCGACTGATATGATATGATAGTCGAGAGATGCCGACTATGCCGACTGATATGATATGATAGTGGAGATATGCCGACTATGCCGACTGATATGATATGATAGTCGAGATATGCCGACTATGCCGACTGATATGATATGATAGTCGAGATATGCCGACTATGCCGACTGATATGATATGATAGTCGAGATATGCCGACTATGCCGACTGATATGATATGATAGTCGAGATATGCCGACTATGCCGACTGATATGATATGATAGTCGAAATATGCCGACTATGCCGACTGATATGATATGATAGTCGAGATATGCCGACTATGCCGACTGATATGATATGATAGTCGAGAGATGCCGACTATGCCGACTGATATGATATGATAGTCGAGATATGCCGACTATGCCGACTGATATGATATGATAGTCGGGAGATGCCGACTGATATGATATGATAGTCGAGATATGCCGACTGATATGATATGATAGTCGAGATATGCCGACTATGCCGACTGATATGATATGATAGTCGAGATATGCCGACTATGCCGACTGATATGATATGATAGTCGAGAGATGCCGACTATGCCGACTGATATGATATGATAGTCGAGATATGCCGACTATGCCGACTGATATGATATGATAGTCGAGAGATGCCGACTATGCCGACTGATATGATATGATAGTCGAGATATGTCGACTATGCCGACTGATATGATATGATAGTCGTGATATGCCGACTATGCCGACTGATATGTTATGATAGTCGAGAGATGCCGACTGATATGATATGATAGTCGAGAGATGCCGACTATGCCGACTGATATGATATGATAGTGGAGATATGCCGACTGATATGATATGATTGTCGAGATATGCCGACTATGCCGACTGATATGATATGATAGTCGAGAGATGCCGACTATGCCGACTGATATGATATGATAGTCGAGATATGCCGACTATGCCGACTGATATGATATGAAAGTCGAGATATGCCGACTATGCCGACAGATATGATATGATAGTCGAGAGATGCCGACTATGCCGACTGATATGATATGATAGTCGAGATATGCCGACTATGCCGACTGATATGATATGATAGTCGGGAGATGCCGACTGATATGATATGATAGTCGAGATATGCCGACTATGCCGACTGATATGATATGATAGTGGAGATATGCCGACTATGCCGACTGATATGATATGATAGTCGAGATATGCCGACGATGCCGACTGATATGATATGATAGTCGAGATATGCCGACTATGCCGACTGATATGATATGATAGTCGAGATATGCCGACTATGCCGACTGATATGATATGATAGTCGAGAGATGCCGACTATGCCGACTGATATGATATGATCGTCGAGATATGCCGACTATGCCGACTGATATGATATGATAGTCGAGATATGCCGACTGATATGATATGATAGTCGAGATATGCCGACTATGCCGACTGATATGATATGATAGTCGAGATATGCCGACTATGCCGACTGATATGATATGATAGTCGAAATATGCCGACTATGCCGACTGATATGATATGATAGTCGAGATATGCCGACTATGCCGACTGATATGATATGATAGTCGAGATATGCCGACTATGCCGACTGATATGATATGATAGTCGAGATATGCCGACTATGCCGACTGATATGATATGATAGTCGAGATATGCCGACTATGCCGACTGATATGATATGATAGTCGAGATATGCCGACTATGCCGACTGATATGATATGATAGTCGAGATATGCCGACTATGCCGACTGATATGATATGATAGTCGAGATATGCCGACTATGCCGACTGATATGATATGATAGTCGAGATATGCCGACTATGCCGACTGATATGATATGATAGTCGAGATATGCCGACTATGCCGACTGATATGATATGATAGTCGAGAGATGCCGACTATGCCGACTGATATGATATGATAGTCGAGATATGCCGACTATGCCGACTGATATGATATGATAGTCGAGAGATGCCGACAATGCCGACTGATATGATATGATAGTCCAGATATGCCGACTATGCGGACTGATATGATATGATAGTCGAGAGATGCCGACTGATATGATATGATAGTCGAGATATGCCGACTATGCCGACTGATATGATATTATAGTCGCGATATGCCGACTATGCCGACTGATATGATATGATAGTCGAGATATGCCGACTATGCCGACTGATATGATATGATAGTCGAGAGATGCCGACTATGCCGACTGATATGATATGATAGTGGAGATATGCCGACTGATATGATATGATAGTCGAGATATGCCGACTATGCCGACTGATATGATATGATTGTCGTGATATGCCGACTATGCCGACTGATATGTTATGATAGTTGAGAGATGCCGACTGATATGATATGATAGTCGAGAGATGCCGACTATGCCGACTGATATGATATGATAGTGGAGATATGCCGACTGATATGATATGATAGTCGAGATATGCCGACTATGCCGACTGATATGATATGATAGTCGAGAGATGCCGACTATGCCGACTGATATGATATGATAGTCGAGAGATGCCGACTGATATGATAAGATAGTCGAGATGTGCCGACTATGCCGACTGATATGATATGATAGTCGAGATATGCTGACTATGCCGACTGATATGATATGATAGTCGAGATATGCCGACTATGCCGACTGATATGATATGATAGTCGAGATATGCCGACTATGCCGACTAATATGATATGATAGTCGAGATATGCCGACTATGCCGACTGATATGATATGATAGTCGAGAGACGCCGACTATGCCGATTGATATGATATGATAGTCGAGATATGCCGACTGATATGATATGATAGTCGAGAGATGCCGACTGATATGATATGATAGTCGAGAGATGCCGACTATGCCGGCTGATATGATATGATAGTCCAGATATGCCGACTATGCCGACTGATATGATATGATAGTCGAGATATGCCGACTATGCCGACTGATATGATATGATAGTCGAGAGATGCCGACTATGCCGACTGATATGATATGATAGTGGAGATATGCCGACTATGCCGACTGATATGATATGATAGTCGAGATATGCCGACTATGCCGACTGATATGATATGATAGTCGAGATATGCCGACTATGCCGACTGATATGATATGATAGTCGAGATATGCCGACTATGCCGACTGATATGATATGATAGTCGAGATATGCCGACTATGCCGACTGATATGATATGATAGTCGAAATATGCCGACTATGCCGACTGATATGATATGATAGTCGAGATATGCCGACTATGCCGACTGATATGATATTATAGTCGAGAGATGCCGACTATGCCGACTGATATGATATGATAGTCGAGATATGCCGACTATGCCGACTGATATGATATGATAGTCGGGAGATGCCGACTGATATGATATGATAGTCGAGATATGCCGACTATGCCGACTGATATGATATGATAGTCGAGATATACCGACTATGCCGACTGATATGATATGATAGTCGAGATATGCCGACTATGCCGACTGATATGATATGATAGTCGAGAGATGCCGACTATGCCGACTGATATGATATGATAGTCGAGATATGCCGACTATGCCGACTGATATGATATGATAGTCGAGAGATGCCGACTATGCCGACTGATATGATATGATAGTCGAGATATGCCGACTATGCCGACTGATATGATATGATAGTCGTGATATGCCGACTATGCTGACTGATATGTTATGATAGTCGAGAGATGCCGACTGATATGATATGATAGTCGAGAGATGCCGACTATGCCGACTGATATGATATGATAGTGGAGATATGCCGACTGATATGATATGATTGTCGAGATATGCCGACTATGCCGACTGATATGATATGATAGTCGAGAGATGCCGACTATGCCGACTGATATGATATGATAGTCGAGATATGCCGACTATGCCGACTGATATGATATGAAAGTCGAGATATGCCGACTATGCCGACAGATATGATATGATAGTCGAGAGATGCCGACTATGCCGACTGATATGATATGATAGTCGAGATATGCCGACTATTCCGACTGATATGATATGATAGTCGAGAGATGCCGACTGATATGATATGATAGTCGAGATATGCCGACTATGCCGACTGATATGATATGATAGTCGAGATATGCCGACTATGCCGACTGATATGATATGATAGTCGAGATATGCCGACTATGCCGACTGATATGATATGATAGTCGAGATATGCCGACTATGCCGACTGATATGATATGATAGTCGAGATATGACGACTATGCCGACTGATATGATATGATAGTCGAGATATGCCGACTATGCCGACTGATATGATATGATAGTCGAGATATGCCGACTATGCCGACTGATATGATATGATAGTCGAGATATGCCGACTATGCCGACTGATATGATATGATAGTCGAGAGATGCCGACTGATATGATATGATAGTCGAGAGATGCCGACTATGCCGACTGATATGATATGATAGTCGAGATATGCCGACTATGCCGACTGATATGATATGATAGTCGAGAGATGCCGACTGATATGATATGATAGTCGAGAGATGCCGACTATGCCGACTAATATGATATGATAGTCGAGAGATGCCGACTATGCCGACTGATATGATATGATAGTCGAGATATGCCGACTATGCCGACTGATATGATATGATAGTCGTGATATGCCGACTATGCCGACTGATATGTTATGATAGTCGAGAGATGCCGACTGATATGATATGATAGTCGAGAGATGCCGACTATGTCGACTGATATGATATGATAGTCGAGATATGCCGACTATGCCGACTGATATGATATGATAGTCGAGATATGCCGACTATGCCGACTGATATGATATGATAGTTGAGATATGCCGACTATGCCGACTGATATGGTATGATAGTCGAGAGATGCCGACTATGCCGACTGATATGATATGATAGTCGAGAGATGCCGACTGATATGATATGATAGTCGAGATATGCCGACTATGCCGACTGATATGATATGATAGTCGAGATATGCCGACTGATATGATATGATAGTCGAGAGATGCCGACTATGCCGACTGATATGATATGATAGTCGAGATATGCCGACTATGCCGACTGATATGATATGATAGTCGTGATATGCCGACTATGCCGACTGATATGTTATGATAGTCGAGAGATGCCGACTGATATGATATGATAGTCGAGAGATGCCGACTATGTCGACTGATATGATATGATAGTCGAGATATGCCGACTATGCCGACTGATATGATATGATAGTCGAGATATGCCGACTATGCCGACTGATATGATATGATAGTTGAGATATGCCGACTATGCCGACTGATATGGTATGATAGTCGAAAGATGCCGACTATGCCGACTGATATGATATGATAGTCGAGAGATGCCGACTGATATGATATGATAGTCGAGATATGCCGACTATGCCGACTGATATGATATGATAGTCGAGATATGCCGACTATGCCGACTGATATGATATGATAGTCGAGATATGCCGACTGATATGATATGATAGTCGAGAGATGCCGACTATGCCGACTGATATGATATGATAGTCGAGATATGCCGACTATGCCGACTGATATGATATGATAGTCGAGATATGCCGACTATGCCGACTGATATGATATGATAGTCGAGATATACCGACTATGCTGACTGATATGATATGATAGTCGAGATATGCCGACTATGCCGACTTATATGATATGATAGTCGAGAGATGCCGACTATGCCGGCTGATATGATATGATAGTCCAGATATGCCGACTATGCCGACTGATATGATATGATAGTCGAGATATGCCGACTATGCCGACTGATATGATATGATAGTCGAGAGATGCCGACTATGCCGACTGATATGATATGATAGTCGAGATATGCCGACTTTGCCGACTGATATGATATGATAGTCGAGATATGCCGACTATGCCGACTGATATGATATGATAGTCGAGATATGCCGACTATGCCGACTGATATGATATGATAGTCGAGATATGCCGACTATGCCAACTAATATGATATGATAGTCGAGAGATGCCGACTATGCCGACTGATATGATATGATAGTCGAGATATGCCGACTATGCCGACTGATATGATATGATAGTCGTGATATGCCGACTATGCCGACTGATATGTTATGATAGTCGAGAGATGCCGACTGATATGATATGATAGTCGAGATATGCCGACTATGCCAACTAATATGATATGATAGTCGAGAGATGCCGACTATGCCGACTGATATGATATGATAGTCGAGATATGCCGACTATGCCGACTGATATGATATGATAGTCGTGATATGCCGACTATGCCGACTGATATGTTATGATAGTCGAGAGATGCCGACTGATATGATATGATAGTCGAGATATGCCGACTATGCCAACTAATATGATATGATAGTCGAGAGATGCCGACTATGCCGACTGATATGATATGATAGTCGTGATATGCCGACTTTGCCGACTGATATGATATGATAGTCGAGATATGCCGACTATGCCGACTGATATGATATGATAGTCGAGATATGCCGACTATGCCGACTGATATGATATGATAGTCGAGATATGCCGACTATGCCAACTAATATGATATGATAGTCGAGAGATGCCGACTATGCCGACTGATATGATATGATAGTCGAGATATGCCGACTATGCCGACTGATATGATATGATAGTCGAGATATGCCGACTATGCCGACTGATATGATATGATAGTCGTGATATGCCGACTATGCCGACTGATATGTTATGATAGTCGAGAGATGCCGACTATGCCGACTGATATGATATGATAGTCGAGAGATGCCGACTGATATGATATGATAGTCGAGATATGCCGACTATGCCGACTGATATGATATGATAGTCGAGATATGCCGACTATGCCGACTGATATGATATGATAGTCGAGATATGCCGACTATGCCGACTGATATGATATGATAGTCGAGAGATGCCGACTATGCCGACTGATATGATATGATAGTCGAGATATGCCGACTATGCCGACTGATATGATATGATAGTCGAGATATGCCGACTATGCCGACTGATATGATATGATAGTCGAGATATGCCGACTATGCCGACTGATATGATATGATAGTCGAGATATGCCGACTATGCCGACTTATATGATATGATAGTCGAGAGATGCCGACTATGCCGGCTGATATGATATGATAGTCCAGATATGCCGACTATGCCGACTGATATGATATGATAGTCGAGATATGCCGACTATGCCGACTGATATGATATGATAGTCGAGAGATGCCGACTATGCCGACTGATATGATATGATAGTCGAGATATGCCGACTTTGCCGACTGATATGATATGATAGTCGAGATATGCCGACTATGCCGACTGATATGATATGATAGTCGAGATATGCCGACTATGCCGACTGATATGATATGATAGTCGAGATATGCCGACTATGCCGACTGATATGATATGATAGTCGAGATATGCCGACTATGCCGACTGATATGATATGATAGTCGAGAGATGCCGACTATGCCGACTGATATGATATGATAGTCGAGATATGCCGACTATGCCGACTGATATGATATGATAGTCGGGAGATGCCGACTGATATGATATGATAGTCGAAAGATGCCGACTATGCCGACTGATATGATATGATAGTCGAGATATGCCGACTATGCCGACTGATATGATATGATAGTCGTGATATGCCGACTATGCCGACTGATATGTTATGATAGTCGAGAGATGCCGACTGATATGATATGATAGTCGAGAGATGCCGACTATGCCGACTGATATGATATGATAGTCGAGAGATGCCGACTATGTCGACTGATATGATATGATAGTCGAGATATGCCGACTATGCCGACTGATATGATATGATAGTCGAGAGATGCCGACTATGCCGACTGATATGATATGATAGTCGAGATATGCCGACTATGCCGACTGATATGATATGATAGTCGGGAGATGCCGACTGATATGATATGATAGTCGAGATATGCCGACTATGCCGACTGATATGATATGATAGTCGAGATATGCCGACTATGCCGACTGATATGATATGATAGTCGGGAGATGCCGATTGATATGATATGATAGTCGAGGTATGCCGACTATGCCGACTGATATGATATGATAGTCGAGATATGCCGACTATGCCGACTGATATGATATGATAGTCGAGATATGCCGACTATGCCGACTGATATGATATGATAGTCGAGAGATGCCGACTATGCCGACTGATATGATATGATAGTCGAGATATGCCGACTATGCCGACTAATATGATATGATAGTCGTGATATGCCGACTATGCCGACTGATATGTTATGATAGTCGAGAGATGCCGACTGATATGATATGATAGTCGAGAGATGCCGACTATGCCGACTGATATGATATGATAGTGGAGATATGCCGACTGATATGATATGATAGTCGAGATATGCCGACTATGCCGACTGATATGATATGATAGTCGAGAGATGCCGACTATGCCGACTGATATGATATGATAGTCGAGATATGCCGACTATGCCGACTGATATGATATGATAGTCGAGATATGCCGACTATGCCGACTGATATGATATGATAGTCGAGAGATGCCGACTATGCCGACTGATATGATATGATAGTCGAGATATGCCGACTATTCCGACTGATATGATATGATAGTCGAGAGATGCCGACTGATATGATATGATAGTCGAGATATGCCGACTATGCCGACTGATATGATATGATAGTCGAGATATGCCGACTATGCCGACTGATATGATATGATAGTCGAGATATGCCGACTATGCCGACTGATATGATATGATAGTCGAGATATGCCGACTATGCCGACTGATATGATATGATAGTCGAGAGATGCCGACTGATATGATATGATAGTCGAGATATGCCGACTATGCCGACTGATATGATATGATAGTCGAGATATGCCGACTATGCCGACTGATATGATATGATAGTCGAGATATGCCGACTATGCCGACTAATATGATATGATAGTCGAGAGATGCCGACTATGCCGACTGATATGATATGATAGTCGAGATATGCCGACTATGCCGACTGATATGATATGATAGTCGTGATATGCCGATATGCCGACTGATATGTTATGATAGTCGAGAGATGCCGACTGATATGATATGATAGTCGAGAGATGCCGACTATGTCGACTGATATGATATGATAGTCGAGATATGCCGACTGATATGATATGATAGTCGAGATATGCCGACTATGCCGACTGATATGATATGATAGTCGAGAGATGCCGACTATGCCGACTGATATGATATGATAGTCGAGATATGCCGACTATGCCGATTGATATGATATGATAGTCGAGATATGCCCACTATGCCGACTGATATGATATGATAGTCGAGAGATGCCGACTATGCCGACTGATATGATATGATAGTCGAGATATGCCGACTATGCCGACTGATATGATATGATAGTCGAGATATGCCGACTATGCCGACTGATATGATATGATAGTCGAGAGATGCCGACTATGCCGACTGATATGATATGATAGTCGAGATATGCCGACTATGCCGACTGATATGATATGATAGTCGAGATATGCCGACTATGCCGACTGATATGATATGATAGTCGAGAGATGCCGACTATGCCGACTGATATGATATGATAGTCGAGATATGCCGACTATGCCGACTGATATGATATGATAGTCGAGAGATGCCGACTATGCCGACTGATATGATATGATAGTCAAGATATGCCGACTATGCCGACTGATATGATATGATAGTCGAGATATGCCGACTATGCCGACTGATATGATATGATAGTCGAGATATGCCGACTATGCCGACTGATATGATATGATAGTCGAGAGATGCCGACTATGCCGACTGATATGATATGATAGTCGAGATATGCCGACTATGCCGACTGATATGATATGATAGTCGAGAGATGCCGACTGATATGATATGATAGTCGAGATATGCCGACTATGCCGACTGATATGATATGATACATGACTAGTACACCCCAAGGGATACCCTGGTGGCTAGGGACAGGATAGTCGAGAGATATGCCGACTGATATGTTATGGTAGCCGAAGGTTATACCGGCTGATGATACGATATGATAGCCGAGGATATATCCGGCTTTAATATGAAATAGACGACAATGGTCATGGGCTTAATCAACCTATGAAAATACTTCGTCAGCCGGGTCAGTGGGTAGGTGTGGGCGGTGACCCAGAGGGACGAATTATGGTTGGTTCACAAGTATTTGACTAGTCTGTTGTCTTGTGGTATTCCAGTAGAGATGTCAGCAGTGTCTGACCTACTGACGTTTGGTGACATAGGGTATTCCTATTTGGACCACCACTATTCCGAGGTTTTGGTTTTGACCAGTATACTATCCTGCGTCTGACAGGTATGAGTGGTCAGTAAGTACAGAGGTTCTGTCGGGAACCCTGTAAGGCTTAACAAAAATTATTCCAGAACAAAGGGTATTTCTGGTGTTTAAATTTTGAAGTAAAGAGCTGTCAGATGGGATAAGGGCTCTTTCCGGGTTTCGAGGGAAAATTCGGGAAGGGTCCCTACAATTTCAATGTGATTATGGGGATGGATTGGTTAACCATGCATCATGCCTCCATTGATGGTTTCACCAAGAGGGTGGTTTTCCGGAGTCCGGGTTTGCCGGAATTGACATTTCAGGGTGACCGTAGGGTACTTCCCTCGTGAGTGATCTCAGCTTTGACGACTGAGAAGTTATTTAGGAAAGGTTACGAGGGATATTTAGCTTATGTGATTGATTTTTGGGATACTCCGGTGAGAGTAGAGGATATTCCTGGGGTGAATGAATTTCTAGATGTGTTTCCAGATGATCTTCCCGGGTTGCCACCTCACCGGGAGATTGAGTTCACCATAGAGCTTCTTCTGAGTACTCAACCTATATCCCAGGCACCGTATAGAATGGCACCAGACTTGGTGGATATGTGATTTATTCGACCAAGTGTATCACCTTGGGGTGCGTCGGTATTATTTGTAAGGAAGAAAGATGGTGGTTTGAGGCTATGTATCAACTACCAGCAGTTAAACAGGGTAACGGTGCGGAATAAGTATCATTTGCCACGACGTGATGATTTGTTTGATCAATTAAAATGGGCAAAATATTTCTCAAAAATTGACCTTTGATTCGGTTACCATCAGTTAAGGATCAGGGAAGGGGATGTTCCTAAAACGACTTTCAGGACACGCTATGGGCATTATGAATTCCTGGTGATGCCTTTTGGTTTAATTAATGCACTGGCAGCATTTATGAATTTGATGAACAGGGTGTTTCGACGGTATTTGGATCGATTTGTGATTGTGTTCATCGATGATATCTTGGTGTATTCGAAGAGTGCTAAGGCACATGAGAAGCACTTGAGGTTGGTACTGAATATGCTGAGGAAAAAGCAATTGTTCGCCAAGTTCAGTAAATGTCAGTTTTGGTTGACTAATGTGGGATTCTTAGGGCATGTGATTTCTGCTGAGGTACCAGCGTGGATCCCCAAAAAGTCCAGGCAATGGTAAACTGGGAGCAACCGAAGACAGTGTCAAAGGTGAGAAGTTTTCTGGGTTTAGTGGGATATTATCAGCGATTCGTAGAAGGATTCTCTACAATAGATGCCCCGTTAACTCGGTTGACGAGGAAAAGAGTCAAGTTTGACTGGGATGATAAGTGTGCATAGAGCTTTCAAGTGCTTAAGAGGAGGTTGACTTCTGCCCTAGTGTTAACCCTTCCTGATGATAACGGAGGATTTGATGTGTACAGTGATGCATCATTACGAGGTATAGGGTGCGTGCTGATGTAGCATGGGAAGGTGACAGCATATGCTTCCAGGCAACTTAAACCCCATGAGTTGAATTACCCTACACACAACTTAGAATTAGCAGCAGTGGTGCATGCACTGAAGAATTGGCGACATTATTTGTGTGGGAAACATGCCGGACCTTTACCGACCATCAGAGTCTGAAATACTTCTTCACCCAGAAAGACCTGAATTTGAGACAGAGAAGGTGGCTTGAGCTGATAAAGGATTATGATTGTACCATAGAGTATCACTCAGGAAAGGCCAATGTAGTGACGGATGCAATGAGCAGGAAATCCATGGGTTCCTTGGCCTATTTGCACACTGTTTATCTACCGTTGCTGGTGGAATTCCGAAGAGCGGGAATTATACTGGACATGGATAGCCAGGGGGCTCTGTTGGCTAGCTTCGATGTGAGATCTGTCTTGATTGATCGGATTATTGAAGCTCAGCTCCAGGATCCTACTTTGTGTATTATTAGGATGGAGATGGAGGCTGGGAACATGCAGGATTACGTCATTCGGGATGATGAGGCCTTGGTTAAGGATGGCCGGTTGTGCGTACCAAATGATCCAGAGTTGAAAAGAGAAATTCTTGAGGAAGCTCATAGTTCTGCCTATGTTATGCATCCAGGAGGTACTAAGATGTATCGTACCCTAAAAGAACCCTATTGGTGGACTGGGATGAAAAGGGAAATAGCCGAGTTTGTGAATAGATGCCTGACGTGTAAACAAGTAAAAGCAGAGAGGAATAAATCATATGGGGCACTACAACCGTTACCTATTCCGGAATGAAAGTGGGATCACATTACTATGGATTTTGTCTATAAACTTCCTAGGACTAAAAAAGGACATGATGGAATCTGGGTAATTGTTGATAGACTAACAAAGTTAGCACATTTCTTGCCAGTACGGGAAGATTACCGGATGGGCCAGTACGCCAAGTTGTTTGTGGATGAGATAATACGATTACATGGGACTCCATAGTCGATTGTATTTGACAGGGATCCTAGGTTTACTTCAAGGTTTTGGCGGAGTTTGCAAAAAGCTTTTGGAACTACATTGAATTTCAGTCTAAGAAGACAATTTAGATTTTGGAGGATATGATGAGAGCTTGTGTACTGCAGTTTAAAGGAAATTGGGATTCACACCTAGCTTTAATGGAGTTTGCATACAACAACAGCTATCAGTCTAGTATTGGGATGGCTACTTTTGAGGCCTTGTATGGGAGAAAATGCAGGACACCGATCAGCTGGACTGAGGTAGGTGAGAGAAGACTGTTGACACCATAGGTTGTGGAAATGACAGAGGAAAAGATTCGAATCATCAGGGAAAGGCTGAAGGCAGCTCATGACCACCAGAAAAGCTATGCGGACCTACGGATCAGAGACCTTGAATTTGAGGTCGGAGACTGGGTATTTTTGAAATTATCCCATTGGAAAGGAGTTGTACGTTTGGGTAGACGAAGGAAACTGAGTCCTCGCTACATTGGGCCTTATGAGATTGTTGAGAGGATAGGGCCAGTGGCTTACAGACTTGCTTTACCTCCAGAACTATCAAAGGTTCACGATGTATTCCATGTATCCATGCTCCGGAAGTATCTATTCGATGAATCTCATGTATTGGAGGCACAACCAATTGAGCTGAGAAATGATTTGACTTTTGAGGAGCAACCAGTGCAACTTCTAGATTCGAAGGAAAAAGTATTGTCTAGAAAGACTATTCCTCTGGTTAAAGTTCTGTGGAGAAATCAGAACGTGGAGGAGGCTGATGAGCCAAAAATATACTTGTATTTCCCATATATTTAATTAGTTATTATTATTATTTTGGGAGGAATTGATACTCGAATTTATTATATTGATAGATTTATTCTAGAAGGAGTATTTGGAGCAAAAGAAGGAAGTATATCAATGAAATCCCAATTCAAGTAGGAGAGGGCATATGCTTTCCTATTTCTATTCAAACTAGAAATTAGATTTTCTTATTTGTATTTTACTCCTTTTCAAAGTAGGATTAGGAATCTTTCCTTATAAATACCCAAGCTTGGCTTAGATTTAAGGAGAACAAATTTCAGATTACAATTCTCCATCTAAGAGCACGGCAAAGCTGGGATTTCGGTTACCCTTGTTCTACAAACTGTTTGTTCTCTCAACTTCAATTTTAATGAAATTGTTTCTATTCATTATGAGCATGAGTGGCTAATTTTCTCACTAGGTTTAGACCTAAGCCTTAACATGATTATGTGATTTATCATTTTCCTATGTTGTCGTATATGCATGCTTTGAATCTTTAATCACTGTTTAAAACTATCTTTATGTCTTAATGCTTGATCACCCTTAGGATATTTAGACAAGTAATTTGATGCAATTTTATAGGAATGCCCACCTAAAAATTTGGATTAGCTTCTTGTGATTAAATATTGTAATACATCTAGGTTAAAATGCCATAACTAAGAGATTGCATGGTTATAAAAGATTTTCATGAACTTAATGAATCTTGCATGTAGAATTAGATCTAAATGCCATAGACTAATCGCATGTTAGGTATACGCTTTCACTTGAATGCCCACGAGGAAAATATGCTTTCGAAAAATCTAACCTTCAAAGTTGCATGTATTGATTCATAGATTATTTTCTAAGTCACATATGATTGTTAATGGTGAAGGTTGAACTCTAGTACTTGTTTAATTGTTTTTAAACTCAATTTACCCTCGAATTTGTTGCTTGATTTTTATTCCGTTACCAAACTTCTTGCAATTTACTTTATTATTAATTAAGAACAAATACTAAAATAAGAAACATCAATATCAGTCCCTGAGGAAATCGACCCTGCTTCCAGTGCTATACTACAATAGCCCCGTACTCTTGCAGGTATTATTTGTGTGATTTTAACCCTTGTTTTACAGGTGGGAAAAATCCTATCAGAGGCCACGTGGGAAACTGAAGCATTGATGCGGGCACAACATCCACAGTTGTTCCAGTGACAGGTATAAATTTCGAGGATGAAATTTCCTTGAGCGGGGTGAGTTGTAATGACCTAGAAATTTGATTAGCGAATTTTCGTAAATTAATTTGGGAAAGGAAGAAATTACCCTTGGTTTTAAAAGGGGCACAAAAGTCAATTTTGTGTGGAGACCCATTTGACAATTTTTCGGGTACCGTTGCGTAGGTCTCGGATTCACGAGTTCGTAGCCAAGCGGCATGCGAAAAATAGAGTCCGTGTGAGCGAGTTATGGGTCTAGATTAATCAGGGGCATTTTGGTAATTTTCCATGGGTAGCTATTTAAACCAGATTTCATGATAACTTTTTCAATTTATCTCTATCTCTGCACATCAAACCAGTGACACCGACACCGACTGAACCCACACCGACTGAAAACCTTCGAAATTTGAAGTCCAAATCAAGGCAACCATGGCCTAGTTGGTTAAATCCATCAGCTTCTATGCATGCAAAGAGTGTAACCCTAGGGTTCATGGGAGAAATTGAGAGTTGCCTAGTGAGGTTAGTGATCAGTCGTTATTTATGCATCATTTTGATGTCTTTATATGCCTCTCTTACATGTCTTTTGAATGATTTCGAGCCATCAATAGTAGAAAATGATCAATCTTGTGAGACTTGTGCAGAGTTAGAAAGATAGGTAAAATCTGGAAAGAACGCAAAAAGAATGACTCAAATCGAAGTCCAGATGAAGGAGATATCCTCATTTCAATATCAGGTCCTGAACGGAGTCCTGAGTGCGCCAGTGCGCCAGTGCGCCTATTTTGGGTCACTGGCCAAGTACCTCATATCAGGCCCTCCGGGTCCCGAACTTGTGTTTCATGACATCAGGGTCAGGTCCTAGAAGTGCCAAGGTCGCGCCGAGGCAGGTCGAGGACATGTCCCAAGAACTCCCATCCGAGCCCAGATGTGCGCCTAAGCCCGGGGTCCCTATTCCGCCAACGGTAGATCAGAGGTTCTCCCTCTGCGCTAAGCCTGACAACATTTACGCCAAGCCTGAAAGAAGATGCGCTTCTAATGTACTCATGATGTGCTTCAAAAGCGCAGTCCCAAATCCTGATTACGAAGACAGTCCAAAATCCAAGTTTGGCCAGCTTGCGTTCCCACTTGCCAACCTGCATTCACACTCCCGGCCCAACTCTGATTGGTTCTAATAGATTTTAAGGACTTTTTAATTAATTAAAAGTAGAATAAGGTTTTACCAATCCTTATAGAATAAGGTTTTACCAATCCTTATAGAATAAGGTTTTACCAATCCTTATAGAATAAGGTTTTACCAATCCTTATAGAATAAAGTTATACCAATCCTTATAGAACAAGGTTTTCCCTTGTCTATAAAGAGGAGAATCAGGCAAAAGGGGGAGGGAATGAGCTAGAGGCGTTTTTGGGGAGATAATTAGCTAGGAGCATTTTGGTTTCTGGGAAAACAGAGACCTGAGCCACAGAGAGTTCCGTTTTGGTTTTCTAGAGAATTAGGGACCATATTTTGGGAGATAATCTTTCACATAGATTATTGGACGTGGAGCTTGGAGAAGAAGGCTCTACCGTGTCTTCTGTTGCACCTGTTCTTAACAATCTCTTCTGTACCCTTATTTTCATTATTGCAATTTACTTATGAATTCAATTATACTTGTGTTTATTTCAGTTATGTGTGAGTAGTCATTAGGATTAGGGCTGCTTGAAGCCCTAGCCATGTTAGCTTGTTGATTGGATTTCTGGCTCTTGATTATGATTGCTATGCATGCTGAATAAGTTGGATTACTATGCTTAATGAACTTAATTTATGCCTATAAGATTAGCTACCTTGTTTGCATATAATTATAGATGTAATTGCTTGAGTGACCGTCATATCAAATTGTGATTTGGAGCCTCGAAAGTATTCTTACTTGTAATCTTAACTCATAACGACCTAGGAATGCATGTCACTTTGCTAGGCTAATGTGGTGTCATTAAATTCTCTATAAACTTCATGCATCATCTTAAAAGGTAGGTGATAGACGTTCTAGGCATATGCCCTGTTTAGAACATGCTAAGTAAGAGGGAATAAGATGAGTCTAGTGAACCAACGCCAGGTCCTAGGCACGGGCACCTAATTCAGAAAATGCCTAGTAATTTGATCAAGGAAATCTGGTTAAGAGCTATAATTGGTTAGAGTGGATAGTAAGCCTTAATTCGCCTTAGTTAATAATCAATCAACCGTTAATTCTTGCATTGTTATTTTCTGCATTTTATTTTACTTGTCTTTAAATTTCAGTTCTCACATCATAAACCCCCCTGCGTGTGTGTGTGTGTGTATTTTCACTAAGTTAATAAATCTGAACTAAAGTGGTCATAACGTTGATACAAGTCCTCGAGGGATCGACTCTTGCTGTGCTACTATACTATTCTTATCGATTTGTGCACTTGCAAGGATTTTATAACTGTTAGAATTGAATTGCATATTTCTTGCTCTTTAATTCTACCAACAGTTAGCGTCGCGGCGAAATATTTCAAAGGCATTTGAACCTTGTTATGTTTAAACTAGAAATCTTGAAGCAAAGGCATTCACATTCAACCCATGGTACTTACTTAACATTGGCATATCTTTAGTTTGGCAGGACATGATTGATTTGCTGCGTTCCTCATTAACTTGTAACTATTCTGTTTAGTATTGTGTTAGTATTTTTAGTTGTTAAGTAAAAGGAGACAAAACTAATCCTACTTGGTGAACCGAAGGGTTTAAATGTTCTATCCTTAATTAGGATTGAGTCTTTTCATTTTTTTTTAGTTTTTATTCTCTGTTTTGCCCGAGGACTAGCCAAAGCCAGGTTTGTGGGAATTTGTTAAGTCAGAATTCCTACATGTATTTCATGTCATATTTAGCCCCTTTACTTGTCTTTTATTTCAATTCATGTTATCCATAGTAGAAAGTGATGCTTTGTGAGACATGTGCAGGATTTGGAAAGATAACCTAATTCTGAGAATACAAGAAAAAGAATGGCTCAAATCGTAGTTCAAATGAAGGAGTTGTTTTCAATTCAATATCGAGTCCTAAATCGAGCCCTAGGACGTGCCAGTGCGCCCTATTTAGGGTGCAAGTCAAGAACCTCACATCATGCCATCCGGGTCCTAGAACTGTGTATGAGGAACTTCAGAATAAGGCCATGACATGTCTTTGTCATGCCACTATCGGAGTCAGGTCATGTCCCTGACATTCCCCAAAGACACCCAAGACCAAACCCCCCGATAAAGTCCTTGACATGTTTGGAAGTGAGCCAAGTTCAAGTCCCAGGGCCAGGCCCAATGCATGCCCTCGAGTGCCAAAAAGCACCAAGTTGTGTCCTCCACAATACTAAGTTCCAGATTGAGGTTCCAATCAAGGCGTGCCTTCGCCATGCCTCAATGAAGCGCAAGACCGTGTCCTTGACATGTTTACAAGACTAGTCGCAGCCGCAGAAACTATGCATAATTGTGCCCTAATTCAAGTTCCAGAGGGCCACGATAGTGTCGATATATCAAAGGCATAGGTCAAGTCCTAGTCATGACCCGGCAAGTTCAAATGAGGACATCTTTGTGCCTACGGCCATTTGATCGAGACATGGGCTATTTTCAGACTCTTTGAAATGTCGAGTAGCCATTTAAGTGCTAAGGCGCGCCATGGCACGATCAGGATATCCCAAGGGCCAAGTTCCAAGCTTTCAGCGCCTGCCTTAGAACTTGCCCAAATTCTAGGCCAGCGGCCATGTGTGTTCACACCTGCCAGCTTGCATTCACACTCCCAGTCGTGTTTTGATTGGTTCCCCTAGATTCTAGGGACTATGTAATTACTTCAAAGTACAATGAACGTTCTAGAATACTCTAGGGTAGGGTTTCCAATTCCACTCTTTGTAGGACAAGGTTTTCCTTTGTCTATAAAAGGAGGCTTTGTTCAGTGTTTTAGGGACGCCAGCTTAGACATTTTACTTATTGTTTTGAGCTATTATTCGTGAGGCTTGTTCACGAAGACCAAGTTTGTTCTTGGAGGAGTGCTTGAAGTTGTGCTTGAAGTCCTTGAGAGTATAGTTTGAGTTTAGTCTTTCGAATATTTATTCAATTTAATTCATGCTTATGTTATTCATTATGCGTAGTGAGTAGTTCCTTTTAAGTTAGGGCTGATCTTGAAGCCCTAACCATGTCAACTTCTTAGTTTGGATTTGGCGCTTGGTTTGATTATTGTGTTTTCCTTGATAAATTGATTCACTGTTTTAATTGAGACTATCTTGTGTTCTTAAAGCTGGCCATTTTATTTCCACAACTTAATGATGATTTTGCATCAGGGGTTATAAGAGAAATAATCTGTGAAGAGATCCATGACATTCCTAGATTGCACATCACTTTCTAGGGTTAGTGTAGTGACTCATCTCAATCGGAGTTATAAAGAAGAAGTTATGAAGTAAACAAGATAGGCCACAAAAAAGAGCAAGAGATTCGGTGGATGCTTCCTTTAGCTCTTTACTTCCTGCTCTTATTGTTTTAACTTGTTAACATTGAGGACAATGTTTAGTTTAGGTTTGGGGGTGTGGATCAAAATTTTGCAACATTTAGGTTTGGGGGTACACGGCTAGGAACTAAGTACTTTACTTGTTAATAAGCTACATTGTTGAATTAATCATTAGTGTCTTATTAGAGCCATGCCATGCTTAAGTTTGTCCCTTGCCTTTACACTAAATGCTTAACTTCAAGAAATTAAGCTAAAATATGACTTTGTTTAAGTGATCCCTAGAGAATTAGTGGAGACTACCCTATGTAAGATTTTGAGCTTAATGCCTTTCTTTTTTAGAGATTTATTTTGTTCTACTTTTAAACACTATTCAATTATGTCTATACTGTTTGATCTCATTGTTATTACTTTGCATTGCATTTTAAAGAACTAACACCTTTTATAGAGGCTCTTTATTCCAAGCTTGATAAACCATAAGAAGTGATGTAGGCTATGTGTGTTAAGCCTCTAAAGGCCATATATGTCCCTTTGCATGCTCCCTTGACCCACTTTGAAGCCAAACACTTTAACCTTTCTTTCATCACCCAAATCAAAATCGAGCCTTAGATAGCGAGCCCTAAATCTTGGCCATACCCTATAGCCTAGGTTTTGACAAGGCCGTGTCAAATGAAGTTCATGACAAGGAAAGGAAAGAAGAGCCCTAAGTTGTTCAAAGTCAAGCTATGAAGCTCCTCAAGGGCGTGTCAAGGACATGTCAAGACCAAAGGGGCCAAAGTACAAAGAATGTAAAGACGAATGTCTAGATATCCCAAGTGACCAAAGTCCTATCTTGGACAGAAAACGTAAACCATTGCATAATCTTGGCTTAGTTTAAAAAAAATGTGAAAAGAAAAAGAATAAAAGAAAACAACGAGCTAAGCCAAGTGAATGAGAGTAGAAGTCACAAATCATCATCATTCAAAGAAGTCAGGCTTAAATTCAGGAACCTATTGAAAGCACTAAGCCATGCCGTGGGCCAGGAAGAAGTTCAAGAAGAAGATCAAGTTTCCAAGTCACGCTACTTCATTCCTTGTCCCAATCTGAGTTTTTGAATCCTTATTCTTTTCTTCTTAATACCCTTCAAGCTTAGCCCCATTACAACCCTTGAATGAAGACCTAACTTGTAAGGACCCTTCCCGAATTTTCCCTCGAAACCCGGAAAGAACCCTTATCCCCTCTGACAACTCTTTTACCTCAAAATTTAATTACCAGAAATACCCTTTGTTTTTAAATAATTTTTTATTAAACCTTACAGGGTTCCCAACAGAATCTCTGTACTGACTGATCACTCATACTGTCAGACGCAGGATAAAATACCAGTTCAAAACCACGACCTCGGAATAGTGGTGGTTCAAATAGAAATACTCTCTGACACCAAATGTCAGTAGGTCAGACATTGCTGACATCACTACTGGAAAACCACAAGACAACAGACTAGTCAGATACTGGTGAACCAACAATGATTCGTCCCTCTGGGTCACCGCCCACACCAACCCACTGACCCGGATGACGCAATATTTTCATAGTTTGATTAAGCACATGACAATTGTCGTCTGGTTCATATTAGAGCCGAAAATATCCTCGGCTATCATATCGTATTATCAGCCGGTATAACATTCAGCTATCATATCACATCAGTCGGCATATCTCTCGACTATCATATCCCTAGCCACCAGGGTATCCCTTGGGGTGTGCTAGTCCTGTATCATATCATATTAGTCGGCATATCATATCAGTCGGCATATCTCTACAAAATCACCTTTTATATTGGGGGTTCACCGGGAGTCCGCCGATACGGAACCAAGGCCCGGATCCTAGGCCCCTTCAAATGCGTTTGTTTATATTGGGGGTTCACCGGGAGTCCGCCAATACGGAACCAAGGCCCGGGTTCTAGGCCCCATCAAATCGGTTTTGTTTATATTAGGGGTTCACCGAGAGTCCGCCAACACGGAACCAAGGCCCGGGTTCTAGGCCCCATCAAATCGGTTTTGTATCCAAATCAAGTATATATTTTGTTTATCATTTATCACAAATACGGTTTCAACTCATAACTATGTACCCAAATAATTACCACGTCCAAACAATATCGAAACCGAATCCAACAACCATATCATTTCTCACAATACACTTCCATTGAAATATTGGAATAACAATTATCCAGCAATCATTGCATCCATACACAACAGTATTTAAATCGAGGATATTAATACATGCATTACAATTTATAAATACAACCATACACAACAGTAATTAAATCAAAGATATTTATACATGCATTACAATTTATAAATCAAAGTCCGCTTACCATCACCATCCAACCCAAAATTCATGTACACTCTAGCCTTAGAACACCTACACCATAATGACCCAACTACCTTAACTTTCCAAGCTCAAAACCCTCTCCACGGTCAATCCTTACCGCTGGGATTGCCCAACCGAGCTCTAAATGAACTCCTATGGCCTCGAAACCAACAAAATCTGATCCGGAACGTCCCAAAACCTTAGTCACGCGCCGCCGTGACTTCGGGAACAGTCCCACGCGCCGCCACGCACCACCGGAAGGTCAGAACACGCGCCCATGCGCTGCCACGCGACTGCTACAGTGTTCACGCGCCTGGACCGGTCCAACCCGGCCCGGCTCGACCTGACTCGGTCCAACTCGACCGGTTCTCTCGACTCGACCGGTTCACTCGACTCGACCGGTTAACTCAACTCGACCGGTTCACTCAACTCGACCGGTTACCGGTGACTCGCCGGAGAAGACGACCGGACGGCCCTCGCCGTCGCCAGAGGCTGGCCGGAGAAGATGACCGGACCGCCACCTCCGCCGCCGTCTGGTTCGCCGGAATCCCCCATTTCCGGCCGAACTTCAAGGTTTTCTAATTTCTTCATTTCTTAACCGTTTTTCACGATCTACACATGGAAATTCATCTACTCTTCACCAGGAATCCAAATATGAGGTCAAAGTTCCGAGATCGTACCTGGTTTGGCCGGAAAACGGCCGAGAAGGTTCGATTCACCTCCCTCCTCCGTCCGTCGCCTACGGCGGTGCTCCCGCTCCAATAACTACCCCAAAATGCTCGTGGGGTCCCGGGGAAGATCCTCCCGACCTTGGTTTTGTTCGAATCGGATCGAAACTCATCCGATGAAAATCAAGCCTTTGTGTTCACACGGGGGGGGGGTTTCGGGTAGGAGAGAGAGACTGATTGGCCAATCTCTCGAGGAGAGAGAAAAATATCTATTATATAGTTCCAACTTCTCCAAAATTACCAAACTGCCCCTGAAGCTTCTAGACCAGTAACGAACTCATCGGGTCTCCGTTTTCCGCGTGCCGCCTGTCTACGAACTCGTGAGTTCGAGACCTACGCAACGACCCAATAAAAATTCCCAAAAGTACTGCCAGTCAAAAAGTGACTCCCGAACCCGTCCAAAACTGAGGGTAAAATTGTCCAATTCTCAAAAGAATTTAATTTCTGGTCCGGGTCGTTACATAACTGATCTTATGGGAAGTCTTGCTTGGAGTTAAGGTATGTTTCTATGTTCTTAAAATTCAATTCCTTTATGAGATCCATTTTCAGAAATTGCCTCTCTTTTATGCTATTTCATATGTGATTATATTTGATTCCATTACATAAACTCATTACATATGCTTGCAAAGAGTGAAAACCTTAGGAATCATGAGAGAAATTGAGAGTTGGCTACTGAGGTTAGAGTCAAGGCGAAATCTTTCTAAGACATTTTAACTTTGTTGTTTTAAGCTTGAAATTTTGACGTAAAGGGCATTCACACTTAACACATGGTACTTGCTTGAAATTGGCAATCTTTATTTTGGCATAACATGATCTATTTGTATTGTTCTTTATTAACTTGGTAAGTATTTTTTTTAGTATTTTGGTTGTTAAATAAAAGGAGACAAAACTCCTCTTAGTAGATGAACCTAGGGTTTTAAACATTATAAGAAATATGACAATAGCATACACCCCATAGACAACAGTAAATATAAAACTGATGTATAAAGTAGGTTAGACATCAATTTTAAATTGCTGTTGTCTAAAGTATGATAAAACATCAGTAAATTTATACTAATGTGGTCTATTGGTACCTTTTAGCATTATTAATAACGTATTATTGTCTATTAGTACTATTATTGTCTATTAGTACTTTTTAGCATTAGTAAGTATATCATACTGATGTAGCTTGAGTTTTTTTTTTACCTAAATACCGTTCTCTATGCCTCCTATGGAATACTAGGTCCCGAGTTCGAATACAGAAGCTTACAATTAAACATAATAAACGCATAACATCAAAACTAGCAGAGGCGCGCCGCCCCCAAAAAAATTTCAGATCTTCCCGACCCCCAAAATTTTCATCTCCCCGCTCTCTCGTTCTTCTCTGCGTCTCTAATCTCCCACTTCATCTATGCAACTCCAAATCTTCCACTCTATCACAATCACAATCAAAACCTAATTTCTAGAGGCGCAAGGGCGAGCCGCCCCCAAAAGCTTTCAGATCCTCCCACTCCATCTTCATCTTCTCTGCGATATCCGACGTCCATCCTGCATCTATATGCGTAAAACTCCTTTTCGCACGGAGGCGCATCCTTTGAGTATTTCAGAAATTCTTTCGCTTAAAACTTCACTTTCTTCATCGCCATACCGTTTTGTTTGTGACGCTGAGTTTGGATTCATCACCACCCACCCTTTCTAGGTTTGACGCTGAGTTTGGCTTCATCTCCGCTCTTTCTTCACCCTCGCCCGGAGCAAAGAAGTCCAAAACCCAAACCCAGACCGCTCTTTCTTCGCCCTCTCCGCTCTTTCAGATCGACCGATTCCGATGACCAAAACGAACATCTCCATCGTTTTTGTCCAAATTAAGGTTTTGGTAAGAATTCTAGAGTTAGGGTTTTAATTTGAATGCATCATGAATGTTCAATTTAGTGTTAACTTGGCTCGGTTTTGATTATTGTCTTTCAGATTTAGGTCAAAAGAGTGTTTCTTAGAATCCAATCCTTATTTCTAACACGATATTAAATACCAGAAGTTGAGCGCCGAGCAGAGCTGGACATTGGAGCTCACACCGCCTCATCTGTGGAAAGCGCCTCTGCCTTCTCGCAAGGTTGTCTTCTGATAAAAATTTGTATGGGTAATTTATTTTTTTATTGCTGATAATTGTGACATATGAATTGACAAAGAAGAAGAATTTTTGTAATCTCAACAAAGTTTGTGTCAATAGGATTCAAGGGTTTAAGATACTAAGAAACAAAGATGCAATCTGTTGATGCTGATTTTATTTGGTGGAGATAAGAGAAGATAAAAAATGGAAGCTCGATATCCTGTTAGTTAGGTGCTGTGTCTTATAGATTTAGATACATATATCAATGTGAAGAGTTATGCATCTTTATGTTTTCGCTCCTTTAGACTTGACAGCTGGATGGTTCAAGTGAGATTGTGGAAGCTGACAAGCTATGGAAGCCTCCACCAAATCGTGATTTTGTGCCATGTGTAGAGCCAATTATACAGGTAAGGTTACCGATTCAGTTCTATGTTGTAGCTATGGCATATTTTTTCAGTGTGTTCCTAATTTCAGTTTTACTGCTGTTGCTTCAGCTCCTACAGAGTCACAGGGTTACCTTCTAGTACATACAAATGGTGGGCTCAACCAGATGCGCACTGGGGCCTGTAACACGCTCCTCTCTTAAAGTCCCACTTTATGAAATTTATGTTGATTTATCAATACATTGAATATATTGTAGTTTGTTTACATGAAGTTCTTTTACATTGTTGAAGAAAGCAACTTAGAAGTTCTTTTACATTGTTTACAAGTGTTTGTGAAAATGCCTCAAAGACAGTTTTCTTCTTAGTGTGCTGTTATGTTGTCTTGTTTCTTTAATGCCTTTTTGTTTCAATCCAAATATGATAATTTGATATCTAGAAGTGGACTTCTTAATGGGTTTTTCACAATTGATTTTGCCTCAATATGATAATTGTAGTTTGTTCTGTTTAAAATCTGCTTGGTGCATCTTATTCTACCATATAGGTTGCAATCAAGTGATTAAGTCAGATTTTGAAATGGTATTACAGATGTTTGGAGTAAATCTAGAGTCAGGGTTTCTTGCTCTATGGACCTCCAGGCTGTTGTAAAACACTAATATCAAAAGCTGTAGCTAACAAGGCAGGAGCTAATTTCATTCACATTAAGGTATGTAATGAATGCTCATTTGGTTCTTAGTTTCTTTGTTGGATGCTTTTCTTTCGTCTTATGGATGGAACATAGCTGTTTCTTTATATGATTGTGCATAATCGGAAAAATCCATTTGATTGCATTGGCTTTTTTAAATTGGTTGGGGCCCTCGGCTTCTGAACAAATTTTTTTCTTTAGTTTTATGGTGCAGAAATTTTTTTCTCTTATTGGTTAGGGCCCTATACATGTTTAAAGATGGCAGCGATCAAGAAAAGGTACCTTTGACCAAACAGTTTCTTATGTTAGCTAATTGTGTAGTTCACTAGGTTAATCAAGAGGCATTGTCATCTCAATTAATTCTCGTATCTTTGTCTAATTAGGTGTGCTTACTTGATCTCTTAATTGGAATTTCTGAAAGTTGTTAAAGAACTCGCCAATATCCGTACATTGGGGTGTAGAACCCTTTGAAAAACATCTGCTTTCATAAATGGTTTACTTGAGAATAATTTGCTGTTTTTTATAATGCCAAAGACACTTTTAACTCTAGTGATTGATCTCGATGACTAGCTTGCTGCTGCATTTTTGAATGGCCTAGAGAGTGATTACTTCTATGCTTCTTTATATGGCGGGCTGTACTATAGGTTCTTTTAGTGCGTGCCGGGCTGGCATCAATTTGTTAGGCATTTTCTTAGGCCAGAACATCAATCGTTTCTCTAGCTTAGAATGTTAGGATTGGTTTCTCTAGTATATTTCACTAAGTAGCAACCATTGGACCCTAACAATTATTATCGATGATAAAGATAATGTGTATATCATGGATCCACATAACAATTGGACTTAACAATTGGGTCAACGATGCGGTGAGGAGAAGTGTTGTAAACTTGTAAGTTGGTCTATCTTACTAATTTCAAATCTGATTCTATATTGTTTTGAATTTGGCTGCGTTTGAGGTATTTGAAATAATTTTTTTTGTTAAAGTTGGATCAAGCAGTACAAGGCCGAAACAGGTAAACCATCTCACAAAGGATTGACCTGGACTGTACTTGGGGTATGATTTTCTATTTTTTTTTTCATATTACCTATGACTTATCTCTTATATGTATCTTTGTAGCTTTTGGATTATTGTATTTGATTAGTGTACATAACAATGCGTTGGAAATATTGTGTTTTAGATGATACCACTAAGCTAATTCTAGTTTTACTTCCCACCAGTTTAATTTTGACATAAGAAACAGAAATTGAAAGAATAGAGCAAAGAATAGAGAAACTGAAACTGAATTTCCACTTTTTACTTAGCTGAATAGGTGCAATATTACCTAGCTTGGGGTATGATTTTCAATTCTTTTTCTCATATGACGTATGGTAAGTTTAGATAAAATCTACTCATATATTTATTTTCTACGTACATAGGGTGCTCCAAAGCAATCAGATTATAAAATATGTGGTTATTGCGTCATGAAATACATGCAAGAGATTGGTGAAGATTCAGATCTTTCATACTTCACTAAGGTAAGTATTTAGCTCTTTGAACCTTCTGTATTAATCTATTAGTTATTCTGTCTAAATTGGTGGTTCATAAAATGAAAACTTGAGGTCTTTGCCAACTTTAATCATGACCATATATATTATGTCAATCTCTAAGTATATCTGTTTTTATTTCATGCATAGTATTCAAAGTCTGCAAACAAGCCGGATGTTTATTACACCAATAAGGACCTTGATGAGGTGCGAGAAGAATGGGCAGATCATCTAATATCAAAGCGGGTGTAATGGTGATGAAAGTACTGCTATGTTGGAATTGATTCTCATATGGTGTTTGTATTGTTTTAATCTTCGTTTTCCTCGAGGACTAGCAAAAGCTAGGTTTGGGGGTATTTGTTAAGCCATAATTCTTACATTTACTTGTCTTTTGCTTAATTTCATGTAGTAGAAAGTGATGTTTTTGTGAGACGTGCATAATTTAGATAGATAGCCTAATTTTAAAAATACTGGAAAAAGAATGACTCAAATTAAAGTTCAAATGAAGGAGATGTCCTAAAATTCATAGCGGGTCCTCATTGCTTAGTACAGGGCCCCAGACGTGCCGCTGCGCTCTATTTAGGGCCAAGGTTGAAGTTCCTGGAATCATGCCATCTGGGTTCCATAACTGTGTCTGACGACCTACAGAATAAGGCTATGACATGCCTTTTCCATGCCATTATTGGGTTCACGACATGTCTCGGACATGTCTAGAAGCTAGCCCAGGATGTGCCCCTGACACGTCCCAAGTACACCAAGAACCGAGCCCCAGATTGTGTCTTTGACACGCCTCAAAGTGCCCAAGGCATGTGTCAAGCAAGTCACTGATCAAGCCCTGGAGCCTCGACAAGTTCCTGTTGCGCCCTATTTAGGGCCACGGCTGCACCTAAGTGTTGTTGATATATCGACAGGTTCCTTACATGACTGTGTAAGGCCAAATGAGGTCATCTTCCATCCCATAACCATTCGATTGAGACATGGGGCATTTCCAAAGTCTATGTGCCATATTGAAGCCAACCAAGTGTTAAGGCGCGCCAAGGGCGATGAAGGCATCCCCAATGCCAAGTCACCGACAGTCAGGGCATGCCCTAGGCTCCTGACCGAGACAACTATCTGCCCAAAGTACCAGCTTGCATTCACACTTCCAACCGTGCTCTAATTGTTTTTCCAAAATTTTAGGGACTTCTTATCCGCTTAGAAGTGTAATAAACATTCTAGAATACACTAGACTAGGTTTCCTAATTCTAATCCTTGTTGGACAAGGTTTGTCCCTTGTCTATAAAAGGGAGCATTTGTTTAGTGTTTGGGACACACCATCTTAGATTTATTTTAGATACTTTTACTTATTGTTTTGAAGCTTTGCTCGTGAGGTTTGTTCACGAAGACCAAGTTGTGTTCTTGGAGGATTGCTTGAAGCCATGCTTGAAGTTTGTCTTTGAGAGTATAGTTTGGGTTTAATCTTTCAAACCTTTATTAAATTTAATCGATGCTTATGTTTTCCATTATGTGTAGTGAGTAGTTTCTTTTAAGTTAGGGCTGATCTTGAAACCCTAGCCATGGCAACTTCTTAATTTGGTTTTGGCGCTTGGTTCGATTGTTGTGTTTATCTTGGTAGATTGAGATATTGTGCTAATTGAGACTATTTTGTGCTTTTAAGAATTGATCATTTTTATTTGCATGACTTAATGATGAACTTGCAGCAAGGATTATAAGAGAAATAATCTGTATCAAAATCCATGACTCACCTAGAGTTACTGTGTAATCCTTAGGGTTAGTGTAGTGTCATTAAATCCTTTTTGAACTCAATGCTTTTTTTTGTGTTGTAATAGCTTAAGAGACTTATAACATAATTGATTAGGCGTTTAGAGCACTTAGGAGACCTAAACATACAAACTAAGAAGGGATAAATTGTGTGAGAGTGGGCTTAAAAGAGCTCTTGCACGAGCACTTAACCAAGAAGTAAACATGATAATTGAACCTTGCAAACCAAGTTGGAAACTGTTGTGGTTAGGTGTGGATAGAGACTGCCTTAACTTGTTCTTTTAATTGATTACAACCTTTGCTTATTTACTTTGTTTTCTTGCATTACAATTTATTCCCTTGAGATTTGGTAATTTTAAAGAAGTCTTAAATCGGGATGCGCATAAGTTGGATCATACCAAGACAATGGTAGAGAATTTCAAAGAAAGAGAAGGCTATTTGAAGGCATTCTAGTTGATTTCTCATAAAAAATATATAGTTCGCCAACTTGGAAGAGCTTGTTTTTAAATAGAGTGTTTTACTTAGTTGTTGTTTTTTGATTGATTGATTTGTTGTCCTTAAGCGAGGAACTCCTTCTCCTTTTTTAACTTTTCACCATGATCAAAAGTCTTTGGCAACTTGCCTTATATACTAATGGCATCTTCTATCTCTTAGTTGCTCTACTTCCTATTTTGAAAAATAGTTTGGGCGGCATCTGACGCAACCCTCATTTTTTTACTTTTCTATACTGAAAAATAGTCTTCTAGATTAAGACTAGCAGCTAAACCAAGCACCACTCGGATAGATGTCATCTTTACTACTGGTGAGAAAATCTCTTCAAAGTCAATTGCCTGTTTTTGACTGAAGCCTTTCACAACTAGCCTCGCCTTGTATCTTGGTTGTGAGCAGTTTTCTTTTGTCTTCAACTTATACACCCATTTGTTCTTCAGTGCTCTTCATCCTTTCGACAATTTCACCACATCATAAGTGTGGTTCTCATGCAAGGATTTCAACTCATCTTTCATGGATTTCAACCACTCCTTTTTTTTTTCATGAGGAGTCACAGCTTCTTGGTAGGATTCGGGCTCTCCTGCATCTATCAGCAACACAAACTGTTCTAGAGGGTAGAAGTTATTTTTCGCTATCTGTTTTATCTTCTCAGTTGTGGTTCTCCAGGAGCTTGATCTTCTTGTACATTCTCAGGTACAACATTACTATCATCATTGTTGTCAACAATAAGCTCATGGATCTCTACGTTTTTGTTCTCGATCATATCTTCCCCTTCATCACGTACCCTAGGTTGAGGAATTGGATCTAGGTTGACTAAATATTTTTTGGAGCTGTCTGACTTCTCCCTCTTCTGAATATCTTCAATGGTTTGATCTTCAATGAAGACCACGTACATCTCTACTTCTGGCAATCTTCTTGTTGACAGGATCCCACATTCTTTACCCAAACTCTTCATCTCCATAGCTTAGAAAAATGCATTCTTTTGATTTACCATCAAGGTTGGACCTCTCATCTTTTGGGATGTGAACGAATGCTCTACAACCAAAAACCTTCAAGTATTGATAGGACATATTTTTTCCAGTCCAAAACTTGTTCGGTACATCGCCATTTAGTGGAGCAGACAGAGATAAGTTGATCAGGTGCACTGCTGTCATCAGTGCTTCACCCCATAAACTCTTTGGCAATTAACTTGGAATGACATACAATGTTTTTTATTAGCTCAACGATTGTTCTGTTCATCCTCTTGGCCAACCCATTATGTTGAGGGGTCTTTGGAACCGATCTTTCATGCCTGATCCCGTAACTCTTGCAATAGGTTCTGAAGTCTCCCATGTACTCTCCACCATTATCAGAACATATACACTTGAGTGTTGTGCTAGTCTCATGTTCAACGATGGCATGGAACTACTTCAACACTTTAAAGACTTGATCTTTGGTTTTGATCCTGGAATGATCATCAATATTGAAAGTAACAAATTATCTTGCACTACCAATAGTGTTAGTAGTCATAGGCCCACTAACATCAGAATAAACAACACAAAGCATATTGGGTTTTCGACGTGCATCTTTATAATGAAATGAAGCTCTTTGTTGTTTTCCAGCCAAACGAAAAATGCAAGGTTCTAGAGGTGTACCTTTTGTTTTCAACCCAGTTAATACCTCTCTTTTGGCTAGAATTTGTAATCCCTTCTCACTCATATGGCCCAAACGTCTGTACCGTAGCCCAATCGTTGAATCTGATTGGCTGATTGCTGACCTTGGCATGTGTCATATAGAGTTTATTCTCCTTCTTGCCTCTTGCTACCACTAGAGAGCCTTTGATGATCTTCCATTTTCCTCACCAAACACAATGGTGTAGCCCTTATCATCCAGCAGGCCGGGAGAGATCAAATTGAGACGCATGATCGAACATGTCTCACATTCTTGAGAACTAAAGGGCAGCCTATGTTGTTCTCAAGAGCTATTTCTTCTCTTCCCACGATCTTAAACACTTTGTCATTTCCCATCCTCACATTTCCGAAATCTCCACTTGCGTAGGATGTGAAGAACTCCTTTCGGGAGGTAACAAGGAATGATGCACCAGAATCTACAATTCAACATGAATCTTGAGAGGTTAAATTAATAAAACCATCATCACAAATGATGATTACCTCATTACCCCACAAATAATGATTACCTCATCGACTTTTCTTTTTTCTACTGTCATCTGACAGCTTTTGTTTGTACTCGCCACTTGTAAAATATTGTATAATAAATATATGGTATATGTTTATTATTTATTTTGACTGATTTTTATTTAATATATATGTATATATATATCGTTTCTTTTTTTCAGCTTCGCCTTTTTGAGGATTCCGGGAGTTTGGGAATTCCGATTGTAGTGATTCCAACGGTGCTATCTCCATTTTTCATGATGGTCATTTCAAGATGCCTGAAGGCATGCTTTTGGTGAAGTCTTGAAGAACTCACTTTGTGGGAGCAGTATGTCGTGAGACAAAAATCCATCTGGTGACATGCATCGAATTTTGCTGGAGTTGTAAATTTCAAGAGCTGGCGTGATAGGAGAGCTCAGCACGCGGGTACGGGGCGTCTCATGACGCGTGAGACTTGCCACAGCGCGGGGTGAGACTTGCCACGGTGCAGAGTGAGACTTTCCACAACACGGGGTGAGAATTACCACAGTGCAGGGTGAGACTTTCCACAGTGCGGGCTAAGCCTTTCTACAGTGCGGGCTGAGACTAGCCATAGCACGGGGTAAGACTTGCCACAGTGCACATGCGAGGCGTCCCATGATGCAAGTTGAGGCATCCTATGACGCAAGGCCAAACATCCCATGACACAAGGCGAGGTGCGCATGGTGCCATGGCGTGGCTGGAGCTTTCCGAGGAGGATTTTTTGGCTGGTGGAAGATCTTTCAGAGACTTGATCTTGAAGGCCCCGTGGAGCTTGAAATGGGGTGGCATCAAGGTGGAACACATCAATGGAGGATATATCATAACCTATGTGAAGCCCGTGATGTTGCACCTCGTTGTCCTAGCCAGTTGAAGGAAGAGAGCTTGAAAATCTCATCTAAGGAGGCGAAGCCGACACACCCAGTGAAAATGTACATGCCATCTCCTTTGCGAGAAACAAGGAAAGTCATGCTTGATCTCAAGGCGAGTGGCGTGAAGACATGGAGTGCCAAACTGCAGTCGTCGTTCAGGTTGATGTGGAAGCTATCTTTGTTAAGCCTAGCGATGCGAAATTGAGTGGAGCTAAAGCTTTTGCCCTCATTATTCTGGAGAGGATCACATAGGGCGTATCACATGAAGTTTATGAAGAAGCCTTCAAAGACCTTGAAACTTGCAAGGGTTGGAGCTCCAAAGGTTGGTGGAGAAGCTTCGAAGTCATGCCAATCTTCAGAAAAACCTTAAGAAGCTCAAGTCAGAACGCGTTTTCCTTCAAGCATTCCATGATCGTCTTCAAGAAGGAAATGATGCTATGTCGGAGAAGGTGCACTCACTGGAAGCCAGCTTGAGCGAGTTGAAAAGTGTTCACACCAATCAGTTGTTAGCATAGATTGAGCGAGATCACTCTTGATGAGTCCGCTATGGTGCGTGAACGTCTGTAAAATTCAGAGAATCGGCTTATGAAGCTTGAAATAAGTTGTGCCAATGTTGAACTCAAAAAATTGAAATTCAAGCCATATTTGTCATTGTGTGCCCCCATACTTCACATCAAATTGAAGAGGGCTCTGGGAAGACAAGGCTCATTCAACAAGTGTCAAAACTTGAAGACTCCTTGGGAAATTTGGGGCGGAAGTTGCTTGTGGCAAATTGCAATGAATCATGAGTGGAGGCGTGCCTTAAAACTTACCTTAGTGTGTATTGTAGGTTTTTGATATCTTGTAGCTTAGCTTCTTGTATGGAAAAAACGGTTGACAGTTCGACATGTGATCCGTCAATTCTTTAAATTCTCATCAATAGAATTGTTTTCGTTTTCGGAGTATTTTGCGATTTTAGGAAGACTTGACCTCCGTGCACCAATTTCTATCTATCAAATTCGTTTCAACTCAGAATTGAGTGTTGTTGATGGGGCTGGAAATATGACTTCTATACCTTTCTAAATTCACCGAGTTGGCTCCAAAATGTTGAGAAACGAATTTGTGGTGCCAATTCGAAGTTGAGCCTTCTGCGCTAATTCATGGGATTGTTCTCTTTGTGCTAAGAAGTTCGTATAGAATTCGTTATTTAGCTCAAATGAACTTTTCTTGGTGCGGTTAGAAATTTAACATCCTCACCTTTCTAATGCTACAGAATTTCACCTAGGGGGATTAGGATTGATTTTGGAAATCAATTCGTAACTAGCCCTTGTGCGCAGAATTGTGCTGCCGACCTCCTTGCATTAAAACACTTGCCTAGGATTCGTTATAACTCAGAATTGAGTACCTCAGGTGGTGCTGGAAAGATGAGATCCATAGCTTTCCAATTCGACTACCTTATTGAGTGGGTATGAGTAACAAATCGGTGGTGAGCCTCGAAAGTGATGTCTCCTGCTCTGGAATTTTGTGGCTAGCTTATTCCTTCCAACTTAGAAATCCTTGGGATTTTTTCTAAGTGCTGGAACTTTAGTTTCTCCTTTTTTCATGGAAAAGGAGACTTCTTAGTTTATTCAAATACACATGTTGTACTGCCATGAGCATCCAACGATAGCACTTTGACTCTATTTGCCTCTCGGATGAGGGCTTCACTTTGCCTTTCGGTGAAGGGCTTTGCATTGTCTTCAAGGAAGGGCTTTTGGTCTTTTCAAATGCCCCCATTGTAGCGTTGGGAGTTTGGAGTTTGGGCTTTGATTCAACTTGCCTCTCAGATAAGGGATTTACTTTGCGTTTCGGAGAAGGGCTTTGCATTTTCTTCAAGGAAGGACTTTTATTGCCTTCAATGAAAGGCCTTTGCTTCTCGGAAGAAGGCTTGGGGCGCTTCCTAGAGGAAGGCTTTGTTGCTACCTAAAGGAAGGCTAAGCTTGCTTCTAGGAGGAAAGGCTTTAAGTGCTTCCTAGGGGGAGGCTTCGATGTTTCGCATGGTAAAGGCTTTGATGCTTCGTAGTAGCCCTGGGCACGGTTTAGTTTGGTTTGGTATTGGGTCGATACCGGAACCATACCATAAATTTTAATCGGTTCGGTATGGTTCGGTATCCACAATTTGAAACTTGGAATCATATTAGGTCATACTGATTGTGTTCGGTATGGTGGAAAATTAAATGATTTTTCTTTCAACCTAGTGTGTTCAGAGTATGTATGTGTGTACCTAATCCAAGCATAGGATATAGAAAATACATCACTCAAATTGGAGTTGTCGTTCTCTGTCAACTTTTGTTCCCTGAGAATTTTACTAACATTAGCATTCTTCTCAGCTTCACGTATAGCGATCTTCTTCTGGGTTTCTGCCTCTTTCTCCACCACAAGGAAGAAATGGTGAGGTTTATAATATAACTAAATGATAAAAAACTCAAGCCACGAATGTTAGCTCAATAAGAATGACAGGACACTCCCGAATTTCCCCTCGAAATCTGTGAGAAGCTCTGCTACCGTCTAACAACACCTGAAATCTCATGATAATTCCTGAAATACCCTCAACAGTCCAACAAAGGCTTACAAGAATTCTACCAAAAATTTGACATAATCTCTCATGTAATTTGGTCAAACGGTCTTCCACCTATCAGATGAAGGATTCAAATACTAAACTAACAACCAAGCAGTCCATATCAAATCACAACCAATTAAACAACTTCAAGTCTAAAACAATCAAGCTACGGAGTAGTTTACAAACACCCCAAATGGTTAATCAAAGCAACTAGGTTGTATAATTAAAATTTTTGAGTCTAACAAACCCTACTCGAAAAGGTATGGTAGCAGCGCAGCTGGAAAGGGATGCCTCCGCCTCGGAATGTGCCCTCGTCGCTCAACGGCCGAAAGCTCGATTAAGCTCAACCTTGAGCTATACGCTCCTCTACCATCCCCGGAGTAGTATCGCTTATCAAAATTAGCAATTGAAATTACTAAACACTAATTCAAAGCCTTATACCCGGGACCCAAACTCCAGTAGGATCTCACACGCCCTCGACGGTCCCATAGGCAACCACTACAAATCCAATTAAGAGTCTGCGGACCTCAGATTTCCAATCTGAAAGCTTCAACAGATCAATAATAATCTCATAATCATATTACTGGAATTTAAAAGCAATCCAACAATCGAATTTTCATTAATCGAGGAAAACACTCATTTGTCAACACGGATTAATACAATCAATTTTCAACTATCACGAAAATCGAAACCTATTATACCACTGTGTAGAGCTTAATGAGTAGATGAACTTTCATACTTGGGGCGAAGGCCAAAAGTGATATGAAGTTATCAAAAAACGTGGGCAATGGTCCAAAAACTCGAAACTTCGCGGGTTAAAACTTGTCGTTTGAGGAGGTCAAAATTGGCCGGAATCGATGGAAGGTGGCGTGAGGTGACGGAGGTCCTCACAGGTCTGCGTGTTTTTCTTTTCCTTTTTTTTCTTCTCATTTTGAAAGATGTTAAAGTCTGAAGAAACTTTCTAACTCAAATAAAAGCTAAACCAACCTAGTCTATTTACAAAAATAGCCCTCCAACCTCATTCACCCATCACTTCTTCGTTTCAACTTGGAATTACATGTCGTTTTTGCCTACAGGCTCGTAAAGACAAGCTCAATGTAACGGTACCAAACTTTAAATTCAAATCCAATTTAACGACGGTGTTATGAAAAAGAAACTTCTCTAATAGGGATAATTTGGCAAGTCTAATTATAAAACTAATTTTAAAATTCAGTTATTGTTCGGGATGTTACAATCTTCCCCCCTTAAGAAAATGTCGTCCTCGAAATTTCGCATCTTTCAAGTGAAGAGATGTGGGTACTGATCTCATATATGCGCCTTAGGCTCCCAAGTGGCTGATTCTACTGAATGATTCCTCCACAACACTTTTTCCAATGGAATTGTCTTGTTGTGCAAATCATGTTCTTTGCGATCCAAGATCTTTACTGCGTGCTCGTCGTAACTCAAATCATCGTTCAACCAAATTGGTCGAAATTCCACAGTATGGGAGGGATCTGGCATATACTTACGGAGCATGGATACGTGAAACACATCATGCATCCGAGAAAGTTCCATAGGTAAAGCTAATTTGTATGCAGCTGGACCAATTCTCTCTGTAATCTCATAAGGTTCAATATTACTAGGACTTAGCTTCTCATGCTTACCAAAACGAACAACCCCTATCCATGGAGACAACTTTAGAAACACCTGATCACTAGCCTCAAATTATAAGTCTTTGGAGTACTTATCTGTGTAACTTTTCTATCTATCAAACCTCACAACTCCTTTCCAAGGAGATAACTTCTAGAAAACTCGATCTCCGACCTCAAATTCAAGATCCCTAATTCGCCGGTCTGCATAGCTTTTCTGGCGGTTATGAGCTTTCAATCTTTCCCTGATAATCCTGATCTTTTCCTGGTCATTTCAACGATCTCTGGTGTCAGTAGTCTTCTCTCACCTAGCTCATTCCAAGACACAGGTGTCCTGCATTGTCTCCCATACAGTGCCTCAAAAGGAGACATCCCAATGCAGGACTGATAAATGTTGTTGTAGGCAACTCCATCAAAGCAAAGTGTGAATCCCAATTCCCTTTGAATTGCGGTACACAAGCTCTCATCATATCTTCTAGAATCTGAATGGTCCTCTCAGACTGGCCGATAGTTTGAGGATGAAAAACAGTACTGAAGTGTAGTTTAGTTCCAAAGGACCTCTGCAAACTTCGCCAGAATCTCGAGGTAAATCTAGGATCCCTGTCTGACATAATCGACTATGGGGCCCCATGCAACCTGATAATCTCATCCACAAAAAATTGGGCTAACTGGTCCAACCTATAGTCTTCCTATACCAGAAAGAAATGCACTAACTTGGTAAGCCTATCCATAATCACCAAACTTCATCATGTCCTTTCCGAGTCCGTGGAAGCTTATATACAAAATCCATAGTAATATAGTCCCACTTCTATTTCGGAATAGGAAGTGGTTGTAGCGCCCTGTATGGTTTCTGCCTCTCTGCTTTTACTTGTTGTCACGTCAGGCATCTACTCACAAACTCTGCTATTCCCCTTTTCATCCCCGTCCACCAATAATGTTCCTTAAGGGTACGATACATTTTAGTACCACCTGGACGCATCACATAGGTTGAACTGTGAGCTTCCTCAGGAATCTCTCTTCTCTAAATCATTAGGTATGCATAACTGGCCATCTTTAACCAATGCCCCATAATCTCTAAGGGTATAGTCCTACCTATTCCAAGCTTCCAACTCCATCCTACAGATTCACAATGTTGGATCCTGGAATTGGGCTTCCATAACTCGGTCGATCAGAGCTGGTCTCACATGAAAATTGGCAAGCAAAGCTCTCTAGTTATCCACCCCAAGTACAATCATAATCCTTGATCAACTCCAACCACCACCTCTACCTCAAGTTCAAATTTTTATGGGTGAAGAAATACTTAAAGCTCTGATGGTCGGTAAACATCCGACACGTATCTCCATACAAATAGTCTCCAAATCTTCAGGGCATGTACCACTATAGCCAACTCCAAGTCATCTGTAGGGTAATTCATCTCATGGGGTTTAAGTTGCTTGGAAGCATAAGCTATCACCTTCCCATACTCCACTATCATCTGGAAGAGCTAACACTAGAGTGGAAGTCAACATCCTCTTAAGCTCTTGGAAGCTCTGCTCACATTCATCATCCCATTCAAACTTGAGTCCCTTCCTAGTTAACCGAGTCAACATGGCAGCTATCGTAGCGAATCCTTCTACGAACCGTCTACAATACCCTGTCAAGCCCAGAAAGCTCCTCACCTATGAAACTGTCTTCGGTTGTTCCCAATTAGCTACTGCCTCTACCTTATGAGGATCTAACTAATACCCTATGCAGAGATCACGTGACCCAAGAATCCCACATTAGTCAACCAAGTCATCAATTTGTGGCAAAGAGTACTTTTACCGCACCATAACCTTGTTTAATTGCTGATAATCAATGCACAACCTCAAGCTACCGTCTTTCATCCTCACAAACAACATCGGCGCGCCCCAAGGCGATACACTCGGTCGAATAAACCCCATTTCGACCAAATCTTGTAGCTGAGTCTTTAACTCTCTCAACTCTGCCGGTGCCATCCTATATGGTGCCTGTTATATAGGTTGGGTACCTGGAAGAAGCTTTATGGTGAATTCAATCTCCTGGTGGGGTGGCAACCCTGAAAGGTCCTCTGAAATTTATTCACCACAAGAATGTCCACTAACCTCAACGGAGTATCCCGAGAATCAATCATGTGACCTAAATATCCCTCACAACCTTTCCTCAATAACCTCTCAACTATTAACGCCGAAATAACACATGAGGGTAACACATTCCGGTTTCCCTGAAAAGTAAGCTCCGGCAAACCTAGACTCTGGAATACCACTCTCTTGTCGAAGCAATCAATGGATGCATGGTGAGTACGTAGTTAACCAATCCATCCCCATAATCACATCAAAGTTGTAAATATCTAAGGGAATCTAGTCCTCCTCCAACTCACAGCCTCCCACTACCACTGGACAATCACGCATTACCAGGTTTACCACTAGCATATCTCCGGTGGGGGGTGCTAATACCCATATCCCAACCAATCGGTGATAACTCTCTATTGGGAAAAGTGTAAAACTCCAAGGAATAAAATAATGTGTAGCCCCCGGATCCATCAAAACTCGAGCATCATGATCTAACATAGATAACGTACCAGTAATCACCTCCAGGCAGCTCGGGCCTCATGTTGCGTGATGGAAAAGACTCGGGCCTGTGTACCAGAAGATCGCTTGCGGCCCCTCTAACTCCCAGAGGCCCTACTGGCCCTACTCGACTAGGTCTAGCTCCTTACTGCGGTACCTTATATCTGTGCTGCCCTCTATCCCTGTCCCGCAGCCTCTCAACCTAACAGACTACTGCCTGCACGGTGTGGGAAATCCCTCTTAAAATGGCTAATCTCTCCGTAATAATAACAACTGGGGTCACCAATTCGTCCTGATTTGCTGCCATGTCTTCCAGTTGACTGTACGGAACCACCACATAGAATGGCTAGATAACTGCAACCCTGCCACAAAACCTCGAGAACCGCTTCACTCAGCTCCACTACTGCCTGAACCGGACCTGGCACTTCCGGATGACCCTGAGCTGTAACCGCCTCTTTTAGCTGGTCCCTAACTTGAAGCTCCAAAACTCACATGATCCCGACACTGCTTAGAACTACAGGGTTGACCCCTAATACGCGAACTCTCCTCCAACCTAGCAATAGCATCCGGAAAAGTCAAGGAAGTATGCACCATAGCAGTAACTGCTACTCTAATCTCATCGCTCGGCCTATACTCGAACCGACGGTATTTCTCCACGCATTTACCACTAAAACCATAGCAAATCGAGACAAGTCAAGAAACCTCTGCTCATACTGCGCTACTGTCATATTCCCCTGTCTCAGCTGTAGGAACTCAGCCTCCATGGCATCCCGATACGATTGAGGATAGAACTGCTAGAGGATGCGCTCCCAGAAAGCTTCCCAAGTAAGCGTACGGACATCCCAGCCCATGATAACCGAGGCGAGCCACCAACAGTACGCATAGCCATTTAGTAGGAAAGTGGCCAAGTATACCTTACCACCCGGAGGACACCTCATAACATCAAAAACTCATTCCAAACGAGTAATCCACTCATCAGCATCAGCTGGGCCCAACTCCCTCGTAAACACCGTGGCTCCTAGCCTCTGAGCCCTCTCTATATCGAAAACCTCAGTACTTCCCCTACTCTGCAGTACAGTAGTCCTCGCCTGACTCAATTGATCCAGGGTCTGCTTGGGTTTCAATGGTTTTGGATTGAAAATAAAAGACAAGTAATGTAAATGCAATGGTTTTGGATTGAAAATAAAACAAAAGTAATGTAAATGCAAAACAGTTGAAACAGACGTAAAGACGATTGAATTGATGGATTAACTAAGTCGAATTAAAGCAAACTATCCACCCTAACCACTCAAGTCATTAACATGATTTCCAAGGTTCCATTATTCTGAATTAACATAATCTGATGCCCATGCAAGGGTCCGAGTTAGGGCCCACCTCACAAAAATTACTCTCTTCTTAGTTCCTATGTTGCTGGTTTTTTCGACTCACTACAACAACTATCCAAGAGGACTCATTAAGCAAGAAAGGGAGTTTAATGACAACACACTACCCCTAGAGAAGGTTGAGTAATCTAGGTTTTCATGAATTTGATTACAAGTAAGATGTAAAGCCACTACCGTTGATGCTAATAACCACAAGAAGATGATCAGTCGAACAAACAATTATTCATCGATAGTTCATGCATAAAAGGTGACATCACACCCATCAACACAAACTAAGATCATTATGCACAGTAATCACAATTATATCCAATATTCAAAACATGTAAACCAATGGCCAAAATCACATTAATAGACTACATGGCTAGGCTTCAAGCAGTCCTAATTCTATGAACAACTACTCGCACATTGCATTAATGCAAGTAATAAAATAAGTCATGATTACAAAGTAAAAGTTAAGAGAAGAGAATGAAACATTGAGACAATGGTGAGCCAAGAACACATCCAGGCCTCTCCATAACTCCCTGCGCTAAGCTCTCCTCCAAAAGCACGAACAAAAATAAAATGTCTAAAAAACTCTTCTCATAATAAAAATGTGAGGCTAAAAGGGGTGGGAACCCTAAACTTACATTAAAACCTTGTTTAAATATCCCTAGGGCTTCTCCTAAAAACTAGGAATTAAAACTGACAACAGAAGACTAAAAAGACCCTTAATTAAGGCTGATTCTGTGTGGCAAGGCTTGTGATGAAAGAAACGATCTTTCTTGTGTGGCAAGGCTTGTGATGAAAGAAACGATCTTTCTTGTGTGGCAAGGCTGATTCTGGAAGGTTCTGAGACTGTCTTGGGCAGCAAGGAACTGCTGGCACCTTTCTTGGCTCTTCACAGTTGGCCTAATCTCAGCTCCTAGGACCTCATTATTGAACCTACGAAGGACTCAGAAGGACATTGACCAATGAAGCTGGGACCAACCACGTGCTTCACTTCCATATGATGTATCTAGTACAGTTATGGGCTTTGTCCTTCGTAAAAGCTTGTAGAACGTTCAATAGCCCAATTTATCTCAATTTAAGGCACAACCAAGGTCTTCTAGGGCACACCATATCATTGGCAGTTCTAGATGATACACTCGATTGCAGTAGCTTAGATAGGTGTTTAGAAGTGTACTTCATGGTGGTGTCTCACTTGGTTCCATCAATTTCTAAGTTATGTCCCATTTTGGCCTAAATCGGCATGTCTAAGATTTGTCTTCTCGCGAACCTGGCTCTACTTCTGGCTGGGTCTCTAGCATTGATGTGGAACACGCATAGAACCTGGAACTTGAGGCGTGTCAGGGGACACGAGTGGGACTTGGCTGAGAGCCTTTCTTGGATTAGGCGCAAATGGAGTGTCCTTAAGACATGTCAGGGACACGTCTTCGCATGCACCTTGGCTCATCAGGGGCTTGATCTGCTAGGCCTCAAACATGGTTTCTGGACCCGCATGGCCTTATTCGAGTAACTTGACCTGTGCCCCAAATAGGGTGCAAGGATGCGCTAGGCTCTTCTTGGGATCCGCTATTGAATTGAGGACATCTTCTTCATTTGAACTCCGATTTGAGCCATTCTTTTTCCTGTATTCTCATAATTAGGCTATCTTTCTAATTCCTCCACATGTCACACAAGAAGCATCACCTTCTACAATGGTTGGCACAAAATTAAGCAAAAGACATGAAAATGGGCACTAAATGACATCTAAAAGATGTATAAATAAAAACGGAACAAGCTCTGATACCAAATTGACAGGACACTCCTGAATTTCACCTCAAATCCGTGAGAAGCCCTACTCCCATCTGACAACACCTGAAATCTCATGATAATTCCTTAAGTACCCTCAACAGTCCAACAAAGGCTTACAAGAATTCTAGCAAAAATATGGCAAAATCTCCCCGATAATTTGGTCATACCGTCTTCCACCAGTCAGACAAAGGATTCAAATACTAAACTAACAACCAAGTAGTCCAGATCAAATCACAACTAAACAACTTCAAGTCCAAAACAATCAAGCTACGGAATAGTTTACAAACACCCCAAATGGTTAATAAGAGCAACTAGATTGTATTATTAAAATTTACAAGTCTAACAAACCCTACTCTGAAAGGTACAGTAGCAGCGCAGCTAGAAAGGGATGCCTTCGCCTTGGAATGTGCCCTCGTCGCTCAATGGCTGAAAGCTCGATTAAGCTCAACCTTCAGCTATATGCTCCTCTACCCTCCTTGGAGCAATATCACATGTCAAAATTAGCAATCAGAATTACTAAACAATTATTCTAAGCCTTAAACTCGGGATCCAAACTCTAGTAGGCTCTCACACGACCTTGACGGCCCCATAGGCTCACAAACAACTTGAAATCCAATTTAGAGTCTACGGACCTCATATTTTCAATCCGAAAGTTTCAACAGGTCAATATTAATGCCACAACCATATTACTGGAATTTAAAAGCAATCCAACGGTCGGATTTTCATTAATCGACGAAAACACTCGTTGGTCAACACAGATTAATACAATCAATTTTCAAATATCACGAAAATCGAAACCTATTATCCCACTGTGTAGAGCTTAATGAGCAAATGAACTTTCATAAGTGAGCCGAAGGCTAAAAGTGATCCGAAGTTATCAGGAATTGTGAAAAACAATCTGAAAACTCGAAACTTCTCAGGTTAAAACTTGTCTTTTGAGGAGGTCAAAAGTGGCCGGAATCAATGGAAGGTGGCGTGAGGCGGCGGAGGTCCTCACGGGTTTGCGTGTTTTTCTTTTCCTTTTTTTTTTCTTCTCATTTTGACTGATGTCAAAGTCTGAAGAAAATTTCTAATTCAAATAAAAACTAAACCAAACTAGCCTATTTACCAAAATACCCCTCCAACCTCATCCACCCATCACTTCTTCGTTTCAACTCGAAATTACATGCCGTTTGTGCCTACGGGCTCGTAAAGGCAAGCTCAATGTAATGGTACTAAACTTGAAATTCAAATCCAATTTAATGAGGGTGTTACGAAAAAGAAACGTTTCTAATAGGGATAATTTCGTAAGTCTAATTATAAAACTAATTTTAAAATTTAATTATTGTTCAGGATGTTACAAAGAAAGTATGTTCCAGAAATTATAGGAGAAAGGTAAGTTCCAAAAGATCCTTAACAGCATCAGAAGCTCAAAGAATATGTGTAACAGTACTACACCTAATCAACAACTCCTTTGTGGAGACATAATTCTAGACCGCATGACTGACTTCAAGTGCAAAACATTAAATCTAATACCACTACCAACAAATTACTTTTTCCTAACACATATCCTCATGTTTACATTCTTAAAGAAAAGGACAACAAGGTATGCTACTATCGTCGGTATCGGGCAGACTGCATATGGTTTATAGAAACTACAAATGAAAAAAGGTGACAGACTCATTTGTTTTCCACCTTACCTGATCAAACAAATCAATATACACTTCTTAACGAGAATGGTGGCCGCAGAATGATTGACCTCATGATGAATCTTTTCATATTGCACACCATAATAACATGAAGCACCATGTTATTAATTTTAAAATAAATTAAATGTAAAAAAAAATTCAATTCAGTACGGTACGGGATGATACGGTATATTGAAACTCAGAACTGAAATCATAACGAACCGGTTGGTTTAATTATTCGCTATTTTATCAATTCAATTTGATCCGAAACGGTTTAATTTCGGTATTTCGGTTACATATGCGCAGGCATACTTCGCAGGGCTAAGGCATTGATGCTTTGCAAGGTGAAGGCTTTGATGCTTCATAGGGCAAAGACTTTGATCCTTCATAGGGCGAAGGCATTGATGCTTCACAAGGCGAAGACTTTGATGCTTTGCAGAGCAAGACATTGATGCTTCGCAGGGCGAAGGCTTTGATGCTTCGCATGGCAAGGCTTTGATGCTTAACAAGGCAAAAGCATTGATGCTTATACCAAGGAAAGTATTGATGCTACACAGGGCAAAGGCTTTGACACTTCGCAGGGTGAAGGCTTTGATGCTTCTACAGATAAAGGCTTTGATGCTTCACAGGGAAAAAGGCTTTGATGATTCGCAGGGCGAAAGCTTTATGCTTCACAAGACGAAGACATTGATGCTTCGCAGGGCGAAGGCATTGATGCTTCATAGAGATAAGGTTTTGATGCGGCTACGGAAGAAGGCTTAGATACTTCGCAGGGCGAAGGCTTATATGCTTCATAGGGTGAAGGCTTGATGCTTCCCGAAGGAATGCTTAGTTGCTTCCCAGAGGATGGATTGGTTGCTTCCCTGAGGAAAGCTTGAATGATTTTGAGAGAAAGGCTTGGAGTGCTTCCCGGAGGAAGGCTTGAATGCTTCTCGGGGGAAGGCTTAGTTATTTCTTGGAGGAAGGCTTGAAGTGCTTCCCGAAAGAAGGCTTAGTTGCTTCCCGGAGGAGGCTTTGGGGTTTCCATTTCTATGTAAAATTCTGTAAGTAAAATTTCAAGTTGCTTGATAATTTTATTGAAGACAATAATACAATAAATATAACAATTGGTGTGGGGGCCTTATTAGGTGACTATGACATTGATGCGGATCACCTTCGATTAGGTTCGTTGGGGCCTTTGTCACTAAGACGCTTTCTAGCTTTGTCGGTTGGTGCAATCCCCTTCCATGACGAGGTTCTACATATACCTATCGAAGGTGTTGCAAGTCCTAATGGTGTAACCATAGCAGTTGTGATAGGCGCACCACCTAGTTTTGTCGGCCCTTTCTTGGGCGCCTTTGACAGGTGCTGGCTTCTTGAACTTGTACTTGATTTCGTTGTAGATTCGGTGGATGGGCACTGAGATCTGTTCATTGGACTTCCTACTAGCCAGGGAGTTGGAAGTCAGGGTTGCTTTGCATTTGTTGGATTTTCTTAGTGTGGCCTCGAAGTTGGTATCTCCCTTTGGTGGTGGCGTCGTTTCGGATGATATCTCGCATGGGTTAATGCGAGCCGTGGCTTGTGCGGCATTATTCTCATCCTCCCGACATGCATGGTGCTCCACCATGGAAAGAATTTTGGTGAGGTTGCATGCGTTGCCCATTATAATGTCGCCGTCGAGCTGACTGTCTAAAGGGAGGCCCTACTAGAACTCTCTTGTTGCGATGAGGTCGCTGCAACCCATGATAAGGGACTTCTCCTCACAATATCTCTGGATGTACTAGCGGAGGGTCTCTCTAGATCTCTTGCTAACATACAAGAGATGGTCATCCTTCACTTTGACGGTGCGAAGTTCCAAATACTCCTTCACGAATGCATGTGGTAGTTCTTCGAAAGAGGCTATGGACCTTCAGGGAAGGCGGTTGAACCATGTCATAGATTGCATTGCAGGGAAGCCTGGAAAAACTTACACATGAGTGGGTCGTTGTGCCTATGAGGAACCATGACGCCACAGTAATAGTCGATGTTGTTCACCAGATCGGTAGTCCCCTTCAACTGCTTGAAGTTCAGGGTCGCGAATTGTTGCAGGGACAGCTTTTCCACGATGTACTTCATGAACGGCAAAGTTGATGACAATCAGATTTGTCCATCTTGATGTATGCTTCTGAGGCGTTGATCTAGCATCCTCTGGATGTCATTGGCCAGTAGCGGGCCTTGGCGAGGTAGGGTGGCGTGCTGCCTTGAGCACTGACGGCTTCCATGTATCGCTGTGGGTAAGGTGTGTAAGCATGTGGACGACTATTTCTCATCTTCCTTACTACGGTGGCCATAATGCCTTGAACTCCCACCGATGCACCCATTGGAGTGAATGCGTGAGCTTTGAGAAGCTTCTTCACGCGGTCGCTTTCCTTGTTGGTACTTGATGCGTGACAAAGCTCCAGGGCGCCCTCCAAGCCGATCATGCACTGACTGTCGCAAGTGAAGCTAAACTCTTGTTTCGAAGGTGTAGCTTTCCTTGTCAGAGTCCCTTGGTTGTCACGGGACATGGTCCAACGCCTGAGATACTCCTTGTCAGGGTAGAGTGGGATTTATTTTGGGCGCCTCGTGCGCGGCGTGTCTGTCAGCTGTGTGAGATGCTCCTTGCTCATGTAGAAGTTATTGTAAAGGTCCGATTGCACTTGGACTTGATGCCTAAGCCACTCAACTTGCTGTGACAAGCCAACTTGAATGGGTGAGGGTTGCAACTCCCGCGCATGGCGCGTGACGCGTTGGGACTCATACTCCAGGCTTTAGTGTTGATATCTTGCGCCACACTCCTCGCAAGTCTGGGTTCGTCCATATGCGTCCCACAAGTTCTCCAGAAGCCTCTAACACTCCACGTCTACGTGGGGCTAATTTGGGGCTTGTCGGGATGCTTCTCCCACCAATCTCCCATCCGTGTCCTAGAAGGTGGTTGTCATTTTTCCGAATGCAAGAGGAGGACTGACTCCTGGTAGTGCACTAACTCCAGAAGCCATTAGCATGGCAAGGACACAAAAAATGAGAGTTGGCACCATTTCTAGCGGCCCGAAGCGTGCCAACGGCGGCACAAGATCCTGGCCTAGTAGGGAGTGGCTCAGTTGCTCTTCCCGAATCCTAGTGAGCGGCTCGCTCTTGTCGCGAGTCACTACGGTGGAGGTGGTGGTCCCATCAGATCGTGTTGTTCTTCGTGTTCTTTCCAAGGACGAAGAACGAAGAACTTTGAATGAAAGCAAGTTTTGAGTATTTCTCAATTCGGCTCTCAATGAAGCACCAGTTGTTGATGCAGAAATCGTTCGGATTGGAAAAAGTCTTCTCGATCCTTACACACAGTAAACGAAACAAAGGGGTTAAGGTTGAATCCCAGAGGGGGTGGCTCAACCAAGAACACTCTAATGCTAAAGTCAACTTTGAGAGTATAAACTTACAGAGCTTTGGTATGAGAAGTGAGAATTACCTTGGAAGTGAAATGGACTCTTCTATTTATAGAGCCCTCATAAGTCGCTGTTAGCTCATAGTTCTTACATGTATTTCATGTCATTTCATTCCTCTTTGCTTATCTTTTGCTTAATTTCTGGTCATCCATAGTAGAAAGTGATGCTCATGTGATACATGTGCATGAATTTGAAAGAGAATGTAATTCTAAGAATACAGGAAAAAGAATGACTCAAATCAGAGTTCAAAAGAAAGAGATGTCCTCAATTCAATATCGAGTCCTAAACTAGGCCATGCGCCGGTGCGCCCTATTGTTGGCTCAGACCAAGTACCTCAAATCAGGCCCTCCGGGTCCCAAAGCTGTGTCTAAGGACCTTCAGACTAAGGCCATGGCATGCCTTTGTCATGCCACTATCGGATCCAGGACATGTCCTGGATATATCCCAAAGACACTTAAGATCGAGGACCAGATCATGTCCTTCACAAGTCTAGGAGTGCGCCAATATGTGTCCGCCGCAGTATTAAGTCCCAGTCGAGGTTCCAGCCAAGGCGTGCCTTTGCCACGCTTCAATAAGGATATCCAAGCCCGTGTCCCTAACACGATTTCAAGACAAGGCGCAACTGTGCCAAAGAAGAGTTCTTGGGTGTGCCCTAAATTCAGGCCCTAAGGGCCACAACAGTTCTAGGTGCAGGTCAGGTCCCTGACCAGACCCGATAAGTTCCAAGAAGGCCATTTTCATTCCTACAACTATTTGATCGAGACACGAAGTGCTTTTAGACTCTTTGGCTTGTGTAGAAGTTATTCAAATGTTAAGGCGAGCTATGTCGCGCCATTTCCATCCCAAGGGCCAAGTTCTCAGTTTTCAGCGTTTGCCTAGATTCTAGGTTGTCTGCCCAGATTCCAGGATGTCTGCCCTACAGCTAGCTTGTGTTCCCACCTACCAGCTTGCATTAACACTTCTAGCTATGTTTTGATTGGTTCTCATAGATTTTAGGACTTTGTAATTAATTAGAAGTACATTAAACATTCTAGAGTAATCTAGGATAGTGTTTCCAATTCCAATCCTTGTAGGAAAAGGTTTTTCCTTGTGTATATAGGGGGGCCTTTGTTCAGTGTTTTGAGACACGCCTACTTAGACACTTTACTTTATTGTTTTGAGCTATTAACGTGAGGCTTGTTCCCAAAAACTTGATTGTGTTCTTGGAGGAGTGCTTGAAGCCGTGCTTGGAGTATGCCTTTGAGAGTATAATTGGGCTTAATTTTTCGCTTTCATATTCAATACAATTTATGCTTTCTTTCATAATGTGTAGAGAGTAGTTTACCTTAAGTTAGGGGTGATCTTGAAGCCCTAGCCATGACAACTTCTTAATTTGATTTTGGCGCTTGGTTTGATTATTGTGTTCATCTTGGTGTGTTGAATTACTGCTTAAACTGCTATTTTAATGTGTTGTTAGAATTAGCTACTTTAATGACATGATTCACGAATGACTTTGCATCAAAAGGTTACATTAAGCAATGATCTTGTAATTCGACTCATAACATTCCTAGAATGCACATCACTTTCTAGGGTTCGTATAGTGACTCAGATTTCCTTTTGTTCTTAATGCTTCCTTTCGGGTCCAATTGGATAGAAGTTGGTGTACACATCATGCACTTAACATACAAACTAATAAGGAAATAAATATGTGATAGAGCCTTAGTCGGACTTTTGCATGGGCACTAGGCCAAGTAATGAAGATGATAATTGAACCTTGCAAACCAAGTTAGAAAATGTTGTGGTTAGGTGTGGATAGGGACTGCCTTAACTTGCCTTTAATTGATTACAATTCTTTGTTATTTACTTGTTTCTTGCATTTACATTGATGAGTCAAGTCCACTATATTGTCTATTGATTAGTGAGCTTGCTGGGATATTATTGTTAAGGATTGTGTGCATTTACTTCTCATATTTCTTCCAACGGGGATTTGTCCCTCAACGGTGTCCATTGCTTAGATTGTTTAAACTTAGTTCCTTTTTGTTTGGTTGAGGTACTTTTATGTCATCACAAGGTTTGCTAGGGGATCTATGCACAGCTCTTCAATTCCATCATCTGATTCATCTTCTGTCCACGGTTCCCTCATCCAAGTCCACCACCAAGCCCTGGGAGAATGACTGATGAACGTGTCTTAGCTAACCACCACCACGGCTGCTTAAGGACTATAACACTCCTCATGTCAGTCAGGACCAATTCCTCATTGTCTTTCCACCATCCATAGTGGAAAACTTTGAGCTCAAATCAGGCACAATCCACATGCTGCCTAAGTACCATGGCCTCTCGGATGAGGACCCCCATTTACACATCAAGGAGTTTGTGGAAGTCTGTTCCACATTAAGGATCAATGGCATGACTAAAGCTAAGATCAGACTGAGGTTGTTCCATTTTAGTCTCAAGGACAAGGCTAAGGCATGGTTCCATTCACTAGCACCAGCACCCATCACTTTGTGGAAGGACTTGTCCTCTAAGTTCCTCACTCAGTACTATCTCGTGTCCAAAACCAATAAGCTCAAGGCACAGATCATGGCACCTCAACAAGCTGAGGATGAGTCTTTTTATGAGTTTTGGGAAAGGTTCAATGGAATGATTCATGAGTGCCTTCACCACAACATTGATGAGTGCCACTTAATGCTATACTTCTATGGTGGCTTGAAGACTAGTGATAGGGTAATGGTGAACTCTCAATCCAAGGGAGTCTTGGAGAGCACGGCTGAGGAAGCAAGGGCAGCATTTGAGAGCATTGCTCAGAGAGAAAAGCAGTTTAGCTATAGGGGACAACAAGCTAGGACCCTTAGTAGCATGAGTAGGGACAAGACCGACACTATAGCCCAACTCACGGCTAAGGTGAAATAGCAATGTAATGCCAAGGCCAAGCCCACTATGACGTGTGATGTGTGCTCAGTTCAAGGCCATGACTCTCAGACATGTTCTATGGTAGAGGATGCCAACTACATTGGAAGGTACAATGATGGCTTGAGGCCTCGTAATGACCCTTATTCCAACACCTACAATCCTAGATGGAGGAACCATCCAAACTTTAAGTGGAACAGCAATCAGAATGTTCAAAACCCCACGGCACCCCCTGGATTCCAAGGGCATGCCGTGGCCCCTCAAGTTCCCACTCAAATCCTTCAACATCCTCAAGGCAACCCTGCCCCAGCAAGAAGATCTTTGGAAGACATGATGGCTGACTTAATTCAACACACCACAGCCAATCAGCAGAGGACAGACCGTGCCATCATAGCCATAGAGACCCAAATTGGCCAAATGGCAAGCCAACTCAATAGATTGGATCCTAGCCCACAACTCCCTAGCCAAACCCAAATTAACCCCAAAAACACCATCCACAAGGCCACTGCAAATACCATTCATCTTAGGAGTGGAAAAGAACTTCAAAGCTCACCTGAGACCCAAAGTGCCGCAGAAGACCATGAATACCAAGTCCAGGCCCCTGCCGTAAAACCTGCCCATGCGCCAGAATTAGGGCACAGTTCCAGCCGAGGACCTGATTTAGGGCGCTGTTCCGCCTCAGGACCAGAACCTGGCCAACCCGAGACACCTCAGGACATACCTGACCAGGACACGACAGCACCTCATAATGAGCCTTCTAACCCTATTTTGCCTTCAAATACTAAGTCTAAAGTTAGTTTTAGTAATCCACTAGTTACTAATGATGTTGGCTTACCATTTCCTCGTAGGTTCCAAAGGAAGGACAAGAATGCTCAATTTGAGCAAGAGCTCACACGCATGCTTCACAAGCTCCAAATCACATTTCCATTCTCTAAGCTTATGAGGACCATGCCTATCTTTTCTAAGCTTCTTAAGGACCTAGTAGCTGGAAAACGTGGCTTTGACCCCAACAATGTCCTAGACATTAGTGCAACCACTTTGAATGAGTTCCAAGGCCTGCCATGCAAGGCCAGTGACCCAGGCCCTCCTACCCTTCCGTGTGTTATCCAATCCAAAAGGTTTGAGCGTTGTCTTTGTGACACATGAGCCTCTGTAAGTATCATGCCTTTTATGTCTATAATTCACTTGCATTAGGAGACTTAAAAACCTACTCAATTATAAGGTTGCTAATTCTTCTGTGACACAACTTATGGGTATGAAAGAAGATGTAATAGTACAAATAGGAGACACATGCATATTAGCTGATTTTTACATCTTAAAAATGGAAAAGACAATTGAAAGTGAGGATCCTCCCTTGATCTTTGGAAGACCTCTCTTCACCACCATAAACTGTGAAATCAACTTGAACCAAGGCCAAATATCTATCAAAGTGTTAGATAAGACTAGGACCTTTTCCATACAAGACACAATGCAATATCCTCAAGAGCCTTTTATTGATTTTCCTTTGAATAACATGGAGTCTTTATTGCATCAGACTATTCTAAATGCTTGTACAGATGATCCTCTTGAGAAGGCCCTCGCTTTTCCTTCTCATGGTGACAATGGCCTAGATGGCCACATCATTGAGGAATTACACATGCTTGAGGCCGTGCCTCCACACACTTACTCACGGCTACCTTTGTTTGAGGCCCTACCCGTGAAGGAAGAAAAGACTCTTCATTCCATCATTCAAGCTCCAAAGCTTGAACTCAAGCCTTTGCCTGAGCACTTGAAGTATGCATTCCAAGGTCATAACCAAACTTTACCAGTCATTATTGCTTCTAATCTAACATCTTTGAAAGAAAGCCAATTAGTGCAAGTTCTAAAGGACAACATGCATGCTATTGGATGGAGCATAGCTGACATCAAGGGGATAAGCCCTTCAAAGTGCATGCAGAGAATCATCCTTGAAGAGGATGCCAAGCCTACAAGGGAAGCTCATAGGCGCCTAAATCCTCCCATGAAGGAAGTAGTCAAGAAGGAGCCTTTCAAGCTTTTGGACGTGGGGATCATCTACCCCATCTCAGATTCAAAATCGGTCAGCCCAGTTCAAGTTGTGCCTAAGAAGAGTGGCATAACAGTCATAAAAAATGAACAAGACGAGCTTGTTCCTCAAAGGGTCCAAATTGGATGGAGAGTATTCATAGATTATAGGAAACTTAACTCTACTACTTGCAAAGATCACTTCCCAATACCTTTTATTGATCAAATGCTTGAAATACTTGCAGGACATTCTCACTATTGTTTCTTAGATGGGCTATTCATGGTACAACCAGATTTCCATTGCACTTGACGACCAAGAGAAGACAACCTTCACATGTCCCTATGGCACGTTTGCTTATAGAAGGATGCCATTTGGCCTTTGCAATGCCCCTGCCACGTTTCAAAGATGCATGATGACCATATTTTCAGACATGGTAGAGGACATCATTGAGGTATTCATGGATGACTTTTCATTTTTTGGTAATTCCTTTGATTTATGTCTAACAAACTTTTCAAGAGTACTTGAGAGATGCAGGGAATCCAATTTACTTCTTATTTTGGAAAGTGTCACTTCATTGTCCAGCAAAGTATTGTGCTTGGCCATGTCATATCTAGTTGTGGCATAGAGGTGGACAAGGCCAAGATAGATTTCATTAGTGGCCTGCCCTATCCCACTTCAGTCAAGGAAGTCATATCCTTCTTAGGACATGCTAGATTCTACAGGAGGTTTATCAAGGACTTCTCCAAAATTAAAAGACCCTTGTGCAATCTGCTTGCCAAGGATGCACCATTTGACTTCACCAAGGACTGCCGTGAGTCCTTTGAGGACCTTAAGGACAAGCTCACGGCTGCACCCCTCATCATGCCACCTAGATGGGACCTGCCCTTTGAGCTTATGTGTGATGCCTTAGACTATGCCATTGGGGCAGTCTTGGGACAAAGAATAGATAAGTTGCCACATGTTATTTACTATGCAAGTAGGACTTTAAATTATGCTCAACTTAACTATTCTACTACTGAGAAAGAACTCTTGGCTGTTATATTTGCTTTAGAGAAGTTTAGGTCATATTTGCTTCAAACAAAGGTTATCATTTATATTGACCATGTAGCTCTTAAGTATTTGCTTAACAAGAAGGATGCCAAGCCAAGGCTCATTAGGTGGATGCTATGGCTTCAAGAGTTTGATCTTGTGATCAAGGCCAAGAAAGGAAGTGAGAATGTGGTAGCTGACCACTTGAGAAAACTCATCCACGGGTCCAATGAAGAAGTGGACCAACTACCTCTCCAAGAGAGCTTCCCTGATGAGCAGCTCTTCCATCTCAAAGCCTTTGACCCCCGGTATGCTGATATTATTAATTATTTGGCTACTAACTTGATTCCTTCTCATCTGTCTAGGTTTCAAAGGGACAAGCTTGTCAACCAAGCCAAATACTACATCTGGTATGATCTATGGAAGCCAAGTAATGAACTAGATAATTGAACCTTGCAAACCAAGTTAGAAAACGTTGCGGTTAGGTGTGGATATGGTCTATCTTAACTTGCCTTTAATTGTTTACAATTCTTTGTTATTTACTTGTTTCTTTCATTCTAAGATATTTACTTTGCTAGCATCGTTTGAACTAAACCACCCCCCCCCCCCCCCTGTAACGACCCAAAAATTTAATTAGTGAATTTTCATTTGGGAAAGGACAAAATTACCCTTGGTTTTAAAGTCGGCTCGAAAGTCAATTTTGTGTGGCGACACATTTGACAGTTTTTCGGGCATCCGTTGTGTAGGTCTCGAACTCACGAGTTCGTAGACAAGCGGCATGCAGAAAATGGAGTCTAGGTGAGCGAGTGGTGGGTCTAGAATGTTCAGGGGCATTTTGGGCATTTTCCTAGGGTATATGTAATTAATCCCAGACTTCACGAGAATTCTTATTTTCTTCCTTTCTCACATCAGAACCGTGATCGACCAAACCCACACTGAACCGAAAACCATAAAAATCAAAGTCCAATTCAAGGCAACCTTGGCCTAGTTGGATAAATCCATCAGCGTCTACACCTTCTCGCGCGCAAAACCATATCAACCATCAAAGGAGGCAGCCATGGGAGACACCGAACCAAGGAAAGGAAAACTGAAACCTTCCAATCAATTTTTTGGCCAACACATGTATGGGTTTCATGTTTAGAGTTCATTTCTGAGTTCCTGGGTTCGAGTAGATGGATTTAGATATAAAATTCGTGAAAACGGTTGAGTTTTGATAAAGTTAGGAAAAAGTCAAGGTCGACCAGCATTGGAGTTTTCAGCCGACGGCTGACTGAGGCGCGGTCGTCTTCTCCGGAGAGACTCCGGTGACTGAGTCGGTCAAAGGTGCTGATGTGGCATGCCACGTGGCTCCACGTGGATGCCACCTGGCAGGCACGTGGAGCCAAGTGGAGGCCACCTGGCAGTCACGTGGAGCCAAGTGGAGGCCACTTGGCAGCCAAGTGGGTGCCACCTGACGACTGAGTTAGTAGGCGCGTGGCCAGTGCGTGGCAGAGCCGTCGGTCTTCTGTCGGCATCTGACGACGTATGGAACCAGTTCTTGGGTCACGGCGATGCGTGTCGACAAGGTCTCGACGTTCCGGACCTGTTGGCGTAGTTTTCGGGTTAACCGGACGTCATTTAGGGGTAGTTTTGGGCATCCGAAGTGGCTGCATTTTAAGTGTAACGCGAGCGGACTTCTCGGGGTTTAGGGAGTTTAAATGTAGGATTTTTAATCGTGATTGTTACTTTTGATAGGCGATACTGCTCAGGGAACTTCAGGGGAGCGTACGACTCGGGATTGAGCTATCGGTGAGTGGACTTTGGTTTATAAATTATAATGCATGCATAAAGGTATATTTAAATTAGATATTGTTATGTATTGTTTTTGGTACATTTCTGGAATTTAGAAATTGTGCTACTAAATGATGACTGGACACGTGTTTTCAATATTACTGTGGAAACAATATTTTGGGCAGTGGCCTGGTTTTATGGACTCTGTTATTAAATGATTTTGACTTGATAGATTTTGGATTCATGGTTTTGGGTGTAGACCCGGATGTGTGATTTCCTTGGATTTGGGCATAGACCCAGTTTTTTCAATGAATTTGGCTTAGGCCAGGAAACAAGGATTTCAAAATATTTATTTTGGTTTTCCCTGATTTATTGTCCCTGAGGATCAAGGTTTTCTCCGACTGGCGTCGAGGGGTTTTTCTCCTTCAGATCGTTGAGGGTTCTTCGACACTGGTGTCAAGGGGTATTTTCTCCACCAGGTCGTTGAGGATGTCTATGCATAGTACATGGGTTTTGCACAACTCGAGGTATATCGGGTGTGTGGTGGGTATCGAGCTACGGCTTGGGATTTTATTCGGGGGCAGCGGGATATGTTTTGATATATTTTGTGTCCAGGTTGGTTTCATGATTTTTAATCTCCTTTGAGGAGGTTTTTCAAAGCAGGGTTGTGGACCACGGGATGTTTTTATTATTTGAATTTTCGTGCGTCCCATCGGGTGTTTCAAGTCAAATGGATTTTCCGACAAGTTTTCGGTTTATCCTTATGGATTTGTTGAAAAGGAATTTCATGCATGCATGGTTTTATTCGTGGAGGGGGAAAATGTATGTTTTCCTCAGAAATTGGTTTTAAAAAATTATTTTTGTCCACTCACATTTTTTCGTGTTTTAAATCCCTTCCAGGCTATTGAGTTGACGTGAGCATATCTAGAGGTGGAGGCATTACACGTTCAGCTGCGCATTTACCTAGACTACCGAGTAGGATATTTATTTATGTATTTACTTATCCTACCTAGATGCTCTGATAAGTCTTTTGGACTGAGTGTAAAATTGTGGTTATATTGTTGGATGCTGATTTTTTGGCATTTGAAGTGTTATATGATACTTCGTCTAACAGGTGGAAGATGGTTAACCAATCCTTAAGGGGAGATTCTGCCGGATTTTTGGCAGAATTCTCATAATTGTTTGCAAGGACTTAAGGGTATTTTGAGAATTTTATTAAGTTGTCAGACGGGTGCAGGGTTTTTCTCGGGTTTCAAGGGGAAATTCGGAAAGGGTCCTGTCAACTTGGTATCAGAGCACTAGGTTTAAATTCTTGTAGACCGTACACGTAATGTACATCTGATTGTGTTTTTGGTGCTTTATGGTTCTTTTCAGCGTAATGCCTCCGAGATGCGAGCCCCGTCAACGGCTTGGAAATACTGAGGACACACATGAACCCGTAGTAGAGTCGGATTTGAGGCAGACCCTGGATCAATTGGGTCGGACTTTGACTATGGTACTTCATGGTAGGGCTACTACTGAAGTGTCTGACATTGAGCGAGCCTAGAGGTTGGGGGCGACAGTATTTACGAACGAAACTTTCCTTGTGAAACTTTCCGGGAGCGCTTCCTCGCGCAATTTTATCCTCGTTCATACCGAGATGCCAGAGAGGTTGAGTTCCTGCAGTTATAGCAGGGGACATTGATCAGTCATTATTTATGCATCAATCTGATGTCTTTATATGCCTCTCTTACATGTCTTTCGACTGATTTCGTGCCATCAATACTAGAAAATGATAAATCTTGTGAGACTGGTGCATATTTGAAAAGTAGGTAAATTCTGAGAAGAACGCAAAAAGAATGACTCAAACCGGAGTTCAGATGAAGGAGATGTCCTCATTTCAATATCAGGTCCTGAACTGGGTCCTGAGTGCGCCAGTGCACCTATTTTGAGTCCTTGACCAAGTACCTCAGATCATGCCATCCGGGTCCTAAACCTGTGTCTCATGACATCAAGTTCATGTCCTAGAAGTGCCAAGGTCTTGCCAGGACATGTCGAGTACATGTCCCAAGAACTTCAACCCGGGTTCCTGTCCCGTCAGAGGTGGATCATAGTTCCTCCTCTGCGTTAAGCCTAACAACCTTTGCACCTAGCCTGAGCGAAGAAGCGGTTTTACTATACTCATGGTGTTCCTTGAAAGCGCAGTCCCAGACCCCTATGACGAAGACATTCCGAAGACCACGGGATGAACGCGGGCTGCCCGCGGCCAGCTTTTGTTCCCACTTGCCAGCTTTTGTTCCCACTTGCCAGCTTGCATTCACACTCCCAACCGTGCTCTGATTGGTTCTAATAGATTTTAAGGACTTTGTAATTAATTAGAAGTACAAAAACTATTCCAAAACATTCTAGGATAAGGTTTTACCAATCCTTATAAGACAAGGTTTTACCAATCCTTATAGGACAAGGTTTTCCCTTTGTCTATAAAAGGGAGCCTTTGTTCAGTGTTTAAACAGAGATAATTGGAGAGATAATATTTTACACACAGATTATTAGGCGTGGAGCTTGGAGAAGAAGGCTTTGTCGTGGCTTTGCTGTGCCTGTTCTTCAACAATCTTTTATGTACCCTTACTTTTATTATTGCAATTTACAAATGAATTCAATTATCTTTGTTTCAATTTCAGTTATGTGTGAGTAGTTCCTTTTAGAATTAGGGTTGTTTGAAGCCCTAGCCATGTTAGCTCGTTAAGTATATTTTATTCTTGTTCTTAATTGCTATGCATGCTGAATAATTTTGATTACTGCTTTAACTTACTGTTGGTGGAATTAAACAGAAAGAAATATGCAATTCAATTCTAACAGTTATAAAATCCTTGCAAGTGCACAAATCGATAATAATAGTATAGTAGCACAGCAGGAGTCGATCCCTCGAGGACTTGTATCAACGTTATGACCACTTTAGTTTAGATTTATTAACTTCGTGAAAACACACATACACACACACGCAGGGGGGGGGGGGGTTGTTTATGATGTGAGAACTGAATTAAACCTAGGTCGTTATGAGTTAAGATTACAAGTAAGAATACTTTCGATGCTCCAAATCACAAGATGATATGACGGTCACTCAAGCAATTACATCAATAATTATATGCAAACAAGGTTGCTAATCTTTTAGGCATAAATTAAGGTCATTAAGCACTGTAATCCAACCTATTCATCATGCATAGCAATCATAATCAAGAGCCAGAAATCCAATCAACAAGCTAACATGGCTAGGGCTTCAAGCAACCCTAATCCTAAAGACTACTCACACATAACTGAAATAAACACAAGCGTAATTGAATTCATAATTAAATTGCAGTAAAAATAAGGTTACAAAAGATATTGTAAAGAACAGGTGTAGCAAAAGACACGGCATAGCCTTCTTCTCCAAGCTCCACGTCCAACACACTCAACTTCGGGAAGAACAAAGCTTTAACGTAAAACTCCAAAAAACCAAATTACTATTTGCGACTAAGGTGTCTCTTTCTCCCCAAAAACGGCCTCTCTAGCTCTCTCCCCAAAAATGTATATATATATATATATATATATATATATATATATATATATATTTTCTCTTTTTACTGAACACGGTTCCTTCTTTGTCAAGAAAAAGGAATCCTTGTTCAACTAGAATTTGAATAAAATCAAAACCCTATCCTAACGTGTACAAAGACAGTCCTAATCCTTCTAGATAATTACAGCATCCCTAAAATCTCTCAGACCAATCAAAATACAGCTGGGAGTGTGAATGCAAGCTGGCAAGTGGGAACGCAAGCTGGCAAGTGGGAACGCAAGCTGGCCGAACTTGGTTTTTGGACTGTCTTCGTAATCAGGATATGGGACTGCGCTTTTGAAGCATACCATGGGTATAGTAGAAGTGCAACTTCGTTCAGACTTGGCGCAAATGTTGTCAGGTTTAGCGTAGAGGGAGAACCTCTGATCCATCGCTGGCATAACAGGGACCCCGGGCTTAGGCGCACATCCGGTCAATTTTCAAGGTTTTCTAACTTCTTCATTTCTTTACCGTTTTTCACGATCTACACATTGAAATTCATCTACTTTTCACCAGGAATCCAAATATGAGGTCAAAGTTTCGAGATCGTACCTGGTTTCGCCGAGAAGATTCGGTTCACCTCCCTTCTCCGTCCGTTGGCGGTGCTCCCGTTCCAATAACTACCCCAAAATGCTCGTGGGGTCCCGGGGAAGATCCTCCCGACCTTGTTTTCGTTCGAATCGGATCAAAATCCATCCGATGAAAATGGGCCTTCGGTGTTCGCACGGGGATGACTCGGGTAGGAGAGAGACGGACCAATCTACCGAGGAGAGAGAAAAATATCTCCTATATAGTTCCAACTTTTCAAAATTACCAAACTACCCCTGAAGCTTCTAGACCCGTAACGAACTCACTGGGTCTGCATTTTTCGCATGCCGCCTGTCTACAAACTCGTGAGTTCAAGACCTGAACAACAACCCAAGAAAAATTCCCAAAAGTACTGCCAATCTAAAAGTGACTCCCGAACCCGTCCAAAACTGAGGGTAAAATTGTCCAATTCTCAAAATAATTTAATTTCTGGTCCGAATCGTTACACTGTAGGTTTCAATAACAATTCACGACCCCAGAATGACCCATATTCAAACACTTACAATCCGGGGTGGAAAAATCATCCAAACTTCCGCTGGAGCAACAATCAGACTGCCGCCAATCCTTTGCCGCCCCCTGGATTTCAGCATCAAGCCGCAGCCCCTCAAGGGAACTCTCACGGCCCTTCCTCAAATCAGAGTGGAGGCAGCAAGTCTATGGAAGATACCCTAAATACCGTGGTTCAACAGCAAAGCCAACTCATCAATTCATGCATGACACCCAGAGTCATCTGGCAAACCAGGATCGTCAAATAGGACAAATGGCAAATCAACTAAATCAGTAGGAGCAGGGAAAGTTACCAAGTCAAGTCTTGGTAAATCCTAAGGGATTTCACAATCCTACGGCCAATGCCATCACTCTACTGAATGGAACGCAAGAAGGACCTGACACTGCGCCTCAAACAGATCTGTCGAGAGCCACTTCCCAGCCGCTATCACCAGACGCGCCAAGTATCATGTCCAAGGCACAGCCGCAGGCCACGGCCGACATCCAACCTGTTCCTAAAGCCGATTCCCAGCCCTCAAATAATTCTAACTCTAAACCTCAAAAGTCCAATTTTAAAGCAACTAAAACAGTACCCTTCGAGTTAGCTAATGATGTTGAAATTCCATTTCCTCGCAGGTTCCAAAATAGGCATAAGCAAAAGGAGGACTTTGAGGCGGAAATCATCAGCATGTTGCAGAAGATTCAAATCACATTGCCTTTCCATAAAATCGTCAAGCACATGCCTATATTCGCAAAACTCATGAAGGACTTAGTCGTAGGAAAGCGTGGTTTCAGTTCCACTGACATCATTGAAATCCCTAAGGCATACTCTGCGCATGCCCCTTAAAGCCAACGACCCTGGGCCCCCATCACTTCCGTGTATCATTCAATCGAAAAGACTCGAGCATTTCCTCTGCGACACGGGAGCATCGGTAAACATCATGCCATTCCACATTTATAGGTCACTGAACCTAGGGGCACTCAAACCTATGCACCTATTTGTTCGTTTAGCTAACGCCTCTATTACTAATATAATGGGAGTTCTAGAGGACGTACTTGAGTAATTGGAGACACATGCATCCCTGCAGACTTTTACGTACTCAATATGGACAGAATTGACAAGAATGGGGAACCTCCACTCCTCTTTAGAAGACCACTGCTAGCCACGGCTGAGTGCATTATCGACGTCAAAAATGGCCAAGTTTCCATCAAGATCTTGGACAAACTTCAGACATTCTCCATCCATGATGCCATCCAATATCCTGCGGAGCCAATTGTGGACTTCCCGTTAAACACCATGGACTTACTGCTACAGAAGGCACTCGCCAGTTCATGCATAACAGATGTTCTTGAAACGGCCATCACTTCACCAACTGCTGAGCCACTTGACGATAAGGTGATAGAGGAAGTTAGAATACTTGATGTCGTTCCTATTCATTCATGGAACAAACAACCAACATTTGAGGCGCTACCTCTCAGGGACCACAAGACCTTGTCGTCCACCATCCAGTCTCCAGAACTAGAACTAAAACCACTGCCTAAACATTTGAAGTATGCTTACTTAGGAAAAGCTCAGACCCTTCTAGTCATCATTGCCTCTAACTTAAGTGTGGCAAAAGAAGGGCAATTGGTGCAAGTTCTGAAGGCTCATCATACGGCAATAGGATGGACAATTGCCGATATACAAGGGATCAGTCTTACCAAATGCATGCATTGAATACTTCTTGAGGACGATACCATACCATCAAGAGAAGTGCAACGAAGATTAAATCCACCTATGAAGGAGGTCGTGAAGAAGGAAGTCCTTAAACTCCTAGACGTGGGCATTATCTATCCTATAAGTGACTCTAAGTGGGTAAGCTCGGTCCAAGTAGTTCCAAAGAAAAGTGGGATTACTGTGGTAAAGAATGAGAATGATGAGCTCGTACCCCAAAGAGTTCAAACCGGATGGAGGGCTTGCATTGACTACCGGAAGCTCAAGACCACCACCCGCAAGGATCATTTCCCCTTGCCATTCATTGATCAAATGCTTGAGCGGTCAGCTGGCCATTCACATTATTACTTCTTGGATGGCTACTCAGGGTATAATCAGATTGCTATCGCCCCGAAAGACCAGGAAAAGACTACATTCACGTGCCCCTATGGCACATTTGCCTACAGAAGGATGCCTTTTGGTCTTTGTAATGCCCCAGCCACCTTTCAACACTGCATGATGAGCATCTTCTCTGACATGGTGGAGGACATAATTGAGGTATTTATGGACGACTTCTCTGTATTTGGCCATTCATTCGAACTGTTCTTAGCGAACTTATCCCAAGTACTAGAAAGCGGCCAAGAAAGTAACTTAATCCTTAATTGGGAAAAATGCCACTTCATGGTCCAGCAAGGAATTGTCTTGGGCCATGTGATCTCTAGCCATGGAATTGAGGTGGACAAGGCTAAGTTGGACATAGTGGAAAGACTTCCGTACCCTACAACAGTCAAGGAGGTTCGATCTTTCTTAGGGCACGCCGGTTTTTACCGACTCTTCATTCAAGACTTCTCAAAAATCACAAGGCCGTTATGCAGTCTCCTAGCTAAAGAGGCCGCATTTGACTTCAACAAGGACTGCCATGAGGCATTCAATACACTAGGAGCTGTTCTAGGACAGCAGGTCAACAAGCTTCCTCACGTCATCTACTATGCCAGTCGAACCCTGAATGATGCCCAGCTGAACTACTCCACCACTGAGAAAGAGCTCCTTGCTGTTATCTTCGCTCTTGAAAGTTCAGGTCATACTTGATTCAAACCAAGGTCATCATCTACACCGATCATGCGGCCTTGAAGTACCTACTCACTAAGAAGGACACCAATCCAAGGTTGCTGCGATGGATGCTACTTCTCCAAAAGTTTGACCTCGAAATTCGAGATAAAAAGGGAAGTGAAAAAGTAGTGGCTGATCATATGAGACACTTGATACATGGATCCATCGAAGAGGCTGACCAATTGCCGCTCCTAGAGACATTCCCAGATGAACAACTCTTCGCACTCCAAGCAATCGATCCATGGTACACTGATCTCATTGATTACCTTGTCACTAAACAATTTCCTTCCTATTTAAGCAGGTATCAAAAGGACAAGCTAGCTAAACAGGCTAAGTACTACATCTGGGATGAGCCCTACTTATGGAAGCATTATCCTGATCAAATCATTCGACGATGCATTCCCGAAGTTGAGATGGAATCTGTCCTGACATTTTTCCATAGCTTGGCGTGTGGAGGCCATTTCGGAGCTAAGAAAATGGCACTCAAGGTCCTTCAAAGCGGATTCTATTGGCCTACATTATTTAAGAATGCATACGAGTTTGTACTCACTTGTGACAGATGCCAACGGCAAGGTAACATAGGTCCTCGAAATCAAATGCCATTAAACCATATCCTCGTAGTTGAGATCTTTGACATATGGGGCATTGATTTCATGGGACCTTTTCCGAACTCTTTTGGAAATCTCTATATTTTATTAGCTGTCGATTATGTGTCTAAATTGGTGGAAGCAATTCCCACAAAAACTAATGATGCCAAAGTAGTTGTGAACTTTTTGTAGAGTCACATCTTAGCTAGGTTCGGAGCGCCTAGGGCAATCATCAGCGATGGGGGAGCGCACTTCTGCAATCGTTTGTTTGAAGCTTTAATAAAGAAGTATGGTGTAACCCACAAGGTCTCAACACCGCATCACCCGCAAACGAGTGGCCAAGCTGAAATTTCAAATCGAGAAGTAAAGGCTACATTGGAGAAAACGGTGAGCCCTGGCCGCAAGGATTGGTCCCGCAGATTGAACGATGTATTGTGGGCCTATAGGACAGCATAAAAGACCCCGATTGGCATGTCTCCTTTCAGGCTTGTTTTTGGAAAAGGATGTCACCTACTAGTGGAATTGGAGCATAGAGCATTCTGGGCAATTAAGAAGATGAACATGAATATCGATGATGCTGGAGTACACAGAAAGTTGCAGCTAAGTGAATTAGAGGAGCTTCGAAACGAGTTCAGCCAAGGACTTTCAAATCGGACAGAAAGTCCTCCTCTTTGAGTCTCGGCTCAAAATATTTAAAGGTAAGTTGCGTTCGAGATAGACTGGACACTTAATTTTTACTAATGTTTTTCCTCATGGTGCAGTTGACATCCAACACCCGAATATGACGAATCCGTTCAAAATAAATGGCCATCGCCTCAAACACTACTTCGAGGCTATTCCCAATCTAGGCCCAGCCGACCCTGCAACCCTGCAACCCTGCATGCACCAAGTACTAAGCATGCCAGCCCCGTCTTGCCTAGACGTTAAATAAAGCGCTCCTAGGAGGCAGCCTAGCCCGGGTTTGTATTTCTCACTTCCTTTTCTGTTTCTGCCCGTTATATCTCTCAAACCTTTCTACTGTTGTCATGCTTACTGCTTATCACATTGAGGACAATGTTCAGTTTAGGTTTGGGGGTGTGGATTTAAAGTTTTGCATATAGAAACAAGTAGGTTTGGGGGTGATACATGGCCAGGACTTTTGAATTTTCAGCCTTAGTTTTTGTATTTAGTTAGTTACTTAATTTTTTGCTTTTGAATAGTATGATAACTTGTTAATAGGGATGTATATGCTAAGTTAACTGTCTTAGCCTTACTAAGAGTCATGCAATGGTCAAGTAGTTCATAATCTGCACTTCACAATGCCATGTTTTAAGTGAATGAAATAACTGAATTTGAGTGAACCTTAGAAAATTAGTGGAGACTACCCTGTGAGAACTTTGAGCCTAATTGCCATTCTTTCTAAGGGATATACTTGTTTCTACTATTAAACACTCCTCACTTTTGTTCTTAATTATTGATCTCATTACATCATTTTGCATTGAATTTTAAAGAACTAACACCATTTAGATACTCTTGATTTAATGTGTGGTTTGCCATAAGAAGTTATGTAGGCTGTGTATTCTTTAACCTCTAAAGGCTTTATCCTACCCTATTGCAAGCTCCCTAAGCCAATTTTGAAGCCAAACACTCAGTCTTTTCTTTCATCACCCAAAGTATAACCTAACCGAAATACTTAGACATTCATCACAGCCATGCCCTATAACCTCAGTTGTGCTAAGGTTGCCGTAAATGAGATTCATGGTAAGAATGAGAGGTGAAAGAAGATGCTGCCCAATTCAAAGGACATTGGCGTCAATTCAAAGTTCAAAAGTCAAAAAAAGCTTAACAAGTTGCAAGCTGCACGAAAATTTGAGAAAATCATTGCATGATCTTGGTCCAATTCAATTTAAAGAAGAAAAGAAAAAAAATAAAGAAATCAAAAGAAAGAAAAAAATGTTGAGAAGAAAAGAAAAGAAAATTATAAAAAGTGAAAAACGAAGTGAATTGAGCCAAGTGAGCCAAGAGCCTCAATATAAGCTACAAGAGTCTCAAAATAAGCCATCAAGAAAGCACAATGTCGTGGGCCTTAAGAAAGGATTCAGTTCAGAAATTCCAAGTTCAAGTCATGACTTCTCATGCCTTGCCACAGCTCAGGTTCTTTGAATCCCATCCTTCCTTGCTAAACCCCTAAGCTTAGCCCCGTTACAACCTAAAAGGGAAGACCGAACTGATCTTATGGATAATCATGCTGAGGATTAAGGTACGTATCTATGTTCTTAAAGTTCAATTCCTTTCATGAGATCTTTATTTCCATAAAGTGCTATTCTTCATTATTACTCATATGTGATTAAATTTGAATTTCATAACATAAACTCATCACATATGCTTGAAAAGAGTGAAAGCCTAGGATTCTTGTGCGAATTGAGAGTTGCCTAGTTAGGATTAGAGTCGAGGCGAAATCTTTCTAGGGCACTTAGATGAAGTTTTTTTCAAACATGATCACTTCAAAATATTGGCGCTTATACACGTACACCTTCACATGACACTCACGGCTATGTCATTCCTTTTAGTTCTGCAAAGCATGTCTACTTACTTTGATTCTTATTAGCTTGTTAAAAGTACTATCTCTAGCATCTTTTTGTCTAAGTAAAACGTTTGTGGGTTTCGTGCTGCTATAACCCTCAGGAGACAAAACTCCACCTACTAGGTGAACCCAGGGGTTTAAATGTTCTATCTTAACTAAGATCGAGTCTTTTCATTTTGTTAAAGTTTGTTTTGCTCAGGGACTAGCAAAAGATAGGATTGGGGGTATTTGATCAGTCATTATTTATGCATCATTCTGATGTCTTTATATGCCTCTCTTACATGTCTTTTGAATGATTTCGTGCCATCAAGTGTAGAAAATGATCAATCTTGTGAGACTTGTGCAGATGAAGGAGATGTCCTCATTTCAATATCAGGTCCTGAATTGGGTCCTGAGTGCGCCAGTGCGCCTATTTTGAGTCATTGACCAAGTACCTCAGATCATGTCATCCGGGTCCCAAACCTGTGTCTCATGACATCAAGTTCATGTCCTAGAAGTGCCAAGGTCTTGCCAGGACATGTCGACTACATGTCCCAAGAACTTCCCATCCGAGCCCAGCCTCTGCGCCTAAACCCGGGTTCCTGTTCCATCAGAGGTGGATCACAGTTCCTCCTCTGCGTTAAGCCTGACAGCCTTTGCACCTAGCCTGTGCGAAGATGCGCTTTTACTATACTCATGGTGTGCCTTGAAAGCGCAGTCCCAGACCCCTATGACGAAGACATTCCAAAGACCACGGGAAGACCGCGAGCTGCCCGCGGCCAGCTTGTGTTCCCACTTGCCAGCTTGCATTCACACTCCCAACCGTGCTCTAATTGGTTCTAATAGATTTTAAGGACTTTGTAATTAATTAGAAGTACAAAAACTATTCCAGAACATTCTAGGATAAGGTTTTACCAATCCTTATAGGACAATGTTTTCCCTTTGTCTATAAATGGGAGCCTTTGTTCAGTGTTTAAAAAGAGATAATTGGAGAGATAATATTGTACACACAGATTATTAGGCGTGGAGCTTGGAAAAGAAGGCTTTGTCGTGGCTCTGTTGTGCCTGTTCTTCAACAATCTCTTATGTACCCTTACTTTTATTATTGCACTTTACATATGAATTCAATTATCTTTGTTTCAATTTCAGTTATATGTGAGTAGTTCCTTTTAGAATTAGGGATGTTTGAAGCCCTAGCCATGTTAGCTCATTAAGTAGATTTTATTCTTATTCTTAATTGCTATGCATGCTGAATAATTCTGATTACTGCTTTAACTACCATTCTTTTATGTTTATAAGATTAGCTACCTTGTTTGCATAAATTATTGATGGAATTGCATGAGTGACCGCCATATCATCATGTGATTCATTAGCTTCGAGAGGTTGAGGTTAAGAAACAATCTTGTAATCGGAATTCATGACAACCTAGGAATGCATCCCACTCTTCTAGGCTAGTGTGGTGTCATTAAATTCTCTTAGTACTTCTTGCATCATCTTAACTGGTAGGTGATAGACGTTCTACGCATATGCCCTGTCTAAAACATGCTAAGTAACAGAGAATGATATATGTTTAGTGTACCAACGCCAGGACCTAGGCATGGGCACCTAATTCCGAACTGCATAGTAATTAGGTCAAGATAATCTGGTTAAGAGCTATAATTGGTTAGAGTCGATAATAAGCTATAATTCGCCTTAGTTTAACAAACAATCAACCTTTCATTCTTGCATTGTTATTTTCTGCACTTTGATTTACTTGTCTTTAATTTTCAGCTCTCAATCATAAACCCCCCCTTGGTGTGTGTGTGTGTGTGTTTTTTTTTATTCAAGTTAACAAATCTAAACTTAATTGGGTTAATCGTTGAACAAGTCCTCGAGGGATCGACCTTTGCTTGTCATTACACTATCTCCATCGATTTTGTGCACTTGCAAAGTTATACTTAGTATAAATAAAGTTCATAAATATTGTGTTCTATATTTCATCTATCAGACATGACGGTGGCACAATATGAGCCAAAATTTCTTGAGTTGTCACGTTTTGTACCGGCTCTTGTGGCAACTAAGATGGATAAGTGTCGAAGGTTTGAGTATGGACTGCGGAATGAGGTTCGAGTAGCAGTAATTGTTGTGGCACATACGTCTTTGAGGGCTTTGCCAGACGCTAGTGCCTGAGTAGAGTTGAGTTTGCTAGCTCAGCAAGCAGTTCAGTGGTTCCATGCGACACCGGGATCGTTGGAGTTTCGGAGCCTCTAGTCAAGGACCAACGAAGAGAGGCAGTTCCAGTTCTGGATCTTCTGGGGTGCAGGATCCGGAGCAGGTAGTGGCAGAGCCAGTCAGGGTCAGCAGTTATCCGCTCAGTCTAGTGGGACTTCAGTGCAGTCGACCGGGAGACAGAGTGGCAGACCCGCACGGCCGGGTGACACCGGTTGTTACTGTTTTGGGGAGACCAATCATTTCATGAGAGAATGTCCACATCGTCGTCCGGGCAGTAGTTCCTTGGGCTGAGATGCTGCTGATTGGGTGATAGGTTTTGCAATTAATAAATAACTCTTTTGGGAAAATATATTATTTATTAATTTGCTTTTTAATAATGAATAATCCTTAAGTAGATTATTATTTATTATTGGACGATAATCCAATCAAATAATATATTCAGCAGGTAAATATATTATCTAATATACAGTTGTTTGTATGTCGTCAATGTAATCACCAGGGGTAATTTGGACATTGTAGAAATTATGAGCTACATAGCAACTACACAATTTTCGAATGATTTATAATTCCACCCTCTTGCAACTTACAAAGCCTTTCGAATGATTTATAATTCCACCCTCTTGCAACTTACAAAGCCTTGAACTTATATCGCCTGAATATGGGTTACCCAAGAGGCTTTTGTTGGTATTTTCTCTTTTCTTTACTTGTATCCAAAAAATAAAGAAAATAAAGAAACTTTCGGAGAATGAATCACAAGTGGTAAATCTCTCTCGGGTGGGACACCACTTGCACTAGGCAGTGGGCAGCCGGACCACAAATCCAACAAGTCACAAGTGCAAAATGAAATATGAATATGAATCTGATTCTTTCTTGCCTTTACCAATTGCTAATTACAAGTATAAATACAACAAAGAAAGTCTATGCACTCTCTATTCACTCACTCTCTCTATCTCTCTTTCTCTGTTTCTATCTCTCAGATCCTACTTCTCACTCATCCCCCCAGAATCAACGCCACACTCTCAACATTGCAAATATCACCCATAAAAACACAACGCAACAGGTGCGTCTCTTGGATCTCAATCCTGACCCTCTCCCTCTGTGGTTCTTTTTGTGCACTTTGTTTTATTATCAAGAATTCCACCCTTTCTTTCAGTTCATTTGTTCCTTCTTCAGATCTTAGAGAACCCTTTGTTATTTGCTTATGTTAATTTTTGTGTGTTCGCCTATCTTATTTATGATTTATGGGTGTTTGTTAATTCGGGTGCTTTTAACTCCCGGCTTTCCCAGAATTTGTTTTTATTCAATTGTGTTCTCCTTGATGCTCTTTTTATTTCTGGTTTTAATTTTTACAATCTCTGGGGATAAAGAATTGTTTGCTGCTAGGAAAATGAGGATTGTGTAGGGTAATCATGCAGAGTTTAATTGGGAACTGATTCAATTTTATTTTATTTTCTGGGTACAATGCAGAAACGTAAGCGAATGTACTTTATTGTTCATAATTTTGATTGTTGAAGGAGCATAAGATGCATAATCTTGAAGGCTTCAATTAATTAAAAAGGGTCTTAATTTGCACATAGAAGATAGATGCTATCCACAAGGTTAAGCATGTACATAACTGAAGCCTAGGTGAACAACCTGTGTAATGTTTGAGGTGTAGGCAATTCGTAATGAATTAAAACCCAATAAATATCTTAATTTAACTTTATATCATTATCTGGATAAATTAGGCACCCTTATAGAAATGCAAAAGTCTATTCCAGTTGTGATCCTTGGCTTCTATTCAATTGATAGTCTTGTTTAGTAAAAAGCTGCCGATTTGTTTCTTAAGGAGGAAGAATGTTCTAAAATCTTTACTTTCTGACTTAATTGCTAAGTTTATGCACTTTAAGAAATACTGGGTATCCATTACAGCGCTACAATGACAACAGAAACAATAAACCCTGGCTCGGCCATATGAATGATCCTATCCTAGCTCATGCATAATCAGGCTTATCTTTCTTAATTACCTCCACCCATGTTCTTTTAGGTCTTCCTCTTCCTCTAGCACCAATATTTATGTTGATTGTCACTTTTATTTAAGCGGTGCATCTGTTGAACTTTGTTAAACATGTACAAACCACCATAATGAGTTCGCTCTAGTTTTATCGCCAATTGATTCTATCTAACTTTTCATGGGCATGTGATGATTCAAATTTCTGCATTGTCTTCTGACACGTCCATCTCAAGATCTAACTTCTACTACACTCATTTTCTTGTGTTCTGACTTCCCAGAAACATTTTGTGCCATGTATAGGATGGCTGGTTATAAGGGTGTGGGCCCATGTTTTGTGCGAAAGATATTGGGAGGGGGCAGTTCAAGGTGGGGAAGAGGGTTTTCTGTGTGCTGCCTATCCAAAAAAGGTTTTCTTTTGATTTAAAAAATAAATAAAACTGAATGACTTAGAATTTCTATCACACAATGCTCAATTTAACCATAGGCAGAACCCACCTTGTGTTGTCCTGCATCACCATTATCACAATTGTCGACACTAAAAATCAAGTTTCTTCCTTGCAACATTTTAAACCTCCACCTATGAACATATATGCTTGGAACATGATTGGACTACTTTGAAACTCTAATGTTGGGTGTATGTGTTTTGTATCCCCACCCATTTAAACACAAGGTATAAGCTCCTTCAGCGATCATCACTGCTACAATGAATAAGCACTGGTTAATTATTCTCCATTCTTAAATTTGCTCCAAACTAGCGTGTCTTAAGCAGGGCCAATATAGTTCTGTTACGTTATTAAAAAGATTTTGGTCAATGGAATAGGATAGGCTATGATTTATTTTGTGGTCTTGAATTTAAGCTGAAGTATTGTGCTAGCCAGAGTCCAACATGGAAGGAACACAAGGGTTCTACATCAAATTTATTGATTTCATGATGTCTAAACTATGAATTACACTTGTGTTAGTGCTTAACTAAATAGAAGGGAATCATCTGGTCCATCGGATATGTGGAGTGCTGCAATCCGCTGTGGGTTCATATTATGGGGGCACTATTTACAATTTAAGAGATGGAATTCATTGAATATACAAATACGTGTAACCACATCTTCAGAGTGGCAGTTTTAAACTTTGGTTTGTGCATGCTCACATGCATAATCTATTCGTAGTTTTTGCACTCTATTCAAACATTACTGATTTGTTTGTTTATGGTGATGTTCCTATTGTCATCTCTACAACATGTGAATAATATTCTTTCCCCAGTTTTGATGCAACAATTACCTTGTTCATACATTCCTTGAATAATATACTAGTCATACGACTACACCAGTTGAAAAATGCTCAATTTCTGATTTTCTAGGAGATTTTGACTCCTATCACAGTGCTGTAATTTATTAATATCATATCTGAATGTAAAACAAAACTAACTATACAGTTCTATCTTGCAGCTAGGAATACTCAAGCTGTAGGTGGCAGATTTAAAGTCCAAATATGAGTCTGGCATGCCTTGTGTGCAGGGTAGAAAGTCCATCACACTCTTTTAGGAGTTACTCTGTTTCAAGCACCGAAAATGAAGGAAGATGTTCTGCTATTGCGAACTGCTTAACGAGGAGGCCATCTCTTCCAATGCCAACACATTCCAACATTGCATCATCGAAAGTAACCCCACAACCGATACCAAACAGCAGTTCCATCCCAGGTACCCCACGGTTAGTTCGAAGCCGTGCTGTGAGAAGGGACCTCGTGAGAGATTGGAACTTTGATGAGGCTGTGATGGGGCGTTAGATTTTCGTCAATTTGACTGGATGAGAATAGAAGGCTCTTTCCAAGGTATAGTGCTAGAAGGCTTTTTTGTTAGTCATGGCTGCAATTGAACTTGCTTTTTCCGCTGAGAGAGTTTGTGCATTTGTAACCCACTGAGAAAATCATCGTATTGTTTATAATTTTACCGTTTTGGTAGTCTTTTGCAGGTCCATCTTATTTCTCTAACTTGCTTTTTGTAAACTGTGACCAATCTTTTGTTAGGCAAGGCTCGTTGAAAAATAAGTTGAACTGAAAAAAGGCATAATTATTAAACTATGATCATATAAATAAACAAATACCCGACCGGCATAGCCGACCCGCTCATAGCACTCTCGCCTACCCGATCGGGTACTCACCCGACTAAGGCTGAGTTAGGACCGACCAAGTCAGACACCTTTTCACCTATTGCGTTAGAGCAAAGGACACTTGTCTCAATACCCACGGTGGAGAAAGTCTCACCTAGGGAGTGCCTGATCAACCGTTATTTATGCATCATTTTGATGTCTTTATATGCCTCTATTACATGTCTTTTGAATGATTTTGTGCCATCAATAGTAGAAAATAATCAATCTTGTGAGACTTGTGCAGAGTTAGAAAAATAGGTAAAATCTGGAAAGAACGCAAAAAGAATGACTCAAATCGGAGTCCAGATGAAGGAGATATCCTCATTTCAATATCAGGTACTGATCGGAATCCTGAGTGCGCCAATGCGCCTATTTTGGGACACTGGCCAAGTACCTCATATCAGGCCCTCCGGGTCTCAAACCTGTGTTTCATGACATCAAGGTCAAGTCCTAGAAGTGCCAAGGTCGCGCCATGGCAGGTCGAGGACATGTCCCAAGAACTCCCATCCGAGCCCAGATGTGCGCCTAAGCCCGGGGTCCCTATTCCGCCAGCGGTGGATCAGAGGTTCTCCGTCTGCACTAAGCCTGACAACATTTGCGCCAAGCTTGATCGAAGATGCGCTTCTACTATACTCATGTTGTGCTTCAAAAGCGCAGTCCCAGATCCTGATTACGAAGACAGTCCAAAATCCAAGTTTGGCCAGCTTGCGTTCCCACTTGCCAGCTTGCATTCACACTCCCAACCGTGCTCTGATTGGTTCTAATAGATTTAAGGACTTTGTAATTAATTAAAAGTACAATAACTTTCTCTATACTTATAGGACATGGTTTTACCAATCCTTATAGAACATGGTTTTACCAATCCTTATAGAATATGGTTTTACCAATCCTTATAGGACCAGATTTTCCCTTTGTCTATAAAAGGGAGCCTTTGTTCAGTGTTTTGGTGGATTAGAATCAGGCAAAGAGGAGGCAGAGAGAGAGAGAGTTTCGTTTTGGTTTTCTAGAGAATTAGGGACGATATTTTGAGAGATAATATTTTACACATAGATTATTGGACGTGGAGCTTGGAGAAGAAGGCTCTGCCGTGTCTTCTGCTGCACCTGTTCTTAACAATCTCTTTTGTACCCTTATTTTCATTATTGCAATTTACTTATGATTTCAATTATATTTGTTTCAATTTCAGTTATGAGTGAGTAGTCATTAGGATTAGGGCTGCTTGAAGCCCTAGCCATGTTAGCTTGTTGATTGGATTTCTGGCTCTTGATTATGATTGCTATGCATACTGAATAAGTTGGATTACTATGCTTAATGACCTTAATTTATGCCTATAAGATTAGCTACCTTGTTTGCATATAATTATAGATGTAATTGCTTGAGTGACCGTCATATCATCTTGTGACTTGGAGCATCGAAAGTATTTTTACTTGTAATCTTAACTCATAACGACCTAGGATTGCATGTCACTTTGCTAGGCTAATGTGGTGTCATTAAATTCTCTTTAAACTTCATGCATCATCTTCAAAGGTAGGTGATAGACGTTCTAGGCATATGCCCTGTTTAGAACATGCTAAGTAAGAGGGAATAAGATGTGTCTAGTGAACCAACGCCAAGTCCTAGGCACGGGCACCTAATTCAGAAAATGCATAGTACTTAGGTCAAAGAAATCTGGTTAAGATCTATAATTGGTTATAGTGGATAGTAAGCCTTAATTCCCCTTAGTTAATAATCAATCAACCGTTAACTCTTGCATTGTTATTTTCTACATTTTATTTTGCTTGTCTTTAAATTTCAGTTCTCACATCATAAACCCCCCCTACGTGTGTGTGTGTGTGTGTGTGTGTGTGTGTGTGTGTGTGTGTGTGTGTGTGTGTGTGTGTGTGTGTGTGTGTGTGTGTGTTTTCACTAAGTTAATAAATCTGAACTAAAGTGGTCATAACGTTGATACAAGTCCTGGAGGGATCGACTATTGCTGTGCTACTATACTATTCTTATCGATTTGTGCAATTGCAAGGATTTTATAATTGTTATAATTGAATTGCATATTTCTTGCTCTTTAATTCTACCAACAAGTTTTTGGCACTGCTGCCGGGGACATGTCCCTCAACGGTGCCCATTAATTCAAATTTAGTTAACTCAATTTTGTATATTACCTATTTAGATTTCATTTAGATTGTTTACTAACTTTATTGGTCATCCTTCTCAAGTACATATGAACAACTCAAACTTGGATATGGGACCATGGAATTATCCATACATGGAGACGGGAGCTTGGAACAATCCATACTCAACTTCATTCAATCAGGGGTGGAGCAATCACGAAAACCCAGAACCATACAACCCGGGTTGGAGCCAGCATCCTAATTTCACATGGAACTCCCCGCAAATAGTTCCTCACTCCAAACCCACTCCTGACCTCATAACTTCGCTGAGGGCCTTGGTGCAAAGCATGGGGATTTGTACTCAATACATGGCAGCTTTTAATGAAGAACAATGAGAGCAAAGCCAGCACTTGCAAGAGATACTGGAAAAGAGCAAGTGGGTGTTTGAGTTCATCGTATGCCAAAGAGAAGAAAGGGCACGTCCCCCACCAAGTGAGACCGTGAATGATGATCATGATGAAGACACCACCAAGCTAACACTTCGACAAGTGCTTGCCATGGATTCCATGAATTCCGCCAAAGGCCATGCCGTGACAGTGTCTCCCGATTCTGCTCAGATTGAGCAGTGGGACGCATCCAATTCATACCCTCTAGTATACTCTTCCTTTTATAATGTTTCTGATTCTGATTTGTCTAACTATACCTCATTGCCTTGCACTAACAGATTGGAAAGCGAAATGGAAGAAAACTGGGAGGAAGAGAATAGGACGGATGATGGTGACAAGGACATCCAGGTCAAACCCATGCCCCTGCCCTATGTGCTACCCAGCAGCAACGCACTGCCCCAAGCCGTGTCCCACATCCATGACCACGTTCTGCCTACTGCCCTGCCGCAAACCCAGGTTCCTGCTGAGTCCTAGGACTCGCCAAATGCCCTACCGCAGCAACAACCCAGCGCCGCAGAACTTGGACATGTCCAGGGCACGCCCTCAACGCGCCAAGCTGCGCCAACTGATTCACTGTAGGGTAAGTTCTTAGTCGCTGCACCAGAACCTTCCCAGCACGCATCTGAGACGCGTAGCACTGCGGCCACGCTTCAAGACACATCCACGTCAGAACCCAAGGACTAGTCTGTGCCTCCAATTCTGATTAGGTCCTAATATTGTTGAACTTTTCCCATGCAGGTTCCACCATAAAAACACCAAGAATATGCTAAAGGCACTCAACTTGGTCCCCCTCTTCAAGTTCCGAAGGAAAAATCAACAGAAGGGACCAAGGATGAAGTTTAGAACGTACAAGGCACTACCAAAGCTGTTCCCCCACGAGCATTGTCCAAGGAAGACAGTCCAGAATGGACAGCAACTGCTCTCATTCAAATCACTCCTCAATCTCTTTCCCGATAAGTTACGTTCTCGCCGGTGGACTCCTTTATGTGTTTCTAACTTTTTTCTCCATGATGCAGCGCAGATTCTACAGCAAGAGGCTCATAATCGGTTCCATGTTGACGCTGAAATTCTAGGCACACAATCAAATGCTTAGCATGCCAACCCCGTCTTGCCCAGACGTTAAATAAAGCGCTCCTAGGAGGCAGCCTAGCCCTGGTTTGTATTTCTCACTTCCTTTTCTGTTTCTGCCCGTTATATCTCTCAAACCTTTCTACTGTTGTCATGCTTACTACTTATCACATTGAGGACAATGTTCAGTTTAGATTTGGGGGTGTGGATTTAAAATTTTGAATATAGAAACAAGTAGGTTTGGGGGGGATATACGGCCAAGACATTTAAATTTCTGCTTGTGATTAGTATGATAACTTGTTAATAGGAATGTATATGCTAAGTTAAGTATCTTTGCTTTACTAAGAGTCATGCCATGGTCAAGTAGTTCATAATATGCAATTCACAATGCCATGTTTTAAGTGATTAAGTGAACAAAATAACTGAATTTGAGTGAACCTTTGAAAATTAGTGGAGACTTCCCTGTGAGATCTTTGAGCCTAATTGCCATTCTTTCTGAGGGATATACTTGTTTCTACTCTTAAACACTCATCGCTTTTGTTCTTAATTGTTGATCTCATTACATCATATTTGCATTGAATTTTAAAGAACTAACATCATTTAGATACTCTTGATTTAATGTGTGGTTTGCCATAAGAAGTTATGTAGGCTATGTATGCTTTAACCTCTAAAGGCTTGATCCTACCCTATTGCATGCTCCCAAAGCCAATTTTGAAGCCAAACACTCAACCTCTCCTTTCATCACCCAAAGTATAACCTAACCGAAATACTTAGCCATTCATCACAGCCATACCCTATAACCTCAGTTTGTGCTAAGGTTGTCGTAAATGAGATTCATGGTGAGAATGAGCGGTGAAAGAAGATGCTGCCCAATTCAAAGGACATTGGCATCAATTCAAAGTTCAAAAGTAAAGAAAAGCTTTACAAGTTGCAAGCTGCACGAAAATTTGAGGAAATCATTGCATGATCTTGGCTCAATTCAATTCAAAAGAAAGAACAGAAAAAACGTTCAAATCAAAAGAAAGAAAGAAACGTTGAGAAAAAGTGAAAAACAAAGTGAATTTAGCCAAGTGAGCCAAGAGCCTCAAAATAAGCCACAAGAGCCTCAAAATAAGTCATCAAGAAAGCACAATGCCGTGGGCCTTAAGAAAGGATTCAGTTAAGAAATTCCAAGTTCAAGTCATGACTTCTCATGCCTTGGCAAAGCTCAGGTTCTTTGAATCCCATCCTTCCTTGCTAAACCCCTAAGCTTAGCCCCGTTACAACCTAAAAAGGAAGACCTAACTGATCTTATGGACAATCATGCTGAGGATTAAGGTACGTATCTATGTTCTTAAAGTTCAAATCCTTTCATGAGATCTTTATTTCCATAAAGTGCTATTCTTCATTGTTACTCATATGTGATTAAATTTGAATTTCATAACATAAACTCATCACATATGCTTGAAAAGAGTGTAAGCCTAGGATTCTTGTGCGAATTGAGAGTTTCCTAGTGAGGATTAGAGGCGAGGCGAAATCTTTCTATGGCACTTAAATGAAGTTGTTTTCAAACTTGATCACCTGAAAATATTGGCATTTATACACGTACACCTTCATATGACACTCACGGCCATGGCATTCCTTTTAGTTCTGCAAAGCATGTCTACTTACTTTGATTCTTATTAGATTGTTAAGAGTACTATATCTAGCATCTTTATGTTTAAGTAAACCGTTTGTGGGTATCGTGCTGTTATAACCCTCAGGAGACAAAACTCCTCCTACTAGGTGAACCTAGGGGTTTAAATGTTCTATCTTAACTAAAATCGAGTCTTTTCATTTTGTTAGCATTTGTTTTGCTCAGGGACTAGCAAAAGATAGGTTTAGGGGTATTTGATCAGTCGTTATTTATGCATCATTTCGATGTCTTTATATGCCTCTCTTACATGTCTTTTGAATGATTTCGTGCCATCAATAGTAGAAAATGATCAATCTTGTGAGACTTGAGCAGACTTAGAAAGAAAGGTAAAATCTAGAAAGAACGCAAAAAGAATGACTCAAATCGGAGTCCAGATGAAGGAGATATCCTCATTTCAATATCAGGTCCTGAACTGAGTCCTGAGTGCGCCAGTGCGCCTATTTTGGGACACTACCCAAGTACCTCATATCAGGCCCTTCGGGTCTCAAACCTGTGTTTCATGACATCAAGGTCAGGTCCTAGAAGTGCCAAGGTCGCGCCATGGCAGGTCGAGGACATGTCCCAAGAACTCCCATCCGAGCCCAGATGTGCGCCTAAGCTCGGGGTACCTGTTCTGCCAGCGGTGGATCAGAGGTTCTCCGTCTGCGCTAAGCCTGGCAACATTTGCGCCAAGCCTGATCGAAGATGCGCTTCTACTATACTCATGTTGTGCTTCAAAAGCGTAGTCCCAGATCCTGACTACGAAGACAGTCCAAAATCCAAGTTTGGCCAGCTTGCGTTCCTACTTGCCAGCTTGCATTCACACTCCCAACCGTGCTCTGATTGGTTCTAATAGATTTAAGGACTTTGTAATTAATTAAAAGTACAATAACTTTCACTATCCTTATAGGACATGGTTTTACCAATCCTTATAGAACATGGTTTTACCAATCCTTATAGAATATGGTTTTACCAATCCTTATTGGACAAGGTTTTCCCTTTGTCTATAAAAGGGAGCCTTTGTTCAGTGTTTTGGGGGATTAGAATTAGGCAAAGACTAGGCAGAGAAAGAGAGAGTTCCGTTTTGGTTTTCTAGAGAATTAGGGACGATATTTTGAGAGATAATATTTTACACATAGATTATTGGACGTGGAGCTTGGAGAAGAAGGCTCTGCCGTGTCTTCTGCTGCACCTGTTCTTAACAATCTCTTCTGTACCCTTATTTTCATTATTGCAATTTACTTATGATTTCAATTATATTTGTTTCAATTTCAGTTATGTGTGAGTAGTCATTAGGATTAGGGCTGCTTGAAGCCCTAGCCATGTTAGCTTGTTGATTGGATTTCTGGCTCTTGATTATGATTGCTATGCATGCTGAATAAGTTGGTTTACTATGCTTAATGACCTTAATTTATGCCTATAAGATTAGCTACCTTGTTTGCATATAATTATATATGTAATTGCTTGAGTGACCGTCATATCATCTTGTGATTTGGAGCATCGAAAGTATTCTTATTTGTAATCTTAACTCATAACGACCTAGGATTGCATGTCACTTTGCTAGGCTAATGTGGTGTCATTAAATTCTCTTTAAACTTCATGCATCATCTTAAAAGGTAGGTGATAGACGTTCTAGGCATATGCCCTATTTAGAACATGCTAAGTAAGAGGGAATAAGATGTGTCTAGTGAACCAACGCCAGGTCCTAGGCACGGGCACCTAATTCAGAAAATGCATAGTAATTAGGTCAAGGAAATCTGGTTAAGGGCTATAATTGGTTAGAGTGGATAGTAAGCCTTAATTCGCTTTAGTTAATAATCAATCAACCATTAATTCTTGCATTGTTATTTTCTGCATTTTATTTTACTTGTCTTTAAATTTCAGTTCTCACATCATAAACCCCCCCTGCGTGTGTGTGTGTGTGTGTGTGTGTGTGTGTGTGTTTTCACTAAGTTAATAAATCTGAACTAAAGTGGTCATCACGTTGATACAAGTCCTCGAGGGATCAACTCTTGTTGTGCTACTATATTATTCTTATCGATTTGTGCACTTGCAAGGATTTTATAACTGTTAGAATTGAATTGCATATTTCTTGCTCTTTAATTCTACCAACAGTGCCTCCCACACTTCCTCAAGCTCTCTTGTGCAAAGTTATTCTGACGCCTAGGGTGCCAGGTGCCAACCTTATGATGGCTCCCCACATAAGACAAAAGTGGCACAAAACCCATAGCAGGCGGGTAGTCATCCCGCACAGACGCTACCCGAGACCGGGTCGGTTATCCTTGCCGATTCAGTGCCAACTTAGTACACTTCCCATATAAAATACCCCTCCTCATAGGCTTAAAAGGAACCAACTTCAAGTAAGAAAATTGACTCACTAAAAATAGTCTCTCTCTAAACACTTTCTCTCTCTAGAAATATCTACTCTCTCCTCCTATTCTCCATATTCTCTCTACTCTCCATCTCTTCTTTATGCCTTTCCACATCTCATAAAGAGGTACTAACCAAGGATGAAAATTTAGTTTTTCATGGAAATATAGACAATCAAATTTATGGAAATATCGATGGATATTTCGATATCGATATCGTTCAAACTAAACAAAAAAAATATTGGAAATTTAGTTCAAAACTTGAAATTTTTGAATGAAATTTTGGGAAAAACTTAAGCATCCCATAATATTTATAGAAGACTAATACATATACCGTGAAAATTGGGGGTAGATTTTTCTTACCTCCCATTTTTATGCCGAGCAGATATTTCTTCCCACCTTATTTTAATGTCGAGATCTCAAAATACGGATATATCGACAAAATTATCGCAGATACTGCGGATATTTTCATCCATGGTACTAACTTAGACATCGGAGGGTAAGTGGCCGGAACCACACCAGCCTCCCAAGCCTAATCGTTCTTCTCTTCCTTTTCTTTCTCATATCTTCTCTTAGGTACCTGGATATAGGGTGAAGGGAGATTTGATCAAACGAAGGGGCCCAAGCCTTGTAGCACAAACAACCTAGCTTCGTTGTGGGAGGAATATCTCCATCTCGTTTGCGGAACCTAGGAGCGTGGGCCCAAATCCCAAAGGACCCTTACGTTGTCAGAACTGCACACCCATCAGCACGTGGTGTTTTTCGTCACAAAATCATATAAGAATAAAGTTTAGTTTTATTTTAAATACTTTTGGGTATTCAAAATAGATAATATTTACAATTGCAATGATATCTACAATAATCTCTATTCGAAACCTTATCAAGTGCCTGTCTTGGCTCGTAGCATGGGAAAGCAAAGGCACTTAAGGATTTTATATGCTACCTTTGTTTGCATAGCTTCATTTGGATTGAACTGCAGGAGTATGGAGTTCCAAAACCATTTATAACATAGCGTTTGTTGAAAAAACAACAATTAGTGACTAGAAATTAATAAACAGATTGTGATATGAATTTCAATAAACAGAGATGTTGAATTATACAAATATAGTTCAATCAACGAAATCAATAAAATAGTAAATTCTGAATTGAAAACAAAATAATAAAATCAATTTACTAACTTGAATTTGAGATATAGACTTGCATATTACTGCAATGTCCTAAAGACAGCTAGAATTCAACTATCTATATCGTAATTCCCAGCACTGGGCCTAAGAATATGAACAACGCTTGTTGTATTTCTCTTAAAGAAAAACGAATGATGAAGTGCGTGCATTTGATGTTATGAAGAAAGGAACAAACGTCTATTATTTTTAGGCTTATTACCTAAAATGCACCAGGAACACGCTAGTCAATCTCAAAATGCACTAAGAACGGAAATTTACCTCACTTTGCACTAGGAACAGGTGCAACTTTAAAAATGTTGCACCATTTAACTGACGTCGTCGTTGACGACGTTTAATGTGCAGACGTGGAAGCAATGTAGCACAGTGGGACCCAATAACAGAGGACGTGTAAAGTGAGGTGGAAATCAAAATGGAGAGCATTGAGAGAAGATCGAATTGGGGAAATTCTCCTCTGCTAGGGTTTCGAAGAATTTGAGGGAACGGTAGAAATTGCTAGCGAAAGTTTGTTGGGATTTCAAGGTTTTCAATCGGACGGGAAGGCGACCTGAGAAAGGGTAGCGGCTGCGAAGATTGAGATATGGATGAGAGTGGAGGGTGGGAGCAGCAACGAAGATGCCTTTGTGGGAAGGTGGCCAGAATGAAGACATCATGGACCGATGATAACCCAGGGAGGAGGTTTCTTGTTTGTCCAGATTCTCTGGTAAGTAATAGTTTGACATAATTGAGTATGAATTTGTGCATTATGAAATTAAAATGTAGAAAGAAATATTTTTGTTTAGAAAAAATTTCTGGGTTTGGAAGGAATTGGTGGTTAGAGTTAAGGGTTCTTGGTGGTTTTTCAAGAATTCACAAATTTGAGAAAAACCAGTAATGCTAGTTTCAAGAATGATTGGTTTGAGTATGAGTTTTGAGTTTGAGAATTTTCGGACAAGAATTTGTGGTTGTGAGTTGTTGCTGTGTATGAAACCAAGAATGGGTTAGAGGAATATTTTCAAGTTTGGAAGAATTTTTCAATTTCATTTGTATGTATGCAATTGATGATGGTTTTGATAATGCAGGTTCAGGGTGAGAGAGGTCATGGCAAAGGGTGTGACTTTTGGGAGTGGTTAGGTCCGAAGATGTGCAAAAGGTCAACGAAAATAGTTCTCGGGTTGCTAAGGAAGCTTGACATAGGAGAAGAGCAATTGTTGATTCAGAAGAGGAAGGTGTTTAGGCTTAGGATTGCACTTATGTTGACTTGGGCTGTATTGATTGGAATTATGTATGTGTAAGGTGCAAAAGTAAGTTTAAAGCATGAAGTAAGTTGTTAACGTACTTTATGAAATGGGTGGTTAAGCTTGTAGTATGATGTTATGTATGATGTAGGATGTTATGAAATGGTGGAATTTAGAGAATCAACTTTCGTTATGAAATGTGATTGACAATGGAGCATAAGCTTTGAGCATAAGATGATTCCAATGTGACCACTTTGAGCATAAAAATTGATCAAAAAAGAAGCATAGCAGTATTGCTTGAGGATGAATCAATTTTATTCCCTCTCTTCACCTAATAACAATACAACAAACACATCATCACACTTTACTACAAATCACAGTTTACTCATCCCTACAAATCACAGCATCACTACAAATCACAATTTAGTCATCCCTACACATCACACTTTACAATTCATCGCCACACATCACACTTTACAATTCATCGCCACACATCACACTTTACATTTCATCACTACACATCACACTTTACACTTTCCAATTCATGAATATTACTAACCTAATTAAGCACCAAGAAGGAACAAGTCAACTGCTTATCCTAGTCAAATTGCTGCAAAAGCAATCCAAATACTCAAACTGCCATAGCAGACTAGCACTGCAATATACACAATCACAGCAATCACAGTCACAATAATACACATTCACAGTCGCCAATTGACAGGACCCTTCCCGAATTTTGTCTCACAATTCACGAAAAGCCCGGCTCCCGTCTGACAGCCTTTAACCACAACAGTTAATACCTGAAATACCCTTAATCTTTGGAAACATCAAATAACTTTACAAGGTTCCAACAGAACCTCCTATGTACCTGATTGACCTTCACCTACCTGTCAGACGAAGGATAGCCTAGTACTTCACAAATTACCTCAGAGAACCTCCTCCGCAATCAAACAAGACAACTGATGTGTCACCCTCATGTGAACCGTCAACTGCTCGTCAATCGGGGTCATCGCCCACACCACCCACTGACCCTGATGATGAAGGTACCAGGCTTGGTTGAATTGAGCCTCTATGACTTACCCCGAGCCGTACCAGATATCTCGACTAAACTCGAGACGTAGCTCAATATCCCAGCTCATCTAAAGCCGTAGCTCACTAACCCAGCTCATCCCGAGTCGTACCAGATATCCCAGCTCAACTCGAGTATCTCAATATCCCGGCTTATCCTGAGCTTTAGCTCACTAACCCGACTCATCCCAAGCCATACCAGATATCCCAGCTCAACTCAAGTCGTAGCTCAATATCCTGAAACATGATGGAATCTTCCATAACATACCTCAGATCATTCATCAAGTTTAAAACCCAAATCACAATTCGTGGCATAACCTAATACGTAGAAGTACGCATGCCACGCAATCCTGGAAACTCAGTCCATTCACAGTACATCCAAAGTACCAACTCAAGGAAACCCTATCCCCAAGGAATAACCCAGCTCCCTGACCACGCCGCCCCCCGGAGCTAAAACCCAGCTCCGTGGTCATCCACATAGCTGGGATTACTCAAACGGGGCTCTAAACGGACTCCAACGGCCTCAAAACTGCCAAAATCTGATTCGAAATGTTTTCAAACCCTATACACGCGCCACCGTGGGCCGGGACACAGCCCCACGCGCCACGCACCGGCCACGTGCCGCAACGCACCGCCACGCACTCCCAAGTGCCCCACGCGCGTCTGTACTGTTCACATTATCGGAATCTTCCGTCCAAACTAACGGCGTTAGGGTTCCATCATAACACCGTTACCTTTTGACGAAATATGCTAACGCCATCAGCATATTCTGTCAAACCCTGACGGCATCAGTTGACCCAACGGTCAACTAACTGCTGACTAGATGTTGATTATGCTGCCACATGGCTCCACGTCGCATTTGAGTCAACTGCTGACTTGTCTCCACGTGGCTCCACGCGGCACCACGTGGCTGCCAGGTGGCATGCCACGTCAGCAACAGCAATTGGAACCAGTCATCGGAGTTCATCGGGGATGACGACCGGACCGCCGTCGTCTCCAGTGCCCGAAATCTGGGAATTTTCACCGGAAAAGATGACCAAATCACCGTTAACGCCGCCGTAAAGGGGATTCCATACCTGGCCTTCGTTTGCGTCGAATTGACCCCAAAATGGATCGATGGTGGTGCAGATGAACGATGCTCGCACGGGGGAGAGAGAGAGAGAGAGAGAGAGAGAGAGAGTGACCCGAGAGTGTGGGAAAATCTAGAAAAAATTGGGCTTATCACATTGTCCACCTACCTAGATTACCAAAATACCCCTGATCTTTTAGACCCGTATCTCTCACATACGGACTCCATTTTCTACGTGCCGCCTGTCTACGAACTCGTGAGTTCGAGACCTACGTAACGACCCAAGAAAAACTTCCAAAAGTACTGCCAGATAAAAAGTGACTCCCGAACCCCTTCGAAACCAAGGGTAAAATCGTCATTTCCTTAATTAAAATCTCAAATTACTTTAATTTCTAGTCCGAGTCGTTACAATTTCCCCACCCCTTAAAGGAATTTCATCCCCGAAATTCCCTTAACTCAGGTCAACTGAACCTCTGCTGCAATTCCCAATGGAACCTGTGCACCCTGCACATGTCTTTGTTCCCGTCTCGACAATAAACCGTAGGTGAGAACAACATCCAGGAGACATCCTGAAGGCACTAGAATCTATTCAACCCGGAAATTACCTCAAAGTAAGGCTTTGAACCCGAGAGGTCCACCGCGAGGCCTACTCCCAACATAACTACAATTACCTCAAGTCAGGACGTCACATGATCGAATATACCTCGAAGTCAGGGGTCAGATAGGTACACGTGTATCCGAAGATATCGTGAAGTCATGCAGATCCCCGTACTCCGTGCGGTCAGCTTCAATGATCTGGCGGAGAAAATACCGTGCCATGCCAACATCAGAAAACATCGACGATCTGGCGGAGGAAATGCCCTACCACGCCAGTCTCGGAGAAATCCCTCCACATATCCGAGCATCTCAATATATTCGGGTCCATGTATGATGCATAGATAGCCTACAAAGCCAACATCAGATAACCCCTCCACGATCTGGCGGAGAAATACCCTTCGACGCCAGTCGAAGAAAACTTCAACGATGTGGTGGAGAAATATCCTACAACGCAAACATCGGAGAACCCCTCAACTATCTGGCGGAGAAATACCCTTCAACGCCAGTTGGAGAAACCTCAAGGATGTGGCGGAGAAATACCCTGCAACGCCAACATCGAAGAACCCCTTAACGATCTGGCGGAGAAATACCCTTCAACGCCAGTTAGAGAAAACCTCAACGAACACGTTATGGGAAATATCCCCCATCATGTGACGGAGAAAAACCATGACCCTCAGGGACAGAAATTCAGTGAAAACCAAAATTCATGTTTTGAAATCCTTGTTTCTTGGCTAAGTCAAATTCATTGAAAAACTGGGTTTATGCCCAAATCCAATAAAAACCTCAAATCCGGGTCTAAACCCAAAAATCATGGACTCACCCGAAACCCAAAATCTATCATGTCAAAACGACATAAAAACAGAGTCCAAAAACCAGGCCACAGCCCAAAACATCATTCCCGTGTCCAGTAATAATTTAATAGAATAATTTCTAAATTCCAGAAATATGCCAAAAATAATACATAACCAGAATTTATTTCAAATATACATTTATGCATGCATTATAATTTACAAAACCAAAGTCCACTCACCTGCAATGGTGGTGCCTACCATGCCCGTGCTTATCATTGCCCGACCCAACAACTCCAGGGTCTGCCCAAATTAGCTCAACCACGGAATCTTGGCACCTCATATCCACTATGCATTCTCCGCCTCCCTCAGTTCTATGTCGTTGAAGAGACAAACGTCTCGGAGGCATCTCGCTGACAAGAACCATCTGCACACAATTGTGCAGTATGCAGGAAGTGAAACCTAGAGCTCTAATACCAAATTGACAGGACCCTTCCCGAATTTTATCTCGAAATCTGTGAAAAGCCCTGCTCCCGTATGACAGCCTTTAACCACAACAGTTAATACCTGAAATACCCTTAATCTTTGGAAACATCAAATAACTTTACAGGGTTCCAACAGAACCTCATCGGTACCTGATTGACCTTCACCTACCTGTCAGACGAAGGATAGCCCAGTAGTTCACCGCAATCAAACAAGACAACTGATGTGTCACCCTCATGTGAACCGTCAACTGCTCGTCAATCGAGGTCACCGCCCATACCACCCACTGACCCTGATGACGAAGGTACTAGACTTGGTTGAATTGAGTCTCTCTAATTTACTCCAAGTCGTAACTAGATATCCCAACTCATCCTGCGCAGTAGCTCACTAACCCGGCTCATCTTGAGCCGTACCAGATTTCCCGGCTCAACCCGAGCCGTAGCTCAATATCCCGGCTCATCCTGAGCCATAGCTCACTAACCCGGCTCATCTCGAGCCGTACCAGATATCCCGACTCAACTCGAGCCGTAGCTCAATATTTCAGCTCATCCTAAGCCGTAGCTCACTAACCCGGCTCATCCCAAGCCGTACCAGATATCCCAGCTCAACTCGAGTCGTAGCTCAATATCCCAAGAGCATGATGGAATCTTCCATAACATTCCTCAGATCATTCATCAGGGTCAAAACCCAAATCACAATTCGTGGCATAACCTAATACGTAGAAGTACGCATACCATGCAATCCTAGAAACCCAGTCCGTTCACAGTACATTTAAAGTACCAACTCAAGGAAACCCAAGCCCTAAGGAATAACCCAGCTCTCTGACCCCTCCCGAGCCAAAACCCGCTCCGTGGTCGTCCATATAGCTGGGATTACTTAAACGGGGCTCTAAACGGACTCCAACGGCCTCAAAACTACCCAAATCCGATATGGAACGTTCCAAAACCCTAGACACGCGTCGTCGTGGGCTGGGAAATAGCCCCACGCGCTGCCACGCACCGATAGAAGACCGGACCACATGTCGGCCACGCACCGCCATGCGTTCCCACGCGCCCGACGCGCTTCTATACTATTCACAGTGGAATATTTTATCTCTCTGACGGAATATTCCGTCGAACCTAACCGAATATCCTGACAGAATCGGAATCTTCTACCCAAACTAATGGCGTTAGGGTTCCGTCATAATACTGTTACCTTTTGATGAAATATGCTAACGCCGTCAGCATATTCCGTCAAACTCTTACAGCGTCAGTTGACCCAATGGTCAACTAACTGCTGACTGGACACCGACTGTGTTGCCACGTGGCAGCTGAGTCGGCTGCTGACTGGTTGCCACGTGTCTCCATGTGGCTCCCAGGTGACATACCATGTTAGTAACCGCAATTCGAACTAGTCATCAAAGTTCGTCGGGGACAATGACCAGACCGCCCCCGTCTCTGGTGGCCGGAATCTAGGAATTCTAACGAAAAAAGATAACCGGACCACTACCAACGCCACCGTCGACGGTGGTCGGAATCCTCCATTAACGGTAGAAACTCCAAGCTCCCCATATTCCTCCAGACTCGACCATTTTTCATGATCCACCCGTGCAAATTCTTCTACTCCTTCCCATGAGTCCAAATCCAAGCTTAGATTTGAGAAAACATACCTCGATCGATCGGAAAATCCATGGAAAGTTTCGGCTTCATCTCCGAACATCAAACCACCGTCTCTGATGGTGATCGAGACTCGAACTCGCACCAAACCACTCGCGAGGTCAAGGGGATTCCATCCCTAGCCTTCGTTTGGGTCGAATCGACCCCAAAATGGGTCGATGGTGGTGGAGATGAGCGATGCTCGCACGGGGAGAAAGAGAGAGTTCGAGGGAGGAGAGAGAGAGAGAGAGAGAGAGAGAATGTGACCTACGAGTTTGGAAATATCTGGAAAAAAATGGGGCTTATCACATTGTCCACCTATCCAGATTACCAAAATACCCCTAGGCATTTAGACTCTTATCTCTCACATACGGACTCTATTTTCTGCATGCCGCCTGTCTACGAACTCGTGAGTTCGAGACCTACGCAACGACTAAAGAAAAACTTTCAAAAGTACTGCCAGACAAAAAGTGACTCATGAACCCCTCTAAAACTGAGGGTAAATTTATCTTTTCCATAATTAAATTCTCAAATTATTTTAATTTCTGGTCCAGGTCGTTACACAAATACACAAAGGAACACTCAGCACAGCATTTACTCAGCATAGCAATACCCAATCACAGTCATAGCAATACACAATCAGAGTCACAGTCACAGTAATCACAGCAATCACCATTACACAATCACAGAATTCATAGCAAGCAAAGTTCTACTACAACCTATCTTAAATCTGTCTCAAACCTAGTTGCTATGTTCATGATATAACTGTTGAAATACTTGAAATAAGTATATTGTAGACAATAAGTAAACTATACCGGTAGCTTGTCCACATTCCCAACCTTTGCTGCTCTGTCTGATTCTCTCTTTTTCTTCTGTTCTTTCTTATGCTTGAACTTGGCTTCCTTCTTACGGTCAACCGGTTGTGCGCACGCATTTCGTTTGTGTCCGTCAACCGCACAATTGCTACACTTGAGTGTTGAAAGGTATCTTGGCAACTTGTTAGGATTTGAAGGTGCCTCCTCATCCTTACTTTTCTTCCTTTTCATCTTTGGCCTCCTGGGCTGATTATGATATTTAGGAGGCTTTAAAGGTGCAGCCCCAACTTTCTCCCATTGGTCTTCACTAGGGACATGTTTGATGATCCCCTCGTATGCCTTAGTATAGGCTTCTTCCTTGTAACATTGATGGACAAACAACTCTAGGTTGCCCTTAAAGTGGCTTATTGCACTGCATGCATGCGGGCAGGGGATTCCACTTAGGTCATATCTTCTGTAGGAGTATCTATGGAGATTCAAGTCCACTGAAAACCTTCTTCCAAATGGATGAATGATCTCGAATATGTTATTCCCAAAATGTGTAGGAATCAACCTCACAATGTGTAGGAATCAACCTCTACCCTTTCTTCTTATAGTCCTCTAACAAAGCTTGAATTCTTTTTCCCACAAGGTGGCCATTCCACAATCGACCTTCTTCACGTCTCCTAGTCATCAAGGCTGTGATGTATTGCCTGACCTTGTCCAACACAGACAAGACAGGGTTAGCTCTATACGGTACAATTGCCTTGTTGAATGCTTCAAACAGATTGTTGAGCAGAATGTCGCACTTGAAGTCAGTTCTGAAATGGGATCTGCACCACTGCCTTGCATCTCGTTCTTTTAGCCATTGGGCTACACTAGGACTGAGCTCTTCCATTTTCCTCATCTCTTCCAAAAACCAAGGAATGGTGGTGGCTCTTGCAATAGCATACATTTGTTCTTTGAGGGCCATCCCCTTATGAGTATGGTTGAAGTTGTCATAGAGATGCCTCAAGTAATGGCGATTAACCGCCTCAACCAAACCTTTCTGCTTGTCTGTCATAACCAACAACCTACTGATGTTTTGAATAAGCAAATCTTGCTGCAATATCTCCAAAAACTACCTCCAACTGCTGAAATTCTCCACTTCATATAAGGCATATGTCACGGGAAACATCCCATTGTTGGCATCCACTCCTACTGCTAACAGAAGTTGGCCTAGGTGAATTCCTTTAACGTGGCACGCATCTAAACAAACCCCCCCCCCCCCCCCCCCCCAAAATTTAGCCATCCCATCAGCCTCAGCCTCCAATTCAGACTTTATCACCACAGTTGAACCGGGATTGGTCTTCAACAATTGTAGATAGTATTCTCCAAGTTTTTCATACTGTCTTTGGCATGACCCTTCAACCAGCTCCTGAATAATTGACCTTGTCCTCATCCACAAATTAACCAAATGCCCCAAACAGATCATAATCACTCACCACTATGGGTGCCTCATCATCCTGATTAAAAGCTTCATCTTCAAATGGTACAAAGTCTTCATCATCACTGTCACTATCTTCCCCACTGTCACTAGCTTCATCTTCAACAATGACCTTGGATTTCCCTTTATTCTGCCTTGTTACTCTTGTTGTTTGATCCTCATCAATGTCTTCAACAACAACCTTGGCTTTCCCTTTATTCTGCCTTGTTACTCTTGTTGTTTGATCCTCACGAATGTCTTCAACAATAACCTTGGCTTTCCCTTTATTATGCCTTGTTACTCTTGTTGTTTGATCCTTGTGAATGTCTTTATCAATACCTTTGGCTTTCCCTCGTCTCTACCTTCCCACTCTTGGTGTTTGGACAACTACTTGAGAAACTGCTTCTTCATTGACAGGTTCTTGAGTCTTGATGAACCTGTTCTTGAGTAACCGTGTCTTCAGCAACCGTCTCTTGATAGACAAGTTCTTGAGTAACCGTTTCTTGATGAACCGGTTCTTGAGTAATCGTCTCTTGAGTACTTGGTTCATCATAACCAACCTCATAATAAACTACCTCATCATCAACAGGTTCTTCACATATGCTTGACCCAAATTCTATAGTAGCAGGTACTTCTTCAATACTAACACCCTCCACAGCATGTCTGCAGTATACATTCAGGCTCTTAGCCTTTGTCTTCGCTGACCTTTTAACCAAGTTCAAAAGTTGGTGATCATTAGCAATTTTAAAGAACTTCCATCTCTCCTTGAATTAGAGTTCCACCTTCTCCAAAAGCATGTCTCCAACTTAATGTTGGTCCTTCACCAGCCCATTTAACTCCAGCAATGATAAGTAGTCCCAAGAGCACCAATCATACCAAGCCAGTGACCCACCCTCATATGTCCACTGTCTCCCAGCCTTTGAGATCCTTCCACCATGATGTAACCCAATGGACACTATATCATCAGCTCCACTTAAAACACAAAACCAAAATCAAACCATTATAAACACCTCACAGCAAAAACTTATACTTAACTTCACCCCTTAAGTTAAACAAAATCAAATCAAAGCACAGCACAACCTTATTCACACCAATTCACAAGCATATTACACCAATTTGACACCCAAAACTTAGTGAAGTCACAACCATATCACACCCTAAACAACAACCCTAAACTTTACCCTTAAGCTTAACAAAATTCACACCACATCATCACACCCAAAATACAACTTTTTCACATCCCTAAGTTTTAACCTTAAGCTTAACCAAATTCACACCACATCATCACAGCCAAAATACAGCCTTACAACTAAACAACAACCCTAAACTTTACCCTTAGGCTTAACCAAATTCACACACATCATCACAGTCAAAATAGACCTTTTTCACATCCCTAATATTTACCCTTAAGCTAAACCAAATTCACACCACTTCATCATAGCCAAAATAACAACTTTTTCCCATCCATAATCTTTACCCTAAAGCTTAACTGAATCCACGCCTTTAAAAGTCATAAAACACACCCAAAACACAGCTATAAAACACCACTTATACAATGCTAAAACCCTAAAGTAAAGTCTCATTACCCCACAACTTTAAAAGCCTTTTCCATCCTTTTCATAAACAAGTCTACACACCCCACCAATGCCACATACTACCCCACTGCAAAATACCCCACTAACAATTTCAACATTATTCAATTCATATCCACATCACTGCCCGACAAAGTTTAAAGCTTTTAAAATCACCACCAACCGACATTAACATAAGACAAATTCAATTACTATTCTAACCACACAGCCAACTTCAATACCATAAACAACCAAATTTTATGCATTTCGAAGACAACTCAGTAAACAATGCCTCAATCTCCAATTTCCAAACCGTATCTCTCTATCAACAAAACACGACAAGAAACGAAGTAGATAAAGACAGGAACACGACCATTCAGTTTCAAACTTACCATAATCGGGTTGCACTCCATCAGGTGCTCGACGAATAGGCATACACTAACTCCGACTTCTTTTAGGTCGCCTTCCCGTCCAATAAAAAACCTTGAAATCCCCACAAAACTTCGCTGCCGATTTCTACCGTTCCCCCAAATGCTTCGAAACACTAGCAGAGGAGAATTTCCCCAATTCGATCTTCTCTCAATGTTCTCCATTTTGATTTCCACCTCACTTTACATGTCCTCTGTTATTGGATCCCACTGTGCCACATTGCTTCCACGTCTGCAAAATTAAACGTCGTCAACAACGACATCAGCTAAATGGTGCAACGTTTTTGACGTTGCACCTGTTCCTAGTTCAAAGTGAGACAAATTTCCGCTCCTGGTGCATTTTGAAATTGAATGGCGTGTTCCTGGTGCATTTTAAGTAATAAGCCTTATTTTTATAATAGAGTTTGCAGCCTTTCATGAGAAAGTATGGTGATAATAGAGCTCGCACCCTTTCATGAAAAGGTATGGTGATAATAGAGTTCGCACCCTTTCATGAAAAGGTATGGTGCCCTTTTAGAACAGACTAGTTGACAGGACCATTCACGAATTTCGTCTCGAAATCCACGAAAAACCCTGCTCCCGTCTAACAGCTTTTAACCACAAAAGTTAATACCTGGAATACCCTTAATCTTTGGAAACATCAAATAAATTTTACAGGGGTTCCAACAGAACCTCCTTTGCACCTGATTGACCTTCACCTACCTGTCAAACGAAGGATAGCCTAATAGTCCACAAACTACCTCGGAGGACCTCCTCCGCAATCAAATAAGACAACTGACGTGTCATCCTCGTGTGAAACGTCACCAACTTGCCCATCTGGGTCACCGCCCACACCACCCATTGACCCTGATGACGAAGGTACCAGACTTAGTTGAATTGAGTCTCACTGACTTACCCCGAGTCGTAACTCGATATCCCGACTCATCTTGAGCACCTCGAGTCGTAACTCGATATCCCGGCTCATTCTAAGCACCCCGAGTCGTAACTCGATATCACGGCTCATCTTGAGTACCCCGAGTCGTAACTCGATATCCCGGCTCATCCTGAGCACCCCAAGTCGTAACTCGATATCCCAGCTCATCCTGAGCACCCCGAGTCGCAACTCGATATCCTGGCTCATCTTGAGCACCCCAAGTCGTAACTCGATATCCCGGCTTATCCTGAGCACCCCGAGTCATAACTCGATATCCCGGTTCATCTTGAGCACCCCGAGTCGTAACTCGATATCCCGGCTCATCCTGAGCACCCTGAGTCGTAACTCGATATCTCAGCTCAACATGAGCACCCTGAGTCGTAACTCGATATCCCGGCTCATCTTGAGTACCCCGAGTCGTAACTCGATATCCCGGCTCATCTTAAGCACCCCGAGTCGTAACTCAATATCACGGCTCATCCTGAGCACTCCGAGTCGTAACTCGATATCCCGACTTATCCTGAGCACCTCGAGTCGTAACTCGATATCCCGGCTCATCCTGAGCACCCCGAGTCGTAACTCAATATCCCGACCCATCTTGAGCACCCCGATTCGTAACTCGATATCCCGGCTCATCTTGAGCAACCCGAGTCCTAACTCGATATTTCGGCTCATCTTGAGCACCCCGAGTCGTAACTTGATATCCCGGCTCATCCCCAGTCGTAGCTCAATATCCCGTCAAGCTTATGATGAAATCCTCCATGACATAGCTCATATCATCCCGAGAGTATGATGGAATCTTCCATAACATCTCATATCATCCCGAGAGTATGATGAAATCCTCCATAACATACCTCATATCATCCCGAGAGTATGATGGAATCCTCCATAACATACCTCATATCATCCCGAGAGTATGATGGAATCCTCTATAACATACCTCATATCATCCCGAGAGTATGATGGAATCCTCCATAACATACCTCATATCAATCACCAGGGTCAAAACCCTAATCAACGATCTGGCGGAGAAATACCCTCCAACGCCAACATCGAAGAACCCCATGGTATAACATAATACATAGAAGTACGCAGGTCACGCAATCCTGGAAACCCAGTCTCTTCACAGTACATCCAAAGTACCAACTCAAGGAACCCTTTGAAATACCAATAACCTCGCTCCCTTGACCTCTCGAGCCAAAACCCGCTCCGTGACCATCCATTACTGCTGGGATTACTCAAACGGAGCTCTAAACGAACTCCAACGGCCTCAAAACCGCCAAAATCTTATCTGGAATGTTCCAAAACCCTAGACACATGCCGTCGTGGGCTGGGAAACAGCCCGACGCGCCGACACTCGCTGGTAGACGGCCGGACCACGCACCTCACGCGCCGCCACGCGCATCTACACTTTCATGGCGAAATATTCCATCAAACCTGACGGAATCGGAATCTTCCGTCCAAACTAACGGCGTTAGGGTTCCGTTAAAATACTGTTACCTTTTGACGGAATATGCTAACATCGTCAGCATATTCCGTCAAACCCTGATGGCGTCAGTTGACTGGACGCTGACTGTGTTACCACGTGGCTCCACGGGGCAGCTGAGTCAGCTACTGACTGGTCGCCACGTGGTTGCCATGTGGCATACCACGTCAGCCACCGCAGTTCGAACCAGTCACCGGAGTTCGTCTGGGACGACTACCGGACCGCCGCCGTCTCTGGTGGCCTGTGAATTCTCGCCGAAAAATATGACCAAACCACCGTCAACGCCGCTGTCGACGGTGGCAAGAATCGGCCATTAACGGCCGAGAATCCAAACTTTTCCAGAATTCTCAAAACTCAACCATTTTTCACGATCTTTTAGTCTAAACTCATCTACTCACTCCTATGAATCCAAAACTGGGGTCCAAAGTTGGAAATCTTACCTCGATCGACTAAAAAATCCCTCGAAAGGTTCGGGTCCACTTTCACTCTTCGATCCGCCATCTATGGTGGTTCTCACACCTCGAAAATGGCACCAATCGGCTCATACGATAGAGATGAAGAGTTTGGTGGGCCTTGGATCGGTTCGAAACGGCCCAAAAATAGGTCGATGGTGGTGGAGGTGTGCTGTGTTCGCACGGGGAGAGAGAGGGTTCGAGGGAGGAGAGAGAGAGAGAGAGAGAGAGAGAGAGTAAGTCTGATCTGAGCAGAGTCTCCCGGAGAGAAAAACATCCCCGTAATTTTGAACTTTTCCAAAATAGCCAAACTGCCCCTGAACCTTTTTTACCCACAACGTTCTGATCGGGTCTCTGTTTTCCGCGGGTCTCCATTTTTCACGCGTCGCCTGTCTACGAACTCGTAAATTCGAGACCTACGCAACGACCTAAGAAAAAATTCCAAAAGTACCGCCAAACAAAAAGTGACTCCCAAACCATTCCGAAACCGAGAATAAAATCGTCTGTTCTTTCATTAAATTCTCAAATTAATTTAATTTTTGATCCAAGTCGTTACACTAGCAGTTGGAACCCGCGCGATGCCAGGGTGTGGTTAAATGTTTAGAAAATTTTAAAGCATAAGAGAAAATAAAACTCTCAAAAGAGTAGGTAAATAAAATAGATAATTAACGTAATTGATCATAAAATATTATAATTAACATGAATATTAAAAAATTATTTAGGGAACATTATGGAGGCTAGCTAAGTTATGTCCACAAATATTATACATATATATATATGATAGTATTCAAAAAATGTGGTCTCATGACCTGTGTTTAGAATGTCTCGGGATGTTTTGTAAAAACATTTTACAACTAAGAAAAAGATGTAAAACTAATTTTGAGTGCTGATCTTCAGTCCATTTGCTTGCTTTGTTTACTCCTCTATTTTTTTGGTCATTCTGATAAAAAATGTAAGTTCATTGTGGTTAGTAAGAATCAAATTTATAGCTAATTCAAAGGCATAATTAAGCTTAGGAACATTAATTTCTTTGGCTGTTTGCGTTGTCATTTTCAAATTGAAATCAATTCATTGTCAAGGTTTAGAAAATGCAGATGAAAGTTTTGAAAACACTTGAAAAGTAAAAGTTCATTTCTAAATCCCTAATATGAACATGAAAGAAAACGAAAAAAAATGCAATCCAGATCATAATGAAACACCCCTCTGGTTTTATTTGTAAAGGTGAAAACTAATAAAAAAAAAGAATTGACCGTACAAGTACTCAAAATTATATACTAAAAGGAGATAGTAATGGGGGCATATAAGTATAAAAAACATATGATTCGACCTATTATCAGAGATCAATCCCGAACCTAACGGATCATTCCTTTTTCTGATATACGAAGTATGGGATTTTACTAAGTTGATTCTTAGGAAATCTTAAATCAGACCATTTGCACTTACTTTAACAGCGGAAGCGTTACCCTTCTGACCCTTCCGCGCTTAATCCGCGCTTAATCATAAAATGTTAATTATCAAATTTCTACAGAAAAATCATTTTCTATCAGCTTATTAACTTTATGAGATTCAAATGCCATAGATTTTTTTTTTTCTATCAATAATACTTCATTTCAATTAAGTAGGAAAATTACCATCCAAATCATTGGTGCGGACATTCTCCAGCCAAGGTGGAGTTTCCTCAATCCAAACCACATCATTAGTACAGTCTAAGGCTGCCTTTGCAAGGCAATGGGCAGCCATATTACCTGTTCTAGGACTAAACACACAAGACACCTGCGAAAATTGACTTAGGCACTGCACTCTCTAGTTTCCAAAATCAAGTTGCCATTAGCCGACAAAACGTCATCCAATCTATTAACTCGGTTCACCACCACCTGGGCATCGGATTCCACCACAATGGATCTGAATCCAGTCTCCCATGCAACCTCTGCTGCTCTTGAAATAGCCAAAATTTCCGCTTGTCTGGGACTCGAGACACCAGCGAGGGGAAGGGTCATTGCCACCAAAACTTCCCCACTATTGTCTCGAATTAGAGCCCCAATTCCACTTCTGCCACTCGAAGCAATGAAAGAACCATCCACATTCATTTTAAAAACTGAAAATCAGAATTTTGTAAAGTGTAGTTTGGATGTGGAGTTTTTCAATGTCGCCCAAATGCAATAGATTGAAAATCAGAATTTTGCACTACCATGTCACCCACTGGGGTTGCTCATGAATATTTGTGCATTATTATGAGAGGGCATAACTCATTCACTTGTCAAATTCATTAGTTCAAACTCAAATTCTCGATCTTCGAATTCGAGATATTTACTATATGAATAGTTATTGATAATTGGTAATGGAAATTCCATTGAAATCACAATTTTTTGAAGACCCAATAGTGGCTTGTTAAATCCTTACAAAAAAAAAAACTGACATGCTTTTAAAAAAAAAGTCAGAAAATCCATTCCCAACTTTTATCAAACAATTAGAACTCACGAACAAATTGACATTCACCATTACATCCTGATATCCATCATCATCCAGCAAAAATAAAAGATAAATTGGAATACTCAGCAAAAATAAAAGATAAATGTATAACCAATTCATCAAGTTTAGATATTGAACGCAGTATTTCAACTACTAACATTTATAAAACCCTACAGATTAGGATAATGCTATCCAAATGCTGAATTGGCCTTATATTATAATGAAGAAACCAATTCATATTGCATTATGGACATTCCATAATCAACAGAGCAATGTTTCGTTTTTATTCCATAATCAACATACCAATTCATATTCCATAATCAATGTTTCGTTTGTATTAAAACCAATACAATTGCTACTAACATTGATCTGCTATGTTGATGAATGTTGATGAACTAACAGAGCAATGCTGCAAATTTCGTCAAGGCGGTCATATATTGCTTAATTGTTATGCAGTAACCAATTCATCATTGACTAATATCTAAACATGAGGATAAAACTGCTAGTTGTATTCAACGCAGCATTATATAGTGAATTTGTTTTAGTATATGCAAACAAAATGATTCATTTCCATGGTTTGAAATTAATTCTCAATAAATTAGAAAACAAAAATTACCTCATAATTTCTCCAAAACCCACCACTATCTTCTCCAATCCTTGAAAAATAACGACATGCAAGAGTTTAAAAATAGCTTTAAAAAAAACTCAACACTTCATTCAAACATCAACTATTATGCAGCAAGAACAAACGATTAAAATTACCACTAAATAAATTGGAGAACAAAAATTTACCTCACAATTACAACCACACCAGGCACTGCATTCTTCAATCCTTGGTAAAAAACCAGTATGCAAGAGTTTACAAATAGCTTTAATAGAAAGCCAATAATCTCATACAACAAAAACCCAACACTGCCTTCTTCAATCGGTGAGAAAAAAAACAACATGCAAGAAAAAATCCTCACCTCACAAAGAAAGAAAGCTTCGAGATTTCAGAAGACGAAGAGGAAAATCCATACCTTGAGAAGTTGAGAACTGAGGCTTCAAGCTTGAGTGAAGTCTGAAGAACAGAGACTTAGTCGGCAATCGGAGACAGATTAAGAGGAAGACCTCGTTGGACCTCTATTGGCTGTTGCAGCGAGTCGCGACCTTCACGATGGAGGCGTCAAAGCGCCAAGGCGTCGCCATCAATCGAAGACGAAAACTCAAAGAGACGGAGAGTCGCGATGGAGGCCTAGGCGCTTCAATCCCCTCGACCTCGAGTCTCAGCGCTTTTTTCATGACATTGGGGATTTTGATTCTTGAAGTCGATGGTGATCTCAGTGGAAATATCCAAGGGTAATATCGAAAATGTGAATAGTAAAACAATTCAAGGACAATATCGTCCAATCACTGTATAAAAAACCAAACATCAAATGGAGAATAACAGACTTCAAGGGTATTTTCAGAAATCCACTGTCCATAAACAGTACAGCCTACTTCCCTTTTAGTATATAGAGAATATGAACCTTTTACAATTTCTAAATAGTGTTTCTGTTTAACTTCAAAATTTAAATTTCCAATAATAATTTGGGTCATTAGAGCCCAAGAGCGCCAAAGAGATTCTTTGATTAATTAATAACATTAATTAATCAAAGCCCAGCCCATCCATTTTGGCTCACACATGTATGGGCCACTCACTAGTGAGCCAAAATTAAGAATAAACAAATGATAAAATAGTTATTAATTGTAATTTTTTTTGTCATAATCATTTAGGATTATAACTGCGGTTATTTATAATTATTGGTTATTTAATTAAATAGTTATTAACCATTACTATAACCACTAATATATGATTAATCGCGGTACACCGTGAAAATAATTTTTATTTTTCAACTTAAATTATTTCTCTTTTTTAAAAGATTAAAATAACTGAAATTAATATTTAACAAAAAAATTAAAAAATTAAAAAGAATAAAAATAGGTAAAATTGCAAGGGATAATCAACCATCTCGGATATCAACAAATTTTATATCACCGCGTAGAGCTCGAGGAGTAGAACAACTTTGATACTTCGGTTGATGGCCAAAAATGGCCAAAAGTGGTCGGAAAATGTGAAAAAACACTCGGAAACTACAAAAAAATTTGAGTTAGATCCACAAAAATGGACTAAGATATGAGAAATCTAAGGATATAGACTTGTTAGACTCAAAAAGATGAACAAATCCTTACTAAGATCGCCGCCTGAGGTGGCCAGAAATGGCCGAAAAATGCGGGTCGACTCGCCGTAGTCGCGGGTCGCTTACGGGTCTGCTGTGGATTTTATTTTATTAATTTTTTTTTTTCAAATTTTTTTAAAATGACTTTAATTAAACAACACTATATAAATAGTTAAATAAATATGACAAAAAAAAAATTATTTGGTTATGTAATAAAGGGTTTAATGGTTAAATCATTAAATGGTTTAATGGTTATGTTTAAGTGGTTAAATGGTTTATCCATTGGTTAAATGGTTAAAAACCATAACCAAACCATTTAAAAAATTATCTAAATGGTTATAACCATAACCATACCATTTATATAAATGGTTAAATCATAACCACACCATTTTGTATAAATGGTTATAATAACCGCGGTTAACCATTACCGCGATATTTTTGCCCATCCCTAACCCAAACTCTATTTAATGATTATTCTCATTAGGCATATGTAAAGTGTAGTTTGGATGTGGAGTTTGTCAATGTCGCCCAATAAATGAATAGTTATATTTCAAAATGTTTTGTTAAATTTGAATTCTTTCAAGAAATGCTTCGGAATGTCAATGTTCATATGAGTCCTAACCCATTTGACCAATCACTACCGTTGCCATGCAAGTATGGGAGGAACCCACTCTCTAGGTCACATTGCCACGTCGTAACAACGGATGCCACAACTACGTACCCTAAGCATACATGGAAAGGCCTAGTCATGCGCTCATCTCAGGAAGATGGGGTAGGCATCGCCTACCCTACCCCCTTTGCCGACCTTAAATCCCGAATAAGTACCACAGTACTCCAAGGACAAAAGGATATGAACAGTAAGCCTGAGTCAAGTCTCAAGTACAGTCCGTTGGAATTCACATGTGAATGGGTGTCGATAAGACAGAGGGTTACGTCGCCCACATACTACAAATCTGCTCTAGATATTCAGCAAAATATGTGGAGTTCCAAGGAGGAAATGGCTTATGTCACTTTAAAAGGAGAATAGTTCCCTAACCCTAACCTCTCCACATTGGTTGGTCCCTAATTTAACGAGACCGGCCCCAATGAAGGTCCATATAAATAGACGTCTTTCCTCCATCGGTAAGATTTTCTAGTCCTGATAATATATATTCACGGTCTACGTTGACTTTACGATAAGAGGGGAATATGCTCACCGATCTCATCCTCTCTTTGACGTCTCAACATTTAAATGATAAAAAATAAAAAAAAATGATTACATTCGGACAGCTCAACATTTAAATGATAGAGGAAACTGCACTGCAATGCAGGTGGAGGGATTATGCAATTATTCAATGGCGCTGTGCTTTGGTGGATAAAGATGCCCTCCGCCTCCAAGTCCAAACTCCAAATCCAATGCGCGCTTTCATTTTATCTAATATTCAAAAAATAATTAGTTTATTGACCAAAATATCCCCACTTTGGTTTCCGGTTCTGTTTGGATCGGGTCAGGACCACGATGAGGACCCGGATTCATATATAATTGCAGTACGCATTGGCAGGCAGATTTTGTTTGGAATTGGATCACCATTTCACCACCGAATCAGCCAGCGATAGCGAACTAAACAAGGCATGGCGCTGAAGAGCACCGCCGCAACCACAACCACGATCACCAGTTCTTCACCGCTGTGCTCGGTTCCCACTCTCTTCTTCGCATTCACTCTTCTATGCGCTCTCTCTCTTTCTCTCTTCTTCCTCTCTAATCCTTCTTCTTCTTCTTCGTCTTCTTCCTCATGCTTCATTTCCCAAATTGACCCTCACTCCCTCCAAAATTCCATCAGAGTCTACGTAGCAGACCTCCCCAGATCTCTCAACTATGACCTCCTCGACAAGTACTGGGCTTCTGGTCCCGATTCCCGCCTCGCTAGCGATGCGGACCACGAAATCCGGACCAAGACCCATTTGCATTTGCCCAAAAACCTTCAGTTTCCACCATATCCTGAGAATCCATTGATTAAACAGTATAGTGCCGAGTACTGGATTTTGGGTGACCTGATGACCCCTCAGGAGCAGAGAACTGGGTCATTTGCGACAAGAGTTTCCAATGCTGCCGAAGCTGACGTGGTTTTCGTGCCATTTTTCGCGACCCTTAGCGCCGAATTGCAGCTGGCTACGGCTAAAGGAGTGTTTAGGAAGAAGGCTGGGAATGAGGACTATGAGAGGCAGAGGCAAGTAGTTGACTTTGTGAAGAACACTGAGGCGTGGAAAAAGTCAGGTGGAAGAGACCATGTGTTTGTGCTCACTGGTACGTTGGGCTTTCAATTTGATTGTGTAATTTATATTCTATTTGTGTGTGTTCAATAGTATTGAGTAAATTCAGGGATTGTTTCTAGATTTAATGATTAGGTAGTGTTTGTTTTGATAAGTTTCCATTTATACGTTACCCTTTTAGAGATTTAAATCATTTTCTAGTTACTCTGTTCTAGTATTTTCAATGTACATCTCTATCTGGGATTGTGGATCATCCATTCAGTACTTGGATTTTAAAAAGTTTACTTCTTTTAAGTCATTGGGTTTGTGCTATATTTTCCAAAATTTTATTTTCTTGGAGTGCCATTAAAATGCTACTGCAGAATGTAATTGACTGTTGTGGCATGTTATAGCAGGCCTTATGATCATATATTTGTCGTAATCATGTTGCCATTATTTTGCTTTAATTGTTCCCATAGGAGAATGATGGAACATTTAACTGTTGAAAAAGAAATGTAGTCTATGCTATAGCAGCTTATGATTTAGTCTCTGGATTTGTAGGTTGTTAAAACTTGAGGCATTTTTGGCAGACCCAGTGGCAATGTGGCACGTTCGAGCAGAGATAGCCCCGGCGATCCTCCTAGTTGTAGATTTTGGAGGGTGGTACAGACTCGAATCCAAGTCAACAAATGGAAACTCATCAGATGTAATTCAGCACACACAAGTTTCACTACTCAAAGATGTCATTGTGCCATATACCCATCTACTTCCTAGATTGCAATTGACAGAAAACAAGAAGCGACGGACCCTACTTTATTTCAAAGGAGCTAAACATAGGCACCGGGTCAGTATGCAATTTTTGAATCTTAGTTGTGGACTGGCAGTTACTTTTGCATCTGACATATAATGATATGATTTTCATTGTCTTTCTTTACTGATTACCTGTAACTTATCAATTTGGGAACTCTACTTCCTTCCCATGGCTCATCAGTCATTGACACAAATTGTTTAGTTACAAATAATCCCTTCAAAACAATAGTTTGTCGTATATATATATATATATATATGTATGTCTTCTCTCTAGCACAACCTTCAACTTCCACCTGACATGCTTTTTGTATATCCTAATGGATTGCTTACATCCTATATGACCATCTTAATCACTATATGGGTTGTCAAGAAGCTTAACAATCATAAGCGATTCTTTACATTATGGTATAATGACTATTTCCTACCCTACTTCTGGTTGTTATAAATATAACTTGTTCCCTTTTATTTAATAATGATGGTAATTTCTGATAACAGGGAGGCATAGTTCGAGAAAAACTGTGGGACTTGTTGGTTAATGAGGCAGATGTTATTATGGAAGAAGGCTTCCCTAACGCCACTGGGAGGGAGCAGTCCATAAAAGGGATGAGAACGTCAAAGTTTTGCTTGCACCCGGCTGGGGACACTCCCACTTCATGCCGGCTATTTGATGCCATTCAAAGTCTTTGTATACCTGTTATTGTCAGTGACAGCATAGAGCTTCCTTTTGAAGGGACCGTAGATTATTCAGAATTTTCAGTTTTTGTGGCAGTTGATGATGCATTGACACCAAACTGGCTTGTGAACCATCTTAGGACCATTCCTAAAGAGCAGAGGGATAGATTTCGTCGGAGAATGGCTGAGTTTCAGCCCATGTTTGAGTATGAAAATGGTCATCCTGGCGGCATCGGGCCAACTCCCCCAGATGGCGCAGTAAACCAATTGTGGAAAAAGGTTTACCAGAAGCTTCCCATGATTAAAGAAGCCATCGTTCGTGAAAGGAGAAAACCTCCTGGTGTATCAGTTCCACGCCGTTGTCACTGTACTTGACTCTACAGGTTATAGTTTATACTAATACATGATTGTATCTCTTGTCCTGCAATAGCTGCTGTTGTCACAACTTTTTCTTCCCTTTTATTACTTGTGAAAACGGTAAATTGGTTACATATTAATTCACATTTTTTCCTTGTTACACTTAATTTTAGTAGAGTAGAAAATGGCTTTCAAGTCTCAACATGTGGAGTAGAAAGCATCTGTTGTGATGAGCAAGAAAGGATAACCAATCCCCCTTCTCTTAGAAGGAAACAACACAAACAAAACACTAACTACAAACCCAACCACAAGAGGAAGAGTGTTGGTCACCCTCCTAGGCATCGCCGGATAATAGCAACCCACAGCATCATAATGTGACGCCGCGAATGTCAGAAACGTGACGAACGAAAGAGACGCATGGAAGAGATCAGCCCATCTCAGCCGGTAATTGGAGGGCACACACGGTGTCTTCCGTCTGCCACCGAAAGTCCATATCCCCCTAAATGTGGCCACACCATAACACAATCTTCCAGTTGCTGTTTTGAAACTATCTGTGAATGTAAAGAAGATGCAGGATAGTGATGAAAGAGCAATGAAGAAACCCATCAGCCAGCGGTTGAAAGTGGTGCATATGCCGTCATTGGTCAACAAGGGAGCAAAAATGGTGAAGGAAAGAATGGTGGCGGTAGGCAAGAGAACGTTGAGACGTGCAGTGCCGCTTAGTATTGTATTCATAACGAACATGAAGTTGGATTCATCATTATTATCGTCTTTATCGTGTTCGCTGCTGCTTTCGATCAGGTCTTGGATGATGGAGTTGGAGTTGGCGTTGTCCATGAATGGAAGAAGAGAGAAGAGTCTCTTGTAGGTTGGGTTGGAGGAGAGAATGCATGTTGGTTTATAAGCATAGAAAAGAGGAAGGGAAGATTCTTAGTTCAAGTAGAAGAGAAGAAGCAATTCCATCCTTTGCTTTGCCAAATCCCAAAACTTGGGCTTCAATCAATCAATATTCAACGGAAATGTCTCAAATTCAACTCCTCCTCAACTGAAATGTCTCAAATTCGACTCCTCCTCTTCGATCATAAAAGAAAAAAACAAGTGAAAAGAATGTGCATTCAAACAAAAACACAAGGGAAAAGAGTCTTTTCTTATATAACATTGAAGATTCCACCAACTTGTATTATAATTTATAGGTGCACTTCTGGCACTCAACATCCATCAGTATTAACATTTACAGAGGTACAAGAAAGACTCATCAACAATAACCGAAACTATCCCTCGGTTCCAAATTAATTATAGGTTTACTTTCCTTAATAGGCTTTACAAAAAAAATTTACTTATTTCTAGCTGCACATTTGTGACCAATAGGTCTGAAACTATCCCCAGAAATTTGCTAAAAATTGCAGAATAACAAGGCAGAACCCAACTATTTACAGTATTTGAACCTGCCAAAAGCAGCAGCAGCACTGATATTTGTGAAAAGACCTAGGCCGGTGAACTGTTTAACCCGCCTTTCCTTTGGAGTTTTGATGGAGAAGAATCATCATTACTAACACCGCATCGATGACAAGGGTCAGAAGATTGTGGTGAGCACCAATGATCTGGGATGCTCAAGAAATGTGTAGACATGAACTTCCTGAATCTCCTCTTGTACTCTATTGGAGAGATGACAGTCGGCAAGACATTCTTTGGGACAAGCGAAGACTTCACCCATGTCTCTAGTTGCTTGTCCCATGTATACTGCCTAAGGTAATCAATAATGCCACATACAAGCTCCCGGCGTTCGGTATCCACACCAACAAGCAACGAATAATCCATAACATTGATTGACTGCAAATATGAGAACAAAAATATGTCAGCTAGTAGATTTTCTGCAAAGATGAGAGTATAACTGCGGACAATATCAAACCCCTTTTGCATTATATATTTGATGTAGAGACTACAATAAAAGCAAGAATCGAAGAAAATGAAAATAGAAGAGGATAATATGTAGACTCACATTGAGAAAAGTTGTATCATTCCACACAGCCCGTTGCAATATACGCATATCTTTGTTACTAACATAGAGAGGAGATGAATTCATGTCATTCACAAAGTTCTGATCCAAGAGAACATCTCCAGAACCATCAGCAGCAGAATTGAATCGAGCATGTAGAGCACCTTTTAGATCATACTGGCGACTGATGTTCCGACCAAATGTAAGATTCTCCATGACCATCAGATCATGCCTCATCTCTTTCCCACTTTTTGTCTGCCTCACAACCACCTGAAAAGAAAATTTTGAGTATAAAGAAAGACACAAGCCCGTTGTTGACAAGAAACTATATGCTACAAACCTGATAAATCCCAAAAACTTTTGCAAGGCAAGTTTGATTCCCATCGTCAAATGAATGCTTAATGTGCTTGAAATAATCCTCTGCAAACTTCATAAATGACTCAAATTCTGTTTTCTTGATTTCTTTAATAATCAACCTGTCATCAAGTGTTTTAGCAAAAAAGGATTTGCTCTTCCCACCTTTAGCATCCCAATTTCTGCAACGGCTGAGGGAAGCAATATAATCAACTTCAGATTGGCAGCAACGATTCCGGAGATCACGAAACTGATTGGCATATGGACATATTACAGTGTATTTTTCCTTCCCCATTGATTTTGAAACTCCTAGAGGGACTACTGGGTTGACAGTTCCTGGCGACACCAGAGATTCCAACAAATTCAACCCATCAAAACTGGAGAAGCGTGACTCATCCAAAGAAATACTTGCATTAGAATGGAGTGAATCAGAATCTGTAGAACCATTTGAAGACCAATGCGGAGAAGCTATAGTTGGAATTCGAGTGAGGCCGCCATGTAAATTCTCAAATGATCTAGTAGCAATTCCATCCTCAGTTTGAAGAGGTAGGTCTTTCAAAATGGCCAGTGCACAAGCAACCAAACTTGACAGTTCTCCTTCATAGTCTGACACAATATGGTTATCAGTTCCTAGAGGAATGTGCAGCATTTGCCCTTCCTCTGTGATCATCTGATAGGCTGTGGGTAAGTACTCTGCAGTATAGTTACTAACTGGTTCAAACTTTGGCAAGAAAACTCTATGTAGATCTTTCATGCCTACTTGTCGAATTTCAGAGAACGGTACCCAGAACCAGTCATTTGAAATTTCCAAGTTGGATGACTGTGAATGGTGAGAAGCCTCCTTTATTGATAGATCTGAATCCTCAATAGAACTGCAATCCTCACTCTCTCTGGAAATTGGAATGGTTCTATCCACTTCCAGCTGATAATTCTCGGAAAGGCCATTAGTGGAGCCATTGGAAGCCAATTTGCACTCCTGACTAGTCAATCTTTTTGGGCTTGAACCACCCAAATTTGGAGTTTCTAAACTATCAGCTATGTTCACCAGATCAGTTCCTTTAGATTCTTGAATAGGATCTCCAACTGGAATGTCTTTGACAGAAAATTCATCAGCTTCTGCAGATGTATTTAACTCAAAATCCAAATTGCCGCTACCATCAATGCATTTCTCGCCATTTCCCATCGTTCTTTCGGTCCCCACATTTCCACCACTAGAAATGCAATCAATATCAGAATTCAACTTTTCTTGCAACACCTTCTCAGCAGCTCTAGAATGGATCATCGCAGGATCTGGTAACAGTAAAGAATGCAAACGCCGATCCCATATGCATGATTCAAGGAGTAGTTCCCAAAGTACTCGGTTCAAGCTAAGGAGTTTGAAGGCGCCCTGGTCTGAGTTCCCACTATTGCTAACAGCATTCTTCATGCTTACCTGTTTTTATAATAAAGTATGGTGAAAAAGGATAAAACATATTCCCTAATATCGAGTCAATGCAATGAACAACCAAAATTCATACATCTAAAAGGTAAAAGGAAGTGGAAAGGAAAATAAAATTCTAGTAGAAGAATGCTAAGCTAGAAAAATATAAGCATTTGAAAAGCAAGTTTATGTACTAAAAATTTTGCACAGCCTCATTAAGTTCCCATCCTTGCTACCAGCGTTCTTGAATGTTTCAAAGGAAAAGAAAGTTTAAAGAATTCATTGTAAAAACAACGAAACAAATTGAAGTTCACGCATCTGAAAAGCAAGAACGATTTGGAAAGGAAAACAAAAGTCTGCAACACGAATGTCAAATTACACAAATCTAAACTTTACAACTACAAAGAAAAATATACCCCTCAAACCGGAGAAGATTTAAACCAAATATTAGAGCTCAAACAATCTTCGTACCTACCAGGACAAACGATAGAACACTGAAGCGATAATATTTTATCAGATTAAGAAATCATAGTGGTTTAGTTCATAAAAAGCATAGCATTACAAAAAGTTCAGCAAGCATTAAATTCAAAAAAGATTGGCAAGCATTGGAAATATATTTGGACAAATGCATTCACATTCAAGTGCATACTACGAAGCAATTATTCCCACCATACATGCCATAAAATTCCACAATCCAAAAGATATATATATATATATATAGAGAGAGAGAGAGAGAGAGAGAGAGAGAGAGAGAGAGAGAGAGAGAGAGAGAGAAAAGTGACCTCAAACTCAGAAATTTCTTCAATTACCATCTCTTCGATATCAGAGAATTCCTTAAATGAGCCTCGAAGTTTCAAAGTCAAACCATCAAAATGAGACCTAATCTTTTTCAAAGAGTTGGAAACCTCTGCGAACAATAGCATCCCTTTCATGTACACCTAGATTGAAACAAAAATGGGTCACATTTAGTGCATGGAAATAGGAGAATGCAGGCAAGGAAGGTCAAAGCATGTTTTAATAAAGGCAAAAGAAATATTAATGCATCTTCAGAAAACAAAGAAGCAAGAGAAAAGAGAAGAAATTTACATTTTTAGTTTCTTTCATAAGCCACTCCTGTCTAATTGAATTGCTGAACTGAAGTTTCAGAGGAGGCACAGACACAGTATAAGTTGTTACCGGGGAATATTTGAACATAGCAACCATCCGGCCTAATCTGCAGAGCATCCAAAATAACATATAAGGTTATTAAAATAAAATGTAAAACTGCTTGTTTGCAGAGTAAGAAGAACAGCAGATACACCAAACCAGACTAATAGCTTCAATCTACAATAATCAATAAGTCCTTCTTACCATTATTTCTTTGAAAAGAAAAAAGTACCCAAAAAAGGATAAATATTGATTATTCTAGTGCCACATCATAATGCTTCAAAAAGTAGGAAATGTTTTTCCAGGCCCAAGTTAGTGCCAAACTTACCTTCTCCTATATGCTTACCATCCTAAGTAATTGCATGAAAATCCTTTTTAAGTCGACTAGAAGATTTTGCAAAATACACTCCTTAAATAAGAAAACTCTAATATATGATAAAAGTACCACTAGATGAGAGCCGAAAAATACCCAAAGAAGTAAAGAAAGTCCCGCAAAGAATGACCGCAACCAGAAGATACATTATTCAAAGGGGGCTTGGAGAAATTAAGCTCCAGGAAATTTCCAAACGACAGACCACGTGCAGCAGTTGAGATCAACACTCTTTTTGTACACTTTGAGTTTCCATTCTTATTTTTACATTTACCACATCGACTCCACATCCAAAGTTTCCCTTCCACTTCACCAGGCAAATGCTTTTCTCCAGGGAGCCGATAAACTCGAATAGTAAGCTGCTTGGTATGATGTGCATAAAAGTAGAAGTGCGCTTCTGGTGGTTCACTACAGAATGTGCACTGGCTTCTCTGCAGCACACAAGTTAATACTTCAATGACTGAAAAACTTAGGTACAGTATTCAATAAAATTAAAAAAAAAAAGAGCCATCAGAGGGCTGAAACTGAAACATTCCAGAAGACAAACATAGTAACACTGATTGAACTTGAGACATATTATGCAACAGGAGAATGCCTTAAAATAGAGTTATGAGAAACCTGATTGAGTAAATTATCCTGTAGAAACTTGCCAATGGGAACATCGTAACTCTTGTAGAACATGATATGAGAAAAATGTCTCTGCTGGCAAACAGTCCCTCTTGATGCATTCTGGCTAGACATCAAAACCAAAATACTCTGAGAATCCAACACTGTGTTGATGTCGTTCTTACTTTGCATTTGATCTCCACTATTTCCACTATCTTCTTTCATCTCCAGAGATGCTTCACTATCTTCTTTCATCTCCAGAGATGCTTCATTCTCTTCTTTCATCTCCAGAGATGCTTCTGTGCATGCAAACGAAGTCTGGGCTTCTCCATTGGGTGACCTCTCTTCATCAAAACTACCTCTATCTTCAACATCACAATGGTCAGTTGCCTCAGGAGATGCGGAAATAGAAACAGATCTTGTGATCTGACCATTCGGTTCCCTTGCATTGAATCCAAAGTATGAAGAGAGGGACTGATAAGAAGAAGATGCTAGAGGGAGACTTTCCCCTAAAACTTTACTTAGGGATGCTGAAAGGGACGAGAAGCCAGAAAATATGGTAGGATTGTATGGTTTGTATAATGTGGAATTGCCATCATATTCCAAGTTAGAATTGTGAGAACATCCTTCATGGAATCCATTGGAAATGAGAAAATCAACTGTGTCTGACCCAGTTTCTATAGGGTCCATATGCTGAGAAACACATGAAGTAACAGATCCTGAATTAGGGGACTTTTTATCAGCAGGCAACACATTTGATACTTCAGTGGAAAATACATTTTCTGCACCAGAAAATGGAAGGCTAGAGAACATTGCTCTCTGATCAACCAGGAAAGCAGTCTCCAGTATTAAATGATACGCCAAAATAACGGCACACTGTACTACGCACTTGATCTTCTTCAATTCATCACTCTGCGCTCCTTTCAGCAAAATCTGCAGTGTCAATTCAAGTAAAATTAACTATTTCACATCAGATGCTAGGCAACCTACAAATGTTGTAATTTACTAAAACATTGACCAAATCCATACCGCATAAACTTAAGTATTTACCAAATCAGAAAAAACAACCACACAAGCTATAGTGCACTATCATAAAGAAGGTCCAAGAAGCCCGGATGAAAAATGAATTGTCTTTGCAAATAAGCAGTTGGAATTCAAAGTTGAGAGTCAACTTGAAAACGGCCATGTAACATATAAGAGTTAATAAATTTAAACAAGAAACGAACTGTCTAATTGGCAGTAGTAATGATTATCAAAAAGAGCTATGTAACATATAACAGTTAATACCTTACATTTCAAAGTTGCATTGAAAAGGAGTCTGGAGTGTCATTAAGTATTCGATACTGGAAAATAATTTTTAAGCAAGAAACAAACGGTCTTATTTCCAATTGGACAATGCTCAAGTATTCATACTTACCTCCATTTAATTGATGACACGTGTCCATTTGTCGTAATAGATATTAGAATTAAATGCATGTGACAATTAATTTGAATAAAAAATTATACAAGGTGGTGCAATGTTATTTGTCCAAATAAAAAAGTAAGGATATACCATCGTTACTAGTAAGGACCCAAGTATTGTCCTTTGCGTTATCCCCTAGAAATGGTTGATGATATCGATGTGAGTTCGAAATTCTGCCAGCAGAGCATTTAACAGGAAAAGGAGGCTTCTTATTTATTTATTTTTTTTTGATACAATTATACGAGGGGGAAAGGGATTTCATTATACACATTGGGTATCGATCTCGCCTTTGCGAGAGTCGAACCCAAGACCTCCCACATAACGTGAGGAGAGGAAACCCACTAGACCATAGTATTAAGTGGTGGAAAAGGGTGGCTTAATAGTTCACATTCGCTGCAATATAGAAACGACTCAGAAAAGATTCATAACGCAAGTTCCATAACTCCAAACCCAAAAAACAAATAACAAAATAAAATACAACACAGGAAACCAAAGAATAATAGTCTAAGATGGGGAGAATAATCGACTGACCGTACAGCCCAGGCGTGTAGGACAGCCCTCAATAAACATCAATGTTTTACTTGGCACCTTCCCCCCACCAAGACCAGCATGTTCCTCTATAAATTTTTCAACGTGAAAAGAGTCACACTTTTTTAGCTTTTTGCTTGTCATTGTATCCGATGATAAAATTGGTGATCCAGTACAACGAGCAACTCTCTCAAGGCGATGTAGCTTCATGTCAAAGACCAGTGTCATTCCCTTAGCGACAATAGACTCTTGAATATCACGAGAAACAGTTTTTTCCACTAAAACCACATTTGGATGGCACAAATCTAACATTTCGATGACAGACTTCAGATAACCTTTCTCCTGTTTGCAAGAAAATAGTGAGAACACATAAATTCTACTCTCCGAATACTAGGGCAGCAGACATTATGATCATGTTACCTGTTCCATTGAATCAAACGATGACAATCCACCTGAAGATTGACCAAGTACTCCCTTGATTAGCAACAACCTTGGATTTCTGTACCTGGTCGGCATATGCTTGTGCGCAGCATGCTTTTTGAACGCCAACCCCTTTACTAATTGACTGCAATGGCATGCATAGATTCAGGTTTCCAACTTCCGAGATGAGAAAAGTAAAGTATTTTCTCGGAATCTGCTAAGTACAATTATTATTGAGACGATTATTACACTCTGTTGAATACATCTGATAAGCCTTTTAAATTGATTTAATGAAGCAACTTAACTTTGATTTGATGTTTAACCAACCAGACAAATATTCCCCAAGTTTTATAAATCGATAAAATGAAGCAGCATGAATTTTATGTGGTGTTTGTAAGCAACCAGGAAAGCATTCTCTTCATTAATTTAAAAATGCATCTAATGAGTTTTACTTTTAGGATAGGAAAAATTGTAGCAACCGTCCCTGAATTTTACCATAATTTTAGCAACCGTCCCTAAACTTCAATATTAGTGTCCCCTGTCCCTGAACTTTACCATAATAGTTGAGTGAGTGCCTCCGTCATGGTAAAGTTTAGGGACGATTTTGCCCTTATTTTTAACGGATTCCGTTTGAATTTTTGAGGGAGGGACTAACTCAACTATTATAGTAAAGTTCAGGGACGGTTGCTAAAATTATGATAAAGTTCAGGGACGGTTGCTCCAATTTAGTCTTTAGGATAATATCTATAATGGGAATACGAAAGAAGACTCTTCTAATAGATTACAAGTTGTTATGACAAGTGAAATAGCCGAATCTTCATCCTCAAACAACCTTGAGGAGAAAAAGCTTGTGTTGCATTCAGCTATTCTCGGAAGAACAAATTCAAAGCATGCCGCCAGCATATGCTTTGAACAGAAATAAGATAACAAAAAAGGTATGTCAGCGCATTTGTTTTGAATCATGAACTACCTATATTCGATATTATATTAAATTTACTGAAGAGAAAATTAAACAAATAAAGATAAAAAAACAGTGGCATAATTTGTCACCTTTCGCTGCGAACACCAGTTGCAATACACTTTACTTTCACGTAGCCATCTGGATCCATTGCTTTACCCACAACAGCATCAGGTTTCAAAAAGGAAGCAGCTTCCCATGACAAAGAAGCAATAATGTCCACCCAACTTTCACCGTCATCCCCAGAAGAGGCAACACCTACAGATTTAAGTAGCTGACAGACAAGGGCCTTAAACTTTCCATTAATCACTGCTTCCATCGCTCTTTCTTTTTCCTCTTTGAACCTATAGCTGCCACTTCCTTCATCTCTTGAATGACTCAAAGAACTTGGTTTACCCCATTTCATGCCATCACCACACTCCTCATCATCATCATCATTGAAAGCCACGCTACCCTCCATGTCATCCTCAGGATCATCAGGTTCGGGAGGTTCCCATATCTGGGCATCCATCTCATCTTCTAAAGAACCGGAATTCTCAGTTCCATCAATAAATGAACTAGCGTTTGCAGCAACATTATCTTTTTCCTCTTGGTCATTAGTTGTCTGAATAATCTCAACATCTCTTACAGTAAACCCATCATGGCCGTTACTACTTTCCTTCGGATTGTTTTCCATCTGTTTTTGTGAACTCTCAAGTCCATTTACCGGATGTTCAAAGCTTGAGTTTTGCAAGTGCCAATTAGGTTGAAAACTGAGATTCTCTTGACAAATGCTTATCGCATTTTCTTCTTGATTACCCCTAACCAAAATTGAAGTGAAATGCAACAGGTCAGACAAAGTACCTAGAAAAAATTACTGTTCCAGAAACAGATATTAAAATGAGGGTAAATACCTATCGTACGAGTTCACATCCACAGAAAACTCACCTAAAAGAGCATATGAACAAGAAATTTTCAATACATCAGCAAAGACTAAACTTTTACTGATTCAAGCTGGGTAACATGTATGATAAAAACAATATGGACACTTACTGCAACTAGAGACAGAACTGTCACTGCTTGACAAGGGATTCATTGGACTAATCAGTGGCTTGCATATAGAATTGGATTACCCTGTCTGATAGATTATCGGTCCTGTTTCTCCAATATCTAATTGTAATGATTTCAATTATCAGGATTCTTCTTTCTTTCCTTGGATTGTGTCAATTCTGCACCACAAAGGTAACACATACAAAACATCAGTTGGAAAAAGAAAAACCAACCAACAAACTTGTAATTTACCCACCTATTTGCTTCAAACAAAATTAAGAAAAAAATCAACGTACAGGGAAAAAGAGGAAAAGTGATCCTCATCTTAGCTTTTTGTGAACCAATTTTTAATTAATCCCATACTGCCTCACCCAGCCTCTATACACGTTCAAGATTGAACATTAAATAATGAAGAAGCAGGTTTCCTTCCTGGTTATCATCACCTAACATTCTAAAAATCCAAATAAATCTCACTTAAAATGTATTAAGCTTTAAAATACTTGGATCAGTACGACTCATTCATAAATGAGATCCTAGGGCAAAAAAAACCAATGTAGAGGACATGCATAGCTCACCAAGGGAAAAAAGCAGAACACTCAAGAATTTTCCAAATATTATGAAAGTACATGGATTAATATAGCAGCCAAAGGACTATAAAATGTTAGATAACAAGCACACACGCAAAGAAAAACCTTACAAGACACCATGTATCTAAGAAAAAAATCATGATGTCGAATCGACATTCAAATTTGTCATCAAATAACCACATGCTACCAAAATGGAGGTCTAAGACAAATATTCAAGCAAAATGAAAAACATGTATATCCCGAAATATATTCAAAACGAAAAATATACAATTTTCATAAATAAAATAAACTGAACAAACAATATCTAGTGAAGATGAAAACCCAGTTTTTTTATTTTCAGCCCTTACCAAGAGAAACACCTCTCAACCTGATCATTAGCAGATCATATGAAAATTGATTAAGAGAATTCGATGCAAAAGTCAAGACGCACATGAGAGAAAAACCCACAACCCAACAAAGTATTTAAAGTGGAAAAGTGATCTGCAAAAATCACCCATCAAAATTCAAAGTTTCCAAATTAAAATCCTCAGATATTTGACAACTGGGTCAAGATTACACATACAAAATAAAGAAATAAAATTAAAAAGCTACCATTTTCAGCACTAAAAGAAAGATAAAGAAGAAATTAGGAACAAAAAATGGCAAGGAAGAAATCGATTACCTACCATCAAAACAATCCGAGGGGATAAAGATGGCTGTCTGAGACCTCCAAATGAATCCTGGACATACTGGAAAAATACTGTATATTATTAGGCGTATATTTCAAAATTGAAATTTGAAAGTTTAGGAAGAAAGCAAAGAATTTTAGAAGTGAAGAAGTCGGTGGTGTTGGTGTGAGAGTCCACAGAGAGTCCCTCAGAGACAAGAGGCGTAAGATTTGGAGAGGGAAAAGGGGATGTCAAAGAATGAAGAATAAACGAAAAAAGAAAAAGAAAAAAAAAATCGAAAGAATGCTATTCTTACACGTGGGATCCCCATGAATTAGCTGTAATAATATTTGGTTTTTTAAAGTTTTATTACAAAGGATGGTATTTATTATTATTATTAAAAAAATTATTAGTTTTAAGATTTTACGTTATAGACCTATCAATTACAATATTTACAGACTTTGATTTTTTTTTATTTGATCTTCTTGATATTGCGAAATAGGGTGTTTTGCGTTTTTTTCTTGAATTCTTAACCTTTTTTTTTTGTAAACTCGGAATTTTTGTTTTTATCAAAATTAATAAAAATTTCATTAAATAGTAACAGACAATAATATGATCAATATCAAGTATGAAAAGACAATAAGACCAAGTTCTTTAAAGTCTAAAAAGATAATATCAAGTCTGTAAGACTCGATTCATAAAAGAGATCCTTGGACCATATCAAATCTGAAAGTTGGCTAATAATAATAGCTAACGAGAAATTACCTTTTTTTTAGAGTCCTTTACACTCTTAATTATTTTTTCTCCTTTTTACTATCAAATTTGAATTAATTAACCAAATTCAAACTGTATTAGAGAGAATATGTATAAAGTGTGACCACGTCAAAATTTTGTAGAAATTTTTAATTCGGAGGGAAAAAGTATCACGCACAAAATATTATAAATGCTTTTTTTTTATAATGATATTGGGGGAGGAGGGGATTACATTATACTCAATGAGGGGATTATATTATACACATTGAGTATCGGCCTCTCCATTTAGGATAATCGAATCCAAGATCTTCCATATAACATGTGAAGAGGAATTATAAATGTGTTATTTCCTTTTTTTTAGAAGACTATCCTATTTTTTTTATCTAACAAAAATATTTGATAAGGGAATTTGGAATAAACTCCATAGTAAATTAGTTGATAGGTATCGAACTGGACGCATAATATACTCGTCATTTCCTTTGGGACGGGCTGGGTGACAACATAGGGAAGGCGAAAAAAAAAACCCCGAACATTTTCTTTTACCCTAAATATTATAAATAAGTGTAAATTACACTATAATTTCATGTTTTTACACCAAAATTTTTAAGGTTATATAGCAACTTTCAAATTTTGAATTTAACTACCGTGAATTCTTTAAAACGTTTCATTTGGCCAATCTGTTATAAGCTCCATCATAAGTTTTATTAATTGATGATGTATCTTATGCGAGCCCACTCAAAAATGATTATGAAGTTGACTTTAGGAGCAAAATAGCTTTTTTCCTTAACTTTCTACCCAAATTAAATAATAAAAGCTACTTTGCCCACAAAGTCAACTTCATAGTCATATTTGGGTGCGCTCTATGTGAGATACACTATCAATTAATAAGACTTATGAAGGAGATTGTAATGGACGGGCCCAGGTGAAATGTTTTAAAGATTCGAATTTGTTAAATGCAAAATTGGAGAGTTTATATAAAACCCTAAAATTTGATGTAAAATACATAATGGTTAAGTATAATTTTCCTACGAATGAAAAGGCCCATTTCTACATTATAAGGCATATTCTTTCACACTTTTTTCATTAAAACTGAACATTTTTTTTCTAAAAATCCAAGCCCAATTTATAGTTTTTTTTGCATTTAATTAGATTCTATAGAATTTTTTTTAAACTCTACTTTTATATATAATAAGGGTCTCATTCCAAACCTTGCACATCGCTTCCTAAATTATAGTATCGGCCTTGTTTACCATTTGTGAAAATCGAACTTTAAACTTCTCACTTACAAATGAGAAAAAAGAATACCATTGACTATAGTGCTATTGACGTATTTATCCACCTCTAACATAGAAAAAGAATACCATTGACTATAGTGCTAAACATCGTGTCACTTACCCATCACCATGACCTCATCTGTCTCAATCACTTTCACTCAATCCACATTTCATCTCTCTCTCACCTCTCACTCTCCTTCACCTCTCAGTCTCCCTCAACATTGAAAACCACCAAATTACACAACCACCACCACCCACCACAGTTGCGGGCAAACAAGACCACCACACCACCACATTCCCTTCCTCCAACCGTATCCTCCCCGAAACCCGAAGACCACCGTGGAATGAGAATTGACGACCGAAAGCAATTTGGAGCCAAGGCTTTCGAGCCATTTTTCGGCCACCACATGAAACTTCTCGACCTAAGAACCTAATTTTTGAAATCCTTGTGTTGAGTAGATGAAGATTGATGTGTTGCTTGCTTGTTTTGGTCAAGGAACGATGGTGGTTGAAGCTTCGCCGAAAAACTTAAGATTCAACGACCACTGCGACTTTCCGGCCATTTTCTAGCCAATTTAGGTACAATCTCAACCTAAAAGTTGGATTTTCGGATTCCTAGCATTGTGTAGATAAATCTTCATCTATTACATGTTGAATTGCCAGAAATTTTGAGTTTTTCGGTGAGTTTTTCCAGTTTCTGGCCGATAACCGCCGGAGTTAGCTGAATATGCTAATGCCATTAGCATATTCCGTGAAGTCAGTGGTGGATGGCGACGACGACGTTACCAGCATTAGATCGTTTGCTCCACCGTCCACAGCGGAGACTGTAGCAGTTCCGACCAAAATTTATGGCCAATCCGACCACCATCCACGGCAGGGCTCATTGAGGTCCGGCCACCACTCAAGGCAACACGTACCAGCACGTGGTTGCACGTCCGACCTTCTGCCAGTACATGGCGGCATTTCTGGCCTCCTACCGATGCGTGAGACCTATTTCCGGTATGTAGCGGTGCATGAGCTCAGTTTCAAGGAGTTTCAGACACTTCTTTCACATTTTTACACACAATTGGTTACGTTTTAACACCTTTTTGAGCCACAAAGAGTGTAATTTGCTAGTTTAAGCAAGCGTTAGCTAGTTTTAAGCCTTCACTACGCCACAAATCAACATCGATTGCACTCCAAAAAGCGTTATAATAGCCTACCATAGCGTTATAGAAAACGATGTAACAGTCGACGCTATGGTAGGTAGTACCTCTACCATAGCGTTTCTGAAGTGCTGTAGAAAGTCTGTATTTATAGCGTTTTTGAAGTGCTATAGAAAATTTTCTTATAGTGGTTCCAGAAAGCTATGAATGCTAGTCCATGTGAGTGCTATAGCATTTTCATAGCGTTTCAGAAGAACGCTATCATTGAATTTCACAGCGTTTCTTTAAAATGCTATCATTGTCTTTCCAAAGCGTTTAGAACACTATGAAACATTTTCCATAGCATTTTTAGAATGCTATGAAACATTTTCCAGATTTCTAATTCCTATTCCATAGCATTTCTAGAACGTTGTCAAAGCCTTTCCAAAACGCTATCACATGTTTTCCCAATTTCAAATTCCTATTCCATAGCATTTCAAATTCCTGTTCTAGAATGCTATCAAAGATTTTCCAGATTTTCTAGAGCTTCCTAACATAGTTTTCTACCATCAAACACAAAATAGATTCATAAATTCATTTCATAATATTAATGCAACTTCATATCCAATCCATATATTAAACACAAAAAGCTTCATATCAATTGTACATGAACTTTCAACATAAAGCTTCATAATCATAATACACATGTCATATATGTTTGACCTTACGTACTTAAACTATCATATAATAACGTAATTTGCTGCTAGAGTGTCCTCCAATTCCATCATCCAAAATCCATGATACATATGTATTCAAGCTGCAAAACAATTCAATAACATCCACATCAAGCTTTAACTATAATCCATTACAAGCTACATAGGTCTTCTAATTCCATAAATAGTGTGTATGTGTAGATCTATGGATAATGCATATTGTGACTTCTCAAGTTCTTGAATTGAAGTCCAGACTAGAATATTAGATGTGGATGATGATTCAAGTGATGAGTCAAGAGACGAGTGAAGTGATGATTCAAGTATTATGACACTTCCATGACAACAGAGTATGATGCTTCTATGAATATTATGACACTTCTATGACAACAGAGTATGATGCTTCTATGAGTATTATGACACTTCTATGACAACAAGGGTTCAATTCTAAGTTATACTAAGTCTAATCTCTAATTACTAATATGATGCTTCTATGACATTCTATGACACCAATTACATGGAAACAAGGAGATTATTCTGTTTATGGCCCAATATATCCAATTACATGAATTTGGTAACAAAGATAATGATACGATACTGCATTCACAATTTGATAGATTTTAAGTCAAACTTATTAATTTCCATCTTCCATTATTTACTATTCTGTGAATATTTATCAAGAATCACGTAAACTGTTTCACTAAATCATTCATTCTTTTACTCATTTTTCCTACATTACAATGGCGTATAACTTCTTCTAATTTTAATCTTATTCATCTTATTGATCCTCTTCTTCAACCAATCTTCCTTTGGTTTTTAAACCACAGATTTCTCTTATTAAAAAATGGAATCTCTTTCACATTGTCTACAGTATATTGACATATATGTCACCGACTTTGTTCTTCTAGTAGATTAGACCATTAATGCATGGAGTTTCATGGTAACCTAAGACTCAAGGATTCATAAAGAAGAAGAAGAAACATGACTTACGCGTGGTCCAAACTAACCTGACTTGACTTGACTCCCCTTCTACGGTGGGGATTCAAACTTACACTAGAAAAAATCAAATCTGATGAAAATGCTACAACACATCTGCAAGACAATCATTCAACACTAATCAATAAAACTTATGCATACACATATACACTTATAGAAAGATAAATACAGTGCAATTTGTGCATTTTAACGATATACTGTACAACATCAATCAAATATACAAAAAAGCACCACATCTAAAGAACAATAAAATAATTAATAGGCTTATTACTCAACTTGCTCTCTGAACCGGACATGTAATATCAATTTGCACCCCCAACGCGAAATCGTAACAATGTAACCCCTGAACCCCCCTTACGTCAAGTCCGTTGCACCAACCGTTAGTCTTCGTTACTAACGGTGTTTAAAGTGCTTATGTGGCACCTATGTGGCAAGAAGTCAATGGGACAGCATAAGGATGGAGTTGGGATGACATTTGGGCGGCAAAATCAGCCCCAACCCAGGGGAAATTGTAACCCTAGGGGGGGAAATTTCGAAAAATTCAGCAGTAATTCCACCAAAAAGTTGCAAATTGGACCTTTATAAAGGTTTGTGAACCACAAAACACCAACATCATCAATCAATTTGCAGTTAAAATGGAGATTGAGATATGGAGGAGAGTGGATTTACCATGCAGCCGAGAAGATGCTTTTGTGGGAAGATTGGGAGAATGAAAACGTCATGGACGGATGAAAACCCAGGTCGGAGGTTTGTTGTCTGTCCAGATGCTAAGGTAAGTGAAAGGGATGAAAAGGAAGCAATTTTTTGATTAATAGTGAAAGGGATTTTGGTTTATGGGTTATGATATTAATAGGAATTGGTGTTTTTTGATTGTTGGTTGGGTCAATATGAAGAAATTTGGCTGGGTTTATGAGAAACTGCAATGATTCAATAAGAAGAAAATGAAATTGATGTTTTGATTGATTGGTGAAATGTTTGAAATTGTAATCTGTTTTGCAGCATAATGGACAAAGTAGAGGTAGAGGTAGAGAGAAAGGTTGTGATTTTTGGGAGTGGTATGATCCGAAAATGTGCAAGAGGTCAATGACAATAATTCCGGGGTTGTTAAGGAAGCTTGATAGAATTGAAGAGCAATTGTTGAATGAGAAGAGGAAGGTGACTAAGCTTTGGATTGCACTCTTGGTTACTTGGGTCTTTGGAATCATCTTCAATCCTTCACTTTAGTTATGTATTAGGTTATGTTTGCAAGCTTGGCACTATTAGTTATGTTTAGGGCTTTGTATTATGTAAAAGTTAGTTTGGTGGATTGTGGAAATATGTAAGATGTTTATGCAATGCATTTTATATCTAGTAAGAATGGAAGTTGATAAATTAAGAATGAGAAACATCCCAAAGTCATTCATGAATCAAACTTTGATAATAACAAACCTAATTGGGACCCTCACAAACCATCATATCATTTAAACAAAAGGAACAAACGGAGCACCACTAAGCAAAATAGGGTCACAATATTTGAAACCGTAAGCAAAGAAAAACAACAAGTCTTTCCACTAAGCACTAAATAGTAAAGCAACTATTTCTTCACACGCTTTGCAGGCGACTTGAATCTCATCCTCCTTCCACTTGATACAGGTGATTGATGTTGTGAACTGTCACTTGGCTGAGTAGTGGTAGGGCTTGGATGCACTAGTCCAGGTTAGACAGCACGTGTGGTGCTTGATTGAGGGTTCTGGGCAGTGCTGGTAGTTGCTGGTGGTGGATTTGGGTAGGATTCTTGCCTTGGGGCAGTGGCTGTACTTGTTGGCACAAGATTTGGGCATGATTCTTGCATATAGGCAGCCCTGCCTTCCTCATTTCCAAGGGTAGTGCTCCTTGTTCGTCTTCGGACCTAATGAAATACAAATCCATAGTGAACACCTAGCCATAATTGAGTTCAATGATAAAGACAACTCACTTCAATCACACCACACTTCAATCACAATTCAATTCAATTCAATGACAGTACAATGTAGATCAGACTCACTTCAATCACAACTCACTTCACTCACATTGTACCTCAGACTGCCAAGAAACACATTCGTAATATTGGTGTAACCTGAGACTACTAATATATGTTCTGGGTGTTAAGTGATACGATATGACAGAATCAGGGTATTAAGTGATACGTAGGCATAAGTCCATGGATGTTAAGTGATACTATAATTCTAGATTCAGCTATAATAACAGGTTCTGCATGTGCATGTGTAAGCATTCAAATGAACTTGAATTACGATAGTATACTTATAGGTAACTTGTCCCCCCCTAGCTTTGGATGCAGCACGTTGTTTCCTCCTTTCTTGCTTACGTTTGAACTTAGCTTCAGCGGTAGGGTCAAGGGGTTGTGTGTATGCATTTTGTCTGTGGCCATCAGCACCACAATTACCACACTTAAGGGTAGAGTGGTATCGAGGGAACTTGGTAGGATCTAGAGGAGGAGGAGGAGGCACGTTCTGACTTCTCTTTCTTTTCATCCTTGGTCTCCTTGGCTGCTTACGATACTTTGGTGGCTTTAGGGTTGCTGCACCAACCTTCTCCCACTGATCTTCATTAGCAACTGGTTTGATAATCCCTTCATATGTCCTACTATAGGCAGCATGGGAGTAGCAATCATGCACATACTTCTCTGGGTTGCCATTGAATCGACTAATGGCACTGCAAGTATGTGGGCAGGGAATCCCAGTAAGTTTATATCTTCTGCATGAGGATGTGTGAGCATTCAAATCAACTAAGAATATTCTTCCATGTGAATGCTTGACCTCGAAGATGTTCCCACCACAATGACTAGGAATCAAGCTATGCCCTGCCTTCTTATTGACCTCCAGAAGCCCCTGGATTCTTTTACCAACCAGATGGTCCCCCCAAGTACTACCTTCATCTCTTCTCTTAGTCTTGAATGCACTTAGGTATTGCCTGACTTTGTCCACCATAGATATAATAGGCTTATGCCTAAATGGGAGAATGGCTTTGTTGAAGGCCTCCGATAGATTATTCAGCAAGATGTCGCACTTATAGTCAGTCCTGAAATGACTTCTACACCATTGTCTTGCATCCCTTTCTTTTAGCCAATTGTGAGCAGACTGATTGAGAACTTGCATTTTCTTCATTTCTTCATTGTACCAAGGTATTGTAGTTGCCCTAGCAATCTTCTCCATTTGCAGTTTGACAGCCAATCCTTTATGCGTCGCATTGAGGTTTCCGTATAGATGCCTCAAGCAATGCCTGTGTTCTGCATCAGGGAATATTTGGTTCACTGCATCTAGCATCCCCTTTTGTTTATCAGTCATTATGACAACTGCGTGTGAGTTTTGAATTTGCAAGTCCTCCTTCAACAACTCCATAAACCACCTCCAACAATTGAAGTTTTCAGATTCACACACAGCATATGCAATGGGAAACATCCCATTGTTGGGATCCACTCCTACAGCTGCCAACAATTGCCCAGGGTGAATGCCCTTAATATGGCATGCATCAAACCCAATGAAGGGTCTGCAGCCTTTCATCCAACCTTGTTTGCAAGCTTCCAAACAGAAATACACTATCTCAAATCGAGGGCAATCATCAGCTTCCAACTCATACTTGATTATCACTGTGGAACCAGGATTAGTCTTCAGCACTTGCAAGCAGTATTCCCCCAACACCTCATATTGCCTCTTGTAGGTCCCTTCCACCACATCCAATACGCTCGCCCTTGCCCTAAAGCATGCTGCCCTTGAGGGTCTTAAACCAGTTTCTGCATTAACCAAGTCTTGGAATTCCATCCAATCCCATTTGTTGCTTGCCAACTGCCTCCCATACTTCCATGACAGCCACTTAACATTGGCATGTCTGTTCTTAGTCCCTACACCGCAGTTGTGCTCACTCTTAAACTCTTTAATTTGCATAGTCATGCTGCCTCCTATTTTTGAAGCATAAAGCATAAACTCACAGCCATTCCCACAAACCACCCTAATTCGATTAGGCTGATTCTTTTTAAAAGTTAGATGTCTTCCATTGTTCACTGAGTAGATCCTCACAGCTTCTCTAAATATGGCAGCTGATTCAAACTTTTGCCCTATCTCTAAATGGGGATCCTTCATCTCCATCTTAGGAATAAAGTCTCTTGTCTTTGGAAGTGGTTTCTTCTTCCTACTCCAATTGCCCACTTCCTCAACTAAGTCTAAACTAACAGTAGCAACCCTTGGTGACAAAGGAACCTCTCTTTCTTCAAAATCTTCCTCAGTCTGTGGAGGAGGAGGAGGAACTACCTCTTCATCATTTGTCTCGAATATGTCATCATTATCACTTAGAAATATTGCATTAGCATCCCCTTCACCATAACCATCATCTTCAAAGTCCTCAAGTTCCTCAGATTGACCACTATCATCACCACTCTCGAGGTTGCCCTTCTCTTTATCACCCTCATTCACTTTTTGTTTACCAGGTCTCTGACTACACTGGCCACCACTAGCTTGCAAATCCAATTCTTCCATTTCTTCTTCCAATTCAAATTCTTCATCCACTTCTTCACTACTTTCTTCTTCCACTCGAACTTCATACAATTCGTCTTCACTATCATCAGCTTCACTACTTTCTTCTTCATATTTAGGTACATCTTCTACATCTTCCACTAGACCTGTGCTTGGACCAGCCTCTAGATCTGTGCTTGGACCAGCTGGATCTGCATCTGTGCTTGGACCAGCATCTGTATCTGTGCTTGGACCAGGTGGTTCAAATGTGCTTGGACCAGTATCTGCATATGTGCTTGGACCAGCTACTTCAAATGTGCTTGCACCTCCGGATCTGTGCTTGGACCAGCTGCTTCATATGTGTTTGGACCAACATCTGGATCTATGCTTGGACCATCTGCTTCATATGTGCTTGGACCAGCCTCTATAGTATGCACCAGATCTTCATCTGCCACTTGGTCTACAGCATGGGAAGCGTACACATGCAGTGCCTTATCTGCTCTCTTTGCAGCCCTTCGAATGTGGACCAAAAGCTGCTGATATGTACATAGTTTGAAAAATACTCCATTTTTGGCTTCTTGTGTGTAGAATTCCACCCTATCCTCAATGTACCCTTCCTTCTTCACCAGTGTATTCAATTCAATCAGTGAACTGTAGTCCCAACAACACCAATCATACCATTTCAATGCCCCATCTCTATATGTCCACTTTCCCACTTTATGTACTATCTTGCCACCGTGATGTAGTGCGATGGACACTATGTCATCGCAATCCCCTACACCAATCCAAAAAATTTAATGCATAATAAGCTTAAATTATCCACACCAAACACACAATAGAAAATCAAACCCTAATCCAACAGCAGACCCTAAACCTAAACCCTAAACCCTAAACCCTAAACCTAAACCCTAAACCCTAAACCTTAAACATAAACACTAAACTCTAAACCTAAACCCTAAACCTAAACCCTAAACTGTAAACCTAGACCTAAACCCTAATCCAAAAATCAGACCCAACATCAAAACTCACTGCAAATCCACAACTCTCTGCCTAAATCTACACTCACACCAACATCCAACATCAAAATTACCATATTGAGGTTGATGTGCACACAATCAACTCTAATCCAAAATACCCTACCCTATATCCTAATTTATGTTCCAAACAGCCCAACCCTAAACCCTTTACTCTGATCCAAAATGCCCAAACCTAAACCCCACACTGTCAAAATCACAACTTTCCAGCCAACAATCACATATTATAAACCCACTACCAGCCACTTTCAAAAAGTTCACATATTGTAAACTAACTACCAACCTTTTCTAAACCCACCCGCCATTTTATTTGGCACAACTAAGTGCCAAAAAAATTTAAAAAGTTCAATTTTCAAAGGCTTACACAAACACCAACCAAAACATTGAATCTTTTAACCAAATAGGACAATTAACTTTCAAAACCATTTCAGATTTCAAATTTTCAAATTTTCAAAACACAAACTTACCATATTGAGGTTGACTTCCACCGGGTTTTCGAGGGATTGTCATCCTCGGTTTCTTCACAGATTGAACTCGCCTTGCTATCCGATTGACACCCCCAACAACCCTTTACCCGATTGATTCAAGTTTCCGCCTCTTCAATCTTCTCTACAAACCCTAGAATTCGCCCACCCCTGTAATTTCTCCCCAAATCGAACTGATTCACCCCTCTCCCTTTCCCTATCCACGTCGTTTTAGTGGGATCCACACGTGTGGGCCACATAGGTGCCACATAAGCACTCTAAACACCGTTAGTAACGAAGACTAACGGTTGGTGCAACGGACTTGACATAAGGGGGGTTTAGGGGTTACATTGTTACGATTTTGCATTGGTGGAGCAAATTGAGATTACATGTCCGGTTCAAGGAGCAAGTTGAGTAATAAACCTAATTAATATAAACAGCCGATAGTACTATGATGAGAGTACTTCGATTTGGGTTGTATTAAAAGGGCAAAGTAGAGGCTACATATGAGCCACAGTGTCAATGCCTTTACAAAATTTGCTAGACCTGACAAGCATAAAAAACCAAAGAAATGAATATCAGAGTACATACCTATGCAAAGCCTGATCATCTGAAAGTTTTCCTTTTGCTCTAAACCAGAACCTCAAACTGCGATTCGACTTAGAAAAGAGTTACCATCACTTGTAAATCAATGAAACAAAAAGAAATATCCATCCCCACGTTAAGTGTAAAGCACACCGAGGCCACAAGAAACATGAGATCATGAAACAAAGTAAAGCAAGCAAACCTTGGCGGAGCCTTAGTCTGAACAAAATCATATCTCTATAGCCCAAGGGACAAATTTCTTTGCAGCTCCTTGATTTGGTAAGTCCTGAATCAAGCAATCATTAGTTATCACAAATTTGACATATCAATTATACACCAAAACAAAAGCTTTACAAATAACCAAAGCAAAAGTGATCAGAATACAGATGCATTTGCTGATTTTACCTACAGAGTTACCAACACTGCGATTCGACTTAGAAAAGAGTTACCAACACTTGTAAATGAAGTAAATAAGAAAGCATACATGGAAGAGATCTTAACTATCTAGCAATAGCATAGCTTAGAGTGGAACGGTTTTCTGTGCAATTTCCGGTGCTCAATTGCCTTGTACAATTGCCTAGCGGGATTCTTCCCATAGCCGGTGCTCAATTCCCATTTTCCTGAGTTCCATCAGCCCTTCCTCAACTGATCAAAACCACCAAATACAATGCATTGATTTTATGTGCAGGATTTATTTAAACAGCACAACAAGACCAGGAAAAACACCGAAGGAAAACAGAAGAACAGCATCATGTGAAGTTGCCACTGCGGTTAATCCAAAACTAAACTCTTTCTTTAGCAGTTTCTTCCTCTATACCATGAATTTTGGCTTTTCTCCAAAAGTAAGTAAGCCATGCCTATGACAGTTCGATATGTATAAAATTATTACATGACAGGATATAAATATCTTACTTACCTATGTGAGAATGAATCATACCATTCATACCAATATAACAGCGAAATGGATAGACTAGTCACTGTATGTTTATTAGACCAACAAATGACTAATAAGTTTGAAGATTGTGCCAAGATAATTCAACTGCCAGCTGGCAGCTGTCTACCAAGCTGGTATCTAAATTTTTGTTCTTTTCTTTGTCTGGAAGAAGCTGGTATATTCAGTTGAAAGAAACCAGATTTTTAAGCTGAAAATTTCAGCCTCATAGGCTGGTCAAATTAGCATCTATTGAAATGCAAGTACAACAATTGAAGTGTAAATTTAATTACAATCGTATGACATACATATAGACCAAAAAACATGTTTCAAAATGAAGTTCAAACCTCCTTAAAAAAGAACATCTTCGGACTCCTCTGGACTCAAGTCTGCACAACAATTTTTGAATGCCTAATCATAGGATAATGACATAAACAAAACTGGAGAACTAATGGTTAGAATTACTCAATGGTTAAAAATGGAAAAATTAATGACTGTCAGCACACAAAGTTCATGGTAAATATATGTTTCATCAACCTAAAGCACGTGATTGGATGCAGATGCAAGTGTGCGTATTCCATAATGTTACAACAGTTCCAAATTATATTTGTCAAATATTACATATTACAATCAATAGACCACCCAACTTGATATCTAAAAAAATAAAGTGTCGTACCAATAGCCTCCATAAACTTTGGATCAGCAGGTGATTTGATATCTGAAAATACCCAGTAAGTATCAAAAGACGGTGGGAGCGTAAGATGATAGCACATATCAGAATAACAACGAACCACACATGCCAACATATTATAGTTAGGCAATGCATACCCGAGAATGATAGCCGAGCAGAGTTTGGATGCCGTTTTTAGGCCAACGCAATCACAATAGCGTCCTCAACCATCATTGCAGCAACCATAATACATTAGCAACAAAAGAAAATTAATCAAAAGGTTACGGTAAAAACACTAAAGCAAACAAGCACAAAGCCTTAAAAAGAGACAAACGCTAAACTGGCATGGTGTTTCTAGGATGGAAAATAACACAAGGAAGCAAGCATTAAAAGTGAACCTTTAAGGAAGCAAGCTCCTTCAATCCCATTTCAACTGCAAGCATACTCTCAATGTTTCCTTCTCCAGTTAGATCATTCAAGTCTTGAAGAAGTTTATTACCTACAAACTTTGCTATGATAAGTACTGGCCTTTTTCCCAAGATTCCTCCTTTGCCTTTTGTCCTGCAGAAATTACAACCTCAAATGGAAGAGGAGCTAATGATGACCAGTATTCGTACTTGGCTACTGCAATATCTGCACAGATACCTTAATGTATTTATTTGGCATTTCCTAAACTAAATAGATTTTAATTAGTTAAAAAGCCTTGTGTGTTGGGCTACTTGGTCCATTAGTAGTTGGGCTTTTATTGTACCTATCTTAGGTCAGTTTTTGGGTAAAGTTGAAGTCAAGACAGCAAATGCCACTACAAGAAAGGGCAGCTGCTCAAATGTCACTACAAGAAAATCGAGGTTGCCCGATAAGATTTTGCCAAACGAACTAATTTTCACCGCGTAAATAGATTTTGCCCAACGAAATCGAAGGCTCGTCGAGTAAGGTGTTGGCAGGTAGAACAAGTTGTTGACGCGTAAAATAGGAAGGGTTAGCCCGATGATTTGCTCTATCCGTCGGGCAATATTAGATCTAACGACGAATATTGGTCGTCGGATAACACTTGGCGTTGACTAAACTTTGCTTGACGAATCATTAAACTTTGCCCTGCGAATATTCTTCGTCGAGCAAAAGTCTAAACACACTAAATAACCCAGACGCTCATTTCTTCTTCTTCCTCTCTGCTTCATCACTCTCACAGTCTCTCTCTCTCTCTCTCTCACTCTCTCTCTCTCTCTATCTACAATCATCATCCCATCACCATTTTCACTACCAATCAAATCTCTTTATCTCTCAATCACCAATATCAATTTTGAAGGTTTGAGAAATTTAATTTTTTTAGTTTTGAAATTTTGATTTTTAATTTTTGATTGGAAACTAATTATGTTTTGTGTTTTAGGAATTTTGTGGTTGATTTGAAGAAATACTTATAAAAACCTATGTGTGCTTGCCTCTCAATTTAATTTTATTAAGAATTTTTGATATAATTATGTTAGGAAATTGTGTATTTATTGTGGAAAATGTGTAGAAATTGTTTAGAATTAGTGGAAATTAGAAATTAGAAAATTTGTTAGGAAAATATGAAAATAGAAAATATGTTATGAAATTAGGGAAATAGAAAATATGTTAGGAAATTAGGAAATTAGAAAATATTTTAGGAAAATAAAAAATATGTAATGAAATTATTGAAATTAGAAAATATGTTAGGAAATTAGAAAATATGTTAGGAAAATAGGGAAATAGAAAATATGTTAGGAAATTAGGAAATTAGAAAATATTTTAGGAAATTAGGAAAATAAAAAATATGTAATGAAATTATTGAAATTATAAAATATGTTAGGAAATTAGAAAATATGTTAGGAAAATAGGAAAATAGAAAATATGTACGGAAATTAGAAATTGTTTAGAATGTTTAGGAAATTAGAAAATTTGTTAGGAAAATATGAAAATAGAAAATATGTTATGAAATTAGGGAAATAGAAAATATGTTAGGAAATTAGAAAATATTTTAGGGAAATAGGAAAATAAAAAATATGTAATGAAATTATTGAAATTAAAAAATATGTTAGGAAAATAGAAAATATGTTAGGAAAATAAAAAATTGTAAACTCTGTTTTATGCATAATTAATATATGTTTGTATTTGTAAATTTGTTGTGATATTTTTTGTAAAGCGTTTTATGTAGTTCCGACGGAGTGAATCATGTTCATATTTCATAACCGTTTATGCGAAGTTAATCGAGTTGATTAACTTCGTCTAATGAAATTCAATGAAAAACCTTAGACTCGTTTGAGAGTTAGTGAATCGAGTTAATTGACTGACTCTTGAATTGTCAATTTATTCGGACAGTTTGGGGGTGCGCAACTATGTGTTGTGTAGTTGGCGGTCTACGAGGTTTGGTTTCGATTGTGGGAAATTCAATTTGTATCCCTTCAATGTTCTCCGAATGCATACTAGATATTTGTTTATAATATCTACGTCGTGCATTTGGGGAACAGTAGGGAGATGATGCCGAAATTTCCCTCGATCGAAATTTAGTCTTATAGGTCGCAAACTACACAGCACAGAACGTGCACTCTCGAATGGGATAGGGCCAAATCACCGGAGGCATAAGGAGACGAGCTGTTTTTTATTTTAACTTGTTCTAATTACAGACAATGTTAACTCAATTACTTACGTTGATTCTATATTGTGAAAGCAGGCACAATGGACAGAGGCTAGATGCAAATGTTGGATAATTCTTCTTATCAGTATTTGGATAGGATCAACAACTTCATTGCCTTTGCACGTAGTCATTGTAATGATGAAAGACGTATCAGGTGTCCGTGTCGTAAATGTAACAACTGCAGTTGGATGCCGTTGAATGAGGTCCAGACTCATCTGGAATGAAATGGAATCGTAAACAACTATACTAATTGGATCTATCACGGTGAAGAAATATTTTCTGCATCGACATCTTCGGTTCCTGGGACCTTTCGGGACGAAAATGCTTTAGATGGGCGATATGATAATGATCAAGTAGTTGAGTTATTAACTGATGCTTTTCCTCCCGCATCGGATGATATGGACGATGAGCCGCCCAGGTTTCAACCCGAAGACTCTGAGCTCCATTACGAAAGATTGTTGAAAGAAGCTCAACGCGAATTGTACCCCAGTTATAAATTCTTTTCGGTACTAGGGGCAGTTGTGGAGTTGATGCACTTGAAAGTTGAGTATAATCAAATGAACAAGCATTTTGATCACATGGTGGACATCATCATCCGAATGCTCCCTGAAGACAAACGTCTGCCTAAAGATCAGTATAGCTCGAAGAAGCTGTTGAAGGGCCTCGGTTTAGGGTATATTAAGATCCATGCATACTAGAACAACTGTGCATTGTTTTATGGTGAATTCGAACAATTTGACAAATGTCCCGTGTGCAATGAGCCTATGTTTCAAAAGAACAAGATTCCGAGCAAGGTGTTGCGTTATTTTCCACTGAAGCCAAGGTTACAAAGATTCTATATGTCGTCCCACATAGCCCGTGATATGAGGTGGCACAATGATGAATGCATTGATGATGATGTATTGAGGCATCCAGCCGACGGAGAAGCTTGGAAGGAATTTGATAAGATGTATCCCGAATTTGCCGTGGAGCCAAGAAATGTCAGATTAGGGCTCGCTACTGACGGGTTTAATTCGTTTGGGAGTTTTGCAAAACCCTATAGCACTTGGTCGTTGGTTATGGTTCTGTATAACTTGCCTCCTTGGAGATGCATGAAGAAAGAATTCACAATCCCCAGTACTTTGATACCGGGGCCCAAATCACCGAGTAATTTCATCGATGTGTATTTACGGCCGTTGATTGACGAGCTCGTGGATCTGTGGGAAAATGGTGTCCGAACATACAACAAGTGCAGTGGAGTAATGTTCACTCTACGTGTAGCCGTAATGTGGACAATTAATGATTTTCCTACTTATGGTATGTCGTCGTGATGGAGCACCAAGGGCTATCTCGATTTCCCGACATGTGGAACAGACACAACGTCTTTTTGGCAAACATCAAAGGTATGCTACTTGGGTGCGAGAAGGTTTCTGCCGTGGGATCACCGATGACGAATGCAATCTGACTTATTTGATGGCAAATCAGAGTTACGAGCTCGACCAAGGGAGAGGTCCGGTGATGAGATATTGTCCAAACTGAACAGTATACATGACTTCGTCATACGAGGACCAAAACCAACTGAACAAGAAAATTGGGCGAAAAAGAGCATATTCTTCTGGTTGGCGTATTGGTTGAAATTGAAAATCAGACACATCGCGGATCCTATGCACATCGAGAAGAATGTTGCCGAGAGTGTTGTGGGAACGACTTTACCCATTGAAGGCAAGTCAAAGGACACAAAAAAGACTCGTCTGGGTATGCAAGAAATGGGGATCGACCTAATTTGTGGCCAAAAGTAGTCAATGGCAAATACATCATGGCTCATCCAAGTTATACATTTACGTCGGTGAATAAGAAAAAATTCCTGAAGTGGTTGCAGGGTGTGAAATTTCCTGACGGGTATGCCGGTAACATATCCCGAAACGTTAGCATCGACGGTGGGACCATGTATGGTATGAAGAGCCATGACTATCATGTTTTGCTACAACGACTCATTCCAAATGGTATTTGTCCATTCTTGGAGCTTAGCGTTGTTGAAACGATAGTTTATTTATCTCAATTCTCCAAGATACTATGTGCCAGATCATTGATAAAGGCGGACCTCGAAGTAATTAACGAGGATATTGCCTACATCATGTGGTAGCTAGAGCAAATATATCCACCTGCATTCTTTGATGTAATGGTGCACCTACTAATACATCTGCCGGATGAGGCAAAGCTAGCTGGCCCGGTGCATTATCGTTGGATGTACCCAATCAAGAGGTATAGCTTATTCCGGTTGTTTGATAGTATTTCCTTACTATCATGTATATATGTGAATCATAATGTATATTTCCTTGCAGAATGTTAGGTACGTACAAGAGGTACGTTCTGAACAAGACACGTCCCGAAGACTCTATAGCGAAGGCGTATATTGCAAAGGAGGCACTGACATTTTGTGCAATGTACATTCGGAATACTGAAACTTCGTTCAATAGGGCCTCGCGCAACGACGACGGTGGTCTACGTCCAGAGACCCTATCTATATTTGCCTAACCCGCACGACCATTCGGCACTGGTCCAATCTCGGAGCCGTTCACCAATAGAGACATGGAGGTGGCTCATTGGTTCATACTCAACAATTGTGACGAAGTCTGGCCCTTCCACGAGTAGCACGAGGCGTTGATGAAGGCCCAATTTCCTTCGAATTGGGAAGAAATGGATAAACAACTGTTTCCATGTTGGTTTTCCGAGCATTTAAGTCACAAATTTTAATGTCTCAATTTCTTAAATTGTTTTTAAGTTTACCAATTTCATTTCTTGTGTGTATCTTACTAGATGGCACAACTGAAAGATGGCAACTCTCCAAATTTCAATAAAGAAGTAATGCAGCTGGCCATTGGCCCATTTTGAGGAGAAACGTATGCTAGTTGTCACGTTAACGGAGTTAAGTTCGTGTGCACAGAACGAGACGACAAATTTTCTACACAAAACAGCGAGGTCTTCGTGCCGGGGGATGGGGAAAATGTTGATACGGGATTCTACGGCAGATTGTTAAGTGTGGTTAAGGTATTATACGCAGACCGCAAGGAAGTCGTCTTGTTCAAGTGTCATTGGTTTGATATGAACCCAAGTATCCCAGGCATTGTCATTAAAGATCAGTTATGTACCTATGTCAACACAAACACCCGGTGGTTTGAGAGTGATCCCTACATCCTCGCTAGTACAGCGAAATAAGTATTCTATGTGGATGATCCAAAAGCTGGTGCTGGTTGGAAAGTAGCTTAGATGGTGAATCATAGAATTATTTGGGACTTGGATGACCAATACCATGAAGAAGATGGGGAAACAAACGATGACCAAATCGTTTACCAGGTGGATTCCTCGGCATCCACCCTAAATGTGGATGGAGTACAGACCAACGACATCATCCCACCAATTGCGATTGATGACATTTTTATTGATCTCGGAGAATTAGAACAAATTGAAAGTGATTATGAGGAATCAAGTATTGTGCACATCTCGGATGACGAGCGTGATTGGGAGGGGGAGAGCGAATCTGACACCGAATGAAAGTTGTAAATTAGAAATTTCATTTATATATCTAATATCCATCTTCAAATCAATAAATGTGATTTATAGGTATGTTTTATGATTTCATTCACAAAAGTTTCAATTAATCTTTTATGTACTAAAGCCATAACTTTGATGTCCTCATCCTTGATTCGGCTTCCCAACATTTCATCTTACTTGATAAAATAGTGTATAGAATTTTGGGAAAAATGGGAAATAACATTTGCCCGACGAATATACTTGTAGATCCGTCTGGCAAAGGATGTCAATATCATCACGTGTTTCTCTGTTCGGTGAGCGGTTGCTGAAATTGGAAGTGTATGCCCGACGAATATTCATTTAGCTTCGTCAGATAATATATATCAGATTCAATTTACATTTATTTATTAAACACCTTTTTTAAATTACTTACGAAATGAAATGGACCGATCTAACCGTCCACATTTATTGTAGGTACTCATAGATCACCTACGCGAAAAATTACCCAATTTGGAAATCCAGGGATTAAGTAACGGTGCGCGATGATTCAACAGTTACACAACGTTTCTTCACGATCGGACGGCTTGAAATCCTTAAAACATCAAGATTTTCGACGGACGAGATCTAGGCACATAAAACCACAAAGTGAACGGTTAGATCGGTCAAATTCAATTGTTTGAATAACAATAGAACCAAAACTTTGTAAAATGTATTGAAGTTTCCTTCTAGTGTTTAAACTCCTTGATGAATATGCTTGTTTTACGATTTTCAATAATTTTCAAATTGAAATGGACTGATCAAACCATCCACATTTATTGTAGGTACTCATAGATCGCCTATGCGAAAAATTACCCAAATTTGAAATCCCGGGATTAGGTAACGGTGTGCGGCGATTCAACGGTTACTGTAACAACCCGGAATTTCAATTATTGGATTTAAGTAAATTATTTATGTAAAATGACGATTTTGCCCTTGCTTGTTAAAGGGCTTGGGAATCAAGTTTTATTTCGAGACACTTTTGGTGGTGTTTTGGGTACCGTTGCGTAGGTCTCGACCTCACGAGTTCGTAGACAGGCGGCACGCGGAAAACGGAGTTCGTGGACGGAAGTTATGGGTCTAGATGTGCAAGGGCATTTTCGTAATTTTTTACCTTGGGGGTAGATATTTTTAACCCCCAAATCAGATATTATCTGATCCACCTCATCCTCATCTTCATTTCATCTTCATCTCCTTCTTTCTCTCTGGAACAAACAAACACAAAACCACTTGGAACCCAACCCGTGCGAAAACTCACCGAAGAGAAACCAAAAGTCAACTTTGATTTCAAGGCTCCAACTTCCAGTTTTGATCAACTAATCATATTCTACTCCTTCCCACGATCACAACCGTACCAACCATCGAAGGAGAGGACTACGGTGGAAGCCGAACCGAGGATAGGAAGTTTCGGACATTCTGATCGATTTTTCGGCTAGCACAGGTATGTGTTTGTGGTTTTGAGGTCATATTTGGATTCCTGGGTTCGAGTAGATAGATTTAGACATAAAATTTGTGAAAAATGGTTGAGTTTTGAGGAAGTTAGGAAAGCTTGAAGTTTCGGCCGAAAATGGAGGATTCCGGCGAAACCAGACGGCGGCGACGGCGCTGCCGATCATCTTCTCCGGCCAGCTTCCGGCGACGTCGACGGCAGCCGGTCGTCTTCTCCGGCGAATCGCCGGTGACCGGTCGGGTCGAGTTGAACCGGTCGGGTTGAGTGAACCGGTCGGGTTGAGTGAACCGATCAGGCCGAGTTGGACCGGTCAGGCCGAGTTGGACCGGGTCAGGCTGAGTTGGACCGGGTTGGACCGGTCCAGGCGCGTGGGTACTGTAGCAGGCGCGTGACCGGCGCGTGAGGGCGCGTGGCGGCGCGTGGGCGCGTGTTCCGACCTTCCGTCGGCGCGTGGCGGCGCGTGGGGCAGAGTCTGATGTCACGGTGGCGCGTGACAAGTAGTTTTTGACGTTTCGGACCTGTTGGCGCAGGTTTTGAGTCGATCGGATGTCGTTTAGGGGTTGTTTCGGACATTTTAAAGTTGCTGCGTTTTCTAGGCCATCATAGTTAGACTCCCGGGGTTTAGGGGGTTTATATTTAAGGTTCTTATGATTAGCTGGTAATCCCGATTATTAATTTGGACAGGCGATACTGCTCCAGGAGCTTCAGGGGAGCGTACAGTTCGGGATTGAGCTTGCTTGAACAGGTTTGTGAGTGGACTTTGATTTATAAACTGTAATGCATGCATAAATGTATCTTTGATTTAAATACTGTTATGTATGGGTGCAATGAATTTCTGGATTTTAGAAATGATGCTGGACACATGTTTTCCAATATTTCAGTGAAAGTATGTTTTGAGAAATGGCCTGGTTTTTGTACTCGATTTTGATATCGTTTTGACGTGGTAACTATTTGAGTATGTGATTTGGGTTGAGACCCATAATTATGATTTTACCGATTTTGGCCATAAAATGATATTTCAAAGAATTTGGCTTAGGCCGCGAAACAAAGATTTCAAAGTATGGATTTGATTCACTGGTTCCCGTCCCGATGGTTATTGTTGCTCTGACTGGTGTTGAGGGGCCTTGCTCTGCCAGTTGTTGAGGGTTCGGACCTTGGTGTTGAGGGGCCTTGCTCCGCCAGGTTGCGAAGCTGTCTATGCATAGTACAGAAAGTACAGAAAGTACAGATAGTACAGATGGTACACAGAGTTGTACAGATTTGAACACATCTCAAGGGATACCCTGGTGTGTTATGGATATGTCGGGAACAGTGAAATTTGAGATATTATGTGGCAGATGGAACGAAATGATTTGAATTTGAGATAATTTATGTCCAGATTGAATTAAATGATTTTAAACTCCTTTGAAGAGAGTTTTCAAACCAAATTGTGGATCACGAAGTATTTTTATTATATAGATTTTATGTGAGTCCAACTAAATGGTTTTAAAGAGAAATGAGAATTTCTGGTGATTTACATATGATGTTTTTATTGATAAATTGTTTTATGTTATGCATGCATGATTTTATAAATGGAGGGGAAGAAAGGTATTTCTTCGAAAAGGAATTTATAAATGATTATTTTTTGTCCACTCACAACTTTTGTGTTTAAACCCCCTTCAGGCAGTTGAGTAGAGTTGACGCGAACATTGATCTCGAGGCTGAGGCATTAGTACTTCGACTACGCTGTGTAATTATATTTGAGTATGATATCTAAATTTTACTTTTGATCCTACTTAGACGCTCTGATATTATATGGTATTTGATTGGTCATTAATTACGGGAATTATTGAGTGCTTAAGTCCATTGTCTGACAAAAGGAAGTATTTATTATTGTTATTATATTTTGTAAGGATTGAAGGGTATTTTGGGAACCTTTTCTTAGGTTGTCAGACGGGATCAGGGTTCTTCCCGGGTTTCGAGGGGAAATTCGGGACGGGTCCTGACAGTTACACAACATTTCTTCACGATAGGACGGCTTGAAATCCTCAAAACTTCAAGATTTTTAACAGGCGAGATCTAGGCACGTAAAACCACAAAGTGAACGGTTAGATCGGTCAAATTCAATCGTTTGAATGTCAATAGAACCAAAACTTCGCAAAATATATTGAAGTTCCTTTCAAGTGGTTAAACTCCTTAATGAATATGCTTGTTTTACGATTTTCAATAATTTACAAATTGAAATGGACCGATCTAACCATCCACATTTATTGTAGGTACTCATAGATCACCTACGCGAAAAATTATCCAATTTTGAAATCCCGGGATTAGGTAACGGTGCACGACGATTCAACGGTTACACAACGTTTCTTCACGATCGGACGACTTGAAATCCTCAAAACATCAAGATTTTTGACGGGAGAGATCTAGGCACGTAAAACCACAAAATGAATGGTTAGATCAGTCAAATTCAATCGTTTGAATATCAATAGAACCAAAACTTTGAAAAATGTATTGAAGTTTCCTTCAAGTGTTTAAACTCCTTGATGAATATGCTTGTTTTACGATTTTCAATAATTTACAAACTGAAATGGACCGATCTAACCGTCCACATTTATTGTAGGTACTCATAGATCGCCTATGCGAAAAATTACCCAATTTGGAAATCCCGGGATTGGGTAACGGTGCGCGACGATTCAACGGTTACAAAACGCTTCTTCACGATCGGACGGCTTGAAATCCTCAAAACATCAAGATTTTTGATGGGTGAGGTCTACAGACTTAAAAGTAACCATTGAACGGTCCCGATCTTAAAAATTCTATCGTCGGACCTGATTTTTAGATCAGTCATAAACTCAACAACATAAGAATTTTGCCCGACGAAGGTAACTATTCATTGGGCAATATGTAATAAGGCGTTGGGCAACCATACACACGTCTTCGAGCAACGTAAACAAAACGCGCACTTTTTTTTTCACGAAAATTTCAAAATTCCGCCAAAATTTTCGCGAAAACTCAAACTTACCGCGTATATTTGCCCGGCGGAATGTAAACTTGTTACTCGACGAATATTCACCACGTTTTGTTACCCGAAGAGTTCATTAAAAGTTAGCCCGACGCAGGTTTCGTCGGGCAAGGTTATTTAGACAGATAAATCGCGACCGACCCTTCTTCTTCTTCTTCTTCTTCTTCATTTTTCCAATTTTCTCCCGACTGCCACCTCTCTGCAACACAAACCAACCCTCGTCTGTGGAGGTCGCCGGCCTCCAATACCACTCCCTCCCTTTCTCACTCTCTCTCATTCGGACTCTGCCTCTCACTCCGCCGCCGCAACTCTCTCTCACGCCGCCTCTCTCTCGCCGAGGTTAGGTCTCACCACCGCACCTATCTCTCGCCGGCGAAAATCTCAAGGTCAAACTCGTTCTCCCTCTCTCTTTATTGTTAATGTGGATTGGTTATTGTTAATTTTGATTGTTTATATTTTAATTTTAGTTTGGATTGAAATTTCAATTGAAATTTGGTTTGGATATTATGAAATTGTATTGAAATTGGAATTGAAACATGGATTGGATTTTGGTAGATTGTGCATTTTTCTCAAATTTGCAGATTGGGAATTTAGAGTTTTTACTTGAATATTGTGAATTTGGATTGGATTGGAATATAAATATTTGGTTTACTAAGTTTGTTTGGATTTAGGAATTTAGGGTTAATGCTGAAGATTTGTTGAAATTTTGATGTTTGGTATAATGTTGAAATTGGTATAATGTTATGAATTTTGCATATGATTTTTGTTATGATTTTGGATATGAATTTTATGTGAATTTTGGTTATGTGAATTTTATGAATTTTGGATATTTGAATTGAAAAAATTTTACGTGAATTTTTCATATGGTGTAGGATATGTGAGTTTTGGATATGTGAGTTTTATAAATTTTGGATATGTGAGTTCTATAAATTTTTTATGTGAATTTTATGATTTTGGATATTATTATTGTATGTTTGGATTAATTTGTAAGTTTGATTTTATTCCCGAAATTTGGATTTAGAAATTTAGGTATAATGTTGTGAATTTTGAGTTTAGTAATTTTGGTTTAAGTTTGTTTGGATTAATTAGTATTTTAGGTTTAATTTTGGTTTGTGTTGGTTTTATTTTAAAAAATTAGAATTTGGTGGTTTTAGTTTTTAGATACCAATTTACTAATTTTCAATAAAAAAAAATTTGTTGTTTGCAATGTCTCTCGTAAGGAGAGTTTTTGTAAGGTCTGCTAAGGTTTGGGGGTGCCGAGAAACATCTTGAAAATTTTTTTGGGCAGCCGTCTAGTTTCAGGTCGGCGGTGATCATGGTGTTTTGTTGAGGGACTGCGGTTGTGGACTGCTATGGATATGGCGGAGTTGGAACATCACTTTGGGTCTCACCTAAGGCTCTCGGAGAGGGAGCGACTGGGTGTTCGGGTGCTACAAGAAGAGGTTGAAGATCTTCCTTTAGGGTTTCAGTTTTGTCTTGTGGCTGAAGTTTACACAGATAAAGGAATCAATGGTGATGCCTTCGTGAGTCTCTTTTCGGGGCTTTGGAAGGGGAGGGATGGTGTCTCTATTCGTGTGATTGGAGACAAAAAATTCATGGTCTGCTTCGTTGCGCAGTAGGATATGCAGAGGGTTTTGGCTATGGAACCATGGAGCATTATGGAGGCACTGGCAATTCTAGAAGAAGGGTCGCGCACCAGAACCCTAGGCGACTGAGGATGAATCACTCCTCTTTCTGGGTGCAATTACATGGTATTCCCCCACTAAGTATGACTTTTGCCGTGGCCAAGAAGATTGGTGGCCGTGTCGGGGATGTCTTGGAGGTTAATACGTCTTGGGGCAAGGAGTGTATTGGAAGGTTTGTCCGTGTTCGTGTCCGAATGAGGGTGGATGACCCTTTGATACGAGGGACAATTGTGGAGTTTCCGTTGGAGGGTCAGCAATGGATTGGTTTTAAGTATGAGATGTTGCCTGCGTACTGTTTGGTGTGTGGTTGTCTAGGGCATACCACCCGGCGGTGTGAAGGTTCTGCACAGTCGACTGGTGGAGAGGCCCGGGGCTATACTTTTGGTGGCTTGGATGCTGAGATGGACCTCAGGGGAAGGCCCCTACGTAGCGTTGTTCGCCGCCATAGCTTTGGCAGAGAATCAATAGGGTTAGGAGGTCGTGGGAGAGGACGGGGGGATGGGGTTGCTTCCGGTCTGGGAGCGAGCATCCGTGCACAGAAGGAGGATGAGGCGAGGCGTACGCGGGTCTTGATTAGCAGAGGGGGACAGATGCAAGAGGTGGATTCGGGGGGCTCTCTGGTGGAGCGTGAGGTGGGTGGTTTGTTTTCCCGGCAGCATGATTTTGTTGAGCAGCCTGAGGGCGATGGTGCATCTGTTCAGGTACCCCCTGCGAAGGGAACTAATGGGCCTAATTATGTGGTGGAGACTTTGGGTTTGGCGGTAGTAGCAGATGGGGAGTCGAGTTGTGGACATGGTGATGTGCTGGATTTGGTTAGGGAGGATGAGGACCGTACCGGGCAGGTTGTCCCTTTGTCACAACTATCAGATCCTTTTCAGCTTATGCCCCTTATTGTGGGTGCAAGGGTTGGTGGTGCTAGTCACGGTAAACGTCGTCGACTGGTGATGGAAGGTGAGGGAGTTTTACCAACGCTGCGAGATGGTGTGGCTCAGCGGAGACGTCTGGAATGTGGTGTGGAAGTGGGCGCTTCTAGGGTGGTCGGGACCGACCTTAATGGGTCTCTTGAGCGAAGGGGTGCATGTTCCACCTTTTCCCAGTCGCCATGAGTTTTCTATGCTGGAATTGTCAGGGTATCGTGGGTACGCTGACCGTTCATAACCTGGCAGAGTAAACTTTGCTTCATCGGCTTGATATTGTTGTGTTGCTTGAGACGAAGAATAATAGTAGGCGGTTTTGTTATTTGAAGAGTAAGTTGGGGATGCTCTTCATGCGTGTTGTGGAGCCACATGGTTTGAGTGGTGGCCTATGTATTTTTTGGAGGGATGTACAACAAGTAGTGTTAGTAAAGTACGGTGAATTTCTTATTGAAGTCTTAATAAAATATTATGTTACTGGTTATTGTTGGAGATTATTTTCTATATATGCAACCACGAATGATAGGTTACATGCTGACCAATGGAGGTTGTTGGGGGTCTCGTATTACCAATTTTGGAGATCCTTGCCTTTTTTTGGGTGATTTCAATGATGTGTTGTCAGTTGCCGAAAAAGATGGGGCCCTCATTCGTTTTGAAAATTCAATGCTTTCCTTTAGAGAATTTGTGGCTGATAACCGTTTGCTTGATTTGGGGTACCAAGGTCACTCGTATACTTGGAGAAACAAGAGAGACTCGGGGTTCATTCAGGCTCGTTTGGACCGTGGTTTTGCCACAGCAGAGTGGGTGGAATTGTACCCAGCTGCGACTCTGCATCACCTCCTTGTGGAAGGGTCCGATCACTTGATGCTCTTACTGCGTCTATCGCCGTCGCTGCGCCGTCCAAAGACGAGGTTTGTTTTTGAACAATGTGGGAATGAGCAGGAGTGTCGGCAGGTGATTAAGGAGTGTTGGAATCATGAGATTCGGGGTTTGAAGGCTTACAAGTGTGTGAAAAATTGAAGGGGGTACGGTCGAGTCTTCTTGAATGGAGGAAGGTCAACCAGCGAAATAGTAAGGTCCTTATTGATGATTTAAACCAGCAATTGCATAGTGCTTATGTGCAACCTAGCTTTGATGGGGCTTGGGTGAGACAAAAAGAATTAGAGTTGAAGCGAGTGATCCAAGTTGAGGAGTGTTACTGGAAACAAAAGGCTAGAGTTAATGCCTATAGGAGGGGGATAAAAACACAAAATGTTTTCATTCCTCCACTGTCAAACGATGGTGATTTAATAGACTGAGGAGACTGGAAAATAAGGATGGTGTATGGGTGGAGGAGGGCGTTCAGATACAGCAGGTGGTGGTGGACTATTTTGAGCAGTTGTTCACCACTACTCATCCTCAAACTTGTCCGGCCATTTTGTCTTGTCTAGAGCGGCGTGTTACGCTAGAGGAGAATGAGGGACTATTGGCACCCATTACCCGGGATGAAGTGAAGGCTATAGTGTTCCAGATTTATCCCTCGAAGCCCCCGGGGCCGGATGGTTTTACTAGTGGTTTTTTCCAGAAGAATTGGGAGGTGGTGGGGCGTGATATTTGTGATTTGGTGATAAATTTTTGGCGTACTGGGAGGCTGCTCTGGAAAATTAATCACACCCACCTTTGTCTAATTCCCAAGGTTCCTAGTCCGGTCAAGATGTCCCAGTTGCGCCCTATTGTGTTATGTAATGTTCTTAATAAGTTAATTTCGAAAATCCTTACTAATCGGTTAAAACTGGTGATGGCTCGGATTGTTAGTATCAATCAGTCATCATTTGTGTCGGGACGTCAGATACAGGATAATATTCTTATAGTCCATGAGCTTCTCCATTCCATGAAACATAGAGGTAAATTGGAGGATAAGGAACTGGCATTGAAGCTTGATATGGCCAAGGCCTATGATCGAGTGGAGTGGAGTTTTGTGTCTGATATGCTCAAAGGCCTTGGGGTGGCCAATCGTTTTTGTGGTTTGATTTTTGAATGCATGGCTTCGGTCTCCTACAGTGTCCTGGTCAATGGGGAGGAAACATGATATTTTATGCCTAGTAGGGGGATCCGGCAAGGTGACCCTATGTCGCCTTTTCTATTCTTGGTATGTGCTGAAGGGCTTTCTGCTCTTTTTCGTCGGCGGGAGGAGGAGGGAGCTATTCTTGGGTTTCACTTGGTGGAGTCCAGTAATCTTAGGATCTCACATCTATTTTTTGTTGATGGTGCGCTTATTTTTTGCCATGCCAATAGAAAATGAGATCGATACAGTTAAGAATGTACTAGATTGTTATGCAGCGGCATCAGGCCAGCTTGTCAATCTCGAGAAAAGTTCCCTGTTCTTTGGGGGGAATTGTTCAAAGTGCCTATGGAGAAGGTTGACTAGGAGATGTCAGATTGCAGCTCGGGATGGTTTTGGGAAGTATCTTGGTCTCCAGGCGGATTTTGGTATGTCCAAGAGGGTAATCTTTGATGGAGTTTGAAACAGAATAGCCAGTAAAGTGCAAGGTTAGGCAGAGCAATTTCTCTCCCCTACTGGTAAGGAAGTATTGATAAAGGCGGTGGCCATGGCGATGCGAAACTATGCTATGTCGTGCTTTAAACTCCCGATTGGTGTGTGTCGGGATATTGAGCGGCTGGTTGCTAATTATTAGTGGGGGAAACAAAATGGTCAGCGTGGTGTGCATTGGGTGGCTTGGAAGAAGGTGTCCCGGGTGAAGAAGGTGGGAGGGCTGGGTTTCAGAGACTTGGAATGTTTTAATTTGGCAATGCTTCGGAAGATTGGCTGGCATATTGTTCAGGATCCGTCACTGCTAATTTCTCAGGTGCTGAGAGACAAATACTACCCCAATGGGATGTTACTTCAGGCTTTGGTGGGACGCCGGTCCTCTTGGGGTTGGAAGGGTCTTATCCAAGGTCGGAAAATTCTAGCTGCAGGGTTGAGGTGGAGGATTGGTGATGGTGCCAGGTCTGGTCACAGTCTGATCCTTGGCTGCCTACTCCATATACATTTAAGGTGATTTCTTCCCATCCTGATATTCCACTATCTGTGAAAGATTTGATTGATTCGGGCACTCATACTTGGAGAGAAGAGGTAATAGCTCGATGTTTTCATAAGGAGGAAGCCCAAGGGATCCTACGGCTGCCTCTTAGCCGGTGGGGCATGGGTGATTGTTTGATGTGGCATTCTACCAGGAATGGGTGTTATTCGGTGAAATCGTCTTATGGTGTTGCTCTGTTTTTGCATCGGAACGGTGAGTTGGGTAGGCGGGGGGAGGGGGAATCCAGTTCCTCTTCCACTCAGGGTCTAAAATGGAGTCAAATCTGGTCTATGAAGGTCCGGCCGGAGCTTAAACAATTTGTTTGGAGAGGTTGCAACAACACCCTTGCAGTTCGGTCCAATTTGGTGCGACGTATACTGCTTGTGGATTCCGTTTGCCCTGTTTCTGGTCTAGCTGAGGAAACTGAGCTCCATTTATTTTTTCACTGTCAGTTTGCTAGGTTCTTCTGGTATGGTATCCCTCTTATGCTTGATGTCAGTGCTTTAGCTTGGGAGGATTTCTCTGGTATTTGGTAAAGCTTGATTGCTAAATTTCACCTCTTACCTCATATAGAGGAGTTGATTCAGACGTTTACTTTTGGCCTTTAGAGGATGTGGAAGAGCCGCAATCAAATGGTGTTTGATGGTATTGATGTGAGGCCGGAGGAGGCCATTGTCAATCTCACCAAATGTGTGGCTGCATTCCGCGAGTTAGGGGTCCCGACCTTGAGGGGGCAGTTCTCACAGTCTAGGCCACCGGAGTTGGTAGGCCATGAGGTGGAGGTTCGTTGGAGAAAATCGGATGTGGGCATCTTGAAAGTTAATTATGATGGTGCCTGGAGCAATCTGACTGCGTGTGGTGGAGTGGGTTGGGTGATTCATGACTGTTATGGGTTGCTTGTGTATGCTGGTGGCCAAGGGGACCTTCGCTTGAAGTCGAGTTTGTTGGCTGAAGCCAAAGCGGTTAGGAGTGCTCTTACACATTGTTTGTTGGTTGGGCATGATCGTCTGGTTATTGAGTCAGATGCATTGGGAGTTATTAACACTCTTAATGATCAGGGTCCAGGTGATGCTGATTTGGTTTGTATTCTCTTTGATATCCATGCACTTGTTAAGCAGCTGCGTAGTGTCCAATTTGTGTTTGCATCTAAGCAGGCTAACAAAGCTGCACATCTTGTTGCCGCCTATGTTACTAGGGTAGGTAGGCATCATTGTTGGGGTGAACTAGGGACTGATTGGTTGTTTGATACCTTAGCTTTTGATGCTGGTATTTCTTTACGTTATTAATAAAGCTTTTGATCTTTTGGGGAAAAAATAAAAATAAAAAATAAAAAAATGTTTGTTTTATTTATTATTCGAATTAAAAAATGTTGGTTAATTGTATATGTCTTTTTGTTTTTATTTTGTGAATTAAATATTTAATATTAAAAATGTTTGGTTTTTTTTTTTATTAAATTAAAAATATGTTGGTTAATTTTATATTAATGATTTTAAATTTCTTATTGTAGATGTCACATAGCACCTTGATCACATCTAGGACCCGCCCTCGCCCTGATCTCGTTGATCATGCGGCGGAGGAGGCAGCCCCTGCCTCGGTTGCCTCAACAACGGCGTACGTTCAAGCACCGATCTCAGATCATCAGTAACCCGGTGCGCGATCGGCTCGTCGACAACACAGCTAGAAACGGGGGGAACCCCATACCGACCCCCAGCCCCTACAGGACGAAGTTGGAGCAGATTAACCGGCAGCTGTTGTCGGATCATTCCCTATGGGTAAGTTGATTATTTTGTTTATTTAAACAACAGTTTTTATTTATTACTCGTATTATGTACGAATGTTCATCGAATTTGCAGGTAAGTCGGTGAACGTGCGCGGGATCAACCGGGGTTTGACATCCCATCGGATTTGCAGGACAACGAATGCAAAGATCCTAGTGGTGTACATGCCTCGCCTCCGGTCAGCGCCCGTAAAAATCCACAGCCTGGTGGTGTATGACATTGGCACGATTCTTTGCACCAAGTGCCTGATGATGGGGGATACTTTTAGGAACCAACCCCCGGGGGAGATCACGCGCTATTGGGGAGAGTTATCGATACGTGTTTCTCCATTTTTTACATTAATTTCATTTTTATAATTATTTTACTAACTTTAATAATTTATTGCAGATCAATTTTGAGTTCAACCTGGAGGACACTGACGTTAGTAAATACCTGAGAAACCACTGACAGTTACGGCACGCCGACTGGAAGTACGAGCTCCACAAGTACTACAAGAGCTGGCCTTCCCCAGAGAAAGCTCGGGCAAATCCTCCAGACGACTTGGACGGGCCGAAATTGGCAGGGTGGCTGTGGTTGTGCGACCATTTCGTGTCCCCCACCTATGTGGTATGTACTATCCACCTAGTTAAATTATTTTTTTATTTTTTATGTTATTTTCCATTTGAAAATATAATTTTTGTTTATACTAATGAACATCGAAAATCGGTTACCAATACATCAAACCGGGGAACGAAGAAATTCAACCACCACGGGGGTCGCGATCCTTATCAGCCTGACAGGAGGATCGGCCCATCGCCGGGTCGACGTTCCTGGAGGTGGATGCCTGGGGGCAAGTGTACGCTGGCCGGGGCAACCAAGAGGCTAACAACATTCACGTAAGTTTATTTTTTGCATATTAAAAATTCATTTTTAATTTGATAATTATATTTCTAATTAATATTTATTCGAATTTGTAGGCGGGAATTGGGCAAGACATCCAGCAGACACAAGTTGAGCTCACGCAACAACATTCCGATGTGCCGTTGGAGAAGCAGCTATCAGAGCCCAAGAGGTCGATCGTCATCCTGGAGCGACAACGTGGTAGACGTTTAGGGAAGATCGTTCGAGGGGCGGACGATGGGATAGTTTGGGATGTCTCCAGACACTCTTCGAGTTCTTCTTCGGGAGCCAATCCCGAGGAGATGTCGGAGCTCAAGGGAAACTTCGAGAGCCTCTAGGCAAAAAATGCTGAGATCAAGGCTCAAAACGCGCAGATCCAGGCCCAAAATGATCATATCAAGATCGCCCTTGCCAAGGTGCTTGACCGCTTGGGTGAGCATGGGCTGGATGAGCTTCTGTCACAGCCTCAGCCTCCGACCGAACAGCCCGCTCAGGACCCCGACCACTCGACCACCCGACCACTCGCCGAGTAGTTAGAATTTAATATGTAAAACATTGCTTTAGTTTTAATTATGTAAAACATAACATTAATTTTTATAAATATTTTTTTATTTTCATTTGATTCGTTTTATTCTTTTAATTGTATTTTTTAAAAGTATTTTTATTTTAATTATATATATAATTAATTAAATATATTATTATTATTTTTAAATATTAACCTTTTGCCCGACGCATAATCGTTTCGTCGGGCAAAGTAATACTTAACCCGGCAAAACGTCTTCGTCGGGCAACATATGTTGACTTTTGGATTGCTCGACAACTCATATGCGACGAATGAATTCGCCTGGCAAGCTTTAAATTGCTCGACGAATTTACTGTTTTCGTCGACTAACCTCAAGCCCGACAGCTATGGCCCGACAATCGTTGCCCAACGAAGAATCGCCGAGTTTAAAGTTGCCCAACGAATATTAAACTTTGCTCGATGAACACGTTTCACCGGGCAAGCCTGCTTTTCAAGTAGTGGGTGTCTCTGGGCAGCGTGACTGAGAAAGAGTCCCTCACGGACTCCCTTTCTCTTGAGCTGTGGCAAAGTGCAAAGAGTCCCTAACGTACTCCCTTTCTCTTGAGCTGCTGCAAAGTGGAAATATGAGTAGTTTGTCCTTTACGAAGAAATCCCGGGTTGAGTGTGAAGAGTCATGCCTGGACTCTTGGAGGGTTGCTGCGATTGGTTCAAGATGGATTGTAGTTCATCTTCTTCGGAGGCTGTGAAAACAGAATAAATGATTGAAATTAAAGCTTGGGCATTGATTGATTGAGGCTCGAGAGCAAAGTACGCTTAATTGGTGAATGAAATTCTTTGAGTCTCCAAAGCAATTGACGGCCGTGTGAGAGCTGTGCCACAAGGAGAAGACGAGCTAGTTGAATCGGTGCTGCTGAGAGGTACGCATCAATTCAGTTTGAGGACACGAATGCCTTAACTAGTGATGTAGTAAGTAGAGTCTTGGTGTGTCAAACTGTGTAATTGATTGTTCTTTTAGTGGATTGATTCATGACTGGCAAAGTACCCGTGGAAGTTTCCCAATGGAGGGTTTACCACGCTAAATCATCTGTGTTATTTACTTTCTATTCTTGATATTATCTGAGTTTTTAATCTGATTGTTGATTAGGTTGTTTAGTTTATATGCTTACTGTCAGATTGTTAAGATTCCCTGTTTGATAACTAGCTGGGATTCCTTGTTGGTTTGATTAGGAGTTGGTTTTGTATTGTTTCACTCGGACTAGTTTGATAGCTACTATTGTGTTCTCTCTGAGTAGTGGTCTCATCCTTCCTTAAGCGTTTTCAATTGGTATCAGAGCGGGTCACCAAACATAACTGGTGAGGTCCGCAGGGTAGCTTTAGGAATGGATCGTGGTACAGGCTCCATTGCTCATCCACCATACTTCAATGGTGAGAATTATGGTGCCTAGAGGGTTAAGATGAAGGCTTTCTTGTGGTATCTCGATGATCGAGCTTGGTACAATGTGGTTCACGGTTGGTCTAAACCAACTAAACCTGCCAAAACTGAAGGGTCTAGTGAAACAATTCCTAAGCGTAAGGAAGATTGGAGTTTATCTGAAGTGCAACACTGCACTAACAATCAGAAAGGCTGGAATACTTTATTCACAGCCGTCTCTCCTGAATAGTTTAATTTCATCTCGACTTGTGAGACTTCCAAGCAAGCTTGGGACATCCTGCAAGTCATTCATGAGGGTACTGAGAGTGTAAAAGCTTCAAAACTTCACATGTACACAACTCAATTTGAAACTTTGAAAATGGAAGAAAGTGAAACCTTCTCTGAATTCTATGCTAAGTTAAGTGTCATTGTGAGTGCTTGTTGCAACCTTGGTGACAACATTCCAGAACACAGGGTTGTCAAAAAGATTCTTAGGTCCTTACCTCATAGGGTTGTCAAAAAGATTCTTAGGTCCTTACCTCATAGGTTTCAGGCTAAGAAAACTGCCATTGAAGAAGTGAGAGATCTTAACACATTAAAGATAGAAGATTTGATTGGGTCACTAAAAACTTTTGAAATGGAACTTCCAGAGTCAAAGAGATCCAAGAGCATTGCTCTTAGAGTTAGCAAAGAAGAAACTGAAGATATCTCATCTGATGATTTTAGTGATGAAGAGTTTTCTCTTCTTGCTAAGAACTTCAGAAAATTTCTAAGATATAAAAGTCTCAAAAATAAAAACTCAAAAACTAACACTGGATCAAATTCAAAGAAGTTCAAATCTAGTGAACCTAACAATGAGAGATTCTCTCGGTCTCCCAAGTCTGGTGAGAGAAAATCAAAGTCTGACAGGAAAAAGTGTTATGAGTGTTAAGGTTTTGGTCACATTGCATAGGAATGTGCCAACACCTTGAAGAAACAAAAAACTGAGAAAAACAAGGCTTTAAATGTCACTTGGAGTGACAGTGAGTCTGAATCTAAGAAAGAAGACAAGGTTATTGCTTTCATTGCTTCTGTGAATGATTGTGAATCAGGAGAGTCAGATTCTAATGTGGGTGATCTGAGTCTAGAGGAAGTTCTAGAACAGTAAAATATGCTCTACCTAGTCTCGAAGAACATTCGAAAGTGAAGGTTGATCAAACCAGAAAAAATTCAGGTTTAGAAGATGAGAAACATAGTTTTGATGAAAAATTGAAAATCATTGAAAAAAAAAGTTCTGCCTTGATAGAAAAAATTGAAATCTTACACAAGAAACACTTTGATAAAAGCAAACTTGTTTTGAATCTTACTTCAGAAAATGAGGCACTCATAAAAAGTCTGAAAACATCAAAAGAGAAAATTTCAGAACTAACCATAGGTGCAGAAAAAATTGATAAAATGTTAGGCATGGGAAAAATGTTTGGTGATAAGAAAGGATTAAGTTTCTCTGATAATCAACCTAAGTTTAATGCTGTATTAAAGTTTGTAAAAGCTGCTGATTCCTCTCTGAATAATGTGTAACTAATTCAAAAGAGTTTGTGCCAATTTTTCACTGTTGTGGAGTTAAAACTTTTCGAATCATGGTAAAGAGGAACAAAAAATGGTTGAAAACTAAAGAACCAAGTACTCCAAGGCAGAAACTCTTTGATATGCATAAGAACAGACTCTCATATATGTTCAGTGAGATTCAAAGACTTTCTAAAATCACCTCTATTCCTGCTCTAGTTGGCTCTAAGCTAAAACTTGAATGGAGGGTGAAAAAGCATGATTTACCAGTGTCTATTTCTGAGTCTCGTTGTCCTTCTTCTCCGGAACCTGATTTACTTGGTTGACAGGTGTAAGCATGTTGTGTGAAGTTGTTTTGCTCAAGCATTTGGATCTCATCTCAATTGATTCTTTCTTTTAATAATAAAAAAAAGGGTTACATCTTGGCTGTTTTGCTTGTTGGCATGTTGTGTTGCTAGCTCATATTTTTCTTGTTATTTGCCTCTATTCACAATTGATTCACTACCCATACATGCTTCATAAGGTGTGTTCTTGAGCTTTGCTGTGCAAATGCGATAATGAAACTGTATGTGCAGCCTTCATGTGTTTCGAATAGGAGAAATTTTGGTTACATTCGCTGATCAAAAGATGCTATGTTGTGATGGATTATATATGTGGTCTCCTTGAGAATTCTGGTATCTGCATTATTTCTTATCTCTATCATACTTCTGTTCCTTATCTGCTGCTTTATACTGTCCACACTAATTGAGTTTGTGTGTTGTGTGTTTAGTTCTTCTTCTAGATTAGAATACACCATATGTTAGATCATTTATGCTGATTTGGTTTACTCTATTTCTGCTTCATTCTTACTGTTTCAGAAAGATATCTGTAGTTTTTGGTTTCTTGATTGGCGTCTTAAATTCCTCACGTATATGTTGTCTTGGGAGTACTGCTCTATGCCTAGTTTTGATAATGCTCCTGCTTCTTCACTCAACATCTGTCAATACTGTTGCACTGTATATTGGATGCGAATTATGTAGATTAAGTCATTGTTCATATTTTCTGGTTGGTGTAGGCTGATTGTGTGACAGAGATACTACTGCATTTATGTGGTTCATTGATGTCTATTCATTCATTGTGGTTTGTTTGCATAGCTGTTTTGATCATCTTGTTAGTTTTGGTTCATGTTGTGCCTATTGGATGTGAACTGTGTTTTTTATCATTGGAAAATTGCCTTGATTTGTTTTGACAGCATGTGTAATGGAGTACTGCAGTTTCTATGTGTAGATTCGTGTATATGCTGTATTTTCTCTTTTTGCACGCTCACACTACCAGCTTTTAGCTTCCATCTCTTCACATCATGCACCAAATCTTAGCAAATATGGTCTTATTCCATGCTATTCAGTAGTGTTAGTTCTAGAAGATGCAGTGTCTATCATCCATCATTACCTACAATTAAGTCAGTCTTGTAGCCTTTATGACTTGGGCAAGTACATCCTTTGGGGTGCCTTATCACCTAGTGTCTTCAAGTCAACTGACTTAAGAACATTGATCTAAAACCCGCTACACAAGTCATTCAGTTTGCTTAATAGAACTGATTTTGATCTTTACAATGTCTGCTTCAATTACTTATTTCTGTAGCGTTATTGACAAGGGTTCTCAAATCTCAAGGGTGCTTCATCACCTAATGTTCTGTCTCAACTGAGACAGGCACATTGATTCATCACTTGCTACATGGGTCTTTAAGAAAGCTTAAGAGAGCTAAGTCATGTAGGGCCATTCTAAATCAAAATAAATAAATAAATAAATAAATAAGCAAATTGGAAATTGAAACTGTGGTTTCTTGATCTCACTGCTGTGTTTCATTGGAATCAGTCCATATGCTGAGTTTTTGTGTTGCCTCCTGTCATAGAGCATTAAATCTTGATGTTGTTAGTCACTTTACACTGGAGATTTTGCATATACATCTATCAACATGTGTCTTGTTGCGTGTCTCACTGCTGTGTTTCATTGGAATCAGTCCCTATGCTGAGTTTTTGTGTTGCCTGCTGTCATAGAGCATTGAATCTTGATGTTGTTAGTCACTTTACACTGGAGATTTTGCATATACATTTATCTACATGTGTCATGTTGCGTGTATACTATTGCTCCTTCTGTCTTAAGCTTATCATGGTTAGGGCTCAGTGTTTTAAATTTGCTTTGTTTCATTCCAATATGGTATGTAATATCCTGACTTGGTGCTTACGTGCTTGTTATTGATAGAAGAAATACTGAACACTATAATTATGAACTTTATTTCTACTAAGTATAACTTTGCAAGTGCACAAAATCGATGGAGATAGTATAATGACAAGCAAAGGTTGATCCCTCGAGGACTTGTATCAACGATTAACCCAATTAAGTTCATATTCAATTAACTTAGAGAAAAACACACACACACACACACACACCAACGGGAGAGGGGGGGGGGGGGGGGGGGGGGGGGGGGGGGGGGGGGGGGTGGGGTGGGGGGGGGGGGGGTGGGGTGGGGGGGGGGGGGGGGGGGGGGTGGTGGGTGCGTGGGGTGGGTGGGGATGGGGTGGGGGTGGGTGGTTTATGATTTGAGAATTGAAAATTAAAGATAAGTAAATCAAAGTGCAGAAAATAACAATGCAAGAATGAAAGGTTGATTGTTTGTTTAACTAAGGAGAATTAAGGCTTACTATCCACTCTAACCAATTATAGCTCCTAACCAGATTATCTTGACCTAATTACTATACAATTCTGAATTAGGTGCCCATGCCTAGGTCCTGGTATTGGTACACTAAACATATATTATTCTCTCTTACTTAGCAAGTTTTAGATAGGGCATATGCCTAGAACGTCTATCACCTACCAGTTAAGATGACGCATGAAGTACTAAGAGAATTTAATAACACCACAATAGCCTAGAAAAGTGAGATGCATTCCTAGGTTGTCATGAATTCCGATTACAAGATTGTTTTTTAACCTCAACCTCTTGATGCTAATGAACCACAGGATGATATAGTGGTCACTCAAGCAATTCCATCAATAATTTATGCAAACAACGTAGCAAGTCTCATAAACATAAAAGAATGGTAGTTTAAGCAGTAATCAGAGTTATTCAGCATGCATAGCAATCAAAATCAAGAGCCAAAATCTATTTAACAAACTAACATGGTTAGGGCTTCAAGCAGCCCTAATCCTAACAAGAACTACTCACACATAAATGAAATTGAAACAAGAATAATTGAATTCATAACTAAATTGCAATAATAAAAATAAGGTTACTGATCAGTCGTTATTTATGCATCATTTTGATGTCTTAATATGCCTCTCTTACATGTCTTTTGAATGATTTTGTGCCATCAATAGTAGAAAATGATTAATCTTGTGAGACTTGTAAAGAGTTAGAAAGATAGGTAAAATCTAGAAAGAACGCAAAAAGAATGATTCAAATCGGAGTCCAGATGAAGGAGATGTCCTCATTTCAATATCAGGTACTAAACGGAGTCCTGAGTGCGCCAGTGTGCCTATTTTGGGCCACTGGCCAAGTACCTCATATCAGGCCCTCCGGGTCTCAAACCTGTGTTTCATGACATCAAGGTGAGGCCCTAGAAGTGCCAAGGTCGCGCCAAGGTAGGTCGAGGACATGTCCCAAGAACTCCCATCCGAGCCCAGATGTGAGCCTAAGCCCGGGGTCCCTGTTCCGCCAGCGGTGGATTAGAGGTTCTCCCTCTGCGCTAAACCTGACAACATTTGTACCAAGCCTGAACGAAGATGCGCTTCTACTATACTCATGATGTTCTTCAAAAGCGCAGTCCCAGATCCTGATTACCAAGACAGTCCAAAATCCAAGTTTGGCCAGCTTGCGTTCCCACTTGCCAGCTTGCATTCACACTCCCAGCTGTGCTCTGATTGGTTCTAATAGATTTAAGGACTTTGTAATTAATTAAAAGTACAATAACTTTCCCAATCCTTATAGAATAAGGTTTTACCAATCCTTATAGAACAAGGTTTTCCCTTTGTTTATAAAAGGGAGCCTTTGTTCAGTATTTTAGAGGAGGGGAGATCAGAGAGAGAGAGGCCCGTTTTTGGGAGATAGAGAGCTAATATTTTATAGACAGATTATTGGACGTGGAGCTTGGAGAAGAAGGATTTGCCGTGTCTTCTGCTGCACATGTTCTTAACAATCTCTTATGTACCCTTATTTTCATTATTGCAATTTACTTATGAATTCAATTATATTTGTTTCAATTTCAGTTATGTGTGAGTATTCGTTAGGATTAGGGCTGCTTGAAGCCCTAGCCATGTTAGCTTGTTGATTGGATTTCTGGCTCTTGATTATGATTGCTATGCATGTTGAATAAGTTGTATTACTTTGCTTAATGACCTTAATTTATGCCTATAAGATTAGCTACCTTGTTTGCATATAATTATAGATGTAATTGCTTGAGTGACCGTCATATTATCTTGTGATTTGGAGCATCGAAAGTACTCTTACTTGTAATCTTAACTCATAACGACCTAGGATTGCATGTCACTTTGCTAGGCTAATGTGGTATCATTAAATTCTCTTTGAACTTCATGCATCATCTTACAAGGTAGGTAATAGACGTTCTAGGCATATGCCCTGTTTAGAACATGCTAAGTAAGAGGGAATAAGATGTGTCTAGTGAACCAATGCCAGGTCCTAGGCACGGGCACCTAATTCAGAAAATGCATAGTAATTAGGTCAAGGAAATCTGATTAGTAACTATAATTGGTTAGAATGGATAGTAAGCTTTAATTCGCCTTAGTTAACAATCAATCAACCGTTAATTCTTGCATTGTTATTTTATGTATTTTATTTTACTTGTCTTTAAATTTCAGTTCTCATATCATAAACCCCCACCCCCCCCCCCCCCCCCCCCCCCCCCCCCCCTGCGTGTGTGTGTGTGTGTGTGTGTTTTCACTAAGTTAATAAATCTGAACTAAAGTGGTCATAACGTTGATACAAGTCCTCGAGGGATCGACTCTTGTTGTGCTACCAACAAGTTATTGGCGCCGTTGCCGGGGACTTGTCCCTCAACGGTCCCCATTAATTTAGATTTAGTTAACTAAATTTTGTATAGTAACTATTTAGATTTCTTTGAGATTTTTTACTAACTTGGCTTGTCGTCTTCTCATACGTGGATATGGGACCATGGAATTATCCATACATGGAGACGGGAGCTTGGAACAATCCATACCCAACTTCATTCAATCAGGGGTGGAGCAATCACGAAAACCCAGAACCATACAACCCGGGTTGGAGCAATCACGAAAATCCATAACCATACAACCCAGGATGGTGCCAGCAGCCTAATTTCACATGCCGCAAATAGTTCCTCACTCCAAACCCACTCATGACCTCGTAACTTCGTTGAGGGCCTTGGTGCAAAGCATGGGGATTTGTACTCAATACATGGCAGCTTTTAATGAAGAACAACGAGAGCAAAGCCAGCGCTTGTAGGAGATACTGGAAAAGAGCAAGAGGGTGTTTGAGTTCATCGAATGCCAAAGAGAAGAAAGGGCACGTCCCCCACCAAGTGAGGCCGTGAATGATGATCATGATGAAGACACCACCAAGCTAACACTTCGGCAAGTGCTTGCCATGGATGCCATGAATTCCGCCCAAGGCCATGCCGTGACAGTGTCTCCTGATTCTGCTCAGATTGAGCAGTGGGACGCACCCAATTCATACCCTCTAGTATACTCTTCCTTTTATAATGTTTCTGATTCTGATTTCATGTCTAACTATACCTCTTTGCCTTGCACTAACAAATTGGAAATCGAAAAGGAAGAAAACTGGGAGGAAGAGAATAGGACAGATGATGGTGACAAGGACATCTAGGTCAAACCCATGCCCCTGCCCTATGTGCTGCCCAGCAGCAACGCACTGCCAAATGCCCTGCCATAGCCACAACCCTACGCCGCAGAACCTGGACATGTCCAGGGCACGCCTTCAACGCGCCAAGCTGCGCCAACTGATTCACTGCAGGGCAAGTCCTTAGCCGATGCACCAGAACCTTCCCAGCACGCATTTGAGATGCGCAGCACTGCGGCCATGCTTCAAGACACATCCACGGCAGAACCCAAGGACCACCCCGTGCCTCCCAATCTGCTGCCAGCCATGTCTCAGCTCATGCCCAAGGACAAGGACCCGGTTTTGAAATTCAATGCGCCTTCTCAACTCAATCCTGAAACACTTAACTTTCAATTTAAAAAGGAAAACTTGGATTCGAATTATGATTTAGCTCCTAATGTTGTTGAACTTTTCCCGTGTAGGTTCCACCATAAAAACACCAAGAATATGCTAATGGCCCTCAACTTGGTCCCCCTCTTCATGTTCCGAAGGAAAGTTCAACGGAAGGGACCAAGGATGAAGTTTATAACATACAAGGCACAACCAAAGCTGTTCCCCCACGAGCATTGTCCAAGGAAGACAGTCCAGAATCGACAGCAACTGCTCTCATTCAAATCACTCCTCAATCTCTTTCCCGATAAGTTAAGTTCTCGTCGATGGATTCCTTTATGTGTTTCTAACTTTTTTCACCATGATGCAGCGCAGATTCTACAGCAAGAGGCTCATAATCGGTTCCATGTTGACGCTAAAAGCCTGGGTACACAATCAAATGCCTAGCATGCCAGCCCCGTCTTGCCTAGACGTTAAATAAAGCGCTCCTAGGAGGCAGCCTAGTCCTAGTTTGTATTTCTCACTTCCTTTTCTGTTTCTGCCCGTTATATCTCTCAAACCTCTCTACTGTTGTCATGCTTACTACTTATCACATTGAGGACAATGTTCAGTTTAGGTTTGGGGGTGTGGATTTAAAATTTTGCATATAGAAACAAGTAGGTTTGGGGGTGATACACGGCCAGGACTTTTGAATTTTCAGCCTTAGTTTTTGTGTTTAGTTAGTTACTTAATTTTTTGCTTTTGAATAGTATGAAAACTTGTTAATAGGGATGTATATGCTAAGTTAACTGTGTTAGCCTTACTAAGAGTCATGCCATGGTCAAGTAGTTCATAATCTGCACTTCACAATGCCATGTTTTAAGCGATTAAGTGAACGAAATAACTGAATTTGAGTGAACCTTAGAAAATTAGTGGAGACTACCCTGTGAGATCTTTGAGCCTAATTGCCATTCTTTCTGAGGGATATACTTGTTTCTACTCTTAAACACTCATCGCTTTTGTTCTTAATTGTTGATCTCATTACATCATTTTGCATTGAATTTTAAAGAACTAACATCATTTAGATACTCTTGATCTAATGTGTGGTTTGCCATAAGAAGTGATGTAGGCTATGTATGCTTTAACCTCTAAAGGCTTTATCCTACCCTATTGCATGCTCCCTAAGCCAATTTTGAAGCCAAACACTCAACATTTTCTTTCATCACCCAAAGTATAACCTAACCGAAATACTTAGCCATTCATCACAGCCATACCCTATAACCTCAGTTTGTGCTAAGGTTGCCGGAAATGAGATTCATGGTGAGAATGAGAGGTGAAAGAAAATGCTTCCCAATTCAAAGGACATTGGCATCAATTCAAAGTTCAAAAGTAAAGAAAAGCTTTACAAGTTGCAAGCTGTACGAAAATTTGAGGAAATCATTGCATGATCTTGGTTCAATTCAATTCAAAAGAAAGAACAGAAAAAAAACGTTCAAATCAAAAGAAAGAAAGAAACGTTGAGAAAAAGTGAATTTAGCCAAGTGAGCCAAGAGCCCCGAAATAAGTCATCAAGAAAGCACAATGCCGTGGGCCTTAAGAACGGATTCAGTTCAGAAATTCCAAGTTCAAGTCATGACTTCTCATGCCTTGGCACAGCTCAGGTTCTTTAAATCCCATCCTTCCTTGCTAAACCCCTAAGCTCAACCTAAAAAGGAAGACCTAAGTGATCTTATGGACAATCATGTTGAGGATTAAGGTACGTATCTATGTTCTTAAAGTTCAATTCCTTTCATGAGATCTTTATTTCCATAAAGTGATATTCTTCATTGTTACTCATATGTGATTAAATTTGAATTTCATAACATAAACTCATCACATATGCTTGAAAAGAGTGTAAGCCTAGAATTCTTGTGCGAATTGAGAGTTGCCTAGTGAGGATTAGAGTCGAGGCGAAATCTTTCTAGGGCACTTAGATGAAGTTGTTTTCAAACTTGATCACCTGAAAATATTGGCATTTATACACGTACACCTTCACATGACACTCACGGCTATGGCATTCCTTTTAGTTCTGCAAAGCATGTCTACTTACTTTGATTCTTATTAGCTTGTTAAGAGTACTATCTCTAGCATCTTTTTGTTTAAGTAAAACGCTTGTGGGTATCGTGCTGTTATAACCCTTAGGAGACAAAACTCCTCCTACTAGGTGAACCTAGGGGTTTAAATGTTCTATCTTAACTAAAATCGAGTCTTTTCAGTTTGTTAGTGTTTGTTTTGCTCAGGGACTAGCAAAAGATAGGTTTGGGAGTATTTGATCAGTCGTTATTTATGCATAATTTTGATGTCTTTATATGCCTCTCTTACATGTCTTTTGAATGATTTCGTGCCATCAATAGTAGAAAATGATCAATCTTGTGAGACTTGTGCAGAGTTAGAAAGATAGGTAAAATCTAGAAAGAACGCAAAAAGAATGACTCAAATCGGAGTCCAGATGAGGGAGATGTCCTCATTTCAATATCAGGTCCTGAACGGAGTCCTGAGTGCGCCAGTGCGCCTATTTTGGGCCACTGGCCAAGTACCTCATATCAGGCCCTCCGGGTCTCAAACTTGTGTTTCATGACATCAAGGTCAGGCCCTAGAAGTGCCAAAGTCATGCCAAGGTAGGTCGAGGACATGTCCCAAGAACTCCCATCTGAGCCCAGATGTGCGCCTAAGTCCGGGGTCCCTGTTCCGCCAGCGGTGGATCAGAGGTTCTCCCTCTACGCTAAACCTGACAACATTTTCACCAAGCCTGAACGAAGATGTGCTTATACTATACTCATGATGTTCTTCGAAAGCGCAGTCCCAGATCCTGATTACCAAGACAGTCCAAAATCCAAGTTTGGCCAGCTTGCGTTCCTACTTTCCAGCTTGCATTCACACTCCAACCGTGCTCTGATTGGTTCTAATAGATTTAAGGACTTTGTAATTAATTAAAAGTACAATAACTTTCCCAATCCTTATAGAATAAGGTTTTACCAATCCTTATAGAACAAGGTTTTCCCTTTGTCTATAAAAGGGAGCCTTTGTTCAGTATTTTAGAGGAGGGGAGATCAGAGAGAGAGAGGCCCGTTTTTGGGAGATAGAGAGATTATATTTTACAGACAGATTATTGGACGTGGAGCTTGGAGAAGAAGTCTTTGTCGTGTCTTCTACTGCACCTGTTCTTAACAATCTCTTCTGTACCCTTATTTTCATTATTGCAATTTACTTATGAATTCAATTATATTTGTTTCAATTTCAGTTATGTGTGAGTAGTCGTTAGTGTTGGTAGAATTAAAGAGCAAGAAATATGCAATTCAATTCTAACAGTTATAAAATCCTTGCAAGTGCACAAATCGATAAGAATAGTATAGTAGCACAACAAGAGTTGATCCCTCGAGGACTTGTATCAACGTTATGACCACTTTAGTTCAGATTTATTAACTTGGTGAAAACATACACACACACGCAGGGGGGGGGGGTGTTTATGATGTGAGAACTGAAATTTAAAGACAAGTAAAATAAAATGCAGAAAATAACAATGCAAAAATTAACGGTTGATTGATTACTAAGTAGGCGAATTAAGGCTTACTATCCACTCTAGCCAATTATAGTTACTAATCAGATTTCCTTGACCTAATTTCTATGCATTTTCTGAATTAGGTGCCCGTGCCTAGGACCTGGCGTTGGTTCACTAGACACATCTTATTCCCTCTTACTTAGCATGTTCTAAACAGGGCATATGCCTAGAACGTCTATCACCTACCTTTTAAGATGATGCATGAAGTTCAAAGAGAATTTAATGACACCACATTAGCCTAGCAAAGTGACATGCAATCCTAGGTCGTTATGAGTTAAGATTACAAGTAAGAATACTTTCGATGCTCCAAATCATAAGATGGTATGACGGTCACTCAAGCAATTACATCTATAATTATATGCAAACAAGGTAGCTAATCTTATAGGCATAAATTAAGGTCATTAAGCAAAGTAATCCAACTTATTCAGCATGCATAGCAATCATAATCAAGAGCCAGAAATCCAATCAACAAGCTAACATGGCTAGGGCTTCAAGCAGCCCTAATCCTAACGACTACTCACACATAAGAGGTGCAGCAGAAGACACGGCAGAGGCTTCTTCTCCAAGCTCCACGTCCAACACACTCGACTTCGGGAAGAACCAAGCTTTGTCGTAAAACTCTAAAAAACTAAAATACTATATGCGGCTAAGGTGTCTCTTTATCTCCCAAAAACGCCTCTAGCTCATTCTTTTTTTTTTTAAAACACTAAAAAAAGGCTCCCTTTTATAGACAAAGGGAAAACCTTGTTCTATAAGGATTGGTAAAACCTTATTCTATAAGGATTGGTAAAACCATGTCCTATAAGGATTGGAAAACTTATTGTACTTTTAATTAATTACAAAGTCCTTAAAATCTATTAGAACCAATCAGAACATAGTTGGGAGTGTGAATGCAAGCTGGCAAGTGGTCTGAACTTGGCTTTTGGACTGTCTTCGTAATTAGGATATGGGACTGCGCTTTTGAAGCACATCATGAGTATAGTAGAAGCGCATCTTTGTTCAGGCTTGGCGCAAATGTTGTCAGGCTTAGCGCATAGGGAGAACCTCTAATCTACCGCTGGCGGAACAGGGACCCCGGGCTTAAGCGCACACCTTGGCCCGGATGGGAGTTCTTGGGACATGTCCTCGACCTGCCTTGGCGCGACCTTGGCACTTCTAGGACCTGACCTTGATGTCATGAAACAGAGGTTTGAGACCCAGAGGGCCTGATATGAAGTATTTGGCCAGTGTCCCAAAATAGGCGCATTGGCGCACTAGCGCACTCAGGACTCCGTTCAGGACCTGATATTGGAATGAGGACATCTCCTTCATCTGGACTCCGATTTGAGTCATTCTTTTGCGTTCTTTCCAGATTTTACATATCTTTCTAACTCTGCACAAGTCTCATAAGATAGATCATTTTCTACTATTGATGACACGAAATCATTCAAAAGACATGTAAGAGAGGCATATAAAGACATCAAAATGATGCATAAATAACGACTGATCAATTACCCCCAAACCTATCTTTTGTTGGTCCCTGAGCAAAACGAACGCTAACAAAATGAAAATACTTGATTTTAGTTAAGATAGAACATTTAAACCTCTAGGTTCACCTAGTAGGAGGAGTTTTGTCTCCTAAGGGTTATAATAGCACGATACCCACAAGCGTTTTACTTAAACAAAAAGATGCTAGAGATAGTATTCTTAACAAGCTAATAAGAATCAAAGTAAGTAGACATGCTTTGCAGAACTAAAAGGAATGCCATAGCCGTGAGTGTCATGTGAAGGTGTACGTGTATAAATGCCAATATTTTCAGGTGATCAAGTTTGAAAACAACTTCATCTAAGTGCCCTAGAAAGATTTCGCCTCGACTCTAATCCTCACTAGGCAACTCTCAATTCGCACAAGAATCCTAGGCTTACACTCTTTTCAGGCATATGTGATGAGTTTATGTTATGAAATTCAAATTTAATCACATATGAGTAACAATGAAGAATAGCACTTTATGGAAAGAAAGATCTCATGAAAGGAAATGAACTTTAAGAACATAGATACGTACCTTAATCCTCAGCATGATTGTCCATAAGATCAGTTAGGTCTTCCTTTTTAGGTTGTAACAGGGCTAAGCTTATGGGTTTAGCAAGGAAGGATGGGATTCAACGAACCTGAGTTGTGCCAAGGCATGAGAAGTCTTGACTTGAACTTGGAATTTCTGAACTGAATCCTTTCTTAAGGCCTACACGGCATTGTGCTTTCTTGATGACTTATTTTGAGGCTCTTGTGGCTTATTTTGAGGCTCTTGGCTCACTTGGCTCAATTCACTTTGTTTTTCACTTATTTTTTTCCTTCTTTTTCTCAACGTTTCTTTCTTTCTTTTGTTTTCCTTATTTTTATCTTTTCTTCTTTGAATTGAATTGAACCAAGATCATGCAATGATTTCTCAAATTTTCGTGCAGCTTGCAACTTGTAAAGCTTTTCTTTACTTTTGAACTTTGAATTGACGCCAATGTCCTTAGAATTGGGAAGCATTTTCTTTCACCTCTCATTCTCACCATGAATCTCATTTACGGCAACCTTAGCACAAACTGAGGCTATAGGGTATGGCTATGATGAATGGCTAAGTTTTTTTGGGTTAGGTTATACTTTGGGTGATGAAAGAAAAGGCTGAGTGTTTGGCTTCAAAATTGGCTTAGGGAGTATGCAATAGGGTAGGATAAAGCCTTTAGAGGTTAAAGCATACATAGCCTACATCACTTCTTATGGCAAACCACACATTAAATCAAGAGTATCTAAATGATGTTAGTTCTTTAAAATTCAATGCAAATATGATGTAATGATACCAACAATTAAGAACAAAAGCGATGAGTGTTTAAGAGTAGAAACAAGTATATCCCTCAGAAATAATGGCAATTAGGATTAAAGATCTCACAGGGAAGTCTCCACTAATTTTCTAAGGTTCACTCAAATTCAGTTATTTCGTTCACTTAATCACTTAAAACATGGCATTGTGAAGTGCATATTATGAACTACTTGACCATGGCATGACTCTTAGTAAAGAAAAGATAGTTAACTTAGCATATACATTCCTATTAACAAGTTATCATACTAATCACAAGCAGAAATTTAAATGTCCTGGCCGTGTATCACCCCCAAACCTACTTGTTTCTATATGCAAAATTTTAAATCCACACCCCCAAATCTAAACTGAACATTGTCCTCAATGTGATAAGCAGTAAGCATGACAACAATAGAAAGGTTTGAGAGATATAACGGGCAGAAACAGAAAAGGAAGTGAGAAATACAAACCAGGGCTAGGCTGCCTCCTAGGAGCGCTTTATTTAACGTCAGGGCAAGAAGGGGTTGGCATGCTAGGAGCTGGGCGCATGTGGAGTTGAAGGGTTGACTGCACTTGGATTAGAGAGGTCCTTGAAGTAGTGTTTGAGGCGATGTCCATTTACCTTGAATGGATCCTACCGTTCCGGGTGCTGGATTTCAATTGCACCATGAGGAAAAACATTAGTGATAATAAATGGTCCAGTCCATCTTGAACGCAACTTACCTGGCATTAGTCTGAGCCAGGAGTCAAAGAGGTGGACTTCCTGTCCGATGTGAAAATCCTTGGGTTGAATGCGCTTTCGTGGAAAGCTTTGTTCTTTTCCTTGTAGATACGAGCACTGTCGAAGGCCTCGTTTCGCAACTCCTCTAATTCACTTAGCTGAAGCTTCCTATGTATTCCAGCATCATTGATGTTCATGTTCATCTGCTTAATAGCCCAGAATGCTTTATGCTCCAATTCCACTGGTAGGTGGCAGCCTTTTCCAAAAAGAAGCCGGAAGGGAGACATGCCAATCGGGGTCTTGTATGCGGTCCGATAGGCCCACAGCGCATCATTCAATTTGCTGGACCAATCTTTGCGGTTAGGATTTACCATTTTTTCCAATATGGCCTTTACTTCCCGATTGGACACTTCCGCTTGGCCACTCGTTTGAGGGTGATACGGTGTTGAGGCCTTGTGGGTGACGCCATACTTCTTCATTAGGGCTGCAAACAAATGATTGCAGAAGTGTGCCACCCAATCACTGATGATTGCCCTACGTGCGCCGAATCTGGCGAAGATGCGACTCTGCAAAAAACGCACCACTACTTTGGCGTCGTTAGTTTTGGTGGGAATTGCTTCCACCCATTTGGAGACATAATCAATTGCAAGCAGAATATAAAGATTACCAAAGGAATTCGGAAAAGGCCCCATAAAATCAATGCCCCATACGTCGAAGATTTCGATCACAAGAATAGGGTGTAATGGCATTTGATTTCGAGGGCCGATATTACCTAGGCGTTGGCAGCGGTCATAGGTGAGTACAAATTCGTGTGCATCCTTGAAAAGTGTGGGCCAGTAGAGTCCACTTTATAGTACCTTTAGGGCTGTCTTCTTAGCTCCAAAATGTCCCCCACATGCCAAGCTATGGTAAAATGTCAAGACGGATTCCATTTCGTCTTCGGGGATGCAGCGCCGAATGATTTGGTCTGGACAATGCTTCCATAGGTACGGCTCATCCTATATGAAGTACTTAGCTTGTTTAGCCAGCTTGTCCTTTTGGTACCTGCTTAAAGATGAAGGAATTTTCTTAGTGACAAGGTAATTAATGAGATCGGCGTACCATGGATCAATAGCTTGGATTGCGAAGAGCTGTTCATCAGGAAAGGTTCCGAGGAGGGGCAACTGATCGGCCTCTTCATTGGAACTGTGAAGCAATCGGCTCATATGGTCAACGACCACGTTTTCGCTGCCCTTCTTGTCTCTGATTTCAAGGCCGAATTCCTGGAGTAGTAGCATCCAACGTAGCAACCTTGGCTTGGCGTCCTTTTTAGTGAGCAAATACTTTAAGGCAGCATGATCCGTGTATACTATAACCTTGGTTTGAATTAGATATGAGCGGAACTTCTCAAGGGCAAAGATAACAGCAAGGAGCTCCTTCTCGGTGGTGCAATAGTTCAGCTGGGCATCATTCAGGGTTTGACTTGCGTAGTAAATAACATGAGGGAGATTGTCAACACGTTGTCCCAAAACAGCTCCTATGGCGCAGTCTGAGGCATCACACATTAGTTCTAATGGTAAGTCCCAATTCGGTGGCATGATGATGGGTGATGCCGTGAGCTTTGCCTTGAGTGTGTTGAATGCCTCACAGCATCCCTTAGTGAACTCAAATGTAGCGTCCTTGGCTAGAAGATCACACAAAGGTCTTGTAATTTTTGAGAAATCTTTGATGAATCTGCGGTAAAAGCCAGCATGCCCTAAGAACGATCGAACCTCTTTGACTGTAGTGGGGTACAGTAGCCTCTCTACTATGTCTAACTTTGCTTTGTCCACTTCTATGCCTCGGCTAGAGATCACATGACCCAAGACAATTCACTGTTGTACCATGAAATGGCACTTTTCCCAGTTCAGCACTAAGTTGCTTTCTCTGCACCGTTCCAGTACTCGAGTTAGGTTAACTAAGCACAGTTCGAATGAATGTCCAAACACCGAGAAGTCGTCCATGAATACTTCAATTATATCTTCCACCATATCGGAGAAGATGCTCATCATGCAACGCTGAAAGGTAGGTGGGGCATTTCACAATCCAAACGACATTCTTCTGTATGCAAAAGTGCCATATGGGCATGTGAATGTTGTTTTTTCTTGATCTTCGGGTGCAATAGCAATCTGATTGTATCCTGAGTAGCCGTCCAAGAAGCAATAGTGGGAGTGTCCAGCCAGGCGCTCGAGCATTTGATCAATGAAGGGCAAAGGAAAGTGGTCCTTGCATGTGATTATATTTAACTTTCGATAGTCAATGCACACTGTCCATCCTGTTTAAATCCGTTGAGGTACAAGCTCATCATGCTCGTTTTTAACCACTGTGATCCTACTTTTCTTTGGCACGACCTGGACTGGGCTCACCCACTTGGAGTCATTAATTGGATAGATGATTCCAATGTCCACAAGCTTTAGTACTTCTTTCTTCATGACCTGCTTCATAGGTGGATGCAATCGCCTCTGCGCCTCCTGTGATGGTTTGGAGTCTTCCTCCAGCAGTATCCGATCCATGCATTTTGTGGGACTTATGCCTTTGATGTCAGCTATTGTCCATCCAATTGCCGTTTGATTGACCTTAAGGATGTGAACCAATGCCTCTTCCTCTTTCGTACTTAGGGTAGATGCAATGATGACTGGAAGGGTTTGATTGTTGCCCAAATATGCATACTTTACGTGCTCAGGCAAGGGCTTCAGCTCGGGTTCAGGAGCCTTTATGATGGACGGCAGGGTTTTCTGACTTGTGAGTGGTAATGCTTCGAAGGGAGGCCTGTGGAATGGGAGGGCTGGCAGGATGTCAAGGGCTCGTACCTCTTTGATCACGCTATCTGCAAGTGAATCCACAGTGTGTGGGTTACTAGTAACGGCCTTCTCAAGGTCATCCGTCATGCAAGACTGAGCAATTGTCTCCCATAGCAGTAAGTCCATTGTGTTTAACGGAAAATCTACAATAGGCTCGACAGGATACTGGATGGTGTCATGGATGGAGAATGTTCAAAGCTGGTCCAGGACCTTGATGGAGACTTGGCCCTTTCTGACATCGATGAGGCACTCGGCTATGGCTAGTAAGGGCCTTTCGAAGATGAGGGGAGGTTCCTCACTTTTGTCCATTCTTAGTACGTAGAAGTCTGCAGGGATGCATGTATCACCGATTTGTACCAGTACGTCCTCAAGAACCCCCATTAGGTTGGTTACAGAAGCGTTAGCTAATCTGACACATAGGTGCGTGGGTTTGAGTGCGCCTAGGTTGAGTGACCTGTAAATGTGGAATGGCATGATGTTCACTGATGCTCCCGTGTTGCAAAGGCAATGTTCGAATCTTTTTGACTGAATGACACTTGGAAGGGATGGAGGCCCAAGATCGTTGGCCTTAAGGGGCATGCGCAAAAGGGCAGCGGAGCAGGCCTTAGGGATGTCGATGGTGTCCATGGAGCTGAAACCACGCTTTCCTGCAACTAAGTCCTTGATCAGCTTTGCAAAGATAGGCATGTGCTTGACAATTTTATGGAAAGGCAGTGTGATCTGAAGCTTCTGCAACATGCTGATGATCTCTTCCTCAAAGTCCTCCCTTTGCTTATTCCTGTTTTGGAACCTGTGAGGAAATGGATAATCAACATTATTAGCTAACTCAAAAGTGATTTTTTTAGAATTGGAATTCTCAGGTTTAGAGTTAGAAGTATTTGAGTGCTGCGACTTGGGATTAAGAGCAGGTTGCATGCCAGCCGTGGCCGAAGTAGGCGCAGTGTCAGGTCCTCCTTGCGGTAGGGCACTTGGTGACTCGTTGGGCCGGTTCTGCGCCAGAGGTGTTGGCTGTGCCATGTTTTGCGGCACGCCCTGGTCGGCGATCCTTGGCAAAGTAGGTTGAGGCTCGGTTTCAGGTCCTCCGAGGGTGGCATATGTGGGGTCTTGAAGTGGTGTTTCCCTCTCCAGCGTGATGGCATTAGCTGTAGGATTGTGAAATCCTTTCGTATTTACCAGGACTTGACTCGGTAGCTTGCCCTGCTCTCGCTGATTTAGTTGGTTCGCCACCTGTCCCATTTGACGATCCAAGTTTTCAATTGCATTTTTCATGTCTCCCGTCTGACTCTGGCTATCGTGCATGAATTTTATGAATTGAGCATGTTGTTGAGTCAGGATATGGAGGGAGTCCTCAAGCGACTTGCTTCCGCCATTCTGATTTGAGGAAGGACCGTGATAGTTCCCCTGAGGGCCTACAGCTTGCTGCTCAAATTCAGGGGGTGGCAAGGGATTTGCGGCTGCTTGATTGTTGCTCCAACGGAAATTTGGATGATTTTTCCACCCCAGATTGTAAGTGTTGGAGTATGGGTCATTCCGAGGTCGAGAATTGCTATTGAACCCTCCAGCAAAGTTGGCATCTTCCACAACCGGGCAGTCCTGGGATTTGTGGCCCTGAATTGAACATACCTCGCAGATGTGAACTTCTTTGGCTTTCTCGCTACACAACTGTTTCACCATTGCCGTGAGCTGAGAAATGGCGTCATCAATGTATTTGGCGGATGCATCATCCGTAGCTCTAGAGGAGGGACCCCTATAGCTGAAATGTTTTTCCCTTTGAGCAATGTTCTCAAAGGCGATCCTTGCTTCCTCGGCTGTGCCTTCTAGAATCCCTTGGGATTGAGAGTCCACCATTGTCCGATCGCTAGTCTTCTAGCCTCCATAGAAGTATAGCATAAGATGATGGGCATCAATATGGTGGTGGGGGCATTCCCGTAGCATTTGATTGAACCGCTCCCAAAACTCGTAGAAAGACTCCTCCATGTCTTGCCATGGGTTCATGATCTTGGACTTTAACTCATTTGTCTTTTCCACGGGAAAGTACTGTGTTAAGAATTTGGACGTCAAGTCCCTCCAAGAGTGAACGGAAGCCAGCGCCAGTGAATGAAACCAAGTCTTGGCGCGATCCTTGAGACTGAAGTGAAAGAGCCGTAGGTGGATTTTAGATTATGTCATACCATTGATGCGCAGTGTTGAACAAACCTCAACAAATTCCTTGATATGAAAGTGCGGGTCCTTGCCAGCAAGGCCGTGGAATGTGGGCAACATGTGAATTGTCCCCGACTTCAATTCGAAGTTTGCCACTGTTGACTCGGGAAAAACAATTGGAAATTGATCCTCCAAGACATGGGGCATGGCAAAATCCTTAAGGCGCCGTGGGGCTTGCGGTACTAGGCCACGTTCCAGTCCCTGCTCTTCTCTGTGGTCGGCCATCCTCCTTGGGCTTGGTGGCGGGGAGCCGTTGACTGAAGATGCTTGCGATGATGGTCCACTTGATGACCCATGCACTGAACCTTGGAATGACATACATGGATACCTAACAAAAAGAAAAACTAAGTTACAAATCTAAACTTGAATGGGCACCGTTGAGGGACAAGTCCCCGGCAACGGCGACAAAAACTTGTTGGTAGAATTAAAGAGCAAGAAATATGCAATTCAATTCTAACAGTTATAAAATCCTTGCAAGTGCACAAATCGATAAGAATAGTATAGTAGCACAGCAAGAGTCGATCCCTCGAGGACTTGTATCAACGTTATGACCACTTTAGTTCAGATTTATTAACTTAGCGAAAACACACACACACACACACACACGCAAGGGAGGGGGGGGGGGGGGGGGGGGGGGGGGGGGGTGGTTTTGATGTGAGAACTGATATTTAAAGACAAGTAAAATAAAATGCAGAAAATAACAATGAAAGAATTAACGTTTGGTTGATTACAAACTAAGGCGAATTAAGGCTTACTATCCACTCTAGCCAATTATAGTTACTAATCAGATTTCCTTGACCTAATTACTATGCATTTTCTGAATTAGGTGCCCGTGCCTAGGACCTGGCATTGGTTCACTAGACACATCTTATTCCCTCTTACTTAGCATGTTCTAAACAGGGCATATGCCTAGAACGTCTATCACCTACCTTTTAAGATGATGCATGAAGTTCAAAGAGAATTTAATGACACCACATTAGCCTTGCAAAGTGACATGCAATCCTAGGTCGTTATGAGTTAAGATTACAAGTAAGAATACTTTCGATGCTCCAAATCACAAGATGATATGACGGTCACTCAAGCAATTACTTCTATAATTATATGCAAACAAGGTAGCTAATCTTATAGGCATAAATTAAGGTCATTAAGCAAAGTAATCCAACTTATTCAGCATGCATAGCAATCATAATCAAGAGCCAGAAATCCAATCAACAAGCTAACATGGCTAGGGCTTCAAGCAGCCCTAATCCTAATGACTACTCACACATAACTGAAATTGAAACAAATATAATTGCATTCATAAGTAAATTTCAATAATGAAAATAAGGGTACAAAAGATATTATGAAGAACAGGTGCAGCAGAAGACACGGCAGAGCCTTCTTCTCCAAGCTCCACGTCCAACACACTCGACTTAGGGAAGAACCAAGCTTTGGCGTAAAACTCTAAAAAACCAAAATACTATCTGCGGCTAAGGTGTCTGTGTATCTCCCAAAAATGCCTCTAGCTCATTCTCTCCTTTTTAAAACACTAAACAAAGGCTCCCTTTTATAGACAAAGGGAAAACCTTGTTCTATAAGGATTGGTAAAACCTTATTCTATAAGGATTGGTAAACCCATGTCCTATAAGGATAGGGAAAGTTATTGTACTTTTAATTAATTACAAAGTCCTTAAAATCTATTAGAACCAATCAGAGCATAGTTGGGAGTGTGAATGCAAGCTGGCAAGTGGGAATGCAAGCTGGCAAGTGGTCCGAACTTGGCTTTTGGACTGTATTCGTAATCAGGATCTGGGACTGCGCTTTTGAAGCACATCATGAGTATAGTAGAAGCGCATCTTCATTCAGGCTTGGCGCAAATGTTGTCAGGCTTAGCGCGTAGGAGAACCTCTGATCTACCGCTGGCGGAACAGGGACCCCGGGCTTAGGCGCACATCTTGGCTCGAATGGGAGTTCTTGGGACATGTCCTCGACCTGCCTTGGCGCGACCTTGGCACTTCTAGGACCTGACCTTGATGTCGTGAAACACAGGTTTGAGACCCGGAGGGCCTGATATGAGGTACTTGGCCAGCACCCCAAAATAGGCGCATTGGCGCACTCAGGACTCCGTTCAGGACCTAATATTGGAATGTGGACATCTCCTTCATCTGGACTCCGATTTGAGTCATTCTTTTTGCGTTCTTTCCAAATTTTACCTATCTTTCTAACTCTGCACAAGTCTCACAAGATAGATCATTTTCTACTATTTATGGCACGAATTCATTCAAAAGACATGTAAGAGAGGCATATAAAGACATCAAAATGATGCATAAATAACGCCTGATCAGTTAGGATTAGGGCTGCTTGAAGCCCTAGCCATGTTAAATTGTTGATTGGACTTCTGGCTCTTGATTATGATTGCTATGCATGCTGAATAAGTTGGATTACTTTGCTTAATGACCTTAATTTATGCCTATAAGATTAGCTACCTTGTTTGAATATAATTATAGATGGAATTGCTTGAGTGACCGTCATATCATCTTGTGATTTGGAGCATCAAAAGTATTCTTACTTGTAATCTTAACTCATAACGACCTAGGATTGCATGTCACTTTGCTAGGCTAATGTGGTGTCATTAAATTCTCTTTGAACTTCATGCATCATCTTACAAGGTAGGTGATAGACGTTCTAGGCATATGCCCTGTTTAGAACATGCTAAGTAAGAGGGAATAAGATGTGTCTAGTGAACCAATGCCAGGTCCTAGGCACGGGCACCTAATTCAGAAAATGCATAGTAATTAGGTCAAGGAAATCTGATTAGTAACTATAATTGGTTAGAATGGATAGTAAGCCTTAATTCGCCTTAGTTAACAATCAATCAACCGTTAATTCTTGCATTGTTATTTTCTGCATTTTATTTTACTTGTCTTTAAATTTCAGTTCTCATATCATAAATCCCCTCCCCCCCCCCCCCCCCCCCCCCCCCCCCCCCCCCCCCCCCCCCCTCCCTTGCGTGTGTGTGTGTGTGTGTGTGTTTTCACTAAGTTAACAAATCTGAACTAAAGTGGTCATAACGTTGATACAAGTCCTCTCGACTCTTGCTGTGCTACTATACTATTCTTATCGATTTGTGCACTTGCAAGGATTTTATAACTGTTATAATTGAATTTCATATTTCTTGCTCTTTAATTCCACCAACAGTTACTAAAGAGATGGTTGAAGAATAGGCACAACAGAGACACGTTAGAGCCTTCCTCTCCAAGCTCCATGCCCAAAAAGTGCAGAAAATAAAAACTGTATACTTTGAACTGAATTCCAATGTAAATTGAGGCTAGGGTGTCTAAATCTCCAAAATGGTGTGTAAATTCTTTTCAAATATTGAACAAACCCTCCTTTTATAGACAAAGCGAAAACCTTGTCCTACAAGGATTGCAATTAGAAACCCTAGCCTAGAGTGTTCTAGAATAGTTATTGTACTTCTAAGTAATTACAAAGTCCCTAAAATCTATTAGAACCAATCAGAACATGGTTGGGAGTGTGAATGCAAGCTAGCAAGTGGGAACACAAGCTGGCAAGTGGGCAGCCCGCGGTCTTCCCGCAGTCAGATGCTAGAACTTATAACTTGGCCCTTGGAATGTCTTCGTCATAGAGGTCTAGGACTGCGCTTTTGAAGTGCACAACGAGCATAATAGAAGCGCATCTTCTCTCAGGCCAAGCGCACAGGTTGTCAGGCTTAGCGCAGAGGAGGAACTTTGATCCACTGTTGGCGAAACAGGAACTAGGGTTTAGGCGCAGAGGCTGGGCTCAGATGGGAAGTTCTTGGGACATGTACTCGACTTGTCCTGGAATGACCTTGGCACTTCTAGGACATGAACTTGACCTAATGAGATACATGTTTGTGTTCTTCTCAGAATTTACCTATCTTTCCAAATATGCACAAGTCTCACGAGATTGATCATTTTCTACTATTGATGGCACGAAATCATTCAAAAGACATGTAAGAGAGGCATATAAAGACATCAAAATGATGCATAAATAATGATTGATCAAATACCCTCAAATCTGTTCTTTGCTAGTCCCTGAGAAAAACAACTTTAACAAAATGAAAAGACTCGATCTTAGTTAAGATAGAACTTTTAAAACCCCTAGGTTCACCTAGTAGGAGGAGTTTTGTCTCCTGAGGGTTATAGCAGCACGATGCCCAAAAACGTTTTACTTAGACAAATAAGATGCTAGAGATAGTTCTTTTAACAAGCTAATAAGAATCAAAGTAAGTAGACATGCTTTGCATAACTAAAAGGAGTGCCATAGCCGTGAGTGTCATGTGAAGGTGTACGTGTGTAAGTGCCAATATGTCGAGTGATCATGTTTGATAACAACTTCATCTAAGTGCCCTAGAAAGATTTTGCCTCGACTCTAATCCTCACTAGGCAACTCTCAATTCGCACAAGAATCATAGGCATTCACTCTTTTCAAGCATATGTGATGAGTTTATGTTATGAAATTCAAATTTAATCACATATGAGTAACAATGAAGAACAGCACTTTATGGAAATAAAGATCTCATGAAAGGATTTGAACTTTAAGAACATAGATACGTACCTTAATCCTCCGCATGATTGTCCATAAGATCAGTAGGTCTTCTTTTTTAGGATGTAACGGGGCTAAGCTTAGGGGTTTAGAAAGGAAGGATGGGATTCAAAGAACCTGAGTTGTGCCAAGGCATGAGAAGTCATGACTTGAACTTGGAATTTCTGAACTGAATCTTTTCTTAAGGCCCATGGCATTGTGCTTTCTTGATGGCTTATTTTGAGGCTCTTGGCTCACTTGGCTTAATTTACTTTGTTTTTCACTTTTTCTTCTTTCTTTTTCTTTTCATCGTTTTTTCTTTCTTTCGTTTGATTTCTTTATTTTTTTTCTTTTCTTTGAATTGAGTTGAACCATGATCATGCAATGATTCCCTCAAACTTTCTTGCAACTTGTTATATGTAAGCTTTTCTTTAAACTTTTAAACTTTGAATGGACACCAATGTCCTTGGAATTGGGCAGCATCTTCTTCCACCTCTCATTCTCACCATGAATCTCATTCAGGGCAACCTTAGCACAAACTGAGGTTATAGGGCATGGCTGTGATGAATGGCTAAGTTAGGTTATACTTTGGGTGATGAAAGAAAAGGCTAAGTGTTTGACTTCAAAGTTGGCTTAGGGAGCATGCAATACGGTAGGATAAAGCCTTTAGAGGTTAAAGCATACATAGCCTACATCTCTTATTATGGCAAACCACACATTAAATCAAGAGTATCTAAATGGTGTTAGTTCTTTAAAATTCAATGCAAATATGATGTAATGAGATCAAAAATTAAGAAGAAAAGCGATGAGTGTTTAAGAGTAGAAACAAGTATATCCCTCAGAAAGAATGGTAGTTAGACTCAAAGATCTCACAGGGTAGTCTCCACTAATTTTCTAAGGTTCACTCAAATTCAGTTATTTCGTTCACTTAAAACATGACATTGTGAAGTGCGGAACTTGACCATGGCATGACTCTTAGTAAGGCTAAGATAGTTAACTTAGCATATACACCCCTATTAACAAGTTATCATACTATTCAAAAGCAAAAAAAATTATGTAACTAACTAAACACAAAAAAAAATATAAACTAAGGCTGAAAATTCAAAAGTCCTGGCCGTGTATCACCCCCAAACCTACTTGTTTCTATATGTAAAAATGTTAAATCCACACCCCCAAACCTAAGTTGAACATTGTCCTCAATGTGATAAGCAGTAAGCATGACAACAGTAGAAAGGTTTGAGAGATATAACGGGCAGAAACGGCAGAGGAAGAGAGAAATACAAACCAGGGCTAGGCTGCCTCCTAGGAGCGTTTTATTTAACGTCTAGGCAAGACGGGGCTGGCATTCTAGGCATTTGATGGTGTGCCCAGGATTTCAGTATCAACATGGAACCGATTATGAGCCTCTTGCTGTAGAATCTGCACTGCATCATGAAGAAAAAAGTTAGAAACACATAAAGGAATCCACCGACGAGAACGTAACTTATCGGGAAAGAGATTGAGGAGTGATTTGAATGAGAACAGTTGCTGTCCATTCTGGACTGTCTTCCTTGGACAATGCTCATGGGGGAACAGCTTTGGTTGTGCCTTGAACGTTCTAGACTTCATCCTTGGTCCCTTCCGTTGATTTTTCCGTCGAAACTTGAAGAGGGGGACCAAGTTGAGGGCCTTTAGCATATTCTTGGTGTTTTTATGGTGGAACCTGCACGAGAAAAGTTCAACAGTATTAGGAGGTAAATCAGAATTCAAATCCAAGTTTGCCTTATTAAAATGAAAGTTAAGTGTTTTAGAAGTGAGTTGAGAAGGCGCATTGAATTTCAAAATTGGGTCCCTGTCCGTGGGCATGGGCTGAGACACGGCTGGCAGAAAATTCAGAGGCACGGGGTGGTCCTTGGGTTCTGACGTGGATGAGTCTTGAAGCGTGACCGCAGCGCTATGCGTCTCAAATGCATGCTGGGAAGGTTCTGGTGCGGCGGCTAAGGACTTGCCCTGTAGTGAATCAGTTGGCGCATCTTGGTGCGTTTATAGCATGCCCTGGACATGTCCAGGATCTATGGCGCTGGGCTGGGGCTACGGCAAGGCATTTGGCGAGTCCTGGGACTCAGCAGGATCCTGGGTTTGCGGCAGGACATTGCTCAGCAAATAGGGTAGGGGCATGGGTTTGACCTGGATGTCCTTGTCACCATCATCCGTCCTATTATCTTCCTCCTAGTTTTTTTTCATTTCGCTTCCCAAACTGTGAGTGCAAGGCAAAGAGCTATAGTTAGACATGAAATCAGAATCACAAACATTATAAAAGGAAGACTATACTAGAGGGTATGAATTGGGAGTGTCCTGATCAGTCATTATTTATACATCATTTTGATGTCTTTATATGCATCTCTTACATGTCTTTTGAATGATTTCGTGCCATCAATAGTAGAAAATGATCAATCTTGTGAGACTTGTGTAGATTTGGAAAGATAGGTAAATTCTGAGAAGAACGCAAAAAGAATGACTCAAATCGGAGTTCATATGAAGGAGATGTCCTCATTTCAATATCAGGTCCTGAACTGGGTCCTGAGTGCGCCAGTGCGCCTATTTTGAGTCCTTGACGAAGTACCTCATATCATGTCATCCGGGTCCCAAACCTGTGCCTCATGACATCAAGTTCATGTCCTAGAAGTGCCAAGGTCGTGCCAGGACATGTCGAGTACATGTCCCAAGAACTTCCCATCTGAGCCCAGCCTCTACGCCTAAACCCGGATTCCTGTTCCGCCAGCGGTGGATCAAACTTCCTCCTCTGCGCTAAGCTTGACAACCTGTGCGTCTAGCCTGAGCAGAGATGCGCTTCTACTATGCTCATGGTGTGCCTCAAAAGTGTAGTCCCAGACCCCTATGACGAAGACATTCCAAAGACCACGGGAAGACCGCGGGCTGCCCGCGGCAAGCTTGTGTTCCCACTGGCCAGCTTGCATTCACACTCCCAACCGTGCTCTGATTGGTTCTAATAGATTTTAAGGACTTTGTAATTAATTAGAAGTACAATAACTATTCCAGAACATTCTAGGATAGGGTTTTTAATACCAATCCTTATAGAACAAGGTTTTCCCTTTGTCTATAAAAGGGAGCCTTTGTTCAATCTGTAGGGGGGATAATAAGGGACCATATTTTTAGAGATAATATTTTACACACAGATTATTAGGCGTGGAGCTTGGAGAAGAAGGCTCTGTCGTGGCTCTGATGTGCCTGTTCTTCAACAATCTCTTTTGTACCCTTATTTTTATCATTGCAATTTAATTACGAATTCAATTATATCTGTTTTAATCCCAGTTATGCGTGAGTAGTTCTTGTCAGAATTTGGGTTGTTTGAAGCCCTAGCCATGTTAGCTCATTAAGTAGATTTTTATTCTTGTTCTTAATTTCTATGCATGCTGAATAACTCTGATTACTGCTTTAACTACCATTCTTTTATGTTTATAAGATTAGCTACCTTGTTTGCATAAATTATTGATGGAATTTCTTGAGTGACCGCCATATCATCCTGTGATTCATTAGCTTCAAGAGGTTGAGGTTAAGAAACAATCTTGTAATCGGAATTCGTGACAACCTAGGAATGTATCCCACTCTTCTAGGCTAGTGTGGTGTCATTAAATTCTCTTAGTACTTCATGCGTCATCTTAACTGGTAGGTGATAGACGTTCTAGGCATATGCCCTGTCTAAAACATGCTAAGTAAGAGAGAATGATATATGTTTAGTGTACCAACGCCAGGACCTAGGAATGGGCACCTAATTCAGAATTGCATAGTAATTATGTCAAGATAATCTGGTTAAGAGCTATAATTGGTTAGAGTGGATAATAAGCCTTAATTCGCCTTAATTTAACAAACAATCAACCTTTCATTCTTGCATTGTTATTTTCTGCACTTTGATTTACTTGTCTTTAATTTTCAGTTCTCAATCATAACACCCCCTCCCCCCCTCTTGGTGCGTGTGTGTGTGTGTGTGTTTTTTTATTGAAGTTAACAAATCTGAACTTAATTGGGTTAATAGTTGAACAAGTCCTCGAGGGATCGACCTTTGCTTGTCATTATACTATCTCCATCGATTTTGTGCACTTGCAAAGTTATACTTAGTAGAAATAAAGTTCATAAATATTGTGTTCTATATTTCTTCTATCACGTCCCACTGCTCAATCTGAGCAGAATCGGGAGACACTGTCATGGCATGGCTTTGGGTGGAATTCATGGCATCCATGGCAAGCACTTGTCGAAGTGTTAGCTTGATGGTGTCCTCATTATGCTCTTCATCTATGTGATGGTTCTAATTACAAGCCTCCATGCTTTGTATCCTGGTCCACAGCGAAGGTTGGGTGGACTTCGCGGCCTCCATGGCAAGCACTTGTCAAAGTGTTGGCTCAATGATAGCTTCATCATGATCATCATTCACAGCCTCACTTGGTGGGGAATGTGCCCTTTCTTCGGTTTGGCGTACATTGAACTCAAAATCCCTCTTGCTCTTTTCCAATATCTCCTCCATGCGCTGGTTTAGCTCTTGGATTTCTTCACAAGCAGCTGCCATGCATTGATTAAGAGCCTCCATGTATTGCACCAAGGCCCTCAGCGAAGGTTGGAGGTCAAGAGTTGGTTCGTAGTGAGGAAATATTTGATGGGAGTTCCATGTGAAATTAGGCTTCTAGCACCACCCCGGGTTGTATGATTCTGGGTTTTCGTGATTGCTCCACCCCGGGTTGTATGGTTCTGGGTTTTCGTGATTGCTCCACCCCTGATTGAATGAAGTTGGGTATGGATTGTTCCAAGCTCCCGTCTCCATGTATGGATAATTCCATGGTCCCATATCCATGTACGAGTTGTTCATATGTACATGAGAAAGACGACAAGCTAACTTAGTAAACAACCTAAATGAAGTCGAAATAGGTAATATACAAAATTGAGTTAACTAAATCTGAATTAATGGGCACCGGTGAGGGACAAGTCCTCGGCAACGTCGCCAAAAACTTGATAGAAGAAATACTTAACACAATAATTATGAACTTTATTTCTACTAAGTATAACTTTGCAAGTGCACAAAATCGATGGAGATAGTATAATGACAAGCAAAGGTCGATCCCTCGAGGACTTGTATCAAAGATTAACCCAATTAAGTTCAGATTCAATTAACTTAGAAAAAAACACACACACCAAGGGGGAGGGGGGGGGGGGGGGGGGGGGGGGGGTGGGTGGGTGGGTGGGGGGTGTGGGGGGTGCTGGGGGGTTTATGATTTGAGAATTGAAAATTAAAGACAAGTAAATCAAAGTGCAGAAAATAAAAATACAAGAATGAAAGGTTGATTGTTTGTTTAACTAAGGCGAATTAAGGCTTACTATCCACTCTAACCAATTATAACTTTTAACCAGATTATCTTGACCTAATTACTATGCAATTCTAATTTAGGTGCCCATGCCTAGGTCCTGGCTTCGGTACACTAAACATATATTATTCTCTCTTACTTAGCATGTTTTAGACAGGGCATATGCCTAGAACGTCTATCATCTATCAGTTAAGATGACGCATGAAGTACTAAGAGAATTTAATGACAGCACACTAGCCTAGAAAAGTGAGATGCATTCCTAGGTTGTCATGAATTCCGATTACAAGATTGTTTCTTAACCTCAACCTCTTGATGCTAATGAACCACATGATGATATGGCGGTCACACAATCAATTCCATCAATAATTTATGCAAACAAGATAGCAAGTCTCATAAACACAAAAGAATGGTAGTTTAAGCAGTAATCAGAGTTATTCAGCATGCATAGCAATCAAAATCAAGAGCCAAAATCTAATTAACGAACTAACATGGTTAGGGCTTCAAGCAGCCCTAATCCTAACAAGAACTACTCACACATGACTGAAATTGAAACAGAAATAATTGAATTCATAAATAAATTTCAATAATAAAAATAAGGTTACTAAAAAGATTGTTGAAGAATAGGCACAACAAAGACACGACAGAGCCTTCCTCTCCAAGCTCCACACCCAAAAAGTGCAGAAAATAAAAACTGTTTACTTTGAACTGAATTACAATGTAAATTGAGGCTAGGGTGTCTAGATCTCCAAAATGACGTCTAGATCTCCAAAAATGGTGTGTAAATGCTTTTCAAATATTGAACAAAGCCTCCCTTTTATAGACAAAGGGAAAACCTTGTCCTACAAGGATTGGAATTAGAAACCCTAGCCTAGAGTGTTCTAGAATAGTTATTGTATTTCTAAGTAATTACAAAGTCCCTAAAATCTATTAGAACCAATCAGAACATGGTTAGGAGTGTGAATGCAAGCTGGCAAGTGGGAACACAAGCTGGCAAGTGGCCAGCTCGCGGTCTCCCCACTATCAGACGCTGGAACTTAGAACTTAGCCCTTTGAATATCTTCGCCATAGGGGTCTGGGACTGCGCTTTTGAGGTGCACCACGAGCATATTAGAAGCGCATATTCGCTCAGGCCAGGCGCATAGGTTGTGAGGCTTAGCACATAGGAGGAACTTTGATCCATCGCTAGCAGAACATGAACTAGGGTTTAGGCGCAGAGGCTGGGCACGGATGGGAAGTTCTTGGGACATGTACTCGACATGTCCTGGCATGACCTTGGCACTTCTAGGACATGAACTTGATGTCATGAGACACAGGTTTGGGACCTGGATGGCATGATCTGAGGTACTTGGCCAAGGACTCAAAATAGGAGCACTGGTGCACTCAGGACCCAATTCAGACCCTGATATTCAAATGAGGACATCTCCTTCATCTGAACTCCGATTTGAGTCATTCTTTTTGTGTTCTTCTTAGAATTTACCTATCTTTCCAAATCTACACAAGTCTCACAAGATTGATCATTTTCTACTATTGATGGTACAAAATCATTCAAAATACATGTAAGAGAGGCATATAAAGACATCAAAATGATGCATAAGTAATGATTGATCAATTATCCCCATGTCTTTCCTTCTTGAATTGTCAAGCTCTCCTTTGTTTTCCATGTTATTCATTTAGGGGGAGAATCTTTGTTTCTAAATGGGGGGGTTTATTGGTTTTGTCTATTTCCTGGTCCAAAGGGGGTGAATACATTTAAGGGGAGCTTAACCTGGTTCATGTGTATCTTGTTGATCATTCCCTGCATATTCATTCCATGACTCCTTGGATGCCATCTTTGTTCCTTCATCATTGGTCCATTAGTCGCTGGGCTTTTATTGTACCTATCTTAGGTCAGTTTTTGGGTAAAGTTGAAGTCAAGACAGCAAAGCTAAAAAAGGGCAGCCGCTCAAATGTGTCTCTGGGCAGCGTGACTGAGAAAGAGTCCCTCACGGACACCCTTTCTTTTGAGTTGCGGCAAAGTGCAAAGAGTCCCTAACGGACTCCCTTTCTCTTGAGCTGCGGCAAAGTGTAAATGAGAGCAGCTTGTCCTTTACGAAGAAATCGCGGGTTGAGTGCGAAGAGTCATGCCTGGACTCTTGGAGGGCTACTGCGATTGGTTCAAGATGGATTGCAGTCCATCTTCTTCGGAGGCTGTGAAAAGATAATAAATTATTGAAATTGAAGCTTTGGCATTGATCGATTGAGGCTCGAGAGCAAAGTACGAAGAAACTTAATTGGTGAATGAAATTCGTTGAGTCTCCAAAGTTATTGACGGCCGTGTGAGAGATGTGCCACAAGGAGAAGACGAGCTAGTTGAATCGGTGCAGCTGAGAGTTACACATCAATTCAATTTGAGGACACGACCTTAACTAGTGGTTTAGTAAGTAGAGTCTTGGTGTGTCAAACTGTGTAATTGATTGTTCTTTTATTGGATTGATTCATGACTGGCCAAGTATCCGTGGAAATTTCCCAATGGAGGGTTTAACACGCTAAATCATCTGTGTGATTTACTTTATGTTCTTGATATTATCTGAGTTTTTAATCTGATTGTTGATTAGGTTGTTTAGTTTATATGGTTATTGCTAGATTGTTAAGATTCCTTGTTTGATAACTAGTTGAGTTTCCTTGTTGGTTTGATTAGGAGTTGGTTTTGTATTGTTTCACTCGGACTAGTTTGATAGCTACTATTGTGTTCTCTCTGAGTAGTGGTCTCATCCTTCCTTAAGCGTTTTCACTACAAGGCATAATAGAAGTTTTGTAAACTTGACGCAAAGATGATAAATGAGTGGCCACTAAAATCCAATCGTGCAAGAAAAGCTCTGATTGCTTAAGAGGTTGCCCTCTTTTAATGTCTGTAAATGTAGTCAGCTGTTATATATGTGACTGCTTGTTCACCACTGTTGTACTGATTTTCATTAACAAAATATCTTTCCTCTCCTATAAAATGAAATGCAAGGTCTTGCCAACAAAACCAGATATAACAGAGTAATTAATTGTCAAAATAAATTTGAAAACAAAGATAAATAAATAAAAGTAAGGCGAGATTCCTGTCTATATCCTAGAATTAGGACATAGTAAATCTTAGTTAAAATACCAAGCCTTGCAGCTAAACCCCAATTGCTTGCAAGCCAACACCTCTTCAGAACAATTTCTTCCTGAAATATGGATATACCAAATCATAAATTGAAAACCCAAATTAAATCCAAACCTACCGTCACAAATAGACATCAGTTTTCCCATTGATAGAGGAAGAAGATGAGAAACTAAGAAGAAAAATCGAGAGAAGTAACAAGATTGAAATTCTTACCATGGTCGCAGAGAGAACGCACCACCTACAAACTCTTTTCAATGAATTCCGAACGTAACCTGAGAAGAATAAGAGCTTATTAAATCTGAAAATTTTGGATTTGGATATCACTAAAGAGAGGTAGTCGTCAAGGAAGGGAGAGGGGGAGGGAGAGTCATTACCTATATCATCAAATAGAGCTGCTCGTGAGGGAAGGAAGAAGAAGAAGCTAAACGAAGCAAGTCTATTCCACTATGGCCAAGCTGTACGCAACAAATCGGTAGACGGGAGAGACGAGAGAGGCTGAGTGAAAGACGAAAGCGGGAGGCGGGATCTGTGAGACGACGACCTCGTGAGGGAAGCGCTGAATGCTGGGAGACGGGAGACGGGAGAGAAGGAAGAGTCTGAATGAAAGACGATAGAGGGAGGCGGATCTGTTTCAGAAAGGACCTAAGCGTGGCTACAAATTTCCTTTTTTGCACTTCTATTTTTGTTTTTCCCTCTTCCTCGCGTTTTACCTCATTTCTACAGCGTTTAGGTTTTTTTTTTATTTTAAATATAACATTTCATAGTACTTGTGCAAAAGTGATATAATGCTATGCTATGAATGAGACATTTTCTTGTAGTGCTTACCCTTACTTTTCTTCAGGGGACCGACAACTTGGAGTTGTTCATTGGCGTAGCTTTGTCGGGTGATATATTCCCCGACCCATTGTGAGTGAATCTTCTTCTTCCTTAACTCTTGTTTTTGATACTATATTATACTTTGTGAGTGTGATTATGTTTAAAATATTTATTACTACATTGCTTTGTGGTTGAGTTGATACCGGGAATTTGAGTTAGTTACGACATTTTAGTGACGATGTTGAGCAGCTAAGGCATTACTTTTCTTTTACTTTTTTACTAAGGTGTGATTTTCTAGGTTATTTGTTATGGTTTCGAGTTGAGTTTTGAATGAAGTCGTTAAGGGGATTATTTCGAGTTTTGATTTCCGATTATGATTTTTGAGATTGTATGCCGACTTGGTAGTCGCTGGTATCATTAGTACTTGTATGTTGGCCACAGACCAGTCATCCACGTGATCGTTCACCTGCGCTCGCTCTAATACTAGTAAATAGTGTCAATCTTGTCCTAGAGCTCCGAAGGGACATGTGGTGTTGGTGCTTAGCACCCAGTCCTTCACGTGGTCATGGTACATGAGCGAACCTTAGATACCCAGTCCTGTCATCTACGCATAACTCGTGCGACTATAGTACCTGTGGGATACATGTTTTTATTACTATTTGGTTACTTGAGGCACCATTGAGGGTACAATTTCTTTTACAGAGAATTATTTTGAGGACAGTGAATCTGAATTGTGAATTTATTATAATATTATTATTACGTACGCTGTTTTCTATGTGTGTGATTATATGTAGTATGTATTCGTGGTTTTACAAAACTGAGGAGATAGTAAATTTTATAAATTGTTTTACACTGAAATACTTATAAGGTCCACTCACCCTTCTGTTTTTGTGTCCATCAAGTCTTAGTAGTACTGCATGCATGTCGAGGAGAATTACATGGCTGCCGCTCTGAAACTCACACCAATTTTGCGGGTGTGACCTTTATGAAATCGAGACAACTCAGATAGTTGCTTAATCTATGATCATCAAATGTAGTGTACTATGCCCTGCATTTCCGCTGTCGCGGTGATTTTGTTAATTAGTTTTTACTACTTTTCATACGACTTCCTAAAACGCACTGTTTTACTTTTGACTTTCGTCGTCGGGACCCAGCGTCCAGGTGTCGTCTAGCATTCCTCGATTACAGTGTCCATGTGGTCGTTCCGAGTCAAGGTGTGTCACATGTGCTATCTTTTTCAAGATTATTTTCGTCAAATAAGTTTTTATCTGTTTGTCAACTTGAAACCCTTACAAAAAATGGTCGTATTTAATTAAAAATTGAAATTTTATTTTGGAAAAAGAAAATTGCAATTTTGTTTCCGAAAAAATTTCAAATTTATTTTAAATATAAATATTTGTGTATGTAATAATTATTAGAAGTGAAGATTGGTGTAGTAGTAAAGAATGTGATTATCTTTGGAGGCTTAGGTTTTAAGCCTTCGTGACATTTATAATATATTTAAGAGCAAATTACACTTTATTGGGTTTTGGTTCAAACCATAAAGCAACCACGGCATTTTGGGTTTCTGTAATTGTCCAATCGCGACACTCTGGATCTCATTTGGCTACATTAAGGATCTCGTTAAACTAAGGAAGGTTCCATCTATCAAACCCAAATTATGTCACCATTGGCCTTTCCAATTTCTGCCATTAATTGTTAGCCGGCGATAGTCCCCCATATAGCTACTCCTTCCACAGAGAGAAGTAGGGCAGGATGAAGATGGGTGGGATGTAGTTGTTGGTTGGTGTTGGTTTGTGCTGGCTGGGATGTCACCAAAAGATGGGTGATGGTGGTGGTGATTCATCGAGGAAAGAGGGGAGATCGATATATATTAGAGTAGGTTTTTCATTTAATTTGTTTTTGTTTTTTAATTTTAACAATTGAATTACAAATAATGATATTTAAGAATTTTATTATCATCCTTAATCCATGTGGCATTATTTATCTTCTACATGAGCCAAAATGCTGTGGGTCATTTGACACATTAGAGAAATAACGGAAAATATAACAGAGGACTCTGAGTGTAACATTTTAAAGAGTTTATAGTGATAATTGCAAATTTTGAAAGTACAAGTATAACTCTATAGTTTGGTGTAAACCACAGGCAGGGGCGTAGCCAAGATTTAACTTGAGAGGGGGCCTTCCACATACTCAAATACATACCGTATTCAAATGGTTCAAATCACCATAATAATATCAAACTAAATAAACCTCCAAAAAATTATATTCTATTACTGATTCATTTCATTACATAGTTATTTTTGGCGAGTTTCCCTTTTTTGAAATTGTTGTAATTTAATATTTGTTTCTCTTTTGAGATATCCTTTCATAATTGAAATATATATATTATATATATATATATATTGACTAATTTAAATTTAAATAATTGTAATTAATATAGATTTGTAAGGAAAAAGTTGTCATAGAATAAGATACATTTAAACAAAATTTATTAAAATATATTAACATTATATAATATAAAATAATATATAGAGGTGATGAGGGGCCCAGGATCCCCATGGAACGAGAAAGTCTTGTGTCTGCCCGCCTCATCAAAACAATGGTTTGGCCATCCAACCAGAAACTGCCAGCTAGAACCCAGTCAGCACCCAATCAGCAAAAAAAAAAAATTGAACACAAAAATCTAACATTGCGGAAAGAAAAAGAAAAGGAGAATTGATGAGATGATGAAGGGGGTCCCAGATGTTGAAAAAATCTAACTCTCTCATCTTATAAGAACAAAGCAGCAAGAAAGGAGAGTTAGACATCGACCAAGCCTTCTCCGCAACTCATCTCATGTGCATCAGTCCTCGTCCTCTTCCTCTTCTTCTTCTGAGAAACTCAGACTCCAACTCCAAGTCAGAGAAAACACTCTGCCTTTCTTCATCAATCACTACTACTTGTAAATTATTTTCTTTCTTTTAGTACCCTTAGGAGCTTATGTGTTGAGCAACTTGTAAAATATAGTAGTAAGTGTGTAAGATCTTGTATTTGTGTAAGTGGTATCAGAACTAAAACAAACTAGCTTGAAGTTGTAATTAGAGCTAGAACAACTAGCTTGTAGCTTTTGTATCAAAGGCTTGAAGAAGCAAGTCATCACTGTAAGTATTATGTTTCTATGAAGAGATTTTTATGCCTTATTATAGATCTCACTTTAAACTTTCTCGTCTAGATTGTATAGATGATATTAAGCTTTATAAAGAAAAAATCAAAAAATGGAAAAAACAATTAAGAGGTATTAATAACCTATTAAGAATCTGTAAGTATATTAATATTGATTCAGAAAATATAAAAGATATAAAATAAGAGTGTGAAGAAGCTATAGCAAGTGCTCAGTGTCATATTGAGCGTAGACAAGGTTATTTAGATCTTCTCTCTCGAGCTTAATTAAATAGCTTACTTTCTATTTTATTTTGTGTACTTTTATTTGTTGGGAAAGAAAACCCATATGCTATTAAGATTTCAAAGCCCATATGTGTAAGGACCCTTCCCGAATTTCGCCTCAAAATCCGCATAAAGCCCTTATCACGCCTGACATCTCTTTTTCCTAAAAATTTAATACCAGAAATACCCTTTATCCTTAAATATATTTAGTAAACCTTACAGGGTTCCTGACATAACCTCTGTACTTACTAACCACACCTACCTGTCAGACGCAGGATAGCTTACAGGTAAAAGACGAGACCTTGGAATAGTGGTGGTCCAAAAAGTAACACACTTTGACACCAAATGTCAGTAGGTCAGACACTGTTGAAACCTCTATTGGAATCATAAGACAACTAACTGGCCAACCACTTGTGAACCGTCCCTAACTCGTCACTCTGGGTCACCGCCCACACCAACCCACTGACCCGGATGACGAAGGAACCAGACTTAGTTGAATTGAGTCTCACTGACTTGCCTTGAGTCGAACTCGATATCCCTGCTCCTCCAGAGCACCCCGAGTGGTAACTCAATATCCCGGCTCGTCTTGAGCCCCCGAGTGATAACTCAATATCCCGGCTCATCTTGAGCCCCCGAGTGATAACTCAATAACCCGGCTCGTCCTGAGTCCCCGAGGGATAACTCAATATCCCTGCTCCTCCATACCTACCTTAGACCTCAATGATATGGCGGAGAAAGATCCCTCGAACGCCAACATTGGAGAACCCTTCAACGATCTGGCGGAGACATACCCTCTAACGCCAATCGAAGAACCCTCAACAATGTAGTGGAGAAAAACACCCTCCACGCCAATGATCAGAGAATCCCATGGTATAACCCAATACCCAGAAGTATGCATACCCATGCAATCCCGGAACCCTAGTCCGTTCACAGTACCTCCAAAATACCAAATAGTGGACGCTCTAGCCCCAAGGAACTCTTGACACATTAATGACCCAACTACCTTGACCTCCCGAGCTCAAAACTTGCTCCATGGTCAACCATAACCATTGGGATTGCCCAACCGGGGCTCTAAACGAACTCATATGGCCTTGAAACCATCAAAATCAGATCTGGAACGTCTCAAAACCCTAGCCACGCATCGCCGTGACCCCGAAATCACCTCCACGCCCGGTGGAAGGCCGGAACACGCGCCACGCACCGGCCACGCGCCGGTCACACGCTGCTACAGTAACCCATGCGCCCGGTTCACTAAACCGACCGATTCAACTCAACCCGACTGATTCACTCAATGGACCGGTTCAACTCAACCTGACCCGGTCTGACTCGACCCGACTGGTCACCGGTGACTCACCGGAGAAGATGATCGGATCGCCGTCATCGTCGCCGAAGTCCGGCAGGAGAAGATGACCGGGACGCCGCAGTGCCGCAGCGGCCGTCGCCGGAATCCCCCATTTCCGGCCGACCTTGAAGTTTTTCTAACTTCCTCAAAACTCAACCGTTTTCACAAATTTTATGTCTAAATCTATCTACTCGAACCCAGGAATCCAGATATGACCTCAAAACATTAAACCCGTACCTGTGTTGGCCAAAAAATCGATCGGAAGGTCCGATTCTTCTTTATTTCGATCTGACGGCTCCCGTGGTCCCCTCCTCCGATGGTTTGTACGGTTGTTCTCGTGGGAATGAGGAGATTCCGATTAGTTCCTCCAAAAAAGGAGACATAGCCTTGAATCAAAGTCAATGTTTTGGGTTTCTTGGTGTTTTTGGGTCACACGGTTTCGACGCGGGGGAGGGGGGTGGGGGGGTTGTGTGGTCTAGAGAGAAAAGATGAGAATGAGATGATGAATTAATGGGTTGGGGTTAAAATATCTACCCCCAGTCGAAATTACCAAATGCCCCTGAAGCTTCTAGACCTGTAACGATCTCACCGGGTCTCCGTTTTTCTCGTGTCGCCTGTCTACAAACTCGTGAGATAGAGACCTACACAACGATCCAAGAAAAATTCCCAAAAGCACTGCAGTCAAAAAGTGACTCCCGAACCCATCCAAAATCGAGGGTAAAATCGTCAAATTCTCAAATTAGTTTAATTTCTGTTCGGGTCGTTACAATATGTGTCCCGGTTAAACCTCATAGCCACTGTGTGCGTGGAGGAATTGTGGGAACAACTAGTTTTAGGCACCATAAATCTTAGTAGATGGTCTTAGGTACCGTTGAACCAGCAAATGAATGAAGCACCTAATAAAATAGAGTGTGTAGCTACTTCGTTAGGTAAGAGTGAGGATAATTATAATAATAAATTACATATAGATAAAAGGTCTGAAAATAGTTTAAGTGAAATTAGTGATAGTATTAATTCCATAATAGATTTGTTAGGAAGCTGGCTAAAAAGGCTAGAAAAAAGACAAGTTACTCATGAAAATTATATCGAGAAAAAATTCGAAAGTATGGAAATTAGTTTTGAACACTTAACTAAACAAGTAACCAAACTTGAAAAAATTAATGACTTAGATCTAACACAAGAATATAAGTTTTAGTTCAAAAAATTTAGAACATAGAATTGCAAAAATATGGAGGAATGAACCACCCTGGGGATAACAAAGTCCCTAGGTTGTTTTATGGATATGAAGATATTATGACCTTTAAAACAGAAAATGTTGAGTCTTCTTTTAATTATGAAGAGTATAAAAACATACTTGACATACTTGATTATTGGAAAACTCTTTATGAAGATCCTCAATTAACTGTTGAGGAAAGAAATAAAATTCTAGAAAATATTCGAGTAACATCTCTCGAATATGAGCCACTTTTATCTCATTTTAACCATGAGATAAATGTTGTGTCTGAAGAAGAAACTTCAGAAGAATCATCTGACTCTTCATCTCATCTAGAGACAGATGTAGAAGAAGAAAACCTAAATAAAAAAGGTAAAAGAAAAGCAGAACAACTGTTAAAATAATTTCAAAATATTGAAGAATTTGAAGAATACTGAGAAATCCTCAAGATGAAGAATTTATAAAAGTCAAGGATGAAGATCCATCCCCATCCAATCCATCTCCATCCTATACTAGGAGAGATGATATGAATAAACAAACAATAGCTCAAAATGGAACCTATCTGGATCTAAAAAATGTATCCCTCAAAGATCAAGAAAAAACAATTGATGATTGGGGCACAATCCCTGTCCATCATAGTTCTAAATTACAAAGATTGTTAAACTAAAGAAAAATTCCTAGATTATGTTTCATCTACTCTCCAAGGAGATGTATTGCAATGGTTAAAACAATGGGAAAAGTCTGACGAAGGTAAAAACCAAAAAGCTGGTTTATTATCAAGTTTCCAATCTAAGGAAGATATATGAAATTTTTTTGCATAGATAATTAAAGAACATTTATGTGGAACAACTGGAGAAACCATAATCTAGGAAGATGCAAATTTTATACTCTCTAAACTAGAGTTGTGTAACATTTGTCAATTTGAAGATTATATAAGAGTCTTCAAAAAATACTATTTTATGTTAGAACCTTCAACTAGCAAACACTGGTTAGATCAGTTCTTTCATAAACTTCCCTCACCATGGGATGAATTATCAATCAAAGGTTATCCTGAATGGTTAATAAAAGCCAATAAAACAGATACTTTGGGATTTAGAATAAACTATGTCCTAAGACTAATAAATGATCATGTCCTAAGACTAATAAATGTTCATTGCTTATCTTTAAAAGCAAAGAAGCAAGTTAAAAATCAAAATAAAAAATTTGGACAAAAATGTTGTGACAAAATTCTAAAAGAAAACTGGAAAAAAGAAAAGATTTAAATGGAAACCGAAAAAACAAAACAAGTTTTCAAAAAATAAAAGAAATGTAAGAAAGAAGAAATTTAACAAAAAATTCTACTTCCAAAAATTTTAAGAAAAAATGCAGATACTATATCTGTAATGAAGAAGGTCACATAACACCAGAATGCCCAAAAAAGGGAAAGAGTGCTAAAAAGATGATTAAAACTCTTGAAGAACAAGGGTTATAAATTATATTTGGAGAAGAAATCTCTTATATAGAAGATAGCATTGATGAAGTTACTAGTGAAGAAGAAAGTTCAGATGAAGATGAACAAATCTTCATGATGAACGAATTACAAACTTTTGCGATACAACAAAGTACGGAAGAAGAAAATCAAAATATAACACTTAGAGATGTAATAGGTGAAAGGGTAACCTATTTAGAAGAACAAATTGAAGCCTTAGAAAAAACTAAGCAATTAATTAAAAAATATGACATTTATAAACTATCAAGGTTTAGAATGTTTTCAGCAAGAGTCTTTGAACAATTTAGTGGTAACAGGACCGCTAAATGCACTGAAGAAAGAAAAACGGAAATACCTCTGTTCATCAAAGAAAAAATGAAGAAATGGAAAAAGAAGTATCTAGAGATAAAATATGTTCATATAGGATTAATCCAAATCTCTGTAACTGCTTTGTTCAGACAAGGATTGGACAAAGCAATACTTGCTGTAGTATTCTATAACAGACTGAATAACCCACTTCAAGCTATTATTGGAGGAATACAATCAAACTTGGTAAATGAAGTTATTTGGTTTAATGTCATGTAACGACCCGGACCAGAAATTAAATTATTTTTGAGAATTGGACAATTTTACCCTCAGTTTTGGATGGGTTCGGGAGTCACTTTTTGACTGGTAATACTTTTGGGAATTTTTCTTGGGTTGTTGCGTAGGTCTAGAACTCACGAGTTCGTAGACAGGCGGCACGCTGAAAACGGAGATCCGATGAGTTCGTTACGGGTCTAGAAGCTGCAGGGGCAGTTTGGTAATTTTGGAAATGTTGGAATTATATAACAGATATTTTTCTCTCTCCTCGGGAGATTGGTGGATGCAGTCTCGGTCCTATCCGATCCCTCCCCGTGCGAACACCGAAGGCCATATTCATCGGAGGGATTCCGGTCCGATTCAAACAAAACCAAGTTCGGGAGGATCTTCCCCGGGACCCCACGAGCATTTTGGGGTAGTTCTTGGAGCGGGAGCACCGCCGTAGGCGACGGACGGAGGAGGGAGGTGAACCGAACATTCTCGGCCGTTTTCCGGCCAAACCAGGTACGATCTCAGAACTTTGACCTCATATTTGGATTCCTGGTGAAAAGTAGATGAATTTACATGTGTAGATCGTGAAAAACGGTTAAGAAATGAAGAAATTAGAAAACCTTGAAGTTCGGCCGGAAATGGGGGATTCCGGCGAACCAGACGGCGGCGGAGGTGGCGGTCCGGTCATCTTCTCCGGCGACGGCGAGGCCGTCCGGTCGTCTTCTCCGGCGAGTCACCGGTAACCGGTCGAGTCGAGTGAACCGGTCGAGTCGAGTGAACCGGTCGAGTTGGACCGGGTCAGGTCGAGCCGGACCGGGTTGGACCGGTCCAGGCGCGCGAACACTGTAGCAGGCGCGTGACCGGCGCGTGGCAGCGCGTGGGCGCGTATTCTGACCTTCCGGTGGCGCGTGACGGCGCGTGGGACTGTTCCCGAAGTCACGGCGGCGCGTGACTGAGGTTTTGGGACGTTCCGGATCAGATTTTGTTGGTTTCGAGGCCATAGGAGTTCATTTAGAGCTCGGTTGGGCAATCCAAGCGGTAAGGATTGACCGTGGAGAGGGTTTTGAGTTTGGAAAGTCAAGGTAGTTGGGTCATTATGGTGTAGGTGTTCTGAGGCTAGAGCGTACATGAATTTTGGGTTGTATGGTGATGGTAAGCGGACTTTGATTATAAATTGTAATGTATGTATAAATATCTTCGATTTCATTACTGTTGTGTATGGTTGTATTTATAAATTGTGATGCATGTATTAATATCCTCGATTTAAATACTGTTGTGTATGGGTGCAATGATTGCTGGATAATTGTTATTCCAATATTTCAGTGGAAGTGCGTTGTGAGAAACGATATGGTTGTTGGATTCGATTTTGATAGTGTTTTGACGTGGTAATTATTTGGGTCTATGATTTTGAGTTGAAACCGTACTTGTGACTATAAAATAATCGATTTTGGATCCAATACCGATTTGAGGGGGCCAGGATCTGGGCTAGGATCCGCTGAGACGGTGAACCCGGTGAACCTCCAAAAATAAATAATACCGATTTGAGGGGGCCAGGATCTGGGCTAGGATCTGCTGAGGCGGTGAACCCGGTGAACCTCCAAAAATAAATAATACCGATTTGAGGGGGCCAGGATCTGGGCTAGGATCCGCTGAGACGGTGAACCCGGTGAACCTCCAAAAATAAATAATACCGATTTGAGGGGGCCATGATCTGGGCTAGGATCCGCTGAGACGGTGAACCCGGTGAACCTCCAAAAATAAATAATACCGATTTGAGGGGGCCAGGATCTGGGCTAGGATCCGCTGAGGCGGTGAACCCGGTGAACCTCCGAGATAAATATTGATTTGAGGGAGGCCAGGATCTGGGCTAGGATCCGCTGAGACGGTGAACCCGGTGAACCTACAAAAATAAATAATACCGATTTGAGGGGGCCAGGATCTGGGCTAGGATCCACTAAGACGGTGAACCCGATGAACCTCCAAAATAAACAATACCGATTTGAGGGGGCCATGATCCGGGCTAGGATCCGCTGAGACGGTGAACCCGGTGAACCTCCAATATAAAACGTGAATTTGCAGAGATTGTGGTAGAGTCCAAGTAGTACATATTCTAGCACACCCCAAGGGATACCCTGGTGGCTAGGAATATGATAGCCGAGAGATATGCCGACTGATGAGATATCATGGTACAGAGAGTTATGATACGATATGATAGCCGATGATATTTTCGGCTCTAATATGAACCAGACAACAATTGTTATGGGCCTAATCAACATATGAAAGTACGTCGTCATCCGGGTCAGTGGGTTGGTGTGGGCGGTGACCCAGATGGACGAATTATTATTGGTTCACTAGTTTGTTGTCCTGTGGTTTTCCAGTAGAGATGTCAGCAATGTCTGACTACTGACTTTTGGTATCAGAAAGTATTTATATTTGAACCACCACTATTCCGAGGTTTTGGTTTGACCGGTATTTTATCCTGCGTCTGACAGTAGGAGTGATCAGTAAGTACAGAGATTCTGTTGGGAACCATGTAAAGTTTAATAAAAATTATTTAAGAATAAAGGGTATTTTTATGGTAATTAAATGTTGAGGTAAAAGAGCTGTCAGACGGAATAAGGGTTCTTTCCGGCTTTCGAGGAAAAATTCGGGAAGGGTCCTTACAAGTGGTATCAGAGCTTTAGGTTAACTTCCTGCAGACCGCACACTTGTGTGCAAATTATTTGAGGAATTATGTTAACAAGATGCATCCGAGGAGTTTAACAAGATGCAGACCACACACTTGAACTGAATAGGAGGTTGGTTCTTTAACCTGTGTTAGGAAAATTTCGGGGACGAAATTTCTGTAAGTGGGGTAGATTGTAACGACCAGGACCAGAAATTAAATTATTTTTGAGAATTGGACAATTTTACCCTCAGTTTTGGATGGGTTTGGGAGTCACTTTTTGACTGGTAATACTTTTGGGAATTTTTCTTGGGTTGTTGCGTAGGTCTCAAACTCACGAGTTCGTAGACAGGCGGCACGCTGAAAACGGAGATCCGATGAGTTCGTTACGGGTCTAGAAGCTGCAGGGGCAGTTTGGTAATTTTGGAAATGTTGGAATTATATAACAGATATTTTTCTCTCTCCTCGGGAGATTGGTTGATGCAGTCTCGGTCCTATCCGATCCCTCCCCGTGCGAACACCGAAGGCCATATTCATCGGAGGGATTTCGGTCCGATTCGAACAAAACCAAGGTCGGGAGGATCTTCCCCGGGACCCCACGAGCATTTTGGGGTAGTTCTTGGAGCGGGAACACCGCCGTAGGCGACGGACGGAGGAGGGAGGTGAACCGAACATTCTCGGCCGTTTTCCGGCCAAACCAGGTACGATCTCGGAACTTTGACCTCATATTTGGATTCCTAGTGAAAAGTAGATGAATTTACATGTGTATATCGTGAAAAACGGATAAGAAATGAAGAAATTAGAAAACCTTGAAGTTCGGCCGGAAATGGGGGATTCCGGCGAACCAGACGGCGGCGGAGGTGGCGGTCCGGTCATCTTCTCCGGCTAGCCTCCGGCGACGGCGAGGCCGTCCGGTCGTCTTCTCCTGTGAGTCACCGGTAACCGGTCGAGTCGAGTGAACCGGTCGAGTCAAGTGAACCGGTCGAGTCGAGTGAACCGGTCGAGTCGAGTGAATCGGTCGAGTCGAGTGAACCGATCGAGTTGGACCGGGTCAGGTCGAGCCGGACCGGGTTGGACCGGTCCAGGCGCGCGAACACTGTAGCAGGCGCGTGACCGGCGCGTGGCAGCGCGTGGGTGCGTATTATGACCTTCCGGTGGCGCGTGACGGCGCGTGGGACTGTTCCCGAAGTCACGGCGGCGCGTGACTGAGGTTTTGGGACGTTCCGGATCAGATTTTGTTGGTTTCGAGGCCATAGTAGTTCATTTAGAGCTCGGTTGGGCAATCCAAGCGGTAAGGATTGACCGTGGAGAGGGTTTTGAGTTTGGAAAGTCAAGGTAGTTGGGTCATTATGGTGTAGGTGTTCTGAGGCTAGAGCGTACATGAATTTTGGGTTGTATGGTGATGGTAAGCGGACTTTGATTATAAATTGTAATGTATGTATAAATATCTTCGATTTCATTACTGTTGTGTATGGTTGTATTTATAAATTGTGATGCATGTATTAATATCCTCGATTTAAATACTGTTGTGTATGGGTGCAATGATTGCTGGATAATTGTTATTCCAATATTTCAGTGGAAGTGCGTTGTGAGAAACGATATGGTTGTTGGATTCGATTTTGATAGTGTTTTGACGTGGTAATTATTTGGGTCTATGATTTTGAGTTGAAACCGTACTTGTGACTATAAAATAATCGATTTTGGATCCAATACCGATTTGAGGGGGCCAGGATCTGGGCTAGGATCCGCTGAGACGGTGAACCCGGTGAACCTCCAAAAATAAATAATACCGATTTGAGGGGGCCAGGATCTGGGCTAGGATCCGCTGAGGCGGTGAACCCGGTGAACCTCCAAAAATAAATAATACCGATTTGAGGGGGCCAGGATCTGGGCTAGGATCCGCTGAGACGGTGAACCCGGTGAACCTCCAAAAATAAATAATACCGATTTGAGGGGGCCATGATCTGGGCTAGGATCCGCTGAGACGGTGAACCTCCAAAAATAAATAATACCGATTTGAGGGGGCCAGGATCTGGGCTAGGATCCGCTGAGGCGGTGAACCCGGTGAACCTCCGAGATAAATATTGATTTGAGGGAGGCCAGGATCTGGGCTAGGATCCGCTGAGACGGTGAACCCGGTGAACCTACAAAAATAAATAATACCGATTTGAGGGGGCCAGGATCTGGGCTAGGATCCGCTGAGACGGTGAACCCGGTGAACCTCCAAAATAAACAATACCGATTTGAGGGGGCCAGGATCCGGGCTAGGATCCGCTGAGACGGTGAACCCGGTGAACCTCCAATATAAAACGTGAATTTGCAGAGATTGTGGTAGAGTCCAAGTAGTACATATTCTAGCACACCCCAAGGGATACCCTGGTGGCTAGGAATATGATGGCCGAGAGATATGCCGACTGATGAGATATCATGGTACAGAGAGTTATGATACGATATGATAGCCGATGATATTTTCGGCTCTAATATGAACCAGACGACAATTGTTATGGGCCTAATCAACATATGAAAGTACGTCGTCATCCGGGTCAGTGGGTTGGTGTGGGCCGTGACCCAGATGGACGAATTATTATTGGTTCACTAGTTTGTTGTCCTGTGGTTTTCCAGTAGAGATGTCAGCAATGTCTGACTACTGACTTTTGGTATCAGAAAGTATTTCTATTTGAACCACCACTATTCCGAGGTTTTGGTTTTGACCGGTATTTTATCCTGCGTCTGACAGTAGGAGTGATCAGTAAGTACAGAGATTCTGTTGGGAACCATGTAAAGTTTAATAAAAATTATTTAAGAATAAAGGGTATTTTTATGGTAATTAAATGTTGAGGTAAAAGAGCTGTCAGACGGGATAAGGGTTCTTTCCGGCTTTCGAGGAAAAATTCGGGAAGGGTCCTTACATGTCAAACCAAATTATTTCGTTTCCATTACTGATGAAAATATTGAAAATTCAGTAAAAATAAAGATTCAACGTAAAAATCTAAGTATGAATCATCAATCGCAAGATCTGTCAATTCAATGGAGAACAATCCATGAATTAACAAAATTCCCTAAAATTTCCATGAAAGAAATAAATAAAAAATGTATAGAGGTTTTTGAACCAAAACCTTATGAAGCTGAAATCCAGCCTAGATTAATAAACTAGAGAGATTTAGAAATACCTAAACCATGGTTATTTACAAATCTTGTAGGAGAAACTAGTAAAAAACCTAGTGTCTTGGAAATGCAAGTTTCTATAAATAATATTTACTTTAGAGATAAAAGATCTCAAAGTAAAAAATAACATAGTTATGATTGGGAAAACTATTCTCAGCAGTTAGACGAACCACGTTCATCTGTTGATCCCAACCTAAGTAATATTAAAGGAAAGGCTATACCACTAAAAAATGTGCAAGTTCTTATTCTCCCAGGAACAAGTTATTCTAAAGATGAGATAAAAACAATTTATCTCTATCATCTTAAAGTTGGACAAGAAGAAATTATCTTCTCACCACATTACGGTAAAAACGATTTTCCTATGTATTCGGAACTTTTAACTTTGCATGCTATAAACTATATAGTATTTGCACATTGATTGACACAGGAGCAACAACATGCTCATGTCAACCAAATGCAATTCCTGCTGAAAAATAGATTCCAATGAAAAAAATCCAATTTAGGTTACAGAAATTCATGGAAACAGTTCAATAATTCAATATAAAGCTACAAATGTAGCAATATGGTTAAATGATAACAAATTCATTATACCAAAAATATTATGTTTCCCAAATATGCATGGAGATTTTATTCTTGGCAATAATTTTTCTCTACATATTTTCCTATGATTGTTAAACATAATTATGTTTCTTTAACTCAAAACAAAGAGTTTGTTGAAATTCCACTGCTTCAACAACATAAGTATAGGTTCAGTTCAGGGTTCGCGCCAGTCCAGCCTGGTGACCCAACACCTATAATACAACAAATTGAAGAAAATTTTCAGTTAGAAACAAATCACTAGATTTATAAAATCTTGAAGATAACTTTAGTGAAAACCCATTAAAGTTATGGTCTAGAAGCCCTAGATAATGTTCTCTTAAACTTAGAGATCCAAATGTTATAATTAGAGTCAAACCAATGATTTACACTAGAATGGACATTGATGAATTCGATGTTCAGATTAAAGAACTTCTAGAGAAAAAAACTCATAGAAAAACCACTTAGTCCTCATTCTAGTCCTGCATTCATGGTAAGAAACTATGCAGAAATTAAAAGAGGAAAAACAAGAATGGTCATTAATTATAAAAGGTTGAACGAACAACTAGAATTTGATGGCGATTTTATATCAAGAAAAGATGTCTTAGTTAACCAAACTAAGGGAGCTAAAATATTTAGCAAATTTGATTGTAAATTGGGGTTTTGGAAAATAAAGCTAACCGAAGAATCAAAAGCTTTAACTGCTTTTAGCACACCAAGCGGCCATTACCAATGGACCGTTATGCCTTTTAGTCTAAATATAGCACCACATGTATATCAAAGATGGATGGATAAAATCTTTAAAGATTATAAATATTTTTTTGTTGACTACATAGATGATATCCTCGTATTCTCTAAAATCAGAGAAGAACATAAGCGTCATCTACAAATCCTTTGTAAAACATTCCAAAACCACGGAATAATTCTATCCCTTAAAAAGATAGAGGTAGAAAAAGAAATGATAGATTTTCTAGGAATAACCCTAGATTATTCAGGAATAAAACTTTAGGAGCATATAATCTCCAAAATAAGAGACTTTCCCGAAGAACTAAAAGATAAAAAACAATTACAAAGTTTTCTAGGAGTCTTAAACTATGGACGAATTTTTATAAAAAAACTTGTCACAAAAAGAAGTTCCTCTTTAAGAAAAACTAAAAAAGGATCAAAAATTTAATTGGACAGAAAAAGATTAGGAAATAATAAGAAATATTAAAAGTAATCTAAAACAAATTCCAACAATTTATTTTCCCAAAACAGGATATAAACTAATTTTATAAACAAATGCCTCAGATTTATGTTGGGGTTGTGTTCTAAAAGTCATTCCAAAAGAACATTAGATGACAGGGATACACCATTAAAAGAAAATGGTATTAAACCATTAAAAACTACACCACCTAAAAAACTTCAAAAAGAAGAATTGATTTGTGGTTATAATTTTGGTAAATTTAAACCTAATGAGGGAAAATGCATTACTTTTGAAAAAGAACTTTGGGCTATCAAACTTGCCATTAAGAGATTTCATATTTATTTGGCACTAGAACTTTTTATCCTCAAAACTGATAATCAAGCAGTTCGAAATTTTCTAATTAATAAAATAGTCATAACATATGGTCGTAGATTAAAATGGTATCATGTTATTTCCCAATATACATTTGAAGTTGAACATCTGAAAGGTACTAACAATGTTCTTGCAGATTATCTTAGCAGGGAAGATCACTAAAACAAGTGATTTATTTATGCATGATATGGATAAGGGGTTTTCCCTTGGAGTACAGTTGTAAGGAAAAAATCTTCTCCACAACAAAAAGTATATGTTGTTTACCAGAGATTCCAACCAGGAATCTATAATAACTGGTATGCTTGTCACACTCAGGTAAACAAATACCATGGAGCATGTTATGAAAGTTTTGAAAGCTATGAGAAGGCACCAAAGGCCTTCAACAACCATTTAAATGCCAAACAAATGGTAGGAGAATCCAGTTCAGAAGTAAAAAACTTCTTTAATCCTGGATTGGATGAATATCTATATGAGGAAATTAATGGAATATGGAAAACCCATATCCAAAAGGAAAATAAAGGGTTCAAAAAACACATGACCCAACTATCATTCAAAATAGTTTAAAAAACAACTCATTTTGAAACTAGTTTGAATGAAAAAGAAAAAAAAATTTCTTTGATAAAACAAGAAAATATTTTGTTTAAAAATCTCTGTTTCCAAACCATTACACAAATGAATTGGGACGAAGAATTTAATTTTGAAAAGATAAATAATTTTCTTCAAATGACGGAAATTCTTCAAAATGATTATTTGGATCCCATCTTTTAGTAAATTAAAAGAATTTGTCTTTTTGAACAAGTACATAAAATATTGCCACCTGATGTTTTTAATAACATAAGCGAAAACATTTTGGACCATCAGGAAAGGATTATGGATTTATATTTTCGAAACCACGAAAATATAAATTTGGCAGATAATTTTCCAAGACTCTCTTTTGTTCTAACAAGTGAACATTGGGATACAAAAACCATTGATTGGGGAATTACTAACAGGGTAGTTTTTCCAAAGTTTTAACTTCGATCACCTTAAAAACTTTCATGCGTTTATCAAAGTGATGGTATATGGAGTAGTTAAAGATTTTAGATGGAATAAATATCTTACTTTCTCCATAACCAGCACAATGGGGTGGAGAGAAAGAGAAAAGTTTTTCCAACCCTATCAAATTTGGTTGTTAACACAAACAATCGATGGGGATGTTCCAACTAAAACCCTTGCTGAAACATAACAACTTGCATTATGCATAAATCCCATAACACAATGGATCGACAGCCAAATTCACATATATGAAGTTGCAAGATATTTTGTGGACTTCGTAAGCTTGGTCAAAGCAACAAATGGAAGAAGAATTTTCCTAATCAATTTACAAACAAGCTACAGTTTTTCTGAAACATAGAAAAATGAGGTCATGAAGTTAATAAAGAAACTTGGCAACTAAAGGAGCTCACTAGACTTCCTAATGGATCTAAAAATTGCCGCTGAGAAAAGAGAAGTAGAGAGACAAAATGACAACCTAATGACAATAAGTTCAGATAATGAAAATGAAATTGAATATGCTAATCTGAACAACTTGATGAAAATGTAGTTGGTCCGGAACTTATCAAAATAGATAAGATTTCCTACAATAATTAACATTAACAAAATATTGATGTTGAAAGATGATAAAAAGTCATCAAAAGAAGATAAGCTTTTGAAAAAAGAAAAAAAATGTTTAAAAGCAAGAAGAAAACTTTGTCCAAAACCGGACAAAACCAAAACCAGAAAAACAAAAAATTTGATGACTTGGACAAATGATTCGGCAATCTGGCTGAGTTGGTGACGTACTCAAGACTTTCCCTCTGGAACCCCTCTCCCTCCGCCCTCAGGAAGTAAAGTATAGTTTGCTTTCTATTTAAAAACAAAGAGTGTAGAAGGCTTTGGTGGTGAAGGTCCGCGATGGATTGTCGATAGTCTATAATCGGCTACTGTGGCAAGCTGGCAGCGACCTGCGATGGTGGTTGGTCGGCGGTGACAACTGGTGGTGGCTGGCTAGCGGTGGCAATTGGTGGTGGCTGGCTAGCGGTGTCAATTGGTGATGGCTGGTCAACGGTAATAGGTGGTGGCCGGCTAGTGGTACGCGGTGGATGCCGACGATGAAGGTGGTGATGGAAAAGGAAGGTGGTATGAAGTAATAGTTAAAGCCAGGGTGTTGTGTTAAAATAATAAAATGTTTTCTTGTGACAATTCCCTAATTAGGAAAATTTTAAAAAGAAAAATTGATTAAAACCAAAAAATTAATAACTTTTTCTGAAAAAAGTTAATAATTATTTTTTGATTAAAAGTGGAAGGATGATTTTATTGTCGCTCCCAATTTGTAAAGACCATCCCAATCAAAATTAATTATTAAAATATATATTTGGCCCGTATAAAATGACTGTTAAGACCAAATATGTGAAACTACCACCCCAATGTGAAACTACCGCCCAAATTTTTTTAATATTTTTGTTGAAGAAACCCAAAATTTTATTATACTAGCGTAATCTTATTCTAAGTACTCAGAGGTAATTATTATTCACATAAACATTAATGTACCAAATTCAAAATTTATAATATTTCATCCGTTGTATAATTAATGGTTTATGAAGCTTTATGCTATTGAAGGTTCCTTTTTTGTTTAGTAAGGTACAAGTTTTTCATTGATGGAATAAAAGTAACGTACAAAGGGTGCAAAAGAGTGATCTCATTAAAATCTTGTCGGAGATTTCAAGGAAAAAAAGTATCACACATCATATAGAATTAAGAATTAACCTCTAACAAAACATCAAGAATTACATCCGAAGGTTCTTCAAACTAACCAATAGATTGACCCAAGGGTAAAGCAAAACGAGCCCGTCGATGGGCAACTAGATTAGTTGGTCGGCGCACATGTGCCATGGTACCTCCAGTGATTTATCTGAGCAAATTCTTTGTGTCTTCCACAACTACTCCTATAGAAGAAGTAATTTTTTTCACCACTCTGAATAGCATAGACACAATCTGAAGGGAATCATTCTCAAAAGAAACATTAAAAAGGCCTTCATGTCTGTGAGGGCTCACTAGTAAGGACTGGACTAAATAAGAAATTTAATACATATTTTTTAAAAGGCTGGACTGGTTTAATTGGGAGTAATAGTCCTAGATAATATAAAACACGCTGCTTAAGTGGGCTTAAATAGTGAAGAAAAAATGGTGGGTTTAACTCGGACTTTCTCCCTCCATTGTTCGTTCAAGAACTCTCTCCCTACACCGCCTGAGTTCGGATTCTCTCCCAGTCACCACTCGAGTACGGACTCTCTCCCAGCCATCACTCATGCACAGACTTTCTCCATCCCACTCAAGGCTTAAAGAAGCATTGATGAGTATTATATGCATACATACGTTCATACGTATTTAAAAAAAAATACTTATGTTTTCCATACACGTCTCAATGATTTGTTAACATACGTATATTTATAAAATCTAAATGACTATACACGTACATGCATATAATTAACGTTTAATACACAACTTTGAATAATATTCATAAAATTCACGTATTATGCCTGTATTTTTACGTATATTTAATAAAATAATAAAGAAAATAAATGAATATTAATATATGAAATAAATAATATAAATAATTTATATAATGACCAAACTTTCCACCGTATTGATTAAAGAAATTTATCGGATAATATAGGTACGCACATTTCACGTATTATACCTATTCCATATTTTACTTGTTACATTCCGTCCCGTAAACTTGAAAACTTGAAATTGTTCGATTAAAAACCCATTTGAATAGGTGTTGGACTTTGATGGTTTAACCAATTTGGATTTATTCAGCCCAAACTACTCAGAAGCCCAAATCACTAAATTAGAACCCACTTTGGGAAGCCCAAGCCCACAACCTCATTAATTACTTACCTGGTTCCACCCTTCCTCACAACACACACCTCCCCCACGCTCACCTCCTCTCTGTCAACTTCTATACGCGAGAAACCTCGCAAAACAGAGCCTCAGGCCGAGACCCACCAACGCCACCACGCCACCACCCTCGAAACCAGCAAGCCACCCTCACCAGTTGACTCTCTCTCACTCTCTCTATCACTTTAACGCCCTCTCCCTCCCTCGATAGCTCCCTTTCCTCTCGAAGACGGTCGAAGACCACCAAAACAGGGCAAAGACGTTCGCCATTGCAACCCTCGATTCACGGCCACCCAATCTTCAATACCACCATCTTCCTGCTCGCCTCTACGAGACGAAGACGACCACTGTACCCTCGCCCTTTGTCGACTGCCGTGGGTGGAGCATCGAGGGGAAAGGCTTCAACGGATTTAAAAATATTGTCAATTCTTATTCCACTACCGTGCACATCAAACAATGTTAATATGTCACTTCTCATTGTCTTGGCCCTTCCCAGACATTCACTTTTAATGCATGTACTAAAATTGTTCAATCTGTTGTAATTATGGTTGCCAACAATTGCCAAGATTAATAGTTGATAGAGAGTGTATGTGTATAGCTTTTGATACACATCTCTGCGAAGTTAAAAGAAGATTCATACCATTGTATTGCTTTGTGAGAAATAGAGATAGTAATACAAAGTTCCATCACCTATCTTGTTTAAATTACAACACGTTATCAGCACGAAAGCTCATTTGGTATATTTTCTTTATTTCTAATGTTATCAGCATGAGCAAATTACTTGTATTCTCATAGTTTCCATGCTATTTATTTCTTATGTATTTGATTGGTTATTTGGTTTTCCTTTTGAATGGTGCGTTACTACCGCCCAAAATTAATGGTGTGGTTTTATCGCCTTTCTATAAACAATATATGCTATTATACCAAAAAAAATAAATAATAATATATGCTACTATTTAATCTCGTCAGTGATACTCAATACTGATTGACATTACTTGTGTATGAGTATTGCTAACAGATTAAATCAATGTATAGCAACACATGTTACTATTTAATCTTGTCGGTTATACTCAATACTGATTGGCACTGCATGTGTATGAGTATCGCTAACAAATAAAATCGATGTATAAATATGTGTTTTTACTTTTTTATTTTTATTTTATTTATAACCACGATGATATACACAATTTAGATGGTGCTTTATGCATCTATAAATATCATTGTGTGATGTGGTAAGATATCTCATTGCTATTTATAATATATGTACGTATAATTATTTAAGGACATGAAGTCCCAAAAGAATAAATAAATACGAACCTGAAGTTCCAAAAAATATCAAAATCAAGCCAAATCTTCGAGTATATTTGGATAATGATTTTGGTTTAAAGTTCAAAATGTTAAACCTTGTTAAAAACTTGAAGTTTTAACATTGTGTTAATCCCATAAGAATCTATATTATGGCTATTTCTTACAGAGCTGGAGATATTCTTTGCCTGATAGCGGAGATCGCTTATTTGTGTGAATATAGAAAATAGCAAGTTTGGCAAAGATTGAATTTGTGGCACTCGACATGTCTGGAAAGAACTACCATTCTTGGTCCCTCGATGCCAAAGTCAATCTTGAGGTAAATAATCTTGGAAGTACTATCAAGGAAGGAAATACTGCATCCAAGCAGGATTGCACGAGATCCTTGATCTTTATTTGCTGCCATATTCATGAAGGGCTTAAAGGCGAATACCTAACGGTGGAAGATCCACTGATGCTTTGGAAAGCTTTGGGAGAAAGATTTGATCATTTGAAAACAATGATCCTTCTGCAGGCTTGTTATGACTGGACGCATCTACGTCTTCAAGATTTCAAAACAGTCATCGAGTACAACTCTGCATCATTCAGGATAACCTCCTAAAAGTATGTGGGGAAAACATCACTGAAGCTGATATGTTAGAAAAAACATTCAGCACTTTTCATGCCACGGATGTGCTCCTACAACAGCAATATCGAGAGCGTGGGTTCAAAAAGTATTCAGAGTTGATATCTCGTCTTCTCATGGCTGAACAAAGCAATGATCTTCTGATGAAAAAATCATCAGACTAGTCCAACTGGGTCAGCTCCATTCCCAGAAGCGAATGCTGCTTCCAATGAAGTTAATGCCATATCTTCCTGTGGTAGTAACCATTGGCGTGGAAGAGGAAGTTGGCGAGGCCGTGGACGTGGAAATGCCAATGCCTATGGAGGTCATAGCTATGACCTGAGCTCAAGGCATAGTCCAGATTCAACTTGGAAAATTGCAAACCGAAACAAAGGGAAAGGTCATATGAGTGAAGCTCCTAGAAATTCTAAAGGAGCATGTCATAGATGTGGTTCTACTGGGCATTGGGCACGTACCTGTCGTACCCCAAAATATCTAGTAGAACTCTATCTGGCTTCACTGAAAGGAAAGAGTTTTGAAACAAATTTCACTGACCAAGCTGAGCCAATAGATGCCCCTGATCCTAAAATGGACATATCAGGTCAACCAAACACAAGTAATTTGGGTCCTTCAAATTTCTTTACAGAGAACGGGAATGAAGCCTATGGGTCCGATTAAATCAATTATATTAACTTCAATTTGTTCTTGTTTTATTTTTAATCTACTTTCATGTTTTAGTTTTAATTTTAATTCAATAAAAATGGCATTGTACTTTCTTCTAATATTGAATAATTTTCTTAGGTTTATTTACACTAACACCCCCTGAGGTTTGTTGCGTTTTCACAAAGTACCCCTCAGGTCCTGGGAATTACACAAACACCCCCTTAGGTTTGAAGTTACTTTCGCATAACCCCTTACTCACAAATTTACCCTGAAATACCCGCTGACATCATCATTAAAAATCTCCTAATAACAAAATTACCCTTGTTAATATAAAAAAAATACATAAACTTTAATAATTAAATAAAAATATGTATATATTTAAAATAAAAAATTGAACACCCATTTGTTCAGGAAGGTTTGGAAGTAGTTTATCAAAGTTTGTTTGACGTTGGTGCACAAGAAGATGCGGACGATGAAGACAAAACCTTTCCTTATACCTTGGCTCAATTCCACAATGTCCCCCTCTTGAGCTTACACGCAAACTTCATTGGGAAACGCACCACACCCTTTACCAAGTACTCAAACACACCTTTTTTGGCCTCCAATCATATGGGAAATCTGTAATTTCAGTCTTTATTGCTGCAATTCAGAGTAAAGCATCAATCTTTGAGACAATTAGATTGAAAAAAAAATGAGAATTAAAACAGATGAGTTGATTGAATCTAAGTCATGCGTTCAATCCAAACCTCCTAAATGTTAAACCAAGCAGCGAGTCCAACCCCTCCTTTGCATCGCTGCTTATGAGCTTGTTTGGTGGGTCTCAATCAGTGACCATGTCGTGACCTGCGTCGTCGAGATGATCTAGACGATGTCACTAATTCAAGACGACTTTATGTATGTACAATGACGACCTCCGCCTTAGATAACCAACAAACCACAAGGTGGTCTTTCCACGCCCTTAGCCTTCACCTACAACACGATGACATTCTCTTTTGTAAACTCTTTTGTAAATTTTTTACACAATTACCGTCAAGGGTAATTTTGTTATTAGGAGATTTTTAATGATGATGTCAGTGGATATTTCAAGGTAAATTTGTGAGTAAGGGGTTATGTGAAAGTAACTTCAAACTTGAGGGGGTGTTTGTGTAATTCCCAGGACCTGAGGGGTACTATGTGAAAACGCAACAAACCTCAAGGGGTGTTAGTGTAAATAACCCTTTTCTTAATCAACTTACTTATTTGTTTGAAGGCATGGATATAAATTATGGATGTTCTCAAGTCAAGAATAACGACAAAGATATTTTTCTAGCAGATAATGCAACTACTCACACGATCTTACAAGATCGAAAATATTTTTCAAAATTGACACTTACAAAAGCAAAGGTAACAACCATATCAGGTCCTGCATACCAAATTGAGGGCACGAGAAAAGCTCAAATAATGTTATCACATGGGACAATATTGTCCCTTCAAGAAGCTTTATACTCAGCTAATTCCAGAAAAAATCTATTGAGTTTTAAAGACATGCGTTTAAATGGATACCATATTGAAAAAAAGAATGAGGACAATGTGGAATATCTTTGTATTACCTCCAATGATATCCATAAGCATATATTGCAAAAGCTTCAACCTTTCTCATTAGGGTTATATTTCACAACCATAAGGACAATTGAAACATATAACATGATGAACCCAAAGTTCATTAAATCTAATGCTTATATGCTTTGGCATGACCGTTTGGGTCACCCTGGATCCACTATGATGCGTATAATCATTATCAATTCTAATGGGCATCCCTTATCAACTAAACATATTGTTTTGTCAAGTGATAGGCCTTGCAAGGCTTGTTCACAAGGAAAATTGATTACTAGACCATCTCAACTAAAAGTTGATATAGAATCCCCATCTTTTTTACAAAGAATCCAAGGGGTCATTTGTGGGCCGATTCATCTACATTGTGGACCATTCCGATATTTTATGGTTTTAGTTGATGCATCTACGCGATGGTCACATATTTGCCTATTATCCACTTGGAATGTTGCCTTTGCAAGGCTCCTTGCCCAGATAATTAAGTTACGAGCTCAATTCTCAGATTATCCTATTAAATCAATTAGACTAGATAGTGCTGGTGAATTTACATCTAAGACTTTTGATGACTATTGCATGTCATTAGGTATTAATATTGAACATCATGTTCCTCATGTTCATACTCAAAATAGTTTAGCGGAAGCTTGTATTAAAAGTCTTCAATTAATTGCTCGCACTTTAGTCCTGAAGACAAAGTTGCCAGTTTTTGCTTGGGGACATTCCATATTACATGCAAAATCATTAGTTCGATTGAGGCCTATTTCCAATCATGAGTACTCTTCAGTACAACTTGTGCTTGGACATCAGCCAAACATTTCGTATTTGAGAATTTTTGGTTGCGCTTTTTGTGTATCTATAGCACCACCACAACGTACTAAAATGGGTGCTCAACGTAGATTGGGAATTTATGTTGGTTTTGAATCGCCATCTAACATTCAATATTTGGAACCTTTAATGGGAGATATCTTTACCGCGCGGTTTGCAAATTGTCACTTTGAGGAGACAATTTTCCCGCCGTTAGGGGGAGAAAATAGCGTTCTTGAAGAACGGCAAGAATTATCGTGGGTTGTACCCACTCTGTCTCATCTCGAACCTCATACTAATCAATGTGAAAATGAAGTTGTAAGGATCGTTCATCTTCAAAGAATTGCTAATCAAATGCCAAATACATTGACTGATGCAACAAAAGTGACAAAATCACATATTCCAGCTGCAAATGCGCCTGCAATGATAGATATTCACGATGGGCAAAATAATGTGGCAAAAAATGATTCATCTGTTGCACGCCTGAAGCGTGGCAGACCACTAGGATCAAAAGATTCAGGTCCTTGAAAAAGGAAGTTAAAGCACATTTGAATCCAAATGAAATCACCCATGAGAAAGAAATTATTGGTGTCCCTACAACTGCTGGTTTTGTACTTCCAGAAAAGGAAAACGTCTCAGATGAGGCATATGCCCCTGAAGAGGCAAATGAGCATGGAATGGAAGAAATTTTGATAAATCATGCATGCACGGATGCAATATGGAATCGAAATGAATGATCATAGATGATATATTTTCTTTTGCAGTAGCTACTGAAATCATAAAAAGTGATGATGCTAAGCCTCGCTCTGTCGATGAATGTAAAGGGAGACATGACTAGCCTAAGTGGAAAGATGCAATTCATGCATAATTAAATTCTCTGGAAAAATGGAGCGTTTTTGGGCCTGTAGTCCAAACGCCACCCAATGTGAACCCTGTAGGTTACAAATGGGTATTTACTAGAAAACGTAATGAGAAAAACGAGATTGCAAGGTATATGGCGCGACTCGTTGCACAAGGCTTTTCTCAAAGACCTAGAATTGATTATAAGGAAACATACTCTCCTGTAATGGATGCAATTACATTCTGTTACTTAATAAGTTTGGTGGTTTCTTAAAAACTTGATATGCAGCTTATGGATGTCATCACTGCATATTTATATGGAGAATTAGATACTGATATTTATATGAAAGTCCCAGAAGGACCTAAGTTGCCTGAAGCAACTAGTAATAAACAACGAAATATGTTCTCGATCAAATTGAGACGATCACTATATGGGTTGAAACAATCCGGACGAATGTGGTATAATCGTCTTTGTGATTATTTGACAAAGGAAGGGTATATTAATGATTGCCCTTGTGTGTTTATTAAGAAATCAAATCATGGATTTGCTATAGTTGTAGTATATGTGGATGACATGAATTTAGTTGGAACTCCTGAAGAGCTTGAAAAGACCGCGAATTATTTAAAAAGTGAATTTGAAATGAAAGATCTTGGGAAAACAAAATATTGTCTAGGCTTGCAGATTGAGCATTGTGCGAGTGGAATTCTGGTTCATCAATAAGCTTATACTAAAAAGGTTTTAAGGCATTTTAACATGGATAAAGCTTATCCACTTAGCACTCCAATGGTTGTTCGGTCCCTTGACACTAAGAAAGATCTATTTCATCCAAAAGATGATGATGATATGGTCCTTGGCCCATGATACGTTCCTTATTTGATATATTTTTTTTATCCCTTTTCGTTAGAATTTTGCTATGATTTGAGTTAATTTAGTCCATTTTCACTTAGTTTTGTGTTTTAATAGGATTGAGGAATAAAAATGACAACATGAGCAATTTGGAAGATTCAAGTGCAATATGCATCCTAGGAATAGAAATTGCCTCTGCACAGCCATCCACTTCGCTGATTAAACTGTACCTGCTCGGGATGAATTAGCTATTGAGCCATATATCGTTGGAAAGATACGGAAGTCAGCTTTCCGAAGAATTTTACGGATTGTGATTTGGATTTTTCTAGAAGGCGTTATGTTTGTTTTAGTACGTGCTGCGCAGCAGAGAAAAACTCGCTCGAATTTGTGAAGTTGCTGATTTTAACTTGAGGGCAAAAATGTCAAAAGCCACAAAGAGATAATTGAAACCCACAACATCATCTTCTTCACGGTCTGCTGCGTTTTTCTTCTTCACGGTCTGCTGCGTTCTTCTTCTTCACCAACGTCTAAGAGCGGAAGGAATACCCAAGCGTCCCCATCAATTACTACACCAAAATAAAACTGATGGGTTCAATCAATTGTACAATTTCAGAAGTTACTCTTTCTCTTTTATTAGTAATGGGGAGACCACAAGAGATGAACGGCAAGGAAGTGGAAGAGCCCAGAAATTGGAAAAATAGAATCTGCTCTTCTTTACTTAAGGGGCTGCGACATTCTTGAAGAGGAGTAAGAGATATTTCACATAGCCTTCAAGACTTGGGCATAGCTGGAGTTCCAAAATCTGTATCATTTTCTTCTCCTTCAATTTCTGATTTCTTTTGTGTTTTCTTCATAATTATGAATTAAGCTTTCTTTGCTAGAGCTAGGATGAAACTCTAATTTGATTATTCGAATTTTTTGAATGTTGAGTTATTGAGTTCCAATTTAATTTGATGAATTTTTATCCTCTGTTTTAATTGGGATCTGTTTGTATTATTTTATTGATTCACAACCTATAGAATTTGCGTTTAGATGATTCGTTGTGTGGTGGATGAATGACTATTGTTTTGTACTACAATTAGCTTCAAGAGATTATGTAACGACCCGGACCATAATTAAATTATTTTTGAGAATTGGACAATTTTACCCTCAGTTTTGGATGGGTTCGGGAGTCACTTTTTGACTGGTAATACTTTTGGGAATTTTTCTTGGGTTGTTGCGTAGGTCTCGAACTCACGAGTTCGTAGACAGGCGGCACGCTGAAAACGGAGATCCGATGAGTTCGTTACGGGTCTAGAAGTTGCAGGGGCAGTTTGGTAATTTTGGAAATGTTGGAATTATATAACAGATATTTTTCTCTCTCCTCGGGAGATTGGTGGATGCAGTCTCGGTCCTATCCGATCCCTCCCCGTGCGAACACCGAAGGCCATATTCATCGGAGGGATTCCGGTCCGATTCGAACAAAACCAAGTTCGGGAGGATCTTCCCCGGGACCCCACGAGCATTTTGGGGTAGTTCTTGGAGCGGGAGCACCGCCGTAGGCGACGGACGGAGGAGGGAGGTGAACCGAACATTCTCGGCCGTTTTCCGGCCAAACCAGGTACGATCTCGGAACTTTGACCTCATATTTGGATTCCTGGTGAAAAGTAGATGAATTTACATGTGTAGATCGTGAAAAACGGTTAAGAAATGAAGAAATTAGAAAACCTTGAAGTTCGGCCGGAAATGGGGGATTCCGGCGAACCAGACGGCGGCGGTGGTGGCGGTCCGGTCATCTTCTCCGGCCAGCCTCCGGCGACGGCGAGGCCGTCCGGTCGTCTTCTCCGGCGAGTCACCGGTAACCGGTCGAGTCGAGTGAACCGGTCGAGTCGAGTGAACCGGTCAAGTTGGACCGGGTCAGGTCGAGCTGGACCGGGTTGGACCGGTCCAGGCGCGTGAACACTGTAGCAGGCGCGTGACCGGCGAGTGGCAGCGCGTGGGCGCGTATTCTGACCTTCCGGTGGCGCGTGACGGCGTGTGGGACTGTTCCCGAAGTCACGGCGGCGCGTGACTGAGGTTTTGGGACGTTCCGGATCAGATTTTGTTGGTTTCGAGGCCATAGGAGTTCATTTAGAGCTCGGTTGGGCAATCCCAGCGGTAAGGATTGACCGTGGAGAGGGTTTTGAGTTTGGAAAGTCAAGGTAGTTGGGTCATTATGGTGTAGGTGTTCTGAGGCTAGAGCGTACATGAATTTTGGGTTGGATGGTGATGGTAAGCGGACTTTGATTATAAATTGTAATGTATGTATAAATATCTTCGATTTCATTACTGTTGTGTATGGTTGTATTTATAAATTGTGATGCATGTATTAATATCCTCGATTTAAATACTGTTGTGTATGGGTGCAATGATTGCTGGATAATTGTTATTCCAATATTTCAGTGGAAGTGCGTTGTGAGAAACGATATGGTTGTTGGATTCGATTTTGATAGTGTTTTGACGTGGTAATTATTTGGGTCTATGATTTTGAGTTGAAACCGTACTTGTGACTATAAAATAATCGATTTTGGATCTAATACCGATTTGAGGGGGCCAGGATCTGGGCTAGGATCCGCTGAGGCGGTGAACCCGGTGAACCTCCAAAAATAAAAGGTGAATTTGTAGAGATTGTGGTAGAGTCCAAGTAGTACATATTCTAGCACACCCCAAGGGATACCCTGGTGACTAGGAATATGATAGCCGAGAGATATGCCGACTGATGAGATATCATGGTACAGAGAGTTATGATACGATATGATAGCCGATGATATTTTCGGCTCTAATATGAACCAGACGACAATTGTTATGGACCTAATCAACATATGAAAATACGTCGTCATCCGGGTCAGTGGGTTGGTGTGGGCGGTGACCCAGATGGACGAATTATTATTATTGGTTCACTAGTTTGTTGTCCTGTGGTTTTCCAGTAGAGATGTCAGCAATGTCTGACTACTGACTTTTGGTATCAGAAAGTATTTCTATTTGAACCACCACTATTCCGAGGTTTTGGTTTTGACCGGTATTTTATCCTGCGTCTGACAGTAGGAGTGATCAGTAAGTACAGAGATTCTGTTGGGAACCATGTAAAGTTTAATAAAAATTATTTAAGAATAAAGGGTATTTTATGGTAATTAAATGTTGAGGTAAAAGAACTGTCAGACGGGATAAGGGTTCTTTCCGGGTTTCGAGGAAAAATTCGGAAAGGGTCCTTACAGATTAAGAATTACAATTGACACTTACTTGACCATAGATTGTGTGATTGTATGATTTCTTGCTTTCATAAAGATTAAGGCATACTTAGATTTAACTCTATACTAGACCAAGGATATGTTACATATAGGAATAGTTGACTCTTTACCGGACCAAGGATTGAACTCATACATGAGGAAGGCTAGGCCTAAAACTAGACCAAGGTTTTAGGGATAGAAATCTTCATAAGTTGAATTGGTTAAATTTATAACTTACATTCAAGAATTTGAATAAGACAATTAGTGGCTAATCCGATGCTCTAGTGTTAACTACAACCCAAGAAACTTTAAATTGTTTTGTTCTATCAAATTGAATTGTTGATATTATTTTTATTGTTTAAAATCTAGTTTGGTGCTTTATAAATAATTCCTTCACTTGCTTCAACCATTTATCTCAAACTAGTGTTTGTTAGCTTAGAAAAGAATCATAGGTTGAGTTGATAAATTGAATTTGAACATCACTCATTGTGGAACGAAACCTGTTTTTGTGAACTATACTACATATGAACTGTGCACTTGCGGGATAAACGAAAGATAGAATAGTCTAGATTTAGACTAATCAAATTCTTACATCAGTCTAGAAGTACCATATCTTAGTGCAATAGGTGTTTTACTGTTTCTAGCACAATGTACTAGACCAGACATAGCTTTCCCTGTGAACTTGTTAGTAACACTACAACAAAAAATGGATAATGTGAGGCATATTATTCCTCACATTTGAATATAATACGTCACAAAAGTACAAATGTGAGGAATATTGGGCATCACTAAGGGCGTCACATTAGACCCCTCACATAAGATCAAATGTGACGAATGTATCAATTCGTCACTTATACTTAAATGTGACGCATTATGTGTTCGTCACAGTAAGGAATATGTGAGGCTTATATTTATGTCATTTTTGCTCAAATGTGATGTTTGGTATTCCTCACATTTAGTAATATGTCAAGCTTACTTGTGTATCAAATGTGACGAATGTATCAATTCGTCACTTATACTTAAATGTGACGCATTATGTGTTTGTCACAGTAAGGAATATGTGAGGCTTATATTTATGTCACTTTTTCTCAAATGTGATGTTTGGTATTCCTCACATTTAGAAATATGTGAAGGTTACTTGTGTCTCACTTTTACTCAAATGTGATGTGTGACATTTCTCACATGTAACAATATGTGAAGCTTACTTATTTGTCACCTTTAGCCAAATGTGATGTTTGATAATTCTCACATTTTATAATATGTGATGGTTCAGGATTCGTCATAATAGTAAATATGCAGGAGCAATTATCTAATCACTTCAGATAATATAATATGTGATTCGTAATCTTGTATCACATAAGGTAATAGATATATAATCATTCATCACATTAAAAAGTATGCGATTCTCTTCAATGACAATCTGTTGCCATTATCATTACAAAAACTCCTCATTTGGGAAAATGAGTACCATCTATTTCATTTGTACTTAAGAAAATGAATGTAGCTAGAATGAAATTTTTCTTCACATTAAATTAGCAACATTCCTACATAAATTGAAACTATTAAACCAATAGGTCCTAATAACATGCTAAAAAGATAACTAGAAATCCTAAGTGTTAACAGTATTATATCCAAAAATATCCAACACCAAGATCAGTAGCAGCTTGGATTGAGAAGGAATAACCAGCCAAAAGAACCAAGTGGAACTAAGCTTTTAGGAATGCATTATCCTTCTTTCTGCTAGTTGGATACTGGATGCAAGGCACTTCACCATTTCCTGTAACTCGATAATTTTTGCATTAGAATCTGATCCGAAAGTAGTGGTAGCCGATGAAAAATTGGCCTCCAAGACCAAGTGCGGAAGGCACGAACACAAGCAACTTGAAATGATATCAGCATTGTACTAATTGTGAAACCTATCGTTTTCCTCATTGGGTAGAGTTATAGACAGACCATACCATACGAATTGCTTCAATTAACTGTAAACAAATTTTTCATTTTCTAAAAACCACTTAACTTATTTGAATAACAGCATTGGAAAACGGTCTTTCCTTCCAAGTCTTAGTGAGGCTATGCATGCAAAAGGCACAGAAGGAACTAAATGAGGAAACACATTAAGTACAACTTTTTACTTTTCGTTACAGTCTTGCAGAGTCAAGCCAACATTTTCTGTAAAAATTAAATCTAGAAAGATGCAAATGATTTTAGAAAATACAAAACTTGTGCTATGCTGATGATTTTTTGATATATTACTAATTGATAGTATGAATTGTACCCTATGTCTTAATAATTCAATCTAATTTCTTATGACACATTGAAACTTTATTTTCTACAAAATCCTCAACATCAGAAATCACATAAAAAGATGGAACAAGTGTAGTGTTTTTTAGTAACTTACATGTGTTTCTTGAGCAACCTCACTAATTCAATTATGGTTCTTATCCTTGTATAGCCTTTTCTAGTTATCTATAAACGGCTTCCCCTTCGAAAACAAAACAAACAAAAAAATTAACCATTAAAACATCAAACAGACAGTCAAGGTAATTAGACGAAAAAAGTACAACATGAAGTGAATGGGTACTGAGGAATTATTGTAAAAAATAAGCAAAGATATCAGCAATATTAACTTGAAAGGACTGAGCATGTTCCCACGACTAATGAGCAAATATAACTCCATAATAAAATCTAAACTTGATTTGGCAAAGAACAAAACTAATGATAATTGGATGAACAAACATCAAAGAAAGAGCCTCTATTTTCCACCAACATGGATCTAAATCATATTCTAAAGGTACAAGGTAGATTTTTCAAAATATTAGTTACAGAGCTCCACTTACAAATTGAATAGAAATTGAATAGAACGAGGTCCATACAAATTGAATAGAACTAGACAACCAGTACGACTAGAATCTCATTCAAGCTTATACCACATATTGACTTTCCCTCCAAAGATTCATATCCTTGATTATTCAACTATTAAATGACAGATACAAAAATAGAACTCAAACATGAAAATGAAAGATGATAATATCACCAGTAGCCACTTTACCAAATTCAGAGAATGCTTCATAAAGTGTTCCAGCCGTGGTTCTCTTGTTAAGCCCTGCAAGCACATTTTCAAGAAAAAAAGGATATCATCAAAGCACTCAAACAACCCAAAGGCAACCACAGAACCACCACCCACGCAGGGGGGCAAGAAAAACAAAAGAAATAACAAAGGGCCAATCCCAGCCCTAAGGAAACCTACACTAAACCCAGTCATGTACTAAGAGTGGGAACATCCCACTAACTTGCCACAAACATTCTTGGACAAAATTAATATGGAAACTAGGGGTAAATTGCCCCAAACTTTAAATGGCTTAAAGTTCTTCTGCTTCAATCACTGTAGCTCGTCAACAAGTAATGGGCTAAATTATGTTATCAAAAATTTGGCTTCTCAACAAGCTAATGAAGTCCATTTATTATTATATTCAGCAAAGCAGAAATGAAGTGAAATTGGGATCCATGTTCTTAAAGAAAATTGAGAACAAAAAAATCATAGAGATACATGACATAAAAGAAAAAAAGAATTACCCTGAAATACCCTAAAATCATGAACAAAAAATGATTCAAAGTGAAATAACTAACTCACCAATACAAACAAAAATACCAAAGCGAATCAAAGAAAAAAAACCCAGATTCAAATACCTACCTTGTTCTTAGTAACAATAGTATGATAGAGAGAATTGAAGAAATTAAATCAGCAAACCTAAAGATCTTAAATAAAAAAAGCCTAAAGAAATCTTAAATCACCAAACCCAAAGAAATTAAATAAAAAAACCTAAACGAAGAACTAGCATCGTCGAAAGGATCAAAACGTGAATTGAATCAAATGGATTTTTATTAGCGGTAGAGTCAAAGCCTAGCCCTTGGGTTGGAACGCACCTGCTTTTGAGAGCCTTTCAGCTCGGATAGGAGTTCAAATTCTTATGCTCTCCAACGGCAACAATCCAAGCAACCCACAGCACCTCGAAGGCAAAGTAAGCAATCAAAATCACGAACCAAAATTAAAAATACATACATGTACGCTATGTCGTCGAATTGGGAGTTTGAGAGTTGATATGGAATGGGAAATTGAAAGGTGGCGGAGGGTAGTGGTGGTAGTGAGCTTGGGGGGTTGCTGATTTTGGTTTTTTTTTTTTAATTAATAAAGTAAGGGTTGCTGAGAAAGGGAATCACTTATGCCAATTTAATTCCTTTTCCTCTAATTCTAAAAGGAGGGGGCGCCAAAATCTTCCCGTTAGTCTCATTTTTATTTTCCTTATATTCCCTCCTTTGGTATTTGTGACGACCTATACAAGAATATGTGACGACCTATACAAGAATATGACGAATTTAGTCATTCCCAAAATTACTCATCTATGATTTTATTTATAAGTGAGGACTCAAAAAATTCCTCACAAATTATAACCAAATGTGAAGAATTTATGGGCGTCACAAATTATTTGGTCACATTATCCATTTTTTGTTGTAGTGTAAGATATAGCTCTGCTCCAACAATTCGACATTGGAATGGCATAAAGCACATTCTGCGATATCTTCGTGGAAGAACAAACATGGGTCTATTTTACTCTAATAAATCTACGCACGGACAAAGTCTGATTGGATATGTCGATGCGGGATATCTCTCTGATCCGCATAAAGGTCGCTCACAAACTAGATATGTATTTACTTATGGAAATACAGCGATCTCATGGCGCTCCACAAAGCAAGCATTGGTTGCTACATCTTCCAATCACTCAGAAATACTTGCCCACCATGAAGCTAGTCGTGAATGTGTTTGGTTAAGATCGGTGGTCCATCATATCCGAAGCACATGTGATTTATCTTCAGTAACAAATACTACAACCATCGTGTATAAAGACAATGCTAAAGACAATGGCGCATGTATTGCTCAAATCAAGGGAGGATTCATTAAGGATGCCAGAACCAAACACATTTCACCAAAAATTTTCTATACACATGAGCTTCAAAATGCTAAAGAAATCGAAGTCAGATAGATTCGCTCTAATGATAATCTGGCAGACCTTTTCACCAAATCTCTACCAAAATGTACATTTCAAAAGTTAGTGTACGGTATTGGATTACGCCAAATTTACTAGCAATAAGATTGAGGCATGCAAGACCAATGATAGATACTCATCAGGGGGAGCACCTAAAGATATTTATTAGGGAAGCATCTTCAAAGTTCTCTTGTAGATGACAGATGCGCGTTGTACTTTTTTTCCTTTATTTTGGTTTTTTCCCACTGGATTTTTCTAAGAAAGATTTTAATGAGGCAACATGTTAGTAACTTGTTGGCATCCAAGGGGGAGTGTTATAATTATGCTTGCCAACAATTACCAATATTAATAGGTGATAGGATAGCTACTACACATTTTCTTCTAAGCATGCATGATGAACAATGCACTTGTTGGTTTCACACTCACAAGCATTGAATGCTTGATGAACTTACCTCCCTATATAAAGAGTGTATGTTGATACACATCTATGAGAAGTTAAAAGAAGATTCATACCATTGTATTGCTTTGAGAGAAGTAGTGAAAGTAATACAAAGTTCCATCTCATATTTTGTTTAAATTATAACACAATCTAATTCTTTCTCCCTTTTCATGCCATTTTGGCCAATTGTCATTTTCATAATTTCTTATTCAAATACTATTTCCTCTTTAAGACTCTTCTTACTTCCTATAATGTTATAGTTGGCAATCTAAAGTCTGGTGGGGCCCATTATTGGGTGCCGCAAGGATTGAAATTTGAATGAGAAAATTGCGAAAGGAATTTTACACATTTTAAAACCGAAAGTCATCCCAAAAAAAGTATATACACGCCATAAATAAAACATAAATATAAGAAAAAAATCGTCTTTCCATGCAACACTTAAATAAATAATAAAATTTAAAAATACGATTCTCTACCTTTAGTTAATGTGTATTTAGCCTTATTTCGCTAAATATCAATCATTCTTATAATCAAATAATTTAAAACAAAACACATTACACTACTAATTAACAACCTTTTAATATTGTTGATCTAATTAATTAAGAACAAGAAATAAAACAACAAAGAAAAATTAAAACTAAAACCTATCAGCAAACTACCCAAACTCGAGAACCACCCTCACCCTCAGCTCACCGTCCTCAACCCCAGTACCCATACATCAGAAATCCCTCCCCCTCACGATGCTCTCTCACTACGACAAATCATTAAATTATTAGGTGAAATTTGATGTCACCTGTTGATAGGAACTCATGTTCTTCAAGTTAATTTCTTTGTCCATTATTTATTGATTTCATAGAGATTTGAAGAAGAAATTTAAGGGTTTTGAAATTGAAAGTAGATTGAAAATGATTGAAATTTGGTTTTGACGAGATGATTGGCCAAGAGGTTGATGCTTATTGCTGGGTTTAGATGTAGGTGTTTTGGTTGATGATTGTGGGGCACGGACGATGATGACCGGCCGTCAAGGCGTCAATTGGTTGCCTTCATTTATGCTTCCAAGTTAATTAGATGTAAAATGGTGTTTCATTCAGAATATCAATTGAGCAAGACAAGGAAATAGAGGAAGGGAAGGTGGGATGGCTGAAGAAGAGGGACGGTTGGCTCGCGGTGCAGAGGGACGATTGGCTCGCGATGCAGAGGGAAATGGTGGTCACGGAAGAAGGACGGTTACTGATAGGTTTTAATTTTAATTCTTCTTTATTTTTTTGTTTTCTATTTCTTAATTTATTAGATTAACAGGATTAAAGAGGCTGTTAGCTAGGAGTATGAAGTGTATTTTTTTAAATAATTGAATTATAAGAATGGTCGAGATTTAATGAAATGCGGCTAAATGCACCAAACTTAAATACAAAGACTCATAGTAAAATAGAAAGCTGCAAAGCTTCCTGTAGTGGTATATAAATATAAACTTTCTGAACTTTTTGATTTTTTTAATCAAATAAACATTTTGAACTTTTTTTAATTTCTGTTTATGTTTAAGGTTTTATATTGTTAATCATCATCAGACCATATTGTATCATATTATATATCATATATTTATTATATCAAAGTCTGTTTATAATTTTTATTAGTCTTATATAACCATTATTGGGTTTTTAAGCATTTCCCAAAGTTTCATTAAAAATTTCCAATTTTTTGACTAAATTTTCACTATTTTTGTTGAACGTAAACGATATCGATATCAAAATATCCATCGATATTTCCGTAAATTTGACTATCGATATTTTCGTCGATATCTATATTTTCATCCTTGTGTGTACTCAATACTTGAAAATCAATTAACAATATTAACATTTGATATTATTTATTTTATATTATAATTGCAAAATCTTACATTCGATTCTATAAGTAGATTTTTTATAAAAAAAAATAATCAAAATGTAAGATTTATTATCTGTCATGAGGGAGTATGAACGAGTTTCAGGACAACTTATTAATTTCGAGAAGCCATCAGCTTGTTTTAGTCCCCACACTGATCCAATTATAATCCGTTTGATATCTAACTTGATGGGGATTCGTGTGGTAGACTGCCATGAAAAGTACTTAGGGCTTCCTACTGTAACTGCCAAAAATAAGCACAAAATGTTTGGAAAGATTCGGGATGTTCTTCGAAGCAGACTGAATACCTGGAATGCAAACCTCCTATCGGCCGCTAGGAAAGAAGTGCTAGTCAAGGCAGTGGCTCAGGCTCTTCCTGCCTATTCTATGAGTGTGCTCCAGCTTCCTCAAGCTTTTTTGTCAGGAGTTATCTGCTGAAATCACTCGTGGTAAAAATTGGGTTAACTGGCCGGAAGGGTATACACTGTGTTAACTGGCAAAAACTGTGCAGGCCAAAGAAGAGAGGGGGGCTAGGTTTTAAAAACTTTGAAGCCTTTAATCGAGCTATGGTGGCGAAACAAACCAGGCGTCTGATGGAACAACCACAGTCTTTAGTAGCTCGAATGTTGAAAGCCTGCTACTTTGAAGACAGAGATTTTATGTAGGCTGAGATGGGATCCGCTCCTTCCCTAGTGTGGCGCTCAATCCTTTGGGTCCGGGAAGTTCTTGAGCAGGGCATGTTGTGTCGCGTGGGAACAGGTGAATCGATTGATGTTTTACGGGATTGATGGATCCCAAAACCCAGAACCTTCATGCCCATCATGAATTTGGGTTTACCGGAAGACGCGCTTGTCTCCTCTCTGATCAATCGTCTGGGGGTATGGAATCTGGAGCTTCTCCAAAATGTTTTTGTGCAGAGGATGTGGCAGCAATTTGCAGTATTGTTTTACCCTCAATAATTAATTTTGCTGATGGCCGGTATTGGTTTTATACAAAGGATGGCAAGTATTCAGTGAAGTCAGGATATTATGCAGCTCTAACTTTGATTGAGAATGAATTGGGTGGTGGAAGCGAATGTTCTGCAGGGATGAAAACTGAAATGTATTGGAAGAAGTTATGGAATTTGAATGTTCCCAATAAGTTGAAGATTTTCTGCTGGTAGGCTAGTCTGGAGATTCTCCCTACTTCTCTGAACCTTTTTTGAAGCATGTTATTCCTTCGGGGTTATGTTGTCACTGTGGGAAGAAAGAGGAGGTTGTTGTTCATGTCATTTGGGTCTGCAAGCATAGCCAGCAAGTGTGGAGAGCCACAAATCTGCCTTTGGACAGATTTCCTTCTGTTGGCCTGTTCATGAGATTTTTGAATCTGCAGCTTCTCTTCTTTCTGTTAATGAACTAGAACATTTTGTTTTTATTTTTTGGCAGGTCTGGAATTGGAGGAACAAGTTTGTGCATCGTTTGGCTTCAAAGGATGCTTGTGAAGTTGCTGACTCTACGTTGACTGCACAGAAGGAATTTTCAGGCCTGAACCAGAAGTCTTCTGCTGCAAAGCTTGTGACGGTGGTCAGGTGGACCAAACCGGCGTTGTTGGGATTCCAATTGAATTGTGATGGGGCTGTGCAAGGGGCTGGAGGTGGATTCTCCGGGACCACAATGGAGATGTGGTGACGGGGTACTCTAGTCCAGGCTCTGCTGGAGGGTCAGTGCTCGCTGCTGAGCTTGAAGCCGTGAAGATGGGGCTGCTGTTTCTGCAGTTTTTGAAGTTGAACAACGTGGTGGTGGAGACGGACTCTCAGGAAGCGATCTCAGCCATCAAAAATACCAACCAGAATTGGAGTGCTTTGGGGCTTCTTGCCCGTGAGATTGCTGCGTTGATGGCAGCAATTGATCTACCGCTGCATCTGCTTGTTTATGTTCCCAGAACAGGGAACCGTGTCGCCCACAGTTCAGTCCAAAAAGGGCTCAGAACTCAGATGAAATCAGCAGGGGTGCCTCCTGCACCTCCATGGATCAAACCTCTCCTTTAGAGAGATTTGGAGGTTTAATTTAATTTTTCTTCAGTTAGTTTTGGGGGAGGAGGGTACTCTTTTTCTCTCACTCGATTTCTCCTCGAATAGCTGGGTTTTAAAGTGAGGGTTTTAACGAGGCCCAGACACATTCTTGTGCACCTGAAACTTTGTAATCCCTCATTATCATTGAAATTTTCATTTAGAATATAAAAAAATTAATAAATGTTAATTTTTATAAAAACTTTCAAATCAGGTAAAAGAATCTACTCAAGCAGATTTAAATACTCTCAAAATAAAAAATTTGAAACATCTAATTACATGCCCTAAAAGATAAAATAGAATGCCTAATGTTATAACCCATTTCGAAATTTGTGCCCCATTAAAAAAAACCGATTTACCCTAGTAGACATCACATTCACGATGATTACGTAAATTCTTTTTGATACTTTCTTCGTGAGAGTTAAAAATTCATCACGAATTATTTTGAACAGGATATCCGAAATGGACTAAAATTCAAAATTGTTTCGACGACAACACTTGTCAAACGTGACACGAAAAGTAAGTTTAGTGTTTAAACCTATGTTGATTAAAAACTAGTGGGGCTGCAACCAATGTCTTACACCTGTGGTGCAAGCAAAGGGTTTCCTTTATTTAAAAACCCAAATTGAAACCCTGCAAACATGTACATAACCCATTAACCACTCACCACAATCTCTCTCTCTCTCTCTCTCTCTCTCTCTCTCTCTCTCTCTCTCTCTCTCTCTCTCTCTCTCTCTCTCTCTCCATTTTCTCTTCTCTTCTTCGAAGAAACTCAAGCTACCATCATCACTTTCGACTCCGACCGACCCAAGCACTCCAATCACTAGCATCATCACTTTCCGCTCTTATTGTTTTCAAGCATTTGTTTACAAGCTTAGCTACCTTGTTTATGTTTGCATGTCATTGAGAATGTTACGATGACTACCATATCTTTTTTCATTCGTTAGCAACATTTGGTTGGGTTAAGAACTAGTCATGTAAACTGATTTCATGAAGATCTAAGGATATATGACATGTTCTAGGGTACATGTGATGTTCATAATTCTCTTTGTTCTTAATGAGTTTCTAGGTACTAAATCTGTGTATATGTCATGCTAGGTTGCACCTAGAGATATAAGTTTAATGTACATGACATACATCTAACATGCTTAGTAAGAGAGAATTCATACAGTTTAGTTTCATGCAATGCTAAATGTGTCAAACATTTTAGTTGTGTATTGAAATTGATAAGTTTGACATTCATAGCATTGATTCATGATTGTTTAGAAGTGGATTGCATGCCTTAACTCATACTAGTTCATAGTTTAATACAGAAATCGTATTGCATTTGTCTACTGCTTTTAGTTCTTTCAATTCTTTCTTTCTTTTTTACTTTAATTTTCATCTTCCAAAACCACCAAATCCATGTGTGTGAGCTTGAAAGTGTGAATAAGTTGTGCTTAGGTTTGTTGCATTCAGTCTATTGAGTTAGTTCATAGGTTGCATCTGTTTTCAGTATATAAACGTTCTATTTGTACAAACTGTTCTTTGCATTCCAAGTCATTAGATTAGCTTATTTCCATATTATTTGCTTGCATTGTCATAGGTTCAGTCAGCGTGTGTGTGCATTATCTAGTCTTCTGTCATTTTATTTGTTTTATTAAGTTGTTACCAGTCCCTGTGGTTCGACCCTAGTTTGTCCCTATATTATCGTCTACGATTTGTACACTTGCGAGGATAAGATTTGTATAAATCATATAGCATATTTAGGTTGTCTGATTTTTCTAACAAGTTTTCTGGCGCCGCGCCGCTGCTGGGGACTGCGCTTAAACAACTTTCTAATTCATTTAGTTTAATTTACGGACTTACTTTCTTTTGTTTTTCAGTTATATGTTTACTAATTCATTCAAGCAGCCCTTCGACTTAGATCAGCTACGAATAGTGGTTCAAAGAAGTTCAAGAAATCCTACATGCACCCTTGTGAGGAATTTCAAGACTCGCTCGTTGTGAAGCTCTCCTTGTCATTCAGAACCTCATTCACCTAACTCAAGCTCATCTACACCAAAAACTGAGTTAGAAGAAGAAGTGGTGACCATGGCAAATCAAGGAGAAGATAATCGTGCTTTGAATGAGTATGCCATTCCCAGATCAGCAAGGAGTTTTCATGCATCCATTATCCAGCCACCACCGTTGAGAACTTCGAACTCAAATAAGGTATGATACATCTCTTACCCAAGTTTAATGGTTTGGCATGTTAACGTTATCACTTTAAGGAGTGGAAAGGAGCTGCAAGGTCCCAAGGAGCCGCAACAAATTGATGAAGTTGTGGCCATCCAAGAGGAGAAAGATCAGAAAAGCACAAAAGAGTCGAATTCATCCCTTCTTGTCAAGAAGCTGTGCCATCCTATAATCAAGGAGGAAGTACATGATGAAGCAAGAATTGTAGTACTTGCTGCCCTAGAAGTTGTGCCATCCTATAATCCATCAAGGTGGCCATGTTTTGAGCCTCTCCCTAACTCAACAAATAAGCTAATTGCTTCAGTGATTCAAGCACCAAGGTTAGAAATCAAACCACTTCCTGAACATCTTAGATATGCTTACCTTGGTGATGAAAATACTTTGCCTGTCATTATTGCTTCCAATTAGAGTGATGTTGAGACAAAAAAAGTTAGTGAGAATTCAAAGAGAGAACAAGACAGCCATAGGATGGACTATAGCCGAAATCAAGGGAATTAGTTTCATAAAGTGCATGCAGTGGATTCTCTTGGAGGATGCAGCGATGCTAACAAGAGATGCTCAAAGATGACTTAATCCACTAATGATGGAGGTGGTGAAGAAGGAAATTTTGAAGCTGCTAGACGTGGGAATCATTTATCCAATTTCGGATTCTAAAAGGATAAGTCCCGTACAAGTGGTTCCTAAGAAATTTGGCATCACCCTTGTCAAGAGCGAGCATGATGAGATGGTGCTGTGCAAACAGGTTGGAGGGTATGCATTGGCGACCGTCAGTGGCTGACTCAACTACCACGTGGAGCCACGTGGCAGCACAATCATTGTACAGTTAGCAGTCAGTTGACCGTTGAGTCAACTGACGCTGTCAGGATTTTACGGAATATGTTGACGATGTTAGCATATTCCGTCAAATGATAACGGTGTTATGACGGAACCCTAACGCCGTTAGTCTGAACGGAATATTTCGATTTCGTCAGGATATTCCGTTAAGGTTGACGGAATATTTCGTCAGAGTGACAGAACATTCCGTCGTGAACAGTACAGGGCGTGTGGGGGCGCGTGACGACGTGTGGCCGCGCGTGAGGGCGTGTGGCCAATGAGTGGCACATGGTTCGACCCTCTACCGGCACGTGATGACGCGTGGGGCTATTTTTCGGCCCACGGCGACTCGTGGCTAGGGTTTTGGAACCTCCCAGATCGGATTTTGGCAGTTTTGAGGCCATTGGAGTTTGTTTAGAGCCCCGTTTGAGTAATCCCAACGGTAATGGTTGACGATGGAGCGGGTTTTGGCTCGAGAGGTCAAGAGGGTTGGGTTATTAATGTGTCACGAAATTCCTTGGGGGCTAGGGCTTCCTTGATTTGGTATTTTGGATGTACTCAGAACGGATTGGGTTTCCGGGATTACGAGGCATGTGTACTTTTATGTATTATGTTCTACCACAAGGTTCTCCGACTAGCGTTGAGGGTACGTCTCCGCCAGATCGTTGAGGGGTTCTCTGATGTTGGCCTTCGAGGGGTCTTTCTCCGCCACATTGTTGAGGGTTCTCCGACTGGCGTTGAGGGTAGGTCTCTGCCAGATCGTTGAGGGGTTCTCCGATATTGGCGTTCGAGGGATCTTTCTCCGCCATATCGTTGAGGTATGAGGTATGTCGTGGAGGATTCCATCATACTCTCAGGATGATATGAGGTATATCATGGAGGATTCCATCATACTCTCAGGTTGCTTTGAGGTATGTCATGGAGGATTCCATCATACTCTTAGGATGAGCAGGGATATCGAGTTACCACTCGGGGTGCTCAGGATAAGCAGGAATATCGAGTTATCACTCGGGGTGCTCAGGAGGAGTCGATATCGAGTTACCACTCGCGGTGCTCAGGATGAGCAAGGATATCGAGTTACCACTCGGTGTGCTCAGGATGAGCAGGGATATCAAGTTACTACTTTGGGTGCTTAGGAGGAACGGGATATCGAGTTACCACTCGGGGTGCTCAGGAGGAGCCGGATATCGAGTTACCACTCGGGGTGCTTAGGATGAGCAGGGATATCGAGTTACCACTCAGGGTGCTCAAGAGGAGCTGGATATCGAGTTACCACTTGGGGTGCTCATGAGGAGCTGGATATCGAGTTACCACTCGGGGTGCTCAAGACAAGGCAGGATATCAAGTACGACTCGCGGTAAGTCAGTGAGACTCAATTCAACCAAGTCTAGTACCTTCGTCATCCGGGTCAGTGGGTTGGTGTGGGCGGTGACCCAAATTGACGAGTTATTGACGGTTCACAAGAGGGTGACATGTCAGTTGTTTTGTTAGATTGCGGAGGAGGTCCTCCGAGGTAGTTTGCAGAGGAGGTCCTCCGAGGTAGTTTGCAGAGGAGGTCCTCTGAGGTAGTCAATCAAGTACAGAGGAGGTTCTGTTTGAACCCCTGTAAAGTTTATTTAATGTTTATAAAGGTTAAGAGTATTTTCAGGTATTAAACTTTTGCGTTAAAAGTTGTCAGTCGAGAGGCTGGGCCGTAAAACAAGTTCGTGAGGTTACCCTGTAGGGCCACCACTGGTCTGAGCTTTCAGTAGTGTCTAACCTACTGTCAACTTGGTATCAGAGCTTGTTAGTAGAGGGCTATAAACTTCGAATCATGATCAGGGGTTCTCACATTGTGATATGTGGCGAAGCATTGGCTCTTACCTTGACATGACCAGGGCGGTTAGCCACCGGTGCGGTTGCTCAGTCGAGAGGCTAAGATGGTTAACCAGTCCTTAAGGGGAGATTCTATCGGATTTTTGGCAGAATTCTCATAATTAATTGCAAGGACTTAGGGGTATTCTAGGAATTTCTTTAAGTTGTCAGACGGGAGCAGGGTTCTTCCCGGGTTTTGAGGGGAAATTCGGGAAGGGTCATGTCAATACAGATTTCACCCAAATTCAAATCCAAACCGTTAAAATCTAAACGTTTCGATATGTTTTGGATTTTCAAAATATAGAATTGAAACCTGTTCAAATCCAAACCGTTATTAACAATTTGGTTTGCATCGGTTTGGGTGGTTTAGGTATAAAATTTCATGTAATTTATTCACTAAAAAGTCTCCTCCCAAAACTAATTTTTCTTGAAAATTCCACCATTCTTAATAAGATTTCATTTATTCACATAAAAATTTCATTCATTCACATGAAGATTTCATTCAAACACATCAACAAATTAAAATTGTCAACATTATGTTTAAATATAATTTAAATTCGAAAGTAGCACAAAGTGTGTATATTAACTAATAAATAATATCTTCTAAAAATTAATAAATAATATAAATAAATAAGAACCTTAACCGTTCGGTTTGGATTCCAACGTAACCGTTTGACTTTTATCTGGTCAAATCCAAACCGGAATGCCAATAACGATTTGAATCGAATCGGTTTCTGCTTTCAACGGATTTATGCGCACCCCTTACGTTAGGCCTGCTAATTTGTAACTGTGAGCAATAACAATTTCCCTCTAATAAATTGGAAACTTCCTCCAATACGGATAATATTGGAAGAATGAAAGTTTCATTAAAAAAAAATAGGTGTTTTCCTGTTTTTTGAGAGGTAGCACTTTTGAAAGGTAGCACCAAGATATTGCTCTCAAAATCTCTCCTTAAGTACTTGTGTTTTTTATCCGAAGCACTTCTTAAAATTTATCAAACACAAGTTTTTAACTTAGAAAATGCTTCTATTCATTTAAAAGAACTTTTGGCATTTTCAAAAGCACATCCAAATGGGCCTTTACTAACAAAACAGTTTGGAATTTCAAACTGTTTGACTTTTATCTGGTAAATCCAAACCGGAGTGTCAATAACGATTTGAATTGAATCGGTTTCCGATTTCAACATATTTATGTCCACCCTTACCTTAGGCGTGCTAATTTGTAACTGTGAGGAATAACAATTTTCCTCCAATAAGGTTATGTTGGGAAACTTCCTCCAATAAGGTTACTTTTATTTAAAATTTGTTTTTTCTAATTTTTAAGAAATAAGTATAAATTAACATAATAAAAACTATAAAAGAATGAGAGTTGGAGTAACTAACCATTACTCCACTAAATTTTTTTTTTTTTTATCATAACAGAAAGCTCCATTGATTAAGAGAAACGAGGGAGCTCCTAAAATGTATAATTTTTAATTTAAAATATTTAATTTTACTATTTTGAAACTGTGTCTTGGCCAAAGGTATTTTTATAAGAAAAAATTGGTGAAGAATACTCACCTTCTTGATTTTAAAATAATAGATATAAAATATATATATATATATATATATATACTTCTTACATGCGCTTTTAAATTCGGCCAATGTGACCTCAAGCACTACGCGGGACTTTTTAAGTTCGTTTATATTAATTTTTATAAAAAAATATTTTATTTTATAAATTCATGTCATTTATATATAAATAATAAATAAAAACTAAAAAAACATAAATTACAGGGAAATAGGAAATAGAGTTAACCACCAAAATGTGAGATTACTAATGTATCCTCATTATTGATATTTGATTAAAGTATTTTATTGATATTTGATATTTGATTAAAGTATTTTATGTTGTTAAGTGAAGATTTTTCCATTGGTAAGTAAAAAATTCCCTTCCGAGAGTTTCGGTTAGGGTTGAAAGATCTTGACGTTCGTTCCCTTCTGGCGTTGACGGTGCACCCTTCGCGAGACTGAGTGGGGGCGGCAACGGGGTTTTTCGCTTCTGTCGGCTTCTGTTGCAGAGGGTCGAGAGTTACATTTAGGGGTGGAAAAGGTCTAAACTTCGTCCGCTCTGGTTGCGACGGCGTAGCCTATGCGTTACAGAGAGGGCGGCGACGACGAGTTTTTTGGCGTTCTTCGACTTTTGCGGCAGTGGTTTGAGACTTGGGCGGTGACGATGGAGAATATCACTGTGATGATGTTGGGGCGTCAATGGCGACGCGTTTTCTGTTAGTGGAACGTTTGCTCACTACAAAACCATATAACAGAGACGCGCTGATTGGAACTTTGAGGAACATCTGGCATGTGAGAGAGAGCTTCACGGCTGTACCTTTAAGGGAGTCAGACCGACTTCTGTTTTCCTTTGCGAGTGATTCTGATCGCAGAAAAGTAATGAAAGGGGGCCACTTGGTCGTTTCACAGAGCCCTTTTTGTTCTGGCGCAAACTGATGGTCTTTCGGACCCAAGCGAGGTATGTCTTGATCGCCAAGAGTTTTGGGTTAGGCTCAGAAAAATTCCTCCAATTTTTTTAACCCCAAAGTTAGCTGAACGGATTGGGAACCATTTGGGACGTGGGGATTGATAAATGCCTAAATGTGGAGACTGCTTAGGGAGTGTTTTACGAATCCGAGTGGAGCTTTCGGTAACTGAGCCGTTAAAACGATTTGTCATTCTCAAGCTTGTCGCAGAGGAACCTGCAAAGAGGTATGATGTTGAATATGAGAGGCTGCCCTACTTCTGTCTTTGGTGTGGGCGACTGAATCATGTTGGAAGCTTTTGTTCTTTTATCAAGTTAGCAGAGGGTGAGACTGAACCTTTTGGTAGATGGAAGACAAAGGACAAGGAAGTTTACAATATCCAGCCAAAGAATGATTTTCGGGATTGTGTGTTTGGGCTGAGCTCTCGGGCCAAAGGGATTAATATTGACAGAATGGAATCACCACCTGTGATTGGGGCTGCCAGGTCGTTCAGAAATGCGTTTGATTCCTTGAATGAGTCAGAGAACATTGCAGAACAGACTGAGGAAAGGGAGGCTTACAGGGAACGGAAAAAGTAGAAACTGATGGATACTATGCCTAGCATTGGCACTGGAGGTTCAAAACAACTGAGCAGTGCCCCTGCACAGAATATGGGGGTCTCTGCGATATCATTAACAAACTAGGGGGATTTGCCTTCCGGTGAAGCAATGCCAGGAGGAGGAAAATCACCGCCTGCTGTGGTTGAAATAGAGAGGACAGATGAGGAACCAGTGGCCACTTTGAAATCGAAGCAGGGAAACGGGAGACGCCAGGGGATAGTAGTGGGGGGGGGGGGCCCGGTTGAAGTTAAGCCCCCAAAAGAGAAGGCAGTCAGGGAGAAAATCCAGTTATTTAAACTCTGGTGTTTCCACTGGAAAGTGTTTGGTGGATTAGTCCACAACTGTGATGGGGTCCAACGACGTGACCCATCACGAGGAATGAGTGTCCTCTGCTGGAATGTTCGTGGGCTGCGATGCCCATGAGTTACACGAGCCTTGAAGTATTTCTTTGAGGCCAAACAACCAAGTATTTTATTTTTTATGGAGACTAAAAAAACTGTTCGCCGGATGGATTACATTAAGAAAATGTTGGGAGTAGTAGGTGGTTATTGCGTTGGCAGGGAAGGCATGGGGGGCGGCCTTGCTTTGTTATGGGCTCATGGAGTTGATGTTGTGATTTTAAATTATTCTGTAGGGCATATTGACGTCCTTGTCTTAGTAGTGGGGGATTCTCAATTTTGTTTTATCGATTTCTACGGTCATCCTGAAGTGAGAATGCTTCATTTCTCTTGGGATCTTCTTCGCCGCTTGAACTATGAACGATAGTTCCCTTAGATGGTAGGAGGCGACTTTAATGAAATTGAGACTACCGATGAGCAATTTGGGCGTAGGTTAAGACCTTTCAATCAAATCAGCGCTTTCTGCGAAGCTTTGGAGGAGTCTAGTCTCATGACGGTTCCTTTTCTGGGGTCTAAATTCACATGGACTAACATATGGAGGGGGGATGGTCTTGTTCTAGTCCGTCTCGACATAGTAGTGGTAAACGGTGCTTTCCTATAACTTTTTGAATTCTTGGGCTTCAGATCATTTTCCTATATGGATTAGGCTTTTGTCTCATACTGGTAGTAGGAGGCCCGGCGCAGGTTTTACTTCGAAGAACTATGGTCGAAAACTGAGGGTTGCAAGGAAATTGTAGCTGATGGGTGGAAGGAAGGAGTATGGTCTGTTTTATCTAAAATAGAAAATGTGGTGGCCAAGCTCTAACATTGGAATAGGACAGCTATTGGAAACATACCAAGGAAGATTAATAAGTTGCAAGCCCAATTGGATGATTTTAGTGTTCCGTATCAGTCACATAGTGATATGCAGGTGCAACGTCAGCTTGACTTAGAGCTGGACAGTTTGCGGGCACATGAGGAATTGTTATGGAGGCAGCGTTCTAGGGTGTCTTGGCTCCGGGAGGGGGACAGAAATACAAAATATATTTATCAGTTTGCAAAGGAACGAGGTAAACGAAATTTTATAAAAGGAGTGTATGATTCGCAGCGGGTGTGGTGCTCAGCTGATGTGGAGGTGGGGAAGGCTTTTGAGCTTTATTTTCAATAGTTGTTTAGCTCATACGGGGTGACTGATATTGAGGGGGTGGTGGGGGCTATGAAACCGGTTCTAGGGGGCCCATGACAATGAGTTTCTTTGTAAGCCCTTTGGGAGGGAGGAGGTTGAAGATGCCCTTTTTAGTATGTTCCCTACTAAGGCCCCGGGGGTGGATGGAATGCCAACTCTATTCTATCAAAAGTATTGGGATATGGTTGGAGACGAGGTCACTTCTTATTGCTTGTCAGTGCTGAATGATGGTGCGAGTGTACATGAGATCCCTTATTTCACTCATTCCAAAGGTGGATCACCCAACCCAGGTAACGGAATTCAGACCAATTGCTTTATGTAGAGTAATTTATAAGATTATCTCCAAAACTATTGTGAACATATTAAAGACTGTCATGCCTTCTCTTATCTCTGAGTATCAAAGTGCTCTTATTCCCTTTATATTAATTACTGACAACATCATTGCTGCATTCGAGAGTATACATGCAATCCGACGATGGGGTAGTAGTCCGTTGAAAAATATGATCCTGAAACTTGACATGTCCAAGGCTTATGACCGGGTTGAATGGTGTTATCTAGAAGGTATGTTGAGGAAACATGTTTTGGCTGAAAAAATGGTGTCCTTAATAATGAATTATGTTTCTACAGTTAGATACTCAGTGCAAGTTAGAGGACAAGCAATTGGGCCTATTACGCCAACTAGAGGGTTGAGACAAGGGGATCTTCTCTCACCTTATCTTTTTTTTATTTGTACGGAAGGTTTCTCAGCATTGCTATCTCAAGCACAGAACCGTAAGCATATACAAGGGGTAAAGGTGGCTGATGGAACTCCAACTATCTCCCATCTCTTTTCTGCTGATGATAGTCTACTTTTTTGTAATGCTCGGCTTGCTGAATGTCAAAATTTATTATCTGTCATGAGGGAGTATGAATGAGTTTCGAGACAACTTATTAATTTTGAGAAGTTAGCAGCTTGTTTTAGTCCCCACACTGATCCAATTTTGATCCGTTTGATATCTAATTTGATGGGGATTCATGTAGTAGACGAGAACCTTCAGGCCCATCATGAATTTGGGTTTTACCGGGTGACGCTCTTGTCTCCTCTCTGATCAATCGTCCGGGGGGGTGGAATCTGGAGCTTCTCCAAAAAAAAATTTGTGCAGAGGATGTGACAGCAATTTGAAGTATTATTTTACCCTCGATAATTAATTTTGCTGATGGCTAGTATTGGTTTTATACAAAGGATAGCAAGTATTCAGTGAAGTCAGGATATTCTGCAGCTCTAACTTTCATTGAGAATGAATTCGGTAGTGGAAACAAATGTTCTGCAGGGATTAAAACTTAAATGTATTGGAAGAATTATGGAATTTGAATATTCCCAATAAGTTGAGATTGAGAGGGATCGAGGTTCATGGCTAGGCTGTTAAATTGGATGAATGATGAATCGACCTGTTAGGACCCGTCCCGAATTTCCCCTCGAAACCCGAGAAGAACCCTGATCCCGTTTGACAACCTAAGGAAAAGGTTCCCAAAATACCCTTCAAATCCTTACTAATATAATATAATTTTACTTTCACCTGTCAGACAAGGGATTCAAAGCACTCAACAATTCCAACAATAACGTCCAACCAAATAACATATAATATCATAGCGTCTAAGTAGGATAAATAGTACAATTTAGATATCGTACTAAATTTTAACTACACTTGCAGCCGGAATACTAATGCCTCCGCCTCGAGAGAAGTGTCAGCGTCAACTCAACTCAACAGCCTGGAGGGGATTTAAACACAAAAGTTGTGAGTGGACAAAAATAATCGTTTATAAATCGTTTTCCGAGGAAATCTTACCTTTTTCCCCTCCACTTATAAAACCATACATGCATCAAATAAAACAGTTCATGATGTAAAAACATCTGAAAATCACCACAATTTCATTTCTCTTTAAAACCACTTAGTAGGACCCACACAAAATCCATATAAGGAAACACATTGTGGTCCACAGTCTGGTTTGAAAATCATCCTCAAAAGAGTTTAAAATCATTTAACTCAACCTGGACACATCAAATATTAAATCCATTATTCTCGACATATCCGCTAGCCACCAGGGTATCCCTTGGGGTGTGCTAGTCTTGTACTACCTTCACCTTTTCTATTGGAGATTCACCGGGTTCACCGCCAATAGCGGATCCTAGTCCCAGATCCTGGTCCTCCTCAAATTGGCGTTTATCTTGGAGGTTCACCGAGTTCACCACCAACAGCGGATCCTAGTCCCGAGTCCTGGCCTCCCTCAAATCAATGTTTATCTTGGAGGTTCACCGAGTTCACCGCCAATAGCGGATCCTAGTCCCGGGTCTTGGCCTCCCTCCAATCAATGTTTATCTTGGAGGTTCACCGGGTTCACCGCCAATAGCGGATCCTAGTCCCGGGTCCTAGCCTCCCTCAAATATAGCCAAATCCGATAAACTCATACATACGGGTCAAAACCCAAATCATGGACTCAATAATTTCCACATCAAAATGATATCAAAACCGAGTCCAAAATGTAACGACCCGGACCAGAAATTAAATTATTTTAAGAATTGGACAATTTTACCCTTAGTTTTGGACGGGTTCGGGAGTCACTTTTTGACTGGCAGTACTTTCGGAAATTTTTCTTGGGTCGTTGCGTAGGTCTCGAACTCACGAGTTCGTAGACAGACGGCACGCGAAAAACGGAGACCCGATGAGTTCGTTACGGGTCTAGAAGCTTCAGGGGCAGTTTGGTAATTTTGGAAAAGTTGGAACTATATAGCAGATATTTTTCTCTCTCCTCGGGAGATTGGTCAATTCAGTCTCTCTCTTCTACCCGAAAACCTCCCCGTGCGACACCGAAGACCTCATTTTATCAGATGGATTTCGATCCGATTTGACCGAAACCAAGGTCGGGAGGATCTTCCCCGGGACCCCATGAGCATTTTGGGGAAGTTACTGGAGTAGGAGCACCGCCGTAGGCGACAGACGGAGGAGGGAGGTGAACCGAGTCTTCTCGGCCATTTTTCGGCCAAACCAGGTACGATCTCAGAACTTTGACCTCATATTTGGATTCCTGGTGAAAAGTAGATGAATTTACATGTATGGATTGTGAAAAACGGTCAAGAAATGAAGAAGTTAGAAAACCTTGAAAATCGACCGGAAATGGCAATTTCCAGCGAACCAGACGGCGGCGGAGGTGGCGGTCCGGTCATCTTCTCCGGCCAGCCTCCGGCAACGGTGACAGTAGTCCGGTCGTCTTCTCCGGCGAGTCACCGGTGACCGATCGGGTCGAGTAAACCGGTCGGGTCGAGTTCAACCGGTCGGGTTTAGTAAACCGGTCGGGTTGAGTGAACTAGTCGGGTCAGGTTGAGCTGGACCGGGTTGGACCGGTCCAGGCGCATGAACACTGTAGCAGGCGCGTGACCAGCGCGTAAGAGCGCGCGAGCGCATGTGCCGACCTTCTGGCGGCGCGTGGGGCCGAGACTGAGGTCATGGCGATGCGTGGTAACTAGTTTTCGACGTTCCGAATCTGTTGGTACAGTTTTGGGGTTGATCAGACGTCGTTTAGAGGTCATTTTGGGCATTCCCATTGGTAATGGTTGACCTTATTAGCGGGTTTTGAGCACGGAAAGTCAAGGTAGTTGGGTCATTATTGTGCATGTGCTCCTTGGGCTAGAGCGCCCATGAATTTTGGGTTGGATGATGTATGTGAGAGGACTTTTGTTTTATAAACTGAAATGCATGCATCCAAATATCTTTGTTTAAATACTGTTATGTATTATGGCATTGAATTTCTGTATTTTGGAAATGGTTACTGTATACATGTTTTCCATTATTACTGTTAAAGTGTGATTTGAGAAGTATCATGGGGTTTAGACTCGGTTTTGCTATCGTTTTGACGTGGAAACTATTGAGTCAATGGTTTGGGTTTTGACCCAGTTGTATGAGTTTATTGGATTTGGTCAGATTTGAGGGAGGCCAGGACCCGGGACTAGGATCCGTTATTAGCGGTGAACCCGGTGAACCTCCAAGATAAATGGTTACTGAAATGATATGATATGCCAGTCGAAAGATATGCCGACTGATGCGATATGATAGCCGAAGGTTATACCGGCTAATGATATGATATGCCAGTCGAGAGATATGCCGACTGGTGCGATATGATAGCCGAAGGTTATACCGGCTAATGATATGATATGCCAGTCGAGAGATATGCCGACTGATGCGATATGATAGCCGAAGGTTATACCAGCTAATGATATGATATGCCAGTCGAGAGATATGCCGACTGATGCGATATGATAGCCGAAGGTTATACCGGCTATTGATATGATATGCCAGTCGAGAGATATGCCGACTGATGCGATATGATAGCCGAAGGTTATACCGGCTATTGATATGATATGCCAGTCGAGAGATATGCCGACTGATGCGATATGATATCCGAAGTTTATACCGGCTAATGATATGATATGCCAGTCGAGAGATATGCCGACTGATGCGATATGATAGCCGAAGGTTATACTGGCTAATGATATGATATGCCAGTCGAGAGATATGCCGACTGATGCGATATGATAGCCGAAGGTTATACCGGCTAATGATATGATATGCCAGTCGAGAGATATGCCGACTGATGCGATATGATAGCCGAAGGTTATACCGGCTAATGATATAATATGCCAGTCGAGAGATATGCCAACTGAACGATATGATAGCCGAAGGTTATACCGGCTAATGATATGATATGCCAGTTGAGAGATATGCCGACTGATGCGATATGATAGCCGAAGGTTATACCGGCTAATGATATGATATGCCAGTCGAGAGATATGCCGACTGATGCGATATGATAGCCGAAGTTTATACCGGCTGATGATATGATATGATAGTCGAGGATACTTGCCGACTGATAAGATATCATAGTACATAAAGAGTTGTGATACAGGACTAGCACACCCCAAGGGATACTCTAGTGGCTAGGGATATGATAGTCGAGGTGTAACAACCCGGAATTTCAATTATTGGAATTATGTAAATTTTTTATGTAAAATGACGATTTTACCCTTGGTCGGTAAAGGGCATAGAAGTCAAATTTTGTTTTGAGACACTTTTGGTGGTGTTTTGGATACCGTTGTGTAGGTCTCGAACTCACGAGTTCGTAGACAGGCGGCACGCAGAAAACAGAGTTCGTGTACGGAAGTTATGGGTCTAGATGTGCAAGGGCATTTTGGTAATATTTGACTTGGGGTATATATTTTTTAACCCCCAAATCAGTGTAATCTGATCCATCTTCATTTCATCCTTATCATTATCATCTCACTCATCCTCTCTGTGACAAACATACACAAACCACCAACCCGTGCGAAAATCATCCAAAAACCCACAAAGTCAACTTTGATTTCAAGGCTCCAACTTCCAGTTTTGATCAACTAATCATAGTCTACTCCTTCCCACGATCACAACCGTACCAACCATCGAAGGAGAGGACCACAGAGGAAGCCGAACCGAGGATAGGAAGTTTCGGACCTTCCGATCGATTTTTCGGCTAGCACAGGTACATGTGTAACAACCCGGACTTTTCATAATTGATATTATGCAATTATTTTTATTAAATGACGATTTTACCATTGGTCGGTAAAGGGTTTGAAAATCAAGTTTTATTTCGAGACACTTTTGGTGTTGTTTCGGGTACCGTTGCGTAGGTCTCGAACTCACGAGTTCGTAGACAGGCGGCACGCAGGAAACAGAGTTCGTATACGGAAGTTGTGGGTCTAGATGTGTAAGGGCATTTTGGTAATTTGCCATGGAGGGGAGATATTTTAACCTCAATTATTTTACATCATCATTTCATCTTATCTCCTTATCTGCACTCACTCATTCACTCTATAACAAACATAACACAAACACACCCACCCAAACCGTGCGAAACTTACCCGAAGAGAAAACCAAAAGTCAATGACGGATTCAAGGCTTTAACTTCCCATTTGGATCAACTAATCGTATTCTACTCTTTCCCACGATCACAACCGTATCAACCATCGAAGGAGAGGACCACGGTGGAAGCCGAGCCGAGTAAAGGAAGTTTCGGATCTTTGGATCGATTTTCCGGCTTATAGAGGTACGTGTTTGATGTTTTGAGGTTATATTTGGATTCCTGAGTTTGAGTAGATAGATTTAGACATAAAATTTGTGTAAAACGGTTGAGTTTTGAGGAAGTTGTAAAGCTTGGAAATTCGGTCGGAATTGGCGGATTCCGGCGAACCAGACGGCGGCGGAGCTGGCGGTCCGGTCATCTTCTCCCGCCAACTTCCGGCGACGTCGACGACAGTCCGGTTGTCTTCTCCGGCGAGTCACCGGTGACCGGTCGGGTAGAGTTGAACCGGTCGGGTCGAGTTGAACCGGTCGAGTTGAGTGAACCGGTCGGGTCGAGTTGGACCGGGTCAGGTTGAGCCGAACCGGGTTGGACCGGTTCAGGCGCGTGGTTACTGTAGCAGGCGCGTGACCGGCGCGTGAGGGCGCGTGGGCGCGTGTGCTGACCTTCCGGCGGAGCGTGGCGGCGCGTGGGGTCGAGGCGGACGTCACGGCGGCGCGTGGCAACTAGTTTCGGACGTTCTGAATCTGTTGGTACAGGTTTCAGGTTGATCGGACATCGTTTAGAGGTCGTTTTAAGTGTCCGAAGTTGCTGTGATTTTAGGAACAGCATGTATAGACTTCCCGAGGTTTAGGAAGTTGTTATATACGAGTCTTATTACTAGCCGGTAATCTCGATTGTTGTTTTTGACAGGCGATATCGTTCCGGGAACCTCAGAGGAACGAGCGAGACGGGATTGAGCTAGCTTGAACAGGTTTGTGAGTGGACTTTGTTTTATAAACTGAATTGCATGCATCAAAATATCTTTGTTAAATACGGTTATGTATTGTGGCATTGAATTTCTGAATGTTAGAAATGATTTCTAGACATATGTTTTCCACTATTTCAGTTAAAGTATGATAGTCGAGATATGCCGACTGATATGATATGATAGTCGAGATATGCCGACTGATATGATATGATAGTCGAGATATGCCGACTGATATGATATGATAGTCGAGATATGCCGACTGATATGATATGATAGTCGAGATATGCCGACTGATATGATATGATAGTCGAGATATACCGACTGATATGATAAGATAGTCGAGATATGCCGACTGATATGATATCATAGTCGAGATATGCCGACTGATATGATTTGATAGTCGAGATATGCCGACTGATATGATATGATAGTCGAGATATGCCGACTGATATGATATGATAGTCAAGATATGCCGACTGATATGATATGATAGTCGAGATATGCCGACTGATATGATATGATAGTCGAGATATGCCGACTGATATGATATGCTAGTCGAGAGATAGGCCGACTGATGTGATAACATAGTACAGAGAGTTGTGATACAGTACTAGCACACCCCAAGGGATACCCTGGTGGCTAGTGGATGTGTCGATGACAGTGGATTTGAGATGTTATGTGTCTAGGTGGAAATAAATGATTTCGAACATGAAAATGCCGGTGATTTAAAGATGATGTTTTTATAACATGAATTGTTTATGTGATGCATGCATGGTTTTATAAATGGAGGGGGAAAAATGTAATATTCCTTGGAAAGCGTTTTATAAACGATTATTTTTGTCCACTCACAACTTTTGTGTTTAAACCCCCTTCAGGCCGTAGAGTTGACGACGACAGTATCTCGAGGCAGAGGCATTAGCACTTCCGCTACGCTGTGTAGTTGTACTTGAGTAGGATATCTAATTTGTACATTGATCCTACTTAGACGCTCTGATATTCTTGTATTTGGTTGGTAATTACTTACGGGAATTTTAAGTGCTTAAATCCCTTGTCTGACAAGAGAAATTATTTATTGTTATTATTATATGCTAAGGATTGAAGGGTATTTGGGAACCTTTCCTTAGGTTGTCAGACGGGATCAGGGTTCTTCCCGGGTTTCGAGGGGAAATTCGGGACGGGTCCTGACAATTGGTATCAGAGCACTAGGTTAAATTCCTGTAGACCGTACATCTAGTGTACAGGTGAAATTTTGGTATTAATGGTTTACAACTTCTTTTCAGCGTATAATGCCTCCGAGACGAGAGTTCCGTCAACGGTCAGGGAATGGTGGAGATGACCATGAACCTGCAGTGGAGCCTGATTTGAGGCAGACACTGGAACAGCTGGGTCAGACTTTAGCTTCTGTACTTCAGGACAGGGGTTCTCATGAAGTCTCTGATATTGAGAGAGCCCAGAGACTGGGGGCAACGATATTCATGGGTGACTCTAGCCCAGAGGAAGCTGAGGAGTGGATTACTCGCATGGAGCGGGTGTTTATGATTATGAGGTGTCCTCTAGAGGAGAGAGTTCTACTGGCCACATTTTTACTAGGTGGTTCTGCTTACCACTGGTGGCACTCATTGGAGGTGTCAGGCTGGAATGTCCATACGCTTACTTGGCAGACTTTCCGGGAACGTTTCTTGGAGCAATTTTACCCTCGCTCACACCGGAGTGTTAAGGAGGCCGAGTTCTTACATTTACAGCAAGGAGACATGACGGTGGCCCAGTATGAACAGAGATTCATAGCGCTGAGTCGCTTTGCACCGACGTTGGTAGCGACCGAGTCAGACAAGTGCCACAGATTTGAGAGTGGACTGCGGAGTGAAATTCGGTCAGCAGTTACGTCTATGGACCACACTTCGTTGAGGACTTTGGCTGATGCTGCAGCTTGAGTAGAGTTGAGTTTGGGTTTCCCAATGCCACAGCAGTACAGTGGGAACAGGAGACGTCGAGATCACTGGACTGCAGGAACCTCTAGTCAGGGACCATCAAAAAGAGGCAGTCATAGTTCTGGACCTTCTGGGAGATCTAGTACAGGCAGTGGCGGAGCTGGTCAGACACGAAAATCTTTTGCACAGTCTCGGGGTTTTGCATTGTTTGCGGATAGAGAATTGTCTCCAATTGGTTGGGACATGGGTATTAGTACTCCTACCGGAGATATGTTAGTGGCGAACCAAGTGATTCGCAGTTGTCCGGTGATGGTTGAAGGCCATGGTTTGGAGGTAGATTTAATCCCCTTAGATATCTTTGAGTTTGATGTGATTTTGGGGATGGATTGGTTGTCCATGCACCATGCCTCCGTAGACTGTTATAATAAGACAGTAGTTTTTCGGAGTCCAGGATTTCCTGAACTTACATTTCGGGGAGATCGTAGGGTATTACCCTATGGAGTGATATCAGCGTTAACAGCTGAGAGATTGTTGAGAAAAGGTTGTGAGGGTTACTTGGCTCATGTGATAGATGCTCGGAATACTTCGAGGAGAGTGGAGGATATTCCTGTGGTGAGTGAATTCTCTGATGTATTTCCAGATGATCTTCCAGGATTACCACCACACCGTGAGATTGAGTTCACAATCGAGCTTTTGCCAGGTACTCAACCTATCTCACAGGCACCGTATAGGATGGCACCGACAGAATTGCGAGAGTTAAAGACTCAATTGCAGGACTTGGTGAATATGGGATTTATTCGCCCAAGTGTTTCACCATGGGGTGCACCGGTACTATTTGTGAGGAAAAATGATGGTGGTCTGAGATTGTGTATCGACTACCAGCAGTTAAATAAAGTGACGGTGTGAAATAAGTATCCTTTGCCAAGGATTGACGATTTATTTGATCAACTGAAAGGGGCAAAGTATTTTTCAAAAATTGACCTTCGATCCGGGTACCATCAGTTGAGAATCCGGGAAGAGGATGTTCAGAAAACAGCTTTCAGGACTCGGTATGGTCATTATGAGTTCCTGGTGATGCCTTTCGGGTTGACTAATGCCCCGGTAGCGTTTATGGATTTGATGAACAGAGTGTTCCAAAAGTATTTGGATCGATTTGTAATTGTGTTCATCGACGATATCTTGGTGTATTCAAGGAGTGCCAAGGCACATGAGAAGCACTTGAGGTTGGTACTGAATATGCTTAGGAAAAAGCATTTGTTTGCCAAGTTCAGTAAATGCCAGTTTTGGTTGACCGAAGTTGGATTCTTGGGTCATGTGATTTCGGCTGACGGTATCAGCGTAGATCTCCAAAAAGTGGAGGCAGTGGCAAACTGGGAGCAACCGAGGACGGTGACAGAGATGAGGAGTTTTCTGGGTTTGGCAGGATATTATCGGCGGTTCGTAGAAGGATTTTCTACGATAGCAGGCCCATTGACTCGGTTGACTAAGAAAGGAGTCAAGTTTGACTGGGATGCTGATTGTGAGCAGAGCTTCCAGGAGCTAAAGAGAAGATTGACTTCTGCTCCAGTATTAACCCTTCCAGATGGTAACGGGGGTTTTGAGGTATATAGTGAAGCATCATTGCGGGGTATTGGCTGTGTGCTGATGCAGCATGGGAAAGTGATAGCGTATGCTTCCAGACAACTTAAAACCCATGAGAGGAATTACCCCACACATGATTTGGAGTTGGCTGCAATAGTGCATGCACTGAAAATATGGAGACATTATTTGTATGGGGAGACGTGTCGGATCTTCACCGACCATAAGAGTTTAAAGTACTTGTTCACCCAGAAAGACCTGAATTTGAGGCAGAGAAGGTGGCTTGAGCTGATAAAGGATTATGATTGTACTATTGAGTACCACCCAGGAAAAGCAAATGTTGTGGCAGATGCCTTGAGCAGGAAATCTATGGGATCTTTGGCCCATTTGCATACAGTCTACTTACCGTTGCTGGTAGAGTTCCGTAGAGCAGGGATTGTATTGGACATGGATAGCCAGGGGGCTTTGTTGGCTAGTTTCCATGTGAGGCCTGTTCTGATTGATCGGATTATTGAGGCTCAACTCCAGGATCCTACGTTGTGCATTATCAGGATAGTTAGAGGCTGGAAACAGGCAGGACTATGCGGTTAGGGATGATGGAGCATTGGTTAAGGATGGACGGTTGTGCGTACCGAATGAGCTGGAGCTAAAGAGGGAAATTCTTAATGAGGCTCATAGTTCGGCTTACGCTATGCATCCAGGAGGTACCAAGATGTATCATACCCTAAGGAAACACTATTGGTGGACTGGGATGAAAAGAGAAATTGCTGAGTTTGTGAGTAGATGTTTGACATGTCAGCAAGTGAAAGCGGAGAGGCAGAAACCCTATGGGACACTGCAACCATTACCTATTCCGGAATGGAAGTGGGATCACATTACGATGGATTTTGTGTATAAAATTCCAAGGACACGGAAAGGACATGATGGGATATGGGTAATTGTGGATAGACTTACGAAGTCTGCACATTTCTTGCCAGTGCGAGAAGATTTTCGGATGAGTCGGTATGCCAAATTGTTCGTGGATGAGATCATACGGCTGCATGGGACTCCAGAGTCTATTGTTTCGGACAGGGATCCGAGATTTACCTCCAGGTTTTGGCGGAGTTTGCAGAAGGAATTTGGCACCACATTGCATTTCAGTACAGCCTTTCATCCTCAGACGGATGGTCAGTCTGAGAGAACAATCCAGGTTTTGGAGGATATGATGAGGGCTTGTGTACTACAGTTTAAAGGGAACTGGGATTCACACTTGTCTCTGATGGAATTCGCATATAATAACAGTTACCAGTCAAGCATCGAGATGTCACCTTTCGAGGCACTGTATGGGAGACAGTGCAGAACACCTTTGTGTTGGAGTGAAATAGGTGAAAGGAAACTGTTAACACCAGAGTTGGTTGATACGACTGAGGAAAAGATAAGAATCATCAGAGAAAGGTTGAAGATAGCTCAGGATCGCCAGAAGAGCTATGCAGACCGCAGAACCAGAGACCTTGAGTTTGAGGTTGGTGATTGGGTGTTCTTGAAACTATCTCCGTGGAAAGGAGTGGTACGTTTTGGTAGACGGGGAAAACTAAGTCCTCGCTACATTGGTCCATATGAGATTTTGGAGAGGATAGGACCAGTGGCATATCGTATTTCTTTACCCTCGGAATTATCCAGAGTTCATGATGTCTTTCATGTATGTTTGCTCCGGAAATATATGTTTGATGAGTCTCATGTGTTGGAAGAACAACCACTTGAGCTGAAAGACGATTTGACATTTGAGGAGCAACGAGTGCAAATTCTGGATTGGAAGGAAAAGGCACTTCGCAGAAAGACTATTCCTCTAGTTAAAGTGTTGTGGAGGAACCATAACGTGGAGGAAGCCACGTGGGAAACTGAGGAACTAATGCGGGCACAGTATCCTCATTTATTTCATGATTAGGAATGAATTTCGGGGACGAAATTTCATAAGGGGGGTAGATTGTAACAACCCGGACTTTTCATAATTGATATTATGCAATTATTTTTATTAAATGACGATTTTACCCTTGGTCGGTAAAGGGTTTGGAAATCAAGTTTTATTTCGAGACACTTTTGGTGTTGTTTCGGGTACCGTTGCGTAGGTCTCGAACTCACGAGTTCGTAGACAGGCGGTACCCAGGAAACAGAGTTCGTATACGGAAGTTGTGGGTCTAGATGTGTAAGGGCATTTTGGTAATTTGCCATGGAGGGGAGATATTTTAACCTCAATTATTTTACATCATCATTTCATCTTATCTCCTTATCTGCACTCACTCATTCCCTCTGTACCAAACATAACACAAACACACCCACCCAAACCGTGCGAAACTTACCCGAAGAGAAAACCAAAATTCAACGACGGATTCAAGGCTTTAACTTCCCATTTGGATCAACTAATCGTATTCTACTCTTTCCCACGATCACAACCGTATCAACCATCGAAGGAGAGGACCACGGTGGAAGCCGAGCCGAGTAAAGGAAGTTTCGGATCTTTGGATCGATTTTTCGGCTTATAGAGGTACGTGTTTGATGTTTTGAGGTTATATTTGGATTCCTGGGTTTGAGTAGATAGATTTAGATGTAAAATTTGTGTAAAACGGTTGAGTTTTGAGGAAGTTGTAAAGCTTGGAAATTCGGTCGGAAATGGCGGATTCCGGCGAACCAGACGGCGGCGGAGCTGGCGGTCCGGTCATCTTCTCCGGCCAACTTCCGGCGACGGAGACGACAGTCCGGTTGTCTTCTCCGGCGAGTCACCGGTGACCGGTCGGGTAGAGTTGAACCGGTCGGGTCGAGTTGAACCGGTCGAGTTGAGTGAACCGGTCGGGTCGAGTTGGACCGGGTCAGGTTGAGCCGAACCGGGTTGGACCGGTTCAGGCGCGTGGTTACTGTAGCAGGCGCGTGACCGGCGCGTGAGGGCGCGTGGGCGCGTGTGCCGACCTTCCGGCGGCGCGTGGCGGCGCGTGGGGTCGAGGCGGACGTCACGGCGGCACGAGGCAACTAGTTTCGGACGTTCTGAATCTGTTGGTACAGGTTTCAGGTTGATCGGACATCGTTTAGAGGTCGTTTTAAGTGTCCGAAGTTGCTGTGATTTTAGGAACAGCATGTATAGACTTCCCGAGGTTTAGGAAGTTGTTATATACGAGTCTTATTACTAGCCGGTAATCTCGATTGTTGTTTTTGACAGGCGATATCGTTCCGGGAACCTCAGAGGAACGAGCGAGACGGGATTGAGCTAGCTTGAACAGGTTTGTGAGTGGACTTTGTTTTATAAACTGAATTGCATGCATCAAAATATCTTTGTTAAATACGGTTATGTATTGTGGCATTGAATTTCTGAATGTTAGAAATGATTTCTAGACATATGTTTTCCACTATTTCAGTTAAAGTATGATAGTCGAGATATGCCGACTGATATGATATGATAGTCGAGATATGCCGACTGATATGATATGATAGTCGAGATATGCCGACTGATATGATATGATAGTCGAGATATGCCGACTGATATGATATGCTAGTCGAGAGATAGGCCGACTGATGTGATAGCATAGTACAGAGAGTTGTGATACAGTACTAGCACACCCCAAGGGATACCCTGGTGGCTAGTGGATGTGTCGATGACAGTGGATTTGAGATGTTATGTGTCTAGGTGGAAATAAATGATTTCGAACATGAAAATGTCGGTGATTTAAAGATGATGTTTTTATAACATGAATTGTTTATGTGATGCGTGCATGGTTTTATAAATGGAGGGGGAAAAAGGTAATATTCCTTGGAAAGCGTTTTATAAACGATTATTTTTGTCCACTCACAACTTTTGTGTTTAAACCCCCTTCAGGCCGTAGAGTTGACGACGACAGTATCTCGAGGCAGAGGCATTAGCACTTCCGCTACGCTGTGTAGTTGTACTTGAGTAGGATATCTAATTTGTACATTGATCCTACTTAGACGCTCTGATATTCTTGTATTTGGTTGGTAATTACTTACGGGAATTTTAAGTGCTTAAATCCCTTGTCTGACAAGAGAAATTATTTATTGTTATTATTATATGCTAAGGATTGAAGGGTATTTGGGAACCTTTCCTTAGGTTGTCAGACGGGATCAGGGTTCTTCCCGGGTTTCGAGGGGAAATTCGGGACGGGTCCTGACAATTGAGTGAACCGGTCGGGTCGAGTTGAACCAGTCGAGTCGAGTTGGACCGATCGGGTCGAGTTGGACCGGGTCAGGCCGAGTTGGACCGGGCTGGACCGGTCCAGGCGCATGGGTACTGTAGCAAGCGCGTGACCGGCGCGTGAGGGCGCGTGGCGGCGCGTGGGCGCATGTTCCGACCTTCCGTCGGCGCGTGGCGGCGCGTGGTGCCGAGTCTGAGGTCACGGTGGCGCGTGACAAGTAGTTTTTGACGTTTCGGACCTGTTGGCGCAGGTTTTGAGTCGATCGGACGTCGTTTAGGGGTTGTTTCGGACGTTTTAAAGTTGCTGCGTTTTCTAGGCCAGCATAGTTAGACTCCCGGGGTTTAGGGGGTTTATATTTAAGGTTCTTATTATTAGCTGGTAATCCCGATTATTAATTTGGACACGCGATACTGCTCCAGGAACTTCAGGGGAGCGTACAGTTCGGGATTGAGCTTGCTTGAACAGGTTTGTGAGTGGACTTTGATTTATAAATTGTAATGCATGCATAAATGTATCTTTGATTTTAAATACTGTTATGTATGGGTGCAATGAATTTCTGGATTTTAGAAATGATGCTGGACACATGTTTTACAATATTTCAGTGAAAGTATGTTTTGAGAAATGGCCTGGTTTTTGTACTCGATTTTGATATCGTTTTGGCGTGGTAACTATTTGAGTATGTGATTTGGGTTGAGACCCATAATTATGATTTATTGATTTTGGCCATAAAATGATATTGCAAAGAATTTGGCTTAGGCCAAGAAACAAAGATTTCAAAGTATGGATTTGATTCACTGGTTCTCGTCCCGATGGTTATTGTTGCTCTAACTGGTGTTGAGGGGCCTTGCTCTGCTAGTTGTTGAGGGTTCGGACCTTGGTGTTGAGGGGCCTTGCTCCGCCAGGTTGCGAAGCTGTCAATGCATAGTACAAAGAGTACAGATAGTACAGATGGTACACAGAGTTGTACAGATTTGAACACATCTCAAGGGATACCCTGGTGTGTTATGGATATGTCGGGAACAGTGAAAATTTGAGATATTATGTGTCAGATTGAACGAAATGATTTGAATTTGAGATATTTTGTGTCCAGATTAATTTAAATGATTTTAAATTCGAAGAGAGTTTTCAAACCAAATTGTGGATCACGAGGTATTTTTATTATACAGATTTTATGTGAATCCAACTAAGTGGTTTTAAAGAGAAATGAGAATTTTTGGTGATTTATATATGATGTTTTAGTATGATAAATTGTTTTATGTTATGCATGCATAATTTTATAAATGGAGGGGAATAAACGTATTTTCTCGAAAAGGAATTTATAAATGATTATTTTTGTCCACTCACAACTTTTGTGTTTAAACCCCCCTACAGGCAGTTGAGTAGAGTTGACGCGAACATTGATCTCGAGGCAGAGGCATTAGTACTTCGACTGCGCTGTGTAATTATATTTGAGTAGGATATCTAAATTTTACTCTTGATCCTACTTAGACGCTCTGATATTATATGGTATTTGATTGGTCATTAATTACGGGAATTATTGAGTGCTTAAGTCCCTTGTCTGACAAGAGGAAGTATTTATTATTGTTATTATATTTTGTAAGGATTGAAGGGTATTTTGGGAACCTTTCCTTAGGTTGTCAGACGGGATCAGGGTTCTTCCTGGGTTTCGAGGGGAAATTCGGGACGGGTCCTGAGACGAGGGATATGCCGACTGATGTGATATGATAGCCGAAGGTTATACTGACTAATGTTATGATATGATAGTCGAGGATACTTGCCGACTGATGAGATATCATAGTACAGAGAGTTGTGATACAGGACTAGCACACCCCAAGGGATACCCTGGTGGCTAGGGAAATGATAGTCGAGAGATATGCCGACTGATGTGATATGATAGCCGAATGTTATACCGGCTGATGATACGATATGATAGCCAAGGATATTTTCGGCTCTAATATGAACCAGACGACAGTTGTCATGGGCTTAATCAACCTAAGAAAATACTTCGTCATTCGGGTCAGTGGGTTGGTGTGGGCGGTGACCCAGAAGGACGAATTATGGTTGGTTCACAAGTATCTGACTAGTCTGTTGTCTTGTGGTTTCCAGTAGAGATGTCAGCAGTGTCTGACCTACTGACATTTGGTGTCAGAGGGTATTCCTATTTGAACCACCACTATTCCGAGGTCTTGGCTTTGACCTGTATACTATCTTGCGTCTGACAGGTAAGAGTGATCAGTAAGTACAGAGGTTTTGTCGGGAACCCTGTAAGGTTTAATAAAAATTATTCAATAACAAAGGGTATTTCTGGTGTTTAAATTTTGAGGTAAAAGAGCTGTCAGACGGGATAAGGGTTCTTTCTAGGTTTCGAGGGAAAATTCGGGAAGGGTCCTTACAAGTGGTATCAGAGCACTAGGTTAAATTCCTGTAGACCGTACATCTAGTGTACAAGTGAAATTTTGGTATTAATGATTTACAGCTTCTCATGAAGTCTCTGATATTGAGAGAGCCCAGAGACTGGGGGCGACGATATTTATGGGCGAGTCTAGCCCAGATGAGGCTGAGGAGTGGATTACTCGCATGAAGCGGGTGTTTTTGATTATGAGATGTCCTCTAAGGGACAGAGTTCTGTTGGCCACATTTTTGCTAGGTGGTTCTGCTTACCACTGGTGGCACTCATTGTAGGTGTCAGGCTGGAATGTCCATACACTTACTTGGCAGACTTTCCGGGAACGCTTCTTGGAGCAATTTTACCCTCGCTCACACCGGAATGTTAAGGAGGCCGAGTTCTTGCATTTACAGCAAGGACACATGACGGTGGCCCAGTATGAACAGAGATTCATAGCGCTGAGTCGCTTTGCACCGACTTTGGTGGCGAACCTCGTGATTCGCAGTTGTCTGGTGATGGTTGAAGGCCATGGTTTGGAGGCAGATTTAATCCCCTTAGATATTTTTGAGTTTGATGGGATTCTGGGGATGGAGTGGTTGTCCATGTACCATGCCTCCATAGACTGTTATGATAAGACAGTGGTTTTCCGGAGTCCAGGATTACCGAAATTTACATTTCGGGGAGATCGTAGGGTACTACCCTTTGGAATGATATCAGCGTTGACCGTTGAGAGATTGTTGAGGAAAGGTTGTGAGGGATATTTGGCTCATGTGTTCGATTCACGGGCTACTCCGATGAGAGTGGAGGATATTCCAGTGGTGGGTGAGTTCTCTGATGTGTTTCCAGATGATCTTCCATGATTACCACCTCACCGTGAGATTGAGTTCACCATCGAGCTTTTGCCAGGTACTCAACCTATCTCACAGGCACCGTATAGGATGGCACCGGCAGAATTGCGAGAGTCAAAGACTCAGTTGCAGGACTTGGTGAATATGAGATTTATTCGCCCAAGTGTTTCACCATGGGACGAACCAGTATTATTTGTGAGGAAAAAGGATGGTGGTCTGAGATTGTGTATCGACTACCGGTAGTTAAATAAAGTGACGGTGTGAAATAAATATCCTCTGCCAAGGATTGACGATTTATTTGATCAACTGAAGGGGGCAAAGTATTTTTTCAAAAATTGACCTTCGATCCGGGTACCATCAGTTGAGGATCCGAGAAGAGGATGTTCAGAAAACAACTTTCAGGACTCGGTATGGTCATTATGAGTTCCTGGTGATGCCCTTCGGGTTGACTAATGCCCCGGCAGCGTTTATGGATTTGGTGAACAGGGTGTTCCAAATGTTTTTGGATCGATTTGTAATTATGTTCGTCGACGATATCTTGGTGTATTCGAGGAGTGCCAAGGCACATGAGAAGCACTTGAGGTTGGTGCTGAATATGCTTAGGAAAAAGCTTTGTTTGCCAAGATTTGTAATTGCCAGTTTTGGTTGACCGAAGTTGGATTCTTGGGTCATGTGATTTCGGCTGAGGGTATCAGCGTAGATCTCCAAAAAGTGGAGGCAGTGACGTTTGAGGAGCAACCGGTGAAAATTCTGGATTTGAAGGAAAAGGTACTTCACAGAAAGACTATTCCTCCAGTTAAAGTGTTGTGGAGGAATCATAACGTGGAGGAGGCCACGTGGGAAATCGCGGAACTAATGCGGGCACAATATCCTCAGTTGTTTCATGGTTAGGAATGAATTTCGAGGACGAAATTTCTTAAGGGGGGTAGATTAGAAATACCCGGACCAGAAATTAAATTATTTTAAGAATTGAATAATTTTACCCTCAGTTTTGGACGGGTTCGGGAGTAATTTTTTGACGGGCAGTACTTTTGGAAATTTTTCTTGGGTCGTTGCGTAGGTCTCGAACTCACGAGTTCGTAGACAGGCGGCACGCGGAAAACGGAGACCCGATGAGTTCATTACGGGTCTAGAAGCTTCAGGGATAGTTTGGTAATTTTGGAAAAGTTAGAACTATATAGCAGATATTTTTCTCTCTCTCGGGAGATTGGTCAATTCAGTCTCTCTGTCCTACCCGAAAACCTCCCCGTGCGACACCGAAGACCTCATTTCATCAGATGGATTTCGTTCCGATTTGACCGAAACCAAGGTCAGGAGGAGCTTCCCCGAGACCCCACGAGCATTTTGGGGTAGTTACTGGAGCGGGAGCACAGCCGTAGGCGACGGACGGAGGAGGGAGGTGAACCGAGTCTTCTCGACCATTTTTTGGCCAAACCAGGTACGATCTCGGAACTTTGACCTCATATTTGGATTCCTGATGAAAAGTAGATGAATTTACATGTATGGATTGTGAAAAACGGTCAAGAAATGAAGAAGTTAGAAAATCTTGAAAATCGACCGGAAATGGCAATTTCCAGCGAACCAGACGGCGGCGGAGGTGGCGGTTAGGTCATCTTCTCCGGCCAGCCTCCGGCAACAGTGACGGCAGTCCGGCCGTCTTCTCTGGCGAGTCACCAGTGACCGATCGGGTCGAGTAAATCGGTCGGGTCGAGTTGAATCGGTCGGGTTGAGTAAACCAGTCGGGTTGAGTGAATCAGTCGGGTTGATTTGGACTGGGTCAGGTTGAGCTGGACCGGGTTGGACCGGTCCAGGCGCGTGAACACTGTAGCAGGCGCGTGACCGGCGCGTGAGAGCACGCGGGCGCGTGTGCCGACCTTCCGGCGGCGCGTGGGGCCGAGACTGAGGTCACAGCGACGCGTGGTAACTAGTTTTCGACGTTTCGAATCTGTTGGTATAGTTTTGAGGTTGATCAGACGTCGTTTAGAGGTCATTTTGGGCAATCCCAGTTGTAATGGTTGACCTTATTAACGGGTTTTGGGCACGGAAAGTCAAGGTAGTTGGGTCATTATTGTGCATGTGTTCCTTGGGCTAGAAGGTCAATGAATTTTGGGTTGGATGATGTATGTGAGAGGACTTTTGTTTTATAAATTGAAATGCAAGCATCCAAATATCTTTGTTTAAATACTGTTATGTATTATGGCATTGAATTTTTGTATTTTGGAAATGGTTACTGTATACATGTCTTCCACTATTACTGTTAAAGTGTGATTTGAGAAATATCATGGGGTTTAAACTCGGTTTTGCTATCATTTTGACGTGGTAACTATTGAGTCAATGGTTTGGGTTTTGACCCAGTTGTATGAGTTTATTGGATTTGGTCAGATTTGAGGGAGGCCAGGACCCGGGACTAGGATCCGTTATTAGCGGTGAACCCGGTGAACCTCCAAGATAAATGGTTACTGAAATGATATGATATGCCAGTCGAGAGATATGCCGACTGATGCGATATGACATCCGAAGGTTATACCGGCTAATGATATGATATGCCAGTCGAGAGATATGCCGACTGATGCGATATGATAGCCGAAGGTTATACCGGCTAATGATATGAAATGCCAGTCGAGAGATATGCCGACTGATGCGATATGATAGCCGAAGGTTATACCGGCTAATGATATGATATGCCAGTCGAGAGATATGCCGAATGATGCGATATGATAGACGAAGGTTATACCGGCTAATGATATGATATGCCAGTCGAGAGATATGCCGACTGATGCGATATGATAGCCGAAGGTTATACCGGCTAATGATATGATATGCCAGTCGAGAGATATACCGATGCGATATGATAGCCGAAGGTTATACCGGCTAATGATATGATATGCCAGTCGAGAGATATGCCGACTGATGCGATATGATAGCCGAAGGTTATACTGGCTAATGATATGATATGACAGTCGAGAGATATGCCGACTGATGCGATATGATAGCCGAAGGTTATACCGGCAAATGATATGATATGCCAATCGAGAGATATGTCGACTGATGCGATATGATAGCCGAAGGTTATACCGGCTAATGATATGATATGCCAGTCGAGAGATATGCCGACTGATGCGATATAATAGCCGAAGGTTATACCAGCTAATGATATGATATGCCAGTCGAGAGATATACCGACTGATGCGATATGATAGCCGAAGGTTATACCGGCTAATGATATGATATGCCAGTCAAGAGATATGCCGACTGATGCGATATGATAGCCGAAGGTTATACCGGCTAATGATATGATATGCCAGTCGAGAGATATGCCGACTGATGCGATATGATAGCCGAAGGTTATACCGGCTAATGATATGATATGTCAGTCGAGAGATATGCCGACTGCTACGATATGATAGCCGAAGGTTATACCGGCTAATGATATGATATGCCAGTCGAGAGATATGCCGACCGATGCGATATGATAGCCGAAGGTTATACCAGCTAATGATATGATATGCCAGTCGAGAGATATACCAGTCGAGAGATATACCGACTGATGCGATATGATAGCCGAAGGTTATACCGGCTAATGATATGATATGCCAGTCGAGAGATATGCCGACTAATGCGATATGATAGCCGAAGGTTATATGCGATATGATAGCCGAAGGTAATACCGGCTAATGATATGATATGCCAGTCGAGAGATATGCCGACTGATGCGATATGATAGCCGAAGGTTATACCGGATGATGATATGATATGATAGTCGAGGATACTTGCCGACTGATAAGATATCATAGTACATAGAGAGTTGTGATACAGGACTAGCACACCCCAAGGGATACCCTGGTGGCTAGGGATATGATAGTCGAGGGATATGCTGACTGATGTGATATGATAGCCGAAGGTTATACCGGCTGATGTTATGATATGATAGTCGATCATACTTGCCGACTGATGAGATATGATAGGACAGAGAGTTGTGATACAGGACTAGCACACCCCAAGGGATACCCTGGTGGCTAGGGAAATGATAGTCGAGAGATATGCCGACTGATGTGATATGATAGCCGAATGTTATACCGGCTGATAATACGATATGATAGCCGAGGATATTTTCGGCTCTAATATGAACCAGACGACAGTTATCATGGGCTTAATCAACCTAAGAAAATACTTCGTCATTCGGGTCAGTGGGTTGGTGTGGGCGGTGACCCAGAAGGACGAATTATGGTTGGTTCACAAGTATCTGACTAGTCTGTTGTCTTGTGGTTTCCAGTAGAGATGTCAGCAGTGTCTGACCTACTGATATTTGGTGTCAGAGGGTATTCCTATTTGAACCACCACTATTTCGAGGTCTTGGCTTTGACCTGTATACTATCCTGCGTCTGACAGGTAGGAGTGATCAGTAAGTATAGAGGTTTTGTCGGGAACCCTGTAAGGTTTAATAAAAATTATTCAAGAACAAAGGGTATTTCTGGTGTTTAAATTTTGAGGTAAAAGAGCTGTCAGACGGGATAAGGGTTCTTTCCGGGTTTCGAGGGAAAATTCGGGAAGGGTCCTTACACAAAACCCATGACATTTCTCAAAACACACTTTAATTGAAATATTGGAAAACATGTGTCCAGCAATCATTTCTAAATTCTAGAAATTCAATGCAACAATCCATAACAGTATTTAAACAAACTTACTTTGATGCATGCATTTCAGTTTATAAATCAAAAGTCCATTCACAAACCTGTCCAAGTAAGCTCAATCCCGTCTTGTTTGTTCCTCTGAGGTTCCCAGAATAATATTGCCTATCAAAAACAACAATCGGGATTACAGGCTAGTAATAAGACTCTTATATAACAACTCCCTAAACTTCGAGAGGTCTACCCATGTTGTTCTAGAAAACACAGCAACTTCGGGCACCCAAAACGACCTCTAAACGACATCCGATCAACTCGAAACCTGTACCAAAAGATCCGGAACGTCGAAAACTAGTCAACACGTGCCACCGTGACCTCAGACTCGGCCCCAAACGCCGCCACGCGCCGTCGGAAGGTCTGAACATGCGTCCACGCGCAGGTCACGTGCCTGCTACAGTGCCCCCACGCCAGGATCGGTCCAACCCAGTCCAACTCGCCTAACCCAGTCCAACTCGACCTGACCCGATCCAACTCAACCCGACCGGTTCACTCAACCCGACCGGTTCACTCAACCCGATCGATTCACTCAACCCGACTAGTTCAATTCGACCCGACCCGACCAGTCGCTGGTGACTCGCAGGAGAAGACGACCGGACCGCCGAGACATCTTCGGAGTCTGGCTGGAGAAGATGAACGGCCGCCGCCGTCGTCGCCGTTTGGTTTCCCCGGAATCCTCCATTTCCAGCCGAAACTTCAAGCTTTTCTAACTTCCCCAAAACTCAACCATTTTTCACAAATTTTATGTCTAAAACTATCTACTCAAATCCAAGAATCCAAATATGACCTCAAAACAACAAACTCATACCTGTATTAGCCGAAAAATTGATCGGAAGGTCCGAATCTTCCTATTCTCGGTTCGGCTTCCCCCGTAGTCCTCTCCTTCGGTGGTTGGTACGGTTGTGATCGTGGGAAGGAGTAGAATCCGATTAGTGGAATAGAAATGGAAGTTTAAGCCTTGAATCAAAGTTTATTTTTTTGGGTTTTGGGGTGTTTTTGTGTCACGGGTTCGGGTGTGTGTTTTACAGAGAAAAGATGAGAAATGAAGATGATAATTAATTGAAGTGATGAAATGAAGATATAAATGACGATGTAAAAATGATTGGGGTTAACAAAATATCTACTCCCCAAGTCAAAATTACCAAAATGCCCTTGAACATCTAGACCCATAACTTTCGTACACGAACTCCGTTTTTCGCGTGCCGCCTGTCTACGAACTCGTGAGTTCGAGACCCACGCAACGGTATCCAAAACACCGCCTAATATGTTTCGAAACAAAACTTAATATACATGCCCTTAACCGACCAAGGATAAAATCGTCCTTTTACAAAATAACTTACAAAATTGATAAATAAAATTTTCCGGGTCGTTACAATCCACCCCCCTTAAGAAATTTCGTCCTCGAATTTCATTTCTATCCTTGGAAAAAATGAGGATATTGTGCCTGCATTAAAGCCTCTGTTTCCCACATGGCTTCCTCTACGTTATGATTCCTCCACAACACTTTAACTAGAGGAATATTCTTTCTGCGTAATATATTTTCTTTCCAATCTAGTATTTGCACCGGTTGCTCCTCAAAGGTCAAATCATCTTTCAAATCAAGTGGTTGCTCTTCCAACACGTGAGACTCATCAAATAAATATTTCCGGAGCAAAGATACATGAAAGACATCATGAACTCTGGAAAATTCCGAGGGTAAAGAAATACAATATGCCACTGGTCCTATCGTCTCCAAAATCTCATACGGGCCAATGTAGCGAGGACTCAGTTTTCCTCGTCTACCAGAACGTACCACTCCCTTCCAGGGAGATAATTTCAAGAACACCCAGTCACCTACCTCAAACTCAAGGTCTCTGGTTTGACGGACTGCATAGCTCTTCTAGCGTCGTTTCCTCAGTCAAATCCACCAACTCTAGTGTTGACAGTCTCCTTTTCACCTATTTCACTCCAGCACAAAGGTGTCTTGCACTGCCTACCATACAGTGCCTCGAAAGGAGACATCCCAATACTCAACTGGTAATTGTTATTATATGCAAATTCCACCAGAGACAAGTGTGAATCCCAGTTTCCTTTAAACTGTAGTACACAAACCCTCATCATATCCTCCAAAACTTGGATTGTCCTCTCAGACTGACTTTCCGTCTGAGGATGAAAGGCTGTACTGAAATGCAATGTAGTGCCAAAAGCCTTCTACAAACTCCGCCAAAACCTGGAGGTAAATCTAGGATCTCTGTCTGAAATAATTGACTCTAGAGTCCCATGTAGTCGTATGATCTCATCAACAAATAATTTGGCGTACCTGTTCATCCGGTAATCTTCCCGTACTAGCAAGAAATGTGCCGACTTTGTAAGTCTATCAACAATTACCCATATCCCATCATGTCCCTTCTTTGTCCTTGGAAGTTTATACACAAAGTCCATTGTAATGTGATCCCACTTCCATTCCGGAATAGGTAATGGTTGCAGTGTCCCATAGGGTTTCTGCCTCTCTGCTTTCACTTGCTGACATGTCAGGCATCTACTCACAAACTCAGCAATTTCTCTTTTCATCCCAGTCCACCAATAATGTTCTTTTAGGGTGTGATACATCTTGGTACCTCCTGGATGTATAGCGTAAGCCGAACTATGAGCCTCATCAAGAATTTCCCTCTTTAGCTCCAACTCATTCGGTACGCACAACCGTCCATCCTTAACCAAGGCTCCATCATCCCTAACCGCATAGTCTTGCCTGTTCCCAGTCTCCAAGTCCTTCCTGATAATGCACAATGTAGGATCCTGGAGTTGAGCCTCAATAATCCGATCAATCAGAACAGGCCTTACATGGAAACTAGCCAACAAAGTCCCCTGGCTATCCATGTACAGTACAATCCCCGCTCTACGGAACTCTATCAGCAACGGTAGGTAGACTGTATGTAAATAGGCTAAAGAACCCATAGACTTCCTGCTCAAGGCATCTGCCACAACATTGGATTTTCCTGGATGGTACTTTATAGTACAATCATAGTCCTTTATCAGCTCAAGCCACCTTCTCTGCCTCAAATTCAAGTCCTTCTGAGTGAACAAGTACATTAAACTTTGATGGTCGGTGAAGATTCGACACGTCTCCCCGTACAAATAATGTCTCCAGATTTTCAGTGCATGCACCACTGCAGCTAACTCCAAATCATGTGTGGGGTAATTCATCTCATGGGGTTTAAGTTGCCTGGAAGCATACGCTATCACCTTCCCAAGCTGCATCAGCACACAACCTATACCCCGCAATGATGCATCACTATATACCTCGAATCCCCCGTTACCATCAGGAAGCGTTAATACTGGAGTAGAAGTCAACCTTCTCTTTAGCTCCTGAAAGGTCTGCTCACAATCAGCATCCTAGTCAAACTTGACTCATTTCCTAGTCAACCGAGTCAATGGGCCCGCTATCGTAGAAAATCCTTCTACGAACCGTCGATAATATCCTGCCAAACCCAGAAAGCTCCTCACCTTTGTCACTGTCCTCGGTTACTCCCAGTTTGCCACTGCCTCAACTTTTTGGGAATCCACGCTGATACCTTTAGCCGAAATCACATGACCCAAGAATTCTACCTTGGTAAACCAAAACTGGCATTTACTGAACTTGGCAAACAATTGCTCTTTCCTAAGTATATTCAGCACCAACCTTAAGTGCTTCTCATGTGACTTGGCACTCGTTGAATACACCAAGATATTGTCGATGAACACAATTACGAATCGATCCAAATACTTTTGGAACACCCTATTCATCAAGTTCATAAATGCTGCCGGGGCATTAGTCAACCCGAAGGGCATGACCAGGAACTCATAATGACGATAACAAGTCCTGAAAGCTATTTTCTGAACATCCCCTTCCCTGATCCTTAACTGATGGTACCCAGATCGAAGGTCAATTTTTGAAAAATATTTTGCCCCCTTCAGTTGATCAAATAAATCGTCAATCCTTAGCAGAGGATACTTATTCCGCACCGTCACTCTATTTAACTCCAGTAGTCGATACACAATCTCAGACCACCATCCTTTTCCTCACAAATAGTGACGACCCGGACCAGAAATTAAATTATTTTGAGAATTTGACGATTTTACCCTCGATTTTGGACGGGTTCGAGAGTCCCTTTTTGACTGGCAGTACTTTTGGGAATTTTTCTTGGGTCGTTGCGTAGGTCTCAAACTCACGAGTTCGTAGACAGGTGGCACGTAGAAAACAGAGTTCGTGTACAAAAGTTATGGGTCTAGATGTGCAAGGGCATTTTGGCAATTTTGGTTAGGGATATGGCAGTCGAGGGATATGCCGACTGATGTGATATGATAACCGAAGGTTATACCGGCTGATGATATGATATGATAGTTGAGGATACTTTTCGACTGATGTGATATCATAGTACAGAGAGTTGTGATACAGGACTAGCACACCCCAAGGGATACCCTGGTGGCTAGGGATATTCCAGTCGAGGGATATGCCGACTGATGTGATATGATAGCCGAAGGTTATACCGGCTGATGATAGGATATGATAGTCGAGGATACTTGCCGACTGATGTGATATCATAGTACAGAGAGTTGTGATACAGGACTAGCACACCCCAAGGGATACCCTGGTGGCTAGGGATATGCCAGTCGAGGGATATGCCGACTGATGTGATATGATAGCTGAAGGTTATACCGGCTAATGATATGATATGATAGTCGAGGATACTTGCCGACTGATGTGATATCATAGTACAGAGAGTTGTGATACAGGACTAGCACACCCCAAGGGATACCCTAGTGGCTAGGGATATGCCGACTGATGTGATATGATAGCTGAAGGTTATACCGGCTGATGATATGATATGATAGTCGAGGATACTTGCCGACTGATGTGATATCATAGTACAGAGAGTTGTGATACAGGACTAGCACACCCAAAAAAAATACCCTAGTGGCTAGGGATATGCCAGTCGAAGGATATGCCGACTGATGTGATATGATAGCCGAAGGTTATACCGGCTGATGATATGATATGATAGTCGAGGATACTTACCGACTCATGTGATATCATAGTACAGAGAGTTGTGATACAAGACTAGCACACCCCAAGGGATACCCTGGTGGCTAGGGATATGCCAGTCGAGGGATATGCCGACTGATGTGATATGATAGCTGAAGGTTATACCGACTGATGATATGATATGATAGTCGAGGATACTTGCCGACTGATGTGATATCATAGTACAGAGAGTTGTGATACAGGACTAGCACACCCCAAGGGTTACTCTGGTGGCTAGGGATATGTCAGTTGAGGGATATACCGACTGATGTGATATGATAGCCGAATGTTATACCGGCTGATGATACGATATGATAGTCGAGGATACTTGCCGACTGATATGATATGATAGCCGAAGGTTATACCGGATGATGATATGATATGATAGTCGAGGGATATACAAACTTATGTGATATGATAGCCGAAGGTTATACCGACTGATGATATGATATGATAGTCGAGGGATATGCCGACTTATATGATATGATAGCCGAATGTTATACCGGCTGATGATACGATATGATAGTCGAGGATACTTGCCGACTGATGTGATATGATAGCCGAAGGTTATACCGGCTGATGATATGATATGATAGTCGAGGGATATGCCAACTGATGTGATATAATAGCCGAATGTTATACCGGCTGATGATACGATATGATAGTCGAGGATACTTGCCGACTGATGTGATATCATAGCCGAAGGTTATACCGGCTGATGATATGATATGATAGCCCAGGGATATACCGACTGATGTGATATGATAGCCAAATGTTATACCGGCTGATGATACGATATGATAGTCGATGATACTTTCCGACTTATATGATATGATAGCCGAGGATATTTCCGGCTCTAATATGGTTTGATGACGATTGTCATGTGCTTAATCAGCCTATGAAAATACTTCGTCATCCGGGTCAGTGGGTTGGTGTGGGCGGTGACCCAGAGTGACGAATTATTGTTGGTTCGCAAGTATCTGACTAGTCGGTTGTCTTGTGGTATTCCAGTAGAGGTGTCAGCAATGTCTGACCTACTGACTTTTGGTGTCATAGGGTATTCCTATTTGGACCACCATTATTTCGAGGTCTTGGTTTTTGACCTGTAGGCTATCCTACGTCTGATAGGTAGGAGTGGTCAGTAAGTACGGAGGTTCTGTCGAGAACCTTGTAAGGTTTTCTAAAAATTATTTAAGGATAAAGGGTATTCTTGGTATTAAGTTTTTGAGGTAAAAGAGCTGTCAAACGGGATAAGGGTTCTTTCTGGGTTTCGAGGGGAAATTTGGGAATGGTCCTTACACAAATAATACCGGCGCACCCCATGGTGAAACACTTGGGCGAATAAATCCCCTATTCACCAAGCCCTGCAACTGAGTCTTCAACTCTCACAATTCTGCTGGTGCCATTATGTACGGTGCATGTGAGATAGGTTGAATACCTGGTAGAAGATCTATGGTGAACTCAATCTCCCGGTGAGGAGGCAATCCTGGAAGATCATCTGGAAACACATAAGAGAACTCACTCACCACATGAATGTCCTTTACTCTCATCGGAGTATCCCGAGTATTAAGCACATGAGCCAAGTACCCCTCACAACCTTTTCTCAACAATTTCTCAACGGTCAACGCCAATATCACTCCAAAGGGTAGTACCCTACGATCTCCCCGAAACGTAATTTCCGGTAATCCTGGACTCCGGAAAACCACTATCTTGTCATAACAGTCTATGGAGGCATGGTGCATGGCCAACCAATCAATCCCCAGAATCACTTCAAACTCAAAAATATCTAAAGGGATTAAATCTGCCTCCAACCCATGGCCTTCAACCATCACCGGACAACTGCGAATCACGTGGTTCGCCACTATAATATCCCCGATAGGAGTACTAATACCCATGTCCCAACCAATCAGGGATAATTCTCTATCAGCAAACAGTGTAAAACCCCGAGAAATAAAAGAATGAGTTGCACCAGGATCTATTAAAACCCAAGCATTACAGTTGAATATAGATAACATACCAGTGACCACCTCCGGTGCTGCTCGAGCCTCTTGTTGCATCATGGCAAAAACTCGAGCTGGTGTACCCGAACATCGACCACGATCCCCATATCTGCCTCTGGCCCTGCTGGTCCGACTAGCTCTATCGGCCCCACTGAATTGGGTCTGACTCCCAATTGCAGTACCAGACATCTGTCCTGCCTTCTGGCTCGGCTCAGTAGCATCACGACCCAAGGAACTACTGCCCGGACAACGTTGTGGACAGAATATCTGGATGTGACCAGTCTCCCCACAAAAATAACAACTGAAGCCACTAGATCTGCCACCTTGTCTTCCGGTTGACTGCACTGAGGCACCGCTAGACTGTACATATGAATGACGCGCTTGGTTTGCTCCGCCACTGCCTGGCCCAGATCTCGCATTCCTAGAAGATCCAGAACTATGACTGCCTCTTTTGGATGGTCCCTGACTAGAGATTTCGACAGTCCAGTAATCTCGACGTCGCCTGGAACCACTATACTGCTGCGGGACTGGAAAATCCAAACTCAACTATACTCGGGCTGCAGCATCAGCCAAAATCCTCAAAGAAGTGTGAGCCATAGACGTAACTACTGACCAAATCTCACCCCTCAGTCCACCTTCAAATATGTGGCACTTGTCCCTTTCGATCGCCACCAAAGTCAGTGCAAAGCGACTCAGTGCTATAAATCTCTGCTCATATTGGGCCACAGTCATATCTCCTTGCTGTAAATGCAAGAACTCGGCCTCCTTAACATTCCGGTGTGAGCGAGGGTAAAATTGCTCAAGGAAGTGCTACCGGAAAGCCTCCCAAGTAAGTGTTTGGACACCCCAGCCTAACACCTCCAATGAGTGCCACTAGTGGTAAGCAGAACCACGTAGCAAAAATGTGGCCAACAGAACTTTGTCCCCTAGAGGACATCTCATGATAAAAAAACACCCGCTCCATATGAGTAATCCACTCCTCAGCCTCATCTGGACTATACTCGCCCATAAATATCGTCGTCCGCAGTCTCTGGGCTCTCTCAATATCAGAAACTTCATTAGAATCCCTATCCTGGAGTACATAAGCTAAAGTCTGACCCAGCTGTTCCAGTGTCTGCCTCAAATCAGGCTCCACTGCAAGTTTATGGGCATCTCCACCGTTCCCAGACAGTTGATGGGACTCACGTCTCGGAGGCATTATACGCTGAAAAGAAGCTGTAACTTATTAATACCAAATTTCACTTGTACACTAGGTGTATGGTCTACAGGAATTTAACCTAGTGCTCTGATACCAATTGTCAGGACCCGTCCCGAATTTCCCCTCGAAACCTGGGAAGAACCCTGATCCCGTCTGACAACCTAAGGAAAAGGTTCCCAAAATACCCTTCAAATCCTTACTAATATAATATAAGTTTACTTTCACCTGTCATACAGGGGATTCAAAGCACTCAAAAATTCCAACAATAATGTCCAACCAAATAACATATAATATCAGAGCGTCTAAGTAGGATAAATAGTACAATTTAGATATCCTACTCAATTTTAACTACACTTGCAGTCGGAATACTAATGCCTCCGCCTCGAGAGAAGTGTCCGCGTCAACTCAACTCAATAGCCTGGAGGAGATTTAAACACAAAAGTTGTGAGTGGACAAAATAATCGTTTATAAATCGTTTTCCGAGGGAATCTTACCTTTTCCCCTCCACTTATAAAACCATCTATGCATGATGTAAAACAGTTCATGATGTAAAAACATCTTAAAATCACCACAAATCAATGTTTATCCTGGCCTCCCTCAAATCAATGTTTATCTTGGAGGTTCACCGGGTTCACCGCCAATAGCGGATCCTAGTCTCGGGTCCTGGCCTCCCTCAAATATAGCCAAATCTGATAAACTCATTAATACGGGTCAAAACCCAAATCATGGACTCAATAATTTCCATGTCAAAACGATATCAAAACCGAGTCCAAAACCCATGACATTTCTCAAAACACACTTTAATTGAAATATTGGAAAACATGTGTCCAGCAATCATTTCTAAATTCTGGAAATTCAATGCAACAATCCATAACAGTATTTAAACAAAGATACATTGATGCATACATTTCAGTTTATAAATCAAAAGTCCACTCACAAACCTGTCCAAGCAACCTCAATCTCGTCTTGTTCGTTCCTCTGAGGTTCCCGGAACAATATCGCCTATCAAAAACAACAATCGGGATTACCGGCTAGTAATAAGACTCTTATATAACAACTCCCTAAACCTCGGGAGGTCTACCCATGTTGTTCTAGAAAACACAGCAACTTTGGACGCCCTAAACGACCTCTAAACGACATCCGATCAACCCGAAACCTGTACCAACAGATTCGGAACGTCGAAAACTAGTCAACACACGTCGCCGTGACCTCAGATTAGGCCCCACGCGCCGCCAGAAAGTCGGAACACGCACCGCCGAAAGGTCGTAACACGCGCCCCCGCGCCGCCATGCGTCCTCATGCGCTTGCTACAGTGCCCCCGCGCCTGGATCGGTCCAACCCGGTCCAACTCAACCCGACTGGTTCACTCAACCCGACCGGTTAAACTCGACCTGACCCGGTCTGGCCCGACCCGACCAGTCGCCGGTGACTCGCAGGAGAAGTTGACCGGACCGTCGTGCCGTCACCGGAGTCTAGCCGGAGAAGATGACCGGCCAACGCCGTCGTCGCCGTCTGGTTTTGCCGGAATCCTCCATTTCCGGCCGAAACTTCAAGCTTTTCTAACTTCTCCAAAACTCAACTATTTTTCACAAATTTTATGTCTAAAACTATCTACTCAAACCCAAGAATCCAAATATGACCTCAAAACAACAAACTCGTACCTATATTAGCCGGAAAAATCGATCGGAATGTCCGAATCTTCCTATACTCGGTTCGGCTTCCCCCGTAGTCCTCTCCTTCGATGGTTGGTACGGTTGTGATCGTGGGAAGGAGTAGAATCCGATTAGTGGAATAGAAATGGAAGTTTAAGCCTTGAATCAAAGTTTATTTTTGTGGGTTTTGGGGTGTTTTTGTGTCACGAGTTCGGGTGTGTGTTTTACAGAGAAAAGATGAGAAATGAAGATGATAATGAATTGAAGTGATGAAATGAAGATATAAATGACGATGTAAAAATGATTGGGGTTAACAAAATATCTACTCCCCAAGTCAAAATTACCAAAATGCCCTTGAACATCTAGACCCATAATTTTCCTACACGAACTCCGTTTTTCGCGTGCCGCCTGTCTACGAACTCGTAAGTTCGAGACCCACGCAGCGGTATCCAAAACACCGCCTAATATGTTTCGAAAAAAAACTTAATTTCCATGCCCTTAACCGACATAGGGTAAAATCGTCCTTTTACAAAATAACTTACAAAATTGATAAATAAAATTTTCCAGGTCGTTACACGAACACTGAAACGCTGGGGTTTAGCCTCGACTTGGTTTGGGGGAGGGTTAATATCTAAAAACTAGTCCACCGTATTGACTTAAAATCCAATCTCATTGATAAGACTCAATCCAACTTTCCAACCCCGTCCACCTCAAGCTACGGGTGGGTACGGTTTGGATCGATACAGATTTTACCCACATCCAAATCCAAACCGTTAAAATCTAAACGGTTCGATACTGTTTGGATTGTCAAAAAATATAATTGAAACCGTTCCAATCCAAACTATTATTAACGGTTTGGTTTGGATTATTTAGGTATAAAAATTCATGTAATTTATCCTAAGTGCCATGCGAGAGCAGCGTAATGATGGCTTGCAGCCTTTGCAGAATTTTTCTATGCTCGCAATATCTTCCTTTACTTGCTTCCGGCTCCAACTAATCAACAATTCCCCCTGATTATCTTGCTATGTATGTTTTATATTGGCGTGGCTTAATCTGCTTTGATTTGTACGTTTTGTTTTATGTGGCGGTGGTGGCAGCGAAGTGATGGTGGTGATGACTACGATAATATTTTGGTGGCCTCAAATATTTTATTTTAGTTTATACTAAGATATTATGGTCTAATTCTAATCCATAGAGACGGGAATTTGGCTATGTCACAAAATGAGCCAGCAACTAAGTATCAAACTCATCATCTATGGAAGTTGAATCTGAGACATTTCACATACTAGTGAAGAGGCATTGCCAGTAAATTGTAGAGGTGGCCTCATACTTAGTGTAGGATGCATGTTGTTTCTTTATTAAGGTTGTATCCTAAAACTCAAAAACATCAATTTGATGTTTTATAAGACGTAAACAAATTATTGTATCCTATGTTTTCATTTTCTAAATTAATTCTTAAAAAATGAATTATCAAGTTCCTTTACAACTATTTTTACATCTGTAAAATAAAAAACTGTTTCGTAAAACATTATCAAACATAGCCTTAGTGTTTCTTGCTACTATATAAAGAAGGTCATACACAACGAAGAAGCCCCAACAATTTTTACAACCCAAAATGACGCACAACTCGCAAATTAATTATATCATATTCAATCGCTATTCAGTGATACTGCACCGTGACCTAATTCCAACATTCAAGCCATCCTTGACTATTATGGACTTTCCAAGCCTCGTCGAGGTGATTGCAGATTGCTCTGCCAAGCCTTTGCCATGGTATTATTGATTATTTCCAACCGACTTCGTCTTCCTTGCACGTGATTGCATTCTGGACAGAACAACTTATATCATGTGTATCTTGATTCTTCCATAATACCTCTCTCTACTGCCTTGCTGCTGCTCATCATGAGATCATTTTGTTGTCCCCCTCCATGTCCCTTCTTTAATTATTTGACACGTATCTACTCATTTAAAAGAAAATTAACACGATCTGTTAAGTTTGGTTTTTTTTTAATAAAAGAAAAATTAAAAAATCCAAAATAGATAGAACCACCGTAACTACACCATCACCTCCGCTGACAACCACCAGAACCACCACAACTACACTTTCAAAGTGATGACTTAGAAAATTGGGGCTGATGATTTCAAAATTGAAGATGCAACAGAGTTGTGTTCAGCCGTTGATAAAATGAAGCATCTTTCAAAACTTGAAGTGAGGAAAGGTCTCAGGTCTACTCGAATTTTTTGAGAATCTCATATTAGTCAGATTTCTCATATGAATGTTTTGTAATTTGGGTCATCTGAACCTCATGCAATCAAGATTTGCAGCATATGAAATATTCGGGAATACTGTTGATGCGGGGAGTGATCGAGAGGGTCGCTGCCATGCCGTCGGTAAGATGGAGGGTCGTCGCGACGTCATCGGTGAGGGAGAAGAGAGACAGTCGCAGTCGGCGAGGGAGAAAAAAGACGGTCGCGGTCGGCGAGGGAGAGAGAGGGTCGTGGTCGGAGAGGGAGACAGAGGGTAGACGTGAGTTAGGGAGAGAGATGGTCGCCATCGGTGAGGGAGCAGAGAGAGGGTCGCCGTCGGTTGGGTGGGAGTGACTCGGGTTGGTGGCTGGGTGGCTGCTGCAAGTTTGTTTTTTCTTTAATTTTAGTTCTATTTTTTAATTTTATTTCAATTAAAAGTGTTATAACGAGGTTAAGTAACTAAAAATACGTGTCAAGTAAAGAGGGAAGGGACATTGAAAGGGGACAGCAGATCCCTCCCGCTCATCATGTCCAACCCGTTGACTGTCATCGGGCGTGGTGCTGTATTTTATTACTTTTGTTGTTTCCTTTTAAATTAAGAGAGATTTAAAACAATTGTTTGATTAGAAGTAGGGTTCAATGGTACAGAAGTTTCATTATTTATTCTATCTATTAGGCTGTTTCGAATGCTTTATTGCAGAGGCTACTTGATTTGAGGTGGCATGATTGCAGAGTCTAGGTGATTTGAGGTGGCCTGATTGCAGAGGCTAAGTTTGGCGTAAACATGAGTTAAAATAAGATTAATTGTAGGGAGAAAAGGAATACCCCTGCCAGTCTATGAGTCTCTTCTTTAGCATTGGCTGAGGTGCGGACTTGCTTAGATACGGACTAGTCCGCACGGACTCATCCCAACCGTTGAATGGTGAGGAGCGGCCCAGATTTTAAAATGGCAAACAATTGGTTAAATGGTGCGGAATAGGGGCTTTCACGCCCTAAACCAAGCGCGTTGCTTTTCTTCCTCTGCTCCTCGAACCTCACTTATTGAACCAACCCTCCCTCGCTCTTTCCTTTGCAGCCGGAAGGAAAAATAAAGCATCACCCGCTTCTTCTCTTCGCTTATCTTAGGCTGCAGACCAAGGTAATCGCTGTCAGATCAGATGAGACGTTGGAAATCCTAGGCATTTTGTCAAAACTGGTGAGTCTTTCATCTTGGGGATTATTTTTTATTTTTCATTTGAGGTTTTGATATGGTGTTCAGTTGCAAATTTGTAGAATGAATTAGTGACTCTATCTGAATCATCAGGACGTTTTTCATCTGGGTTCGATCAATTCATATCGATCTCACTTTAGATTTCATTATAAGCAGACTGTTTGGGTTATAATTAACTTGGTCAAAGGGCTACCGGGCATAATTGATTATTGATTTTTAGTTGGTAATAATGGGGTTTACTTTTGTACTATTAATCTGATTATTTGTCTGTCTGAAATAGGGAGAGCTCAACACCAAAATCCACACAACCAGCGTTCGCGATATTGACCAAAACCCACACAACCAGCCTTCGCGATCTTGGAGGCTTGGACGGCAAGCGAGGTAGAGGGGCGCGATCTTCGACTCCGTCGGCAAGCGAGGTATAGGGGCCGCGATCTTCGACGACGTCGTCGTCGGTAAGTGAGGTAAAAGGGTTGCGATCTTCGACTCGAAGACTTTGCTAACTCCAAATCAACCAACAGAAATTCAAATCTCCGTAAGTTTTATGGGATTATTGTTTCTTTCTCTTTGTAGATTTTTTTTTTTTTTTTTTTTGTAAATTTTTGGGTTATTATTTGGTGAGAATTGCGTTGCAGAGATTAGGGATTCCAAATATGTTTTGATTTTTTGATGTTCATTTGCTGCGTTAGTGGATTGCTAGCTTAAAATTGACGCCTGAGAATAGATTCTCTGTATGAATTATATCACGATGAACAGAATTGTAAAGCAATGACCAGGAATACTTAACCATTCCTTAAAGGCAATGAATTTAGAGGTCTCAGAAGTACTCCTAAAAGCAATGAAATTCAGAGGTTGCATGTTTATCTATGACATATGATGGCCATATTTTACTGAGAGTTTACTGATATCATTTAGCTTATAAACTAGAAAAGAGTTTACTGAGAGGCACTTGCCTGCAAAGGCTGGATATTTTACATTAGTCTTTTCACTTTTCAGGGCAGACAGGGGATTGTGAAGCAAATCTATAGAGGCACCATATTCTTGAATGATGAGAACGAGACAAAAAATGGTGTTTTTTCTGCTCAAAAGCTCAAATGTGTGAGAAAATTAAGCTTTTCATTGATGCTGGCAAAGAAAAGGTTGGAAGCTTTTTTGTCCTTTTTTTGTGGAAGTAATCTTGTAAGATATATTATATATTACCATGAAGGTGTTAGTAATAATGTTTATTCTTCATTCAGGATGAGTCAGGTGTTCTGGGTTTTGAGGATTTCATGTCGTCTCTTAAGTCCCCTCTATCGCCAAAAAAGCCATGGCAAGAAAGGGATAATAACTGTATGTATATGAGTGTTGATGATTTATTGTAAGTTGGTAAGTGGAAATTTTAAGGTTCTGCCTCCTGATGATTAATTATTTCGAGTGCAGTTAATCGGGGTGATACGGATGGACAGTTCTCCATTGGTCAAACTGTGAGAATCCGTATCGGTCCATTGAAGGGATACCTCTGTCGTGTCTTGGCTATACGCCGTGCTGATATCACTGTTAAGCTTGATTCTCAGCAAAAGGTTCATACAGGTTAGTCAATATTGAGAGTATTGATTGTAATTTGGTTGCTTGATCATTGAATACCACTGTCATAATATTTGGTTTCAATGTTATGCAGTTAAATGTGAGCATCTTTCTGAAGTTCGTACAAAGAGCTCTAATGTACTGCTGATTAGGTACTTAAATGTTTTTGTCAACTAACCATTTGTGTCATGCTATTCATTATTTGATGTTTTTTCAATAATTTTGCTGATGTTATCTTCTCTGCAAAGTGATGATCCGGAGTCCATCTTAAAACCATTTGATTTTCTTGGAACTGAAAGTGGCTCAAGAGGTGTGATCTCCGGGAAGAAATTTCTAGTTTAATTGATAATTCCGTTTCATCTTTAGCTATTTATAGGGTAATGTTCTTTTGCAGACAATTTGGCATGTATGTCAGAATTATTAATCTTGACGTATCCAAATGACAATCTATCTAATCAATGGTTCAGAATGACAGTTTGACCCCATAACTTTGCCAGATTGTCTGGAAAGAAAACGCATTCCTCTGTATAGATTCTTTTTTAACTGTCCAAGAGTGACTTGTTATTCTTGTTGTATTTTTGAAGATTGGACGGATGGAGGCGCATGCATCAGCAGGGGGTGATGGGTGTAATACTGGAGTCATTAGTTCTGAGAATGATGCTAAATATGGTATGGTCAGTTTTGAAGTACGAAATCAGAAATGTATTTCATGATTGTTTTTCCCCTGGCAAAGCCGCTTCATTCGTTTCTTAATAACCTGTAGATGATGCTTGGGGGAGCAAAGTGGCTCCAAATACAAATTCATCCTGGGGTGCATCAACGGCACCAGATAACAATGATCAAGCAGCAGATACGCAACTTAGCACAGGAGGATAAAGGATAAAAAATACCTTCCAAACTTGGTCTTCATGAGGAATCTAATTTAAAAGAAGTGGTTTATAACAAATATTGGTGGATCATCATAGATCTCAAATGGCATAAACAACAGCCGAAGACAAAAGTATTGTGTCTTCCCAAATTAGAATCAATAATTGGCATTTGTAAATTTCATAAAGTGCAAGAAATTAGAAATGACAAAGAGCAAATTACCTTGGAGAACTGCCACAAGAAGATAATTCTTTGCTTTTATCTGCTTCTCCTCCACTCTGCCCTTCTGATGCCTAAATGAAATAACGTTTAAATCATACCTTGTGAAACAGTACGTAAAAATTTACTAGTTGGCCTAAGCTTCTCAGGGGTTATATTTCTTATGAAGCTTCAAATCAGGCCATTATAATCAGGCATATTCCCTGTATATTCCCATCGTATCTCCGTTTTGCCAAGATATCCCCTCATATTACCTATCGTATCTCCATTTTGCCAAGATATCCCCTCATATTACCTTTCTATTCCATGTATATCCCTTGAATCTTAACAGAAAATTACATATATATATATATATATATATATATATATATCATTATAAACCATAATTACTAATGACACCACAACATTCCATTCTAAATTAATTTCGAGTAGAGATGGGTTCCAAAAATTAGGGGGACATGTTGGCGAGTAGGAACATTGACTTGGCTACCATGGCTGATTGAGGGAAGAAGGCAGTGACTTTCACAATTTGGCTAATTCTTGCCAAGGTTGGTCAAAAGACCATCCAAATAGATAAATTTTCATGTTCCAAATAGATAAACCCAAATTCATTGAGTATGTAAAATAAATGTGGATGGTTAATATTGGTCGATTCATTTCACAAATTATTTAAATCCGTAAAATCATCTTATTCATCAAACACTTCAAATAATTTAAGTATATTTCAATATGTTTTTTGAAGTTCTAGTTCAATTGATATCCAAATGATCGAATTTGAAGATCTTGACCGTTCAGTTTGTGATTTTACGTGCCTAGACCTCGCCCGTCGAAAATCGTCAGGTTTTGAGGAGTTAAAGCCGTCTGATTGTCAAACAATGTTATGTAACCGTCGAATCGTGTCGCACCGTTACCTAGTCACGGGAATTCGAAATTGGCTCATTTTTGGCGTAGGAGATCTATGAGTATGTACAATAAATGTGGACGGTTAAGATCGGTCGATTCATTTTGTAAATTATTTAAACCCGTAAAATCACCTTATTCATCAAACACTTTAAACACTTTAAGTATATTTTCAATATGTTTTTCGAAGTTTTGGTTCAACTGATATCCAAACGATCAAATTTGAAGATCTTGACCATGTGACCTCGCCCGTTGGAAATCGTCAGGTTTTGAGGAGTTAAAGCCGTCCGATCGTCAAAAAATGTTATATAACTGTCGAATCGTGTCGCACCTTTACCTAGTTCTTTGTGTTGTTTATGTTTAGGAGATGGAACGGATTAACTGAGTTTGTTAAAAGAAAACTTTAATCGAGAAATTATTTTATCAACTCTTATCCAACATCCCCACATTTTCCTATTCCATTACTTGCAAATCTCAAACATATTCCCAGTATATCCCCATCATATCCCAATTTCGCCAAGATATTCCCTCTATATTACTTTCCTATCCTCATCCGTATCCCTATTATATCCCTTGAATCTTAACAGAGAATTATAGATATCCCCCAATATTGCCATCCATATCCCCATCATATCCCTTGGGTTATCGAAGTAATTGTTTCTCCTAAGTTCCCACGGATCAAAAACAAGAGAGGGAAGGGCAGTCACTGCTGCTCATCAAAATAAGTGGATTTCTCAAACCTAAAACAATTGAACAGAACTATTCTTAGAGTAAGTTATGCAAACTTACAGCATTCATATACTTACAAATTTGAAAAGAAAAACAAAGTTCAGAAATTTTCGCAAAAAAAAAAGTGTTCATTTATACACACACACACATATACACCAAATTTTATTATTATATAAATGATCTAACGCGAATTGAATGCAACTCAACTGGATGCAGAAGTATAACTTTACCAGTTACATGTCTCAAGTGATAGAAACAAGTTGATTACCGTCTAACCTTATAGTATATCAGAAAACAAACGGACTAATGGATGTTGACATTTGACTCTTCCCGTTTCCAAATCCCATGCACATTTCCTCATGAGTTTCTAGAGGATATACGCTTTCTTATATTATTACCAATCAAGTCAAAACTGTACAAAGGCCTCTGATGGTTCCATGGATCCACATACAGGATGCATGATAATTTCAAGGCAGTTAATGAATTACTCTCTAAGTGGAAAAAGGTAGCTATATGACAGATTCATTGTTGAAGCTTTTGTAGCTGAATCCAATGTGCACTCCTTGTTCACTTCTACACATCCTTTTCTAACCTCTAGTTATAGTTCACTACTCTTGTACTTTGCTGCTATGACCACTTAATAAAATAAAATTATCCAAGAAGAAAGTTAAAGAAAATCCTGAATCTGTGATAGAATCTGAACTTTTAACTGCTTCAAGGTAGCTTGTAAGACAGCCAATGACGCTGAGATTCTGCATAACACCTTGAATAACTTTCCAGTATCGAAGTACTAAACTGTATCTTTCTATGGAACATGGAACATAACTGCAGCAAGCATGACAAAAATGAACCCCCAAAAGTCAAATTCTGTCTCTTTTGCAACTGCAAATCCAACATAGGAACATAAGGAAACATTAACATATCAGAAATATTATAGGTGCTTAAGAGTTCCACTCAAAATATTTTATTAAAAAACTAACAGAAGCAAGGTCTAGTGGAAAAAAACACATCAACAATGGCAAGGGATTAACATCAGGTTTTGAGGCTTCTTATCTAATGGCAGTGACTGAAAACCCTCACAATTTGGCAACCCAAAATGCAGAGCGAATTTTTGGAGTTTGTGTAGTTGATGCTGCTACCAGCCAGGTCATTCTTGGCAAGGTATGAGTCTGGTAGAACATAATTTCATCTTTTTTCTGATTGAATTCATGTATATCTCGTAATTATATGGACATATATGTACACTAACCATACAATTGTTTCATTAATTGGGTGGGATCCATCAGTCATCAAGGCATTAGGGAGGGTTAGAAGTCAATATTTCAAAAATGATTTTGCTCACAATATACATATCAGCCAATATATGAAGATAAATGAGAACAAACAAGAAAATGAAGTACCACGACAAGAACAAAATGAACCATATCAAAGAATAATAACCCAATGATTAGCACAACAAACTTGCATATCAAATTAGCTGCATTCTCGTATTTTGTCCACCCATATATGAACCTATACCTAACAAAATGATCGAAAATCCCTTCCCCGCCGCAAATCACAAACCAAATCGAGACCTGGAGAAGAAGAGTACCATACCTTTATCTTTGACAACTTGAGTCTCAGTAATTTCAACTTGAGCAGCATCTACAGATATCCATTGTTCTTCTCACCTAAAAAATAAAATTCATTCAGGTTACAAATGCGTCAACCCCAAACAAAATTCCAACTCCAAACCACCAATTGACATTAATTTCTTAAAACAACTCAATTTGAAGGTATATAACCTGGGTTCTTTCAATTTTTGTTCAATTTTAACTAATTAAAGCTGCCAAATCTGGGTTTTTTCAAATATAATACAGATTATTGATTTCAAACATTACCCATAATTCTCCGACACTAGAACACACAATGTGCATGGTTGGTGACCATTCCTTCCTCATCGCACATACAACTACTTTGTATATAATCAATAATTTGTGAGGAAGATGGGTCTAAAATCAATAATTTGAAAACATATAACTTGGGTTCATAGTGTAACGACCCGGACCAGAAATTAAACTATTTTGAGGATTGGACAATTTTACCCTCAGTTTTGGACGGGTTCGGGAGTCACTTTTTGACTGGCAAGACTTTTGGGAATTTTTCTAGGGTCGTTGCGTAGGTCTCGAACTCACGAGTTCGTAGACAGGCGGCACGCGGAAAACGGAGACCCGGTGAGTTCGTTACGGGTCTAGAAGCTTCAGGGGCAGTTTGGTAATTTTGGAGAAGTTGGAACTATATAGTAGATATTTTCTCTCTCCTCGGCAGATTGGTCAATATGGTCTCTCTCTCTCCTACCCGAAACCCCCCCCCCCCCCCCCCCCCCCCCCCCCCCCCCCGTGTGAACAAAGAAACTTGATTTTCATCGGATGGATTTCGATCCGATTTGAGCGAAATCAAGGTCGGGAGGATCTTCCCCGGGACCCCACGAGCATTTTGGGGTAGCTATTGGAGCGGGAGTACCGCCGTAGGCGACGGACGGAGGAGGGAGGGAGGTGAACCGAACCTTCTCGGCCGTTTTCCGGCCAAACCAGGTACAATCTCGAAACTTTGACCTCATATTTGGATTCCTAGTGAAACGTAGATAAATTTCCATGTGTAGATCGTGAAAAACGGTTAAGAAATGAAGAAGTTAGAAAACCTTGAAGTTTCGGCCGGAAATGAGGGATTCCGGCGAACCAGACGGCGGCGGAGGTGGCGGTCCGGTCATCTTCTCCGGCCAGCCTCCGGCGACGGTGACGGCAGTCCGGTCATCTTCTCCGGCGAGTCACCGGTGACCGGTCGGGTCGAGTGAACCGGTCTGGTTGAGTGAACCGGTCGGGGCGAGTTAGACCGGGTCAGGTTGAGCCAAACCGGGTTGGACCGGTCCAGGCGCGTGAACATTGTAGTAGCGCGTGACCGGCGCGTGAGCGCGCGTGGGCGCGTGTGCCGACCTTCCGGCGGCGCGTGGGGCCGAGACTGAGGTCACGGCGGCGCGTGGTAAGTAGTTTTCGACGTTCTGAGTCTGTTGGTACAGGTTTGAGGTTGATCAGACGTCGTTTAGAGGTTGTTTTGGGCAATCCCAGCGATAATAGTTGACCGTATTAGTGGGTTTTGAGCTCGGGAAGTCAAGGTAGTTGGGACATTATTGTGCATGTGTTGCTTGGGCTAGAGCGTCCTTGAATTAAGGGTCGGTTGATGTTGTGAGTGGACTTTGTTTTATAAACTGAAATACATGCATCCAAATATCCTTGTTTAAATACTGTTATGTATTGTGGCATTGAATTTCTGTATTTTGAGAAATGATTATTATATACATGTTTTCCACTATTACTGTGAAAGTGTGATTTGAGAAACATCATGGTTTTAGACTCGATTTTGATATCGTTTTGACGAGGGAATTATAGAGTCAATGATTTGGGTTTTGACCCTGTTACATGAGTTTATCGGATTTGGTCAAATTGAGGGAGGCTAGGACTCGGAACGAGGATCCGTTATTAACGGTGAACCCGGTGAACCTCCAATATAATGATATGATATGATACTAATATGATATGATACGATGGTCGAGGATACTTACCGACTGATATGATACTGATATGATAGGATATGATGGTCGAGGATACTTACCGACTAATATGATATGATACGATGGTCGAGGATACTTACCGACTGATATGATACTGATATGATAGGATATGATGGTCGAGGATACTTACCGACTAATATGATATGATATGATGGTCGAGGATACTTACCGACTGATATGATATGATACGATGGTCGAGGATAATTACCGACTGATATGATATGATACGATGGTCGAGGATACTTACCGACTGATATGATACTGATATGATACTGATATGATATGATACGATGGTCGAGGATACTTACCGACTGATATGATACTGATATGATACTGATATGATATGATACGATGGTCGAGGATACTTACCGACTGATATGATACTGATATGATACTGATATGATATGATACTGATATGATATGATACGATGGTCGAGGATACTTACCGATTGATATGATACTGATATGATACTGATATGATATGATACGATGGTCGAGGATACTTACCGACTGATATGATACTGATATGATACTGATATGATATGATACGATGGTCGAGGATACTTACCGACTGATATGATACTGATATGATACTGATATGATATGATACGATGGTCGAGGATACTTACCGATTGATATGATACTGATATGATACTGATAGGATATGATATGATGGTCGAGGATACTTACCGACTGATATGATATGATACATGACTAGCACACCCCAAGGGATACCCTGGTGGCTAGGGATATGATAGTCGAGAGATGCCGACTGATATGATATGATAGTCGAGAGATGCCGACTGATATGTTATGATAGTCGAGAGATGCCGACTATGCCGACTGATATGTTATGATAGTCGAGAGATGCCGACTGATATGATATGATAGTCGAGAGATGTCGACTGATATGTTATGATAGTCGAGAGATGCCGACTATGCCGACTGATATGTTATGATAGTCGAGAGATGCCGACTGATATGATATGATAGTCGAGAGATGCCGACTAATATGTTATGATAGTCGAGAGATGCCGACTATGCCGACTGATATGTTATGATAGTCGAGAGATGCCGACTGATATGATATGATAGTCGAGAGATGCCGACTGATATGTTATAATAGTCGAGAGATGCCGACTATGTCGACTGATATGTTATGATAGTCGAGAGATGCCGACTGATATGATATGATAGTCGAGAGATGCCGACTGATATGTTATGATAGTCGAGAGATGCCGACTGATATGTTATGATAGTCGAGAGATGCCGACTGATATGATATGATAGTCGAGAGATGCCGACTGATATGATATGATAGTCGAGAGATGCCGACTAATATGTTATGATAGTCGAGAGATGCCGACTATGCCGACTGATATGATATGATAGTCGAGAGATACCGACTGATATGTTATGATAGTCGAGAGATGCCGACTATGCCGACTGATATGTTATGATAGTCGAGAGATGCCGACTGATATGATATGATAGTCGAGAGATGCCGACTGATATGTTATGATAGTCGAGAGATGCCGACTATGCCGACTGATATGATATGATAGTCGAGAGATGCCGACTGATATGATATGATAGTCGAGAGATGCCGACTGATATGTTATGATAGTCGAGAGATGCCGACTATGCCAACTGATATGTTATGATAGTCGAGAGATGCCGACTGATATGATATGATAGTCGAGAGATGCCGACTGATATGTTATGATAGTCGAGAGATGCCGACTATGCCGACTGATATGTTATGATAGTCGAGAGATGCCGACTGATATGATATGATAGTCGAGAGATGCCGACTGATATGTTATGATAGTCGAGAGATGCCGACTATGCCGACTGATATGATATGATAGTCGAGAGATGCCGACTATGCCGACTGATATGATATGATAGTCGAGAGATGCCGACTGATATGATATGATAGTCGAGAGATGCCGACTGATATGATATGATAGTCGAGAGATGCCGACTGATATGTTATGATAGTCAAGAGATGCCGACTATGCCGACTGATATGATATGATAGTCGAGAGATGCCGACTGATATGTTATGATAGTCGAGAGATGCCGACTGATATGTTATGATAGTCAAGAGATGCCGACTGATATGATATAATAGTCGAGAGATGCCGACTGATATGTTATGATAGTCGAGAGATGCCGACTGATATGATATGATATTCGAGATTTATGCCGACTGATATGATATGATACATGACTAGTACACCCCAAGGGATACCCTGGTGGCTAGGGATATGATAGTCGAGAGATGCCGACTGATATGATATGATAGTCGAGAGATGCCGACTGATATGTTATGATAGTCGAGAGATATGCCGACTGAAATGATATAATACATGACTAGCACACCCCAAGGGATACCCTGGTGGCTAGGGACAGGATAGTCGAGAGATATGCCGACTGATATGTTATGATAGCCGAAGGTTATACCGGCTGATGATACGATATGATAGCCGAGGATATATCCGGCTCTAATATGAAACAGACGACAATGGTCATGGGCTTAATCAACCTATGAAAATACTTCGTCAGCCGGGTTTGTGGGTTGGTGTGGGCGGTGACCCAGAGGGACGAATTATGGTTGGTTCACAAGTATTTGACTAGTCTGTTGTCTTGTGGTATTCCAGTAGAGATGTCAGCAGTGTCTGACCTACTGACGTTTGGTGACATAGGTTATTTCTATTTGGACCACCACTATTCCGAGATTTTGGTTTTGACCAGTATACTATCCTGCGTCTGACAGATATGAGTGGTCAGTAAGTACAGAGGTTCTGTCGGGAACCCTGTAAGGTTTAATAAAAAAAAAAATTATTCCAGAACAAAGGGTATTTCTGGTGTTTAAATTTTGAAGTAAAGAGCTGTCAGACGGGATAAAGGTTCTTTCCGGGTTTCGAGGGAAAATTCGGGAAGGGTCCTTACACATAGGCTTGAACACAACTTGTTGTGAGAGGTCTCATACGCCCTCTTAACTCGATTTCGCCATCTTTTCCTCCGCAGAGAACCCAACGTGAAGGCTGGTTGTTTGGGTTTTGTTTGTGAGCTAGATCGCGAAGGGGTTGTGTGGGTTTTGCCGTTTTGGTTGTGAGCTCGCAAAGGCTGGTTGTGTGGGTTTTGGTCTTGAGCTCTCGCTAATTCAATTTCAAAAAGAGCACAAATGAAACAACGGGACCATGAAGGGATAGGTTTTTTGCCCTTTGTATATAAAGTTAGGCCATTTTTATAAATATGTAGAAGTAGAGTTTGACTTAAGTTGGTTTTGTAGAAAAAAATGCAACTTGGAAATATTTTTCTCCAAACAAGGCATATTAGCCAATTTCTGTATATTGAATTCCATCCTAATTGAGATAGAGATTTCAATTGGTATAATGGTTTTGATTAAAATTTTTGAAATTTTGTTGCAAGGTCTAGGTTAAAACAATGAAATTAAAGGAGCCATCGAGAGGAACACAGTACGGTCATTATAAGAACCCAATACCCTATGAGTTTTCGGAACTAGCGGAAAATTCTTGTATAATTCCTTTACATTTGCTATAAGGGTACTATATGGTCACTATAGGAGTTACAAGAACTTAATTTTAGACACACAAAATTACTATAAGGTCAATGTAGGAGTCATCAACGCTTTAATTTCAGACACGCAAAATTTACAGTCTTTAGCTCAACATGGCATCAATGCTTTTTGTAAGTTTGTTTCTCTTTAAGCTGTGTAGTCCAAGCACGAGTCTTAGATCCATTTTGCCTCATGCACATGAGTAAGAAATAGACACTAAGAGAGAGATACATAGGTACTATGGGAACATACACGGGCACTAAGAGAATAATGCAGACCGCAAATCGTGTCCGAAATATGTGATCAATATAACATCGTGGAAATGTATGAGAACATACATATTGCACACCGTGAAATGGATCTGGAGCCAATTTAAGGCTCTCAATGCCATGTTTTCAAATTATTTAAAATAAATAAATAAATCAGGCAACTCCCTGCCTATGCCAATTACTTTTTTACATTACAATTAAATCCGATGGCTACTGCTTTGACATTTCACCAAAAGAAAAACAAAGCAAAAAGTGCAGTAATTATGAACCAAATGTAAGAACAAACAACACTTTACAGAAATCATCAACTTAATTAATGTCAATTACAAAATCTCAATTTGAGGTGTACAAAGTAGGCAACAAGGAAACAAAGCCGAAATTTGGCATAGAATCGAAGAAAAGCCTCAACTTTTTAGGTAGACGATAAAGCTCTCTCATAATAATCAGCATACGCTGCTTCTTTAGTCCATCTAAAGAGGTGGCGAGACACCTACAAGAACATTGAAATGTGCTAAAGTTGCAAGAGCACCAAGGCAGCTTTTTAGGTAAATAACATGTAAACTATGCTCAATTAGATGGTGGAAGATAGAAACAATGCTCATCTACAGTACCAATGTAATAACTCTCTTTGGAGTCGCCTGTTTCACAATCGACCAAAAACAACTAAAATCAACCTCTCGGTCTCAATCTCAATACAACTTAAAATGGGGCAAAAAACGACATCAATTTCACAGGCTTATCCAAAAGGCATGAAAATGAAAACAAACAAATTTAAAAACAAGAGAAAAATGAAAGATTGATGATGATAAAAGTACGAACCTTTGGAGGTGGAAGTGGGGTCTCACTATCCGGCCACCACCTTCAAGATATCCATCATCTTCGTCGTCGTCTTCTTTCTTCTCACTTATTATACCTGTTAAAATGGCAGTTTAGACACTCTGAAACAAGCTGAAACAATTGCACGAGGCGCTTGACAAAGCATTACCTTTCTTGATTAGCACAACTTCAAGTGCCCTTGTGCTGAAATCATCTTTTCCTCCCATATCTTGAAATCCAATCAACCTATCGGTAGCAACGCCATCTCAGTGTACTATGAAAGTAGCATGCCAAATACAAAACTTTATAAGTGTGAGGTTAAAATGATTGCAATATTCACACAGTTCCATCTTTGATTGCTCTCCTGCCTTTTCGTATAACATCCAAATAGTACATGCATACAGATTTACAATAGCAACGATGGAAATGGCCTGACCTGAAGATTATGACACAAGGCAAAGTCTTGACTCCGAAGAAGAGCGCATTCTGCATTTCATTTTCAACCGGTCAATCCCCCATGCTAATGCTTTTCTAACTAAATTACGAAAATGGAAGGTTGCAACAAGTAGGCTCAACAATTGGAAAGCTACTCTTTGTACAAGAACAAAAAAACTAAGATTGAAATTTAAACAAACCTTTACATCCAGCCTGATCAACTTAGTATCGACATGCTTTGAAGCGAGGGTCTTCAAATGCTTATCCATTATCCTAAAAACAACCAAGATTTCACATGAGAACAATTTTGCAAGGCAATCACTCATCCATGGTTATGTTTGTTGAAGATTCTAGAGTAAAAAGGCTTACTTGCATCTATAGAACTCCCGGTGACAAAAGTAGCAAACGGCTTTTTCAGTGCTAGTAACTTCACCCAAAAAATCCCCCTAAGTTATGTCCCTATATTCTCCATGCCCTTTCCTCTTCAAAGCTTCCCTCTTCTCAGCTTCTTTCTATTCAAATTTCAAACCAAACCCACCAAATATAAACACAAGATAACAATTTCCCACATACCCAAATGAATCATAGACAAAAAACAATCGAACCTTTAAAGCATTTATCCGATCCGCATGCAATTTCTCAAGCTCAGTGCACAGCCGCCGCAGCCGGAATACCGTGCAGAGAATTTGGCGACGGAATACCATGGGAGGGTTTGCTGTGGTGGGTATAACATGCAGAGAATTTGGCGACGGAATACCATGCGGCGGCTGAGTAAGGGTTCAATTCAACAGCGAACGCAACCACTATTTGGGTGAAGAGGCTTGGTATTTTGAGTGTGAAAAGATAATTAGGCCTGGGCGATAACCCAAAATTATAAGAAAACAATACAGTCCTTTTCTTATAATGAAACCTAAAGGGAGATCGATATGAATTATAACCCAAAATTATAAGAACCCAAAACAGTCCTTTTCTTATAATGAAACCTAAAGGGAGATCGATATGAATTGATGGAACCGAGATGAAAATTGTGGCAATGAGATAGATATCATTGATTGATCCAAATTTTGCAACTCTACACCAGATCAAAGCCCCAAATGAAAAATCGAAATAATCCCTAAGATCGAATACTCACCAGTCTGGATAAAGTGTCTGGATTTATCAACATTTCACCTGACGTTGATTACCTCGGCCTTTTTCGGGAGAGGAGAGAATGGAGTTCGACCTGTGAGCGAAGAGAAGGAGGACGCTGCTTCCTTTCTCCTCACGTTCAATAGAGTGAGGTTCGTTTGAGGAGCGCAGGGGTTGGGGTTCGTCAAAATGAGGAAGAAGAGCCAACGCGCTTGGCTTTGGTGCGTGAAGATGAGAGAAAAATCTAAACTGATTCTTCTTTGATTGTCTACAACACAAATGTTTCCCATTTTTAAATCTTGACCGCCCACCCATAATCAACGGCTGGCATCAAAGTGTGCGGACTAGTCCGCACCAAATGAAGTCCTCACCTCAGGCAGCCTCCTCTTCATTTTTTGCATATGGCATCGCCAATCCCGTTGGCATGCGAAATCCTAGTGCCTATCACCATATACCATCTTCTTGTGTGGTTTTTCTACTTGCTTGTTTATTTGATCTTGTCAGTTTAGGATTATCACAACCAATTTTGGCGGGGTTTCTCAAAGTAAAATAAAGAATTTAAATTTGCTAATTAGTTAATATCATTCAATCTTTTTTTTTGTTCTTAATAACTGCCATTGAAATTAGCATTAGGATTACAACAAACACAATACAAGAGAGGACTTTGTAAGAACAACGAGTACAAAGGCTCATCAGTAGCCAATCATAACCAAATAATATATCGGTTACAATAATAGGATTGGGACCAGCTGGGCACATTTGCACAATTTTGTTTTTCCTTCCCTCTTAATTTTCTTTCTAAAAATCTCTATCACAACAACTTAATCTAACTGTTGAAAATTCTTTCAATTTCATCCAGCCATATCCACAGCTATAGTTACACCCAGTATATATGACTTTGAAGAAAGGAAAAAAAAAGGGTTTTATAATGACTTTGCTTGTCGAATGTTGGGTCTGATGGCCCCCCAGTTTATAGCTATTTTCTATATGTTGGAAGAATTTAATAACCGGTACAACATTTGAAAGTCAGCATGCATGCATAGCATAGGTTTCTATAACTTTCAATATATTTTGTACACACCCAGTTATTGAATTGCTTAAGCACATTGTTTCTCCAATAAAATGTGTTCTAATTATTACATGTCATATGATATCATTTCATGGCCACATAGCGCATTCAGTTCATGTTTTAATATGAGTGTACGAAATTATTCAAATATTCATTTTTTAGAATATAAGATTAATTAATATTCATTTAGATAATAATATATGAACTTGATATACCACGTGATTATTAATAATATATAATTATCAATCTTCCGTATACACGCGGGTGGGAGGATTAGAGGCAATACATATTTCTCTATATATATATATATATATATATATATATATATATATATACACACACACTGCAACACCAGTGCTACACTTCAATAATGGCATCACTGCAGGAAAATTGATGGATATAATGAGAGAGAGAGAGAGAGAGAGAGAGAGGAAAACCAAGAAACTCGTGATATGCCAGATACAAATTAACTCTAGCTCCCATTCCCTAGTTCCTATCTAGAAGAATGACTTATCCATATATCTTACCCAAATCCTTGGTAGCATGCACAGGCCGGCCATGGCCTAGGGCCACAAGGGCGATCGCCCACGAATTAAGAGGGCACAAAAGTTTTAAATTTAATTTATTTTTATAGAAAAAAAATTAAAGAATGTTTAAATTTTTTGAAAAATATTTAAATTGAGTTTGAAGAAATATTTTATTAAAAATTTGAGGCCCATATCTTTAAAAAATATTATTAAGAGTTATCATGATTTATATATATTTATTTAGCTTGTCTTGTAAAGTCATTAGAACTCTATTTCTAAATTTTTTGATAAAATTTCAATGTTTTCTTTAAAATATAGTATTACAAAATGACTATATTTGAGTGATGTGTTTAAATTCTTGAAATTATTTTTTTGTATTGCTTAAAAGATGAAAAAAAAAATTAAAAATTAAAAAAGTACAATTTTTGTTTGTGTGTGTAAATATAGACTATGGAGACACTTTTAAAATTTTCGCCATAGGCCTCGAATTTCTTGAACCGGCCCTGGTGATATCTCTACTCCAGTTTACACGTCGTAATTTTGACTTTTCTTACATCTAACATTCAAGTAAGAGGTTGACGCGTTGCATTCAATTTTCCGAGATTTTACTACATAAAAGGTGAGTTAACGTAAAAAAAACAAAAAAACTCTTCCATCTTCATCTCTAGCTCAAAGTCTAAACTATATATAAAAATCCTAATTAATTAAACAAATTGAAATTAAATTGAAAAAAAAAATTAAAGAAGTTAATTAACATCCTCCTGGAATAAATAATTATTGATTCAGTTTGAGGGTACATGATAGTACTTTCCTCTGCAGGTACACCTGTAGACAATGGGGCATGACTCTGAAACGGAGCACTTGAAGCTCACCATCACTCTCTTGCATGGAAAACAAGGTCCACAAGCATGGGAACAATCTGGCAAGCTCGATCCACTCGGGTATACTTCAACCTCAACCTTCACTTCAACTTCATGATCATCTCCTCTTTCAAGCTTTTCTACTGAAATATCAAATCAAGCAAACAAATTAAACTTCATTTTTTGTGAGAATGATCCACGACTATACACGATGATCGATGTTATATATCATTTCCTATATCCTAAGATTAATGAATGAGCTAGCTAATTAATAATAATTAATACAAAGCTAACAATTATTATCTTCCATGAATTTTATCCAAATTTTACTATTCGTACCTCCCTAAACTTCAAAATTAGAGTCTGCAGTCCCTGAATTTTTCTCAAATGTGTAACGATGATCATTCCGTCAAATTTTTGAACATTTTTTTGTTAGAAGTAAGGGTAGAGAGATGTCATTACCGGTGACTTTTTTTAACATAAAATATTCAAAAATTGAAGATATGATCATATATATATCCTTACACATTTTAGTAAAGTTCAGGGATGACAAACTCTACCATTGAAATTTAAAGAAAGTCAGTGAAATTTGGGTAAAATTCAGGAACGCATCGTCAACCATTCACCCTTAATACAACATATATAGCTTAATTAGAGTGATGGACATACGAGGAACGTGAGGCCTCGCATGAAGGCTTCTGCCCATCGTAATAAACATGAAGAAAATCACAAGTAGGGAACTTGTGGGGGCTCCAACAGACAACTTCTTCATCATAAATATCGTATATATATTTGTAATTTTTGTCTTGGGTTGAAGTACTACTCAAATTTCACAAACTTAATTCATGAAAAGAGATTTCATTAGAAGTGAAGCAGGAGAGAGAGAGAGAGAGAGAGAGAGAGAGAGCTAGCTAGGGTTTGAAGGGGATTTAGAGACGATGGATGTGGAGGATTGGAATCGATATGATATTGGGCGGTGTAAATAATATTAATATAGATGGGGAGGGAGGGAAGAGGGAACTGGGAATTTAAGCTAGGCAATATTGTTAATTGAATTTTAATGGAATGGAGGGAATGGTTTTAAATGTAGCAGAAGGTACATCTCTGTTGCCCTTCACATGATCCACGGCCAACCTTCAAGTATCACATGTTTTGGCAAGTCCCTTCTATTCAAACATAAAGGCTCAAACTCATTTCAAAATTAAGTACAAATTCAAAAATTTGAAACCTGCTGCATGTACATAACTCAAATCTAAGGCTACCACATTTACATATATCCATGTTTTAATTCATATTATTCCTTTCCGGGCCAGGTCACCATTGAGATTAAGTTCACTCCTATCTAAAACAGTCTCACACTTGAGGAGATCGGACATTGGGGGAGGGCATGCATTGACCAATGAATGAAATTATAACTACATTTTTGTTGTCTGTCTCAAATTTGTCATTCGCTGAAGACCAGCCCAGCCACTCCGGGATTCTTTTCTGAGTGAAAGGAATTATACACATTGAGCATCGAATTTGTCACAAACAAAAATCTAACACGTACTACATATATGGTCAAAGAAGAATACCACGTACTAAATAACTGTAGTGGTAGTGACTTAGGGCTTCGACTTATTTTCTCTAAGAGCAATGCTTTCATCCATGTACCGTAGGGTGGATGGTGCTCGATCCTTCATAGTTAAGTAACGATGTCTACCTATGTAAGTATAATAATTCAATCGTTGATTTCTTAAGACGTTATTTAAAGAGCCATTCTGGAGAAAGAAAAAAAAATATCGGTAAATAATGTTAATGACAATTGTCTTATAATTTATATGATTTATAACATTTCTCTTTGGATGTCCACCAACCAATCACAGTTGGCTTATTAAAATCTTGCATAGAAGTACTAATTGGGAAAAAATATAAGCGAAGGGTAGCACAACTATGTTGCACCATTGACTTTGTGTTGAATGCGTTTAATTTTGTCTCACTAAAATCTTGTTAGGGAAACTCGGATAATATAACCCATGATGACAACATACATCAATCATTATTGTTTGATAAATTAGGGAGCAAGGTGGATTGGAAGAGTAACATGCTATCCATGGCTGGGAGACTTGTCTATGTTCAATATGTTGTCTCAGCCATTCCTATCTATGCTATATATGCAATCTACCAAGCTTTCAATATCTCTCTATGATAAGTTGGATAGACTAAATAAAAATTTCCTTTGGGGCCATGCAGATGTAAGGACCCTTCCCGAATTTTCCTCGAAACCCGGAAAGAACCCTTATCCTGTCTAACAGCTCTTTTACCTCAACATTTAATTACCATAAAATACCCTTTATTCTTAAATAATTTTTATTAAACTTTACATGGTTCCCAACAGAATCTCTGTACTTACTGATCACTCCTACTGTCAGACGCAGGATAAAATACCGGTCAAAACCAAAACCTCGGAAATAGTGGTGGTTCAAATAGAAATACTTTATGATACCAAAAGTCAGTAGTCAGACATTGCTGACATCTCTACTGGAAAACCACAGGACAACAACTAGTGAACCAATAATAATTCGTCCATCTGGGTCACCGCCCACACCAACCCACAGACCCGGATGACGACGTATTTTCATATGTTGATTAGGCCCATAACAATTGTCGTCTGGTTCATATTAGAGCCGAAAATATCATCGGCTATCATATCGTATCATAACTCTTTGTACCATGATATCTTATCAGTCGGCTATCATATTCCTAGCCACCAGGGTATCCCTTGGGGTGTGCTAGAATATGTACTACTTGGACTCTACCACAATCTCTGCAAATTCACCTTTTATATTGGAGGTTCACCGGGTTCACCGTCTCAGCGGATCCTAGCCCGGATCCTGGCCCCCCCTCAAATCGGTATTGTTTATTTTGGAGGTTCACCGGGTTCACCGTCTCAGCGGATCCTAGCCCGGATCCTGGCCCCCCCCCCCCCCCCCCCCCCCCCCCCCCCCCCCCCCCCTCAAATCAATATTTATCTCGGAGGTTCACCGGGTTCACCGACTCAGCGGATCCTAGCCCAGATCCTGGCCTCCCTCAAATCAATATTTATCTCGGAGGTTCACCGGGTTCACCGCCTCAACGGATCCTAGCCCAGATCCTGGCCTCCCTCAAATCAATATTTATCTCGGAGGTTCACCGGGTTCACCGCCTCAGCGGATCCTAGCCCAGATCCTGGCCTCCCTCAAATCAATATTTATCTCGGAGGTTCACCGGGTTCACCGCCTCAGCGGATCCTAGCCCAGATCCTGGCCTCCCTCAAATCAATATTTATCTCGGAGGTTCACCGGGTTCACCGCCTCAGCGGATCCTAGCCCAGATCCTGGCCTCCCTCAAATCAATATTTATCTCGGAGGTTCACCGGGTTCACCGCCTCAGCGGATCCTAGCCCAGATCCTGGCCTCCCTCAAATCAATATTTATCTCGGAGGTTCACCGGGTTCACCGCCTCAGCGGATCCTAGCCCAGATCCTGGCCTCCCTCAAATCGGTATTGTATCCAAAATCGATTATTTTATAGTCACAAGTACGGTTTCAACTCAAAATCATAGACCCAAATAATTACCACATCAAAACACTATCAAAATCGAATCCAACAACCATATCGTTTCTCACAACGCACTTCCACTGAAATATTGGAATAACAATTATCCAGCAATCATTGCACCCATACACAACAGTATTTAAATCGAGGATATTAATACATGCATCACAATTTATAAATACAACCATACACAACAGTAATGAAATCGAAGATATTTATACATACATTACAATTTATAATCAAAGTCCGCTTACCATCACCATCCAACCCAAAATTCATGTACACTCTAGCCTCAGAACACCTACACCATAATGACCCAACTACCTTGACTTCCCAAACTCAAAACCCTCTCCACGGTCAATCCCTGCCGCTGGGATTGCCCAACCGAGCTCTAAATGAACTCCTATGGCCTCGAAACCAACAAAATCTGATCCGGAACGTCCCAAAACCTCAGTCACGCATCGCCGTGACTTCGGGAACAGTCCCACGCGCCGTCACGCGCCACCGGAAGATCAGAATACGCGCCCACGCGCTGCCACGCGCCGGTCACGCGGCTGCTACAGTGTTCACGCGCCTGGACCGGTCCAACCCGGTCCGGCTCGACCTGACCCGGTCCAACTCGACCGGTTTACTCGACTCGACCGGTTCACTCGACTCGACCGGTTCACTCGACTCGACCGGTTCACCGGTGACTCGCCGGAGAAGACGACCGGACGGCCTCGCCGTTGCCGGAGTCTGGCCGGAGAAGATGACCGGACCGCCACCTCCGCCGCCGTCTGGTTCGCCGGAAACTGCCATTTCCGGCCGATTTTCAAGGTTTTCTAACTTCCTCATTTCTTAACCGTTTTTCACGATCTACACATGTAAATTCATCTACTTTTCACCAGGAATCCAAATATGAGGTCAAAGTTCCGAGATCATACCTGGTTTGACCGGAAAACGGCCGAGAAGGTTCGGTGAACCTCCCTCCTCCGTCCGTCGCCCACGGAGGTGCTCCCACTCCAATAATCACACCAAAAGACTCGTGGGGTCGCGGGGAAGGTCCTCCCGACCTCGATTTTGTTCGAATCGGACCGAAACCCCTCCGATGAATATGGCCTTCGGTGATCGCATGGGGAGGGCTCGGATAGGACCGAGACTGCATCGACCAATCTCTCGAGGAGAGAGAAAAATATCTGTTATATAATTCCAACATTTCCAAAATTACCAAACTGCCCCTGCAGCTTCTAGACCCGTAACGAACTCATCGGATCTCCGTTTTCAGCGTGCCGCCTGTCTACGAACTCGTGAGTTCGAGACCTACGCAACAACCCAAGAAAAATTCCCAAAAGTATTACCAGTCAAAAAGTGACTCCCGAACCCATCCAAAACTGAGGGTAAAATTGTCCAATTCTCAAAAATAATTTAATTTCTGGTCCGGGTCGTTACAGTAGAGGAGAAGGCTAAAATTAATTCATCTGGTGAATTGGGACAAAATTTGTAAGCCTAAGTGTTTGGGCGGTTTGGGTTTGAAAAAAATCCCATAATATGAATCATGCTTTATTTAGCTAAAGTTGGGTGAAAGCTGATACAAAATGAGACTAACGTTTGGGCTCAGGCTTTATGGAAGAAGTATGTAAGGAGTCAGGACTTGCTCACGGCGGTGAATGCTAAGGTGAGTAACGTTTCGTCCACTTGGGGAAGTATTCTTTTTGGAGTTGAAATTCTGCCTAACGGACTTAGATGGAGGGTGGGTATTGGGACTCAAGTGATGTTTTGGAAGGATAACTAGCTGAGCCATGGCCCTCTTGTGGATCTGGCTATCTCTCCCCCTCCGGATGCTATGTTCGATTGGAAGGTTACTGATTCTGGATGGAATACTAATTTGTTTGCTCCTTTGTTGCCCCGTGAGGTTGTTGGTAGTATTCACAACATCCATGTTTGCTATGAAGCTAATATGGATGACAAAATTATCTGGAATCTCACTAAAAATGGCACTTTCTCAATAATGTTTGCATACGAGTCTCTCTTTCTTGATGATTCTATTCAAAACTGGAGTTGGGATTTCATTAATTTGGAAGCTACCATTGGCCCCCAAAATTCTTACCTTTCTTTGGACTATTGGGCATGGAAAAGTCCTCACAAATATGTAGAGATGTCGTCGTAGTCTCACAATTGATTTTAGTTACCTCCGTTGCCCTTCCATTGAAGAAAATCTGGACCATATTTTCATATTCTATCCATGTGCCCTTGCCATTTGGAACACAATGACTTTCCCCATGATGTGAGCCATGCTTTCACTTTAGATTTTCGGATGTGGACTTCAATTAACCTGGATTCCTACCATCGTGATGCTCATGGTGTTCCTTGGTTCTTAAGTTTTGCCTCCACACTTTGGTTTGTTTGGAAGTGGAGAAATAATTCTATTTTCAACAATGGCCTACTATGCTATTTTTGGCCTTAGACGACACTAATTAGATGACGATTTCTGTTAAATATGTCATCTTACTCTGAGAGACGACGTTTTAGGCTAAAGTTGTCATCTATAATCATGTAAAAGCGTCGGCTAGTGTGATTTTTTTGAATATTTTGGGAATTAAGAGATGACAGATTGTGGGAGGTGTTGTTTATTGGATGAGAGGGAATGAAAATTTCCCCAAAAGTGAAAGCGGCAAAGGCAAAAAAAATGTTCAACGCACTAAACACTGTGGATTGAAGGTCGAAGACCAACGTCCAGAGTTCGAACCTTCCGCATCAAATTTCTCAGTCCCTTTTTTTTGCTCAAATGTGATTCTCAAGTCTCAGCCCTATCTGCTCTCATGGTTCTCTCCCTCTCTCTATCAGCCGACAATCTCTTTTCTCAATCGCCACTCTCCCTCTCTCAGCCACCACTCTCCTTTTCCTCCGACGAGTTGATTCTTCTCTTCCTCTCCATTTTATCTCGAATGCTTAGAATTAATAGAAGCCGACAGCCCATGGGTTTGATTTTAAGATTCGCTGAGGATTTTTCTTAAATTTCTATGGGTTTGAGTTTAGGGTTTCATATTTCTCTTGAATTTCCTATGAGTTTGATATCAATTGGCGGCTATCTTCTTGTTCTCTGTGCAGTCACATACGTTGCTCTCACTCACACACACTGAGAAGCGAAGATGAGTCGTGGAGCGGTAGCTGGAGTGAAGGGGAAGAAGAAGGGAATTTGTTTGAATCGACTATGCAAACCTAGGATAAGATCATGGACATCGCCTCACTAGAAAAGTTCCTCCAAGAGTGAATCAAGTCACCGTCTCTCGCGAGAAGAACAAGGTCACTGTCGCCTGTGACTCCAACTTCTCCAAAAGGTATTCTCACAATTTCAAGTCTTTTTTTATTTTTATTTGGAAACACTATAATTCTTGTCAATGAGCTGTATATTCCTAATTAAACTCAGTCTCCTAATTAGGCCCATAGTAACATTCCTAGTCACTGTATATATATAACTTCCATATTGTTATTACAATTAATAATATAAGAGAATTCTCATCAAATCTAAGATGGTATCAGAGCAGTCGATTTTAACTGTCTCTTGCCCTAACCCTAGAAATCACCCGCAGCACATCCTTCCCGCAGAAAATTATCATTCCCGCAGAAAAATCACTTCCACAGCATAACCTTCCCGCAGCTAACTCCTTCCCACAACATAACCTTTTCCGCAACATAACCCTTTTCGCAGCATAACCCTTTCCGCAGCATAACCCTTTCCGCAACATAACCTTTCCGCAGCATAACCCTTTTCGTAGCATAACCCTTTCCGCAACAAACTCATTCCCACAACATAACCTTTTCCGCAACATAACCCTTTCCGCAACATAACCCTTTCCACAACAAACTCTTCCGCAACATAACCCTTTCCGCAGCAAACTCTTTCCCGTAGCAAAAACCTTTCCGCAGCAAACTCCTTCCGGCAGCAAAAACCCCGCAACAAACCCCTTCCCACAGCAAAAACCCCGCAACAAACCCCTTCCCACAGCAAAATCACTTCCCTCATCAATTGTAAGCCAATATCATGGCCAACGTTGAGGAGTCGGCAAACAACAATCAATCCTTGGTGTCGGGAGGCTCCAACACTACTACATAAATTGTCACGTTGCAGAGTGACGCCTCCAACTTCTCCGCAGGAATCAAATTGGATGACAATAATTATTCTCTATGGCATCAAATCATAGAGATAAAGATAGCTGGGCGAGAAAAACATGGTCACATGACTGGTGATATTGCCCAGCCTGCAGCCACAGATCCCATATTTAATAAATGGTGTGCATCAGATTGCCAAGTCAAGAGTTGGTTGTTCGACGCCATGCAACCTAATCAGATTAAACGGTTTATTCGTTATGACACATCAAAGTAAGTCTGGGATGCAATCAAGCAAACCTATTCAGATGGTGCGGATGAAGCCAAAATTTATGACCTTCACAGAAGGTCATTCATAATGAAGCAGACTGCGGCATCAGTTGCCAAATATTACAGTGAGCTCACTGAGATTTTTCCGGACCTTGATCAATTAACTCCAAGCACCATGGAGCATCCGAAAGATATTGAAACTCGATGCAGAGAGATTGATTGTCTCCGAGTTTATATTTTTCTTGCAGGTTTGGACAATAATTTTGATCAAATCCGAGGAGAGATTTTGAGGATGGAGCCTAAGCCAAAACTCGAGGTAGCATATGCACATATTAAAATAGAGAGTAACCGATAGGGAACCATGTCTGAAGCTGGTGTAACCTCCAACGCCACAGCCTTGGCTGCTGCCAGGTCCAAACAATCTCGATCGAACACCTACAGTGTCGACCATACTCGTAACCGGCCTCCAATGAAGTGTACCAAATGTGGTTTAGATAACCACATAATTAAGGGCTGTTATGAGATCATTGGTTATCCGGAAGGATGGGTCCACAAAGGGCGCAAGAAGGATTCAAACAGAGCCTCATTTGCATCTGCTCAGTCATCCCCGGAGACCACATCCGAACCTCCATCAGGTACATCTGGCTCCACGGCCTTGGCCACCTCAGGTACCTTTTGCACATCTTCACTTACTTATAATAGATCATGGATTATTGACACTGGCGCTACTGATCACATGACATCTAGTTTCACTGGGTTGCTCTCTACCAAACCCTCAAGCCAAACACATATTACCAGTGCCAACGGAACCACCTCCCAAGTTATGGGAGATGGGTACTTATCTCTTACACCCTCATTAAGTCTTGATCATGTCTTAGTTGTCTATGACTTGTTATCTATTCCTCAGATCATTGATTCCCTTAATTGTACCGTGTGTTTTTGGCCATTATATTGTCTCTTTCAAGATCTTCTCACCAGGGCCGTGATTGGATGTGGTGCTAGAAGGGGAAAGTTGTATTATCTGGACTTGACAGCCGACATCAGTAAGAGATTGAGTCACGCACATCATGTGAGAGGCGATGAGTCCATCAGGATGAAGAAAATTTGGCTATGGCATAGACGATTAGGGCATGCTTCTTTTGGTTATCTGAAACTTCTATTTCCAAATTTGTTTTCCCAGTTTCATGAATCAGACTTTCATTGTGAAACTTGCATTTTGGCGAAAAGCCATCATATTTCTTACCCATTAAGATTGAATAAAAGTTCTATGCCCTTCATGATTGTCCATTCTGATGTTTGGGGACCATCACGAGTTCCCACTATTAGTGGTTTTAAGTGGTTTGTGACGTTTATTGATGATTGCACCTGGATGACCTAGGTCTTTCTCCTAAGACAGAAAAGTGACGTCCCTGCCAAATTCAAGCTATTGTATCAATACGTTGCTACTCAGTTTGACAAGAAAATTACGACACTTCGGTCTGACAATGGAGGTGAGTACATCAACCATGACCTACATAATGTTTTCAGTCAACATGGTAATGTTCATCAAACCACATGCGCCTATACACCACAACAGAATGGCGTCGCAGAGCGTAAGAATCGGCATCTCTTGGAAGTTGTTCGTGCCTCTTTATTTGAGGCCCGCATACCGCATCAGTTTTGGGGGGAGGCTCTTTGTTCTGCTGCTTACCTCATCAATTGAACACCTTCCAGCACTCTTCAGTATCAAACTCCATTTCAGACATTGGCTACTCTCCTCACCATGCCATCCACACCAAATCTCGAACCACGTCTCTTTGGTTATGTTGCGTATGTTCAGGTGTATCCACATCAGCGTGGCAAGCATGATCCGTGTGCACGCGTTGTGTCTTTGTGGGTTATCCTGACACTCAGAAAGGCTATAAGTGTTTCCATCCTCCCACTCAGACCATACACGTTACCGCAGATGTGACCTTCAACGAGGGTGAGTTCTTTTACTCAGGGGAAGTCTCTGATCATCCTCTACAGGGGGAGAGCTCTATCTTTGCAAAGATACTCAGATCATCCACATTCAACAACATTTTTTAGAGCAGTCAATGTCCGAGCAACCAACTACAGTGGTGCAATGAGCTCAAGAGTCCCTAGATACTCCAGATACTGGTTCATATAATTCCTCCTCTACAGCTCCTACTACAATACCATCACCACTCCTCCAATCTGAAGATTCCTCATAGGTAACTGAACATTCAAACTCTATCTCAAGCACCTTACCTACGTCAAGTTATACAGGAAACACAGGTTATCAGTTATCCCCACGCACGACTAGAGGGATTCCTAAACAACAGTATGACCCTGACCCTAAAGCAAAAGTTAAATACCCTATTGCTAATCATGTGTCCCTACATAGGTTGTCTCCGTCATGTGCATCATTTGTGTGTCAATTATCCACTGTATCTATTCCAAGTAATGTGCAGGAAGCTCTGAAAGATCCCAAGTGGACACAAGCGATGAATAATGAAATTGAGGCTCTCCAAAAGAATTCCACTTGGGAGATGACTATCCTTCTGCAAGGGAAGAGAACAATGGGTTCTAGATGGATATATACAGTAAAGTTCAAGGCAGATGGCACCATTGAACGATAAAAAGCAAGACTGATGCCGAAAGGTTACACTCAGACTTATGGGATTGACTATAGGGAGACCTTTGCCCCTATAGCCAAGATCAACACAATTCGGGTACTTCTTTCTCTGGCAGCAAACCTAGACTGGCCATTACACCAGTTTGATGTCAAAAATATCTTCCAGCATGGCGACTTAGAAGAAGAAGTCTATATGGATTCACCTCCAGGATGCAAGATGGGGCCCAATAAGGGCAACATGGTGTGTAAACTGAGAAAGTCTCTTTATGGATTGAAGCAATCACCCAGAGCATGGTTTGGAAAGTTCAGCAAATCAATGAAGGATTTCGGATACAAGCAAAGTAACTCAGATTATACTCTTTTCTTGAAACATAAGAAAGGTAAAGTCACTGCCCTTATTGTATATGTTGATGACATGATAGTTACCGGGAATGACCCAGAGGAAAATGCACCATTGCAGCACCACTTGGCGAGTGAGTTTGAAATGAAAGATCTTGGTGCTCTGAAATATTTCTTAGGCATCGAAGTGGCTCGTTCAGACTAATGAATATTTCTATAACAACAGAAATATACCCTTGACATTTTAACTGACACTGGAATGCTAGCCAGCAAACCAGCATATACGCCAATGGAGTTGAATCATCAGCTTGGTGAATATCCTGATCAGGTAACCACCAACAAAGAAAGATATCAACGCCTGATGGGTAAGTTAATCTATCTAGGACACATTAGACCTGATATCGCATATGCCGTAAGTGTGGTGAGTCAGTTCATGCATGCACCAAGTGAAGCCCACATGGATGCGCTAAACCGAATTCTGAGATACTTAAAGTCAGCTCCTAGAAGAGGATTGATGTTCTCACGACATGGTCATCTAGATGTTGAGGGTCATATTGATGCTGACTGGGCGAGTCCTGTTACTAACATGCTATCAACATCTGGATATTTTACCTTTGTGGGAGGCAATCTAGTGTCTTGGCGAAGTAAAAAACAGAAAGCAGTGTCAAGATCAAGTGCTGAAGCAGAATATCGAGGTATGACACAAGGAGTATGTGAGCTACTCTAGATAAGGAATTTGTTGGGGGAATTGGGGTTAAAACCCAAGCATGCCATGCAACTGAATTGTGACAACAAAACCGCAATAGACATCGCACATAATCCAGTGCAACATGATAGAACCAAACATGTTGAAGTTGACAAACATTTCATCAAGGAGAAACTCGAGGCAAAGATCATTGAGGTATCATTTGTTAAATCTGAAGATCAACTTGCAAATGTCCTCACTAAAGCAGTCACATACAGAGTATTCCACAACTCACTTAGTAAGTTGGGCATTGACGATATACATGCTCCAACTTGAGGGGAGTGTCAATGAGCTGTATATTCCTAATTAAACTCAGTCTCTTAATTAGACCCATAATAACATTTTTAATTTCTTTATATATATAACTTCCTTATTGTTATATCATTAATAATATAAGAGAATTCTCCATAAATCTAAGAATTTTTTCCTCTTTCTCAGATCTGAACTATGATTCGATGACATTATTTCATCCAAAGTTTCCAAACTCTTTCGAACTTTCACTCTCTTATAATCATCTGCTGCCTCAGTCCGACCAGCCAATTGTGGTCATGGCCAAGCTCATCTTGAAGACTGCCGAGAAGACGATTAAGGAGGCTGGTGGGGCTGTTTTTCTCCCCGCTTAGGTTTGTGGTCGATTTGGATTTTCGTCTATTAGGGTTTTAGATTCAGTTTCTGTTTCTTGCTTTTAATTTATGCTCTAGACTATTGATTTGAGCATTTTTTCCTCAACGCAGAGGTGAATGAAGAGCCTCCTCCATTGACTCATTGGGGGAGACAGATGGGTCAGGGATTGAGTTGCAGAGAGAGTGATGAACATGGGCTGCTCCGAGCGGTGCAATTTGGGGATTTGGACACTGTTGAAGGTTCGGTTCGACTTAAAACAAGAATTAATATTAATTGTGTTTTTAGAAAAATTAAGTCTATGAGGTGCTTAATTCGGTGCTTAAATGTTTCAGGCGGAGCCTCCTACTATTGTGGTCGCAACAATTGTGAGTTTGTGCCAAATGCTTGTGAAGCAGATGCTTAATCTTCATTCAATGCAAGTATTGGTAAGTGATGAGGTAAATTGGAATACAATTTGGTGTTTAATTGTTCTCCGGTGTTTCTGTGGCTTAGATTTTGAAATTTCAACTCTATATGGCAGATGAGACATTCTATAATATATTGTCTAAGGTTAATCGAGGTTGTCTGAAAAGAAATTGATTAAACATATGTGCTATTACACAATTTGGCTAGGTTGATTTCATGTTCAGTTCCAAGCAAGTTAGTTCTCTTCGGAAACTTTTGACATCCTATTCGTCAATCAATACCCGTCAAACTGTTTTTACCAGTGCTTCCATCCCTCATCACAGACGATTTTTACATGACAGTATACAGCAGAAATGGACCAAGGTTGGCTGATGTAGTTCTAGTTTCCTTGTGAACTTTATATGGATTTCATACAATTTGGCCCCTAGTTTCTTGTATTTGGCATGATTTTGTGTATCTATTTTTACAGAATGATGCAATTCATGTCCATGTCAATCCAGTTGAGCCCATGCCATCGTGCTTACATCATAGATTTGTGGTAAGAAAATTCTCAAATCATGTTAAGATTATAAAGGATCTGGCTTTGAGGACCTATGAGACAGAATTTGCTTTTGCTCATCGTTGGGCTTCGATCTTGTCCAAGTTCAGAGGAATTCTTCTCTTTAGTCTTGCTAGATGGGCAGCATGCTACCCTTTAGTTTGTTTGTGACGAGTTTTGGCTCAATTGAGATGTTTCTACTTATCTCTTTGTTTCTGCTTGAATGGCATGGTCTACGTGACCACCCATTTCTAGCGTTTGTGTGTGTGTTTTTTTGTGTGCTGTTTCTTTCTGGTTTCAATGCAATATAACCGTTTGAAAAAAAAACAGAATCTGGTTTATAGTTTATTTGTGATTAAATCATGTTCTAGATCTCTTTTCCTATGTTTTGTTCACCTGTTTTCCTCAGTGACATTGTACAGGAGACTATAACCTTAATGATCTGATTTAGGATATGATAATTCTATTCATACTTAACAGATATGCCATAAAAACAGAAGGCATGAAACCTTGGTGTCCTTATTACAGTCTGATGCACCAGTCTGCTGTTATTTTTGTTGGTGAGCAGGTATGCATCAGAAATCCTTCTTAAGCATCCCATGTTTTGTATCAGTTCATACTTGTTAGTAAGTTTTTTAGCATCTTATGGTATGTGTATGTTTGTGCAGATTTGTGCCCCTGAGTTCCCGTTAGAGTGTCTCGTGAGTAAGAACTATGGCCAGGAATTCATTGTCTCCTATTCATATACTGTTTTTTGTGTGGTTATCTAATACTATGATATTTTCTTTAAGATCCTTGCAATGTGCCTCTAGAGGACTTGCTTTGTCTGCTTCCTAGGCCCTCTGATTGTAAGCATTTCTTCCATGTTATGTTTACTCAGTTGTGTTTGTCATCTGACATGATTCGTTTTCGAGGCCTCATGCATATCTAGCACATATTTTTTTAGATAGATTGAAACCAAAAAAAAAGTACATCTCTATTTAGACTAATATTTTTTAGTTGTTGAGCGACTGTATTTCTTTCTGCATGGGGCATGACTTAATTAGTTAGTAATTACAAGGTACAGAGCCTTTTTTCGATCTGTATAATACAAAGAATTAGTTACTATTTGACTTAATACAAAGTAATTACATGGCATGACTTTATTATTTACTATTTGACAAACTCGATCCCACTGGGTTGAGTGATAAACCATGCAGAGAGTAGAGGTAATTTATGATTGTTTTACAATATCCATGCCATTATGAATTAGGCTCAAAATATCATCTCACTTTCTGATATTATATGTTTGTAATGCTTTGCAATAATCTTACCACTGTACAATTGTGACTATTTCCTCCTTGATGATGGACTCCATTTGGTTGCCTCTTTCTTTGTTTCCAATCTTGCTCATGCTCCAATACAGCCACTAGGCTGTGCCAATCCTTTCATGATCATTGTCTCCTCTCTGTGCACAAACATATAGAGATGGAGAAGATAGAGATAGAAATTAGAACAAGTGTCCCTCTCACTTAGAATTTTTGGTTTTGTGCCATGCCTTGGTTTTAGATGTTTCACCCTAAATAGTTAAAAGCATTTACTCTTATGCTTGATTTATTAATATGCTTGATTTTGTTGCCTTACCTTTTCCCGAACATTTGATTTGTGATTTGAGCTTTGTTGGACCTTATGTTTGACTGAATTTTTTTTAATATTACAGTGGGAGAAGAGAACAACTAGCACTTACACGCAAAAGGAGATTGATGGAGTGCGTGGTGAGTCAGCAGATTTTTTAGGGAACTATGTAGCGTAGGTTTAGGTAGCATATGAAATGAATCGGTACAATTGAATTGCATGACCTAAACATGTACTTTTATGTTAATTTTGCCTCTTTGTTTTGGTTATATCTTGAGGCATGCACTGACTTAGCTAGATAGCTAGACATGTATTTTTGGGGAGATTGCCAAAAATTAAATGTATTTTCGATTGTCTTTTTGGCTTTTAGAAGATTTAATTTATAAGAATCACGTTTGAGGGATTTGCTTCAAAGAATTATATATGCAACTCATTTTATTTGATTTAAAATAATTTATGTGTGAATAGACGACAATTTACAATCGATGTGCCAAATGAATCACCACAACACACAAATATAGTCGTCTAATAAGATAAAAATTGTTGTATTGTGATGCTTCATACAACGGTGGATCAACGTTGTCTTAAAATTCAAAAAACGTTGTTTTACAGTGATCAGACAACATTTCAAGAAGAAACCGTCATCTGATTGGCACATAGATGACGGTTTTGCGAGCAACACTGATTTTTCATTTATAATAGATGACGGTTTTTCAAAAAAACCCGACATCTAATGACGTTTTAGACAACAGTTAATAAGTGTCATATGATATTGTTCAAATAGATGACATTCATATAGATGATGCTTTTTTTTACATTCAGACAACAGTTTTTTACTGTCATCTAGAGGCAAAAATGACATAGTGGCCAAGAGCCTCCTCCGTGGCCTCAAAACTACATTATAAGGTTTGCTAGAGAATGGTTTGATGCCAACAAGAAGATGTCTACTATATTGCCTAGACATACTATCTCTATGCATTGGAGTCCACCTCAAAGGGACTGGTGTAAATTGAACATTGATGGTAGCTGCATCAGCCCTTTTGGGCGTTATCAGTGTGGGTGGAGTAATTCGTAATCATGAAGGAAGATGGACAAAGGGTTTTGTTGCTAATCTTGGTTGAGGTAACAGCTTGGAAGCTGAACGTTGGGGGGTTTATATGGGTCTGTGCTTGGCTTGGGAGGCTAGTTTAAGAGATGTAATTGTTGAATGCGATTCTCTTATCACTGCTTCTCTTGTCCCGAATCATATTGATAATTGCTATCCTCTCCTCCCCATAGTCTGCGATTGCAGAATGATAATGAAGTGTTCTTGAAAGTGTGACCTCCACCATGTCTACCGTGAGAAGAACCACGCTGCTAATTTCTTGGCGAATTGGGGACATGGTCGTGATATTGGTCTCCATTTGCTAGAAGGCCCAGAAACCCACGCTGCTAATTTCTTGGCGAATTGGGGCCATGGTCGTGATATTGGTTCCCACCACCCCGCCCCCCACAACCCCCCCCAAACCCCGCCCCCCCCCGTTCGGGGCGCGAGGTAAGTAAATGACCCATTTAATTACATGTTTCGATGTAGAAGAAGAGAGCAGGAGGAGAGAGAGAGAGAGAGAAGTTGGCCGGAGTTGGGAAACGAGGAGAGAGGGAGGCGGTGTAGTGGGGAGTTTGGAAACGAGGGTAGAGGGAGGCGGGCAGGTGTGGAGTTGCAAAAAGAGGAGGAGGCGGCGGCGGGGTGGGCATTTTGCAAACTAGGAGATAGGGAGGAGGCGTGGGGTGTAGTTGCAAACGCGTCGTGGGGTGTAGTTGCAAACAGGGTGGCGGCGGCTGGTATATTCAAAGGTATGTAATTTTTTTCCCAATCCTAATAGGTTGGTTTGGGTTTTCAATCGGATTAACTATGGTTGTCAAATAGAAAGGAGATTTGATTCCCAAATCTTCTATTGGGACTTCATTTAGGGTTTGATTGATTATTGATTGCATAAAAAGCTAAGATTTCTTCATCAAAATGAAAATGGTAAAGAATTAATTGATTTAGGTTATGCCTACCCATTCATTCGTCCAGTGGTTTTCATATTGGTTTATTGATCAAGAATTGTAACATTATACTTTCTCAGTGCTTGAAGTGCTAACCTTTATGATCTATGCAGGTGATAAGGTAAAATACACTGGATGAAAACATTTCACTTTCTACTTGGTTTCTAATCGATTTTATGACAATTGTCGTAACATAGTACATCGTGTGGAAATGCTTTTTTGTTTATTTTTGAACTATATAGCTTCGTTCCCATGTATAATTGATATCTCACTTTCCTCGCCCTCCCATGGTAACAGAAGAGTAGTAACTATTATTATAGTTTTATTAGTTCCATGCGAAGTGGCTTATTTGTCTCCTCTTTTTTCTGGGATGCTTGCTAGATTGAGGTCCATGATGTGAGCAAAGAAATGGACTTGGATCTCCTCAAGAAAAATAGTCAGGTTTGCGTTCCACGTCCACCGTTTTGGTTTACTTTCCCAAAATTACATTCGTTTGTTTTTTCCTTATAATTGCTTGTAATTGATTCTCAGGTTGAGAGAATAATTGCAGACCACATCAGGCAAGAAAGCTCAGGTGACGTGGGGCCAGAGTATGTATTCAAGTGGCAAGGATTGTCTTATGCTGAAGTAACATGATGATATGTTAAGTGAAATCTTTTTCTGTCTGTCTGTCTGTCTAGTACTGCAGATGCAATTGCTCTTTTATTCCTGCCCATCTCTTTGTATATGTTTTGGCTGTTAAATATTGCAGTGCAGTAATCATGCTAAATGAAATGAGCATTAAATGCAGTGTTTGACACTCTGTTGCTGTTGCTGTGGTGTTTCTTTAGTTTTAAGTGCATTTGTGTATGCTTGTATGTGTTAGCTATATGTGACTATGGGGAGAAGGACATAGATATCGCCTTCGCACAAGATGCGATTGATGAGTTCAAGGTAACGTGTTTTCCTTATTTTATAATTTTGTATCCATTTAAAGGTGGCTTGATCATGGCAGTTATGTTTAGACGTATCTGTATAGTATATAGTCCCATTGTGCTGGATAAGATGTGCAGGTATTGTGCTAGATTTGATATGTTGATTTACTTCTGAATGATGATAGACAGATTTTTGATACACAGCAGTATGCATCTCACCTTCAATTTGAGAATGTATGCTTCGAGTTGAATGTCTGCTATGATTACCTAGTATTATAATATTAGCAAGTATGTGTGGCATTAAAGGTGTGCTTATCCAATATGACATGTTGATCATTGTCGATCATGAGTGATAAAATTTTAATATAACTGTGAAATATATCAATGGGAAGTTTGGAATTACCATACATGTACATGTCTTTCTGAAATTACCTTTTGTAGGTTACAAAGGAAATAAGCCCAAGATATGTAAATAGAAAGGAAGAGAAAAGAATATTATCACCCTGAAAGAGTTATTGTAGGTTACTGTAATTCGTTACCCTTAAAATCTTGTGATTGTGCTCGTTTCATTAAAGAAAAGGTAAGTGAGAATCATCATCATTTCATGATTGAATTTTCTCTTAACTAAGACTTCTTTTTATGCGTTTTTTCAAGTCTGGAGGAATGATGTGTTCATGAGGTCGACTAAAATGCACAATGGTGCCGTATTCACTAGTGGCTGGTTTCGACTGTAGCTGAAGGGTGGGTTCGACTGCAGCTTGAAGGCTGGGTTGGACTGGAGCTAAAGGCTGGGTTGGACTGGAGCTAAAGGCTGGGTTCGACTGGAGCTAAAGGCTGGGTTCGACTGGAGCTTGAAGGCTGAGTTCGACTGGAGGTTGAAGGTAAATCAATGGGCAAATTAATAAATGTTTTGAGTGAAAAGTTAGTCTCCTTAATTGGAAGTGAGTATGGAGATGTCGTTAAACGATTCTCTCCTCGAAGGAAAAAAGAAGTTTGATTTAGTTTGTTTGGATAGTCTGAAAAGGTTTTGGTTTGTTAGGAACCGATAGAGATTGAATGAGAACATATAAATTTGGAACTGAATAAGGTTGGGTAACTAAACATGTTATAAATTGTAACTAAGGAGGACTAACGGGTAGTTAAGTGGTAAAATCCAAATTATAAGTAGCAAATTGTGTTTGGTTATGCAAAAGTTAGTGTGGTTTAGTTTTGTGTTCGTTTTGATAAGAATGTTTGTATGAGAAGCAAAAAATGAGGAACTTGATAAGGTTGTGTAACTAAGCATGTTCTAAGTTGTAACTAAGGACTACTAAACAGTAGTTAAGTGGAACATAACAATTTATAAGTAATAAAGTGTTTGTGCTTATGCAGATATTAGTATGGGTTTGTGTTGTCTTTCTTTGTATAAGCATGTTTGTAAGAGAACCCCAAATAAAGGAACTGGATAAGGTTGTGTATCTAAAGCATCTTCTAAGTTGTAACTAAGGATCACTAAACTACCATTTAGTGGTAGAATCGAAAAGAAGTTGAAACTGAATAAGTGTTTGATGATGTGCAGATATGGATGAAGCCTTGGGAATTTTGATATGCTATAATGGGAAATGCGTGAAGAAAGGAAGGAATTCTAAACTATAAGCAAAAATATCAAACAACACAAAGAAGGAAAATACATTCCTAAAAGCTCAGTTCCACTTGGTTCTCTTGGTTGGTTATTGTTTTCCCCGTCCGAGCTGCTACTGATCTTGGTGTTGAATATTTTAGAAATATTATTGTAAAAATTTAGGGTTTCTAGTTATCTTTTTAACATGTTATTAGGACGTATAGGTTTAATAGTTTCAACTTATGTAGGAATTTTGCAAATTTTATGTGATATCGAATAGAATCGCATATTATTCTTTGTGACAATTGTTTACGCATCACATACTACTTAATGTGATGAATGATTATATATCTATAACTTTATCTGATACAAGACTAAGAATCACATATTATCTAAAGTGACAATCCTAAATCATTACATATTATAAAATGTGAAGATTATCAAACATCACATTTGGCCAAAGGTGACAAATAAGCAAGTTTCACATATTGTTACATTTGATGAATATCAAACATCACATTTGAGTAAAAGGGACACACAAATAAGCTTTATATATTGTTAAATGTGAGAAAATGCAGACATCACATTTTAGTAAAAGTGACACACAAGTAAGCTTCACATATTCCTAAATGTGAGGAATACCAAACATCACATTCTAGCAAAAGTGACGCACATTGTGCCTGTAAGCATGTTTAACATAGCATTTCAGCCTGTAAGCATGTTTAACATAGCATTTCAGCCCGTAAGCAAAAATTGTAAGAAACTTGTAAGCAATTGAAAAGTAAAATGTATATGAGCAATACAAAAAACTCGCTCAACAAGCTCTTCATAACTAATACTACCCGAAACGAAAATCCCTTTCGTTTCTCCACTGTTGTATATAGAATTCCTTCATTTCTTCACCCATTTCCTATTGTAGCAAACCAACCACAAGTGAATACAGCACCATTGTGCATTTCAATTAACCTCATGAACACATCATTCCTCCAGACCTGAAAAAACGTAAAAAATTAGTCTTAGTTAAGAGAAAATTCAATCATGAAATGATGATGATTCTCACTTACCTTTTCCTTAATGAAACGAGCACAATCACCAGATTTTAAAGGTAACGAATTACAGTAACCTACTATAACTCTTTCAGGGTGATTATATTCTTCTCTCTTACTAATCTATATCTCAATCAAGACACCTAATTCCCAATCCCGTTCATGTTGCATACACAATTTCTATTGTATTTGCAAAGTTTGGCTTCATATTCAAATCCATATAATATGACAAACTTACCAGCAATCTGTTTCTCAATCGACAACAAACAAGGCACGAAGCGACAATGAACATTTGTAAACAATCGTAAGTAGTCACATTTGTTCCTGAAGAAGCCAAGAGTTCTCCATCAAACGGAGGGCTTACAAAGAAGACCATACAGCATTGAGGAGACATTCAGGTGGTAAAGAGAAGAGAGATCTCAAAGTACATTATTAAATGTTATATCATATAGCATTGTTAACTAAAAAACTAGAGACTATGATACCCACAATTAACATGATGATCCAATGTATACAGGTGACAAACAAAAGATACAATAGGCACAAAACCTAAGAGGACTATTGTTTCAGCAGTGACATATAAGAGATAATACTTATTATATAGCACTTGCTGGACTGATATCAATCTTATCAGCGTGGCATAAGAAACAAGTTTACATTCGTAAACCTGCATCTTCCATCCATTCCTGCATAAGATTTCCTGCCTTTACAGCATCTGGACTGATGAATGTCCTCCCTAGATATCCGTCACCATCACTTACCTGTTCATTAAGGCACAAATTAAAATCAGTAACTTAACCCTAATCCCTAAAATCAGTACCCGAAACTCAAACACACACATATCCAAAATTAGATATTTATCACAAATTTTTAAGATTCACATTTTAGATTTGGCCTGTGGAAAAAAAAAAACGCAAAATAATCATACAATAATATCTGTTTTCGGTATTTCCCAAATCACAAAATGAAAACTTCAAAATCTTGTAATTTAAGTTTACCCTCTCAGCCAACAGACCAAGATCATCAATTTTATCTCAAACATCAAAACAACCATAAAAACAACACGAAATAAAAGTAAAAGGGAAACTGAACGAATAAAGCGACGAATTCTAATTAGGATTTAGGAAAAAGAAATTAACCTGTTCAGGCCTCAAGCACATAGCGTTTCCCAGGACGAAACGGATACAATTTTGTAAAGCGATTTGGCAGACCCTAGACCCAATTCCGAACAACCTTCTTGCCGACTCCGGAGCCAAAAAAACACGAAATTGTATCGGATTCTAAAAAAAATTATCATTTCATCTTCTTGTTTTCATTTCAAATTTTGGAATTGGAGAATCAAAGAACAAAAATAAAGCGACAGAAAATGACGAACTTGTTTCGGAAGTTGAAGAAACAAATAGGTCGAAGACTTCATGTTTCTGGGTGGAAGACCTTCTTGTTTTAATATTTAATTAATAAATGTAAGTTGACCGTTCTACCCTCGTGATATTAATAAAGAAAAGGAAAAATAAGGGGACAATCGTCAAATCACTGTTTATGAACAGTATTTTTCAACTCTTTACTAATCCAACCTCATTGTATTAAATTTTGTTGGTTAATATTTTGTGTTGAGGATGGGCATTTTGGGCATTACCGAAAATATCACTATTCAAGCCCTTTCGGGTTTTTGTTTTACAGTTTTTGTGGAAAAATTCCTGATGACGGTTTGGTATGGTTTAATTGGAGGTGGCATAAGTTAGGTACACCAAATTCGATATAGTAGCAATATTTAAGTTAATTAATGTTCCAAATTAAATATGTAGGACTCATATATATATATATATGATTGATCAAAACCCTAAAAGGTAAAGACACCAACTCAGAGATGGGCTTTGATCATCATCATCACCGCATTGCAATGCTTCCATTCCTAGCTCATGGCCGTATCAGACCATTCCTAGCTCATGGCCGTATCAGACCATTCTTGCTCGACCAGATTTTGCCCGACAAAGCCTAATTTCTCGCCTAAAGACACTTTGCCCAACAAAGTATATATCTTCGTCGGGCAAACATATGTCAACTTTTGCTCGACGAAGGACTTTGTAGGGCAACAAGTGTGCATGGGGCAAGGTATTGGCGCATAAATTTGGGAGCTTTGTCCGACGAACATGTTTTGTAGGGAAAGTCTGATACGTACGGCAAGAAAAAGACACATTCGTCGGGCAAAATAAGAAAACTCGTCGAAGATTTTTGTTAGGCAAAATCAGGTTCGTCGGGTAAAATCAAGCAGTTGATCGTGAGGAAACAATCTGTGCCATATATCTCTCATAACGCTGGTCGAAACATGAGCTGAGATTTGGTGGGCATGTAATGAAAAGTGAAATGGACTTGGCCCGACGAATACATTATTAAAATGAATGGATTTTGGAATCATTATTAAAAGTTGATTTTTTGTTATTTTTTTAAATTTATTATTAAAATTAAAAATGACGACTCGGGAGCAGATTCCCCACCGGGGGGAGGGGAATAGGAGACGGCCATCTCTAAAAATTTTGAATTATTATTAAAATGTTTGAATTTTTGAATTATTATTAAAATTTGATTTTCTATTATTTTTTTAAATTTATTATTAAAATTATTAATGAATTGTTGAAAATTTTGAATTATTATTAAAATGAATAAAATTTTTAATTATTATTAAAATTGGATTTTTTTTTTATTTTTTAAAATTTATTATTAAAATTATTAATGAATTATTCAAAATTTTGAATTATTATTAAAATTAATGAAATTTTGAATTATTATTAAAATTTGATTTTTTTTTATTTTTTAAAATTTATTATTAAAATTATTAAAAATTTTGAATTATTAATGTACCGGACTACTTGGCCCGACGAATCAACGGTTACAAAACATTTTTTGACAATCGGGTTGCTTTAACTCCTCGAAATCTCACGATTTTCGACGGGCGAGGTCTAACCACGTAAAACCACAAAGTGAACGGTTCGATCTTGAAAATTCGATCGTCTGAATATCGATTAAACCAAAACTTTGAAATACGTAATGAAATATTGTCAGGACCCGTCCCGAATTTCCCCTCGAAACCCGGGAAGAACCCCGATCCCGTCTGACAACCTAAGAAAAGGTTCCCAAAATACCCTTCAATCCATACAATTTATAATAACAATGATAAATACTTCCTCTTGTCAGACAAGGGACTTAAGCACTCAATAATTCCCGTAATTTACGACCAAACAAATACAACATAATATCAGAGCGTCTAAGTAGGATTAAGAGTAAAATTTAGATATCCTACTTAAATATACAACACCGCGCAGTCGAAATCCTAATGCCTCAGCCTCGAGATCAATGTTCGCGTCAACGCTACTCAACTGCCTGAAGGGGGATTTAAACACAAAAGTTGTGAGTGGACAAAAATAATCATTTATAAATTCCTTTTCGAAGAATTACCTTTCTTCCCCTCCATTTATAAAATCATGCATGCATAACATAAAACAATTTATCATATAAAAGCATCATATGTAAATCATCCAAAATTCACATTTATCTTTAAAATCATGAATTGGACTCACATAAAATCTGTATAATAAAAATACCTCATAATCCACAATTTGGTTTGAAAACTCTCTTCAAAGGAGTTTAAAATCATATAATTCAATCTGGACACAAATTATCTCAAATCCAAATCGTTTGGTTCAATCGGACACATAATATCTCAAATTCAAATCATTTGGTTCAAACTCACGAATATCTCAATTTCAAATCATTTGGTTCCATTTGGCAAATATCTCAAAATCAAGAATTCACTGTTCCCGACATATTCATAACACATCAGGGTATCCCTTGAGATGTGTTCAAATCTGTACAACTCTGTGTACCATATGTACTGTCTGTAATATCTGTACTATGCATAGACAGTTTCGCGACCCGGCGGAGACATACTCCTCAACACCTAAGGTCCGAACCCTCAACAACTGGTAGAGTCATGCTCCTCAACACCAGTCAGAGCAACAACAATCATCGGGACGGGAATCAGTGAATCAAATCCATACTTCGAAATCTTGTTTCGCGGCCTAAGCCAAATTCTTTAAAATATCATTTTATGGCCAAAATCGGTAAAATCACAATTATGAGTCAAAACCCAAATCACATACTCAAATAGTCACCACGTCAAAACGATATCAAAATCGAGTACAAAATCAGGCAATTTCTCAAAACATACTTTCACAAAAATATTGTAAAATATGTGTCCAGCATCATTTCTAAAATCCAGATATTCATTGCACTCATACTCAACAGTATTTAAAGCAAAGATACGTTTATGCATGCATTATAGTTTATAAATCAAAGTCCACTCACAAACCTGTTCAAGCACGCTCAATCCCGAACTGTACGCTCCCCTGAGGTTCCTGGAGCAGTATCGCCTGTCCAAATTAATAATCGGGATTACCAGCTAATAATAATAATCTTAAGTATAAACCCCATAAATCCCGGGAGTCTAACGATGCTATCCTAGAAAACGCAGCAACCTTAAAACGTCCGAAACAACCCCTAAACGACATCCGATCGACTCGAAATCTGCGCCAACAGGTCCGAAACGTCAAAAACTAACTGTCACGCGCCACCGTGACCTCAGACTCGGCCCCACGCGCCGCCACGCGCCGACGGAAGGTCGGAACACGCGCTCACGCACCGCCACGCGCCCTCACGCGCCGGTCACGTGCCTGCTACAGTACCTACGCGCCTGGACCGGTCCAACTCGGCCCGACCCGGTCCAACTCGGCCTGACCGGTTCACTCAACCCGACCGGTTCAACTCGACCCGACCGGTTCAACTGACCCGACCGGTTCACTCGACCGGACCGGTTCAACTCAACCTGACCGGTCACCGGCGACTCGCCGGAGAAGATGACCGGCTGCCGTCACCGTCACCGTCGCCGGAGGTTGGCCGGAGAAGATGACCGGACCACCACCTCCGCCGCCGTCTGGTTTCGCCGGAATCCTCCATTTCCGGCCGAAACTCCAAGCTTTCCAACTTCTTCAAAACTCAACCATTTTTCACAAATTTTATGTCTAAATCTATCTACTCGAACCCAGGAATCCAAATATGACCTCAAAACCACAAACACGTACCTGTGCTAGCCGGAAAATCGATCGGAAGGTCCGAAACTTCCTATCATCGGTTCGGCTTCCTCCGTGGTCCTCTCCTTCGATGGTTGGTACGGTTGTGATCGTGGGAAGGAGTAGAACACGATTAGTTGATCAAAACTGGAAGTTGAAGCCTTGAAATCCAAGTTGACTTTGTAGGTTTTTTGGATGATTTTCGCACGGGTTCAATGGTTTCGGGTGTGTTTGAGTTTGTCACAGAGAGAGAGAAGATCAAATGAAGATGAGGATGAAACAAATCAGATAAGTCTGATTTGTTAACAAAAATATCTCCCCTCCATGGAAAATTACCAAAATGCCCTTGCACATCTAGACCCATAACTCTCGTCTACGAACTCCGTTTTCCGCGTGCCGCCTGTCTACGAACTCGTAAGTTCGAGACCTACGCAACGGTATCCAAAACACCACCAAAAATGTCTCGAAATAAAACTTGATTTCCATGCCCTTTAACAAGCAAGGGCAAAATCGTCATTTTACATAAATAATTTAATTAAATCCAATAATTGAAATTCCGGGTTGTTACAATCTACCCCCCTTAAGAAATTTCGTCCCCGAAATTCAACTCTACCCTTGGAACAAATAAGGATACTGCGTCCGCATTAGTTCCTCGGTTTCCCACGTGGCTTCCTCCACGTTATGATTCCTCCACAACACTTTAACTAGAGGAATACTCTTTCTGCGCAGTACCTTCTCTTTCCAATCCAAAATTTGCACCAGTTGCTCCTCAAAGGTCAAATCATCTTTCAGCTCAAGTGGTTGCTCTTCCAACACATGAGACTCATCAAACAGATATTTCCGGAGCAAAGATACATGGAAAACATTATGAACTCTGGATAATTCCGATGGTAAAGCAAGACGATATGCAACTGGTCCTATCCTCTCCAGAATCTCATATGGACCAATGTAGCGAGGACTCAGTTTTCCTCGTCTACCAAAACGTACAACTCCCTTCCAAGGAGATAGTTTCAAGAACACCCAATCACCTACCTCAAACTCAAGGTCTCTGGTTCTACGGTGTGCATAGCTCTTCTGGCGATCCTGAGCTGTCTTCAACCTTTCTCTGATGATCCTTATCTTTTCCTCAGTCGTATCAACCAACTCTGGTGTTAACAGTTTCCTTTCACCCACTTCGTTCCAGCATAGAGGTGTCCTGCACTGCCTCCCATACAGTGCCTCGAAAGGAGACATCCCAATACTCGACTGATAACTATTATTATAAGCAAATTCCATCAGAGCCAGGTGTGAATGCCAGTTTCCTTTAAACTGTAGTACACAAGCTCTCATCATATCCTCCAAAATCTGGATTGTCCTCTCAGACTGACCATCCGTCTGAGGATGAAAAGCTGTACTAAAATGCAATGTAGTGCCAAAAGCCTTCTTCAAACTCCGCCAAAACCTGGAGGTAAATCTAGGATCCCTGTCCGAAACAATGGACTCTGGAGTCCCATGTAGCCGTATGATCTCATCAATGAACAATTTGGCATACCGACTCATCCGAAAATCTTCCCGCACTGGCAAGAAATGTGCAGACTTCGTGAGTCTATCAACAATTACCCATATCCCATCATGTCCTTTCTGTGTCCTTGGAAGTTTATACACAAAATCCATCGTAATGTGATCCCACTTCCATTCCGGAATAGGTAATGGTTGAAGTGCCCCATATGGTTTCTGCCTCTCTGCTTTCACTTGCTGGCACGTCAGGCATCTACTCACAAACTCAGCAATCTCCCTTTTCATCCCAGTCCACCAATAATATTTCCTTAGGGTATGATACATCTTGGTACCTCCTGGATGCATAGCGTAAGCCGAACTATGAGCCTCATCAAGAATTTCCCTCTTTAGTTCCAGCTCATTCGGTACGCACAACCGACCATCCCTAACCAAGGCTCCATCATCCCTAAGCGCATAGTCCTGCCTGTTTCCAGCCTCTAACTCCATCCTGATAATGCACAATGTAGGGTCCTGGAGTTGAGCCTCAATAATCCGATCAATCAGAACAGGCCTCACATGAAAACTAGCCAATAAAGCCCCCTGGCTATCCATGTCCAGTACTATCCCTGCTCTACGGAACTCTACCAGTAACGGTAAGTAGACTGTATGCAAATGGGCTAAAGAACCCATGGATTTTCTGCTTAAAGCATCCGCCACAACATTGGCTTTCCCTGGATGGTACTCTATAGTACAATCATAATCCTTTATTAACTCAAGCCATCTTCTCTGCCTCAGATTCAGGTCTTTTTGGGTGAACAAGTACTTCAAACTCTTATGGTCGGTGAAGATCCGACACGTCTCCCCGTACAAATAATGTCTCCATATTTTCAATGCATGCACCACTGCAGCTAATTCCAAATCATGTGTGGGGTAATTCAACTCATGGGGTTTAAGTTGTCTAGAAGCATAAGCTATCACATTTCCATGCTGCATCAACACGCAGCCTATACCCCGCAATGATGCATCACTATACACCTCGAATCCACCAGTATCATCAGGAATGGTCAATACTGGAGCAGAAGTCAACCTCCTCTTCAGCTCCTGAAATCCCTGTTCACAATCAGCTCCCCAGTCAAACTTGACTCCTTTCCTCGTCAACCGAGTCAACGGCCCTGCTATCGTAGAAAATCCTTCTACGAACCGTCGATAATATCCTGCCAAACCCAGAAAACTCCTCACCTCTGTCACTGTCCTCGGTTGCTCCCAGTTTGCCACTGCCTCAACCTTTTGGGGATCTACGCTGATACCCTCAGCCGAAATCACATGACCTAAGAATCCAACTTCAGTCAACCAAAACTGGCATTTACTGAATTTGGCAAACAAATGCTTTTTCCTAAGCATATTCAGCACCAACCTTAAGTGCTTCTCATGTGCCTTAGCACTCCTCGAATACACCAAGATGTCATCAATGAACACAATCACAAACCGATCCAAATACTTTTGGAACACCCTGTTCATCAAATCCATAAATGCTGCTGGAGCATTAGTCAACCCGAAAGGCATCACCAGGATCTCATAATGACCATAACGAGTCCTGAAAGCTGTTTTCTCAACATCTCCTTCTCTGATCCTCAACTGGTGGTATCCGGATCGAAGGTCAATTTTCGAAAAATATCTTGCCCCCTTAAGTTGATCAAACAAATCATCTATCCTTGACAAAGGATACTTATTCCGCACCGTAGCCATGTTTAGCTTCCAGTAGTCAATACACAATCTCAGACTACCATCCTTTTTCCTCACAAATAACACTGGCGCACCCCAAGGTGAAACACTTGGGCGAATAAATCCCATATTCACCAAGTCCTGCAACTGAGTCTTCAACTCTCGCAATTCTGCCGGTGCCATTCTATACGGTGCCTGTGAGATAGGTTGAGTACCTGGCAAAAGCTCGATGGTGAACTCAATCTCCCGGTGAGGTGGCAATCCCGGAAGATCATCTGGAAACACATCAGAGAATTCACTCACCACTGGAATATCCTCCACCCTCATCGGAGTATCCCGAGAATCAAACACATGAGCCAAGTAACCCTCACAACCTTTCCTCAGCAATTTCTCAGCAGTCAAAGTTGATATCACTCCACAGGGTAGTACCCTACGATCTCCTCTGAATGTAAGTTCCGGTAAACCTGGACTCCGGAAATCCACTCTCTTGTCATAACAATCAATAGAGGCATGGTGCATAGTCAACCAATCCATCCCCAGAATCACATCAAAATCAAAAATATCTAAGGGGATTAAATCTGCCTCTAATGCATGACCTTCCACTAACACTGGACAATTTCGAATCACGAGATTCGCCACTAACATATTCCCAGTAGGAGTACTAATACCCATGTCCCAACCAATCGGAGACAATTCTCTACATCCTCTGGGCTAGACTCGCCCATAAATATTATAGCCCCTAATCTCTGGGCTCTCTCAATGTCTAAACCTTCAGTAGCAGTCCTACTCTGGAGTACAGAAGTCAACGTATGACCCAATTGTTCCAATGTTTGCCTCATATCAGGCTCCACTGTAGGTTCAGGTGTGTCCCCAATATTTTCCGACTGTTGACGGAACTCGCGTCTCGGAGGCATTACGCTGTAAAGAACTATAACTCAATATAATTGTACACGTAGTGTACAGTCTACAGGAATTTAACCTAGTGCTCTGATACCAATTGTCAGGACCCGTCCCGAATTTCCCCTCGAAACCCGGGAAGAACCCCGATCCCGTCTGACAACCTAAGAAAAGGTTCCCAAAATACCCTTCAATCCATACAATTTATAATAACAATGATAAATACTTCCTCTTGTCAGACAAGGGACTTAAGCACTCAATAATTCCCGTAATTTACGACCAAACAAATACAACATAATATCAGAGCGTCTAAGTAGGATTAAGAGTAAAATTTAGATATCCTACTTAAATATACAACACCGCGCAGTCGAAATCCTAATGCCTCAGCCTCGAGATCAATGTTCGCGTCAACGCTACTCAACTGCCTGAAGGGGGATTTAAACACAAAAGTTGTGAGTGGACAAAAATAATCATTTATAAATTCCTTTTCGAAGAATTACCTTTCTTCCCCTCCATTTATAAAATCATGCATGCATAACATAAAACAATTTATCATATAAAAGCATCATATGTAAATCATCCAAAATTCACATTTATCTTTAAAATCATGAATTGGACTCACATAAAATCTGTATAATAAAAATACCTCGTAATCCACAATTTGGTTTGAAAACTCTCTTCAAAGGAGTTTAAAATCATATAATTCAATCTGGACACAAATTATCTCAAATCCAAATCATTTGGTTCAAACTCACGAATATCTCAATTTCAAATCATTTGGTTCCATTTGGCAAATATCTCAAAATCAAGAATTCACTGTTCCCGACATATTCATAACACATCAGGGTATCCCTTGAGATGTGTTCAAATCTGTACAACTCTGTGTACCATATGTACTGTCTGTAATATCTGTACTATGCATAGACAGTTTCGCGACCCGGCGGAGACATACTCCTCAACACCTAAGGTCCGAACCCTCAACAACTGGTAGAGTCATGCTCCTCAACACCAGTCAGAGCAACAACAATCATCGGGACGGGAATCAGTGAATCAAATCCATACTTCGAAATCTTGTTTCGCGGCCTAAGCCAAATTCTTTAAAATATCATTTTATGGCCAAAATCGGTAAAATCACAATTATGAGTCAAAACCCAAATCACATACTCAAATAGTCACCACGTCAAAACGATATCAAAATCGAGTACAAAATCAGGCAATTTCTCAAAACATACTTTCACAAAAATATTGTAAAATATGTGTCCAGCATCATTTCTAAAATCCAGATATTCATTGCACTCATACTCAACAGTATTTAAAGCAAAGATACGTTTATGCATGCATTATAGTTTATAAATCAAAGTCCACTCACAAACCTGTTCAAGCACGCTCAATCCCGAACTGTACGCTCCCCTGAGGTTCCTGGAGCAGTATCGCCTGTCCAAATTAATAATCGGGATTACCAGCTAATAATAATAATCTTAAGTATAAACCCCATAAATCCCGGGAGTCTAACGATGCTGTCCTAGAAAACGCAGCAACCTTAAAACGTCCGAAACAACCCCTAAACGACATCCGATCGACTCGAAACCTGCGCCAACAGGTCCGAAACGTCAAAAACTAACTGTCACGCGCCACCGTGACCTCAGACTCGGCCCCACGCGCCGCCACGCGCCGACGGAAGGTCGGAACACGCGCTCACGCGCCGCCACGCGCCCTCACGCGCCGGTCACGCGCCTGCTACAGTACCCACGCGCCTGGACCGGTCCAACTCGGCCCGACCCGGTCCAACTCGGCCTGGCCGGTTCACTCAACCCGACCGGTTCAACTCGACCCGACCGGTTCAACTGACCCGACCGGTTCACTCGACCGGACCGGTTCAACTCAACCTGACCGGTCACCGGCGACTCGCCGGAGAAGATGACCGGCTGCCGTCACCGTCGCCGGAGGTTGGCCGGAGAAGATGACCGGACCACCACCTCCGCCGCCGTTTGGTTTCGCCGGAATCCTCCATTTCCGGCCGAAACTCCAAGCTTTCCAACTTCTTCAAAACTCAACCATTTTTCACAAATTTTATGTCTAAATCTATCTACTCGAACCCAGGAATCCAAATATGACCTCAAAACCACAAACACGTACCTGTGCTAGCCGGAAAATCGATCGGAAGGTCCGAAACTTCCTATCCTCGGTTCGGCTTCCTCCGTGGTCCTCTCCTTCGATGGTTGGTACGGTTGTGATCGTGGGAAGGAGTAGAACACGATTAGTTGATCAAAACTGGAAGTTGAAGCCTTGAAATCCAAGTTGACTTTGTGGGTTTTTTGGATGATTTTCGCACGGGTTCAATGGTTTCGGGTGTGTTTGAGTTTGTCACAGAGAGAGAGAAGATCAAATGAAGATGAGGATGAAACAAATCAGATAAGTCTGATTTGTTAACAAAAATATCTCCCCTCCATGGAAAATTACCAAAATGCCCTTGCACATCTAGACCCATAACTCTCGTCTACGAACTCCGTTTTCCGCGTGCCGCCTGTCTACGAACTCGTGAGTTCGAGACCTACGCAACGGTATCCAAAACACCACCAAAAATGTCTCGAAATAAAACTTGATTTCCATGCCCTTTAACAAGCAAGGGCAAAATCGTCATTTTACATAAATAATTTAATTAAATCCAATAATTGAAATTCCGGGTTGTTACAAATATACTTAAAGATTGTTAAGTGTTTGATGAATATGAGGATTTTACCATTTTCAATATTTTTTTCGAAATTAATCGAACGATCTAACGTACATATTTATTGTACATACTCCTAGATCGCCTAGCCAAATATTAGGCAATTTCGAATTCCCTGGATTAGGTAACGGTGCACGACGAACCGATGGTTACAAAACATTTTTTGATGATCATACGGCTTTAACTCCTTGAAACCTCACGATTTTCGACGGACAACGTGTAGCCACATAAAACCAGAAAGTGAACGGTCCGATCTTGAAAATTCGATCGTTTGAATATCGGTTAAACCAAAACTTTGAAATACGTATTGAAATATACTTAAAGATTGTTAAGTGTTTGATGAATTCGAGTATTTTACCATTTTCAATATTTTTTCAAAATTAATCGAACGATCTAACCGAACATATTTATTGTACATACTCCTAGATCGCCTACGCCAAATATTAGGCAATTTCGAATTCCCGGGAATAGGTAACGGTGCGCGACGAACAGACGGTTACAAAACGTTTTTTGACAATCGGACGGCTTTAACTCCTCGAAACCTCACGATTTTCGATGGGCGAGGTCTAGCCCCGTAAAACCAGAAAGTGAACGGTCCGATCTTGAAAATTCGATCGTCTGAATATCGATTAAACTAAAACTTTGAAAAATGTATTGAAATGTACTTAAAGATTGTTCGGTGTTTGATGAATTTGAGGATTTTACCATTTTCAATATTTTTTTGAAATTAATCGAATGATCTAATTGTACATATTTATTGTACATACTCATAGATCGCCTACGCCAAGTATTAAGCAATTTCGAATTCTCGGGATTAGGTAACGGTGCGCGACAAATCGAAGGTTAGAAAATATTTTTTGACGATCGGACGACTTTAACTCCTCGAAACCTCACAATACATACAACATATATTCACAAATACTCTTGCATAACAAGAATAAATGGAGTTGAAGGGAAGGAAGCCAGGAGGCCATTCCTCCGAAAACGAATTTATATTGAAATGTGATATTTGAACCTCTAGAAGGAATCAATGCCGCCATGCCTCCCAAAACGAAATTAGATTGAATTGTTATGTAATGAAATCTTTGTTCTCCAATATCATTTAGCACTCGATTGACATATACAAGAATCTTGTTCCCCACAAAGCAATCGTAGGTGTTGCCGTGGTGGCGGTGGTGGTCGTCGGATGAGATTTTGAGTCTTGAAAGGAGAAAACAGAGGTTGAGATTTTAAGTTCGTTGTTTTCGATAAAACAAGAAGTATTCAATGGGAGCGACATTGAATTGCTAGGGTTCTTTTGTGTTTTTTATTTTTTTCTTTCTAAATAGCGGATTGTTTATTTATTTATTTTATTTTACAAAAAAAAAGATGTCATTAAAAAAAGATTACATGTCAATGTACGACATGTGCCACATGTGTTGGTATCAATAAGTTGGGAAAGTAGTTATTGGTGCCTTTATAGCAATTTTCTTTGTGAAATTTTCAGCCTTTCAAAGCAGTACTAAAGTTCAGCCAAACTATTGATTGTGTAAGAAACCAACGATTGCACTTGTATTTTCCCAAAATTATAGGATTCATCACCAATGCTGAAAATTCCTAAACCACACAATAATCGAACAACAACCCTCAATTCCATTCATGTTGTGTGTAGTTTGCCAAAATTCCAAAGTATAGAAGATAGCAATTCCGATTTTACAAATCAAAGAAAACAAAGCAGATGGAGAAAATGGCATGCAATAATAAAGAACATATTGTGATGCTGCCATTCATGGCCCAAGGCCATCTCATACCATTCCTTGCCCTAGCAACCCAAATCCACCAAACTACAAACTTCACAATCACCATTGCAACAACTCCCCAAAACATCAAATACCTCCAAGCTACCATTAATTCCTCTTCATCTGATCACATTATTCACTTGGCTGAGCTGTCCTTCTCCGGCTCAGACCATGGCTTACCACCAAACGTCGAAATCACCGAGAACTTGTCTCTCGACAAAATCATAGATCTCTACGCTGCTTCAGTCAGTCTTGAACCTCCTTTTCTCTGATATCGTTGACAAAAAAGGGCACCCCCCACTTTGTATTATCTCCGATATGTTTTTTGGATGGGCAGCTCAACTTGGAAAATCTTTGGGCACTGTGAATGTGACTTTCACCACATGTGGTGCATATGGCACTGCAGCAGTTTTGTCAATTTGGCAAAACCTCCCACACCGGTCCACCGATGTCGAATACTTCACCCTACCGGGGTTTCCAGAGCGGTGTCGTTTTCATGTCTCTCAGTTGAATCACAATGTAAGAGTTGCAGATGGGACTGATTCTTGGTCAAGATTTTTCCGGCCACAACTTTCACTTTCTGTAAAAAATTCTTTTGGGTGGTTGTGTAATTCTGCTGAGAAACTTGAGCATTTTGGGCTGGAGGTGTTGAGGAATTATTTGAGACTGCCTGTTTGGTCCATTGTTCCTCTAATTCCTCAAGATGCTCTAAACAATTCGGAGTAGCCGCTGAGAAATATGTTGAGTGGCTTGATTCACAAGGCCCGATTCGGTTATTTACGTCTCGTTTGGATCTCAGAACACAATCAGTGAAACCCAAATGATGGAGTTGGGTATGGGGTTAGACGAAATTGGAAGGCCTTTTATTTGGGTGATAAGGCCTCCAGTTGGGCATGATTTGAAAGGAGAGTTTAGGGCAGAGTGGTTGCCTCTAGGGTTTGAAGAGAGAATGAGGAAAAGCAAAAAGGGTTTGTTGGTGCACAATTGGGCTCCCCAGTTGGAGATATTGGGACAAAAATCGAGTAGGGTTTTTGTGAGCCATTGTGGGTTGAACTCAGTGATGGAGAGCTTGAGCCAGGGTGTACCTATGATTGGGTGGCCATTGACAGCTGAGCAGGCTTAAATTCAAAGATGTTGGTGGAGGAGATGGGTGTGGGTGTGGAGCTAGCAAGGGGTGTGCAGAGTAATATTGTTGGGAAGGAGGTGAAGAGAGTGATGGATTTGGCCATGGATGAAAATGGCAAAGGAGGAGAGATGAGGAAGAAAGCTCAAGATATGAAGGAGAAGATGAGAGCGTCAATAATAAGAGAAGAAGATATTGCTCAAGGAAAAGGATCTTCTGTTAAAGCAATGGATGATTTTGCTGCTACCGTTCTATCAAACAGAAATATATAAATAAATAAAAGGGTATAAGTTAATAATATAATTTGGGTTTTTTTTTTAAAGTTTTATATCTCCATTACTTTTATAATCTTCGTTTGCATCGATCATCTCCATTACCTGAAGAATCCAGATGAGAAAACTACAAAATAAGCCTGCTATGATATTTTCTAAATATCAAGAAAGAGTCTCAGATCATAGATAGAGACGATCAGAATCAAAACTGATTTTTTTATTTTTAAAAATCATTAAACACTACAGAGAAAAGTACTATGCCATGCGAAATTGGTTCGTCGGGAAAAGTAGACAATTCGCCGGGCAAAAGAACCCTCGGCGAACCTCCGTCGGGTCAAGGTTGTTGGGCAACCCTTGTCGGGCCAAATCTTGCCCGTCGAAAAAAGCAAATTCGACAGGCAAGCTTACCCTTGCTCGACAAACAATTTTGGTCGTGTAACCTTTGTCGGGCAAACTCAAAAAAGTCAACGATGGTTTGCCCGACCAACCTTTAATTCGTGGGACAAATTGTGCATGATATTCGGTGGACATTCACCGAATTTAGATATGGAATTCGGCGGATGCACACCGAAGTATTGTAACTTGGCCCGGCGAATAGGTGTTCGTCAAGCAAGCCTTCAGTATTAAAAAAAAATTAATTTTTTTTTATAATGTATATAATTAAAAAATATATATCACTACAATAAAATCAGGCTTGCCCAGCGAAAACTATTCGTCGAGCAACGTTCGGACTTTGTTGGGCCACATTAAAACCGACGAACCTCCGTCGGGTAACGTTCGTCAGACTTGATGTTAGTCGACGAAAACAGTGAATTCGTCGAGCAATTGAAAGCTTGCCCAGCGGACTCATTCGTCACTTATGATTTGTCGAGCAATGCTGTAAGGACCCTTCCCGAATTTTTCCTCGAAACCCGGAAAGAACCCTTATCCCGTCTAACAGCTCTTTTATCTCAAAATTTAAATACCAGAAATACCCTTTTTTCTTAAATAATTTTTAGTAAACCTTACCGGTTTCCCGACAGAACCTCTGTACTTACTGACCACTCCTACCTGTCAGACGCAGGATAGTATAAAGGTCAAAGCCAAGACCTCGGAATAGTGGTGGTCCAAATAGGAACACCCTCTGACACCAAATGTCAGTAGGTCAGACACTGCTGACATCTCTACTGGAATACCACAAGACAACTGACTAGTCTGATACTTGTGAACAAACAATAATTAGTCACTCTGGGTCACCGCCTACACCAACCCACAGACCTGGATGACGAAGTATTTCCATAGGCTGATTTATCACATGACAATCGTCGTCAACCATATTAGAGCTGGAAATATCCTCAGCTATCATATTACATCAGTCGGCATATCCCTAGCCACCAGGGTATCCCTTGGGGTGTGCTAGTCCTGTAGTACAACTCTCTGTACTATGCATAAATAGCCTCGCGACCCGACGGAGCAAAAACTCCTCGATGCCAGAGTCGGAGCACTCAACGAACCAACGGAGTAAAACTCTCGATGCTATTCGAAGAACAGTAACCAATTATATTGAAGGTTCACCGGGTTCACCGCCAATATCAGATCCTGGCCCAGATCCTAGCCTACCTCAATCAATGTTTATCTCGGAGGTTCACCGGGTTCACCGCCAATAGCGGATCCTAGCCCAGATCCTAGCCTCCCTCAATCAATGTTTATCTCGGAGGTTCACCGGGTTCACCGCCAATAGCGGATCATGGCCCAGATCCTAGCCTCCCTCAATCAATGTTTATCTCGGAGGTTCACCGGGTTCACCGCCAATAGCGGATCCTGGCCCAGATCCTAGCCTCCCTCAATCAATGTTTATCTTGGAGGTTCACCGGGTTCACCCCCAATAGCGGATCCTGGCCCAGATCCTAGCCTCCCTCAATCAATATTTATCTCGGAGGTTCACCGGGTTCAACGCCAATAGCAGATCCTAGCCCAAATCCTAGCCTCCCTCAATCAATGTTTATCTCGGAGATTCACCGGGTTCACTGCCAATAGCGGATCCTGGCCCCCTCAAATCGGTATTGTTTATTTTGGAGGTTCACCGGGTTCACCGTCTCAGCGGATCCTAGCCCGGATCCTAGCCCCCTCAAAACGATATTGTTTATTTTGGAGGTTCACCGGGTTCATCGTCTCAGCGGATCCTAGCCCGGATCATGGCCCCCTCAAAACGGTATTGGATCCAAAATCAAGTATTTTATATTCACAAATACGGTTTCAACTCAAAATCATGGACCCAAATAATTACCACGTCAAAACAATATCAAAACCGAATTCAACAACCATATCATTTCCTACAACACACTTTCACTGAAATATTGGAAAAACAAATGTCCAACAATCAATTATAAATTCCAGGAAATCATTGCACCCATACTTAACAGTATTTAAATCAAAGATACATTTATGCATGCATTATAGTTTATAAACCAAAAGTCCACTCACAAACATCATCCAACCCAAAATTCATGGACGCTCTAGCCCAAGGAACACATGCACAATAATAACCCAACTACCATGACTTTCCGAGCTCAAAATCCATTTCAAGGTCAACCATTTCCGCTGGAATTGCCCAAATCGGGCCTTAAACGGACTCCTATGGCCTCGAAACCAAAAAAATCTGATCCGGAACGTCCCAAAACCCTAGTCACGCGTCGCCATGACATTGGGAACAGTCCCACGCGCCGCCACGCGCCACCGGAAGTACGACACACGCGCCACGCGCCGGTGACGCGCTGTCACGCGCCTACTACAGTGTTCACGCGCCTGGACCGGTCCAACTCGGCCCTGCTCGACCTGACCTGGTCCAACTCGACTCAACCCGACCGGTTCACTCAACTCGATCGGTTCACTCGACCCGACCGGTTGACTCAACTCGATCGGTTCACTCAACCCGACCCGATCTGACCCGACTCGACCGGTCGCCGGAGAAGACGATCGGCTACCGGCACCGTCACCGTAGTCTAGCCGGAGAAGATGACCGGCAGTCGCCGTCGCCGCCGTCTGGTTTCGCTGGAATCCTCCATTTCCGGCCGAAACTTCAATCTTTCGTAACTTCCTCAAAACTCAACCATTTTTCACAAATTTTATGTCTAAATCTATCTACTCAAACCCAGGAATCCAAATATGACCTCAAAACCACAAACACGTACATGTGCTAGCCGGAAAATCGATCGGAAGATCCGAAACTTCCTACACTCGGTTCGGCTTCTCCCGTGGTCCTCTCCTTCGATGGTTGGTACGGTTGTGATCGTGGGAAGGAGTAGAATACGATTTATGGAATAGAAATGGAAGTCTTGGCCTTGAATCAAATTTGGAATTTGTGGGTTTTGGGTGTGAAAGTCGCACATGGGTTCGATGGTTTTGGGATAAAAATGGGTGGTTCCGAGAGAGAGATCCGAATGAGATCCTCCTCCCCGATGTAACAATGATTTGGGTTAAAAATATCTACCCCAAGTAAAAAATTACCAAAATGCCCTTACACGTCTAGACTCATAACTTTCGTCCACGAACTCCGTTTTCTGCGTGCCGCCTGTCTACGAACTCGTAAGTTCGAGACCTACGCAACGGTACTCGAAACACCACCAAATAAGTTTCGAAACAAAACTTGATTTTCATGCTCTTTACCGACCAAGGGTAAAATCGTCATATTCTCAAAATAATTAAATTTCTGGTCCGGGTCGTTACAAATGCAAAAGTCACCAACGTTTGCCCGATGGACACCTTTCGCCGGGCAAAGATACAGAAATTCGGTAGGTGTGCATCAAATTTTCTTACTGTGCCCGACGAAATGATTATTCGTCGGCCCAAATCTTAATATTTAAAAATATAATTTTAATAATTTATTTAATTAAATAAATATATAATTAAAATAAAAATATTTTAAAAAAATACAATTAAAAGAATAAAAAAATATTTAGAAAAATTAATGTTATGTTTTTACATAATTAAAACTAAAACAATGTTTTACATATTACATTCTAACTACTTGGCGACGGGTCGGGGTGGTCGGGATCCTAGGCGAGCTATTGGGACGGGAGCTGAGGCTGTGATAGAAGCTCATCCAGTCCACGGTCACCCAAGCGGTAAAGCACCTTGGTGAGGGCGGTCTTGATTTGATCGTTTTGGGCTTGGATCTACGCGTATTGAGCCTTGATCTCAACATTTTCGGTCTGGAGGAACTCGAAGTTTCTCTTGAGCTCCGACATCTCCTCAAGATTGCCTGCCCAAGATGAACTCGATGAGTGACTGGAGACATCCCGCACTATCCCATCGCCCGCCCCCCAAACTATCTTCCTTGGACGCCTCCCATGTCGTCGCTCCAGGATGGCGATCGACTTCTCTGGATCCGGGAGCTGCTACTCAAACGGCACTTCGGGATGTTGTTGTGTAAGCTCAGCCTGTGTCTGTTGGACGTCTTGCTCCATCGTCTCCTACAAATTAGAATAAATATTAATTAGAAATATAATTATCAAATTAAAAATTAATGTTTAATCTGCAAAAAATAAACTTACGTGAATTTTGTCAGCCTCTTGGTCCCCTTGTCCAACGTACATTTGCCCCCAAGCATCCACCTCTGGGAACATCGACCCGGTGATGCGCCGATCCTCCTACCGGGCCGATAAGGATCGCGACCCCCTGTGGTGGTTGAGTTTCTTCGCTCCCCGGTTTGATATGTTGGCAACCAATTTCCGCTGTTCATTCGTAAAAACAAAAATTATATTTTCAAATGGAAAATAACATAAAAATAAAATAAATTAATTAACTAGGTGGATAGTACGTACCACATAGGTGGGGGACACGAAATGGTCGCACAACCACAACCACCATGCTAGTTTCGGCCCGTCCAACTCCTCCGGAAGATTTGCCCGAGCTTCCTCCGGAGAAGGCCAGCTCTTGTAGTACTTGTGGAGCTCGTACTTCCAGTCGGCGTACCTTAACTGCCAGTGGTGTCTTAGGTATCTACTGACGTCAACGTCCTCCAAGTTGAACTCAAAATTGATCTGCAATAAATTATTAAAGTTAGTAAAATAATTAAAAAAAATAAAATTAATGTAAAAAAAGGGAGAAATACATACCGATAACTTTCTCCAACAACGCGTGATCTCCTCCGGGGGTTGGGTTCTGAAAGTCTCCCCCATCATCAGGGACTTGGTGCGAAGAATCGCGCCAATGTCATGCACAAGCAGGCTGTGGATTTTTACCGGCGCGGACCGGAGGCGAGGCACGTACACCACCAGTATCTTTACATTGGTTGTCCTGCAAATCCGCTGGGATGTCAAACCCGGTTGATCCCGCGCACGTTCACCGACTTCCCTGCAAATTCGATGAACATTCGTACAAAAAATGAGTAACAAATAAAAATGGTTGTTTAAATAAACAAAATAATCAACTTACCCTTTGGGAGTGCTCCGACATCAGTCGCCGTTTCGTCTGCTCCGGCGTCGTCCTGTGGGGACTGGGGGTCAGTACGGGGTTCCCCCCGTTTCTTGCTGTGCTGTCGACGAGCCGATCGGGCATCGGGTCGCTGATGAACCAACATCAGTGCCTGAACCGACGCCGATGTTGAGGCAACCGAGTCAGGGGCTACCTTCTCCGGCGCATGATCATCAACGTGATCAGGGCAGGGGCGGGTCCTAGACGTGATTAAGGTGCGATGCGACATCTACAATAAGAAATATAAAATAATTAATATAAAATTAACCAACATATTTTTAATTAAATAAAAAAAACCAAACATTTTTAATATTAAATATTAAATTCAAAAAATAAAAACAAAACCACATTTAAAATTAACCAACATTTTTTAATTCCAATAAAAATAACTAAATAAACCAATTTTTTTTTATTAAAAATTAGTAAATTGGTATCTAAAAAGTAAAACCACCAAATTCTAATTTTTTAAAATAAAACAAACACAAACGAAAAATAAACCTAAAATACTAATTAATCCAAAAGTACTAAACTGAAAATTCACAACATTATACCTAAATTTCTAAATCCAAATTTCGGGAATAAAATCAAACTTACAAATGAATCCAAACACACAATAATAATATCCAAATCATAAAATTCACATATTAAAAATTTATAAAACTCACATATCCAAAAATTCACATATCCTACACCATATAAAAAATTCACATAATTTTTTAAAAATTCAAATATCCAAAATTCACATAAAATTCTTATCCAAAATTAAAACATAAATCAGATGCAAAATTCATAACATTATACCAATTTCAACATTATACCAAACATCAAAATTTCAACAAATCTTCGACTATTATATTCCAATCCAAACAAATCTTCAAAACTTCAAGATTATACCAAACAAATATTTATATTCCATTCCAATCCAAAATCACAATATTCAACTAATCCCCCTAAATTCTCAATCTACAAATTTGACAATAATGCACAATCTGCAATAATCAAATCCAAATTTAAATTCCATTTTCAATACAATTTCATAATATCCAAACCAAATTTAAATTGAAATTTCAATCCAAACTAAAATTAAAATTTAACCAATCAAAATTAACAATAACCAATCTACAGTAACAATAGAGATAGAGGGACAATAAGTTCGATCTTGAAGAAACTGCCGGCGAGGATAGGGGCAGCGGCGACACCTAACCTCGGTGAGAGAGAGGCGGTGCGAGAGATTGCTGGGGCGGCGTAGTGAGGGCTGGAGTTTGAGTGAGAGAGAGCGAGAAAGGGTTGGAGTTGCGGCGACCGGAATGGCTGGAGTGAGGGCTGGAGTCTGAGTGCAGAGAGATGTGGGTTCAGGAGAAAATAAAGAAAATGAAGAAGAAGGAAGAAGAAGAAGAGTCGGTCTGATTGACCTTGCCCGACGAACATGTTCGTCGGGCAATCTTTTTATTGATTCATCGGGTAATAACAAGTGGTGGATATTCGTCGGGTAACTGTTTACATATTCGTCGGGCAACGATAAGCGGTGGATACGCGGTAAGTTTGAGATTTCGCGAAAATATTTGCTGAATGTTCATCGAGCAACCGTTTAAAAGCTTCATCGGGTAAAAACAAGTGGTACATATCCGTCCGGTAACATTTTACATATTCGTTGGGCAACAATACGCGGTAAGTTTGAGATTTCGCGAAAATTTTGGCGATATGTTTGAAATTTTTGGGGAAAAAATTGCGCGTTTTATTTACGTAGCCCGACGACGTTGCTATTGTTTCCTGACGAATAACTACATATTACCCGGCGAATAATTTACTTCGTCGGGCTTAAGTCTTATGATGTTGTGTTTATGACTGATCTGAAAACCAGGTCCGACGATAGAATTTTCAGCATCGGGACCGTTAATTTTTTGGCTTTACATGCCTAAAGCCCCATCGATCGTTATCATCATGTTTTTCTGAGCTTATGTGCTTTGATCGTTAAGTTTGTGAATTTCAATGGGTTTTTCGTAGTTTTGGTTCAATTGATATTTCAATGGGTTTTTTGTGTATTTCAAGCCGTCTGATCGTGAAGAAACGTTGTGTAACCGTTGAATCGTCACGCACCGTAACCTAATCTCGGGATTTCCAAATTGGGTAATTTTTCGCGTAGGCAATCTATGAGTACCTACCATAAATGTGGACTGTTAGATCGGTCCATTTCAATTTGTAAATTATTAAAAATCAGAAAATAAGCATATTCATCAAGGAGTTTAAATACTTGAAGGAAACTTCAAAACAATTTTCGAAGTTTTGGTTCTATTGATATTCAAACGATTGAATTTTACAGATCTAACCGTTCATTTTTTGATTTTACGTGCCTAGATCTCGCCTATCGAAAAGCTTGATGTTTTGAGGATTTTAAGTCGTCCAATCGTGAAGAAACGTTGTGTAACCGTTGAATCGTCGTGCACCGTTACCTAATCCCGGGATTTTCAAATTGGGTAATTTTTCGCGTAGGCGATCTATGAGAACCTGCCATAAATGTGGACGGTTAGATCGGTCCATTTCAATTTGTAAATTATTAAAAATCAGAAAATAAGCATATTCATCAAGGAGTTTAAACACTTGAAGGAAACTTCACCACAATTTTTGAAGTTTTGGTTCTATTGATATTCAAACGATTGAATTTTACATGCATGAGACATTTGTCAAGCTGCTCGAATTCACCATAAAATAATGCACATTTGTTCTTGCATGCATGAATCTTGATATACCCTAAACCGAGGCCCTTCAACAACTTCTTCAAACTATAATGATCTTTAGGCAGACAGTTGTCTTCAGGGAGCATTCGGATGATGATGTCCATCATGTGTTCAAAATGCTTGTTCGTTTGATTATACTCAACTTTCATGTGCATAAACTCCACAACTGCCCCTAGAACAGAGAACGATTTACAACCGGGGTACAATTCGCACTGAGCTTCTTTCAACAATCTCTCGTAATAGAGCTCAGAGTCTTCGGGTTGAAACTTGGGCGCCTCAGCATCAATATCATCCAATGCGGGAGGAAAAGCATCGGTTAATAACTCAATGGCTTGATCATTATCACATCGCCCATCCAAAGCACTTTCGTCCCGACGGGTCCCGGAAACCAAAGATGTCGATACGGAAAATATTTCTTCACCGTGATAGATCCAATTAGTGTAGTTGTGTATGATCCCATTCCATTCCAGATGAGTTTGGACCTCATTCAACGGCATTCAACTGCAGTTGTTACATTTACGGCACGGACACCTGATACGTATTTCATCACTGCAATGACTACGTGTAAAGGCAATGAAGCTGTCGATCCCATCCAAATACTAATAAGAAGATCTATCAAACATTTGCATCCAACCTCTGTCCATTGTGCCTGCTATCACAACATAGAGTCAATGTAAGTAATTGAGTTAACATTGTCCCGTAATTAGAACAAGTGAAAATCAAAAGTAGCTCGTCTCCTTATGCTTCCAGTGATTTGGCCCTATCCCATTCTAGAGTGCACGTTCTGTGCTGTGTAGTTTGCAACCTACAAGGGTAAGTTTCGATCGAGGGAAATTTCAGCAGCATCTCTCTACAGTTCCCCAAATGCACGACGTAGATATTATAAATAAATATCTAGTATGCATTCGGAGAATATTGAGGGGATAAAAACCGAATTTCCCACAATCGAAACCTAACCTCGTAGACTGCCAACTACACAACATATAGTTGTGCACCTCCAAACTATCTGAATAAATGGACAATTCAAGAGTCAGTCAATCAACCCGATTCACTGACTCTCAAACGGGTAAAAGGTTTTTCATTGAATTTCATTATACGAAGTTAATCAACTCGATTAACTTCGCATAAACGGTTATGAAATATGAACATATTTCACACCCTGCAATCACTTCAAGAATTTTTTCTTATTCTCCGGCGTAAATGTATAACTTGGATGAGCCATGATTTATTTGCCATTGACGACTTTTGGCCATAATTCAGGCCGAATACCCATTTCTTGCATGCCCAGGCGAGTCTTTTTTGTGTCCTTTGACTTGCCTTCAATGGGTAAAGTCGTTCCCACAACACTCTCACCAACATTCTTCTCGATGTGCATAGGATCCGCAATGTGTCTGATTTTCAATTTCGACCAATATGCTAATCGGAAGAATATGCTCTTTTAGGTCCAATTTTCCTGTTCAGCTGGTTTCGATCCTCGTGTGATGAAGCCATGTATACTGTTCAGTTTGGATAATATCTTGTCACCGTACCTCTCCCTTGGTTGAGCTCGTAACTCTGATTTGCCATCAAATGTGTCAGATTGCGTTCGCCTTCGGTGATCCCAGGGCAGAAACCTTCTCGCACCTAAGTAGCATACCTTAGATACGTGCCAAAAGGACGTTGTGTTTGGTCCACATGTCGGGCAAGCAAGATAGCCCTTGGTGCTCCATCCCGACAACATACCATAAGCAGGAAAATCATTAATTGTCCACATTTTGGCCGCTCGTAGAGTGAACATTTCTCCACTGCACTTGTCGTATGTTTGGACACCATTTTCCCACAGATCCACCAGCTCGTCAATCAACGGCCGCAAATACACATTGATGGAATTACTCGGTGATTTGGGCCCCGGTATCAAAGTATTGAGGATTGTGAATTCTTTCTTCATGCATCTCCAAGGAGGAAAGTTATACAGAACCATAACCACTGGCCAAGTGCTATAGGGCATTGCAAAACTCCCAAATGGATTAAACCCGTCAGTAGTGAACCCTAATCTGACATTTCTTGGCTCTGCAGCAAACTCGAGATACATCTTATCAAATTCCTTCCAAGCCTCTCCATCGGCCAAATGCCTCAGTACATCATCATCAATTCGTTCATCCTTGTGCCACCTCATATCACGGGCTGTGTGGGACGACATGTAGAATCTTTGTAACTTTGACTTCAGTGGAAAATAACGCAACACCATGTTCGGAATCTTGTTCTTTTGAAACAAAGGCTCATTGCACACAGGACATTTGTCAAGCTGCTCGAATTCACTGTAAAACAATGCACAGTTGTTCTTGCATGCATGGATCTTGATATACCCTAAACCGAGGCCCTTTGATCAGTCGTTATTTATTCATCATTTTGATGTCTTTATATGCCTCTCTTACATGTCTTTTGAATGATTTCGTGCCATCAATAGTAGAAAATGATCAATCTTGTGAGACTTGTGCAGAGTTAGAAAGATAGGTAAAATCTAGAAAGAACGCAAAAAGAATGACTCAAATCAGAGTCCAGATGAAGGAGATATCCTCATTTCAATATCAGGTCCTGAACGGAGTCCTGAGTGCGCCAGTGCGCCTATTTTGGGCCACTGGCCAAGTACCTCATATCAGGCCCTCCGGGTCTCAAACCTGTGTTTCATGACATCAAGGTCAAGTCCCAGAAGTGCCAAGGTCGCGCCAAAGCAGGTCGAGGACATGTCCCAAGAACTCCCATCTGAGCCCAGATGTGCGCCTAAGCCGAGGTCCCTGTTCCGCCAGCGGTGGATCAAAGGTTCTCCGTCTGCGCTAAGCCTTACAACATTTGCGCCAAGCTTGAATGAAGATGCGCTTCTAATGTACTCATGATTTGCTTCAAAACAGCGGTCCCAGATCCTTATTACGAAGACAGTCCAAAATCTAAGTTTGGCTAGCTTGCGTTCCCACTTGCCAGCTTGCATTCACACTCCCAGCCATGCTCTGATTGGTTCTAATAGATTTAAGGACTTTGAAAATAATTAAAAGTACAATAACTTTCCCTATCCTTATAGGACATGGTTTTACCATTCCTTACAGAATATGGTTTTACCAATCCTTATAGGACAAGGTTTTCCCTTTTTCTATAAAAGGGAGCCTTTGTTCAGTGTTTTGGAGGAGGAGAATCAGGCAAAAAGAGGGAGATAATTAGCTAGAGGCGTTTTTGGGAGATACAGAGACACCTTAGCCGCATATAGTATTTTGGGTTTTTAGAGTTTTACGTTAAAGCTTGGTTCTTCCCGAAGTCGAGTGTGTTGGACGTGGAGATTGGAGAAGAAGGCTCTGCCGTGTCTTCTGCTATACCCGTTCTTCACAATATCTTCTGTACCCTTATTTTCATTATTGCAATTTACTTATGAATTAAATTATATTTGTTTCAATTTCAGTTATGTGTGAGTAGTCATTAGGATTAGGGCTGCTTGAAGCCCTAGCAATGTTAGCTTGTTGATTGGATTTCTGGCTCTTGATTATGATTGCTATGCATGCTGAATAAGTTGGATTACTATGCTTAATAACCTTAATATATGCGTATAAGATTAGCTACCTTGTTTGCATATAATTATAGATGTAATTGCTTGAGTGACCGTCATATCATCTTGTGATTTGGAGCATCGAAAGTATTCTTACTTGTAATCTTAACTCATAACGACCTAGGATTGCATGTCACTTTGCTAGGCTAATGTGGTGTCATTAAATTCTCTTTAAACTTCATGCATCATCTTAAAAGGTAGGTGATAGACGTTTTAGGCATATGCCTTGTTTAGAACATGCTAAGTAAGAGGGAATAAGATGTGTCTAGTGAACCAACGCCAGGTCCTAGGCACGGGCACCTAATTCAGAAAATGCATAGTAATTTGGTCAAGGAAATCTGGTTAAGAGCTATAATTGGTTAGAGTGGATAGTAAGCCTTCATTCGCCTTAGTTAATAATCAATCAACCGTTAATTCTTGCATTGTTATTTTCTGCATTTTATTTTACTTGTCTTTAAATTTCAGTTCTCACATTATAAACCCCCCTGCGTGTGTGTGTGTGTGTGTGTGTGTTTTCACTAAGTTAATAAATCTGAACTAAAGTGGTCATAACGTTGATACAAGTCCTCGAGGGATCGACTCTTGCTGTGCTACTATACTATTCTTATCGATTTGTGCACTTGCAAGGATTTTATAACTGTTAGAACTGAATTGCATATTTCTTGCTCTTTAATTTTACCAACAAGTTTTTGGCGCCGTTGCTGGGGACTTGTCCCTCAACGGTGCCCATTCAAGTTTAGATATGTAACTTAGTTTTTCTTTTTGTTAGGTACCCGCGTATGTCATTCCAAGGTTCTGTGCACGGGTCATCAAGTGGACCATCATCGCAAGCATCTTCAGTCCACGGCTCCCCGCCACCAAGCCCAAGGAGGATGGCGGACCACAGAGAAGAGCAGGGCCTGGAACGTGTCCTAGTACCGCAAGCCCCACGGCGCCTTAAGGATTTTGCCATGCCCCATGTCTCGGAGGATCAATTTCCAATTGTTTTCCCCGAGTCAACAGTGGCAAACTTTGAATTAAAGTCGGGGACAATTCACATGCTGCCTACATTCCACGGCCTTGCTGGCGGGGACCCGCACTTTCATATCAAGGAATTTGTTGAGGTTTGTTCATCACTGCGCATCAATGGTATGACAGAATCTGAAATCCGCCTGCGGCTCTTTCACTTCAGTCTTAAGGATCGCGCCAAGACATGGTTTCATTCACTGGCGCCGACTTCCATTCACTCTTGGAGGGACTCGACGTCCAAATTCTTAACACAGTTCAATCAGATGCTACGGGCGTGCCCCCACCACCATATTGATGCGCATCATCTTATGCTATACTTCTATGGAGGCTTGAAGACTAGCGATCGGACAATGGTGGACTCTCAATCCCAAGGGATTCTAGAAGGCACAGCCGAGGAAGCAAGGACTGCCTTTGAGAACATTGCTCAAAGGGAAAAACAGTTCAGCTACAGGGGTCCCTCCTCTAGAGCTACGGGTGATGCATCCGCCAAATACATTGATGACGCCATTGCTCAGCTCACAGCAATGGTGAAGCAGTTGAGTAGCTTGAAAGCCAAAGAAGTTCACATCTGTGAGGTATGTTCAATTCAGGGCCACAAATCCCAGGACTGCCCGGTTGTGGAAGATGCCAACTTTGCTGGAGGGTTCAACATCAATTCTCGACCCCGGAATGACCCATATTCCAACACTTACAATTCGGGGTGGAAAAATCATCCAAATTTCCGTTGGAGCAACAATCAAGCAGCCGTAAATCCCTTGCCACCTCCTGGATTTGAGCAGCAAGCCACAGGCCCTAAGGGGAACTATCACGGTCCTTCCTCAAATCAGAATGGTGGAAGCAAGTCTCTTGAGGACTCCCTCCATATCCTGACTCAACAGCATGCTCAATTCATAAAATTCATGCAAGATAGCCAGAGTTAGACGGGAGACATAAAAAATGCAATTGCAAACTTGGAGCGTCAAATGGGACAAGTGGCGAACCAACTAAATCAGCAAGAGCAGGGCAAGCTACCGAGTCAAGTCCTGGTAAATCCGAAAGGATTTCACAATCCTACGGCTAATGCCATCACGCTGGAGAGGGAAACACCACTTCAAGACCCCATATATGCCACCCTCACAGGACCTGAAACCGAGCCTCAACCTACTCTGCCAAGGATCACCGACCAGGGCGCGCCCCAAAACATGCCACGGCCAACACCTCTGGCGCAGAACCAGTCCAATGAGTCACCAAGTGCCCTACCACAAGGAGGAGCTGACACTGCGCCTACTTCGGCCATGGCTGGCATGCAACCTGCTCCTCAGCCCAAGTCGCAGCATTCGAATACTTCTAACTCTAAACCTCAGAATTCCAATTCTAAAAAAGTCACTTTTGAGTTAGCTAATAATGTTGATTATCCATTTCCTCGCAGGTTCCAAAACAGGAATAAGCAAAGGGAGGACTTTGAGGAAGAGATCATCAGCATGTTGCAGAAGCTTCAGATCACACTGCCTTTCCAAAAAATTGTCAAGCACATGCCTATCTTTGCAAAGCTGATCAAGGACTTAGTTGTAGGAAAGCGTGGGTTTAGCTCCACGGACACCATTGACATCCCTAAGGCCTGCTCGGCTGCCCTTTTGCGCATGCCCCTTAAGGCCAATGATCCTGGGCCGCCATCCCTTCCATGTGTCATTCAGTCAAAAAGATTCGAACATTGCCTTTGTGACACGGGAGCATCAGTGAACATCATGCCATTCCACATTTACAGGTCACTCAACTTAGGCGCACTCAAACCCACACACCTATGTGTCAGATTGGCTAATGCTTCTGTAACCAACCTAATGGGGGTTCTTGAGGACGTACTGGTACAAATCGGAGATACATGCATCCCTGCAGACTTCTACATACTAAGAATGGACAGAATTGACAAAAGTGAGGAACCTCCCCTCATCTTCGGAAGGTCCTTACTAGCCACAGTCGAGTGCCTCATCGATGTTAGAAAGGGCCAGGTCTCCATCAAGGTCCTGGACCAGCTTCGGACATTCTCCATCCATGACACCATCCAGTACCCTGCCGAGCCTATTGTAGATTTTTCGTTAAACACAATGGACTTACTGCTACGGGAGACAATTGCTCAGTCTTGCATGATGGATGACCTTGAGAAGGCCGTTACTAGTAACCCACACACTGTGGATTCACTTACAGATAGCGTGATCGAAGAGGTACGAGCCCTTGACATCAGGCCAGCCCTCCCATTCCATAGGCCTCCCTTCGAAGCGTTACCACTCACAAGTCAGAAAACCCTGTCGTCCATCATAAAGGCTCCTGAACTCGAGCTGAAGCCCTTGCCCGAGCACTTAAAGTATGCATATTTGGGCAACAATCAAACCCTTCCAGTCATCATTGCATCTACCCTAAGTACGAAAGAGGAAAAGGCATTGGTTCACGTCCTTAAGGTCAATCAAACGGCAATTGGATGGACAATAGCTGACATCAAAGGCATAAGTCCCACAAAATGCATGCATCGGATACTGCTGGAAGAAGACTCCAAACCATCAAGGGAGGCGCAAAGGCGATTGCATCCACCTATGAAGGAGGTCGTGAAGAAAGAAGTCCTAAAGCTTTTGGACGTTGGAATCATCTATCCAATTAGTGACTCTAAGTGGGTGAGCCCAGTCCAGGTCGTGCCAAAGAAAAGTGGGATCACAGTGGTTAAAAACGAGCAGGATGAGCTTGTACCTCAACGGATTCAAACAGGATGGTGAGTGTGCATTGACTATCGAAAGCTAAATATAACCACACGTAAGGACCACTTTCCTTTGCCCTTCATTGATCAAATGCTCGAGCGCCTGGCTGGACACTCCCACTATTGCTTCTTGGACGGCTACTCAGGATACAATCAGATTGCTATTGCACCCGAAGATCAAGAAAAAACAACATTCACATGCCCATATGGCACTTTTGCATACAGAAGAATGCCGTTTGGATTGTGCAATGCCCCAGCTACCTTTCAGCGTTGCATGATGAGCTTCTTCTCCGATATGGTGGAAGATATAATTGAAGTATTCATGGACGACTTCTCGGTGTTTGGACATTCATTCGAACTGTGCTTAGTTAACCTAACCCGAGTACTGGAACGGTGCAGAGAAAGCAACTTAGTGCTGAACTGGGAAAAGTGCCATTTCATGGTACAACAGGGAATTGTCTTGGGTCATGTGATCTCTAGCCGAGGCATAGAAGTGGACAAAGCAAAGTTAGACATAGTAGAGAGGCTGCCGTACCCCACTACAGTCAAAGAGGTTCGATCGTTCTTAGGGCATGCTGGTTTTTACCGCAGATTTATCAAAGATTTCTCGAAAATCACAAGACCTTTGTGTGATCTTCTAGACAAGGACGCAATATTTGAGTTCACTAAGGGATGCCGTGAGGCATTCAACACACTCAAGGCAAAGCTCACGGCATCACCCATCATCTTGCCACCGAATTGGGACTTACCATTCGAACTAATGTGCGATGCCTCGGATTTCGCCATAGGAGCAGTTATTGGACAGCGTGTTGACAAGCTCCCTCATGTCATTTACTACGCAAGTCGAACCTTGAATGATGCCCAGCTGAATTACTCCACCACCGAGAAGGAGCTCCTTGCTGTTATCTTTGCCCTTGAGAAGTTCCGCTCATATCTAATTCAAACCAAGGTCATAGTATACACGAATCATGCTGCCTTGAAGTATTTGCTCACTAAAAAGGACGCCAAGCCAAGGTTGCTACGTTGGATGGTACTACTCCAGGAATTCGACCTTGAAATCAGAGACAAGAAGGGCAGCGAAAACGTGGTCGCTGACCATATGAGCCGATTGCTTCACAGTTCCAATGAACAGGCCGATCAGTTGCCCCTCCTCGAGACCTTTCCTGATGAACAGCTCTTCGTAATCCAAGCTATTGATCCATGGTATGTCGATCTCATTAATTACCTTGTTACTAAGCAGATTCCTTCATCTTTAAACAGGTACCAAAAGGACAAGCTGGCTAAACAAGCTAAGTACTTCATATGGGATGAGCCATACCTATGGAAGCATTGTCCAGATCAAATCATTCGGCGCTGCATCCCAGAAGACGAGATGAAATCCGTCTTGACATTTTTCCATAGCTTGGCATGTGGGGGCCATTTTGGAGCTAAGAAGACAGCCCTCAAGGTACTACAAAGTGGACTCTACTGGCCCACACTTTTCAAGGATGCACATGAATTTGTACTCACTTGTGACCGCTGCCAAAGCCTAGGTAACATCGGCCCTCGAAATCAAATGCCATTACACCCTATTCTTGTGGTCGAAATCTTCGACATATGGGGCATTGATTTTATGGGGCCTTTTCCGAATTCCTTTGGCAATTTTTATATTCTGCTTGCAGTTGATTATGTCTCCAAATGGGTGGAAGCAATTCCCACCAAAACTAACGACGCCAAAGTAGTGGTGCATTTTTTACAGAGTCACATCTTAGCCAGATTCGGCGCACCTAGGGCAATCATCAGTGATGAGGGGGGGGGGGGGGGGGGGGGGGGGGGGGGGGGGGGGGGGGGGGGCACACTTCTGTAATCATTCGTTTGCAGCCCTAATGAAGAAGTATGGCGTCACCCACAAGGTCTCAACACCGTATCACCCTCAAATGAGTGGCCAAGCGGAAGTGTCCAATCGGGAAGTAAAGGCCATATTGGAAAAAATGGTAAATCCTAACCGCAAAGATTGCTCCAGCAAATTGAATGATGCGCTTTGGGCCTATCGGACCGCATACAAGACCCCGATTGGCATGTCTCCCTTCCGGCTTGTTTTTGGAAAAGGCTGCCACCTACCAGTGGAATTGGAGCATAAAGCATTATGGGCTATTAAGCAGATGAACCTGAACTTCGATGATGCTGGAATACATAGGAAGCTTCAGATAAGTGAATTAGAGGAGTTGCGAAACGAGGCCTTTGACAGTGCTCGTATCTACAAGGAAAAGACCAAAGCTTTCCACGACAAGCACATTCAGCCCAAGGACTTTCACATCGGACAAGAAGTCCTCCTCTTTGACTCTCGGCTCAGACTAATGCTAGGTAAGTTGCGTTCAAGATGGACTGGACCATTTATTATTACTAACGTTTTTCCTCATGGTGCAGTTGAAATCCAACACCCGGAACGGCAGGATCCGTTCAAAGTAAATGGCCACCGCCTCAAACACTACTTCAAGGACCTCTCTAATCCAAGCGCAGTCATCCCTGCAACTCCGCATGCGCCCAGCTCCTAGAATGACAACCCCGTCTTGCCTAGACGTTAAATAAAGCGCTCCTAAGAGGCAGCCTAGCCCTGGTTTGTATTTCTCACTTCCTTTTCTGTTTCTGCCCGTTATATCTCTCAAACCTTTCTACTGTTGTCATGCTTATTGCTTATCATATTGAGGACAATGTTCAGTTTAGGTTTGGGGGTGTGGATTTAAAATTTTGCATATAGAAACAAGTAGGTTTGGGGGTGATACACGGCCAGGACATTTAAATTTCTGCTTCTGATTAGTATGATAACTTGTTAATAGGAATGTTTATGCTAAGTTAACTATCTTTGCTTTACTAAGAGTCATGCCATGGTCAAGTAGTTCATAATTTGCCCTTCACAATGCCATGTTTTAAGTGATTAAGTGAACAAAATAACTGAATTTGAGTGAACCTTAGAAAATGAGTGGAGACTACCCTATGAGATCTTTGAACCTAATTGCCATTCTTTCTGAGGGATATACTTGTTTCTACTCTTAAATACTCATCACTTTTGTTCTTAATTGTTGATCTCATTACATCATATTTGCATTGAATTTTAAAGAACTAACATCATTTAGATACTCTTGATTTAATGCATGCTTTGCCATAAGAAGTGATGTAGGCTATGTGTGCTTTAACCTCTAAAGGCCTTATCCTACCCTATTGCATGCTCCCTAAGCTAATTTTGAAGCCAAACACTCAACCTTTTCTTTCATCACCCAAAGTATAACCTAACCCAAAATACTTAGCCACTCATCACAGCCATACCCTATAACCTCAGTTTGTACGAAGGTTGCCGTAAATGAGATTCATGGTGAGAATGAGAGGTGAAAGAAGATGCTGCCCAATTCAAAGGACTTTGGCGTCAATTCAAAGTTCAAAATTAAAGAAAAGCTTTACAAGTTGCAAGCTGCACGAAAGTTTGAGGAAATCGTTGCATGATCTTGGTTCAAACTCAATTCAAAGAACAGAAAAAAACGTTCAAATCAAAAGAAAGAAAGAAACGTTGAGAAAAAGAAGGAAAAAATAAGTGAAAAACAAAGTAAATTCAGCCAAGTGAGCCAATAGCCTCAAAATAAGCCATCAAGAAAGCACAATGCCGTGGGCCTTAAGAAAAGATTCAGTTAAGAAATTCCAAGTTCAAGTCATGACTTCTCATGCCTTGGCACAACTCAGGTTCTTTGAATCCCATCCTTCCTTGCTAAACCCCAAAGCTTTGCCCCATTACAACCTAAAAAGGAAGACCTAACTGATCTTATGGACAATCATGCTGAGGATTAAGGTACGTATCTATGTTCTTAAAGTTCAATTTCTTTCATGAGATCTTTATTTCCATAAAGTGCTATTCTTCATTGTTACTCATTTGTGATTAAATTTGAATTTCATAACATAAACTCATCACATATGCTTGAAAAGAGTGTAAGCCTAGGATTGTTGTGCGAATTGAGAGTTGCCTAGTGAGGATTAGAGTCGAGGCGAAATCTTTCTAGGTCACTTAGATGAAGTTGTTTTCAAACTTGATCACCTGAAAATATTGACATTTATACACGTACACCTTCACATGACACTCACGGCTATGGCATTCCTTTTAGTTCTGCAAAGAATTTCTACTTACTTTGATTCTTATTAGCTTGTTAAGAGTACTATATCTAGCATCTTTTTGTTTAAGTAAAAAGTTTGTGGGTATCGTGCTGTTATAACCCTCAGGAGACAAAACTCCTCCTACTAGGTGAACCTAGGGGTTTAAATGTTCTATCTTAACTAAAATCGAGTCTTTTCATTTTGTTAGCGTTTTTTTTGCTCAGGAACTAGCAAAAGATAGGTTTGGGGGTATTTGATCAGTCGTTATTTATGCATCATTTTGATGTCTTTATATGCCTCTCTTACATGTCTTTTGAATGATTTCGGGCCATCAATAGTATAAAATGATCAATCTTGTGAGACTTGTGCAGAGTTAGAAAGATAGGTAAAATCTGGAAAGAACGCAAAAAGAATGACTCAAATCGGAGTCCAGATGAAGGAGATATCCTCATTTCAATATCAGGTTCTGAACGGAGTCCTGAGTGCGCCAGTGCGCCAGTGCGCCTATTTTGGGCCACTGGCCAAGTACCTCATATCAGGCCCTCCGGGTCTCAAACCTGTGTTTCATGACATCAAGGTCAAGTCCTAGAAGTGCCAAGGTCGCGCCAAAGCAGGTCGAGGACATGTCCCAAGAACTCCCATCCGAGCCCAGATGTGCGCCTAAGCCGGGGTCCCTGTTCCGCCAGCGGTGGATCAAAGGTTCTCCATCTGCGCTAAGCCTTACAACATTTGCGCCAAGACTGAATGAAGATCCGCTTCTAATGTACTCATGATTTGCTTCAAAAGCGCAGTCCCAGATCCTGATTACGAAGACAGTCCAAAATCCAAGTTTGGCCTACTTGCGTTCCCACTTGCCAGCTTGCATTCACACTCCCAGACATGCTCTGATTGGTTCTAATAGATTTAAGGACTTTGAAATTAATTAAAAGTACAATAACTTTCCCTATCCTTATAGGACATGGTTTTACCATTCCTTATAGAATATGGTTTTACCAATCCTTATAGGACATGGTTTTCCCTTTGTCTATAAAAGGGAGCCTTTGTTCAGTGTTTTGGAGGAGGAGAATCAGGCAAAAAGAGGGAGATAATTAGCTAGAGGCGTTTTTGGGAGATACAGAGACACCTTAGCCGCAGATAGTATTTTGGTTTTTTAGAGTTTTACGTTAAAGCTTGGTTCTTCCCGAAGTCGAGTGTGTTGGACGTGGAGCTTGGAGAAGAAGGCTCTGCCGTGTCTTCTGTTGCACCTGTTCTTCACAATATCTTCTGTACCCTTATTTTCATTATTGCAATTTACTTATGAATTCAATTATATTTGTTTCAATTTCAGTTATGTGTGAGTAGTCATTAGGATTAGGGCTGCTTGAAGCCCTAGCCATGTTAGCTTGTTGATTGGATTTCTGGCTCTTGATTATGATTGCTATGCATGCTGAATAAGTTGGATTACTATGTTTAATGACCTTAATTTATGCGTATAAGAGTAGCTACCTTGTTTGCATATAATTATAGATGTAATTGCTTGAGTGACCGTTATATAATCTTGTGATTTGAAGCATCGAAAGTATTCTTACTTGTAATCTTAACTCATAACGACCTAGGATTGCATGTCACTTTGCTAGGCTAATGTGGTGTCATTAAATTCTCTTTAAACTTCATGCATCATCTTAAAAGGTAGGTGATAGACGTTTTAGGCATATGCCCAACATACTAAGTAAGAGGGAATAAGATGTGTCTAGTGAACCAACGCCAGGTCCTAGGCACGGGCACCTAATTCAGAAAATGCATAGTAATTTGGTCAAGGAAATCTGGTTAAGAGCTATAATTGGTTAGAGTGGATAGTAAGCCTTAATTCACCTTAGTTAATAATCAATCAACCGTTAATTATTGCATTGTTATTTTCTGCATTTTATTTTATTTGTCTTTAAATTTCAGTTCTCACATCATAAACCCCCATGTGTGTGTGTGTGTGTGTGTTTTCACTAAGTTAATAAATCTGAACTAAAGTGGTCATAATGTTGATACAAGTCCTCGAGGGATCGACTCTTGCTATGCTACTATACTATTCTTATCGATTTGTGCACTTGCAAGGATTTTATAACTGTTAGAATTGAATTGCATATTTCTTGCTCTTTAATTTTACCAACACCCTTCAACAACTTCTTCGAACTATAATGATCTTTAGGCAGACAGTTGTCTTTAGGGAGCATTCGGATGATGATGTCCATCATGTGATCAAAATGCTTGTTCGTTTGATTATACTCAACTTTCATGTGCATCAACTCCACAACTGCCCCCAGAACAAAGAATGATTTACAACCGGGGTACAATTCGTGCTGAGCATCTTTCAACAATCTCTCGTAATGGAGCTCAGAGTCTTCGGGTTGCAACCTGGGCGCCTCATCGTCAATATCATCTGATGCGGGAGGAAAAACATCGGTTAATAACTCAATGACTTGATCATTATCACATCGCCCATCCAAAGCACTTTCGTCCTGACGGGTCCCGGGAACCAAAGATGTCGATGCAGAAAATATTTCTTCACCGTGATAGATCCAATTAGTGTAGTTGTGTACGATCCCATTCCATTCCAGATGAGTTTGGACCTCATTCAACGACATCCAACTGCAGTTATTACATTTACGGTACAGTCACCTGATTCGTTTTTCATCACTGCAATGACTACGTGCAAAGACAATGAAGCTGTCGATCCCATCCAAATACTGATAAGAAGATCTATCAAACATTTGCATCCAGCCTCTATCCATTGTGCCTGCTATCACAACATAGAGTCAACGTAAGTAATTGAGTTAACATTGTCCCATAATTAGAACAAGTTAAAATCAAAAGCAGCTCGTCTCCTTATGCTTCCGGTGATTTGGCCCTATCCCATTCGAGAGTGCACGTTTTGTGCTGTGTAGTTTGCGACCTACGAGGGTAAGTTTCTATCGAGGGAAATTTCGGCAACATCTCCCTACAGTTCCCCAAATGCACGACGTAGATACTATAAATAAATATATAGTATGCATTCGGAGAACATTGAGGGGATATAAACCAAATTTCCCACAATTGAAACCTAACATCGTAGACCACCCACTACACAACACATAGTTGTGCACCCCCAAATTTTCCAATTAAATGGACAATTCAAGAGGCAGTCAATCAACCCGATTCATTGACTATCAAACGGGTATAAGGTTTTTCATTGAATTTCATTATACGAAGTTAATCAACTCGATTAACTTCGCATAAACGGTTGTGATATATAAACATATTTCACTCCGTCGGAACTAAATAAAGCGCTTTACAAAAAATATAACAACAAATTCACAAATACAAACATATATTAATTATGCATAAAACAGAGTTTACAATTTTATAATTTCCGTACATATTTTCTATTTCCCTATTTTCCTAACATATTTTCTAATTTCAATAATTCATTACATATTTTTTATTTTCCTAGTTTCCTAAAATATTTTGTAATTTCCTAACATATTTTCTATTTCCCTATTTTCCTAACATATTTTCTAATTTCCAAACATATTTTCTAATTTCAATAATTTCATTACATACTTTTAATTTTCCTATTTTCCAACAAAAGTTTCTAATTTCCTAACATATTTTCTATTTTCCTAATTTCATAACATATTTTCTATTTTCATATTTTCCTAAAAGTTTTTCTAATTTCTAATTTCCACAAATTCTAAACAATTTCTACACATTTTCCACAATAAATACAAAATTTCCTAACATAATTATATCCAAAATTCTTAACAAAATTAAATTGAGAGGTCAACACACATACCTTCCAACCACATGCACCCTTCCAACCGTGGCCCCACCGCCAACTCGTCTAGAGGATTTGCACGAGCTTCCTCCTTGGAAGTCCAGCTCTTGTAGTATTTTTGGAGCTTGTACTTCCAGTCGGCATACCGTCTCTGCTAGTGGTAGCTCAGGTACTCATTATTGTCGGGGTCCTCCTAGTCGAAGTCAAAATTGATATGGAACAAAATAATGAAGTTAGTAAAATATTAAAAAAATGAAAATAATGTTAAAAAACGAAGCACATACCGATAACTCGTTCCAACATTTCTTGTTTGCCTCGTCGTCGAGGTTCATGAAGGTATCTCTCATCATCAGGGACTTGGTGCAAAAAATCGCGCCCATGTCCTGTACCATCAGGCTGTGGACTTTTTGGGTCGCTTTCCCGAGACGAGGCAGGTATACCACTTGGATATTTGCCTTTGTTGTCCGACAGATCCGTTGCAAGGCCAAACCCCTGTTGATCCCGCTCACTTCACTGCTTTCCCTACAAATAGGACGAAAATTAGTACGAAATATGAGTAAAAAACAAAAATGAATTTTTAAATAAACAAAATAATTTAATCAACCCTTGGGGATTACTCCAGCCCTAGTAGTCGGTTCGTTTGATCCGGCCTTCTGTGAGGGCTGGGGGTCGGCGACTTGGGGGGGCTGGGTGTCAGCGGCCTGGGGGGAGTGGGGGCTCGGGATCCGTACGTTGTTCCCCCAGTTTCTTGCCATGGCGTTGAGGGGCCTATCGCACGCCGGGTCGCACACACTGGTGCGAGGTGTCGACCGGTCCATGAGTTGACTCAGCCATGGAGGCTATTGTGGCAGGGGCTACCTCCTGCTCGGCACGGTCATCAGCCGGCTCATATCGCACGCCGGGTGCTACCTCCTGCTCCGCACGGTCATCAACAGGCTCAGAGCGGGGGCAGGTGCTAGATGTGATCAAGGGGGGCTGCGACATCTACAATTAGAAATTCAAAAAGTTTAAGATAAAACCAAGTTATTTATAATTTTAATAATAAATTAAAAAAAATAAAAAATCAAATTTTAATAAAAATTTGAAAATTCAAACATTTTAAAAATAATTAAAAATATGTAATAATTCATTAATAATTTTAAAAATAAATTTAAAAAACATAACAAAATTTCAAATTTTAATAATGATTCAAAAATTCATTCATTTTAATAATAATTCAAATTTTTTAACAATTCATTAATAATTTTAATAATAAATTTTAAAAAATAACAAAAAATCAAGGAGTAATAATTATACCAAAATTCATTCAATTTTATAATAATTCAAAATTTTAATAATAAATTTTAAAAAATAACAATAAATCAAATTTTAATAATAATTGGAAAATTCAAACATTTTAGTAATAATTCAAAATTTTTAATAATTTATTAATAATTTGAATAATAAAATTTTAGAAATATCAAAAAATCAATTTTTATTAATTATTCGAAAATTCATTCTTTTTAATTATAATTCAAAATTTTTAATAATTCATTAATACTTTTAATAATAAATTTAGAAAAATAACAATAAAGCAAATTTCAATAATAATTCGAAAATTCAAACATTTTAAGAATAATTCAAAATTTTTAATAATCCATTAATAATTTTAATAATAAATTTAAAAAAATAATAAAAAATCAAAATTTAATAATGTTTAAAAAATTTATTCATTTTAATAATAATTCAACATATTTAATAATTCATTAATGATTTTAATGATAAATTAAAAAAAATCGCAAAAAATCAAATTTTAATAATAATTTTAAAATTCAAACATTTTAATAATAATTCAATAATAATTTTAATAATAAAGTTTAAAAAATGAAAAAAAATAACAATTCTCATATCCAAAATTCACAAAAAAATATTTTATTCAAAAAAATTCAATAAAAAAATCATATCAAAAAATCATATTCACAAAATCGTACCCAAAATTCAATACAAAAATCATATCCAATAAATCATATCCAAAAAATCACATCCACAATATCATATCCAAAATTCAATACAAAAATCATATCCAATAAATCATATCCACAAAATCATATCCAAAATTCAACACAAAATTCAATATTTTATTCTCAATACAATATTTACAAACTTGTAATTTCCTAAATCCAAGCCAATCCTAAATTGAAATCCTAATTTCAATCCTAAATTGTCAGGACCCGTCCCGAATTTCCCCTCGAAACCCAGGAGGAACCCTTATCCCATCTGACAGCTCTTTTACCTCAAAATTTAAATACTCGAAATACCCTTTGTTCTTGAATAATTTTTATTAAACCTTACAGGGTTCCCGACAGAACCTCGGTACTTACTGACCACTCATACCTGTCAGACGCAGGATAGTATATAGGTCAAAGCCAAGACCTCGGAATAGTGGTGGTTCAAATAGGACTGCCCTTTGACACCAATGTCAGTAGGTCAGACACTGCTGACATCTCTACTGGAATACCACAAGACAACAGACTAGTCAGATACTTGTGAACCAACAATAACTCGTCACTCTAGGTCACCGCCCACACCAACCCACTGACCCGGATGACGAAGTATTTTTATAGGTTGATTAAGCCCATGACAATTGTCGTCTGGTTCATATTAGAGCCGGAAATTACCTCAGCTATCATATCGTATCGTCAGTCGGTATAACATTCGGCTATCTTATCACATCAGTCGGTATATCTCTCGACTATCATATCCCTGGCCACCAGGGTATCCCTTGGGGTGTGCTAGTCCTGTATCACAACTCTCTGTACTATGCATAAATAGCCTCGCGACCGGGCGGAGCCAAAACTCCTCGATGCCAGAGTCGGAGTACTCAACGAACCAACAGAGTAAAACTGTCGATGCTAGTCTAAGAACAGTTACCAATTATATTGAAGGTTCACTGGGTTCACCGCCAATAACGGATCCTGGCCCAGATCCTGGCCTCTCTCAATCAATGTTTATCTCGGAGGTTCACCGGGTTCTCCGTCTCAGCGGATCCTTACCCCGGCTCCTTGGCCCCCTCAAAACCGTATTGTATCCGAGAATCAGGTGTATTTTATAATCACAATTACGATTTTTAGCTCCAAATCATGGACTTTAATAATTTCCACGTCAAAACAATATCAAAATCGAGTACAAAAACCAGGCCATTTCTTACAACACACTTTCACTGAAATATTGGAAAACAATGTCCAGTAGTCATTTATAAATCCCCGAAAATCATTACAACCATACACAACAGTATTTAAATCATAGATATTTATACATGCATTACAATTTATAAATACAACCATACACAACAGTATTTAAATCAAAGATATTTATACATGCATTACAATTTATAAATCAAAAGTCCGCTTACAAACATCATCCAACCCAAAATTCATGCACGCTCTAGCCTAAGAAACCCCTACACAATAATGACCCAACTACCTTGACTTTACGAGCTCAAAACCCTCTCCACGGTCAATCCTTATCGCTGGGATTGCCTAACAGGGCTCTAAATGAACTCCTATGGCCTCGAAACCAACAAAATCTGATCCGGAACGTCCCAAAACCCTAGTCACGCGCCGCCGTGACTTCAGGAACAGTCCCACGCGCCACCGGAAGGCCAGAACACGCACTCACGCGCCGCCACGCGCCAGTCACGCGCCTGCTACAGTGTTCACGCGCCTGGACCGGTCCAACTCGGCCCGGCTCGACCTGACCCGGTCTAACTCGACTCAACTCGATCGGTTCACTCAACTCAATCGGTTCACTCAATCCGACCGATTCACTCGACCCAATCGGTTCACTCAACTCGACCGGTTCACCGGTGACTCGCCGGAGAAGACGACTGGACGGCCATCGCCGTCGCCGGAGGCTGGCCGGAGAAGATGACCTGACCGCCACCTCTGCCGCCGTCTGGTTCGCCGGAAATTGCCATTTCCGGTCAATTTTCAAGGTTTTCTAACTTCTTCATTTCTTGACCGTTTTTCACGATCTACACATGGAAATTCATCTACTTTTCACCAGGAATCCAAATATGAGGTCAAAGTTCCGAGATCGTACCTGGTTTGGCCAAAAAATGGCCGAGAAGGTTCGGTTCACCTCCCTCCTCCGTCCGTCGCCTACGGCGGTGCTCCTGCTCCAATAACTACCCCAAAATGCTCGTGGGGTCCCGGGGAAGATCCTCCCGACCTTGTTTTCATTCGAATCGGATCAAAATCCATCCGATGAAAATGGGCCTTTGGTGTTCGCACGGGGAGGACTCGGGTAGGAGCGAGACTGAATAAACCAATCTCCCGAGGAGAGAGAAAAATATCTGTTATATAATTCCAACTTTTCCAAAATTACCAAACTGCCCCTGAAGCTTCGAGACCCGTAACGAACTCATCGGGTCTCCGTTTTCTGCGTGTTGCCTGTCTACGAACTCGTGAGTTCGAGACCTACGCAATAACCCAAGAAAAATTCCCAAAAGTACTGCCAGTCTAAAAGTGACTCCCGAATGTAAGGACCCTTCCCAAATTTCCTCGAAACCCGGAAAGAACCCTTATCCCGTCTGACAGTTCTTTTACCTCAAAATTTAATTACCATAAATACCCTTTATTCTTAAATAATTTTTATTAAACTTTACATGGTTCCCAACAGAAACTCTGTACTTACTGATCACCTCCTACTGTCAGACGCAGGATAAAATACCGGTCAAAACCAAAACCTCGGAATAGTGGTGGTTCAAATAGAAATACTCTCTGATACCAAATGTCAGTAGTCAGACATTGCTGACATCACTATTGGAAAACCACAAGACAACAAACTAATCAGATACTAGTGAACCAATAATAATTCGTCCCTCTGGGTCACCGCCCACACCAACCCACTGACCCGGATGACGACGTATTTTCATATGTTGATTAGGCCCATAACAATTGTCGTCTGGTTCATATTAGAGCCGAAAATATCCTCGGCTATCATATTGTATCATCAGCCGGTATAACATTCGGCTATCATAACATATCAGTCGGCATCTCTCTCGACTATCATATCCCTAGCCACCAGGGTATCCCTTGGGGTGTACTAGAATATGTATCATATCATATTGGTCGGCATATATCTCGACTATCATAACATATCAGTCGGCATCTCTCTACTATCATATCATATCATATCAGTCGGCATATATCTCTGCTATCATATTCCTAGCCACCAGGGTATCCCTTGGGGTGTGCTAGAATATGTACTACTTGGACTCGACCACAATTTCTGCAAAATCACCTTTTATATTGGGGTTCACCAGGAGTCCGCCAACACGGAACCAAGGTCCGGCTTCTAGGCCCCATCAAATCGGTTTTGTTTAATTTAGGGGTTCACCGGGAGTCCGCCAACACGGAACCAAGGCCCGGCCCTATCAAATCGGTTTTGTTTAATTTAGGGGTTCACCGGGAGTCCGCTAAAACGGAACCAAGGCCCGGCCCCATCAAATCGGTTTTGTTTAATTTAGGGGTTCACCGGGAGTCCGCCAACATGGAACCAAGGCCCGGCCCCATCAAATCGGTTTTGTTTAATTTAGGGGTTCACCGGGAGTCCGCCAACACGGAACCAAGGCCCGACCCCATCAAATCGGTTTTGTTTAATTTAGGGGTTCACCGGGAGTCCGCCAACACGGAACCAAGGCCCGGCCCCATCAAATCGGTTTTGTTTAATTTAGGGGTTCACCGGGAGTCCGCCAACACGGAACCAAGGCCCGGCCCCATTAAATCGGTTTTGTATCCATAATCAAGTATATATTTTGTTTATCATTTATCACAATTACGGTTTCAACTCAAAATCATGTACCCAAATAATTACCATGGCCAAACACTATCAAAACCGAATTCAACAACCATATCGTTTCTCACAACTCGCTTCCACTGAAATATTGGAACAACAATTATCCAGCAATCGAGGATTTTAATACATGCGTTACAATTTATAAATATTACCATACACAACAGTAATTAAATCGAGGATATTAATACATGCATCACAATTTATAAATACAATCATACACCACAGTAATTAAATCGAAGATATTTATACATACATTACAATTTATAAATCAAAGTCCGCTTACCATCATCATCCAACCCAAAATTCATGTACGCTCTAGCCTCAGAACACCTACACCATAATGACCCAACTACCTTGACTTTCCAAGCTCAAAACCCTCTCTACGGTCAATCCCTACCGCTGGGATTGCCCAACCGAGCTCTAAATGAACTCCTATGGCCTCGAAACCAACAAAATCTGATCTGGAACGTCCCAAAACCTTGGTCACGCGCCGCCGTGACTTCGGGAACAGTCCCACGCGCCGCCATGCGCCACCGGAAGGTCAGAACACGCTCCCACGCGCTGCCACGCGCCGGTCACGCGCCTGCTACAATGTTCACGCGCCTGGACCGGTCCAACCCGGCCCGGCTCGACCTGACCCGATCCAACTCGACCGGTTCACTCGACTCGACCGGTTACCGGTGACTCGCCGGAGAAGACGACCGGACGGCCCTCGTCGTCGCCGGAGGCAGGCCGGAGAAGATGACTGGATCGCCACCTCCGCCGCCGTCTGGTTCGCCGGAAACTGCCATTTCCGGCCGATTTTCAAGGTTTTCTAACTTCCTCATTTCTTAACCGTTTTTCACGATCTACACATGTAAATTCATCTACTTCTCACCAGGAATCCAAATATGAGGTCAAAGTTTCGAGATCGTACCTGGTTTGGCCGAAAAATGGCCGAGAATGTTCGGCTCACCTCCCTCCTCCGTCCATCGCCTACGGCGGTGTTCCCGCTCCAAGAACTACCCCAAAATGCTCGTGGGGTCCCGGGGAAGATCCTCCCGACCTTCGTTTTGTTCGAATCGGATCGGAACCCCTCCGATGAATATGGCCCATCGGTGTTCGCACGGGGAGGGCTCGGATAGGACCGAGACTGCATCCCCCCAATCCCCCGAGGAGAGAGAAAAATATCTGTTATATAATTCCAACATTTCCAAAATTACCAAACTGCCCCTGCAGCTTCTAGACCCGTAACGAACTCATCGGATCTCCGTTTTCAACGTGCCGCCTGTCTACCTCGTGAGTTCGAGACCTACGCAACAACCCAAGAAAAATTTCCAAAAGTATTACCAGTCAAAAAGTGACTCCTGAACCCATCCAAAACTGAGGGTAAAATTGTCCAATTCTCAAAATAATTTAATTTCTGGTCCGGGTCGTTACACCCGAACCCGTCCAAAACTGAGGGTAAAATTGTCCAATTCTCAAAATAATTTAATTTATGGTCCGGGTCGTTACATAAATTGAAATCCTAATTTCAATGCACTCCCACCAAATTTCAGCTCATGTTTCAGCCAGCGTCTACCGAATGGTTTTTAGGGCTATTTTCACATGTTTTGAGAGATATATTGCTATTTGTTGGGGATTTCACGCATGTATTGACTTTTTATGTTTAGAATATGCATCATATTTATGTTGTCTATTTTATCGAACACATAACATCATAAAAACATAACATAAAAGATTAATTGAAACTTTTAAAACATCAAACTTATTGATTTGAAGATTGATATTACATATATAAATGAAATCATTTATTTACAACTTTCATTCAGTGTCGGATTCGCTCTCCCCCTCCCAATCACGCTCGTCATATGAGATGTGCATAGTACTTGTTTCCTCATAATCACTTTCAATTGGTTCTAATTCCCCAAGATCAATAAAAATCCCATCAATTATAATTGGTGAGATTACGTCGTTGGTCCGTACTCCATCCATGTTGGTGGATGCCTAGGAATCCACCTGGTACACATTTTGGTCATCGTCTATTTCCCCATCTTCTTCATGGTATCGGCCATCCAAGTCCCAAATATTTCTATAATTTACCATTTCAGCTACTCTCCAATCAGCACCAGCTTTTGGATCATCCACTTAGAATACTTGTTATGCCGTACTAACGAGGATGTAGGGATCACTCTCAAACCACCGGGTGTTTGTGTTGACAGAGGTACAAAAATGATCTTTAATGACCCTACCTGGGATATTTGGGTTCGTATCAAACCAATGACACTTGAACAAAACGACTTCCTTACGGTCTGTGTATAACACCTGAACCACAATTAACAATCTGCCGTAGAACCTCGTATCAGCATTTTTCCCATCCCTCGGCACGAAGGTCCCACTGTTTTGAGTAGATAATTTGTTGTCTCATTCTATGCAAACGAACTTAACTCCATTAACGTGACAACCTATCAGTCATTATTTATGCATCATTTTGATGTCTTTATATGCATCTCTTACATGTCTTTTGAATGATTTCGTGCCAACAATAGTAGAAAATGATCAATCTTGTGAGAATTGTGAAGATTTGGAAAGATCGGTAAATTCTGAGAAGAACACAAAAAGAATGATTCAAATCGGAGTTCAGATGAAGGAGATGTCCTCATTTCAATATCAGGTCCTGAATTGGGTCCTGAGTGCGCACCGTGCGCTAGTGCGCCTATTTTGAGTCCTGGACCAACTACCTCAGATCATGCCATCCGGGTCCCAAACCTGTGTCTCATGACATCAAGTTCATGTCCTAGAAGTGCCAAGGTCGTGCTAGGACATGTCGAGTACATGTCCCAAGAATTTCCCATCCGAGCTCAGCCTCTGCACCTAAACCCTGGTTCCTATTCCACCAGCGGTGGATCGAAGTTCCTCTTCTGCGCCTGGCCTGAGCGAAGATGCGCTTCTACTATGCTCATGGTGTGCCTCAAAAGCGCAGTCCCAGACGCCTATGACTAAGACATTCGAAGGGCCAAGTTCTAAGTTCCAGCATTTGACCGCGAGAAGACCACGGGTTGCTCGCAGCCAACTTGTGTTCCCACTTTCCAGCTTGGATTCACACTCCCAACCATATTCTGATTGGTTCTAATAGATTTTAGGGACTTTTTAATTAATTAGAAGTACAATAACTATTCTAGAACATTCTAGGCTTGGGTTTTTAATACCAATCCTTATAGAACTAGGTTTTCCCTTTGTCTATAAAAGGGAGCATTTGTTCAGTGTTTTAGATAATATTTTTCACACATTATTAGGAGAGCATTATTTTGGAGATCTAGACACCCTAGCCTCAATGACACTTGTACTCCAGTTTTCAGTTTTAAACAGTTTCTTATTTTCTACACTTTTTGGGCGTGGAGCTTGGACATGAAGGCTTTACCGAGTCTCTGATGTTCACCATTGTTCATCAGCGTTCTTTACTCTAAACTTTTATTTAATTGCAATTTACTTATGAATTCAATTATATTTGTTTTAATTTCAGTTATGAGTGAGTAGTTCTTTTTAGAATTAGGGCTATTTGAAGCCCTAGCCATGTTAGCTCGTTAAGTAGACTTTTATTCTTGTTCTTGATTGCTATGCATGCTGAATAACTCTGATTACTGCTTTAACTACCATTCTTTTATGTTTATGAGACTTGCTACCTTGTTTGCATAAATTATTGATGGAATTGCTTGAGTGACCGTCATATCATCATGTGATTCATTAGCATCAAGAGGTTGAGGTTAAGAAACAATCTTGTAATCGGAATTCATGACAACCTTGGAATGCATCTCACTTTTCTAGGCTAGTGTGATGTCATTAAATTCTCTTAGTACTTCATGCGTCATCTTAACTGGTAGGTGATAGACGTTCTAGGCATATGCCCTGTTTAGGACATGCTATGTAAGAGAGAATGACATATGTTTAGTGTACCAACGCCAGGACCTAGGCATGGGCACCTAATTCAGAATTGCATAGTAATTAGGTCAAGATAATCTGGTTACGAGCTATAATTGGTTATAGTGGATAGTAAACCTTAATTTGCCTTAGTTAACAAACAATCAACCTTTCATTCTTGCATTGTTATTTTCTGCACTTTGATTTACTTGTCTTTTGATTTTCAACTCTCAATCATAAACCCCCCCTTGGTGTGTGTGTGTGTGTTTGTGTTTTTTTCTATAAGTTAACAAATCTAAACTTAATTGGGTTAATCGTTGAACAAGTCCTCGAGGGATCGACCTTTGCTTGTCATTATACTATCTCCATCGATTTTGTGCACCTGCAAAGTTATATTTAGTAGAAATAAAGTTCATAATTATTATGTTCAGTATTTCTTCTATCAAGTTTTTGGCGCCGTTGCCGGGGACTTGTCCCTCAACGGTGCCCATTAATTCAGATTTAGTTAACCCAATTTTGTATATTAACTATTTAGATTTCATTTAGATTGTTTGCTAACTTAGTTTGTCATCTTTCTCATGTACATATGAACAACTCATACATGGATATGGGACCATGGAGTTTTCCATACATGGAGACGGGAGATTGGAACGATCCAAACCCAACTTCATTCAATCAGGGGTGGAGCAATCACAAAAACCCAGAACCATACAACCTAGGGTGGACCAATCAGCCGGAATTCCATTATCAAGAACACCCAGAACCATACAACCCAGGATGGTGCAAGCAGCCTAATTTCACATGGAACTCCCCTCAAATAGTTCCTCACTACGAACCAACTCCTGACCTCCCACCTTCGCTGAGGGCCTTGATACAATGCAGGGAGGCTTGTACTCAATACATGGCAGCCGCTTCTAAAGAAATCCGAGAGGAAAACCAGCACATGGAGGAGAGATTGGAAAAGAGCAAGAGGGAGTTTGAGTTCAACATGCGCCAAATCGAAGAAAGGGCACGTTCCCCACCAAGTGAGGCCGTGAATGATGATCATGATGAAGCTATCATCGAGCCAACACTTCGACAAGTGCTTGCCATGGAGGCCGTGAAGTCCACCCAACCTTCTTTGTGGACCAGGATACAAAGCATGGAGGCTTGTAATAAGAAACATTACACAGATGAAGAGCATAATGAGGACACCATCAAGCTAACACTTCGACAAGTGCTTGCCATGGATGCCATGAATTCCACCCAAGGCCATGCCGTGACAGTGTCTCCCGATTCTGCTCAGATTGAGCAATGGAACGCACCCAATTCATACCCTCCAGTATACTCTTCCTTTTATAATGTTTATGATTCTGATTTCATGTCTAACTATACCTCTTTGCCTTGCACACACTAATTGGGAAGCGAAATGAAAACAAACTAGGAGGAAGAGAATAGGACGGATGATGGTGACAAGGACATCCAGGTCAAACCCATGCCCCTGCCCTATGTGCTGCCCAGCAGCAACACACTATCCCAAGCCATGTTCCACATCCATGACCACATTCTGCTTCATGCTGCGCTTAAGTCTCTACCCCAAATCCAGCCTCAAGCTGCAAATGCCCTGCCGCAACCCCAACCCAGTGCCACAGAACCTGGACACGTCCAGGGGATGATTTCAATGCACCAAGATGCACCAACTGATTCACTACAGGGCAAGTCCTTAGCCGCTGCACCAGAACCTTCCCAGCAAGCATCTGTGACGCGCAGCGCTGCGGCCAAACTTCAAGACACATCCACGGCAGAACCCAAGGACCAGTCCATGCCTCCTAATCTGCTGCCAGCGGTGTCTCAGCCCATGGCCACGGACAAGGACCCGATTTTGAAATTCAATGCGCCTTCTCAACTTAATCCTGAAACACTTAACTTTCATTTTAATAAGGAAAACTTGGATTTGAATTCTGATTTAGCTCCTAATGCTGTTGAACTTTTCCCGTGCAGGTTCCACCATAAAAACACCAAGAATATGCTAAAGGCCCTCAACTTGGTCCCCCTCTTCAAGTTCCGAACGAAAAATCAACGGAAGGGACCAAGGATGAAGTCTAGAACGTACAAGGCACAACCAAAGCTATTCCCCCATGAAGAATAGCACAACCGTTGCCGGGGACTTGTCCCTCAAAGGTGTCCATTACTAAGATTGTTTTAATTTAGTTCCTTTTTGTTTGTTTTGGGTACTTGTATATCATCACAAGGTTCTGCTAGGGATATGTGCACGACTCTTCAATTCCATCATCTGCTTCATCTCATGTCCACGGTTCCCCTCATCCAAGTCCACCACCAACCCTGGGAGAATTGCTGATGAACGTGTCTTAGCTAACCCACCACCACGGCTGCTTAAGGACTATGCCACTCCTCATGTCAGTGAGGACCAATTCCCCATTGTCTTTCCACCATCCATGGTGGAAAACTTTGAGCTCAAATTAGGCACAATCCACATGCTGCCTAAGTACCATGGCCTCTCAGGTGAGAACCCCCATTTACACATCAAGGAGCTTGTAGAAGTCTGTTCCACATTAAGGATCAATGGCATGACTGAAGCTGGGATCAGATTGAGGTTGTTCCCTTTTAGCCTTAAGGACAAGGCTAAGGCATGGTTCCATTCACTAGCACCCGCATCCATCACTTCGTGGAGGGACTTGTCCTCTAAGTTCCTCACTCAGTACTATCCCGTGTCCAAAACCAATAAGCTCATGGCACATATCATGGCACCTCAACAAGCTGCGGATGAGTCTTTCTATGAGTTTTGGGAATGGTTCAATGGAATGATTAAAGAGTGCCCTCACCACAACATTGATGAGTGCCACTTAATGCTATACTTCTATGGTGGCTTGAAGAATAGTGATAGGGTAATGCTGAACTCTGAATCCAAGGGAGTCTTGGAGAGCACGGCTGAGGAAGCAAGGGCAGCATTTGAGAGCATTGCTCAGAGAGAAAAGCAGTTTAGCTATAAGGGACAACAAGCTAGGACCCTTGGTAGCGTGAGTAGGGACAAGGACGACACTATAGCCCAACTCACGGCTATGGTGAAATAGCTATGTGATGCCAAGGTCAAGCCCACTATGACGTGTGATGTGTGCTCTGTTCAAGGCCATGACTCTCAGACATATCATATGGTAGATTATGTAAACTACATTGGAAGGTACACTCATGGCATGAGGCCTCGTAATGACCCTTATTCCAACACCTACAATCCTAGATGGAGGAACCATCCAAACTTCAAGTGGAAGAACAATCAGAATGTTCAAAACCCCACAGCACCCCCTGGATTCCAAGGGCATGTCGTGGCCCCTCAAGTTCCCACTCAAATCCTTCAATATCCTCAAGGCAACCCTGCCCCACCAAGAAGATCTTTGGAAGACATGATGGCCTACTTAATTCAACACACCACGGCCAATCAGTAGAGGACATATCGTGCCATCACAGCCATAGAGACCCAAATTGGCCAAATGGCAAGCCAACCAATAAATTAGATCCTAGCCCTCAACTCCCTAGCCAAACCCAAATTAATCCTAAAAACACCATCCACAAGGCCACTGCCAATTCCATTCAGCTTAGGAGTGGAAAAGAACTTTAAAGCTCACTTGAGACCCAAAGTGCCGCAGAAGACCCTGAAAACCAAGTCCAGGTCCCTGCCGCAAAGCCTGCCCATGCGCCATAATTAGGGCTCAGTTCCAGCCGGGGACATAATTTAGGGCGCAGTTCCGCCTCAGGACCAGAACCTGGCCAACCCGAGACACATCAGGACATACCTGACCAGGACATGCCAGCACCTCATAATGGGCCTTCTAACCCTATTTTGCCTTTAAATGCTAAGTCTAAAGTTAGTTTTAGTAATCCACTAGTTACTAATGATGTTAACTTTCCTTTTCCTCGTAGGTTCCAAAGGAAGGACAAGAATTCTCAATTTGAGCAAGAGCTCACAAGCATGCTTCACAAGCTTCAAATCACATTGCCATTCTCTAAGCTTGTGAGGACCATGCCTATCTTTTCTAAGCTTCTCAAGGACCTAGTAGTTGGAAAACGTATTTTTGACCCCAACAATGTCCTAGACATTAGTGCAGCCACTTTGAATGAGTTCCAAGGCCTACCACACAAGGCCAGTGACCCAGGCCCTCCTGCCCTGTCATGTGTCATCCAATCCAAAGGGTTTGAGCACTAACTTTGGGACACATGAGCCTCTGTAAGTATCATGCCTTTTCTTGTCTATAATTCACTTGCATTAGGAGACTTAAAACCTACTCAATTATGTGTTAGGCTTGCTAATTCTTTAGTGACACAACTTATGGGTATGATAGAATATGTCATAGTAAAAATCGGTGATACATGCATATTAATTGATTTTTACATCTTAAAAATGGAAAAAACAATTGAAAGTGAGGATCCTCCCTTGATCTTTGGAAGACCTCTCTTGGCCACCATAAACTGTGAAATCAACTTGAACCAAGGCCAAATATCTATCAAAGTGTTAGATAAGATTAGGACCTTTTCCATACATGACACTATGCAATATCCTCAAGAGCCTATTATTGATTTTCCTTTGAATACCATGGAGTTTATATTGCATCAAACTATTCTAAATGCTTGTACATATGATCCTTTTGAGAAGACCCTCACTTTGCCTTCTCATGGTGACAATGGACTAGATGGCCACGTCATTGAGTAATTACACATGCTTGAGGCCGTGCCTCCACACACTTACTCAAGGCCACCTTTGCAAGTAAGTCAATTAGTGCAGGTTCTAAAGGACAACATGCAAACTATTGGATGCATGTTCTAAAGGACAACATGCAATCTATTGGATGGAGCATAGTTGTCATCAAAGGGATAAGCCCTTCAAAGTGCATGCACAGAATCATCCTTGAAGAGGATGCCAAGCCTACAAGGGAAGCTCAGAGGCGCCTAAATCCTCCCATGAAGGAAGTAGTCAAGAAGGAGGTTCTCAAGCTTTTAGACGTGGGGATCATCTACCCCATCTCAGATTCCAATGGGTCAGCCCAATTTAAGTTGTGCCTAAGAAGAATGGCATAACAGTCATAAAAAATGAACAAAACGAGCTTGTTCCTCAAAGGTTCCAAACTGGATGGAGGGTATGCATAGATTATAGGAAACTTAACTCTACTACTTGCAAAGATCACTTCCCATTACCTTTTATTGGCCAAATGCTTGAAAGACTTGCCGGATATTCTCACTTTTGTTTCTTAGATGGCTATTCAGGGTACAACCAGGTTGCCATTGCACCTGAGGACCAAGAGAAGACAACCTTCACATGTCCCTATGGCATGTTTGCTTATAGAAGGATGCCATTTGGCCTTTGCAATGACCCTTCCACTTTTCAAAGATGCATGAGGACATCATTGAGGTATTCATGAGGTATTCATAGAGGACATCATTGAGGTATTCATGGATGACTTTTCAATTTTTGGTAATTCCTTTTATTTATGACTAACAAACTTGTCTAGAGTACTTGAGAGATGCCGAGAATCCAATTTACTTATTAATTGGGAAAAGTGTCACTTCATGGTCCAACAAGGTATTGTGCTTGGCCATGTCATATCCATCCGTGGCATAGAGGTAGACAAGGCCAAGATTGATGTCATTAGTGGCCTGCCCTATCCCACTTTAGTCAAGGAAGTTAGATCCTTCTTAGGACATGCTTGTTATTATAGAAGGTTTATTGAGGACTTCTCTAAAATTACAAGACCCTTGTGCAATCTGCTTGCCAAGGATGCACCATTTGACTTCACCAAGGACTGCTGTGAGTCATTTGCGGTCCTCAAGGACAAGCTCACGGCTGCACCTATCATCATGCCACCTAGATGGGACCTGCCCTTTGAGCTTATGTGTGATGCCCCAGACTATGCCATTGGGGCAGTCTTGGGACAAAGAATAGATAAGTTGCCACATGTTATTTACTATGCAAGTAGGACTTTAAATGATGCTCAACTTAACTATTCTACTACTGAGAAAGAACTCTTGGCTTCTATATTTACTCTAGAGAAGTTTAGGTCATATTTGCTTCAAACAAAGGTTTTCATTTATACTGACCATGCAACTCTTCAGTATTTGCTTAACAAGAAGGATGCCAAGCCAAGGCTCATTAGGTGGATGCTATCGCTTCAAGAGTTCGACCTTGTGATCAGGGACAAGAAAGGAAGTGAGAATGTGGTAGCTGACCAATTGAGCAGATTCATGCATGGGTCCATTTAGGAAGTGGACCAACTACCTCTCCAAGAAATCTTCCCTAATGAGCAGCTCTTCCATCTCAAAGCCTTTGACCCCTGTTATGCTGATATTATTAATTATTTGGCTACTAACTTGATTCCTTCTCATATGTCTAGGTTTCAAAGGGACAAGCTTGTCAAGCAAGCCAAATACTACATCTGGGATGAGCCCTATCTATGGAAGCACTGCCCTGACCAGCTCATAAGGTGGTGCATCCCTGAAACTGAGGTCAAGTCCATATTGGACTTCTGGGACAACCAGGAGTGTGGAGGACACTTTGGCGCCAAGAAGACAACTCTTAAGGTACTTCAATGTGGCTTCTATTGGCCCACCATCTTCAAAGATGCTCATGAACACGTCCTCACGTGAGACAAGTGCCAAAGACATGGTAATAATTGCCCTAAAGATCAAATGCTCCTAAACCTTCTTTTAGTTTTTGAAAATTTTGATGTTTGGGGCATTGACTTCATAGGACCCTTCCCTAGCTCATTTGGTTTTCTTTACATTCTACTTGCGGTTGATTATGTTTTTGAATGGGTGGATGCAATTACAACAAAAACTAACGATTCTAAAGTAGTGTGTAGCTTCATTCAATCCCATATATTGTCAAGGTTTGGAACACCACGAGCCATCATTAGTGATGGTGGCTCACACTTTTGCAATAGGACCTTTGAGGCCCTCATGAAGAAATATGGAGTCACACATAGGATCTCGACTCCCTATCATCCCCAAACTAGTGGACAAACCTAGATCTCCAATAAAGAAGTCAAGGCCATCCTTGAGAAAACCATGGGACCATCAAGGAACGACTGGTCCAACAGACTCAATGATGCCCTTTGGGCATATAGGATAGCATACAAGACACCAATTGGCATGTCTCCTTTTTGGCTTGTTTTTGGAAAAGGTTGCCATTTACCTGTGGAGTTAGAACATAAAGTCTTTTGGGCAATCAAGCGTGTCAACATGGACATTGATGAGGAAGGACACCATAGGAAGCTTCAATTGCAAGAACTTGAGGAGCTAAGGAATGAAGCCTATGAGAGCTCACGGATGTACAAGGGAAAATCCAAGGCCTACCAAGACAAGCACTTGGTCCGCTAGACTTTCCAAGTAGGACAAAAGGTCTTCCTTTTCAACTCACGGCTTAGGTTCTTCCTAGGTAAACTGAAGTCTGAATGGTTTGGCCTTTTCTTGGTCACTAAGATATTGCCTCATGGTGCCATTGAACTCAGCAATGCTAAGGGAGACACATTCAAAGTAAACGGACACCGCCTTAAGCCTTATCATGAACCACTTCAGAGCCATGACATTGAAAACTCTGACCTAGCCATGCCATCACTTGCTTGACTTGCAAGCCACGTCTTGCCTAGACGTTAAATCCAGCGCTCCTAGGAGGCAACATAGCCCTGGTTTGTGCTTCCTCTCTTTTCTTTATGTTTGCTGTTCTGCATGCCTCCTTTACATCTTTACTTATTTTAATCTTAGTGTTTTAACCTATTAACATCGAGGACATTGTTTAGTTTAGATTTCGGGGTGTGGATCAAAATTTTGCAACATATAGGTTTGGGGGGTACACGACTAGGAACTTAGTACTTTAATTGTTAATAAGTTACATTGTGAATTAGTCATTAGTGTCTTACTAGAGCCATGCCATGCTTAAGTTTGTGCCTTATCTTTACACTTCATGCCTAACTTCAAGAAATTTAGCTAAAAGATATTTTTTTTAAGTGAACCATAGAAAATTAGTGGAGACTACCCTAAGTGAGATTTTGAGCCTAATGCCTTTATTTTTGAGAGATTTACTTTGTTCTACTCTTAAACACTATTCAATTCTTTCTTCATTGATTGATCTAATTATTATCACTTTGCATTGGATTTTAAAGAACTAACAACTTCATTGATTTATTGTGTTGTTAGAATTAGCTGCTTTAATGACATATTCACGAATGACTTTGCATTAAAAGGTTACGTAAAGAAATGATCTTGTAATTCAACTCATGGCATTCTTAGAATGCACATCACTTTTTAGGGTTAGTGTAGTGACTCAGATTTACTTTTGTTCTTACTACTTCCTTTCGGGCCCAATTGGATAGAAGTTGGTGTACACATCATGCACTTAACATACAAACTAAGAAGGAAATAAAATATGTGATAGAGCGTTAGCCGGACTTTTACATGGGCACTAGGCCAAGTAATGAACGTGATAATTGAACCTTGCAAACCAAGTTAGAAAACGTTGTGGTTAGGTGTGGATAGGGACTGCCTTAACTTGCCTTTAATTGATTACAATTCTTTGTTATTTACTTGTTTCTTGCATTCTAAGATATTTACTTTGCTAGCATCATTTGAACTATAACCCCTCATCGCCCCCCCCCCCCCCCCCCCCCCCCCCCCCCCCCCACCCTGTCTGTGTCCTATTAGTGTCTTTGTTTAGTGTCAAGCATATCTAATTAGTGTTTTGTTTCTGTTTTGAGTACCTGCCTATGAACTAAACAATCTATTACTTTGAGTACATTGTTGAGTCAAGTCCTTGTGGGATTCAACCATTGCTTGTACCACTATATTGTCTATTGATTAGTGAGCTTGCTAGGATATTATTGTTAAGGATTGTATGCATTTACTTGTCATACTTTTTTTCCAACACAAGTCCGTGGAAAAGAAGAATAAGAACGCTTGGAACGACACAAGAAAAAAAAAGACGTCCATAAGTAATTAATTACGGGTTGTTGTTGTGGAAGAATTATCTTTGTGTTTGAGTTAATCGTTTATGTAATTGTAAACTGTAGGTTTGTGTTAGTAGGTAAACTGTAGGTTTGTAAATTAGTCTTTTTGGAATGGGAACCCACTTGCCAAACCAATAATGAAGTGTATCGAACATGAGATGGACCGGTGTTCCTTCGACACTCTGTTTAGCAGCCTTTTCCGGATCACTAGCTGACTCAGAACCAATCATAATTTGCTTGCGATAAACTACAATCTGCAATGGAGTGCAGAAGTATGTGGATATGTTACAGTAAAGTTTCTCTAATGAGCCTTCTGAAGGTTTGGCAATCAGAAATTAAGGAATGCCTACTAAGTCTTCAATATTTTTGGTACATTCACCCTCCTAGCTTATTTGTTTGATGGATATTTCAAAAATATACATAGAATGGAAACTTTACCAGAAGACATGCAGACATAGGTTTGGATTGAATCATAGAAAATAGTCATTATCAAAGGTTTACTAAACATTGATTCCACCTATTCGTTTTTGTTGGGGTGAGGGTTCAATGTGATACTCAAAGTATGATCTAGGGAGATACATGCTAACCATGGGTAGGAAGCAGGAACCATTATGCATATAAATAATTTCTGGGAGTTACAGATCTCTTATATTATACCATCGATCAACAGTAGGTCCTATTTGTAAATTAGTCATTCGAAACCTTCAAATAGCGATAAACTACAATCTGCAATTGAGTGTAGAAGTATTTGGATACTGTTATAGTAAAGTATCTCTAGTTTCTCTAATGAGCCTTCTGAAGGTTTGGCAATCAGAAATTAAGGACTGCCTACTAAGTCTTCAATTTTTTTGGTACCTTCACCATCCTAGCTTACACACAGAATGTAAACTTTACCAGAAGACATGCAGACATAGGTTTGGACTGAACTATGAAAACAGTCATTATCAAAGGTTTACTAAACATTGATTCCACTTATTCGTTTTTGTTGGGTTTCCATTTTTTTTTCCATCTTTTATGGGATCCTTTTGATGAGAAATAGAATATGTGGCTCCTAGAGATTTTGACAAGTCTAATGTTGGATGGGAGATAGACATCAACCATAAACCTCTTTGCCAAATTATATTTTACATTCTCGGATATTGATCTTTGGCTTGATAATTGATATATATGCAGTGAATTAGAGAAGGAAATTCATGAACCAGAAGAAAAAAGCGATGTTATGAAATTTCATAAAATCTCATTCATCCAAACAAAAAACTGATGAAAATAAAATAAAATTGTTAAAAAAGAAAAGAAAAAAGTAATGTATCAACAGATAGACAACATTCATATAAGAAAAAATACAAACCACATATCGCACAGGAAGAAAAACGAAAACTAACGCATTTCTTAACTATTCATTTAATTACAGAAAAATTATAAAAAACGGAAGAAAATAAACTTACCTATTGCAAAATAAAATCCTTCTTGATGATTAAACAGCAATGCACTTGAAGGGTTTGCAGGCCCTGGTTTTGCTGGGCTCTCAGTGTTGAATGTGGAGTTGGAAGCAATAAAGGAGCGCTTGAGAATGCTGTTGCAATTGGGGTGGAGCAATGTGCTCATTGAAACTGACGCGAAGGAGGCCGTGATCGCAGTTACTGAAGAAGGCAGCGTTGAACAGGAACAGCGCTTGAAGTGGTTGAGTTGATGCGTCTGTTGGGGATGGGTGTTGGTCAGCTGACATACTCCCCACGATCCTCTAACCGGGTAGCTCACACTCTTGCAAAGGTAGGGCTGCAGTCGCAAAGGCGTGTGAATTGGATTTCCCCTGCGTCGCCGTGGATGGAGGTCTTAATCGCAGCTGATGCTGCAGCTTAGATGGTTGTTATTTTGCTTTGTTGAAATTGTCATAATTCACACCTCCATCATAGTGTCATCACTGGCAGCTGACTTGGCAGCATACTAGTTGTTGACTCAAGAGGGAATGAGACACTAAGGCACAGAATTGAAGCAGAAATGCAGTGTGTGAGTGTGTGGAAAACAGTTAGCCGGGTTTGTGTGTGTGAGAGCAAAACAAGGAGAGTGCAAATGTGTGAGTGATATGACATCATAGTGTCATCACCTCTAACTGATTTTGAGAGAATGTGAGAGTGTATATTCTGAGTAACTTGAACAATTTCAACATATAGAAAAGATAGAAATCTCACAGGAGCAAGAGTCAGTCATAGCTGACCTCTCTCTATTCAGAAAATCTCTCTAAGACATATTATTAAACACTTAGCGTGCAGATGATCATCACACTGATCATCACCTAAACACTGCAAGTTTTCAATCCAATTTCACTAAACCTAAACAGAGAATCAAACAAGGAAACTAAATACATCACGAGCTAATCTCGATTCAGAGGTTCAGCTACAGATTTGGTTTCGATTCATACCTTGCATGCGGCTGCTTCTCCCTGTTGTGAAGTGAACCGTCTCCGATCGTTGAAGAGCCATCATCCTCTTCAGCGAACCGGTCCCAATCGATAATCCCCTGTGATTTCCCTTTGAGTCTAGTCATCCAACATGGTATCAAAGCTCTGAGATCATATCTCTGAGGTGTCTGTCTGTGGTGAAACCGAGGTGAAGCCAAGCAGGAGTTACCTTCACTGCCAAGTCATGGTTGGTACTGGAGGAGGAGAGCTGAAGATCCCTGTATTCACACGAGTGAATTATGACTTCTGGCATATAAAAATGAAAACAACACTAAAAGCATTTGATCTATGGACAATTGTCACTCAAGGCTTACCTGATCCTGAGCTTAACGGTGAAGAAGAAGGGCTTTAACACCATGTTGGATGACCAGACTCAAAGGGAAATTGCAGGGGATGATCGATTGGGACTGGTTCGCTGAAGAGGATGATGGCTCTTCAACGATCGGAGACGGTTCACTTCACAGCAGGGAGAAGCAGCCTTAAAAATGAAAACAACACTAAAAGCATTTGATCTATGGACAATTGTCACTCAAGGCTTACCTGATCCTGAGCTTAACGGTGAAGAAGAAGGGCTTTAACACCATGTTGGATGACCAGACTCAAAGGGAAATTGCAGGGGATGATCGATTGGGACCGGTTCGCTGAAGAGGATGATGGCTCTTCAACGATCGGAGACGGTTCACTTCACAGCAGGGAGAAGCAAGCGCATGCAAGGTATGAATCGAAACCTAATCTGTAGCTGAACCTCTGAATCGAGATTAGCTCGTGATGAATTTAGTTTCCTTGTTTGATTCTCTGTTTAGGTTTAGTGAAATTGGATTGAAAACTTGCAGTGTTTAGGTGATGATCAGTGTGATGATCATCTGCACTTGAAGTGTTTGATAATATGCTTTAGAGAGATTTTATGAATAGAGGGAGCACTACAAGAAATGTTGTCTGGCCCGACAAGATCTTGCTCTATGAAATCATACTCGCCGGGTAACCAACTGTTGCCCGACGGATAAGCGTACTCGCCGGGTAACCTGTTGGGGGGGGGGGGGGGGGGGGGGGGGGGGCTGGAAAGCATGCCGTTGGCGCGCAAAATTGGAAGGATTACCCGACGATGAGTACCCCCCGTCGGGCAACATTATATATAACGACGAATAATCGTCGTTGGGTAACAGTGGGTGTTGACTCTATTGTACCTGACGAATCATTTAATATTGCCCTGCAAATATGATCCGTCGGGCAAAAGTGTAAACACACTAAATACCCGAGACTCTCTCTTTTCTTCTTCTTCTTCTTTTTCCTCCTCTCTGCTTAATCCGTTCTCTCTGCTCTTTGTATCCATCTCACTCACTCACTCTCTTTCTTTACCTAATATTATCATTTCATCACCATTTTCACTACCAATCAAATCCTATGTCTCTATCAATCACCAAATATCAAATATTAAGGTTTGAATTTTTTTTTTTTTTTAGTTTTTAAATTTTGATTTTTGATTTGAAGGAATACTTATAAAAAGGTATGTGTGTTTACGTCTCAATTTAATTTTGATAAGAATATTGGATATAATTATGTTAGGAAATTTTGTATTTATTGTGGAAAATGTGAAGAAATTGTTTAGAATTTGTTAGGAAAATATGAAAATAGAAAATATTTATTGAGGAAAATGTGTAGAAATTGTTTAGAATTTGTTAGGAAAATATGAAAATAGAAAATATTTATTGAGGAAAATGTGTAGAAATTGTTTAGAATTTGTTAGGAAAATATGAAAATAGAAAATATGTTATGAAATTAGGAAAATAGAAAATATGTTAGGAAATTAAGAAATTTTGTTGTAAAATAGGAAAATTAAAAATATGTAATGAAATTATTGAAATTAGAAAAAATGTTTGGAAATTAGGAAGAATGTTAGGAAATTAGGGAAATAGAAAATATGTTAGGAAATTAGAAAATTTTGTTAGAAAATAGGAAAATATAAAAATATGTAATGAAATTATTGAAATTAGAAAATATGTTTGGAAATTAGAAAATATGTTAGGAAAATAGGGAAATAGAAAATATGTTAGGAAATTATGAAATTAGAAAATATTTTAGGAAAATAGGAAAATAAAAAATATGTAATGAAATTATTAAAATTCGAAATTATGTTTGGAAATTAGAAAATATGTTAGCAAAACAGGGAAATAGAAAATATGTTAGGAAATTAGGAAATTAGAAAATGTTTTAGGAAAATATGAAAATAAAAAATATGTAATGAAATTATTGAAATTAGAAAATATGTGAGGAAAATAGGGAAATAGAAAATATGTACGGAAATTATAAAATTGTAAACTTTGTTTTATGCATAATTAATATATGTTTGTATTTGTGAATTTGTTGTGATATGTTTTGTAAAACGCTTTATTTAGTTCCGACGGAGTGAAATACGTTCATATTTCATAACTGTTTATGCGAAGTTAATCGAGTTGATTAACTTCGTATAATGAAATTCAATGAAAAACCTTACACCTGTTTGAGAGTCAGTAAATCGGATTGATTAATTGACTCTTGAATTGTCCATTTATTCAGACAGTTTGGGGGTGCGCAACTATGTGTTGTGTAGTTAGCGGTCTACGAGGTTAGGTTTCGATTGTAGGAAATTCGGTTTGTATCCCCTCAATGTTATCCGAATGCATACTAGATATTTGTTTATAATATCTACGTTGTGCATTTGGGGAACTGTAGGGAGATGTTGCCGAAATTTCTCTCGATCGAAATTTAGCCTCGTAAGTTGCAAACTACACAGCACAGAACGTGCACTCTTGAATGGGATAGGGGCAAATCACCGGAGGCATAAGGAGAAGAGCTTCTTTTGATTTTAACTTGTTCTATTTACGGGACAATTTTAACTCAATTACTTACGTTGACTCTATGTTGTGAAAGAAGGCACAATGGACAGAGGGTGGATGCAAATGTTTGATAGATCTTCTTATTAGTATTTGGATTGGATCAACAGTTTCATTGCCGTTACACGTAGTCATTGCAGTGATACAAGACGTATCAGGTGTCCGTGCCGTAAATGTAACAACTGCAGTTGGATGCCGTTGAATGAGGTCCAAACTCATATAGAATGGAATTGGATCGCACACAACTACACTAATTGGATCTATCACGGGGAAGAAATATTTTCCGCATCGACATCTTCGGTTCCCGGGACCTGTCGGGACGAAAGTGGTTTGGATCAGCAATGTGATAATGATCAAGTCGTTGAGTTATTAACCGATACTTTTCCTCTCGCATCAGATGATATGGAAGATGATGCGCCAAGGTTGTAACCCGAAGACTCTGAGCTCCATTACGAGAGATTGTTGAAAGAAGCTCAGCACGAATTGTACCCCGGTTGTAAATCATTTTCGATTCTTGGGGAAGTTGTGGAGTTGATGCACATGAAAGTTGAGTATAATCAAACGAACAAGCATTTTGATCACATGTTGGACATCATCATCCGAATGCTCCCTGAAGACAACTGTCTGCCAAAAGATCATTATAGCTCTAAGAAATTGTTGAAGGGCCTTGGTTTAGGGTATATCAAGATCCATGCATGCAACAACAACTGTGCATTGTTTTACGGTGAATTTGAGCAGCTTGACAAATGTCCCGTGTGCAATGAGCCTAGGTGTCAAAAGAACAAGATTCCTAACTAGGTGTTGCGTTATTTTCCACTAAAGCCTAGGTTACAAATATTCTACATGTCGTCCCACACAACCCGTGATATGAGGTGGCATAAGGATGAATGTATTGATGATGATGTACTGAGGCATCCGGCGGATGGAGAGGCTTGGAAGGAATTTGATAAAATGTATCTCGAGTTTGCTGCGGAGCCAAGAAATGTCAGATTAGGGCTCGCTACTAACGCGTTTAATCCATTTGGGAGTTTTGCAAAGCCCTATAGCACTTGGTCAGTTGTTATATAACTTGCCTCCTTGGAGATGCATGAAGAAAGAATTCACAATCCTGAGTACTTTGATACTGGGGCCCAAATCGCCCAGTAATTCCATCGATGTGTATTTGCGGCCGTTGATTGACGAGCTCGTGGATCTGTGGGAAAATGGTGTCCGAACATATGACAAGTGCAATGGAGAAATGTACACCCTACGAGCGGCCATAATGTGGACAATTAATGATTTTCCTGCTTATGGTATGTTAGCGGGATGGAGCACCAAGGGCTATCTTGCTTGCCCGACATGTGGGCCAGATACAACGTCCTTTTGGCATGCATCTAAGGTATGCTACTTGGGTGCGAGAAGGTTTCTGCCCTGGGATCACCGATGACGAATGCAATCTGACACATTTGATGGTAAATCAGAGTTAAGAGGTCGACAAAGGGAGATGTGCGGTGATGAGATCTTATCCAAACTCAACAGTATACTTGAGTTCGTGACACGAGGATCGAAACCAGCCAAACAGGAAAATTGGACGAAAAAAAACATATTCTTCCGGTTGCCATATTGGTCGAAATTGAAAATCAGACACATCGCCGATCCTATGCACATCGAGAAGAATGTTGCTGAGAGTGTTGTGGGAACGACTTTACCCATTGAAGGTAAGTCAAAGGACACAAAAAAGACTCGTCTGGGCATGAAAGAAATGGGGATTCGACCTAATTTGTGGCCAAAAGTCGTTAATGGCAAATACATCATGGCTCATCCAAGTTATACATTTACGTCGGACAATAAGAAAAAATTTCTGAAGTGGTTGTAGGGTGTGAAATTTCCCGATGGGTACGCCGGCAACATATCTCGGAGTGTTAGCACGGACGGTGGGACCATTTCTGGTATGAAGATTCATGACTATCATGTTTTGCTACAACGACTCATTCCGATTGGTATTCGACCCTTCTTGGAGGCTGGTGTTGTTAAGACGATAGTTTATTTGTCTCAATTCTTCCAGATACTATGTGCCAGGTCGTTGGTTAAGGCTGACCTTCAAGCAATTAACGAGGATATTGTGTACATCATGTGCCGGCTTGAGAAAATATATCCAACTGCATTCTTTGATGTAATGGTGCACCTACTAATACATATGCCGGATAAAGCAAAGCTAGCTGGCCCAGTGCATTATCGTTGGATATACCCAATCGGGAGGTAAAACTTATCCCTGCTATTTGGTAATATTTCCTTACTATTATGTATATATGTGAATCTTAATGTAAATTTCCTTGTAGAATGTTAGATACGTACAAGTGGTATGTTCGGAACAAGACACGTCCCGAAGGCTCTATAGCCGAGGCGTACATTGCAAAGGAGGCACTGACATTTTGTGCAATGTACCTTCGAAATGTTGAAACTGCCTTCAATAGGGCGTCGTGGAACAAGGATGGTGGTCAACGTCCAGAGACCTTATCTGTATTTACCCAACCCGCACGACCATTCGGCACTAGACCAATCTCAGAGCCGTTCATCAATAACGACATGGAGGTGGCTCATTGGTTCATACTAAACAATTGTGACGAAGTCTGGCCCTTCCACGAGCAGCACAAGGTGTTAATGAAGGCCCAATTTCCTTCTAATTAGGAAGAAATGGACAAACAACTGTTTCCACGTTGGTTTTCTGAGCATGTAAGTCAAATATTTTATTTCGAAATTTCTTAAATTGGTTTTAAGCTTACCTATTTCGTTTCTTGTGTGTATCTTACCAGATGGCACAGCTGAAAGATGTCAACTCGCTAAATTTTAATAAAGAATTAATGCAGCTGGCCATTGGCCCATTCCGAGGAGAAACGTACGCTAGTTGTCACATTAGCAGAGTTAAGTTTGTGTGCACAGAATGAGATGACACATTGTCTACGCAAAACAACGTGGTCTTCGTGCCGGGGGATGGGGAAATGCTGATACAGGTTTCTACGGAAATTGTTAACTGTGGTTAAGGTGTTATACGCCGACCGCAAGGAAGTCGTCTTGTTCAAGTGTCATTGGTTTGATACCAACCCAAGTATCCCAGGCAGTGTCATCAAAGATCAGTTATGTACCTCTATAAACACAAACACCCGGTGGTTTGAGAGTGATCCTTACATCCTCTCTAGTACGGCGAAACAAGTATTCTATGTGGATGATCCAAAAGCTGGTGGTGGTTGGAGAGTAGCTGAGATGGTGAATCATAGAAACATTTGGGACTTGGATGACTGATACCATGAAGAAGATGGGGAAATAGACGATGACCAAATCGTTTACCAGGTGGATTCATCGGCATCCACCCAAAATGTGGATGGAGTACGGACCAATGACATCATCCCACCAATTGCAATTGATGACATTTTTATTGATCTGGGGGAATTAGAACAAATTGAAAGTGATTAGGAGGAATCAAGTATTGTACACATATTAGATGATGAGCGTGATTGGGAGGGGGAAAGCGAATCCGAATGAAAGTTGTAAATTCAAAATTTCATTCATATATGGAATATCCATCTTCAAATCAATAAATTTGATTTATATGTATGTTGTATGATTTCATTCACAAAAATAGTTTTTTTACTTTCTTAAAGTGAGGAGACCATACATGCACTCTACAAAATACGCAACTTCAAAATAAATGAAGGTCAAAGATTTAGTCAAATATTTTGATGATAAATCATGAAGGTCAATTTGATAAATCATGAGGGTCAATTTTTACTCTGTAGTGCAATGTGAAAAAAATTGAACCCAACATTCAAATTGACCAAATAAGATAGAATAATTTTTTATAAAAAATATTGTCTATAAAATATGCTTTGATAATATTTTTATAAATAATTATTTACCAGATTAAATTTACATTAATTTAATAAACAATTTGTTTAAATTAATGTTGCCCGACGGTTATTACACATGTTATCTGACGGATACGTAACTATTACCCGACAACTATATGTAACACTTTACCCGACGGATATGGTACGGGTTACCTGACGGACCACAACAATTGGTGTTACCCGATGAACACTTAACCTTTACCCGACGATGATAATTAACATGTTACCCGATGGATATGTAAAGGTTTATCCGACAACTGGCCTCCGCTTGTAATTGCCCGACGAATATACATGAATAATCGTCGGGTATAATTGAGCAGAATAAATTTACATGTTTTTATTAAACAACTTTTTTAAATTACTTGAAAATTGAAACTGACCGATCTAACCGTCCATATTTATGGTAGGTATCCATAGATCTCCTTCGCGAAAAATAGCCCAATTTGGAAATCCCGGGATTAGGTAACAGTGTGCGACAATTCAACGGTTACTCAACGTTTCTTCACGATCGGACGACTTGAAATCCTCAAAACATCAAGATTTTCGACAGGTGAGATCTAGGCATGTAAAACCACAAAGTGAATGGTTAGATCGGTCAAATTCAATCATTTGAATATCAATAGAACCAAAAATTCGCAAAATGTATTGAAGTTTCCATCAACAGTTTAAACTCCTTGGTCAATATGCTTGTTTTCTGATTTTCAAAAACTTAAAAATTGAAATTGACCGATCTAACCATCCACATTTATAGTAGGTATCCATAGATCGCCTACGAGAAAAATAACCCAATTTGGAAATCCCGGGATTAGGTAACGGTGCACGACGATTCAACGGTTACACAACGTTTCTTCATAATCGGACGGCTTGAAATCCTCAAAACATCAAGATTTTCGACGGGTGAGATCTAGGCATGTAAAACCACAAAGTGAACGGTTAGATCGGTCAAATTCACTCGTTTGAATATCAATAGAACCAAAAATACGCAAAATGTATTGAAGTTTCCATCAAGAGTTTAAACTCATTGGTCAATATGCTTGTTTTCCGATTTTCAAAAACCTAAAAATTGAAATTGACTGATCTAACCGTCCACATTTATGGTAGGTATCCATAGGTCACCTACGCGAAATATAACCCAATTTGGAAATCCCGGGATTAGGTAACGGTGCTCGACGATTCAACGGTTAAACAATGTTTCTTCACAATCGGATGGCTTGAAATCCTCAAAACATCACGATAACGATAGATGGGGCTTTAGGCATGTAAAACCAAAATTTGAACGGTCTCGATGTTGATTATTCTTTCGTCGGACCTGGTTAGTGAAAACACACACACACACACACGCAGGGGGGTTTATGATGTGAGAACTGAAATTTAAAGACAAGTAAAATAAAATGCAGAAAATAACAATGCAAGAATTAACGGTTGATTGATTATTAACTAAGGCGAATTAAGGCTTACTATCCACTCTAACCAATTATAGCTCTTAACCAGATTTCCTTGACCAAATTACTATGCATTTTCTGAATTAGGTGCCCGTGCCTAGGACCTGGCGTTGGTTCACTAGACACATCTTATTCCCTCTTACTTAGCATGTTCTAAACAGGGCATATGCCTAGAACGTCTATCACCTACCTTTTAAGATGATGCATGAAGTTTAAAGAGAATTTAATGACACCACATTAGCCTAGCAAAGTGACATGCAATCCTAGGTCGTTATGAGTTAAGATTACAAGTAAGAATACTTTCGATGCTCCAAATCACAAGATGATATGACGGTCACTCAAGCAATTACATCTATAATTATATGCAAAAAAGGTAGCTAATCTTATAGGCATAAATTAAGGTCATTAAGCATAGTAATCTAACTTATTCAGCATGCATAGCAATCATAATCAAGAGCCAGAAATCCAATCAACAAGCTAACATGGCTAGGGCTTCAAGCAGCCCTAATCCTAATGACTACTCACACATAACTGAAATTGAAACAAATATAATTGAATTCATAAGTAAATTGCAATAATGAAAATAAGGGTACAGAAGATATTGTGAAGAATAGGTGCAGCAGAAGACACGGCAGAGCCTTCTTCTCCAAGCTTCACGTCCAACACACTCTACTTCAGGAAGAACCAAGCTTTAACGTAAAACTCTAAAAAACCAAAATACTATTTGCGGCTAAGTTGTCTCTGTATCTCCCAAAAACGCCTCTAGCTAATTATCTCCTCTCTTTTTCCTGATTCTCCTCCTTTAAAACACTGAACAAAGGCTCCCTTTTATAGACAAAGGGAAAACCTTGTTCTATAAGGATTGGTAAAACCTTATTCTATAAGGATTGGTAAAACCATGTCCTATAGGGATAGGGAAAGTTATTGTACTTTTAATTAATTACAAAGTCCTTAAATCTATTAGAACCAATCAGAACACGGCTGAGAGTGTGAATGCAAGATGGCAAGTGGGAACGCAAGCTGGCCAAACTTGGATTTTGGACTGTCTTCGTAATCAGGATCTGGGACTGCGCTTTTGAAGCAAATCATGAGTACATTAGAAGCGGATCTTCTTTCAGGCTTGGCGCAAATGTTGTCAGGCTTAGCGCAGTGGGAGAACCTCTAATCTACCGTTGGCGGAACAGGGACCCCGGCTTAGGCTCACATCTTGGCTCGGATGGGAGTTCTTGGGACATGTCCTCGACCTGCCTTGGCGCGACTTTGGCACTTCTAGGACTTGACCTTGATGTCATGAAACCTAGGTTTGAGACCCGGAGGGCCTGATATGAGGTAGTTGGCCAGTGGCCCAAAATAGGCGCACTGGCGCACTCAGGACTCCGTTCAGGACCTGATATTGAAATGAGGATATCTCCTTCATCTGGACTCCGATTTGAGTCATTCTTTTTGCGTTCTTTCCAGATTTTACCTATCTTTCTAACTCTGCACAAGTCTCACAAGATTGATCATTTTCTACTATTGATGGCACGAAATCATTCAAAAGACATGTAAGAGAGGCATATAAAGACATCAAAATGATGCATAAATAACGACTGATCAAATACCCCCAAACCTTTCTTTTGCTAGTCCCTGAGCAAAACAAACGCTAACAAAATGAATAGACTTGGTTTTAGTTGAGATAGAACATTTAAACCCCTAGGTTCACCTAGTAGGAGGAGTTTTGTCTCCTGAGGGTTATAACAGCACGATACCCACAAACGTTTTACTTAAACAAAAAGATGCTAGATATAGTACTCTTAACAAGCTAATAAGAATCAAAGTAAGTAGACATGCTTTGCAGAACTAAAAGGAATGCCATAGCCGTGAGTGTCATGTGAAGGTGTACGTGTATAAATGCCAATATTTTCAGGTGATCAAGTTTGAAAACAACTTCATCTAAGTGCCCTAGAAATATTTCGTCTCGACTCTAATCCTCACTAGGCAACTCTCAATTCGCACAAGAATCCTAGGCTTACACTCTTTTCAAGCATATGTGATGAGTTTATGTTTTGAAATTCAAATTTAATCACATATGAGTAACAATGAAGAATAGCACTTTATGGAAATAAAGATCTCATGAAAGAAATTGAACTTTAAGAACATAGATACGTACCTTAATCCTCAGCATGATTTTCCATAAGATCAGTTAGGTCTTTCTTTTTAGGTTGTAATGGGGCTAAGCTTTGGGGTTTAGCAAGGAAGGATGGGATTCAAAGAACCTGAGCTGTGCCAAGGCATGAGAAGTCATGACTTGAACTTGGAATTTCTGAACTGAATCTTTTCTTAAGGCCCACGGCATTGTGCTTTCTTGATGGCTTATTTTGAGGCTTTTGTGGCTTATTTTGAGGCTCTTGGCTCACTTTGTTTTTCACTTATTTTTTTCCTTCTTTTTCTCAACGTTTCTTTCTTTCTTTTGATTTGAACGTTTTTTGTTTCTGTTCGTCTTTGAATTGAATTGAACCAAGATCATGCAATGATTTCCTCAAATTTTCATGCAGCTTGCAACTTGTAAAACTTTTCCTTACTTTTGAACTTTCAATTGACACCAATGTCCTTTGAATTGGGCATCATCTTCTTTCACCTCTCATTCTCACCATGAATCTCATTTATGGCAACCTTAGCACAAACTGAGGTTATAGGGTATGGCTGTGATGAATGGCTAAGTATTTTGGGTTAGGTTATACTTTGGGTGATGAAAGAAAAGGCTGAGTGTTTGGCTTCAAAATTGGCTTAGGGAGCATGCAATAGGGTAGGATAAAGCCTTTAGAGGTTAAAGCATGCATAGCCTACATCACTTCTTATGGCAAACCACACATTAAATCAAGAGTATCTAAATGATGTTAGTTCTTTAAAATTCAATGCAAATATGATGTAATGAGATCAACAATTAAGAACAAAAGTGATGAGTGTTTAAGAGTAGAAACAAGTATATCCCTTAGAAAGAATGGCAATTAGGCTCAAAGATCTCACAGGGTAGTCTCCACTAATTTTCTAAGGTTCACTCAAATTCAGTTATTTCATTCACTTAATCACTTAAAACATGGCATTGTGAAGTGCAAATTATGAACTACTTGACCATAGCATGACTCTTAGTAAAGCAAAGATAGTTAACTTAGCATATACATTCCTATTAACAAGTTATCATACTAATCACAAGCAGAAATTTAAATGTCCTGGCGTGTATCACCCCCAAACCTACTTGTTTCTATATGCAAAATTTTAAATCCACACCCCCAAACCTAAACTGAACATTGTCCTCAATGTGATAAGCAGTAAGAATGACAAAAGTAGAAAGGTTTGAGAGATATAACGGGCAAAAACAGAAAAAGGAAGTGAGAAATACAAAATAGGGCTAGGCTGCCTCCTAGGAGCGCTTTATTTAACGTCTAGGCAAGACGGGGCTGGCATGCTAGGCAGTTGATGGTGTGCCTAGGATTTCAGCATCAATATGGAACCGATTATGAGCATCTTGCTGTAGAATCTGCGCTGCATCATGGAGAAAAAAGTTAGAAAAACAAAAAGGAATCCATTGACGAGAACGTAACTTATCGGGAAAGATATTGAGGAGTGATTTGAATGTGAGCAGTTGCTGTCCATTTTGGACTGTCTTCCTTGGACAATGCTCGTGGGGGAACAGCTTTGGTTGTGCCCTGTACGTTCTTGACTTCATCCTTGGTCCCTTCCGTTGATTTTTCCTTCGGAACTTGAAGAGGGGGACCAAGTTGAGTGCCTTTAGCATATTCTTGGTGTTTTTATGGTGGAACCTGCACGAGAAAAGTTCAACAGCATTAAGAGCTAAATCAGAATTCAAATCCAAGTTTGCCTTATTAAAATGAAAGTTAAATGTTTCAGGATTGAGTTGAGAAGCCGCATTGAATTTCAAAACCGGGTCCTTGTCCTTGGGCAGGGGCTGAGACACGGCTGGCAGCAGATTGGGAGGCACGGGCTGGTCCTTGGGTTCTGCCGTGGATGTGTCTTGAAGCGTGGCCGCAGTGCTGCGCGTCTCAGATGCGTGCTGGGAAGGTTCTGGTGCAGCAGCTAAGGACTTGCCCTGCAGTGAATCAGTTGGCGCAGCTTGGCGCATTGAAGTCGTTCCTTGGACATGTCCAGGCGCTGGGCTGTGGCTGTGGCAGGGCATTTAGCAAGTCCTGGGACTCAACAGGATCCTGGGTTTGCGGTAGGGCAGTAGGCAGAACGTGGTCATGACTGTGGGACACGGCTTGGGGCAATGCATTGCTACTGGGCAGCACATAGGGCAGGGGCATGGGTTTGACCTGGATGTCCTCGTCACCATCCTCCATCCTATTCTCTTCCTCCCAGTTTTCTTCCATTTCGCTTTCCAATTTGTTAGTGCAAGGCAAAGAAGTATAGTTAGACATGAAATCAAAATCAGAATCATTATAAAAGGAAGAGTATACTGGAGGGTATGAATTGGGTGCGTCCCACTGCTCAATCTGAGCATAATCGGGAGACACTGTCATGGCATGGCCTTGGGCGGAATTCATGGCATCCATGGAAAGCACTTGTCGAAGTGTTAGCTTTGTGGTGTCCTTATTATGCTCTTCATTCACGGCCTCACTTGGTAGGGGACGTGCCCTTTCTTCTGTTTGGCATACGATTAACTCAAACACCCTCTTGCTCTTTTCCAGTATCTCCTCCAAGCGCTGGCTTTGCTCTCGTTGTGCTTCACAAAAAGCTGCCATGCATTGATTACGAGCCTCCATGTATTGCACCACGACTCTCAGCGAAGGTAAGAGGTCAGGAGTGGGTTCGGAGTGAGGAACTATTTGCGGGGAGTTCCATGTGAAATTAGGCTGCTGGCACCATCCTGGGTTGTATGGTTCTGGATTTTCGTGATTGCTCCAACCCGGGTTGTATGGTTCTGGGTTTTCATGATTGCTCCACCCCTGATTGAATGAAGTTGGGTATGGATTGTTCCAAGCTCCCGTCTCCATGTATGGATAATTCCATGGTCCCATATCCACGTATGAGTTGTTCATATGTACATGAGAAAGATGACAAGCCAAGTTAGTAAAAAAAAATCTAAAAGAAATCTAAATAGTTACTATACAAATTTAGTTAACTAAATCTGAATTAATGGGCACCGTTGAGGGACAAGTCCTCGGCAACGGCGCCAAAAACTTGTTGGTAGAATTAAAGAGCAAGAAATATGCAATTCAATTCTAACAGTTATAAAATCCTTACAAGTGCACAAATCGATAAGAATAGTATAGTAGCACAGCAAGAGTCGATCCCTCGAGGACTTGTATCAACGTTATGACCACTTTAGTTCAGATTTATTAACTTAGTGAAAACACACACACACACACGCAGGGGGGTTTATGATGTGAGAACTGGAATTTAAAGACAAGTAAAATAAAATGCAGAAAATAACATTGCAAGAATTAACAGTTGATTGATTATTAACTAAGGCGAATTAAGGCTTACTATCCACTCTAACCAATTATAGCTCTTAACTAGAATTCCTTGACCAAATTACTATGCATTTTTCTGAATTAGGTGCCCGTGCCTAGGACCTGGCGTTGGTTCACTAGACACATCTTATTCCCTCTTACTTAGCATGTTCTAAACAGGGCATATGCCTAGAACGTCTATCACCTACCTTTTAAGATGATGCATGAAGTTTAAAGAGAATTTAATGACACCACATTAGCCTAGCAAAGTGACATGCAATCCTAGGTCGTTATGAGTTAAGATTACAAGTAAGAATACTTTCGATGCTCCAAATCACAAGATGATATGACGGTCACTCAAGCAATTACATCTATAATTATATGCAAACAAGGTAGCTAATCTTATAGGCATAAATTAAGGTCATTAAGCATAGTAATCTAACTTATTCAGCATGCATAGCAATCATAATCAAGAGCCAGAAATCCAATCAACAAGCTAACATGGCTAGGGCTTTAAGCAGCCCTAATCCTAATGACTACTCACACATAACTGAAATTGAAACAAATATAATTGAATTCATAAGTAAATTGCAATAATGAAAATAAGGGTACAGAAGATATTATGAAGAACAGGTGCAGCAGAAGACACGGCAGAGCCTTCTTCTCCAAGCTTCACGTCCAACACACTCTACTTCGCGAAGAACCAAGCTTTAACGTAAAACTCTAAAAAACCAAAATACTATTTGCGGCTAAGTTGTCTCTGTATCTCCCAAAAACGCCTCTAGCTAATTATCTCCTCTCTTTTGCCTGATTCTCCTCCTTTAAAACACTGAACAAAGGCTCCCTCTTATAGACAAAGGGAAAACCTTGTTCTATAAGGATTGGTAAAACCTTATTCTATAAGGATTGGTAAAACCATGTTCTATAGGGATAGGGAAAGTTATTGTACTTTTAATTAATTACAAAGTCCTTAAATCTATTAGAACCAATCAGAACACGGCTGGGAGTGTGAATGCAAGCTGGCAAGTGGGAACGCAAGCTGGCCAAACTTGGATTTTGGACTGTCTTCGTAATCAGGATATGGGACTGTGCTTTTGAAGTAAATCATGAGTACATTAGAAGCGTATCTTCTTTCAGGCTTGGCGCAAATGTTGTCAGACTTAGCGCAGTGGGAGAACCTCTGATCTACCATTGGCGGAACAGGGACCCCGGCTTAGGCGCACATCTTGGCTCGGATAGGAGTTCTTGGGGACATGTCCTCGACCTGCCTTGGCGCGACCTTGGCACTTCTAGGACTTGACCTTGATGTCATGAAACACAGGTTTGAGACCCGGAGGGCCTGATATGAGGTACTTGGCCAGTGGCCCAAAATAGGCGCACTGGCGCACTGGCGCACTCAGGACTCCGTTTAGGACCTGATATTGAAATGAGGATATCTCCTTCATCTGGACTCCGATTTGAGTCATTATTTTTGCGTTCTTTCCAGATTTTACCTATCTTTCTAACTCTGCACAAGTCTCACAAGATTGATCATTTTCTACTATTGATGGCACGAAATCATTCAAAAGACATGTTAGAGAGGCATATAAAGACATCAAAATGATGCATAAATAACGACTGATCACCGCTCCCCTCGCTGGGCCGATCTCTCATCGAGTTCCTTGAAGGTCGAACTCATTGTCCCTCTCTCTCTCTCTTGTTAATGTATATATATTGGTTTATTGTTAAATTTGATTTGAAAAAAGAATTTATGAAATTGAATATTGTTATTGTTAATTGTTATTGTTAATGTTAATGTATATATATTTGGATATATATTTGTTATTGGTTTATTGTTATTGTTAATGTTAATGTATATATATTGATTTATTGTTAATTTTGATTTGAAAAAAGAAATTATTAAATTGGATATTGTTATTGTTGATTGTTATTGTTAATGTTAATGTATATATATTTGCATATATATTTGTTATTGGTTTATTTTTATTGTTAATGTTAATGTATATATATGGGTTTATTGTTAATTTTGATTTGAAAAAATAATTTATGAAATTGGATATTGTTATTGTTAATATTTATGTATATATATTTGGATATATATTTGTTATTGGTTTATTGTTATTGTTAATGTATATATAATAGTTGAAGATTTTTTGAAATTTTGATGTTTGGTATAATGTTGAAATTGATATAATGTTATGATTTTTGTTATGATTTTGGATATGAAATTTATGTGAATTTTGGATATGTGAATTTTATGACTTTTGGGTATTTGAATTTTAAAAACAATTTTGTGAAATTTTGGTATGATACAGTATAAGTGAATTTGGAAATGTGAGTTTTATAAATTTTTAATTTGTGAATTTTAGGATTTGGTTATTATTATTATATGTTTTGGATTAATTTGTAAGTTTGATTTTGGTCCCGAAATTTGAATTTAGAAATTTAGGTATAATGTTCTGAATTTTGAGTTTAGTACGTTTGGATTAATTAGTTTTTTAAGTTTAATTTTCGTTTGTGTTGGATTTATTTAAAAAAATTAGAATTTGGTGGTTTTAGTTTTTAGATACCAATTTACTAATTATTACTAAAAAAATTATTGCTTTATTTATTTACGTTTATTGGAATTATAAAATATTGGTTAATTTTAAATGTGATTTTGTTTTTATTTTTTGAATTTAATATTTAATATTAAAAATGTTGGTTAATTTTATATTAATTAATTTATATTTGTTATTGTAGATGTCGCATCGCACCTTAATCACATCTAGGACCTGCCCCTACCCAGATCCCATTGATTATCATTCGCTGGAGGAGGCAGCCCCTGACTCGGTTGCCTCAACAACGACGTAGGTTCAGTTATCGCTGTCAGTCCATCACCGACCTGGTGCCCGATCAGCACGTCGACAGCATAGCAAGAAACGGGGGGAACCCTGTACCGACCCCCAGCCCCCACAGGACGACGTCGGAGCAGACGAAACAGGGCCTAATGTCGGAGCACTCCTTAGGGGTAGGTTCATTATTTTATTTATTTAACCAACCGTTTTTATTTGTTACTCATTTTATTTACCAATGTTCATCGAATTTACAGGTAGGTCGGTGAACGTGTGCGGGATAAACCGCGGTTTGACATCCCATCAGATTTGGAGGACAACCAATGCAAAGATACTCGTGGTGTACGTGCCGTGCCTCCGGTTCGCGCCGGTCAAAATTCACAGCCTCATGGTGCATGACATTGGTGCGATTCTTCACACCAAGTCCCTAATGATGGGGGAGACTTTCAGAACCCAAACCCAGGAGGAGATCACGCGTTGTTGGGGAGAGTTATCGGTATTTTTTTCCCATTGTTAACATTTATTTCATATTTTTTAATTATTTTACTAACTTTAATAATTGATTACATATCAATTTTGAGCTCGACTTGGATAACGTCGAGCTCAGTAGATACCTTGCCACCAGTGGCAGTTATGATACGCCGACTGGAAGTGCGAGCTCCACAAGTACTTCATGACTTGGCCTTCGCCGGAGGAAGCTCGGGCAAATCCTCCGGAGGAGTTGGACAGGCCGAAACTGCCAAGGTGGTTGTGGTTGTGCGACAATTTCGTGTCCCCCACCTATCTGGTACATATTAACTATCTAATTAATTAAATTAGTTAAATTTTATGTTATTTTCCATTTTAAAATCTAATTTTTGGTTTTACGAATGAATAGCGGAAATCGATTGCCAACACATTGAACCGGAGAGCGAAGAAATTCAACCACCATGGGGGTTCGTGATCCTTATCGACCCGGCAGGAGGATCGGCGCAACGCCGGGTCGATGTTCCTAGAGGTGGATGCCTGGGGGCAAGTGTACGCTGGACGGGGGGATGAAGAGGCTGACAAAATTCACGTAAGTTTATTTTTTGGAAGATTAAACATTATTTTTTAATTTGATAATTATATTTCTAATTAATATTTATTCTAATTTGTAGGACGCGATGCAGCAAGACGTCTAGCAGACACAAGCTAAGCTCACCCAACATCATCCGGATGTGCCGTTGGAGCAGCAGCTCCCTAATCCCGACATGTCGATCGCTATTCTAGAGCGACGACTTGGGAGGCACCCAGGGAGGTTTATTCGGGGGGCTGGCGACGGGATTGTGCGGGATGTCTCGACTCAGTCGTCCAGTTCATCTCGGATAGGTAATCCCCTGGAGACGTCGGATAGTTGGAGAAACCTCGAGGCTGAAAATGCTATGATCAAAGCCCAATACGTGGAGATTCAAGCCCAAAACCAACAAATCAAGACCGCCCTTGACAAGGTCCTTCAACGTTTGGGTGGTCGTGGATTGGATTACATTTTCTCACCGCCCACCCAACATCCCCCTTAGGATCCCGGCTACTTTGACCCCTCGACTAGTAGTTACAGTGTACTATATATAATATATATTTTTAAGTTTTAATGATGTAAAAATATTACATTAATTTTTATAAATATTATTTTTATTTATTTTTTATTCTTTTAATTGAAAATTTTAATTAAAATGATTATTTTTTATTATTTAATTAAATATTTTATTAAAAATATATTTTAAATATTCAGAGTTTGCCGACGAATAGTCAAGTCGTCGGGCATATAAACAGAATTTTTAATAACTGTATCCGACGAATGTGGGACATGTTACCCGACGCATATGTAACACGTTACCCGACGGATGTGTAAAACGTTACCCGACGGATGTGTAAACCTTTACCCGATGGATGTGTATACAGTTATCCGATGGATGTGTATAACATTACCCGACGGATGTTTAAAACTCACCAGACGGAGATGTAAAAACTTACTCGACGGATATGTAAAAACTTACCCGACGAATATTTAAATAGTTACCCGACGGATATATAAAACCCTACCCGACGGATATGAAAATAATTACCCCGATATGTAAACAGTTATCCGACGGTTATTTATCAAGTTACCCGACGAATATTGGAAGGTTACTCGACGCACATTGTACGTCGGTAATATGTTGTTGACTTTTAGGTTGCTCAACGAAGACTTCAGCGACGAACTAGTCCACAGGGCAAGATAACGTTACTCGACGAATACACTATTGTCGTCGACTAAGATCAAAGCCCGACCGTACTAGCCCGATGGAGATTGCCCGACGGAGATTCACCGTTTTCAGCGTTGCTCGACGAATCCCTACGGTTGCTCGACGACATCCTTTCACCGAGAAAATTGGATTTTGCTGTGGTGGAGGTCAGCTATGACTGACTCTTGCTCCCGTGAGATTTCTATATTTTGCCCCCACCCCAAAAAAATATTGGATGGCCAGACTCAAAGGGGAATCTCAGGGGATGATCGATTGGGACCAGTTCGTTGAAAAGGATGATGGCTCTTCAACGATCAGAGACGGTTCACTTAACAACAGGGAGAAGCAGCCGCATGCAAGGTATAAATCGAAACCTAATCTCTAGCTAAACCTCTGAATCGAGATTAGCTCGTGATGTATTTAGTTTCCTTATTTGATTCTCTGTTTAGGTTTAGTGAAATTCGATTGAAAACTTGCAGTGTTTAGGTGATGATCAGTGTGATGATCATCTGCACTCTAAGTGTTTGATAATATGCCTTAGAGAGATTTTCTGAATAGAGGGAGCAGCTATGACTGACTCTTGCTCCTGTGAGATTTCTATATTTTCTATGTGTTGAAATTGTTCAAGTTACTCAGAATATACATTCTCACGTTCTCTCAAAATCAGTTAGAGGTGATGACACTATGATGTCATATCACTCACACATTTGCACTCTCCTTGTTTTGCTCTCACACACACAAAACCGGCTAACTGTTTTCCACACACTCACACACTGCATTTCTGCTTCAATTCCGTGCCTTAGTGTCTCATTCCCTCTTGAGTCAGCAGCTGGTATGCTGCCAAGTCAGCTGCCAGTGATGCAGCTTCATCACCAACAACCCCTCCTAAGCTAGTCACTGGAACCACTCCCAGCAAACCCCTTAGGTAGTTGAATCTTTCTCTAGGTAGAGCTTTGGTGAATATCTCTGCAAGTTGTTCTTCTGACTTGCAATAGTGTAGAGTAATCTCTTCATTCTGGATTGCATCTCTGATGTAATGGAACCATCTGTTTATGTGCTTGGTCTTCTGATAGAAGACTGTATTTTTGGTCATGGCAATGTCTGACATACTGTCACACAGTAGAGGAGTAGCCTCTAACTGTTCTTCTCCCAAGTCTCCCAATACAAACCTTAGCCAGGCTGCTTGAGTAGTTGCCTCAGAGGCACTTACATACTCAGCTTCTACTGTTGAAAGAGCAACACTGCTCTGTATGACAGATGCCCATGAAAATATCCCACTGCCAAATGAAAAAGCATAACCTGATGTGCTTTTCATGTCATCCTCAGATCCTCCCCAATCACTATCACAGAAACCCACCAAAGTAGCTACTTTTCGTTTCTTGTATTCTATTCCATAGGTTAGTGTACCTTGGACATAGCTTAGGACTCTTTTAGCAGTTCCTAAGTGCTTCTTGGTATGATTGTGCATGAATCTAGACAGTAGACTTGAAGGATACATTATGTCTGGTCTAGTAGCAGTAAGATAGAGAAGACTTCCCACAATCTGCCTATAGAGTTGCTCATCTGCAGCTTCACTACCATCATTCCTTTGCAGCTTATCTGCAGTTACTAGGGGAGTACTCACTAGCTTGCAGTCTTTGAGTCCAAATTTTTCTAGCATTGTAGTAGCATACTTCCTTTGGTGAATGAAGATACCATTGCTAGACTGTAGAACCGCCATCCCTAGGAAATGATGCAGTAATCTCAATCATTTCACTCTCATTCTCCATTGCTCTCTACCATGCATTGTCTTTCCCTACTTCTTCAAAGCTTTCAGGCTCAACAATAGTTAGGTTTCATCTAGCATAGATGTCCCCTATATTTCTCATTTTCACTGGAGTATTCCCATATTCAAATGATGGTCATGAGGATGAGATACTGCTAGGACTTGATTGTGAGTCCTATGCTTGTAGATCTGGTTCTTGAACCATAGGAACTTCAGCTTCAATCTCAGTGTCAATTCCATTTGGAATATGAACTCTGACTTCTACATTTGCTTCCCAACTCCACATTGTCTTCTCATTGAAAGTCACAGTCCTGGAAATCACAATCTTCTTGGTTTCCAGAATGTAAACTCGATATCCTTTCTCACAACTCCCATAGCCTACAAATACACCTTTTGTAGCAGTTTCATCCAGCTTCTGTCTGAGTTGGGTGGGCACATGAGTATAACACAAAGAACCAAACACTCTCAAGTGTTTCACACCTGGTTTCCTCCTACTGTACACCTCAAATGGTGTCTTCTTTAGAACATCCTTGTAGGACATCTGTTAAGAAGATAGAATGTTGTATTAACAGCTTCAGCTAAAAAATTATATGGAATTTTCTTGTCATGTAGCATTAAAATTTCCATTTCAACAATTGTTCTATTCTTCCTTTTTGCAACTCTATTATGAGCTCATAAGCCAATATGGTATCAGAGCTCAAAGTTGCAAAGCAGGTACGATTTCTAATCTAAATCTTTAGCTGAAAACGGATGAACCTATGATAGGATTAGAGTTCTTGTTGCTGATTTTGAGAATCGATGATGATCTATATATTCAATTTGATATGATCTGCACTATGATGCAGAATGCAGACTAAGTGTTTGACAGAATGCCTAGATGAATTTTGGGAATAATACTCCTAGATATGACTGAGATTTTCTTACTTGATTGAATTGTTGGAGATTACAGATTGCACACACACATATCTCACTCTCTCACAATGGGTTAGTGTGATGACACTATGATGTCATCCACACACTCTCACGGTTACACAGCCTCCTTACTCTACAAGCAAGACGTACTCACACACATCTCATTTTCTGTTACACCGTTTTTACAACTTACACACTCTCAGCTGTGACTTGTAGTCCAGCTCAACTGCTGCCTTACCAGCTAGCAGTGATCCATTGGACAACTTATAGTCCAACAAAGACAAAGTTATAAATAATAGACGGTATGTTACCATGAGAATGTCGTAAGACTATTTTTTTAATCTGGTTTTTGAAGATGCATTTCTCAACCTTACAAAAATAACTGACTACTAAGACAATTAATCAATGTGTAAGGATCGGGTAATGTAATTAATAGACATCGCATTCTTTTCACTAATTATCTTCAACTATGTATCTCAGAATTGGAAACGCTTTGCTTTGAATACAGGCAAGTTTTCTATTCACTTTTTGAGTAATAAATCATAATTTAAGTGAAGCCCAGTAGTGTCTGAAAGCGTTGGCATATGTTGTCTTCGATCATATGCATATAACATCTTTTTGATGATATGAAAGTTGTGTATTAGTTAATACTTCTATCAACAAGAACATTCCCAAATTTCATTTAATGAAATCTCATATTTAGATAAAAAAAACAAGAACATTTAAAAAAAACTCATTCATCACCAGCCCAAAGACTCCCTTACAAGCGGCTGGCATTCCTATCCTCTTTTTTCACTGCATCTCCTGGCAGCAGACTCCGCTCTATAGATTTTATGTTTCATTATCATATATTTAAATTTTGTATAAAACCCGTAGCATCGCGCGGGAACAAGTACTAGTTATAACATATGTAAGTGCAATTTTTCCCACAGAAAAAAAGAAAAAAACCTTTTTCTGGCACTTCTGTATACTACAATATATTTATCAAGAAGAATTGATGATTCTATGTTTTTGTAGGGCCAATGAAGATGAAACTCGCACCATTCAAGAGGTGCTTCAATATTATGCGCGCTGCAGGGTCTGGCCAGGTAATCAATTATGGAAAAAGTTTGGTATTTTTTTAGCTCCGACTGTCTGCACTGCTGCGTTTGTTGCTGCTTTTGCGGGTAAGTGGAGTGTTCTCTGCTCACCATTGCATGCAGAGGCAGCGGCCGCACCAGTTGCAACCCAGCTACTTGAACAAATTGCGCTACCTAGTGTTGTGTTTCAAAGTAATAATGTGATGTTGTTAGCAGCCATGAAACATGCAGGATATCATCAATGATATTAAAGCTTGGATGGCTTGAGGATGTCTCATTTGAATCAAGTTGAGTTCACGCATGTTGGAACGGAAGCTAAGGGAGTTGCATTGCCGCTTCTTTGGATGCGGATTTAATTTGATTCCAAGAACCTCCTGATCTAATAATTGATGTTTTATAAGAGAGTAATTTGTTTCGAAGAACCTCCTAATTTAATAATTGAGCATAATTTATCATGGTGCATGATACTATTTTTTTTTTTATCGAATTGAAAGTTCCGCCAAGATTTTAATAAGAACACCTTAATGCATCATGCTCGGAAGGTACTCTCCCTTTCATTAATAGAATATCGTTTTGCTCAAAAAAAATAAAATAAAATAAACTTTCCTAAAATTATATACTTTTCACCATAATGTTTCTGAATACCGATGTGGGACAAAAACCATCGGAACCCAACAACCCACACCAGTTAACACAAAATATTTGATGACACAGACAAAATGTGTATCAATCATTTGATGTAAAACTTTGGTATAATTGCAACCAACTCATATTTTGCAGAGGCTAACTCTCGCTCATATTTTAAGGGTTAGATGATTGAGCATAGGCGATTAAAGAATCTCAAGTTGAGGACTTTTCCAGACATGCCTTATTCAGCCGAGCTTTCAGGTTTCCTACTTTGAGCTTCTCTTGAAATTCAACCCGACAGGAATCAGGGATTTGCTGATGCAGGTAAGAGAAATATAAGCGTCCGACCAACTGAATTAATGAGAAAAATTGTAAAAGAAGGAAGATAATATTACCTTCGTCAACTATAACATTTAAAGTGGCAGAATGTATAGACTGAGCTTGGTAATCGTCAAACGTATTACCTGGAATAATTGAGCAGGAGTGAAGGAGATGCAACTCTTTATCCATAAAGATCATCATCAAGTCATCCTTCTCGCTCGACAGCATGCTGGTATGATCCGTTTACCGATCACAAAGTTTCAATTTTGATCATCTCAAAGCATTCCCGTCATTCATCAAAGCAATGGTTTATGAAGTGGTAAAAAACTTTTAAATGGAACAAGTATCTTACTTTCACTATATCTAACACACTTGGATGGAGAGAAAGAGGGAGATTTTATCGCCCCTACCAAATATAGTTGTTAACAGAAACAATTGATAGGGATGTTCCGGATGAAACCCTTTTAGGAACCAATAAGCAAATTGCACTTTGCATCAATCCAATAAAACAATGAATTGAAAGCTTAATTCATACATCTGAGATTGCAAGACAATATTTATGGACTCCATAAATTTGGTTAAAGCAACCGATGGACGGAGAATATTCTTGACAAATTTACACACCGCCATCATTTTATCTGAAACCCAGAAAAATGAAGCAATGGACTTGTTGGACAAGTTAGACAACAGAAGAAGTGCACTTGATTTCCCAGCCAACAAAGTTCTAGCATGTTATCACTAACTTCTGATAACAAAGATGAAATTGAGTTTGTAAATCTGAATAATATGATGGAAGTACAGTGGACCCGAAGCAATAATTCCACTTGAACACAAGAATGGGAATCTTCATTATCATAAAAAACCAAAACAAAAAGTTGATAGTGACAAATGAGGATGAAATTTGAGGAGGAAAATTAAAGAAGAAAAGATAGAAAAAGAAAGAAAGAAGAAGTGAGGACGATTAAAGCTTTAGCCTCAACAAACGGCTAACTTAGCTATTTTGGTATTGGAATCGGTAACCAGTTCGGTTCCACACAACATCCTTAGTTTAAATAACTAAAAGTTAGATATAAAGGGCTTAAATAATAAGAGAAAACTATTTTAAAGAAGAATAATAATAACGATCCGTATCTAAAAAATAAATTAAATCTATAAAATTATTTAAGGAATGACGTTTTTACGCTTGAGTTTAGGGGGGCTTCGGGTTCACTTTTGTTTGCAAATACTTTTGGAAGTTTCTTCTTGGACCGTTGTGTTGATCTCGAACTCACGAGTTCGTAGACAGGCGGCACGTGAAAATTGGAGTTTGTTTGGAGAAGTTACGGGTCTAGAACCGTGAAGGCATTTTAGTAATTTTCTCTCTCCTTGCATGACAAGCACACACACAATGTACGGCCACCATCCACCACCGTCGCTCTAGGCCGGTTCGATGCTTCCTACAACCACCATCACCTTCCTCTCCTCACCACGAACCCAGCCGTACCAGGATCCACGGTCGACGACCATGTATACCAACAATCGAGGAAGGGAAAATTTTGAACCATTATGACCAATTTTGGGCCACCACAGGCGATACTGCCCCTGGGACTACAGAGCATCGCACAACTCAGAGTTGAGCTTGCTTGAGCTTCCAGCCGTAGTTGGACGAGACATCGAGACTAGGAGGAGAATCATCTTTTGCTGCTTATCTCACTAGTTGGTTGACACCTTTTACTGGGGAGACTCTGCCAAATTTTCAGCAGAATCGTTTATTTGCTATTTATTCGTAAGGGTAACCTTGGGAAGACTTAAAATTTTAGGAGTTGTCAGACGGGAGCAGGGCTTTTCAAGGATTTCAATGGGGAAATTCGGGAGGGGTCTTGTCAACTTGGTATCATAGCTCTAGGTTAAATTCCCGTAGATTGTTCAGAGTGATGCTTCCTAGACGTCGTCCTTGTCAGCGGCTTGGTACTAGGGAAGAAGCGCAGAATGTGTAGGGTGCACATGATCAGGTGAGCTACGGTGCTCGATTTAATACATACCTTAGGCCAATTGGGTAGAGAGATGACCACAGTCCTGCAGGGAAAGGGCAATTCTAATGCATCTGGCGTTGAGAGGGCCCAGAGACTCGGCGTTACAATCTTCATGGGCGAGACTTGCCCGATGGATGCAAATAGTTGGATTACTCGACTAGAGACAATGTTTACGATTATGGGATTCCCACCGGAAGACCGAGTTCGTTTAGCCACCTTTCTACTATATTGACATGTTTGTAACGACCCGGAAATTTAATTATTGAATTTTTTGCAAAAAGATGAAATTACCTTTGGTTAAGGGGCGTGAAAGTCAGTTTTTGTTTCTAGACACTTTTGGATGTGTTTCGGGTACTGTTGCGTAGATCTCGAACTCACGAGTTCGACAGGCGGCACACGGAAAATGGAGTTCGTGTGAGAGAGTTGTCGGTCTAGAATGTTCAAGGGTATTTTGGTAACTTGACCAGGGTAGATATTTTAACCCTAATCAGATCAGATCTTCATCATTTTCACCCATCTCTCTCCGGACTCACCCCAAACCCATGTGACCAAAACCCAAAAACCCACAAATTAGGACTTTGATTCAAGGCAAGATCATCCATTTCTTTTCAATTAATCGAATTCCCCTCCATCCCATTATCACAAACGTACCAACCATTGTTGGAGGTAGAAAGCCTTTGGCACTACATTGCATTTCAGTACAGCTTTTCATCCTCAGACTGACGGTCAGTCTGAGAGGACAATTCATATTTTGGATGATATGATCAAAGCTTGTGTACTGTAGTTTAAAGCAAATTGGGATTCACACATGTCCTTGATGGAGTTTGCATACAACAACAACTATCTGTCTAGTATTGGGATGTCTCCTTTTGAGGCACAGTACAGGACACCAATATGCTGGACTGAGGTAGGTGAGAGGAGGCTGTTGACACCGGAGATTGTGCAAATGACAGAGGAAAAGATTAGAATCATCAGGGAAAGGTTGAAGGCAACTCATGACTGCTAGAAAAGCTATGCGGACCGACGAATCAGAGATCTTGAGTTTGAGGTCGGAGACTGGGTTTGCTTGAAATTATCCCCCTGGAATGGAGTTGTACATTTTGGTAGGCGAGGAAAATTGAGTCCTCGCTACATTGGGCCTTATGAGATTGTTGAGAGGATAGGGCTAGTGGCGTACAAACATGCTTTACCCCCGAAACTGTCAAGGGTTCACAATGTTTTCCATGTATCCATGCTCCGGAAGTACCTATTCGATGAATATCATGTATTGGAGGAGCAACCAGTGCAAATTCTAGATTGGAAGGAAAAAATAATGCGCAGAAAGACCATTCCTCTGGTTAAAGTGTCGTGGAGGAATCATAACGTGGAGGAAACCGCGTGGGAAACCGAGGCACTGATGCGGGGGAAATTTCTTTAAGGGGAGGGGGGGGGGGGGGGGGGGATTTTGTAACGACCAGGAAATTTAATTGTTGAATTTTTGTAAAGTATTTTGCAGAAAGACGAAATTACCGTTGGTTGTTAAGGGGCGTGAAAGTCAATTTTTGTTTCGAGACACTTTTGGTTGTGTTTCGGGTACCGTTGCGTAGGTTTCTAACTCACGAGTTCGTAGACAAGCAGCACGTGGAAAACGAAGTTCGTGTGAGAGAGTTGTGTGTCTAGAATGTTTAGGGGCATTGTGGAAATTTTCCTAGGTAGATATTTTAACCCCAATCATATCAGATCTTCATCATTTTCACCCATCTCTCTCCAGACTCACCCCGAACCCGTGCGACCAAAACCCAAAATCCCACAAATTAGGATTTCGCTTCAAGGCAAGATCATCCATTTCTTTTCAACTAATCGAATTCCCCTCCTTCCCGTGATCTCAGACGTACCAACTATTGTTGGAGGCAGCCACGGGAGACACCGAATCGAGGAAAGGAAAATTGAAACCTTTTGATCCATTTTTGGGCCTACATATGTATGGGTTTCGTGTTTAGAGGTCATTTCTGAGTTCTTGGGTTCGAGTAGATAGATTTAAACTAAAAATTTGTGAAAAATGGTTAAGTTTTGACAAAGTTAGGAAAACTTCAAGGTCGACTGGAAATTGGGTTTTCAACGATGGCGGACAGCGGCTCTGTCGTCTTCTCCGATGATACATCGGCGACTGGGTTGGTCAGACGAGGCTGATGTGGCATGCCAAATGGCTGCCACATGGATGCCACATGGCAGCCACGTGGATGCCACATGACAGCCATGTGGAGCCACGTGGAGGCCACCTGGCAGCCACATGGGCACCACCTAGCAGCCACGTGGGGGCCACCTGGCAACCACGTGGGTACCACCTGGCAGCCACAAGGGCGCCACTTGGTAGCCACTTGGGTGTCACCTGGCGGTCAAGTCAGCACTGAGTAAGTACTGAGTCAATACCGAGACAGCGCCGAATCCGGCGCGTGGACACTATAGCAGGCGCATGGCGGTTCATGGACCAGCCTTCTGTCGGTGCGTGACGATGCTTGGGATTGGTTCTCGGATCACGGCGATGCGTGTCAGCTTGGTTTCGACGTTCCGGATTTGTTGGCTCAGGTTTCGGGTTGATCAGACGTCGTTTAGGGGTAGTTTTGGCGTCCGAAGTTGCTGCATTTTTAGTGGCATGCAAGCGGACCTCTCGGGGTTGAGGGAGTCTAAATGTAGGGTTTTTAATATTAGTCAGTAATCCCAATTGTTAATATTGATAGGCGGTACTGCTCCGGAAACTTCGGAGAAGCGTACGACTCGAGATTGAGCTTGCTTGGACGTGTGGTGAGTGGACTTTGTTTTATAAATTATAATGCATGCATAAAGGTATATTTGAATTAAATATTGTTATTTATTGTTTTTGGTTCATTTCTGGAATTTAGAATTGTGCTATTAAATGATGACTGGACGCGCGTGTTTCAATATTACTGTGAAAAAAATGTTTTGGGCTATGGCCTAGTTTTATGAACTCTGTTATTAAATGGTTTTGACTTGATAGATTTTGAGTCCATGGTTTTGGGGGTAAACTTAGATTTGTGATTTCCTTGGATTTGGGCATAGACCCTGTTTTTCAATGAATTTGGCTTAGGCCAAGAAACAAGGATTTCAAAACATGGATTTTTGGTTTTCACTGAATTATTGTCTCCTAGGGTCAAGGTTTTCTCTAATTGGTGTTGAGGGGTATTTCTTTGCTGGATCATTGAGGGTTCTCCGACGCTGGTGTCGAGGGGTATTTTGTCCACCAGGTCGTTGAGGCTGTCTACGCGTAGCACAGGTTTCTGCACAACTCGAGGTATATCGGGTGTGCGGAGGGTATTTCGGGAATAGTAAGTTATGTTTTGATATATTTTGTGTCCAGGTCGTTTTCATGATTTAAACTCCTTTGGTGGGTCCAACCAAGTGTTTTAACAAAAGATGAAAATTTTGTTGGTTTTCAGTTTATCTATATATACTATTTTATATACAAAGGGATTTTATGCTATGCATGCATGGTTTTACTTGTGGAGGGGGAAAATGTTAGATTTCCTCGGAAAAAATGATTTCTAAATGATAATTTTTGTCCACTCTCAACTTTCGTGTTTTAAATCCCCTCTAGGCTGTTGAGTTGACGTGGGCATAATCAAGAGGCGGAGGCATTAGAATTTCAGCTGCGTAATTACCTAGACTTTCGAGTACGATATTTAATTCTGTAATTATTTATCCTACCTAGATGCTTTGATAACACTTTTGGGCTGATTGTAAAATTTCGATTACATCGTTGGATGGTTGATGTTTGTTGGAATTTGGAGTGCTACTTGATCCTTTGTCTAACAGGTGGAAGACGGTTAACCAGTCCTTAGTGGAGATTCTGTTGAATTTTCAGTATAATTCTCATAATTAATTGTAAGGACTTAAGGGTGTTTTGGGAATTTCTTTAGGCTGTCAGACGGGAGCAGGGTTCTTCCCGAGTTTCGAGGGGAAATTCGGGAATGGTCATGTCAACTTGGTATCAGAGCGCTAGGTTGAAATTCCTATAGACCGTACACCTAGTGTACAACTAATTTTGATATTGATGATTTATGATTCTTTTCAGCGTAATTCCTCCGAGATGCGAGCCCCGTCAACGGTTTGGAAAGGATAAGGATACACATGAACCCGTAGTAGAGCCTGATTTGAGGCAGACTTTGGATCAATTGGGTAGGGCTTTGACTACAATGCTTCAGGGTAGGGCTACTACTGAGGTGTCTGACATTAAGTGAGCCCAGAGATTAGGGGCGACAGTATTTACGGGAAAGTTAGGTCCGGATGATGCGGATGAGTGGATTAGTCGTTTGGAACGACTGTTTTCGATTATAAGGTGCCCTCCGGAGGACAGAGTGTCGTTAGCCACATTCCTTCTAGGTGGTCATGCGTACCATTGGTGTCATGCTTTGGAACTGTCAGGCTGGGATGTCCATGCATTTACTTGGGAAACTTTTTGGGAGCGCTTCCTTGAGCAGTATTACCCTCGCTCATACCAGGATGCCAGGGAGGCTGAGTTCTTGCAACTACAGCAGGGGGAGATGACGGTGGCCCAATATGAGCAGAAATTTCTTGAGTTGGCATGGTTTGTACCGGTTCTAGTGGCAACGGAGATGGATAAGTGTCGCATATTTGAATATAGGCTGGGGGGTGAGGTTCGGGCATCAGTAATTGTTGTGGCTCATACTTCGTTGAGAGCTTTGTCAGATGCTGCAGCAAGGGTAGAGTTGAGTTTGCCAGTTCAATGGTTGCAGGAGACGCCGAGATCGCTGGAATTTCGGAGCCTCTAGTCAAGGACCATCCGAGAGAGGCAATTTTAGTTCTGGATCTTCTGGGGGTGCAAGATCCGGATCAAGCAGTGGCGGTGCCGGTTAGGGACAACAATTTAGCGTGGCTTCAGTGCAGTCGATCAGGATATAGAGTGGTAGACCTGGTGAGACCGGTTGCTACTTCTGTGGGGAGACTGCTCATTTCAAGACGGACTATCCACATCGTCGTCCTAGTTGTAGTTCCTTGGGCTGAGTAAGAGAGCAGCGCAGACATCTGGTACTGTATCAGGGAGCCAGACCCAAGCCAGTGGGGCCAGCAGGGCCTGAGGGAGACATGGGGGTCGTGGTCGGTCTACGGGTGCACAGGCCCGAGTTTTTGCTATGACTCAGCAGTAGACTCGAGCAACACCAGAGGTGGTTACTGGTACGTTATCTATTTTTAATCATGATGCTCGTATTTTGATAAAACCCGGGGCTACATATTCTTTTATTTCTCGGGGTTTTACAATTTTTGCTAATAGAAAGTTGTCCCCAATTGGTTGGGACATGGATATTAGCACTCCTACTAGATATATGTTAGTGGCGAATCTCGTGATACGTAGTTGTCCGGTAGTAGTGGGAGGTTATGAGTTAGAGGCAAATTTAATCCCCTTGGACATTTATGATTTTGATGTGATTATAGGGATGGATTGGTTAACCATGCACCATGCCTCCATATATTGTTTCGAGAAGAGGGTAGTTTTTCGGAGTCCAGGCTTACCAGAACTTACGTTTCAGGGTGATCGTAGAGTACTTCCCTCGGGGGTGATATCAGCTTTAACGGCTGAGAAATTATTGAGGAAAGGTTATGAGGGTTATTTAGCTCATGAGTTTAATTCTCGGGATGCTTCGGTGAGAGTAGAGGATATTTCTGTGGTGAATACTTATGCTATGCATCCAGGAGGTACCAAGATGTATCGTACTCTAAAGGAACACTATTGGTGGACTGGGATGAAAAGGGAAATAGTAGAGTTTATAAGTAGATGTCTGACGTATCAGCAAGTAAAAGCAGAGAGGCAGAAACCATACGGGGCACTACAACCAATACCTATTCCAGAATGGAAGTGGGATCACATTACGATGGATTTTGTGTATAAACTTCCTAGGACTCAAAAAGGTCTTGACGGAATCTAGGTAATTATGGATAGACTCACGAAGTCAGCACATTTCTTGCTAGTACAGGAAGATTACCGGATCGGCCAGTATGCCAAATTGTTTGTGGATGAGATCATACGGTTACATGGGACTCCAGAGTCAATTGTTTCAGACAGGGATCCTAGGTTTACTTCGAGGTTTTGGCGGACTTTGCAGAAAGCCTTTGGCACTACATTGCATTTCAGCACAACTTTTCATCCTCAGACTAACGGTCAATCTGAGAGGAAAATTCAGATTTTTGAGGATATGATGAGAGCTTGTGTACCACAGTTTAAAGGAAACTGGGATTCACACATGTCCTTGATGGAGTTTGCATACAACAACATTTATCAGTCTAGTATTGGGAGACAGTGCAGGACACCGATATGCTGGACTGAGGTAGGTGAGAGGAGACTGTTGACACCGGAGATTGTGGAAATGATAGAGGAAAATATTAGAATCATCAGGGAAAGGTTGAAGGTTGCTCAGGACCGCCAGAAAAGCTATGCGGACCGATGGATCAGAGATCTTGAGTTTGAGGTCGGAGACTGGGTTTTCTTGAAATTATCCTTCTGGAAAGGAGTTGTACGATTTGGTACGCGAGGAAAATTGAGTCCTCGCGACATTGGACCTTATGAGATTGTTGAGAGGATAGGGCCAGTAGCGTACAAACTTGCTTTACCGCCAGAACTGTCAAGGGTTCACAATGTTTTCCATGTATCCATGCTCCGGAAGTACCTATTCAATGAATCTCATGTATTCGAGGAGCAACCAGTTGAGCTAAGAGATGATTTGACTTTTGAGTAGCAACCAGTGCAAATTCTAGATTGGAAGGAAAAAGTAATGCGTTGAAAGACCATTCCTCTGGTTAAAGTGTTGTGGAGGAATAATAACGTGGAGGAAGCCACGTGGGAAACCGAGGCACTGATGCGGGCGTAGCATCCACACTTGTTCCATTGCATAGGTCTCGAACTCACGAGTTCGTAGACAGGCGGCATGTGAAAAACGGAGTTTGTGTGAGGGAGTTGTGGGTCTAGAATGTTCTGGGGCATTTTGGTAATTTGGTTTGTGTAGATATTTTAACCCTAATCAGATCAGATCTCCATCATTTTCACCAATCTCTCTCTGGACTCACCCCGAACCCGTGCGACCAAAACCTAAAAACCCACAAATTAGGACTTCGATTCAAGGGAAGATCATCCATTTCTTTTCAACTAATCGAATTTCCCTCCTTCTTGTGATTACAGACGTGCCAACCATTGTTGGAGGCAACCGCAAGAGGCACCGAACCGAGGAAAGGAAAACCGAAACCTTTCGATAAATTTTTCGACCAACACAGGTATGGGTTTCTTGTTTAGAGGTCATTTCTAAGTTCCTGGGTTTGAGTAGATAGATGTAGATTAAAAATTTGTGCAAAAGGTTGAGTTTTGAGAAAGTTAGGAAAACTTCAAGGTCGACCGGAAATGGGGTTTTCTAGCGACTGTCGACGGCGGCGCGGTCGACTTCTCCGACGAGACTCCGGCGACTGGGTCGGTCAGTCAGGGCTGACGTTGCATGCCACATAGCAACCACGTGGAGCCACGTGGATGCCACATGCCAACCATGTGGAGCCACGTGGAGCCCACCTGGCAGCTACGTGGGTGCCACTTGGCGGCCAAGTCAGCACTGAGTCAGTGCTGAGTCAGCACCGAGTTAGGAGCGTGGACAATGTAGCAAGCGCGTGGCATGTGGACCGGCCTTCCGTAGGCTCATGGGGGCGCGTGGGACTGGTTCTCGTGTCACGACGATGCGTGTCAGTAAGGTTTCGACATTCTAGATATCTTGGCGCAGGTTTCGGGTTGATCGGACGTCGTTTAGGGATAATGTTGGGCGTCCGAAGTTGCTTTGTTTTTAGTGGGACGCAAGCGGACCTCTCGGGGTTTAGGGAGTCTAAATGTAGGGTTTTTAATATTAGTCGGTAATCCTGATTGTACGACTCGAGATTGAGCTCGTTTGGACGTGTGGTGAGTGGACTTTGGTTTGTAAATTATAATGCATGCATAAAGGTATATTTGAATTAAATATTGTTATATATTGTTTTTGGTACATTTCTAGAATTTAGAATTGTACTATTAAATGATGATTGGACACGTGTTTTCAATATTACTGTGAAAACAATGTTTTGGGCTATGGTCTGGCTTTATGGACTATGTTATTAAATGGTTTTGACTTGATAGATTTTGAGTCCATGGTTTTGGGGGTAAACTCGGATTTGTGATTTCCTAGGATTTAGGCCTAGACCCGGTTTTTCAATGAATTTAGCTTAGGCCAAGAAACAAGGATATCGAAAGATGGTTTTTTTGTTTTCACTGAATTACTGTCTCTGAGGGTCAAGGTTTTCTCTGACTGGCGTTGAAGGGTCTTGCTCCACCGGATCGTTGAGGGTTCTCCGACGTTGGTGTCGAGGGGTATTTTCTCCACCAGGTCGTTGAGGCTGTCTACGCGTAGCTTAATTTTCTGCACAACTCGAAGTATATCGGGTGTGTGGAGGTTAGTTCGGGAACAATAAGATATGTTTTGATATATTTTGTGCCCAAACGACCATGGTATGTTTTTCATTATTACGGATTTTCGTGGGTCCAACCAAGTGTTTTAATAAAAGATAAAAATTCTGTTGGTTTTTGGTTTATCTATATATATTATTTAATATACAAAGAGATTTTATGCTATGCATGCATGGTTTTACTCGTGGAGGGGGAAAAGGTAAGATTTCCTCGGAAAAAATTATTTCTAAATGATTATTTTTGTCCACTCACAACTTTCGTATTTTAAATCCCCTCCAGGCTGTTGAGTTGACGTAGGCATAATCCAGAGGTGGAGGCATTAGAATTTCAGCTGCGCAATTACCTAGACTTTCGAGTAGGATATTTAATTATGTAATAATTTATCCTACCTAGATGCGCTGATAACACTTTTGGACTGATTGTAAAATTTTGATTAGATCGTTGGATGGTTGATGTTTGTTGGAATTTGGAGTGCTACCTGATCCTTTGTCTGACAGGTGGAAGACGGTTAACCAGTCGTTAGGTGAGATTCTGCCGAATTGTTGGCAGAATTCTCATAATTAATTGTAAGGACTTAAGGGTATTTTAGAAATTTCTTTAGGTTGTCAGACGGGAGTAGGGTTCTTCCCGGGTTTCGAGGGGAAATTCGGAAACGGTCCTGTTAATGCTTATCAATGGTGGCATGGCCCTGGAGATTGACAGTTGGAATGTCTACACCACAACTTGGGTGGTATTTTGGGATAGATTCTTTGAGCAGTTCTACCCTTAGTCCTACAGTGACGCTATGCAGGTTGAATTTATGTAGTTGAGACAGGGTACATTGGCGATGCTATAGTATGAGCATAGGTTCTTGGAGCTATCTTGATTTGTCCCATACTTGGTTAGGTGCAGGCGGTTTGGGTCTGGCTTGCGAGACGAGATTAGAGTTGTGGTTACTCTTGCTGAGTTTTCTTTCATGAGAGCCTTCGCTAATACTGTCACACGAGTAGAAAGGAACCTTTAAGCTTGGAATTAGCCTAGTTTTTCTTGCCGACACCGAGATCATTTGTTTTATGGGGATTCGAGTCAGGGACGGTCTAAGAGAGGTAGTCACAGTTCCACCACTTATGGGAGGGAAAAGTCAGAGGACTTTGGGTCTGGTTCTAGTAGTAGGCGAGTATCTCGAGGTTTTTTCTGCGGGGCAACAATCATAAACTACCTTTTGTGGGGTTTAGAACCGATGAGCGGGTGACAGGGCACCCAGAGGAGTAGGCTCGGACCAATAAGTACCATTGGGTACTTCTGTTGTGATATGACATGTCACTTGAAGAGGGATTTCCCTAGTCGTTTGGGTCATCTCGTTATAGTTCCGGTACTGCTGCGGATAGTCATGCCCAATCCAATAGAGCTGGTAGAGCTGGAATACGTTTTTATCCTTGAGTTTAGGGGGGTTTGGGGTTCACTGTCGTTCTAGGCCGGTTCGATCCACCCTAGAACCACCAGTACCTTCCTCTCCTCACCACCATTACCTTCCTACTAGGAACCACGGCCGATAAGCACCATCTACTGAGAATCGAGGAAGGGCACATAGATGAAGTTGTTTTCAAACTTGATCACCTGAAAATATTGGCATTTATACACATACACCTTCACATGACACTCACAGCTATGGCATTCCTTTTAGTTCTGCAAAGCATGTCTACTTACTTTGATTCTTATTAGCTTGTTAAGAGTACTATATCTAGCATCTTTTTGTTTAAGTAAAACGTTTGTGGGTATCGTGCTGTTATAACCCTCAGGAGACAAAACTCCTCCTACTAGGAGAACCTAGGGGTTTAAATGTTCTATCTTAACAAAAATTGAGTCTTTTCATTTTGTTAGCGTTTGTTTTGCTCAGGGACTAGCAAAAGATAGGTTTGGGGGTATTTGATCAGTCGTTATTTATGCATCATTTTGATGTCTTTATATGCCTCTCTTACATGTCTTTTGAATGATTTAGTGCCATCAATAGTAGAAAATGATCAATCTTGTAAGACTTGTACAGAGTTAGAAAGATAGATAAAATCTGGAAAGAACGCAAAAAGAATGCCTCAAATCGGAGTCTAGATGAAGGAGATATCCTCATTTCAATATCAGGTCCTGAACAGAGTCCTGAGTGCGCTAGTGCGCCAATGCGCCTATTTTGGGCCACTGGCCAAGTACCTCATATCAGGCCCTCCGGGTCTCAAACCTGTGTTTCATGACTTCAAGGTTAAGTCCTAGATGTGCCAAGGTCGCGCCAAGACAGGTCGAGGACATGTCCCAAGAACTCCCATCCGAGCCAAGATGTGCGCCTAAGCCGGGGGTCCTTGTTCCGCCAGCGGTAGATCAAAGGTTCTCCGTCTGCGCTAAGCCTTACAACATTTGCGCCAAGCCTAAATCAAGATGCGCTTCTAATGTACTCATGATTTGCTTCAAAAGCGCAGTCCCAGATCCTGATTATGAAGACAGTCCAAAATTCAAGTTTGGCCAGCTTGCGTTCCCACTTGCCAGCTTGCATTCACACTCCCAGCCATGCTCTGATTCGTTCTAATAGATTTAAGGACTTCGAAATTAATTAAAAGTACAATAACTTTCCCTATCCTTATAGGACATGGTTTTACCATTCCTTATAGAATATGGTTTTACCAATCCTTATAGGACAAGGTTTTCCCTTTGTCTATAAAAGGGAGCCTTTGTTCAGTGTTTTGGAGGAGGAGAATTAGGAGGAGATAATTAGCTAGAGGCCTTTTTTGGGAGATACAGAGACACCTTAGCCGCATATAGTATTTTGGTTTTTTAGAGTTTTACGTTAAAGCTTGGTTCTTCCCGAAGTCGAGTGTGTTGGACGTGGAGCTTGGAGAAGAAGGCTCTGCCGTGTCTTCTGCTGCACCTGTTCTTCACAATATGCCTATAAGATTAGCTACCTTGTTTGCATATAATTATAGATGTAATTGCTTGAGTGACCGTCATATCATCTTGTGATTTGGAGCATCGAAAGTATTATTACTTGTAATCTTAACTCATAACGACCTAGGATTGCATGTCACTTTGCTAGGCTAATGTGGTATCATTAAATTCTCTTTAAACTTCATGCATCATCTTAAAAGGTAGGTGATAGACGTTCTAGGCATATGCCCTGTTTAGAACATGCTAAGTAAGAGGGAATAAGATGTGTCTAGTGAACCAACGCCAGGTCCTAGGCACGGGCACCTAATTCAGAAAATGCATAGTAATTTGGTCAAGGAAATCTGGTTAAGAGTTATATTTGGTTAGAGTGGATAGTAAGCCTTAATTCGCCTTAGTTAATAATCAATCAACCGTTAATTCTTGCATTGTTATTTTCTGCATTTTATTTTGCTTGTCTTTAAATTTCAGTTCTCACATCATAAACCCCCCCTACGTGTGTGTGTGTGTGTGTGTTTCCACTAACTTAATAAATCTGAACTAAAGTGGTCATAACGTTGATACAAGTCCTCGAGGGATCGACTTTTGCTGTGCTACTATACTATTCTTATCGATTTGTGCACTTGCAAGGATTTTGTAACTGTTAGAATTGAATTGCATATTTCTTGCTCTTTAATTCCACCAACAGGCAGCACTTTCTTTTTGTTCCTCCTTCTCACTGTGACTCTCATTTAAGACAACCTGAGCACCAACTTAGGTTATAGGGTATGGCTTATTTGAATGGTTGAGTATTTTGGGGAGGTTATACTTTGGGCTATGAAAGAAAGAGGCTAAGTGTTTGGCTTCAAAGGGGCTTAGGGAGAACACAACAAGGTGGAATAAGGCCTTTAGGGGTTAAAGCACACATAGCCTACATAACTTCTTATGGCAAACCACACATCAAATCAAGAGTATCTATAAGATGTTAGTTCTTTAAAGTTCAATGCAAATATGATGTAATGAGATCAACATTTAAGAACAAAAGTGAAGAGTGTTTCAAGGATCTCACAGGGTTGTCTCAACTAATTTTCTAAAGTTCACTCAAATTCAGTTGTTATGTTCACTTAATCACTTAAAACATGGCATTGTGAAGTGCAAGAGATGAACTACTTGACTATGGCATGACTCTTAGTAGAACAAAGATAGTTAACTTAGCATGTGCACCCTTATTAACAAGTTAAAGCACTATCACTAGCAAACTTAAACTACTAACTAGAACTTTAAATTTTAAATTTTTTGGCCATGTACCACCCCCAACCCTAATTGTTTCTATATGAAAAAGTTCAATCCACACCCCCAAACCTAAACTGAACATTGTCCTCAATGTGATAAACAATAAGCATGACAAGATAGAATGAAGGTTCAAAGAGTGCAATATGGCAGAAATAGTAAAGTGAGAGCGAAACCCAAACCAAGGCTAGGTTGCCTCATAGGAGTGCTTTATTTAAATTCTGGGCAAGACGTGGCTGGTAAGCTAGGTACTGGGCGCCTGCTAAAGGTCAAGGTTGTTTATGGCATGATCAGGGAGAGCCTTGAGGTAATGCTTGAGATGATGACCATTCACCTTGAATGGCTTCTGCTTAACCGAGTGCTGAATTGCAACTGCACCATGGGGAAAAACGTTAGTTACTATATAAGGTCCAGACCATCTGGAACGTAACTTACTTAGGAATAGCTTAAGGCGTGATCAAGTTGAAGAGGAGGACTTTCTGTCCAACATGAAAGTGTTTTCTCTAGATCTTTTAGTCATGAAAGGCCTTGGTCTTCGCTTTGTAAATCCGAGCACTCTCATACGCCTCATTCCTGAGCTCATCCAATTCGCTGAGCTGAAGCTTTCTATGAATTCCAGATTCATCCACATCCATGTGCATCTTCTTGATAGCCCATAATGCTTTGTGCTCGAGCTCCACAAGTAAGTGGCATCCTTTCCTGAAGATAAGTATGAAGTGGGAGATGCCAATGGGAGTCTTGTATGCCGTCCTATATGCCCACAATGCATCATTTAATCTCTTCAACCAGTCTTTGCAGTTGGGGTTCACGGTTTTCTCCAATATGGCCTTGACTTCTTGATTGGAAATTTCAAATTGGCCACTCGTCTACAGATGATAGGGTGTGGAGATTCTGTGGGAGACGCCATACGTCTTCATTGAAGCTTCAAAGGATCAATTGCAAAAGTGTGTGCCCCCATCACTGATGATTGCCTAGGTGCTCCGAACCTTGGAAAGATAAGACTCTGCAGAAAACTCACAACAACCTGGGCATCATTAGTTTTAGTTGGAATTGCTTCCACGCACTTGGAGACATAATCTACTGCTAGTAAAATGTAAAGATAAGCAAGCGAGTTCGGGAAGGGTCCCATGAAATCAGTGCCCCATACATCAAAGATCTCCACAACGAGGATAAGGTTTAATGGCATTTGATTTCGAGGGCCCAAGTTAACTTGCCTTTGACATCTGTCACAAGTGAGAACGAACTCATAGGCGTCCTTGAATTGTATGGGCCAGTAGAATCCACATTGAAGTACTTTGAGGGCCGTCTTCTCAGCACCAAAATTCCCTCCCACATGCTAGGCTATGACAGAAATTCATGACTGATTCCATCTCGGCTTCTGGGATGCATCTCCGGATGATTTGATCGGAGTAGTTCTTCCATAGGTAGGGCTCATCCCAAACGTAGTACTTGGCTTGTTTGGCCAGCTTGTCCTTCTGATACCTGCTCAAAGATGAAGGAATTCGCTTAGTAGCAAGATAGTTAATGAGATCGGTATACCAAGGATCAATGGCCTTGAGACCGAAGAGTTGTTCATCTGGGAAGGTTTCAATGAGGGGCAAGTGATTGGCTTCCTCATTAGATATGTGAATTAGTCGGCTCATGTGAACTGCAACCACGTTTTCACTCCCCTTCTTGTGTCTGATTTTGAGATCGAACTCTTGGACAAGCAGCATCCACCGTAGCAACCTTGATTTGTCGTCCTTCTTTGTAAAGAGGCACTTCAAAGCAGCATGTTCTGTATAGACAATGATCTTTGTTTGAATCAGGTAAGCCCTAAACTTTTCTAGGGCAAAGATGATGGCAATAAGTTCTTTTTCTATGGGGGAATAGTTCAGTTGGGGGTCATTGAGGGTTCTGTTCGCATAATAGATGATGTGAGGTAGCTTATCCACTCTTTGCCCTAACAATGCTCCTACGACGAAGTCCGAAGTGTCACACATCAACTCGAATGGTAAGTCCCAGTTGGCTGGCATGATGATAGGTGAGGCCGTGAGCTTTGCTTTGAGGGTGTTGAATACCTCACGGCATTCCTTGGTGAATCCAAAAGCTGCATCCCTGGCCAAGAGATTGCATAATGGTCTGGTGATCTTCAAAAGTCTTTCATGAATCGTCTGTAGAAACCGGTGTTAGGTCATAATTGTTACACATATTTTCATGTCATATTATGCCCCTTTACTTGTCTTTTGTTTGAAATAATGTCGTCCATAGTAGAAAGTGATGCTTATGTGAGACATCTACAGGATTTAGAAAGATGACTCAATTCTAGGAATACTGGAAACAGAATGGCTCAAATCGGAGTCCCAATGAGGGAGATGTCCTCAAATCCATATTGGGTCATGACTTGTCTTAGGACGTGTCAGTGTGCTCTATTTAGGGCGCGGGTTAAGCATCCCAAATTGAGCCATCCGGGTCCTAAAACTTTGTCGGAGGACTAGAAATGAAGCCCATGACATGCCTTTTTCATGCCAAGGATCGAGTCAGGACGTGTCCCTGACATGTCGCCAAGGACACTCAAAATTGAGTCCCATGGCCGCGCCTAAGGCGTGTCCTTCGTGACGCCAAAGTCCAATCGAGGTTCCAGTCAAGGCGTACATTCGCCACGTGTTAATGAGTCCAAGATAGTGTCCTTGATAGGTTTTCAAGACAAGTCCCAGCCGCAGAGACAAGGCGCAACTGCACCCTAATTCGAGTTCCAAAATGCGCCTAAAAGTGATGATCTCACGGCAGGTTCAGGTCAGGCCCTGGACAAGACCCGATAAGTTCCAATGAGGCCATCTTTGTACCTATGGCCAGTCGATCGAGACATGAAGTATTTTCAGACTCCTTGGCATGTTTAGAAGCTATTCAAGTGCTAAGGAGTGCGTTGGCTCGACGGTGACATTCCAAGGGCCAAGTTCCAAGCTCTCAGCGCCTGACCTAGAACCTGGCCAGATTCCAACCTAGTTGCCCAGCGGCCAGCTTTTGTTCAGACCTGCTAGCTTGCATTCACATTCCCAGTTCTGTTTTGATTGGTTCTCCTTGATTTTAGTTTATTAAGCATTCTAGAACACTCTAGGCTAAGTTTTCTAATTCCAATTCTTGTAGGACAAGGTTTGCCCTTGCCTATAAAAGGGAGCCTTTGTTCAGTATTTTAGGGATGCCATCTTAGACAGTTTTACTTATTGTTTTGAACTATCATCGTGAGGGTTGTTCACGAAGACCACAGTGTGTTCTTGGAGGATTGCGCTGTGCTTGGAGCTTGCCTTTGAGAGTATAATTGGGTTTAATCTTTCACTTATGTATTCAATTAAACTCATATTTATTCTTTTCATTATGCATAGTGAGTAGTTTACTATAGGTTAGGGCTGATCTTGAAGCCCTAACCTTGACAACTTCGTGACTTGGTTTTGGCGCTTGGTTTGATCATTATGTTCATCTTGATGTGTAGAATTACTGCTTGAACTGCTATTTTATTATGTTGTTAGAATTGATCGCTTTAATGACATAATTCACGGATGACTTAGCATCAAAAGGTTACATTAATTAATGATCTTGTAATTCGACTCATGACATTCCTAGTTTGCACATCACTTTCTAGGGTTAGTGTAGTGACCCAGATTTCCTTTTGTTCTTAATGCTTCCTTTCGGCCCCAATTGGATAGAAGTTGGTGTACACATCATGCACTTAACATACAAACTAAGAAGGAAATAAAATATGTGATAGAGCCTAAGTCGGACTTTTGCATGGGCACCAGGCCAAGAAATGAACATGATAATTGAACCTTGCAAACCAAGTTAGAAAATATTGTGGTTAGGTCTGGATAGGGACTGCCTTAACCTGCCTTTAATTTGATTTCAATCCTTTGCTTATTTACTTGTTTTCTTGCATTTCAATTTCTTGCATTTCGTATGTTTTCTTAATACTTAGCTTGGTTTCGTGTTTTGTAGGATTTTTGGAAGCAAAGTTACAAAAGGAGTTAATGAGTACTGTTTTGGAAATCTAAGGAGGAAACTTTGAAACAGACTTCAGCAGATGTGTCAACTTCTCGAACTTAACTGCACCTTCTTGGGAAGAACTAGCTGAGTGACCATATATCGTTGGAATGATATGGAAGTCTAGTTTCTAGAGAATTTTACGGTTTGTGAATTGGAGTTTTCTAGAATGAGTTATGGCCGTTTTAGCAAGGTCAGGCTGAGCTGGAATTCAGCATTCTTTCTATTTCAAGTTTTCTAATCCTTATCGGGCATGGACGACTAGAGGCCTAGTTTATTAAGGTTACGGGAGGAAACTTTTTAATCAGAAAAAGGAAGATAAAAAATTAATAAAGGGAGAGGAGCAGCCACAACGTGAGGATTGATTGAGCAGTGAATGCAAACAGTAACGTCTCTCTCCCTCATTAAGGAAATTAACACCCACATCAATTCTAGGCAGCAAAGGGGCAGACATATACATGGGACAAGGGGAAAACGTGGGGGAAGACAAAAAGGCAGCCAGCAAAGAGTCATTCTCCCACACAAAAAGTCAGAAACGTCTCTCTATATCTATACTTTTTGAAGAAACAAATTTTTTTCTCCCGAGAAAAACTGCAGAAACGTTGCAAGCTCTCACACAAGGACTCAGCCACACCATCCCATTCTGCTCCATCCTTTAAGGTTCCAAGCTCTAAAAGGCTTAGGAAGCAAGGAGGAACGTGAAGGCTTCATCCAATCATTCTGGCTGACCAACACATCATCAAAGAGCTATCTTCTTCCTCTTTTTATTTTCTGTTTTTTTATGTTCTTGCTGTCTATTTAAATTATGGGTAACTAAGTACTTTAGTTAGGGATCGATTGAAGCCCTAATCATGTTTCTTTAAGGATTTCGATATGCCTTTGCTGCAAACTACTTTTGTGATGCTTAATTGATTAATTTCAGATTATATTTTACTCTTTACATACGTTATGTTATGCTTGATCACCATATGCATGCTGTGTATTGAGTTTGTTACATAGGTAAATTTAGATGACCGAATCTTGTGCCTGTGAGAGTAACAAAAGAACTAGTTATAAGTTTTTGAAATTAATGATCATGAATAACTAGAATAGATACCATGTTCTAGGAGTTGTGTGTTTTTCGATTTCAATTGTGTTATGCGTTCTTAAAGTGCAACTTAGTAGATACCATGCAAAATACTTTAAGAATGAAAAGAGTTAGCTTAGATACCCATGCCTAACTTGTTGCTTAGGGAAATCAATCATTTAAAGAGTAGATATCATGCCTTTAGGTTGACAAACATGAGCATTTAAAATATGTTTTGTAGCATTGTGCATGTCGTTTGCTTAAGGAAGAAGATTAGCGGTGAACATCGAATCCCTAACTTGTTTTCTCATTGTTTTAACCTCAATCCAATTATATTTTTAATCAAACACTATTTTTTTTAATATTTTGTTTCTAAATTTTCAGTTTTCAAAATCATCTTAAAATCAATTTTAAACACATATTAATCCAGTCCTCGTGGGGATGATCTTGTATTTGTTTTCTATACTATTTTTCTTATCTTGTGCACTTGCAAGTTAAAACGTGCATCTAGTTGCTTAATTTTTATGTTCCTATTTGTACAACAATAGCCCAACTCACGGCCATGGTGAAATAGCTATGTGATGCCAAAGCCAAGCCCACCATGACTTGTGACGTGTGCTCAGTTCAAGGCCATGACTCTCAGACATGTCCTATGGTAGAGGATGCAAACTACATTGGATGTTACAATAATGGCATGAGGCCACGTAACGACGCCTATTCAAACACCTACAATCCTGGATGGAGGAACCATCCAAACTTCAAGTGGAACAACAACCATAATGTTCAAAACCCCACGGCACCCCTTGGATTCCAAGGGCATGCCATGGCCCCTCAAGTTCCCAATCAAGTCCTTCAACATCCTAAAGCCAATCCTGCCCCAAGAAAGTGATCCTTGGAAGACATGATGGCTGATCTGATTAAGAGTAATGCCACATTTCAACATAATCTACTTCAACATACCACAAACTACCAGCAAAAGACAGACCGTGCCATTACTGCCATAGAAACCCAAATTGGCCAAACGGCAAGCCAGCTCAATAGATTAGATCTTGGACCTCAACTCCCTACCAAAACCCAGATTAACCCCAAAAACATCATCCATAAGGCCACTGCCAACGCCATTTAGCTCAAGAGTGGAAAAGAACTTCAAGGCTCAATTGACATCCAAATTGTCTTGGAAGAGGCTGAAAATCACGTCCAGGCCCAGGCAGCAAAACCTGTTCCTGTGCCAGATTTAGGGCACAGCTTAGGGCGGCGTGCCAGGCCAGAATTAGGGTGCACTGGGCCAGAATTAGGGCGCAGTTCTGTGCCAGTTCCAAAACCTGGCCAATCCGAGACACCTCAGGACAGCAGTGCCCAGGACATGGTAGCAACTCATAATGAGCCTTCTGAGCCCTCTTTGTCTTTAAATTCAAAGTCTAAAGTTACTTTTTGTAATCCTATAGTAACTAATGTTGTTAATGTACCTTTTCCTCAAAAGTTCCAAAAGAAGGAAAAAAATGCTCAATTTTAGTAGGTGCTCACAAGCATGTTTCACACGCTTCAAATCACTTTGCCATTATCTAATCTTGTGAGGACCATACCCATCTTTTCCAAGCTTCAGAACGACCTAGTAGTTGGAAAATGTGGCTTTGACCCCAACAATGTCTTAGACATTAGTGCTACCACTTTGATTGAGTTCCAAGGTTTGCCACGCAAGGCAAGTGACCCAGACCCTCCAGCCTTGCCGTGTGTCATCCAATCCAAAACGTTTGAGCATTGTCTTTGTGACACAGGATCCTCTATATGTATCATGCATTTTCATGTCTATAATTCACTTTCATTATGAGACTTAAAACCTACTCACTTGTGTGTTAGGTTTGCTAATTCTTCTGTGACACAACTTATGGGCATGATTGAAGATGTTATATTGCAAATAGGAGATACATGCATACTTGCTGATTTTTACATCTTGAAAATGGAAAAGACAATTGTAAGTGAGGAACCTCCCTTGATCTTTGGGAGACCTCTCTTGGCCACTATAAACTATGAAATCAATCTAAATCAAGGCCAAATATCTATTAAAGTGTTAGATGAGACGAGGACCTTTTCCATACATGATACTATGCAATATCTTCAAGAGCCTATCATTGATTTTCCTTTGAATACTATGGAGTCTCTATTGCATCAAACTATTCTAAATGATTGTATAGATGATCCACTTGAGAGGGCCCTCACTTTTCCTTCTCATAGTCACAATGGCCTAGATGGCCATGTCATTGAGGATTGCACATACTTGAGGCCGTGCCTCCTTGAGACCTTACCCGTGAAGGAAGAACAGACTCTTCCTTCTATCATTCAGGCTCCCAAGCTTGAGCTCAATCCTTTACCTGAACACTTGAAATATGCTTTCCTAGTCCCCAATCAAACCCTACATGTCATAATTGCTTCTAATCTAACATCCTTGCATGAAGGTCAATTAGTGCAGGTTCTAAGGGAAAATATGCAAGCCATTGGATGGAGCATTACTGACATCAAGGTGATAAGCCCTTCCAAATGCATGCATAGTATTACACTTGAAGAAGATGCCAAGCCAACAAGGGAGCCACAGAGACTTCTAAATCCACCCATGAAGGAAGTGGTCAAGAAGGAGATTCTTAATCTTTTGGACATGGGGATCATCTACCCCATCTCAGATTCCAAGTGGATAAGTCCAGTCCAAGTTGTGCCAAAGAAAAGTGGCATAATAGTCATCAAGAATGAGCAATATGAGCTTGTTCCACAAACGGTCCAAACTGGATGGAGTGTATGCATAGATTATAGGAAGCTTAATTCTACTACTTGCAAATATCACTTTCCACTACCTTTTATTGATCAAATGATTGAATGACTTGCAGGACATTCTCACTTTTGTTTCTTAGATGGCTATTTAGGGTACAATCAAATTACCATTGCACCTGAGGATCAAGAGAAGACAACATTCACATGCCCCTATGGCACTTTTGCCTATCTGAGGATGCCCTTTGGCCTTTGCAATGCCCCTATCACCTACCAAAGGTGCATGATGAACATATTTTCAAACATGGTGGAGGACATTATTGAGGTATTTATGGATGACTTTCTGTTTTTGGAAACTCATTTGATTTATGTCTAACAAACTTGTCTAGAGTACGTGAGAGATGCTGGGAGTCCAATTTTCTTCTAAATTGGGAAAAATGTCACTTTATGGTGCAATAAGGCATTGTACTAGGCCAAGTCAACTCTAGCGGTGGCATTGAGGTTGAAAAAACCAAAATAGATGTTATTAGTGGCTTGCCCTATTCCACTTCAGTCAAGGAGGTCAGATCCTTCTTAGCACATGCTGGATTCTATAGGAGGTTTATCAAGGACTTCTCCCAAATCACAAGGCCCTTGTGCAACCTGCTTGCTAAGGATGCACCATTTAACTTGACCAAGGAATGCTGTGAGTCCTTTGAGGCCCTCAAGGCCAAGCTCACGGTTGCACCTATCATCATGCCACCAAAATGGTACCTGCCCTTTGAGCTCATGTGTGATGCCTCAGAATATGCCATTGGGGCAGTCTTGGACCAAAGAATAGATAAATTGCCACATGTTATTTATTATGCAAGTAGAACTTTAAATGATGCTAAACTTAACCATTCTACTACTGAGAAGGAACTTTTAGCTGTCATATTTGCTTTAGAGAAGTTTAGGTCGTATTTACGTCAAACAAAATTTATTATCTATACTGACCATGCAGCTCTTAAGTACTTGCTTGACAAGAAGGATGCCAAGCCAACGCTCATTAGATGGATGCTATTGCTCCAAGAGTTTGATCTTGTGATCAAAGACAAGAAGGGGAGGGAGAATGTGGCAGCTAACCACTTGAGCAGAATCATCCACGGGTCCAATGAAGAAGTGGGCCAACTACCTCTCTAAGAGAGCTTTCCTAATGAGCAACTCTTGCATCTCAAATCTTTTGACCCATGGTATGCTGACATTATCAATTATCTTGCTACTAACTTATTCCTTCTCATCTGTCTAGGTTTCAAAGGGACAAGCTTGTCAAGAAAGCCAAATAATACATTTTGGATGAGCCCTATCTTTGGAAGCATTGTCCATACCAACTCATAAGGAGATGCATCCCAGAAATAGGGATAAATTCGATCTTGGACTTCTACCACAACAAGGCCTGTGGAGGCCACTTTGGTGCCAAGAAGACATCCCTCAAAGTCCTTCAATGTGTATTCTGTTGGCCCACTCCTTTCAAGGATGCACATAAACATGTCCTCACGTGTGACAAGTGCCGAAGACAAGGTACTATTAGCCCTAGAGATCAATTACTCCTAAACCCTATTTTAGTTGTTGAAATCTTTGATGTTTTGGGCATTGGCTTCATGGGACCCTTCCCGAACTCATTTGGTTTTCTTTACATACTACTTGTTGTTTATTATGTTTCTAAATGGGTGGAAGCAATTCCAACCAAGACCAATGATTCTAAAGTAGTGTGTAGCTTCATTCAATCTCACATCTTGGTAAGATTTGGCACTCCAAGGGCCATCATTAGTGATGGTGGCTCACACTTTTGCAATTGGACATTTGAGGACCTCATGAGGAAATATGGAGTCACACATAGAATTTCAACTCCATATCATCCTCAAACTAGTGGACAAGCTGAGATCTCAAATAGAGAAGTCAAGGCCATCCTTGAGAAAACCGTGGGACCATCAAGGAAGGATTGGTCCAATTGGTTTAATGATGTCCTATGGGCCTATAGGACTGCTTACAAGACACCAATTGGCATGTCTCCATTAGGCTTGTCTTTGGAATAAGTTTCCATCTACCCGTGGAACTAGAGCACAAGGCCTTTTGGCCTAGAGCACAAGGTCTTCTGCAAGGCACGTCTTGCCTAGACGTTAAATCCAGCGCTCCTAGGAGGCAACCTAGCCCTGGTTTGTGATTCCTCCCTTCTCTTTATGTTTTCTCTGTTGCAAGCCTCTTTCAAATCTTTACTAATTGTGAACTTAGTGTTTTAACTTGTTAACATTGTGGACAATGTTTAGTTTAGGTTTGGGGGTGCGGATCAAAATTTTGAACTGTGCAACATTTAGGTTTCGAGGTACATGGCTAGGAACTTAGTACTTTGCATGTTATTAACCTACATTGTTAAAGTAATCATTAGTGTCTTATTAGAGCCATGCCAAGCTTAAGTTTGTGCCATATTTTTTTCACTTAATGCCTAACTTCAAGAAATTGAGCTAAAAGATGACTTTGTTTGATTGAACTTTAGAAAATTAGTGGAGACTACCCTATGTGAGCTTTTGTGCCTAATGCCTTTCATTTTGAGAAATTTATTTTGTTCTACTCTTAAACACCACTCAATTATTTCTATATTGATTTATCTCAATACTTCGCTTGCATTGGATTTTAAAGAACTAACATCTTATGTAGAGGTTCTTGGTTCTCAGCTTGGTAACCCATAAGAAGGGATGTATGCTATGCATCTTTGAGCCTTCTAAAAGCCATATGTGTCCCTGTGCATGATCCCTTAACCGACTTTGAAGCCAAACACTTAAACCCTTCTTTCATGACCCAAAGCATAAGCTAAGCCCTAGATAGGAAGCCCTCAATATTGGCCATACCCTATAGTCTAGGTTGTGACAAGGCAGCATCAAATGGAGTTCATGACATGGAAAGGAAAGAAAAGTTCAAGTGTTCGAAATCAAAGTCAAGCTGTGGAGCTCCTCAAGGCCAACTAATGGCAAAAGAGGCCAACATGTGAAATTAATGTACTGGAGAATGTCTCAGACATCCCATGTGACCGAAGTCCGATCTTGGACAGAAAACACAAAAGAATGGAAATCATTGCATGATCTTGGCTTAGTTTGAGAAATATATAAAAAGAAAGAAAGAGAAAAAAAAAACAATAGGCTAAGCCAAGTGAGCCAATGGGAAGAGAAGTCACACATTATCATTCAAGGAAATCAAACCTCAACTGTGAAATCATTGAAAGCCCAGAATCTGGCCGTAAGCATGCAGAGTTCAAAAAGAGAAGAACAAGTTTCAAGTCATATTACTTCATGCCTTGTCATAGCTTAGGCTTTTGAAGGTTGAAAATTAAAGACAAGTAAATCAAAGTGCAGAAAATAACAATGCAAGAATGAAAGGTTGATTGTTTGTCAACTAAGGAGAATTAAGGCTTACTATCCACTCTAACCAATTATAGCTCTTAACCAGATTGTCTTGACCTAATTACTATGAAATTCTGAATTAGGTGCCCATGCCTAGGTCCTGGCGTTGGTACACTAAACATATGTCATTCTCTCTTACTTAGCATGTCCTACATAGGGCATATGCTTAGAACGTCTATCACCTACCAGTTAAGATGACACATGAAGTACTAAGAGAATTTAATGACACCACACTAGCCTAAAAAAGTGAGATGCATTCCTAGGTTGTCATGAATTCCAATTACAAGATTGTTTCTTAACCTCAACCTCTTGATGCTAATGAATCACAGGAAGATATGACGGTCACTCAAGCAATTTTATCAATAATTTATGCAAACAAGGTAGCAAGTCTCATAGACATAAAAGAATGGTAGTTAAAGCAGTAATCAGAGTTATTCATCATGCATAACAATAAAAAACAAGAATAAAAATCTACTTAACGAGCTAACATGGCTAGGGCTTCAAGCAGCCCTAATTCTAAAAGGAACTACTCACTCATAACTAAAATTAAAAAAAATATAATTGAATTCATAAGTAAATTGAAATGAAGTAAAATTTAGAGTAAAGAACGCTGATGAACAATGGTGCACAGCAGAGACTCGGCAAAGCCTTCCTCTCCAAGCTCCACGCCCAAAAAGTGCAGAAAATAAGAAACTGTTTACTTTGAACTGAATTACAATGTAAATTGAGGCTACGGTGTCTAGGTCCCTAAAATCTATTAGAACCATTTAGAACATGGTTGGGAGTATGAATGCAAGCTGGCAAGCGGGAACACAAGCTGGTCGCGGGCAGCCTGCGGTCTTCCAGTGGTCAGACGCTGGAACTTAGAACTTGGCCCTTGGAATGTCTTCGTCATAAGGGTCTAGGACTGCGCTTTTGAGGCACACCATGAGCATAGTAGAAGTGCATATTCGCTCAAACTAGGCGCATAGGTGTCAGGCTTAGCGCAGAGGAGGAACTTTGATCCACCGTTGGCGGAACAAGAACCAAGGTTTAGGCGCAGAGGCTGAGCTCGGATGGGAAGTTCTTAGGGCATGTACTCGACATCTCTTGGCATGACCTTGGCACTTCTAGGAGATGAACTTGATGTCATGAGACACAAGTTTGGGACCCGGATGGCTTGATATGAGGTACTTGGCCAAGGAACCAAAATAGGGCGCACTGGCGCACTCAAGACACATTTCAGGACCTGATATTGAAATAAGGACATCTCCTTCATATGAACTCCGATTTGAGCCGTTCTTTTCACGTTCTTCTCAGAATTTACCTATCTTTCTAAATCTGCACAAGTCTCACAAGATTGATCATTTTCTACTATTGATGGCACGAAATCATTCAAAAGTCATGTAAGAGAGGCATATAAAGACATCAAAATGATGCATAAATAATGACTGAACACCTAGCCCTTGAATGAAGACCTAATTGATCTTATGGAGATTCATGCTCGGAGTTGAGGTATGTCTCTACGTTCTTAAAGTTCAATTCTTCATTAGATCTATTTTCAGAAATTACCTTTCTTTCATGATTTTTCATATGTGATTATATTTGCTTCCTTTACATAAACTCATCACATATGCTTGTAAGAGTGAAACCCTAAGGATTCATGAGAGAAATGAGAGTTTCCTAGTGAGGTTAGAGTCGAGGCGAAATCTTTCTAAGGCATGTGAACTTTGGTGTCTTTAAACTTGAGATCTTGAAGCAAAGGCATTCACACTTAACACATGGCGCTTACTTGAAATTGGCATACCTTTAGTTTGGCATAACATGATCTATTTGCTTTGTTCTTTATTAACTTGTTAAGTATTTTGTTTAGTTTATTTTAGTTGTTAAGTAAAAGGAGACAAAACTCCTCCTACTAGGTGAACCTAGGGGTTTAAATGTTCCATCCTTAATTAGGTTGAGTCTTTAGTTTTTGTTTTTTTTTATTCTTTGTTTTGCTCAGGGATGAGAAAAAGCTAGGTTTGGGGGTATTTGTTAGGTCATAATTGTTACACATATTTTCATGTCATGTTATACCCCTTTACTTGTCTTTTGTTTGAAATTATGTCATCCATAGAATAAAGTGATGCTTTTGTGAGGCATGTTCAAGATTTAGAAAGATGACTCAATTCTAGGACTACTGGAAAAAGAATGGCTCAAATCGGAGTACAAATGAGGGAGATGTCCTCAAATCCATATCGAGTCCTGACTTGTCTCAGGACGTGTCAATGGGCGCTGGTCAAGCAACCCAAATCGAGACATCCGAGTCCTAAAACTATGTATGAGGACCAGCAAATTAAGCCCATGGCATGCCTTCGTCGTGCCAAGGATCGAGTCAGGACATGTCCCTGACATGTCCCCATGGACACTCAAAACCTGCCTTTAATTTGATTTCCATCCTTGCTTATTTACTTATTTCTTGCATCTAGCGTCTTTGTTTTGAGTCTTGTCAAAGCATATCTACTTAGTGTCTTTATTTTCTGTTTTGAGTACCTAACTTGTAACCTAAGCAATCTATTACATTGGTTACATTGTTGAGTTAAGTCCTTGTGGGATTCGACCCTTGCTTGTACCACTATTATCTATTGATTAGTGCTCTTCCTAGGATATTATTGTTAAGATTGGTATTACTTTATTGTTGTACTTTTCTTCCAACAACCAGCGTGCCCTAGGAATGATCTGACTTCTTTAACTGATGTGCGGTACGGCAGTCTCTCCACTATGTCAAACTTGGCCTTGTCGACTTCTATGCCATAGCTGGAAATCACGTGGCCCAAGACGATGCCCTGTTGTACCTTGAATTGGCACTTCTCCCAGTTTAGAACCAAGTTGCTCTCCTTGCATATCTCGAGTACTCTAGATAGATTTGATAGAAATAGCTCGAATGAGTGACCAAACACAAAAAAGTCGTCCATGAAGACCTCAATGATGTCCTCCACCATGTCGGAGATGATGCTCATCATGCAGCATTGGATGGTCGCTGGGGCGTTGAACAGACCAAACAACATTCTTCGATATGCATACTCTCCATAGGGACATGTGAAAGTGGTTTTCTCTTGATCTTCCGGGGTGATGGCAATCTGGTTGTACCCTGAGTAACCGTCAAGAAAGCAATAATGAGAATGTCCCACTAATCTTTCGAGCATTTGATCGATGAAGTGTAGGGGAAAGTGGTCTTTCCGTGTGGTGGTGTTCAGCTTCCTGTAGTTGATGTAGACTCTCCACCCTGTCTGGACTCTTTGGGGCACGAGCTCATCATTATCATTCTTAATGACCGTGATTCCACTTTTCTTTGGAACTACTTGCACGGGGCTCACCCATTTGGAATCGGAGACGGGATAGATGATTCCAACGAACAATAATTTGAGTACTTCCTTCTTTAAAACTTCCTTCATGGGCAGATTCAAACGCCTCTGTGCCTCCATTGAACAATGGAGGGCAAACTCGGCTCGGCCAAGTGTGGAAGCTCGTCGAAGGGGTTTCTTCTGAGAGATAAGGCGTGGCCGTGAGGAACCTTAGTTCGTCCATGAAATTCTCATCTGGATTCTCATCAGTTGGTGGGGGACTAGTGATGGCCTTTTCAAGATCATCCTTCGTACATGATTCGGCTATCATCTTTTGTAATAGCATGTCCATCATGTTCAATGGAAATTCCTCGATAGGCTTTATAGGGTATTGGACGACATTGTGAATGTAGAAAGTCCACATTTTATCCAAGACCTTGATGGAGACTTGGTCGTTTTTGACATCAATCATGCACTCTACCATGACTAGAAGAGGTATGCTAAAGATTAAGGGAGCTTCTTCGTTCTGATCGATCCGATCCACCTTAAGAATGCAGAAGTCTGCCGGAATGTATGTGTCTCTGATTTGTACGAGCACGTCCTCGAGCACAACAATGAGATTAGTAACAGATGTGTTAGCTAATTGAACACATAATTGTGTAGGTTTCAAGGCCCCCAGGTTGAGTGATTAGTAGATGTGGAATGGCATGATACTCACGAAGGCGCCCGTTCAGTCATTATTTATGCATCATTTTTATGTCTTTATATGCTTCTCTTACATGTCTTTTGGGTGATTTCGTGCCATCAATAGTATAAAATGATCAATCTTGTGCGACTTGAGCAGATTTTGAAAGATAGGTAAATTCTGAGAAGAACGCAAAAAGAATGACTCAAATCGGAGTTCAGATGAAGGAGATGTCCTCATTTCAATATCAGGTCCTGAACTGGGTCTTGAGTGCGCCAGTGCACCCTATTTTGGGTCCTTGGCATCCGGGTCCCAAACCTGCGTCTAATATCATGCCATCCGGGTCCCAAACCTGCGTCTCATGACATCAAGTTCATGTCTTAGAAGTGGCAAGGTCATGCCAGGACATGTCGAGTACATGTCCCAAGAACTTCCCATCCGAGTCCCTATTGAGTCCGTGATCTAGCTCCTATCGAGGTCACGGACCTGCCCTTACCATGCCCTAATTTAAGCCCTAAACTGAAGCCATCGGAGCCCTGTCCTGCACCTAGCGGGGTCCTGCTTTACGCCCCAATGTCATGTCCCAAGGATCCTAGCCGAGAGCCAAGTATCAACTCTCTGCGCCTAGTTTCTGCGCATTGTTTTTGCACCAATTCTGAACCTTTTGCGCTTAGAAAAACCACGATACGCTTCTACTATGCTCATGGTGCACCTCAAACGTGTGGTCCCATATCCCTATATGGACACTTCGTCATTATCCGCCAAGGTGCGCCCTAAAGACGCGATTGCGCTAGAGTTGAGTTCCAATGAGGCCCTTTTCATACCTAGGACCATTCGATCGAGAAATAAGGCATTTTAAAACTCCTTGGCATGTGTGGAAGGCATTCAAGTATCAAGGCGCGTCGTGGCGCGACGAAGACTTGCTAAGGGCCAAGTTCTAAGTTTCCAGCGTCTGACCGTGGGAAGACCGCGGGTTGCCCACGGCCAGCTTATGTTCCCACTTGCCAGCTTGCATCCACACTCCCAATCGTGTTCTGATTGGTTCTGATAGATTTTAGGGACTTTGTAATTTCTTAGAAGTACAATAACTGTTCTAGAAAACTCTAGGCTAGGGTTTCTAATTCCAATCCTTGTAGGACAAGGTTTTCCATTGTCTATAAAAGGTAGTCTTTGTTCAGTGTTTTAGGGGATATAGATTTTTACACCATTTTTAGGGACCATACTGGAGAACCCTAGCCGCATACATTCTTTGTAATTCAGCTTAAAATTTAAACTGTTTATATTTTCTGCAATTTTTGTACGTGGAGCTTTGAGAGAAAGGCCTTGCCGTATCCCTGCTGTGCATCATTGTTCATCAGCGTTCTTTACTTTAAGGTTTTATTTCATTGCAATTTTAATTATGATTTTAATTATGTCTTTAATTTCAGTTATGAGTGAGTAGTTCCTTTTAGGATTAGGGCTGCTTGAAGCCCTAGCCATGTTAGTTCGTTGATTAGATTTCTGGCTCTTGATTATGATTGCTATGCATGTTGAATAAGTTAGATTACTATGCTTAATGACCTTAATTTATGCCTATAAGCTTAGCTACCGTGTTTGTATATAATTATTGATGTAATTGCTTGAGTGACTGACATATCATCTTGGGATTTGTAGCATCAAGGGTATTTGGGACACTTACCTGTAATCTTAACTCATGACGACCTAGGATTGCATGTCACTTTTCTAGGCTAGTGTAGTGTCATTAAATTCTCTTTGTACTTCATGCATCATCTTAAACGGTTGGTGATAGACGTTCTAGGCATATGCCCTGTTTAGAACATGTCAAGTAAGAGGGAATAAGATATGACTAGTGAACCAACGCATGACCTAGGCATGGACACCTAAGTCAGAGAATGCATCGTAATTAGGTCAAGGAAATCTTATTAGTAACTACACCCCTCTCCCCCCCCCCCCCCCCCCCCCCCCCCCCCCCCTTTCCCTTGGCGTGTGTGTGTGTGTTTTTCTCCAAGTTACTGCTCTTCAACAATCTCTTCTGTAACCTTATTTTTATTATTGCAATTTAGTTATGAATTCAATTATTTCTATTTCTATTTCCGTTTTGAGTGAGTAGTTCTTTTTAGAATTATGGTTGTTTGAAGCCCTAGCCATGTTAGCTCGTTAAGTAGATTTTAGAATTATGGTTGTTTGAAGCCCTATGCATGCTGAATAACTCTGATTACTGCTTTAACTACCATTCTTTTATATTTATGCGACTTGCCACCTTGTTTGCATAAATTATTGATGGAATTGCTTGAGTTACCGTCATATCATACTGTGGTTCATTAGCATCAAGAGGTTAAGGTTAAGAAACAATCTTGTAGTCGGAATTCTTGACAACTTAGGAATGCATATCATTCTTCTAGGCTAGTGTGGTGTCATTAAATTCTCTTACTACTTCATGCATCATCTTAACTGGTAGGTGATAGACGTTCTCGGCATATGCCCTTTCTAAAACACGCTAAGTAAGAGAGAATGATATATGTTTAGTGTACCAACGCCAGGACCTAGGCATGGGCACCTAATTCACAATTTCATAGTAATTTGGTCAAGATAATCTGGTTAATAGCTATAATTGGTTAGAGTGGATAGTAAGCCTTAATTCGCCTTAGTTAACAAACAATCAACCTTTCATTCTTGCATTGTTATTTTCAGCACTTTGATTTCCTTGTCCTTAATTTTCAACTCTCAATCATAAACACCCCCCCCCCCCCCCCCCCCCCCCCCCCTTTGCATTTGTGTGTGTGTGTGTGGTTTTCTATAAGTTAACAAATCTGAACTTAATTAGATTAATCGTTGAACAAGTCCTCGAGGGATTGACCTTTGTTTGTCATTATACTATCTCCATCGATTTTGTGCACTTGCAAAGTTATACTTAGTAGAAATAAAGTTCATAATTATTGTGTTCAATATTTCTTCTATCAAGTTTTTGGTGCCAGGGACTTGTCCCTCACCGGTGCCCATTTAAGTTTGGTTTTTTAACTTTCCTTTTTTCCTTTTTCTTAGGTACCCGTGTATGTCATTCCAAGGCTCGGTGCACGGATCGTCAAGTGGGCCATCTTTAAGAGAATCTTCAGTAAACGGCTCACCACCACCAAGTCCCAGGAGGATGGCAGATCAAAGAGAGGAGCAAGAACAAGAACGTGGCCTAGTACCACCAGCCCCACGGCTCCTTAAAGACTTTGCCATTCCCCATGTCTCGGAGGATCAATTTCCCATTGTTTTTCCCGAGTCAACGGTGGAAATTTTTGAGTTTCACTGGGACGATTAACATGCTATCCACATTTCACAAACTTTCCGGCAAGGACCCGCACTTTCATATCAACGAATTTGTTGAAGTCTGCTCAACGCTGTGCATTAACGGCTTGACGGAATCTGAAATCCGCCTACGGCTTTGTCACTTCAGTCTCAAGGATCGCGCAATGGCATGGTTTCATTCCCTGGCACCGGCTTTCATTCACTCATGGAGGGACTTGACGTCCAAATTCTTGACACAATATTTTCCCGTGGAAAAAATGAACGAATTGAAGTCCAGGATAATGAACCCACGGCAAGACATGGACGAGTCTTTCTACGAGTTTTGGGAGCGTTTCAACCAGATGCTAAGGGCGTGCCCACACTACCATATCAACGAACATCACCTTATGTTATACTTCTACGGAGGTTTGAAGACTAGCGATCGGACAATGGTGAACTCTCAATCCCAAGGGATTCTAGCAGGCATGACCGAGGCAGCAAGGACCGCCTTTGAGAACTTCGCTCAAAGGGAAAAACAATTTGGCTACAAAGGTCATTCCTCTAGGGCTACTGTGATGCGTACACAAATCACAATGATGACGCAATTGCTCAACTCATGGCAATGGTGAAACAATTGTGTAACGAGAAGGCAAAAAGGAGTTCAAACCTGCGAAGTATGTTCAATTCAGAGCCACACATCCCAAGACTGCCCGATGGTGGAAGACGCCAATTTTACTGGAGGTTTCAATAACAATTCACGACCCCGGAATGACCCATATTCAAACACTTACAATCCGGGGTGGAAAAATCATCCGAACTTCCACTGGAGCAACAATCAAACTGCCGCCAATCCTTTTCTGCTCCCAGGATTTTAGTAGCAAGCCGCAGCCTCTCAAGGGAACTCTCATGGCCCTTCCTCAAATCAGACCCGCGGAAGCAAGTATGTTGAGGATACTCTCAATACCTTGGATAACAGAGCATCCTATGATGATGAGACTGAAGAGAATGAGGAGTATAAGAGATTACCTGCAGCCCCCTCAAGGTCCAAATCTGCCATGACACAACTTGAGGTCACGCCGCAGCATTGGGCCAATGTTCTTAAAGTTCAATTCCTTTCATCAGATCCTTATTTCCATAAAGTGATATTCTTCATTAATACTTGTATGAGATTAAATTTGAATTTCATAACATAAACTCATCACATATGCTTGGAAAGAGTGACAGCCTAGGATTCTTGTGCGAATTGAGAGTTGCCTAATGAGGATTAGAGTCAAGGCGAAATCTTTCCAGGGCACTTAGATGAAGTTGTTTTCAAACATGATCACTTGAAAATATTGGCACTTAAACATCTACACCTTCGCAATGACACTCATGGCTATGGTATTCCTTTTAGTTCTGCAAAGCATGTTTATTTACTTTGATTCTTATTAACTTGTTAAAAGTAATATCTCTAGCATCAAGTTTGTCTAAGTAAAATGTTTGTGGGTATCATACTGCTTTAACCCTCAGGAGACAAAACTCCTTCTACTACGTGAACCTAGGGGTTTAAATGTTCTATCTTAACAAAGATCGATTCTTTTCATTTTTTTAAAGGTTGTTTTTCTCAGGGACTAGCAAAAGATAGGTTTGGGGTTATTTGTTCAGTCATTATTTATGCACCATTTTGATGTCTTTATATGCCTCTCTTACATGTCTTTTGAGTGATTTCGTGGCATCAATAGTAGAAATGATTAATCTTGTGAGACTTGTGCAGATTTGGAAAGATAGGTAAATTCTGAGAAGAATGCAAAAAAAATGACTCAAATCGGAGTTCAGATGAAGGAGATGTCCTCATTTCAATATCAGGTCCTAAACTGTGTCTTGAGTGCGCCAGTGCGCCAGCGCGCCTATTTTGAGTCCTTGGCCAAGTACCTCAGATAATGCCTTCTGGTCCCACACCTGTGTCTCATGACATCAAGTTCACGTCCTAGAAGTGACAACGTCATGCCAGGAGATATCAAGTACATGCCCCAAGAACTTCCCATCCGAGCCCAGCCTCTACGCCTAAACCCTAGTTCCTTTTCCCGCCAACGGTGGATCAAAGTTCCTCCTCTGCGCTAAGCTTGACAATCAGTTTGCCTAGCCTGCACCAAGATGCACTTCTACTATTCTCATGGTGTGCCTTAAAAGCGTAGTCCCAGACCCCTATGACGAAGACATTCGAAGGGCCAAGTTCTAAGTTCCAGCGTCAGACCGCGGGAAGACCGCGGGCTGCCTGCGACCAGCTTGTGTTCCCACTTGCCAGCTTGCATTCACACTCCCAACCATGTTCTGATTGGTTATAATAGATTTTAGGGACTTTGTAATTACTTAGAAGTACAATAACTATTCTAGAACACTCTAGGCTAGGGTTTTTAATACCAATCCTTATAGGACAAGGTTTTCCCTTTGTCTATAAAAGGGAGCCTCTGTTCAGTGATTTAGGGGGAATATTTTACACGCCATTATGGAGATCTAGACACCCTAGCCTCAATTTACATTGTAATTCAGTTCAAAGAAAACGGTTTTTATTTTCTGCATTGTTTGGGCGTGGAGCTTGGATAGGAAGGCTCTGCCGTGGCTCTGCTGTGCCTGTTCTTCAACAATCTCTTCTGTAACCTTATTTTTATTATTGCAATTTAGTTATGAATTCAATTATTTCTGTTTCAATTTCCATTATGAGTGAGTAGTTCTTTTTAGAATTAGGGTTGTTTGAAGCCCTAGCCATGTTAGCTCGTTAAGTATATTTTTATTCTTGTTCTTAATTTCTATGCTTGCTGAATAACTCTGATTACTGCTTTAACTATCATTCTTTTATGTTTATGAGACTTGCTACCTTGTTTGCATAAATTATTGCTGGAATTGCTTGAGTGACCATCATATCATCATGTGGTTCATTAGCATCAAGAGGTTGAGGTTAAGAAATAATCTTGTAGTCAGAATTAATGACAACTTAGGAATGCATATCATTTTTTTAGCACCCGAAATATTGGCACTTATACACGTACACCTTCACATAGCACTCACGGCTATGGCATTCCTTTTAATTCTGCAGGGCATGTCTCCTTTCTTTGATTCTTATTAGGTTGTTAAAAGTACTATCTCTAACATCTTATTTGTCTAAGTAAAATGTTTGTGGGTATCGTGCTGCTATAACCCTCAGAAGACAAAACTCCTCCTACTAGGTGAACCTAGGGGTTTAAATGTTATATCTTAATTAAGATCGAGTCTTTTCATTTTGTTTAAGTTTGTTTTGCTCAAGGACTAGAAAAAGATAGGAGAAATAAATGTTCTATCTTAAAAAGTTTATTTAAGTCTTTTCATTTTGTTTAACATTAGTAGAAATAAAGTTCATAATTATTGTGTTCAATACTTGATAGACGAAATACTGAACACAATAATTATGAACTTTATTTCTACTAAGTATAACTTTGCAAGTGCACAAAATCGATGGAGATAGTATAATAACAAGCAAAGGTCGATCCCTCGAGGACTTGTTCAACGATTAACCCAATTCAGTTCAGATTTGTTAACTTATAGAAAACCACACACACACACACACATGCCAAGGGGGGTTTATGATTGAGAGTTGACAATTAAAGACAAGGAAATCAAAGTGCAAAAAATAACAATGCAAGAATGAAAGGTTGATTGTTTGTTAACTAAGGCGAATTAAGGCTTACTATCCACTCTAACCAATTATAGCTCTTAACCAGATTATCTTGACATAATTACTATGCAAATGTGAATTAGGTGCCCATGCCTAGGTCCTGGCGTTGGTACACTAAACATATATCATTCTCTCTTACTTAGCATGTTTTAGACAGGGCATATTCCTAGAATGTCTATCACCTACCAGTTAAGATGACGCATGAAGTACGAAGAGAATTTAATGACACCACACTAGACTAGAAAAGTGAAATGCATTCCTAGGTTGTCATGAATTCCGACTACAAGATTGTTTTTTAACCTCAACTTCTTGATGCTAATGAACCACTTGATGATATGACGGTCACTAAAGCAATTCCATCAATAATTTATGCAAACAAGGTAGCAAGTCTCAAAAACATAAAAGAATGGTAGTTAAAGCAGTAATTAGAGTTATTCAGCATGCATAGAAATTAAGAACAAGAATAAAAATCTACTTAACGAGCTAACATGACTAGGCTTCAAACTACCCTAATTCTAAAAAAAACTACTCACTCATAACGGAAATTGAAACAGAAATAATTGAATTCATAACTGAATTGCAATAATAAAAATAAGGTTACAGAAGAGATTTTTGAAGAAAATGCACAGCAGAGCCACGACAGAGCCTTCCTCTCCAAGCTCCACGCCCAAAAAGTGCAGAAAATAAAAACTGTTTTCTTTTAACTGAATTACAATGTAAATTAAGGCTAGGGTGTCTAGATCTCCATAATGGCGTGTAAAATATTCCCCCTAAAACACTGAACAAAGGCCCCCTTTTATAGACAAAGGGAAAACCTTGTCCTATAAGGATTGGTATTAAAAACCCTAGCCTAGAGTGTTCTAGAATAGTTATTGTACTTCTAAGTAATTACAAAGTCCCTGAAATCTATTAGAACCAATCAGAACAAGGTTGGGAGTGTGAATGCAAGCTGGCAAGTGGGAACACAAGCTGGTCGGGGGCAGCCCGCGGTCTTCCTACGGTCAGACGCTGGAACTTAGAACTTGGCCCTACGAATGTCTTCGTCATAGGGGTCTGGGACAGCGCTTTTGAGGCAAACCATGAGCATAGTAGAAGCGCATCTTCGTGCAGGCTAGGCGCACAGATTTTCAGGCTTAGCACAGAAGAGGAACTTTGATCCACCACTGGCGGAACATGAACTAGGGTTTAGGCGCAGAGGTTGGGCTTGGATGGGAATTTCTTGGGGCATGTACTTGATATCTCCTGGCATGACCTTGGAACTTCTAGGACGTGAACTTGATGTCATGAGACACTGGTTTGGGACCCGGAAGGCATGATCTGAGGTACTTGTCCAAGGACTCAAAATAGGCGCACTGGCGCACTCAAGACCCAGTTCAGGACCTGATATTGAAATGTGGACATCTCCTTCATCTGAACTCCAATTTGAGTCATTCTGTTTGTGTTCTTCTCAGAATTTACCTATCTTTCCAAATCTGCACAAGTCTTGCAAGATTGATCATTTTCTACTATTTACGGCATGGAATCATTCAAAAGACATGTAAGAGAGGCATATAAACACATCAAAATGATGCATAAATTACGACTTATCAGGTCACGGACCTTCCCTTGTCATGTCCTAAGTCATGCCCTAAATTGAAGCCATTGGAGCCCTGACCTGTACCTAGTGGGGTCCTGCTATGCTCCCCAATGTCATGTCCCAAGGATCCGAGCCGAAAGCCAGGTATCAAGTCTCTGCGCCTAGTTTCTAGGCCAATTCGGAACCTTATGCGCTTAGCCAAACCAAGATACGCTTCTACTATGCTCATGGTGCTCCTCAAAAGCATGGTCCCATTTCCCTATATGGACACTTCCTCATTATCCGCCTAAGTGCGCCCTAAAGACGCGATGCGCCAGAGTTGAGTTCCAATGAGGCCCTTTTCGTACCTATGACCATTCGATCAAGACAGGAGGCATTTTTAAACTCCTTGGCATGTGTATAATCCATTCAAGTATCAAGGGGCATTGTGGCACGATGAAGACATGCTAAGGGCCAAGTGCTAAGTTTCCAGCCTCTGACCGCAGGAAGACCGCGGGCTGCCCGCGGCTAGGTTATGTTCCCACTTGCTAGCTTGCATTCACACTCCCAACCGTGTTCTGATTGGTTCTGATAGATTTTAGGGACTTTGTAATTACTTAGAAGCACAATAACTGTTCTAGAACACTCTAGGCTAGGGTTTCTAATTCCAATCCTTGTAGGGTAAGGTTTTCCATTCTCTATAAAAGGGAGCCTTTGTTCACTGTTTTAGGGGATATAGATTTTTACACCATTTTTAGGGACCATACTGGAGAACCCTAGCCACATACATTCTTTGTAATTCAGTTTTAAATTCAAACAGTTTTTATTTTCTGCAATTTTTGTGCGTGGAGCTTGGAGAGGAAGGCCTTGCCGTGTCTCTAGTGTTCATACTGTTCATCATCGTTCTTTACTTTAAGCTTTTATTTCATTGCAATTTTAATTATGATTTCAATTATGTCTTTAATTTCAGTTATGAGTGAGTGCTTCCTTTTAGGATTAGGGCTACTTGAATCCCTAGCCATGTTAGTTCGTTGATTAGATTTCTGGCTCTTGATTATGATCGCTATGCATGCTGAATAAGTGAGATTACTATGCTTAATGACCTTAATTTATGCCTATAAGATTAGCTACCTTGTTTGCATATAATTATTGTTGTAATTGCTTGAGTTACCATCATATCATCTTGTAATTTGTAGCATCAAGGGTATTTGGGACACTTACCTATAATCTTAACTCATGACGACCTAGGATTGCATGTCACTTTTCTAGGCTAGTGTGGTATCATTAAATTATCTTTGTACTTCATGCATCATCTTAAACGGTTGGTGACAGACGTTCTAGGCATATGCCCTGTTTAGAACATGCCAAGTAAGAGGGAATAAGATGTGCCTAGTGAACCAACGCCAGGACCTTGGCACAGACACCTAATTCAGAGAATGCATCGAATTAGGTCAAGGAAATCTTATTAGTAACTACAATTGGTTAGAGTGGATAGTAAGCCTTAATTCTCCTTAGTTAATAATAAATCTATCTATCATTCATGGATTTTAATTTACTGTTTTATTTTCTTGCGTGTTTTAAGCCTTGTTCCAGCCGAGTCCTTGTCCTGATCTGTGGTTCTGCTCTAGGCCCAGGTTGTGACATGCTTGGGGCATGGCTTCGTAGTGGGGAACTAGCACAGGTTTGAGGCGCGGTGTGAGGCGTAGAACAGTTCTGCTGTGAAGTATTGGACATGTCTTGTGACGTGGCTCTCGGTAGGCTAGATTGAGGCATGGCCTGCGGCATGACATGGTTCTGGTCCAGCGGTAGGGTTAAGGGCATGTGTTGAGTCAGCGGCATGGGCCTAAGCGCAGGTTTTGGTGAGGTTTGTGTAGCAAAGACATGGATGCAGGCCCAGTCAAGTTCTCCTAGCCATCTTCTGCTCCGTGACTGTTATATTCAAAGACAGGACGCTTGGGACCTTGAATTCTCATGCCATTCTGTAAATAAATGGCATTTGTAGTGGGGTTTTGATCGCCCTTGTTATTCACCGTCACTTGGCTTGGCAACTTTCCTGGTTCTCACTGATTCAGTTGGGTTACAAGCTGCCCACTTTGAAGTTCCAAGTTGATGGCTCGATCGGTCTTATTCATGAATGCTTGGAGAATATCCTCCAAGGACTTGGTTCCACCTCCTTGATGTGGTGGGGGGCCAAGCTGGGGCACTTTAGGGGTCACGACTTGGGTTTGAAATCCAGGTGGTGGATTTTGTGCAGTTTGCGTGTTGCTCCAGCGAAAGTTTGGATGATTCCTCCACCCTAGATCGTATGTATTTGAATATGGATCGTTTCGGGGCCTTGGACCATTTTTGAATCCTCCAGCGAAGTTATCTTCTTCAACCATATGACATTCTTGGGAGCTATATCCCTGAATGGAGTAGACATCGCAGACTTGAACTCCCTTAGCCTTCTCATTGCATAACTTCTTCACCATGGCGGTAAGTTGGGAGATGGTGACATCCTTGTCGTTGGTGTACGCATCACCAATAGCCCTAAAGGGATTGACTATGTGGCTAAATTATTTTATCCTTTGAGCAATGTTCTCAAAGGCTTCTCTGTCTTCCTCCACAGTGTTGTCCATCACGCCATCAATTGAGAGTTCACCATATCTCTGTCGCTCGTTCGTAAACCACCATAGAAGCCAAACATCGAGGGGCTGTCTGGAATGTTGTGGTGGGGACAAGCATGGATCATCTTATTGAACCGCTCCCAGTACTCGTACAATGGTTCATCTTCGGCTTGGCGTGGTTGTAAGGACCCTTCCCAAATTTTCCCTCGAAACCCGGAAAGAACCCTTATCCCGTCTGACAGCTTTTTACTTCAAAATTTAGACACCAGAAATACCCTTTGTTCTGGAATAATTTTTGTTAAACCTTACAGGGTTCCCGACAAAACCTCTGTACTTACTGATCACTCCTACCTGTCAGACGCAGGATAGTATACAGGTCGAAGCCATGACCTCGGAATAGTGGTGGTTCAAATAGGAACACCCTCTGACACCAAAGTCGGTAGGTCAGATACTGCTGACATCTCTACTGGAATACCACAAGACAACAGACTAGTCAAATACTTGTGAACCAACCATAATTCGTCCCTCTGGGTCTCCGCCCACACTAACCCACTGACCCGGCTGACGAAGTATTTTCATAGGTTGATTAAGCCCATGACGATTGTCGTCTGGTTCATATTAGAGCCGGATATATCCTCGGCTATCATATCGTATCATCAGCCGGTATAACCTTCGGCTATCATAACATATCAGTCGGCATATCTCTCGACTATCATATCCCTAGCCACCAGGGTATCCCTTGGGGTGTGCTAGTCATGTATCATATCATATCAGTCGGCATATATCTCGACTATCATATCATATCAGTCGGCATCTCTCGACGATCATAACATATCAGTCGGCATCTCTCGACTATCATATCCCTAGCCACCAGGGTATCCCTTGGGGTGTGCTAGTCATGTATCATATCATATCAGTCGGCATATATCTCGACTATCATATCATATCAGTCGGCATCTCTCGACTATCATATCATATCAGTCGGCATCTCTCGACTATCATAACATATCAGTCGGCATCTCTCGACTATCATAACATATCAGTCGGCATCTCTTGACTATCATATCATATCAGTCGGCATCTCTCGACTATCATAACATATCAATCGGCATCTCTCGACTATCATATCATATCAGTCGGCATCTCTCGACTATCATAACATATCAGTCGGCATCTCTCGACTATCATATCATATCAGTCGGTAAGTATCCTCGACCATCGTATCATATCATATCAGTCGGTAAGTATCCTCGACCATCATATCATATCATATCAGTCGGTAAGTATCCCCGACCATCATATCATATCATATCAGTCAGTAAGTATCCTCGACCATCGTATCATATCATATCAGTCGATAAGTATCCTCGACCATCGTATCATATCATATCAGTCGGTAAGTATCCTCGACCATCGTATCATATCATATCAGTCGGTAAGTATCCTCGACCATCGTATCATATCATATCGGTCGGTAAGTATCCTCGACCATCGTATCATATCATATCGGTCGGTAAGTATCCTCGACCATCGTATCATATCATATCGGTCGGTAAGTATCCTCGACCATCGTATCATATCATATCGGTCGGTAAGTATCCTCGACCATCGTATCATACCATATCAGTCGGTAAGTATCCTCGACCATCGTATCATATCATATCAGTCGGTAAGTATCCTCGACCATCCTATCATATCATATCAGTCGGTAAGTATCCTCGACCATCGTATCATATCATATCAGTCGGTAAGTATCCTCGACCATCGTATCATATCATATCAGTCGGTAAGTATCCTCGACCATCATATCATATCATATAAGAGGTTCACCGGGGGTTCACCATTAATAACGGATCCTCGTCCCGAGTCCTAGCCTCCCTCAATATGACCAAATCCGATAAACTCATGCAATAGGGTCAAAACCCAAATCATTGATTCTATAATTTCCTCGTCAAAACGATATCAAAATCGAGTCTAAAACCATGTTGTTTCTCAAATCACACTTTCACAGTCGTAGTGGAAAACATGTATACAGTAATCATTTCTCAAAATACAGAAATTCAATGCCACAATACATAACAGTATTTAAACAAGGATATTTGGATGCATGTATTTCAGTTCATAAAACAAAAGTCCACTCACACACATCAACCAACCCTTAATTCAGGGACGCTCTAGCTCAAGCAACACATGCACAATAATCTCCCAACTACCTTGACTTCCCGAGCTCAAAACCCGCTAATACGGTCAACTATTACCGCTGGGATTGCCCAAAACAACATCTAAACGACGTCCGATCAACCTCTAACCTATACCAACAGATTCGGAACGTCGAAAACTAGTTACCACGCGTCGCCGTGACCTCAGTCTCGGCTCCACGCGCCGCCGGAAGGTTGGCACACGCGCCCACGCGCTCTCACGCGCCGGTTACGGGCTGCTACAGTGTTCACGCGCCTGGACCGGTCCAACCCGGTCCGGCTCAACCTGACTCGGTCCAACTCGACCCGACCGGTCACCGGTGACTCGTCGGAGAAGACGACCGGACTGCCGTCACCGTCACCGGAGGCTGGCCGGAGAAGATGACCGGACTGCCACCTCCGCCGCCGTCTGGTTCGCCGGAATCCCCCATTTCCGGCCGAAACTTCCAGGTTTTCTAACTTCTTCATTTCTTAACCGTTTTTCACGATCTACACATGAAAATTTCTCTACGTTTCACCAGGAATCCAAATATGAGGTCAAAGTTCCGAGATCGTACCTGGTTTGGCCGGAAAACGGCCGAGGTGGTTCGGTTCACCTCCCTCCTCCGTCCGTCGCCTACGGCGGTGCTCCTGCTCCAATAGCTACCCCAAAATGCTCGTGGGGTCCCGGGGAAGATCCTCCGGACCTTGGTTTCGCTCAAATCGGATCGAAATCCATCCGATGGAAATCAATTTTCCTTGTTCACACGGGGGGGGGGGGGGGGGGGGGGGGGGGGGGGGGGTTTCGGGTAGGAGAGAGAGAGAGACCGAATTGACCAATCTCCCGAGGAGAGAGAAAAATATCTACTATATAGTTCCAACTTCTCCAAAATTACCAAACTGCCCCTGAAGCTTCTACACCCGTAACGAACTCACCGGGTCTCCGTTTTCCGCGTGCCACCTGTCTACGAACTCGTGAGTTCGAGACCTACACAACGACCCTAGAAAACTTCCCAAAAGTATTGCCAGTCAAAAAGTGACTTCCGAACCCGTCCAAAACTGAGGGTAAAATTGTCCAATCCTCAAAATAGTTTAATTTTTGGTCCGGGTCGTTACAGTGGTGCCATGATTTCACATTGTAGCTTGAGTGTCTTCTCCGTTGGATAGTACTGAGTTAGGAATTTAGATGCTAAGTCCCTCTAGGTTCTAATCGATGCAAGTGCCAGTGAATGAAACCAGGACTTAACTTTGACTTTGAGGCCAAACAAGGAACTCGGAGCATACTTTGTCAGGACCCGTCCCGAATTTCCCCTCGAAACCCGGGAAGAACCCTGATCCCGTCTGACAACCTAAGAAAAGGTTCCCAAAATACCCTACAATCCTTACAAAATATAATAACAATAATAAATACTTCCTCTTGTCAGACAAGGGACTTAAGCACTCAATAATTCCCGTAATTAATGACCAATCAAATACCATATAATATCAGAGCGTCTAAGTAGGATCAAGAGTAAAATTTAGATATCCTACTCAAATATAATTACACAGCGCAGTCGAAGTACTAATGCTTCAGCCTCGAGATCAATGTTCGCGTCAACTCTACTCAACTGCCTGAAGGGGGTTTAAACACAAAAGTTGTGAGTGGACAAAAATAATCATTTATAAATTCCTTTTCGAAGAAATACCTTTCTTCCCCTCCATTTATAAAATCATGCATGCATAACATAAAACAATTTATCAATAAAAACATCATATGTAAATCACCAGAAATTCTCATTTCTCTTTAAAACCACTTAGTTGGACTCACATAAAATCTATATAATAAAAATACCTCGTGATCCACAATTTGGTTTGAAAACTCTCTTCAAAGGAGTTTAAAATCATTTAATTCAATATGGACACAAATTATCTCAAATTCAAATCATTTCGTTCCATCTGCCACATAATATCTCAAATTTCACTGTTCCCGACATATCCATAACACACCAGAGTATCCCTTGAGATGTGTTCAAATCTGTACAACTCTGTGTACCATCTGTACTATCTGTACTCTCTGTACGATGCATAGACAGCTTCGCAACCTGGCGGAGCAAGGCCCCTCAACACCAAGGTCTGAACCCTCAACAACTGGCAGAGCAAGGCCCCTCAACACCAGTCAGAGCAACAATAACCATCGGGACGGGAACCAGTGAATCAAATCCATACTTTGAAATCTTTGTTTCTCGGCCTAAGCCAAATTCTTTGCAATATCATTTTATGGCCAAAATCAATAAATCATAATTATGGGTCTCAACCCAAATCACATACTCAAATAGTTACCACGTCAAAACGATATCAAAATCAAGTACAAAAACCAGGCCATTTCTCAAAACATACTTTCACTGAAATATTGTAAAACATGTGTCCAGCATCATTTCTAAAATCCAGAAATTCATTGCACCCATACATAACAGTATTTAAATCAAAGACACATTTATGCATGCATTACAGTTTATAAATCAAAGTTCACTTACAAACCTGTTCAAGCAAGCTCAATCCCGAACTGTACGCTCCCCTGAATTTCCTGGAGCAGTATCACCTGTCCAAATTAATAATCGGGATTACCAGCTGTTGGTAAATTTAAAGAGCAAGAAATATGCAATTCAATTCTAACAGTTATAAAATCCTTGCAAGTGCACAAATCGATAAGTATAGTATAGTAGCACAGCAAGAGTCGATCCCTCGAGGACTTGTATCAACGTTATGACCAATTTAGTTCAGATTTGTTAACTTAAATAAAAACACACACACACACACACAGGGGGGGGGGGGGTTATGATGTGATAACTGAAATTTAAAGACAAGTAAATCAAAGTACAGAAATTAACAATGCAAGAATGAAAAGTTGTTAACTAAGGCGAATTAAGGCTTACTATCCACTCTAACCAATTATAGCTCTTAACCAAATTTCCTTGACCTAATTACTATGCATTTTCTGAATTAGGTGCCCGTGCCTAGGACCTGGCGTTGGTTCACTAGACACATCTTATTCCCTCTTACTTAGCATGTTCTAAACAGGGCATATGCCTAGAACGTCTATCACCTACCTTTTAAGATGATGCATGAAGTTTAAAGAGAATTAAATGACACCACACTAGCCTAGAAAAGTGGCATGCAATCCTAGGTCGTCATGAGTTAAGATTACAAGTACGAATACTTTCGATGCTCCAAATCACAAGATGATATGACGGTCACTCAAGCAATTACATCTATAATTATATGCAAACAAGGTAGCTAATCTTATAGGAATAAATTAAGTTCATTAAGCATAGTAATCCAACTTATTCAGCATGCATAGCAATCATAATCAAGAGCCAGAAATCCAATCAATAAGCTAACATGGCTAGGGCTTCAAGCAGCCCTAATTCTAATGACTACTCACACATAACTGAAATAAACACAAGTATAATTGAATCCATAAGTAAATTGTAATAATGAAAATAAGGGTACAGAGGAGATTGTTAAGAACAGATGCAGCAGAAGACACGGCAGGGCCTTCTTCTCCAAGCTCCACGTCCAATAATCTATGTGAAAGATTATCTCCGAAAATATGGTCCCTAATTCTCTAGAAAACCAAAACGGAACTCTGTGGCTCAGGTCTCTGTTTTTCCAGAAAACAAAAACGCCCCTAATCCTCTATCTGATTCTCCTTTTTATAGACAAGGGAAAACCTTGTTCTATAAGGATTGGTATAACCTTGTTCTATACAGATTGGTAAAACCTTGTCCTATAGGAATAGGGTAAGTTATTTTACTTTTAATTAATTACAAAGTCTTTAAAATCTATTAGAACCAATCAGAACACGGCTGGGAGTGTGAATGCAAGCTGGGAAGTGGGAACGCAAGCTGGCCAAACTTGGATTTTTGACTGTCTTCGTAATCAGGATCTGGGACCGCGCTTTTGAAGTACGTTAGGAGTATAATAGAAGCGCATCGTCGTTCAGGCTTGGCGCAAATGTTGTCAGGCTTAGCGCAGAGGGAGAACCTCTGATCCACCGCTGGCGGAACAGGGACCCCGGCTTAGGCGCACATCTGGGCTCGGATGGGAGTTCATGGGACATGTCCTCGACCTGCCTTGGCGCGACCTTGGCACTTCTAGGACTTGACCTTGATGTCATGAAACACAGGTTTGAGACCCGGAGGGCCTGATATGAGGTACTTGGCCAGTGGCCCAAAATAGGCGCACTGGCGCACTTAGGACCCCGTTGAGGACCTGATATTGAAATGAGGACATCTCCTTCATCTGGACTCCGATTTGAGTCATTCTTTTTGCGTTCTTTCCAGATTTTACCTATCTTTCTAACTCTGCACAAGTCTCACAAGATTGATCATTTTCTACTATTTATGGCACGAAATCATTCAAAAGACATGTAAGATAGGCATATAAAGACCTCAAAATGATGCATAAATAACGACTGATCAAATGCCCCCAAACCTATCTTTTGCTAGTCCCTGAGCAAAACAAATGCTAACAAAATGAAAAGACTCGATTTTAGTTAAGATAGAACATTTAAACCCCTAGGTTCACCTAGTAGGAGGAGTTTTGTCTCCTGAGGCTTATAACAGTACGATACCCACAAACGTTTTACTTAAACAAAAAGATGCTAGATATAGTACTCTTAACAAGCTAATAAGAATCAAAGTAAGTAGACATGCTTTGCAGAACTAAAAGGAATGCCATAGCCGTGAGTGTCATGTGAAGGTGTACGTGTATAAATGCCAATATTTTCAGGTGATCAAGTTTTGAAAACAACTTCATCTAAGTGCCCTAGAAAGATTTCGCCTCGACTCTAATCCTCACTAGGCAACTCTCAATTCACACAAGAATCCTAGGCTTACACTCTTTTCAAGCATATGTGATGAGTTTATGTTATGAAATTCAAATTTAATCACATATGAGTAAGAATGAAGAATAGCACTTTATGGAAATAAAGATCTCATGAAAGGAATTGAACTTTAAGAACATAGATACGTACCTTAATCCTCAGCATGATTGTCCATAAGATCCGTTAGGTCTTCCTTTTTAGGTTGTATTGGGGCTAAGCTTTGGGGTTTAGCAAGGAAGGATGGGATTCAAAGAATCTGAGTTGTGCCAAGGCATGAGAAGTCATGAATTGAACTTGGAATTTCTGAACTGAATCCTTTCTTAAGGCCCACGACATTGTGCTTTCCTGATGACTTATTTTATGGCTCTTGTGGCTTATTTTGAGGCTCTTGTGGCTTATTTTGAGGCTCTTGGCTCACTTGGCTCAATTCACTTTGTTTTTCACTTATTTTTTTCCTTCTTTTTCTCAACGTTTCTTTCTTTCTTTTGATTTGAACGTTTTTTTGTTTCTGTTCGTCTTTGAATTGAATTGAACCAAGATCATGCAATGATTTCCTCAAATTTTCATGCAGCTTGCAACTTGTAAATCTTTTCTTTACTTTTGAACTTTCAATTGACGCCAATGTCCTTTGAATTGGGCGTCATCTTCTTTCACCTCTCATTCTCACCATGAATCTCATTTGTGGCAACCTTAGCACAAACTGAGGTTATAGGGTATGGCTGTGATGAATGGCTAAGTATTTTGGGTTAGGTTATACTTTGGGTGATGAAAGAAAAGGTTGAGTGTTTGGCTTCAAAATTGGCTTAGGGAGCATGCAATAGGGTAGGATAAGGCCTTTAGAGGTTAAAGCACACATAGCCTACATCACTTCTTATGGCAAAACATACATTAAATCAAGAGTATCTAAATGATGTTAGTTCTTTAAAATTCAATGCAAATATGATGTAATGAGATCAACAATTAAGAACAAAAGTGATGAGTGTTTAAGAGTAGAAACAAGTATATCCCTCAGAAAGAATGGCAATTAGGCTCAAAGATCTCACTGGGTAGTCTCCACTAATTTTCTAAGGTTCACTCAAATTCAGTTATTTCGTTCACTTAATCACTTAAAACATGGCATTGTGAAGTGCAAATTATGAACTACTTGACCATGGCATGACTCTTAGTAAAGCAAAGATAGTTAACTTAGCATATACATTCCTATTAACAAGTTATCATACTAATCACAAGCAGAAATTTAAATGTCCTGGTCGTGTATCACCCCCAAACCTACTTGTTTCTATATGCAAAATTTTAAATCCACACCCCCAAACCAAAACTGAACATTGTCCTCAATGTGATAAGCAGTAAGCTTGACAACAGTAGAAAGGTTTGAGAGATATAACGGGCAGCAACAGAAAAGGAAGTGAGAAATACAAACCAGGGCTAGGCTGCCTCCTAGGAGCGCTTTATTTAACGTCTAGGCAAGACGGGGCTGACATGCTAGGAGCTGGGCGCATGCAGAGTTGTAGGGTTGAATGCGCTTGGATTAGAAAGGTCTTTCAAGTAGTGTTTGAGGCGGTGGCCATTTACCTTGAACGGATCCTGCCGTTCCGGGTGCGGGATTTCAACTGCACCATGAGGAAAAACGTTAGTAATAATAAATGGTCCAGTCCATCTTGAACGCAACTTACCTGGCATTAGTCTGAGCCGGGAGTCAAAGAGGAGGACTTCCTGTCCGATGTGAAAGTCCTTGGGCTGAATGCGCTTGTCGTGGAAAGCTTTGGTCTTTTCCTTGTAGATACGAACACTGTCAAAGGCCTCGTTTCGCAACTCCTCTAATTCACTTAGCTGAAGCTTCCTATGTATTCCAGCATCATCGAAGTTCAGGTTCATCTGCTTAATAGCCCAGAATGCTTTATGCTCCAATTCCACTGGTAGGTGGCAGCCTTTTCCAAAAACCAGCCGGAAGGGAGACATGCCAATCGGGGTCTTGTATGCGGTCCGATAGGCCCACAGCGCATCATTCAATTTGCTGGACCAATCTTTGCGGTTAGGATTTACCGTTTTTTCCAATATGGCCTATACTTCCCGATTGGACACTTCCGCTTGGCCACTCGTTTGAGGGTGATACGGTGTTGAGACCTTGTGGGTGACGCCATACTTCTTCATTAGGGCTGCAAACGAATGATTGCAGAAGTGTGCCCCCCCCCCCCCCCCCCCCCCCCCCCCCATCGCTGATGATTGCCCTAGGTGCGCCGAATCTGGCTAAGATGTGACTCTGTAAAAAACGCACCACTACTTTGGCGTCGTTAGTTTTGGTGGGAATTGCTTCCACCCATTTGGAGACATAATCAACTGCAAGCAGAATATAAAGATTACCAAAGGAATTCGGAAAAGGCCCCATAAAATCAATGCCCCGTACGTCGAAGATTTCGAACACAAGAATAGGGTGTAATGGCATTTGATTTCGAGGGCCGATGTTACCTAGGCGTTGGCAGCGGTCACAGGTGAGTACAAATTCGTGTGCATCCTTGAAAAGTGTGGGCCAGTAGAGTCCACTTTGGAGTACCTTGAGGGCTGTCTTCTTAGCTCCAAAACGGCCCCCACATGCCAAACTATGGCAAAAAGTCAAGACGGATTTCATCTCGTCTTCTGGGATGCAACGCCGAATGATTTGGTCTGGACAATGCTTCCATAGGTACGGCTCATCCCATATGAAGTACTTAGCTTGTTTAGCCAGCTTGTCCTTTTGGTACTGGTTTAAAGATGAAGGAATTTGCTTAGTGACAAAGTAATTAATGAGATCGGCATACCATGGATCAATAGCTTGGATTGCGAAGAGCTGTTCGTCAGGAAAGGTCTCAAGGAGGGGCAACTGATCGGCCTCTTCATTGGAACTGTGAAGCAATCAGCTCATATGGTCAGCGACCACGTTTTCGCTGCCCTTCTTGTCTCTGATTTCAAGGTCGAATTCCTGGAGCAGTAGCATCCAACGTAGCAACCTTGGCTTGGCGTCCTTTTTAGTGAGCAGATACTTCAAGGCAGCATGATCCGTGTATACTATGACCTTGGTTTGAATTAGATATGAACGGAACTTCTCCAGGGCAAAGATAACAGCAAGGAGCTCCTTCTCGGTGGTGGAGTAGTTCAGCTGGGCATCATTCAGGGTTCGGCTTGCGTAGTAAATGACATGAGGGAGCTTGTCAACACGCTGTCCCAAAACCGCTCCTATGGCGAAGTCTGAGGCATCACACATTAGTTCGAATGGTAAGTCCCAATTCGATGGCATGATGATGGGTGATGCCGTGAGCTTTTCCTTGAGTGTGTTGAATGCCTCACGGCATCCCTTAGTGAACTCAAATGTGGCGTCCTTGGCTAGAAGATCACACAAAGGTCTTGTGATTTTCGAGAAATCTTTGATGAATCTACGGTAAAAGCCAGCATGCCCTAAGAACGATCGAACCTCTTTGATTGTAGTGGGGTACGGCAGCCTCTTTACTATGTCTAACTTTGCTTTGTCCACTTCAATGCCTCGGCTAGAGATCACATGACCCAAGACAATTCCCTGTTGTACCATGAAATGGCACTTTTCCCAGTTCAGCACTAAGTTGCTTTCTCTGCACCGTTCCAGTACTCGGGTTAGGTTAACTAAGCACAGTTCGAATGAATGTCCAAACACTGAGAAGTCGTCCATGAATACTTCAATTATATCTTCCACCATATCGGAGAAGATGCTCATCATGCAACGCTGAAAGGTAGCTGGGGCATTGCACAATCCAAACGGCATTCTTCTGTATGCAAAGGTGCCATATGGGCATGTGAATGTTGTTTTTTCTTGATCTTCGGGTGCAATAGCAATCTGATTGTATCCTGAGTAGCCGTCCAAGAAGCAATAGTGGGAGTGTCCAGCCAGGCACTCGAGCATTTGATCAATGAAGGGCAAAGGAAAGTGGTCCTTGCGTGTGGTTATATTTAGCTTTCGATAGTCGATGCACACTCTCCATCCTGTTTGAATCCGTTGAGGTACAAGCTCATCCTGCTCGTTTTTAACCACTGTGATCCCACTTTTCTTTGGCACGACCTGGACTGCGCTCACCCACTTGGAGTCACTAATTGGATAGATCATTCCAACGTCCAAAAGCTTTAGGACTTCTTTCTTCACGACCTCCTTCATAGGTGGATGCAATCGCCTTTGTGCCTCCCGTGATGGTTTGGAGTCTTCCTCCAGCAGTATCCGATGCATGCATTTTGCGGGACTTATTCCTTTGATGTCAGCTATTGTCCATCCAATTGCCGTTTGATTGACCTTAAGGACGTGAACCAATGCCTTTTCCTCTTTCGTACTTAGGGTAGATGCAATGATGACTGGAAGGGTTTGATTGTTGCCCAAATATGCATACTTTAAGTGCTCGGGCAAGGGCTTCAGCTCGAGTTCAGGAGCCTTTATGATGGACGGCAGGGTTTTCTGACTTGTGAATGGTAACGCTTCGAGGGGAGGCCTGTGCAATGGGAGGGCTGGCATGATGTCAAGGGCTCATACCTCTTCGATCACGCTATCTGTAAGTGAATCCACAGTGTGTGGGTAGTAACGGCCTTCTCAAGGTCATCCGTCATGCAAGAATGAGCAATTGTCTCCCGTAGCAGTAAGTCCATTGTGTTTAACGGAAAATCTACAATAGGCTCGGCAGGGTACTGGATGGTGTCATGGATGGAGAATGTTCGAAGCTGGTCCAGGACCTTGATGGAGACCTGGCCCTTTCTGACGTCGATGAGGCACTCGGCTGTGGCTAATAAGGGCCTTCCGAAGATGAGGGGAGGTTCCTCACTTTTGTCAATTATGTCCATTCTTAGTACGTAGAAGTCTGCAGGGATGCATGTATCTCCGATTTGTACCAGTATGTCCTCAAGAACCCCCATTAGGTTGGTTACAGAAGCGTTAGCCAACCTGACACATAGGTGCGTGGGCTTGAGTGCGCCTAGGTTGAGTGACCTGTAAATGTGGAATGGCATGATGTTCACTGATGCTCCCGTGTCGCAAAGGCAATGTTCGAATCTTTTTGATTGAATGACACATGGAAGGGATGGCGGCCCAGGATCATTGGCCTTAAGGGGCATGCGCAAAAGGGCAGCCGACCAGGCCATAGGGATGTCAATGGTGTCCGTGGAGCTAAAACCACGCTTTCCTGCAACTATGTCCTTGATCAGCTTTGCAAAGATAGGCATGTGCTTGACAATTTTATGGAAAGGCAGTGTGATCTGAAGCTTCTGCAACATGCTGATGATTTCTTCCTCAAAGTCCTCCTTTTGCTTATTCCTGTTTTGGAACCTGCGAGGAAATGGATAATCAACATTATTAGCTAACTCAAAAGTGACTTTTTTAGAATTGGAATTCTGAGGTTTAGAGTTAGAAATATTCGAGTGCTGCGACTTGGGCTTAGGAGCAGGTTGGATGCCAGCCGTGGCCGAAGTAGGCGCAGTGTCAGGTCCTCTTTGCGGTAGGGCACTTGGTGACTCATTGGACTGGTTCTGCACCAGAGGTGTTGGCCGTGGCATGTTTTGCGGCGCGCCCTGGTCGGTGATCCTTGGCAGAGTAGGTTGAGGCTCAATTTCAGGTCCTGTGAGGGTGGCATATATGGGGTCTTGAAGTGGTGTTTCCTTCTCCAGCGTGATGGCATTAGCCGTAGGATTGTGAAATCCTTTCAGATTTACCAGGACTTGACTCGGTAGCTTGCCCTGCTCCCGCTGATTTAGTTGGTTCGCCACCTGTCCCATTTGACGCTCCAAGTTTGCAATTGCATTTTTGAAGTCTCCCATCTGACTCTGGCTATTGTGCATGAATTTTATGAGTTGAGCCTGATGTTGAGTCAGGATATGGATGGAGTCCTCAATAGACTTGCTTCCGCCATTCTGGTTTGAGGAAGGACCGTGGTAGTTCCCCTGAGGGCCTGCGGCTTGCTGCTCAAATCCAGGGGGTGGCAAGGGATTCGCGGCTGCTTGATTGTTGCTCCAACGGAAATTAGGATGATTTCTCCACCCCGGATTGTAAGTGTTGGAATATGGGTCATTCCGGGGTCGAGAATTGCTATTGAACCCTCCAGTAAAGTTGGCCTCTTCCACAACCGGGCAGTCCTGGGATGTGTGGCCCTGAATTGAACATACCTCGCAGATGTGAACTCCTTTGGCTTTCTCGCTACACAATTGTTTTACCATTGCCGTGAGCTGAGCAATGGCGTCATCTTTGTATTTGGCGGATGCATCACCCGTAGCTCTAGAGGAGGGACCCCTATAGCTGAACTGTTTTTCCCTTTGAGCAATGTTCTCAAAGGCGGTCCTTTCTTCCTCGGCTGTGCCTTCTAGAATCCCTTGGGATTGAGAATCCACCATTGTCCGATCGCTAGTTTTCAAGCCTCCATAGAAGTATAGCATAAGATGATGGGCATCAATATGGTGGTGGGGGCACGCCCGTAGCATCTGATTGAACCGCTCCCAAAACTCGTAGAAAGACTCCTCCATGTCTTTCCGTGGGTTCATGATCTTGGACTTTAACTCATTTGTCTTTTCCACGGGAAAGTACTGTGTTAAGAATTTGGACGTCAAGTCCCTCCAAGAGTGAATGGAAGCCGGCGCCAATGAATGAAACCATGTCTTGGCGCGATCCTTGAGACTGAAGTGAAAGAGCCGCAGGCGGATTTCCGATTCTGTCATACCATTGATGCGCAGTGTTAAACAAACCTCAACAAATTCCTTGATATGAAAGTGTGGGTCCTCGCCAGCAAGGCTGTGGAATGTAGGCAGTATGTGAATTGTCCCCGACTTTAATTCGAAGTTTGCCACTGTTGACTCGGGAAAAACAATTGGAAATTGATCCTCCGAGACATGGGGCATGGCAAAATCCTTAAGGCGCCATGGGGCTTGCGGTACTAGGCCACGTTCCAGGCCCTGCTCTTCTCTGTGGTCCGCCATCCTCCTTGGGCTTGGTGGCGGGGAGCCGTGGACTGAAGATGCTTGCGATGATGGTCCACTTGATGACCCGTGCACTGAACCTTGGAATGACATACACGGGTACCTAACAAAAAAGAAAAAAAACTAAGTTACAAATCTAAACTTGAATGGGCACCGTTGAGGGACAAGTCCTCGGCAACGGCGCCAAAAACTTGTTGGTAAATTTAAAGAGCAAGAAATATGCAATTCAATTCTAACAGTTATAAAATCCTTGCACAAATCGATAAGTATAGTATAGTAGCACAGCAAGAGTCGATCCCTCGAGGACTTGTATCAACGTTATGACCAATTTAGTTCAGATTTGTTAACTTAAATAAAAACACACACACACACTCACAGGGGGGGGCGGGGTTTATGATGTGATAACTGAAATTTAAAGACAAGTAAATCAAAGTACAGAAATTAACAATGCAAGAATGAAAAGTTGTTAACTAAGGCGAATTAAGGCTTACTATCCACTCTAACCAATTATAGCTCTTAACCAAATTTCCTTGACCTAATTACTATGCATTTTCTGAATTAGGTGCCCGTGCCTAGGACCTGGCGTTGGTTCACTAGACACATCTTATTCCCTCTTACTTAGCATGTTCTAAACAGGGAATATGCCTAGAACGTCTATCACCTACCTTTTAAGATGATGCATGAAGTTTAAAGAGAATTTAATGACACCACACTAGCCTAGCAAAGTGGCATGCAATCCTAGGTCGTCATGAGTTAAGATTACAAGTACGAATACTTTCGATGCTCCAAATCACAAGATGATATGACGGTCACTCAAGCAATTACATCTATAATTATATGCAAACAAGGTAGCTAATCTTATAGGCATAAATTAAGTTCATTAAGCATAGTAATCCAACTTATTCAGCATGCATAGCAATCATAATCAAGAGCCAAAAATCCAATCAATAAGCTAACATGGCTAGGGCTTCAAGCAGCCCTAATCCTAATGACTACTCACACATAACTGAAATAAACACAAGTATAATTGAATCCATAAGTAAATTGTAATAATGAAAATAAGGGTACATAGGAGATTGTTAAGAACATATGCAGCAGAAGACACGGCAGGGCCTTCTTCTCCAAGCTCCACGTCCAATAATCTATGTGAAAGATTATCTCCGAAAATATGGTCCCTAATTCTCTAGAAAACCAAAACGGAACTCTGTGGCTCAGGTCTCTGGTTTTCCAGAAAACAAAAACGCCCCTAACCTTGTTCTATACAGATTGGTAAAACCTTGTCCTATAGGAATAGGGTAAGTTATTTTACTTTAATTAATTACAAAGTCTTTAAAATCTATTAGAACCAATCAGAACACGGCTGGGAGTGTGAATGCAAGCTGGCAAGTGGGAACACAAGCTGGCCAAACTTGGATTTTTTACTGTCTTCGTAATCAGGATATGGGACCGCGCTTTTGAAGTACGTTAGGAGTATAATAGAAGCGCATCGTCATTCAGGCTTGGCGCAAATGTTGTCAGGCTTAGCGCAGAGGGAGAACCTCTGATCCACCGCTGGCGGAACAGGGACCCCGGCTTAGGCGCACATCTGGGCTCGGATGGGAGTTCTTGGGACATGTCCTCGACCTGCCTTGGCGCGACCTTGGCACTTCTAGGACTTGACCTTGATGTCATGAAACACAGGTTTGAGACCCGAAGGGCCTGATATGAGGTACTTGGCCAGTGGCCCAAAATAGGCGCACTGGCGCACTCAGGACCCCGTTGAGGACCTGATATTGAAATGAGGACATCTCCTTCATCTGGACTCCGATTTGAGTCATTCTTTTTGCGTTCTTTCCAGATTTTACCTATCTTTCTAACTCTACACAAGTCTCACAAGATTGATCATTTTCTACTATTGATGGCACGAAATCATTCAAAAGACATGTAAGAGAGGCATATAAAGACCTCAAAATGATGCATAAATAACGACTGATCACCAGCTAATAATAAGAACCTTAAATATAAACCCCCTAAACCCCGGGAGTCTAACTATGCTGGCCTAGAAAATGCAGCAACTTTAAAACGTCCGAAACAACCCTTAAACGACGTCCGATCGACTCAAAACCTGCGCCAACAGGTCCGAAACGTCAAAAACTACTTGTCACGCGCCACCGTGACCTCAGACTCGGCCCCACGCGCCGCCACGCGCCAATGGAAGGCCGGAACACGCGCCCATGCACCGCTATGCGCCCTCACGCGCCGGTCACGCGCCTGCTACAGTACCCACGCGCCTGGACCGGTCCAACCCGGTTCGGCTCAACCTGACTCGGTCCATGGAAAATTACCAAAATGCCTTTGCACATCTAGACCCATAACTTCCGTCCATGAATTCCGTTTTCTGCGTGCCGCCTGTCTACGAACTCGTGAGTTCGAGACCTACGCAACGGTATCCAAAACACCACCAAAAGTGTCTCGAAACAAAATTTGACTTCCATGCCCTTTACCGACCAAGGGTAAAATCGTCATTTTACATAAATAATTTACTTAATTCCAATAATTGAAATTCCGGGTTGTTACAATCTACCCCCCTTAAGAAATTTCGTCTTCGAAATTCAACTCTATCCTTGGAACAAATAAGGATACTGCGCCCGCATTAGTTCCTCAGTTTCCCACGTGGCTTCCTCCACGTTATGATTCCTCCACAACACTTTAACTAGAGGAATACTCTTTCTGCGCAGTACCTTCTCTTTCCAATCCAAAATTTGCACTGGTTGCTCCTCAAAGGTCAAATCATCCTTCAGCTCAAGTGGCTGCTCTCCCAATACGTGAGATTCATCAAATAGATATTTCCGGAGCAAAGATACATGGAAAACATTATGAACTCTGGATAATTCCGATGGTAAAGCAAGACGATATGCCACTGGTCCTATCCTCTCCAGAATCTCATACGGACCAATGTAGCGAGGACTCAGTTTTCCCCGTCTACCAAAACGTACCACTCCCTTCCAAGGAGATAGTTTCAAGAACACCCAATCACCTACCTCAAACTCAAGGTCTCTGGTTCTACGGTCTGCATAGCTCTTCTGGCGATCATGAGCTGTCTTCAACCTTTCTCTGATGATCCTTATCTTTTTCTCAGTCGTATCAACCAACTCTGGTGTTAACAGTTTCCTTTCACCCACTTCGTTCCAGCATAATGGTGTCCTGCACTGCCTCCCATACAGTGCCTCGAAAGGAGACATCCCAATACTCGACTGATAACTATTATTATAAGCAAATTCCATCAGAGCTAGGTGTGAATCCCAGTTTCCTTTAAATTGTAGTACACAAGCTCTCATCATATCCTCCAAAACCTGGATTGTCCTCTCAGACTGACCATCCGTCTGAGGATGAAAGCTGTACTAAAATGCAAGGTAGTGCCAAAAGCCTTCTGCAAACTCCCCCAAAACCTGGAGGTAAATCTAGGATCTCTGTCCGAAACAATGGACTCTGGAGTCCCATGTAGCCGTATGATCTCATCAATGAACAATTTAGCATACCGACTCATCCGAAAATCTTCCCGCACTGGCAAGAAATGTGCAGACTTCGTGAGTCTATCAACAATTACCCATATCCCATCATGTCCCTGCTGTGTCCTTGGAAGTTTATACACAAAATCCATCGTAATGTGATCCCACTTCCATTCCGGAATAGGTAATGGTTGAAGTGCCCCATATGGTTTCTGCCTCTCTGCTTTCACTTGCTGACACGTCAGGCATCTACTCACAAACTCAGCAATTTCCCTTTTCATCCCAGTCCACCAATAGTATTTCCTTAGGGTATGATACATCTTGGTACCTCCTGGATGCATAGCGTAAGCCGAACTATGAGCTTCATCAAGAATTTCCCTTTTTAGTTGCAGCTCATTCGGTACGCATAATCGGCCATCCCTAACCAAGGCTCCATCATCCCTAAGCGCATAGTCCTGCCTGTTTCCAGCCTCCAACTCCATCCTGATAATGTACAATGTAGGATCCTGGAGTTGAGCCTCAATAATCCGATCAATCAGAACAGGCCTCACATGGAAACTAGCCAACAAAGCCCTCTGGCTATCCATGTCCAGTACTATCCCTGCTCTACGGAACTCTACCAATAACGGTAGGTAGACTGTATGCAAATGGGCCAAAGAACCCATGGATTTCCTGCTCAATGCATCTGCCACAACATTGGCTTTCCCTGGATGGTACTCTATAGTACAATCATAATCCTTTATTAGCTCAAGCCATCTTCTCTGCCTCAGATTCAGGTCCTTTTGGGTGAACAAGTACTTTAAACTCTTATGATCGGTGAAGATCCGACACTTCTCCCCGTACAAATAATGTCGCCAGATTTTCAATGCATGCACCACTGCAGCTAACTCCAAATCATGTGTGGGGTAATTCAACTCATGGGGTTTAAGTTGTCTAGAAGCATACGCTATCACCTTTCCATGCTGCATCAACACACAGCCTATACCCCGCAATGAGGCATCACTATACACCTCGAATCCCCCAGTATCATCAGGAAGGGTCAATACTGGAGCAGAAGTCAACCTCCTCTTCAGCTCCTGAAATCCCTGTTCACAATCAGCTCCCCAGTCAAACTTGACTCCTTTCCTCGTCAACCGAGTCAACGGCCCTGCTATCGTAGAAAATCCTTCTACAAACCGTCGATAATATCCTACCAAACCCAGAAAACTCTTCACCTCTGTCACTGTCCTCGGTTGCTCCCAGTTTGCCACTGCCTCGACCTTTTGGGGATCTACGCTGATACCCTCAGCCGAAATCACATGACCTAAGAATCCAACTTCGGTCAACCAAAACTGGCATTTACTGAACTTGGCAAACAAATGCTTTTTCCTAAGCATATTCAACACCAACCTTAAGTGTTTCTCATGTGCCTTAGCACTCCTCAAATACACCAAGATGTCATCGATGAACACAATCACAAACCGATCCAAATACTTTTGGAACACCCTGTTCATCAAATCCATAAATGCTGCTGGGGCATTAGTCAACCCGAAAGGCATCACCAGGAACTCATAATGACCATAACGAGTCCTGAAAGCTGTTTTCTCAACATCCCCTTCTCTGACCACCATCCTTTTTCCTCACAAATAACACTGGTGCACCCCATATTGAAACACTTGGGCGAATAAATCCCATATTCACCAAGTCCTGCAACTGAGTCTTTAACTCTCGCAATTCTGCCGGTGCCATTCTATACGGTGCCTGTGAGATAGGTTGAGTACCTGGCAAAAGCTCGATGGTGAACTCAATCTCCCGGTGAGGTGGCAATCCCGGAAGATCATCTGGAAACACATCAGAGAACTCACTCACCACTGGAGTATCCTCCACTCTCATCGGAGTATCCCGAGAATCAAACACATGAGCCAAATAACCCTCACAACCTTTCCTCAGCAATTTCTCAGCAGTTAAAGCTGATATCACTCCACAGGGTAGTACCCTACGATCTCCCCTGAATGTAAGTTCCGGTAAACCTGGACTACGGAAATCCACTCTCTTGTCATACAATCAATAGAGGCATGGTGCATAGTCAACCAATCCATCCCCATAATCACATCAAAATCAAAAATATCTAAGGGGATTAAATCTGCCTCTAATGCATGACCTTCCACTAACACTGGACAACTACGAATCACGAGATTCACCACTAACATATTCCCAGTAGGAGTACTAATACCCATGTCCCAACCAATCGGAGACAATTCTCTATCAGCAAACAATGTAAAACCCCGAGAAATAAAAGAATGAGTCACCCCAGGATCTATTAAAACATAAGCATCACGGTTAAAAATAGATAACGTACCCGTGACCACATCTGGTGCTGCTCGGGCCTCCTGTTGCGACATAGCAAACACTCGGGCTTGTGTATCCAAAGATCGACCACGACCCCACTATCTGCCTCTGGCCCTGTTGGACCCACGGGCCCTGTTTGTCCAATTGGCCCGGTTGGCCCCACTGAATTGACTCTGACTTCCAGCTGCAAAACCGGACGTCTGAACTGTCCTCTGTCTCTGTTCAGTAGCACCCCGCCCCCAGGAACTACTGGCCGGATAAAGATGTGGGCAAAATCTCTTTATGTGACCAACCTCCCCACAGAAGAAACATCCAGTGTCACCGGGGCTGCCACTCAGTCTTCTAGTTGACTGCACTGAAGCACCACTAGAACGGGCGGATGCCTGGGGTGCCTGTCTGGCTCCGCCACTGACTGAACCGGATCCCTCACCCCCAGTAGATCCAGAGCTGAAACTGCCTCTCTTAGACGGTCCCTAACTAGAGGCTCCAATATCCCAGCGATCCCGGTGTCGCCTGGGACCCCTAAACTGCTGCTGGACTGGCACACCCATGCTCAACTCTACACGAGCTGCAGCGTCAGACGCTTCTCTCAATGAAGTATGGGCTGCACCCGTTACCGCTGACCGAAGTTCGCCCCTCAGCCCATTTTCAAATCTGCGGTGTCTGTCCCTCTCGGTTGCCACTAGAGCTGGTGCAAAACGAGCCAACTCTATGAATTTTTGCTCATACTGAGCCACTGTCATATCTCCCTGCTGTAGGTGCAAAAACTCAGCCTCCCTGGCATCTCGGTACGAGTAAGGATAAAATTGCTCAAGGAACTTCTCCCGAAAGGTCACCCAGGTAATTGTACTGACTTCCCAACCTGATGCCTCTAATGCGTTCCACCAATGATAAGCGGAACCACCCAGCAGAAAAGTGGCTAACAGCACCCTGTCCCCCTGAGGACATCTCATAACCGAGAACACTCGCTCTAAACGAGTAATCCACTCTCTTGCATCATCTGGGCTAGAGTCGCCCATAAATATTGTAGCCCCTAATCTCTGGGCTCTCTCAATGTCTGAACCTTCAGTAGCAGTCCTACTCTGAAGTACAGAAGTCAACGTGTGACCCAATTGTTCCAGTGTTTGCCTCATATCAGGCTCCACTGTAGGTTCAGGTGTGTCCCCAATATTTTCCGACTGTTGACGGAACTCGCGTCTCGGAGGCATCACGCTGAAAAGAACTATAACTCATCAATACCAAAATAATTGTACACATAGTGTACAGTCTGCAGGAATTTAACCTAATGCTCTGATACCAATTGTCAGGACCCGTCCCGAATTTCCCCTCGAAACCCGGGAAGAACCCTGATCCCGTCTGACAACCTAAGAAAAGGTTCCCAAAATACCCTTCAATCCTTACAAAATATAATAACAATAATAAATACTTCCTCTTGTCAGACAAGGGACTTAAGCACTCAATAATTCCCGTAATTAATGACCAATCAAATACCATATAATATCATAGCTTCTAAGTAGGATAAAGAGTAAAATTTAGATATCCTACTCAAATATAATTACACAGCGCAGTCGAAGTACTAATGCCTCAGCCTCGAGATCAATGTTCGCGTCAACTCTACTCAACTGCCTGAAGGGGGTTTAAACACAAAAGTTGTAAGTGGACAAAAATAATCATTTATAAATTCCATTTCGAAGAAATACCTTTCTTCCCCTCCATTTTATAAAATCATGCATGCATAACATAAAACAATTTATCAATAAAAACATCATATGTAAATCACCAGAAATTCTCATTTCTCTTTAAAACCATTTAGTTGGACTCACATAAAATCTATATAATAAAAATACCTCGTGATCCACAATTTGGTTTGAAAACTCTCTTCAAAGGAGTTTAAAATCATTTAATTCAATCTGGACACAAATTATCTCAAATTCAAATCATTTCGTTCCATCTGCCACATAATATCTCAAATTTCACTGTTCCCGACATATCCATAACACACCAGGGTATCCCTTGAGATGTGTTCAAATTTGTACAACTCTGTGTACCATATGTACTATCTGTACTCTCTGTACTATGCATAGACAGCTTCGCAACCTGGCGGAGCAAGGCCCCTCAACACCAAGGTCCGAACCCTCAACAACTGGTAGAGCAAGGCCCCTCAACACCAGTCAGAGCAACAATAACCATCGGGACGGGAACCAGTGAATCAAATCCATACTTTGAAATCTTTGTTTCTCGGCCTAAGCCAAATTCTTTGCAATATCATTTTATGGCCAAAATCAATAAATCATAATTATGGGTCTCAACCCAAATCACATACTCAAATAGTTACCACGTCAAAACGATATCAAAATCAAGTACAAAAACCAGGCCATTTCTCAAAACATACTTTCACTGAAATATTGTAAAACATGTGTCCAGCATCATTTCTAAAATCCAGAAATTCATTGCACCCATACATAACAGTATTTAAATCAAAGATACATTTATGCATGCATTACAGTTTATAAATCAAAGTCCACTCACAAACCTGTTCAAGCAAGCTCAATCCCGAACTGTACGCTCCCCTGAATTTCCTGGAGTAGTATCGCCTGTCCAAATTAATAATCGGGATTACCAACTAATAATAAGAACCTTAAATATAAACCCCCTAAACCCCGGGAGTCTAACTATGCTGGCCTAGAAAACGCAGCAACTTTAAAACGTCCGAAACAACCCCTAAACGACGTCCGATCGACTCAAAACCTGCCCCAACAGGTCCGAAACGTCAAAAACTACTTGTCACGCGCCACCGTGACCTCAGACTCGGCCCCACGCGCCGACGGAAGGCCGGAAGACGCGCCCACGCGCCGCCACGCGCCCTTACGCGCCGGTCACGCGCCTGCTACAGTACCCACGCGCCTAGACCGGCCCAACCTGGTTCGGCTCAACCTAAACCGGTCCAACTCGACCCGACCGGTTCAACTCGACCCGACCGGTTCAATTCGACCCGACCGGTCACCGGCGACTCGCCGGAGAAGACGACCGGCTGCCGTCGCCGTCGCCGGAAGCTGGCCGGAGAAGATGACCGGCAGCGCCGTCGCCGCCGTCTGGTTTCGCCGGAATCCTCCATTTCCGGCCGAAACTTCAAGCTTTCCTAACTTCCTCAAAACTCAACCATTTTTCACAAATTTTATGTCTAAATCTATCTACTCGAACCCAGGAATCCAAATATGACCTCAAAACCACAAACACGTACCTGTGCTAGCCAGAAAATCGATCGGAAGGTCCGAAACTTCCTATCCTCGGTTCGGCTTCCTCCGTGGTCCTCTCCTTCGATGGTTGGTACGGTTGTGATCGTGGGAAGGAGTAAAATACGATTAGTTGATCAAAACGGGAAGCTAAAGCCTTGAAATCAAAGTTGACTTTATGGTTTTTCTTTGGTATTTTTCGCACGGTTTCGGGTTGAAGGTTTTGTGTTTCTGTTTTTTTTTGTCACAGAGAGAGAAGAAAGAGATGATAAAGATGAAATGAAGATAAGGTGGATCAGATAAACTCTGATTTGGATAACAAAATATCTCCCCTCCATGGAAAATTACCAAAATGCCCTTACACATCTAGACCCATAACTTCCGTCCACGAATTCCGTTTTCTGCGTGCCGCCTGTCTACGAACTCGTGAGTTCGAGACCTACGCAACGGTATCCAAAACACCACTAAAAGTGTCTCGAAACAAAATTTGACTTCCATGCCCTTTACCGACCAAGGGTAAAATCGTCATTTTACATAAATAATTTACTTAATTCCAATAATTGAAATTCCGGGTTGTTACATACTTCAACGGATGCCTTAAGGTCAAAGTGCGGGTCTTCTCCGTGAAGTCCATGAAACTTCGGCAGCATGTGGATGGTTCCAAACTTTAACTCAAAATTCTCCACCGTGGATGCAGGAAACACGATGATAAATTGATCCTCCATGACATGGGGCGTAACATACTCCCGAAGGAGTCTAGGGGCTGGGTCGGCAAGGGCACGTTCCTCAACCATAGTATGTGGACTTGGTGGGGGACTTGGCATTTGTTGTACAAATAGCAACCTAACAATTACGCACCTATATGCACGTTTTAACTCGCAAGTGCACAAGATCAGACAAATAGTATAGAAAGCAAATACAAGATCATTCCCATGAGGACTGGATTAATATGTGTTTAAAATTGATTTCCTAGAACCACTAACTAAATGGCACAAACTAATAATGCAAAAGTAAAAGAAAACCCTAAAAAAATTTATTTTAAAACCCTAAGATTTCTAATCAAAGTTAATGTGCAATACATGAAGGCACTTGGTGTTCAAAATGATGATTTTAAGATGATTTTGAAAACTGAAAATTTCGAAACAAAATATTAAAAACAGCGTTCGATTAAAAATAGAATTGGATTGAGGTTAAAACAATGAGAAAACCAGTTAGGGATTCGATGTTCACCGCTAATCTTCTTCCTTAAGCAAACGACATGCATAATGCTACAAAACAGATTTTAGATGCTCATGTTTGTCAACCTAAAGGCATGATATCTACTCTTTAAATTATTGATTTCCCGAAGCAACAAGTTAGGCATGGGTATCTACGCTAACTCTTTTCATTCTTAAAGTGTTTAGCATGGTATCTACTAAGTTGCACTTTAAGAACGCATCACACAATGGAAATCGACAACCACACAACTCCTAGAACATGGTATCTATTCTAGTTATTCATGATCATTAATTTCAAGAACTTATAACTAGTTCTTTTGTTACTCTCACATGCACAAGATTCGGTCATCTAAATTTACCTATGTAACAAACTCAATACACAGCATGCATATGGTGATCAAGCATAACATAACGTATGTAAAGAGTAAAATATAATCTGAAATTAATCAATTAAGCATCATAAAAGTAGTTTACAGCAAAGGCATATCAAAATTCTTAAAGAAACATGATTAGGGCTTCAATCGAGCCCTAACTAAAGTACTTAGTTACCCATAATTTAAATAGACAGCAAGAACATACAAAACAGAATATAAAAAAAGGAAGAAGATAGCTGTTTGATGATGTGTTGGTCAGCCAGAGTGATTGGATGACGCCTTGACGTTCCTCCTTGCTTCCTAAGCCTTTTAGACCTTGGAACCTTGAAGGATGGAGCAGAATGGGATGGTGTGGCTGAGTCCTTGTGAGAGCCCCGGCTTTTCTGCAGTTTTTGTCAAGTGAGGGAAAAAGGAAGAGAAATTGCTACCTTGTGTGAGAGCCTCACGTTTTTCAAATTGAGGGAGATAAGGAGACGTTCCCAGTGAGGTGAGGGGGAGACTCTTTGCTTCTCCCTTGTGTGTGTGTCTGCCCCTTGGCTTCCAAGAATATATGTGCATATTAATTCGCTGAATGAGGGAGAGCAAGCGTTTCTTTGTCCCTTGGGTGCCAAGAATTTATGTCCCGTGGCTGCTCCTTTTTTTTTTTTTTCTTTTTCTCTTCTTTTCTCTGATTAAAAAGGCTCCTCTCATAACCCTAACAAATTGGGCTTCTAGTCGCCCAATCCTGATAAGGATTAGAACACTTGAAATAGAAGGAATGCTGAATTCCCGCACAACCTGACCTTGTTGTACTAAAACGGCCATAACTCCTAAAAAATTCCAATTCATGGACCATCAATTCCTTTAGAAACTAGACTTCGGTATCTTTCCAACGATATATGGCCCATCAGCTAGTTCTTCCCGAGTAGGTGCACTTAATTTCGAGAAGTTGACACATCTGCTGAAGTCTGTTTCAAAGTTTCCTCTTTAGATTTCCAAAACAGCACTCAGTAACTCCTTTGTTACTTTGCTTTCAAAAATCCTACAAAACACGAAAACAAGCTAAGTATTAAGAAAACATAGGAAACATGCTAAGAAAAGCATAAGAAAACAAGATAAAACGTCGCATAAATATGCTCGTATTAGCATTGGGGAAGCTTCTGAACTCGTTGGTGGACTTGGTGGTGAGGCCTTGACATGCTGGAAGAGTGGTGCTGACGCATGGGACACTGGGGAAGGTGCTGACGCAAGGACTGGAAAGTGCTTCTCCTGGGCTTGACGGTCAACTTGGACCTTTGGGCGTGCAGCTCCAATTGCCATCGTACGGATGCAAGTTGATAAGTAGAAAATGCACTTGACATGTACCTAAAAGATAGAAAAAAAAATTAAGTTAATAGGATATAAATTCAATGGACACCGTTGAGGGACAACTCCCTGGCAACGTCGCCAAAAACTTGATAGGAAATAAAACAAACAGCAATAAGGAGGCCTATTCTATCCAGTTATATCTTTGTAAGTATACAAAATCGGTTAAGATAATATAATGCCAAACAAAGTTCGATCCCTCGAGGACTTGTTAAACGATTTATCCAATTAGAATTCATATTCAATTAACTTAAGCAAAAGACTCAAAAACAATAAAAGAAAGCAAAAGACACGGCTTGATCTAGACTCAAACATGGACACACGGCAAGGGAGAATTTTGAAGATTTTTGGAATTGCAAATTGAAACAATTATGTCAATATGCAAGGAATTAAAATGCAAGAAAGATGATAATGTAATTGGTTGATTAGCTAAGGCGAATTAAGGCCAACTTTCCACCACTAACCAATTAAGTCATTAACATAATTTCTAAGATTCAATTACTATGAAACTTATGAATATGATGCCCATGCAAAGGTCCCACTAAGGCCCTCTGCGCATATATTGTTCTCTCTAACTTAGCATGTTCTAAGCCAGATGAGTACCTAGAACGTCTATCAAATTATATTAAGATGGTGCATGAAGTACGAAGAATATTTAATGACACCCCATTATCCCTAGAAAAGTGATGTGCAGTCCTAGGTTGTCATAAGTTGAATTACGAGTAAGATGTAAAGCCACTACCCATGATGCCAAACAATTACAAGAAGATGACTAGTATAACAAGCAATTATTCATCAATAGTTCATGTAAACAAGTTAGTCAGACTCATAAACATAAACATAGATTAAGTATAGTAAGCACAACTATATCCAGCATTCATAGCATTAGAATTCTATAAAGTACAGTACACGACTCTCATGATTAGGGCTTCAAGCAACCCTAAATTTATAAAGGACTACTCACGCATAATTGAAAAACAAAGCATAATGGAATTCATAATTAAAACAAAGTAGAGTATGAAATAAAGAAAGACAATGAAGACTTGAGGACACGCCAAGGCTGCTCCAAATATCTCCATGGTCAGCTCTGTCTTTCACTTCCATATGATGTATCTAGCTTGGTTCTGGGCTGTGGCCTGTTTGAAAACTGACATAACACTCAAGGGCGCATTTTGGCTCAAATTAGGGCGCAACCGAGGTCCTTTAGGGCAGAACAGGCCAGGGACATGTCCTAGCCAGTTTCGAGCATTCCTTCTGATGTCATTAGCTTATACAAGTGTTTTGAAGTTCAATTCCATCCTTTGGCTCGCTTGGTTCCATCAATCTCTAGGCTCACCTAGACAAGTCACAGGACATGTCACGGGCCTCTGTCTGCCATGTCTTGCCTCACCGCTGGACTTGTCTTCTGAGGTACTAGGGACATGTCACGAGACATGTCCTAGCATGAACTAGGGCACAAATTTAGGGCGCAGAGGGACTTGGTTGAGGACTTCTGAGGGGCTAGTCATGGACACCATTTAGGGCGCGCTTAGGGCTCGAATTAGGGCGCAGGACATGTCTCAGGGACACTTTTAGGGCACATCCTAGGCTTGGTTTTGGCATGTCGTGGAAGGAACTAATACTCGGTTTAGGACCTTTTCAGGACCCGAACTTCAACTTGAGACATTTCCTTCGCTACAACTCCGAATTGAGCCTTTTTTTTTTTTTTTTGCATGGTTCTCAGAATTAACGTATTTTTCCAAATTTGCACAAGCCTCACAAGATTGATCATTTTCTACTATGGATGACACACAATATGGAAAAAGACAAGTAAAAAGGGCCTAAATGACATCTAAAAGATGTATGAAATAATGACTGAACAATCTACCTGATAGTAAAAGTAAAGAACAAGATTATGTACTCTATCTTTAACGGTTATATCTTTGCAAGTATACAAAATCGATTATGATAATATATTGGCAAGCACAGGTCGATCCCTCGAGGACTTGTTTCAACAATTAGTTCCACTTAAGTTTAGATTCAATTAACTCACTGAACAGACATAAAACAATAAAATAAATTGTGGCACACGGCAATACTTCGACCCTCACACTAATTTAGAAATGAAAAGACACCAAAAATGGCAAAGACTCAAACTAACTTAACTTAGCACGCACGAAACAGGATACGATTGAAACAATGACTTTAAACAAAGAAAACGTCAAAGAGGGGGAGGGGGTGATGGTGGGGTGGGTGGGGTTTATGCTTTTGGAATGAAAATTAACACAAGAAAGTAAAACACAGAAAGTTAAGATGCAAGAATGATGATTGATTGATTTTATTCTCTAAGGCGAATTAAGGCTTACTATCCACCCTAACCAATTATAGCTCTTAACTAGATTTTCTTGCCGTAATTACTATGCAACTTCTGAATTAGGTGCCCATGCACAGGTCCAGCCAAGGTGCACTAAACATATTTTATTCTCTCTTACTTAGGATGTTCTAAGCAGGGCGTATGCCTAGAACGTCTATCCCCTACCAGTTAAGATAATGCAAGAAACAAATTAAATAATAGAGATTGTAATCAAATTAAAGGCAGGTTAAGGCAATCCCTATACGCACCTAACCACAACGTTTTCCAACTCGGTTTGCAAGGTTCAATTATCTTGTTTCCTTCTTGGTCAAGTGCTCATACAAGAGCCCTGTTAAGCCTACTCTCACACATTCATTCCTTCTTACTTTGTATGTTTAGGTCTCTTAAGTGCTCTAAACTCCTAATCAATTATGCAATAGTTTTACTCAAGATTAAGTCATGAATCTCTTAAGTTATTATAACACAAAAGATGTAACGACCCGCTCCTCCCCAGATACGGAGACGTTATGGCCACCGGGTCCCCCCCGGCTCAGGCCCCTGGCTCCCCGTCAGCACTCAAAGGTATTGTTATGCTTGCCACATCCGCTCCCTGGAAGGCTGCAGCTAGGGGAGCGGATGTGGCAAGCATAACAATACCTTTGAGTGCTGGCGGGGAGCCAGGGGCCTGAGCCGGGGGGGACCCGGTGGCCATAACGTCTCCGTATCCGGGGAGGAGCGGGTCGTTACAAAAGAAAGCATTAAGTACAAAAGGAATTTAATGGCACTACAGTAACCCTAGAAAGTATCGTGCAATCTAGGACAGTCATGGATCTCTTCACATATTACTTTTACTATAATCCTTGATGCAAAGTCATCTTTTAAGTTATGCAATTAAAATGGCCAGTTTTAAGAACATAGACAAAATAGCAGTTAAAGCAAATGATTCAATCTCCCAAGGCAAACAAAACAATCAAACCAAGCGCCAAAACCAAGTTAAAAAGTTTTCATGAAAAGCATAAACAATAATTGTACTGAATATGAAAGTGAAAGATTAAACCCAATTATACTCTCATAGGCAGACTCCAAGCACAGCTTCAAGCACTCCTCGAAGAACACAATCAAGTCTTCATGAACAAGCCTCACGCTAATAGCTCAAACGATAAAATAAAGTGTGTCTAAGTTGGCGTGTCCAAAACACTGAACATAGGCCCCTCTATATAGACAAGGGAAAACCTTGTCCTACGAGGACTGGAATTAGAAACCATATCCTAGATTAATCTAGAATGTTTATTGTACTTCTAAGTAATTACAATGAAACCTAAAATCTAAGAGAACCAATCAGAACATTGCTAGAAGTGTTAATGCAAGCTGGCAGGAGAGAACACAAACTGGCTGCAGGGCAGACATGCTGGAATCTAGGCAGGTCCTTGGGCAGACACTGAAAATGGAAAATTGGCTCTTGGGATGTCTTTGGTACTACATGTTGGTAGAATATAAAGAGCAAGAAATATGCAATTCAATTCTAACAGTTATAAAATCCTTGCAAGTGCACAAATCGAACAGAATAGTATAGTAGCACAGCAAGAGTCGATCCCTCGAGGACTTGTATCAACGTTATGACCACTTTAGTTCAGATTTATTAACTTCGTGAAAACACACACACACACACACATGCAGGGGGGGTTTAAGATGTGAGAACTGAAATTTAAAGACAAGCAAAATAAAATGCAGAAAATAACAATGCAAGAATTAACGGTTGATTGATTATTAACTAAGGCGAATTAAGGCTTACTATCCACTCTAACCAATTATAGCTCTTAACCAGATTTCCTTGACCTAATTACTATGCATTTTCTGAATTAGGTTCCCGTGCCTAGGACCTGGCGTTGGTTGACTAGACACATCTTATTCCCTCTTACTTAGCATGTTCTAAACAGGGCATATGCCTAGAACGTCTATCACCTACCTTTTAAGATGATGCATGAAGTTTAAAGAGAATTTAATGACACCACATTAGCCTAGCAAAGTGACATGCAATCCTAGGTCGTTATGAGTTAAGATTACAAGTAAGAATACTTTTGATGCTCCAAATCACAAGATGATATGACGGTCCCTCAAGCAATTACATCTATAATTATATGCAAACAAGGTAGCTAATCTTATAGGCATAAATTAAGGTCATTAAGCATAGTAATCCAACTTATTCAGCATGCATAGCAATCATAATCAAGAGCCTGAAATCCAATCAACAAGCTAACATGGCTAGGGCTTCAAGCAGCCCTAATCCTAATGACTACTCACACATAACTGAAATTGAAACAAATATAATTGAAATCATAAGTAAATTTCAATAATGAAAATAAGGGTACAGAAGAGATTGTTAAGAACAGGTGCAGCAGAAGACACGGCAGAGCCTTCTTCTCCAAGCTCCACGTCCAATAATCTATGTGTAAAATATTATCTCTCAAAATATCGTCCCTAATTCTCTAGAAAACCAAAACGGAACTCTCTCTCTCTCTGCCTCCTCTTTGCCTGATTCTAATTCTTCCAAAACACTGAACAAAGGCTCCCTTTTTATAGACAAAGGGAAAACCTTGTTCTATAAGGATTGGTAAAACCATATTCTATAAGGAATGGTAAAACCATGTCCTATAAGGATAGGGAAAGTTATTGTACTTTTAATTAATTACAAAGTCCTTAAATCTATTAGAACCAATCAGAGCACGGCTGGGAGTGTGAATGCAAGCTGGCAAGTGGGAACGCAAGCTGGCCAAACTTGGATTTTGGACTGTCTTCGTAATCAGGATCTGGGACTGCGCTTTTGAAGCTAGGGAATGGTCCCATGAATTAAATACCCCAAACATCAAAGATTTCAACAACTAAAATAGGGTATAGGGGCATTTCATCTTTAGGTCCAATATTACCTTGTCTTTGGCACTTGTCACAAGTGAGGACGTGCTCATGAGCATCTTTGAAAATGGGGGGCCAATAGAACCCACATTGAAGTACCTTAAGAGATGTCTTCTTAGCGCCAAAGTGTCCTCCACACGCCTGGTTATGATAGAAGTCCAAAATGGGCTTGACTTCATTTTTAGGCATGCACCTACTTATGAGTTGGCCAGGGCAGTGCTTCCATAGATAGGACTCATCCCAAATGTAATATTTGGCTTACTTGATCAGCTTGTCCCTTTGAAACCTAGGTAGATGAGAAGGAATCAAGTTAGTAGCAAGATAGTTGATAATGTCAGCATACCATGGGTCAAAAGTCTTGAGATGGAAGAGCTGCTCATTAGGGAAGCTCTCTTGGAAAGGTACTTGGTCCACTTCCTCATTGGACCAGTGGATGAGCTCTCTTGGAGAGGTAGTTGCTCAAATGGTCAGCTACCCCATTCTCACTTCCTTTCTTGTCCTTAATCACAAGATAAAACTCTTGACGCAATATCAACCATCTAATGAGCCATGGCTTGTCATCCTTTTTGTTAAGCAAATACTTAAGAGCAACATGGTCAGTATAAATGATAACCTTTGTTTCAAGAAAATATGACCTAAACTTCTCTAAAGCAAATATGACAGCTAAGAGTTCTTTGTCAGTAGTAGAATAGTTAAGTTGAGCATCATTTAAAGTCAAACTTGCATAGTAAATAACATGTGGCAACTTATCTATTATTTGGCCCAAGACTACTCCAATGGCATAATCTGAGGCATCACACATGAGCACAAAGGGTAGGTCCCATCTAGGTGGCATGGTAATAGGTGCAGCCATGAGCTTCTCCTTGAGGGCCTCAAAGGACTCACCACATTCCTTGGTGAAGTCAAATTGTGCATCCTTGGCAAGCAGATTGCACAAGGGCCTTGTGATTTTGGAGAAGTCCTTGATAAACCTCATATAGAATCTAGCATGTCCTAAGAAGGGTTTGACCTCCTTGACTGAAGTGGGATAGGGCAAGCCACTTATGACATCAATCTTGGCCTTGTCAACTTCTATGCCACGGCTGGATATGACATGGCCAAGCACAATCCCTTACTGGACCATGAAGTGACATTTTTCCCAATTAAGAAGTAAATTGGATTCCCTGCATCTCTCAAGTACTCTTGATAAGTTTGTTAAACATAAATCAAAGGAACTACCAAAAACTGAAAAGTCATCCATGAATACCTCAATGATGTCCTCGACCATGTCTGAAAATATGCTCATCATGCATCTTTGAAAAGTGGCAGGGGCATTGCAACGGCCAAAGGGCATTCTCCTATAGGCAAACGTGCCATAGGGACATGTGAATGTTGTCTTCTCTTTATCTTCAAGTGCAATGGCAATTTGATTATAACCTGAATAGCCATCTAAGAAACAGAAGTGAGAATGTCCTGCAAGTCTTTCAAGCATTTGATCAATAAAAGGTAATGGAAAGTGATCTTTGCAAGTAGTGGAATTAAGTTTTCTATAATCTATGCATACTCTCCATCCAGTTTGGACCCTTTGAGGAACAAGCTCGTCTTGTTCATTCTTGATGACTGTTATGCCACTCTTCTTAGGCACAACTTGAACTGGGCTGACCCATTTTGAATCTGAGATGGGTAGATTATCCCCACGTCCAAAAGCTTGAGAACCTCCGTCTTGACTACTTCCTTAATGGGAGGATTGAGGCGCCTCTGAGCTTCCCTTGTAGGCTTGGCATCCTCTTCAAGGATGATTATGTGCATGCACTTTGAAGGGCTTATCCCCTTGATATCAACTATGCTCTATCCAATAGCTTGCATGTTGTCCTTTAGAACTTGCACTAATTGAATTTCTTGCAAATACGATAGATTTGAAGCAATTATGACAGGTAATGAGTTATCCTTACCTAGATATGCATACTTCAAATGTGCAGGCCAGGGCTTGAGCTTTAGCTTGGGAGCTTCAATGATGGAAGGCAGAGTCTTCTCCACCTTCAGTGGCAGGGTTTGATACATGTATGTCTTAGGAGTTGGGAGTGGAGGCACGGCCTCCAACATGTGTATTTCCTCCATGACACGGCCATTGAGGTCATTGTCACTTTGGGAAGGCAGGGTGAGGGCCTTCTCAAGAGGGTCATCAATACAAGCATTCATGATAGTTTGATGTAATAAAGACTCCATAGTATTCAAAGGAAAATCAACTATAGGCTCTTGAGGATATTGCATAGTATCGTGTATGGAAAAGGACCTAGTCATATCTAATACCTTAATAGATATTTGATCTTGGTTCAAGTTAATTTCACAATTTATAGTGGCCAATAGAGGTCTCCCAAACATCAAGGTAAAAAAGTCAGCTAATACCACCTCACTCTCAATTGTCTTTTCCATTTTCAAGATATAGAAGTCAGCAAGTATGCATGTATCTCCTATTTGAACTATCATATCTTCAATCTTGCCCATAAGTTGTGTCACGGAAGAGTTAGCAAGCCTAACACATAATTGAGTAGGTTTTAAGTCTCCTAATGCAATTGAATGATAGACATGAAAAGGCATGATACTTACAGAGGTTCATGTGTCACAAAGACAATGTTCAAACCTTTTGGATTGGAGGACACACGGCAGGGCAGAAGGGCCTGAGTCACTTGCCTTGCGTGGCAGGCCTTGGAACTCATTCAAAGTGGCTGCACTAATGTCTAGGACATTGTTGGGGTAAAAGCCACATTTTCCAACTACTAGGTCCTTGAGGAGTTTAGCAAAGATAGGCATGGTCCTCACAAGCTTAGAGAATGGCAATGTGATTTGAAGCTTCTAAAGCATGCTTGTGAGCTCTTGCTCAAATTGAGCATTCTTTTCCTTCTTATGGAACCTACAAGGAAAAGGTAAGTCAACATCATTAGTAACTAGTGGATTACTAAAACTAAATTTAGAAGGATCATTATGGGCTGCTGCCATGTCTTGGGCAATGCTATCCTGAGGTGTCTCGGATTGGCCAGGTGTTTGAATAGGGGCGGAACTGCGCCCTATTTCAGGTCCTCGGCTAGAACTGCGCCCTAAATCTGGTGCATGGACAAGCTTTGCGGCAAGGGCCTAGACTTGATTTTCAGCCTCATCCAAGGTCTTTTGGGTCTCAATTGTGCCTTGGAGATCCTTTCCATTCCTAAACTGAAAGGCATTTATATTGGCCTTATGGATAGTGTTTTTGGGATTAATCTGGACTTGGCTAGGGAGCTGAGGTCCAGGATCTAATCTATTGAGCTGGCTTGCCATTTGGCCTATTTGGGTTTCTATGGTTGTAATGGCACGATATGTCCTCTGCTGATTTGCTGTGGTGTGCTGAATCAAGTCAACCATCATGTCTTCCAAAGATCGCTTTGCTGGGGCAAGATTTCCTTGAGGATGTTGAGGGACTTGAGTGGGAACTTGAGGGGCCACGGCATGCCTTTGGAATCTAGGGGGTGTCGTGGGGTTATGAACATTCTGATTGTTGTTCCACTTGAAGTTTGGATGGTTCCTCCATCCAGGATTGTAGGTGTTGGAATAAGGGTCATTACGAGGCCTCATACCATCATTGTACCTTCCAATATAATTTGCATCCTCTACCATAGGAAATGTCTGAGAGTCTTAGCCTTGAACTGAGAACACATCACACGTCATAGTGGGCTTGGCCTTGGCATCACATAGCTACTTTACCATAGCTGTGAGTTGGGCTATAGTGTCATCCTTATCCCTACTCACACTATTGAGAATCCTAGGTTGTTGTCCCCTATAGCTAAACTTCTTTTCTCTCTGAGCAATGCTCTCAAATACTGCCCTAGCTTCCTCAGCCGTGCTCCCCAAGACTCCCTTGGATTGAGAGTTCACCATTACCCTATCACTAGTCTTCAAGCCACCATAGAACTATAGCATTAAGTGGCACTCATCAATGTTATGGTGAGGCCATTCTTGAATCATTCCATTGAACCTTACCCAAAACTCATAGAAGGATTCATCCTCAGCTTGCTGGGGTGCCATGATTTGTGCCTTGAGTTAATTGGTCTTGGCCACGGGGTAATATTGAGTGAGGAACTTAGAGGACAAGTCCCTCCATGATGTACTAGATGCGGGTGCTAGTGAATGGAATCATGCCTTAGCCTTGTCCTTAAGACTAAAGGGAACAACCTCAATCTGATATCAGCCTCAGTCATGCCATTGATCCTAATAGTGGAACAGACTTCCACAAACTCCTTGATGTGCAAATGGGGATCCTCACCCGAGAGGCCATGGTATTTGGAGAGCATGTGAATTGTCCCTGACTTGAGCTCAAAGTTCTCCACGGTGGAAGCTGGGAACACAATGCGGAATTGGTCCTCACTAACATGTGGAGGAGCAGACTCCTTGAGCAGCCATGGTGATGGGTTAGCTAAGACACATTAATCAGCCATTCTCCCAGGGCTTGGTGGTGGGCTTGGATGAGGGGAGCCATGGACAGATGATGAAATTGAAGAGCCGTGAACAGATCCCCTAGCAGAACCTTGTGATGACATAAAACAAAAACTAAGTACCTAAAACGAAAGAAGGAAAACTAAGTTAGACAATCTAAGCAATGGACACCGTTGAGGGACAAGTCCCCGACAACGGCGCCAAAAACTTGTTGGAAGAAAAGTATGACAAGTAAATGCACACAATCCTTAACAATAATATCCTAGCAAGTGCACTAACCAATAAACAATATAGTGGTACAAGAAAGGGTCGAATCCCACAAGGACTTGACTAAACAATGTAACCAAAGAATAGACAGTTTAGTTCACAAGTTGGTACTCAAAACAGAAACAAAACACTAACTAGATATGCTTGACTTTAACAAAAGGCTCAAAACAAAGACACTCAAATAGGACACGGACATTGGGGGGGCTTGCGTTTAAGTTCTAAAGATGCAAGCAAAGTAAATAACTTGTAATACAAGAAACAAAGTAAATAATAGAGATTGTAATCAAATTAAAGGAAGGTTAAGGCAGTCCCTATCCACACCTAACCACAACGCTTTCCAACTAGGTATGTAAGGTTCAATTATCTTGTTACCTTCTTGGTCTAGTGCCCAGGCAAGAGCCCTGTTAAGCCTGCTCTCACACATTCATTCCTTCTTACTTTGTATGTTTAGGTCTCTTAAGCGCTCTAAACTCCTAATCAATTATGCAATAGTTCACTCAAGATTATGTCATGAATCTCGTAAGTTATTATAACACAAAAGAAAGCATTAAGTACAAAAAGCAATTTAATGACACTACAGTAACCCTAGAAAGTATCGTGCAATCTAGGACTGTCATGGATCTCTTCACATATTACTTTTACTATAGTTCTTGATGCAAAGTTATCTTTTAAGTTATGGAATTAAAATGGCCAGTTTTAAGAACATAAACAAAATAGCATTTAAAGCAATGAATCAATCTACCAAGGCAAACAAAACAATCAAACCAAGCTCCAAAACCAAGTTACGAAGTTGTCATGGCTAGAGCTTCAAGATCAGCCCATACCTAGGGTAAACTACTCACTACGCATAATGAAAAGCATAAACATTAATTGTACTGAATATGAAAATGACAGATTAAACCCAATTATACTCTCGAAGGCAAACTCCAAGCATGGCTACAAGCACTCCTCCAAGAACACAATCAAGTCTTCACGAACAAGCCTCAAGCTAATAGCTCAAAACAATAAAATAAAGTGTGTCTAAGTTGGCGTGTCCAAAACACTGAACTGAGGCCCCCTTATATAGACAAGGGAAAACCTTGTCCTACAAGGACTGGAATTAGAAACCCTATCCTAGATTAATCTAGAATGTTTATTGTACTTCTAAGTAATTACAACGAAACCTAAAATCTATGAGAACCAATTAGAACATAACTAGAAGTGTTAATGAAACCTGGCAGGTGAGAACACAAACTGGTCGCAGGATAGACAGGCTGGAATATGGGTAGGTCCTTGGCAGACACTGAAAATGGAAACTTGGCCCTTGGGATGTCTTTGTCGCACCATAGCTCGCCTTAGCACTTGAATAACTTCTACACATTCCAAAGAGTCTAAAAACACTTTTTGTCTTGATCGAATGGTTGTAGGCATGCAAATGTCCCTCTTTGAATTTATCGAGTCAGGTCAGGGACCTGACTTGAGCTTGATACTTGACTTTGGCGCAGCTGCGCCGTGACTCCGCTTCTGGAACTGGAACTTGAAAACATGTCAGGGACACGAGCTTGGCCTAATAGGGGCTTGGAGACGGTACGCTTTGCCTGGAACCTCGAGCTGGACTTGGTGCTGCGACGGACACACATTGGCGCATATCCTATCAAGTCAAGGACACGGCCTGGATCCGATAGTGGCATGACAAAGGCATGTCACGCCTTTGATATGAAGGTCCTCAGACATAGCTATCTTACCTAGAGGGCCTGATCTGAGGTACTTGGTCTCCGCCTAAAATAGGGCGCACTAGTGCACTCAGAGCTTAGTTCTGGACCCGATATTGATTTGAGGACATCTCCCTCATTTCAACTCCGATTTGAGTCATTCTTTTTCCTTTATTCTCATAATTGCATTATCTTTCTAAAGCATGCACATGTCTCAAAAAAGCATCACTTACTACTATGGTTGGCCAGATTTCTTACAAAAGGCAATTATGGGAACCAAAATTGAAATGAAATATATGTTGGAAATATGACCTAACAGCATGTCATTGGCATTTCTAAGCGCATCTTAAGGCTCCATTAGCTTGCTAACATTCTTGGAAGTCCAATTCTGGGTCTCTCTTGGTTCCATTGGGTTCAAGGCATTGACACAATTTGGCCTACCCATACCTGAATTAGGGTGCAGCAGGTTTAGGGCGCAACTTAGGGCGCAAGTCATGTCTTCGGTGCACGATTTTAGGGCGCAGATTTAGGGCCCATCTTGGCTTGTCTTGGCATGTCCCTGGCTTGTTCTAGGACTCGGTTTTGGACCTTTTTAGGGCCTGGACTTCAACTTGAGACATCTCCTTCGTTATAACTCCGAATTGAGCCATTCTTTTTGCGTTGTTCTCAGAATTTACCTATCTTTCCAATTCTACACAAGTATCACAGGATTGATTATTTTCTACTATGGATGGTGATCAGTCATTATTTATGCATCATTTTGATGTCTTTATATGCCTCTCTTACATGTCTTTTGAATGATTTCGTGCCATCAATAGTAGAAAATGATCAATCTTGTGAGACTTGTCAAGATTTAGAAATATAGGTAAAATCTAGAAAGAACGCAAAAAGAATGACTCAAATCGGAGTCCAGATGAAGGAGATGTCCTCATTTCAATATCAGGTCCTGAACGGGGTCCTGAGTGCGCCAGTGCGCCTCCAAGTACCTCATATCAAGCCCTCCGAGTCTCAAACCTGTGTTTCATGACATCAAGGTCAGGTCCTAGAAGTGCCATGGTCACGCCATGGCAGGTCGAGGACATGTCCCAAGAACTCCCATCCGAGCCCAGATGTGCGCCTAAGCCCGGGGTCCCTGTTCCGCCAGCGGTGGATCAGAGGTTCTCCGTCTGCGCTAAGCCTGACAACATTTGTGCCAAGCCTGATCGAAGATGAGCTTCTACTATACTCATGTTGTGCTTCAAAAGCGCAGTCCCAGATCCTGATTCAAAGACAGTCAAAAATCCATGTTTGGCCAGCTTGCGTTCCCACTTGCCAACTTGCATTCACACTCCTAGCCGTGCTCTGATTGGTTCTAATAGATTTAAGGACTTTGTAATTAATTAAAAGTACAATAACTTTCCCTATCCTTATAGGACATGGTTTTACCATTCCTTATAGAATATGGTTTTACCAATCCTTATAGGACAAGGTTTTCCCTTTGTCTATAAAAGGGAGCCTTTGTTCAGTATTTTGGGGATGAGAACCAGAGGAAAAGAGGAGGCAGAGAGAGTGAGAGTTCCGTTTTGGTTTTCTAGAATTAGGGACGATATTTTGAGAGATAATATTTTACACATAGATTATTGGACGTGGAGCTTGGAGAAGAAGGCTCTGCCGTGTCTTCTGCTACACCTGTTCTTAACAATCTCTTCTGTACCCTTATTTTCATTATTGCAATTTACTTATGATTTCAATTATATTTGTTTCAATTTCAGTTATGTGTGAGTAGTCATTAGGATTAGGGCTGCTTGAAGGCCTAGCCATGTTAGCTTGTTGATTGGATTTCTGGCTCTTGATTATGATTGCTATGCATGCTGAATAAGTTGGATTACTATGCTTAATGACCTTAATTTATGCCTATAAGATTAGCTACCTTGTTTGCATATAATTATAGATGTAATTATAGATGTCATTAAATTCTCTTTAAACTTCATGCATCATCTTGCATTCATGGACACCACCAAGCTAACACTTCGACAAGTGCTTGCCATGGATGCCATGAATTCCGCCCAAGGCCATGCCGTGACAGTGTCTCCTGATTCTGCTCAGATTGAGCAGTGGGACGCACCCAATTCATACCCTCCAGTATACTAGTCCTTTTATAATGATTATGATTCTGATTTCATGTCTAACTATACTTCTTTGCCTTGCACTAACAGATTGGAAAGCAAAATGGAAGAAAGCTGGGAGGAAGAGAATAGGACGGATGATGATGACAAGGACATCCAGGTCAAACCCATGCCCCTGCCCTATGTGCTGCCCAGCAGCAACGCATTGCCCCAAGCCGTGTCCCACAGCCATGACCACGTTCCGCCTCAAGACGTGATTGAGTCTCTACCCCAAATCCACCCTCAAGCTGCACATGCCCTGCTGCAAACCCAGGTTCCTGCTGAGTCCCAAGACTCGCCAAATGCCCTGCCGCAGCCACAACCCAGCACCGCAGAACCTGGACATGTCCATGGAACGACTTCAACGCGCCAAGCTGCGCCAACTGATTCACTGCAGGGCATGTCTTTAGCCGCTGCACCAGAACCTTCCCAGCACGTATCTGAGACATGAAGCGCTGCGGCCACGCTTCAAGACACATCCACGGCAGAACCCAATGACCAGCCCGTGCCTCCCAATCTGCTGCCAGCCGTGTCTCAGCCCCTACACAAGGACAAGGACCTGGTTTTGAAATTCAATACTCCTTCTCAACTCAATCCTGAAACATTTAACTTTCATTTTAATAAGGCAAACTTGGATTTGAATTCTGATTTAGCTCCAAATACTGTTGAACTTTTCCCGTGCAGGTTCCACCATAAAAACACCAAGAATATGCTAAAGGCACTCAACTTGGTCCCCCTCTTCAAGTTCCGAAGGAAAAATCAATGGAAGGGACCCAGGATGAAGTCTAGAACGTACAGGGCACAACGAAAGCTGTTCCCCCACGAGCATTGTCCAAGGAAGAGATTCCAGAATGGACAGAAACTGCTCTCATTCAAATCACTCCTCAATCTCTTTCCTGATAAGTTGCGTTCTCGTCGGTGGATTCCATTACGTGTTTCTAACTTTTGTCTCCATGATGCAGTGAAGATTCTACAACCAGAGGCTCATAATCGATTCAATGTTGACGCTGAAATCCTGGGCACACCATCAAATGCCTAGCATGCCAGCCCCGTCTTGCCTAGACGTTAAATAAAGCGCTCCTAGGAGGCAGCCTAGCCCTGGTTTGTATTTCTCACTTCCTTTTCTATTTCTGCCCGTTATATCTCTCAAACCTTTCTACTGTTGTCATGCTTACTGCTTATCACATTGAGGACAATGTTCAGTTTAGGTTTGGGGGTGTGGATTTAAAATTTTGCATATAGAAACAAGTAGGTTTGGGGGTGATACACGGCCAGGACATTTAAATTTCTACTTGTGATTAGTATCATAACTTGTTAATAGGAATGTATATGCTAAGTTAACTATCTTTGCTTTACTAAGAGTCATGCCATGGTCAAGTAGTTCATAATATGCACTTCATAATCCCATGTTTTAAGTGATTAAGTGAACGAAATAACTGAATTTGAGTGAACCTTAGAAAATTAGTGGAGACTTCCCTGTGAGATCTTTGAGCCTAATTGCCATTCTTTCTGAGGGATATACTTGTTTCTACTCTTAAACACTGATCGCTTTTGTTCTTAATTGTTGATCTCATTACATCATATTTGCATTGAATTTTAAAGAACTAAAATCATTTAGATACTCTTGATTTAATGTGTGCTTTTCCATAAGAAGTGATGTAGGCTGTAACAACCCGGAATTTTAATTATTGGGTTTACATAATTATTTATGTAAAATGACGATTTTGCCCTTGCTTGTTAAAGGGCTTGGGAATCAAGTTTTATTTAGAGACACTTTTGGCGGTGTTTTGGGTACCGTTGCGTAGGTCTCGAACTCACGAGTTCGTAGACAGGCGGCACGCGGAAAACGGAGTTCGTGGACGGAAGATATGGGTCTATATGTGCAAGGGCATTTTGGTAATTTTTGACTTGGGGTAGATATTTTTTAACCCCCAAATCAGATATTATCTGATCCACCTCATCCTCATCTTCATTTCATCTTCATCTCCTTCTTTCTCTCTGTGACAAACATACAAAAACAACCAACCCGTGCGAAAATCATCCAAAAAACCCACAAAGTCAACTTTGATTTCAAGGCTTTAACTTCCAGTTTTGATCAACTAATCATATTCTACTCCTTCCCACGATCACAACCGTACCAACCATCGAAGGAGAGGACCGCGGAGGAAGCCGAACCGAGGATAGGAAGTTTCGGACCTTCCGATCGATTTTCCGGCTAGCACAGGTACGTGTTTGTGGTTTTGAGGTCATATTTGGATTCCTGGGTTCGAGTAGATAGATTTAGACATAAAATTTGTGAAAAATTGTTGAGTTTTGAGGAAGTTGGAAAGCTTGGAGTTTCGGCCGGAAATGGAGGATTCCGGCGAAACCAGACGGCGGCGGAGGTGGTGGTCCGGTCATCTTCTCCGGCCAACCTCCGGCGACGGTGACGGCAGCCGGTCATCTTCTCCGGCGAGTCGCCGGTGACCGGTCGGGTCGAGTTGAACCGGTCGGGTCGAGTTGAACCGGTCGGGTTGAGTGAACCGGTCGGGTCGAGTTGGACCGGATCAGGTTGAGCTGAACCGGGTTGGACCGGTTCAGGCGCGTGTGGTACTGTAGCAGGCGCGTGGCGGCGCGTGAGCGCGTGTTCTGACCTTCCGTCGGCGCGTGGCGGCGCGTGGGGCCGAGGCTGAGGTCACGGTGACGCGTGACAAGTAGTTTTTGACGTTTCGGACCTGTTGGCGCAGGTTTCGAGTCGATCGGATGTCGTTAGGGGTTGTTTCGGACGTTTTAAAGTTGCTGCGTTTTCTAGGCCAGCATAGTTAGACTCCCGGGGTTTAGGGGTTTATATTTAAGGTTCTTATTATTAGCTGGTAATCCCGATTATTAATTTGGACAGGCAATACTGCTCCAGGAACTTCAGGGGAGCGTACAGTTCGGGATTGAGCTTGCTTGAACAGGTTTGTGAGTGGACTTTGATTTATAAACTATAATGCATGCATAAATGTATCTTTGATTTAAATACTGTTGAGTATGAGTGAAATGAATTTCTAGATTTTAGAAATAATACTGGACACATATTTTACAATATTTCAGTGAAAGTATGTTTTGAGAAATGGCCTGATTTTGTACTCGATTTTGATATCGTTTTGACGTGGTAACTATTTGAGTATGTGATTTGGGTTGAGACCCATAATTGTGATTTTACCGATTTTGGCCATAAAATGATATTTGCAAAGAATTTGGCTAAGGCCGCGAAACAAAGATTTCGAAGTATGGATTTGATTCACTGATTCCCGTCCCGATGATTGTTGTTGCTCTGACTGGTGTTGAGGGGCCTTGCTCTACCAGTTGTTGAGGGTTCGGACCTTAGGTGTTGAGGGGCCTTGCTCCGCCGGGTCGCGAAGCTGTCTATGCATAGTACAGATTGTACAGATAGTACAGATATTACAGACAGTACATATGGTACACAGAGTTGTACAGATTTGAACACATCTCAAGGGATACCCTGGTGTGTTATGAATATGTCGGGAACAGTGAATTTGAGATATTATGTGGCAGTTGGAACGAAATGATTTGAATTTGAGATAATTGTGTCCAGATTGAACCAAATGATTTTAAACTCCTTTGAAGAGAGATTTTCAAACAAAATTGTGGATTACGAGGTATTTTATTATACAGATTTTATGTGAGTCCAATTAAATGGTTTTAAAGATAAATGTGAATTTTGGATGATTTACATATGATGCTTTTATATGATAAATTTTTTTATGTTATGCATGCATGATTTTATAAATGGAGGGGAAGAAAGGTAATTCTTCGAAAAGGAATTTATAAATGATTATTTTTGTCCACTCACAACTTTTGTGTTTAAACCCCCTTCAGGCAGTTGAGTAGAGTTGACGCGAACATTGATCTCGAGGCTGAGGCATTAGGATTTTGACTGTGCTGTGTTGTATATTTGAGTAGGATATCTAAATTTTACTCTTGATCCTACTTAGACGCTTTGATATTATGTTGTATTTGATTGGTCGTTAATTACGGGAATTTTTGAGTGCTTAAGTCCCTTGTCTGACAAGAGGAAGTATTTATTATTGTTATTATAATTTGTAAGGATTGAAGGGTATTTTGGGAACCTTTTCTTAGGTTGTCAGACGGGATCAGGGTTCTTCCCGGGTTTCGAGGGGAAATTCGGGACGGGTCCTGACATAGGCTATGTATGCTTTAACTTCTAAAGGCTTTATCCTACCTTATTGCATGCTCCCTAAGCCAATTTTGAAGCCAAACACTCAGCCTTTTCTTTCATCACACAAAGTATAGCCTAACCCAAAATACTTAGCCATTCATCACAGACATACCCTATAACCTCAGTTTGTGCTAAGGTTGTCGTAAATGAGATTCATGGTAAGAATGAGAGGTGAAAGAAGATGCTGCCCAATTCAAAGGACATTGGCGTCAATTCAAAGTTCAAAAGTAAAGAAAAGTTCAAGTTGCAAGCTGCATGAAAATTTGAGGAAATCATTGCATGATCTTGGTTTAATTCAATTCAAAGACGAACAGAAACAAAAAACGTTCAAATCAAAAGAAAGAAAGAAATGTTGAGAAAAAGAAGGAAAAAAATAAGTGAAAAACAAAGTGAATTGAGCCAAGTGAGCCAAGAGCCTCAAAATAAGCCACAAGAGCCACAAAATAAGTCATCAAGAAAGCACAATGCCATGGGCCTTAAGAAAGGATTCAATTCAGAAATTCCAAATTCAAGTTATGACTTCTCATGCCTTGGCACAGCTCAGGTTCTTTGAATCCCATCCTTCCTTGCTAAACCCCAAAGCTTAGCCCCATTACAACCTAAAAAGGAAGACCTAACTGATCTTATGGACAATCATGTTGAGGATTAAGGTACGTATCTATGTTCTTAAAGTTCAATTCCTTTCATGAGATCTTTATTTCCATAAATTTCTATTCTTCATTGTTACTCATATGTGATTAAATTTGAATTTCATAACATAAACTCATCACATATGCTTGAAAAGAGTGTAAGCCTAGGATTCTTGAGCGAATTGAGAGTTGCCTAGTGAGGATTAGAGTCGAGGCGAAATCTTTCTAGGGCACTTAGATGAAGTTGTTTTCAAAATTGATCACCTGAAAATATTGGCATTTATACATGTACACCTTCACATGACACTCACAGCTTTGGCATTCCTTTTAGTTCTGCAAAGTATGTTTACTTACTTTAAGTCTTATTAGCTTGTTAAGAGTACTATCTCTAGCATCTTTTTGTTTAAGTAAAACGTTTGTGGGTATCGTGCTGTTATAACCCTCGGGAGACAAAACTCCTCCTACTAGGTGAACCTAGGGGTTTAAATGTTCTATCTTAACTAAAATCGAGTCTTTTCATTTTGTTAGTGTTTGTTTTGCTCAGGGACTAGCAAAAGATAGGTTTGGGGGTATTTGATCAGTCGTTATTTATGCATCATTTTGATGTCTTTATATACCTCTCTTACATGTCTTTTGAATGATTTCGTGCCATCAATAGTAGAAAATGATCAATCTTGTGAGACTTGTGCAGAGTTAGAAAGATAGGTAAAATCTAGAAAGAACGCAAAAAGAATGACTCAAATCGGAGTCCAGATGAAGGAGATGTCCTCATTTCAATATCAGGTCCTGAACGAGGTCCTCAGTGTGCCAGTGCGCCTATTTTGGGACACTGGCCAAGTACCTCATATCAAGCCCTCCGGGTCTCAAACCTAAGTTTCATGACATCAAGGTTAGGTCCTAGAAGTGCCAAGGTCACGCCATTGCAGGTCGAGGACATGTCCCAAGAACTCCCATCTGAGCCCAGATGTGCGCCTAAGCCCGGGGTCCCTGTTCCGCCAGCGGTGGATCAGAGGTTCTCCGTCTGCGCTAAACCTGACAACATTTGTACCAAGCCTGATCGAAGATGCGCTTCTACTATACTCATGTTGTGCTTCAAAAGCGCAGTCCCAGATCCTGATTCAAAGACAGTCAAAAATCCAAGTTTGGCCAGCTTGCGTTCCCACTTGCTAGCTTGCATTCACACTCCCAGCCGTGCTCTGATTGGTTCTAATAGATTTAAGAACTTTGTAATTAATTAAAAGTACAATAACTTTCCCTATCCTTATAGGACATGGTTTACCATTCCTTATAGAATATGGTTTTACCAATCCTTATAGGACAAGGTTTTCCCTTTGTCTATAAAAGGGAGCCTTTGTTTAGTGTTTTGGCGATGAGAACCAGAGGAAAAGAGGAGGCAGAGAGAGTGAGAGTTTCGTTTTGGTATTCTAGAATTAGGGACGATATTTTGAGAGATAATATTTTACACATAGATTATTGGACGTGGAGCTTGGAGAAGAAGGCTCTGCCGTGTCTTGTGCTGCACCTGTTCTTAACAATCTCTTATGTACCCTTATTTTCATTATTGCAATTTACTTATGATTTCAATTATATTTTTTTCAATTTCAGTTATGTGTGAGTAGTCATTAGGATTAGGGCTGCTTGAAGCCCTAGCCATGTTAGCTTGTTGATTGGATTTCTGGCTCTTGATTATGATTGCTATACATGCTGAATAAGTTGGATTACTATGCTTAATGACCTTAATTTATGCCTATAAGATTAGCTACCTTGTTTGCATATAATTATAGATGTAATTGCTTGAGTGACCGTCATATCATCTTGTGATTTGGAGCATCGAAAGTATTCTTACTTGTAATCTTAACTCATAACGACCTAGGATTGCATGTCACTTTGCTAGGCTAATGTGGTTTCATTAAATTCTCTTTAAACTTCATGCATCATCTTAAAAGGTTGGTGATAGACGTTCTAGGCATATGTCATGTTTAGAACATGCTAAGTAAGAGGGAATAAGATGTGTCTAGTGAACCAACGCCAGGTCCTAGGCACGGGCACCTAATTCAGAAAATGCATAGTAATTAGGTCAAGGAAATCTGGTTAAGAGCTATAATTGGTTAGAGTGGATAGTAAGCCTTAATTCTCCTTAGTTAATAATCAATCAACCGTTAATTCTTGCATTGTTATTTTCTGCATTTTATTTTGCTTGTCTTTAAATTTCAGTTCTCACATCATAAACCCCCTCTGCGTGTGTGTGTGTGTGTGTGTGTGTGTGTGTGTGTGTGTGTGTTTTCACTAAGTTAATAAATCTGAACTAAAGTGGTCATAACGTTGATACAAGTCCTCGAGGGATCGACTCTTGCTGTGCTACTATACTATTCTTATCGATTTGTGCACTTGCAAGGATTTTATAACTGTTAGAATTGAATTGCATATTTCTTGCTCTTTAATTCCACCAACAGATGGCACGAAATCATTCAAAACACATGTAAAAGGGATAATAAATGACATCAAAATGATGCATAAATAATGATTGAACAAATGCCCCCAAACCTGTCTTTTGCTAGTCCTTGAGGAAAACAAAGAAAAATAGACTTAAAAAAAAAGACTCGGTCTTAGTTAAGATTGAACATTTAAACCTCTAGGTGTTCCTAGTACGAGAACTTTTGTCTCATGAGGGTTATAGCAGCACGATACCAACAAACGTTTTACTTAGACAATTAAGATGCTAGAGACAGTCCTTTTAACAAGTTAATAAGAATCAAAGTAAGTAGACATGCTTTGCATAACTAAAAGGGATGCCATAGCCGTGAGTGTCATGAGTCAAGTGTAGGTGCCACAATTTCAAGTGATCTTGCTTAAAAGCAACTTCATCTAAGTGTCTTAATTAGAAAGATTTCGCCTCGACTCTAATCCTCACCAGGCAACTCTCTATTCACATAAGAATCCTAGGGTTTCACTTTTTTCATATGTGATGGAGTTTAAGTTATGGAATTTCAAGTTTAATCACATATGATTTGCAATGAAAGAACAACACTTTTTTGGAAATTAAGATCTCATAAAAGGAATTGAACTTTAAGAACATAGATACGTACCTTAATCCTCAGCATGGTCATCCATAAGATCAGTTAGGTCTTCCATTTTAGGGTGTAATGGGGCTAAGATTAGGGGTCTCGAAAGGAAGGATAGGATTCAATGAACATGAGTTGTGCCAAGGCATGGGATGTCCTTACTTGAACTTAGAATTTCTTATCTGAATCCTTGCTTAAGGCTCACGACATTGTACCTTCTTGATGGCTTATTTTGAGTTCTTTGGCTCACTTGGCTCAATTCACTATGTTTTTTTTTTTAATTTTTTTTTTTTTTTCCTTCAACGTTTTTTCTTGTATATTTTTTTTTCTTTTTCTTCTTTTCTATTTCTTTTGAATTGAATTGAACCAACATCATGCAATGAGTTCCTCATTCTTTCATGCAGCTTGTCATTTGTAGAGCTTTGCACTCCTCGAAACTTTTGAACTTTGGACTTCCATCTTTGAATAATGACGCCAATGTCTGAGGATTGGGCATCATTTTCTTTCACTCCTCATTCTCACCATGAATCTCATTCAGGGCAACCTTAGCACAGACTTAGGTTATAGGGCATGGCTTTGATGAATGGTTAAATATTTTGGTTAGGTTATACTTTGGGTGATGAAAGAAAAGGCTGAGTGTTTGGCATCAAAGTTGGCTTAGGAAGCATGCAATAGGGTAGGATAAGGCCTTTAGAGGTTAAGCACACATAGCCTACATCACTTCTTCTGGAAAACCACACATCAAATGAAGAGCATCTATATAATTTTAGTTCTTTAAAATTCAATGCAAATATGATGTAATGAGATCAACATTTATGAACAAAAGTGAAGAGTGATTTAAGAGTAGAAACAATGTATATCCCTCAAAAAGAATGGCAATTAGGCTCAAAGATCTCACAGGATAGTCTCCACTAATTTTCTATGGTTCTCTTAAATTTAGTTGTGTTGTTCACTTAATCACTTAAAACATGGCATTGTGAAGTACAAATTATGAACTTAATAACTATGGCATGACTCTTAGTAGAACAAAGATAGTTAACTTAGCATGTATACACCAAGTAACAAGTTAAACACTTCTCACTAACAACTTAAACTAGTGAATAACTTAAAATTTTAAAGTTTTCTAGCCGTGTATGGTAATCTAGATGTTTCTATATGAAAAAATTTTAAGTCCACACCCCCAAACCTAAACTGAACATTGTTCTCAATGTGATAAGCAATACGTATGACAACAGAATAGAGTTTCGAGAGGTATGAAGGGCAGAAACAGTAAAGTAAGAGATAAACACAAACTAGGGCTAGGTTTCCTCCTATGAACTCTGTATTTAATGTCTGGGCAATGACGAGGCTGGCAAGCTATATAATTGGTGCATGCTGAATGTGAGGGTCAACTGTGCTTGGATTGGGAAGGGCCTCGAAGTAATGCTTGAGGTGATACCATTCACCTTGAACGGATCCTGCCTAACCGGGTGCTAGATTTCAACTGCACCATGAGGAAAAACATTAGTAATAATAAATGGTCCAATCCATCTTGAACGCAACTTACTTGGGAATAGTTTGAGCCGAGAATCAAAGAGGAGGACTTTCTGTCCAATCTAAAAGTGCTTTCTCTGAATCTGCTTGTCGTGAAAAGCTTTGGTCCTTTCCTTGTAAATCCGAGCACTTTCATATCTCTCATTCCTGAGCTCGTCCAATTCACTTAGCTGAAGCTTTCTATGAATTCCTGCTTCATCCAAATCTATGTTCATCTTCTTAATTGACCAAAATGCTTTATGCTCCAATTTTACCGGTAGGTGACATCCTTTCCCAAAGAAAAGTCTGAAGGGCGACATGCCAATGGGTGTCTTGTATGCCGTCCTTTAGGCCCACAATTCATCGTTCAATCTGTTCGACCAATCTTTGCAGTTTGGACTCACAGTTTTCTCCAATATGGCCTTCACTTCTCGATAGGAAATTTCAGCTTGGCCGCTCGTTTGAGGGTGATATGGCGTGGAGATCCTAAAGGTGACGCCATACTTCTTCAGTAAAGCTTCGAAGGAACAATTGCATAAATGCGTGCCCCCATCACTAATGTTGGCTCTAGGTGCTCCGAACCTGGCTAAAATATGACCCTGCAAAAAACTCACAATTACTTTGGCATCGTTAGTTTTAGTGGGAATTGCTTCCATCCACTTTGAGACATAATCTACCGCAAGTAAGATATAGAGATAACTGAAAGAGTTTGGGAAGGGTCCCATGAATTCAATGCCCTAGACGTCAAAAATCTCAACCACAAGGATAGGGTGCAATGACATTTGATTTCGAGGGCCCAAGTTACCTTGCCTTTGGCATCTATCACAAGTCAATACAAACTCATATGCATCCTTGAAAAGTGTGGGCCAGTAGAAACCACTTTGTAGTACTTTGAGAGCCGTCTTCTTGGCCCCAAAATGTCCCCCACATGCCAAAGTATGGCAGAATGTCAAGATGGATTCCATCTCAGCTTCCGGAATGCATCCTCAAATGATTTGTTCCGAAGAATGCTTCCATAAGTATGGCTCATCCCAAATGTAGTACTTGGCATGTTTAGCCAGTTTTTCTTTCTGATAGCTGCTCAAAGACAAAGGAAATCGCTTAGTTTCAAGGTAGTTAATGAGATCGGCATACCATGGATCGACGACATTGAGAGTGTTGAATTTTCCTAGTTGAGCCGTGAAGAGTTGTTCATCTGGGAAAGTTTCTAGGAGCGGCAATTGATCAGCTTCCTTATTACACCCGTGAATTAGCCTGCTCATGTGATCTGCAATGACGTTCTCACTCCCTTTCTTATCTCGAATTTCGAGATCAAACTCCTGAAGCAGCAAAATCCATCTTAGCATTCTAGGCTTGGCATCTTTCTTAGTGAGAAGATGCTTCAATTATGCGTGATTAGTGTAGACGATGACTTTTGTTTGAATCAAATAGGATCAGAACTTCTCTAGGGTAAAGATCACAACTAGGAGCTCTTTCTTAGTGGTGGAGTAGTTTAATTGGGCGTCATTCAGAGTTCTGCTCACATTGTAAATAACGTGAGGAAGTTTGTCTACTCTATGTCCCATAACAACTCTAATTGCAAAGTCTAATGCATCACACATTAGTTCAAATGGTAAGTCCCAGTCGGGAGGCCTGATGATGGGGGAGGCCGTGAGTTTAGCCTTGAGTGTGTTGAATGCCTCACGGCACTCCTTAGTGAATTCAAAGGCAGCATCCCTCTCCAGAAGATTACACAGAGGTCTGGTGATATTCAAAAAGTCTTTGATGAAAGGTCAGTAGAAACCAGCGTGCCTTAAGAATGAAAGGACTTCCTTAACTATTTTAGGGTATGGCAGTCTCTCCACTATGTCCAACTTAGCTTTATCTAACTCTATTCCATGGCTAGAGATCACATGGCCCAAGACAATTCCTTGTTGTATCATGAAATGGCACTTTTTCCAATTCAGCACCAAGTTACTTTCTTTGCATCGTTCCAGCACTCGGGATAGATTGGCTAAACAAAGTTTAAATGAGTGACCAAGCACTAAGAAGTCATCCGTGAACACTTCAATTATGTCATCCACCATATCGGAGAAGATACTCATCATGCAACGTTGGAACGTAGTTGGGGCGTTGCACAACCCAAACGGCATTCTTCTGTAAGCAAATGTGCCATATGGACATGTGAATGTCAGTTTCTCTTGATCTTCCGGGCGATAGCAATCTAATTATACCCTGAGTATCCATCCAGAAAGTAGTAGGGAGAATGTCCCGCTAATCGTTCAAGCATTTGATCAATAAAGGGCATGGGAAAGTGATCCTTTCGTGTGGTGGTGTCTAGCTTCCGGTAGTCAATGCACACCCTCCATCCTGTTTGAACTTGCTGAGGTACGAGCTCATCATAAGTTGAGTGATTTGTAGATGTGAAATGGCATGATGTTTACTGATGCTCCTATATCACATAGGCAATGCTCGAACAATTAAATTGGATGACACATGGGAGTGATGGAGGCCCAGGGTCATTGGCTTTGAGTGGCATGCGCAGAAGTGCAGCAGAACACGCCTTTGGAATGTCGATGATGTCGTTAGAATGGAACCCTCGCTTTCTAGCTACCAAGTCTTTGATGAGCTTGGCGAAGATGGGCATGTGTTTGACTATCTTATGAAAAGGCAGTGTGATCTGCAGCTTTTGTAGCATGCTTATGATTTCCTCCTCGAACTCTTCCTTGAGTATATTCTTGTTTTGGAACCTGCGAGGAAAAGGAAGATCAACATCATTATCTATCTCAAAATGCACTCTTTTAGTAGCTTTAGGAATTGAATTTTTGAGTTTTGGAGTTAGAGTGATTTGGGTGGTGAAATGTCACTTTGGGACTTAAGGCAGTGGCCTTCGCTTTGGGTGAAACTTGGGAGTCAGCTATGGCATGATGTTGTCCTTCCGTGGACATGTCCGTAGATGTTGGCGCAGATTAGTGCAAATCTGCGCTGTTAGGCGCAGTTTGGTGTAATGAGGTCGGCGGTAGTGCCTTGGGTACAAATCTCGGTATGTCTTGCGGAAGAGCCTGGGACATGGCCTTCGGCAGGTCTGATTGAGGCGCAAGGTAAGGTGCTACTTGCGACATAGCCTGGGATAGAAGCAATGTACTTGGCAGTTTCAACGGTGAAGGGTGCGACATTCCATAAGGCATGGCCTACGGTGTCAGGACCCGTCCCGAATTTCCCCTCGAAACCCAGGAAGAACCCTGATCCCGTCTGACAACCTAAGGAAAGGTTCCCAAAATACCCTTCAATCCTTACAAATTATAATAATAATAAATACTTTCACTTGTCAGACAAGGGATTCAAGCACTCAATAATTCCCGTAATTAATGACCAACCGAATAAAATATAATATCAGAGCGTCTAAGTAGGATCAAGGGTACAATTTAGATATCCTACTCAAGTACAACTACACAGCGCAGCCGAGAGTACTAATGTCTCTGCCTCGAGATAAGTGTCCGCGTCAACTCGACAGCCTGAAGGGGGTTTAAACACAAAAGTTGTGAGTGGAAAAAAAATAATCATTTATAAATCGTTTTCCAAGGAATATTACCTTTTTCCCCCTCCATTTATAAAACCATGCATGCAACACATAAACAGTTCATGATATAAAAACATCATCTTTAAATCACCGGCATTTCCATTTCTCTTTAAAAACACTTAGTAGGACTCACACAAAATCCATATAAGGAAAACACATTGTGGTCCACAGTCTGGTTTGAAAATCATCCTCAAAAGAGTTCAAAATCATTTAATTCAACCTGGACACATAATATCTCAAATCCACTGTTCCCGACACATCCACTAGCCACCAGGGTATCCCTTGGGGTGTGCTAGTCCTGTATCACAACTCTCTGTACTATGCATAGACATCCTCGCGACCCGACGGAGCTAAAACTCCACGATGCCAGAGTCGGAGCACTCAACGAACCAAAGGAGTAAAACTCTCGACACTAGTCGAAGAAACAGTAACCAATTATATTGGAGGTTTACCGGGTTCACCGCCAACAGCGGATCCTAGTCCCATATCCTAGTCCTCCTCAAATATATTTATCTTGGAGGTTCACCGGGTTCACCGCTAATACGGATCCTAGTCCCGGGTCCTGGCCTCCCTCAAATCAATGTTTATCTTAGAGGTTCACCGGGTTCACCGCTAATAACGGATCCTAGTCCCAATTCCTGGCCTCCCTCAAATCAATGTTTATCTGGGAGGTTCACCGGGTTCACCGCTAATAACAGATCCTAGTCCCAGTTCCTGGCCTCCCTCAAATATTTCCAAATCCGATAAACTCATACAACCGGGTCAAAACCCAAATCATGAACTCAAAAATTTCCACGTCAAAACGATATCAAAACCGAGTCCAAAAACCATGATATTTCTCAAATCACAATTTAACTGAAATAGTGGAAAACATGTGTCCAGTAATCATTTCTAAAATCCAGAAATTCAATGCCACAATACATAACAGTATTTAAACAAAGATATTTTGATGCATGCATTTCAGTTTATAAAACAAAAGTCCACTCACAAACCTGTTCCAGCAAGTTCAATCTCGTCTTCTTCGTTCCTCCGAGGTTCCCGGAACAAGATCGCCTGTGTAAGCCGGAAAATCGATCGGAATATCCGAAACTTCCTATACTCGGTTCGGCTTCCCCCGTGGTCCTCTCCTTTGATGATTGGTACGGTTGTGATCGTGGGAAGGAGTAGAATACGATTAATTGATCAAAAATGGAAGCTAAAGCCTTGAATCAAAAGTTGACTTTGTGGGTTTTTGGTTTGTTTTTCGCACGGGTCGGTGTGTTTATGTTTCAGAGAGAGAGAGATGAGTGTGCAGAATGAAGATGAAGTTAAGATGTAAATGAAGATGTAAAAATGATTGGGGTTAAAATATCTTCTCCCAAACCAAAATTACCAAAATGCCCTTTCACATCTAGACCCATAACTTTCATCCACGAACTCCGTTTTCTGCGTGCCGCCTGTCTACGAACTCGTGAGTTCAAGACCTACGCAACGGTACCCGAAACACCGCCTAATAAGTTCCGAAACAAAACTTGATTTCCATACCCTTTACCAACCAAGGGTAAAATCGTCATTTTACAAAAATAATTGCGTAAACCCAATAATTAAACTTCCGGGTTGTTACATACAGCCTATCCTGTTGAGGTGCCTACGGAAAAGGGTTGGTCACAGCAGAATGGTGTCTTGAGGATGCCACGGTGAAGTTATCCTCCTTAGCTTAAAGTCCTTCAATGTTTTCTTCGTAGGTAGCGTATGCAGGGCCTCGGAGTTGTGTTCCACTTCGCAGTGTGATGGCGTTGGCCGTGGGATTGTGAAATCCCTTGGGAATGTGAAATCCCTTGGGAATGTGAAATCCCTTGGGATTTACTATCACTTGACTGGATAACTTCCTTTGCTCCCGTTGATTCAATTGATTGGAAATCTGCCCCATTTGGTGATCTAAGTTTGCAATTTCATTATCAGTCTTTTGCTGATAGCCACTTGGCTTTGAAGCAGCGTTTGCATCATGGTTTGATTGTCGTACATCAGCTCTTCCAAGGTTTTTCCTCCCGTATTCTGATTTGATGAAGGGCCTTGGTGATTGATTGGAGGTGTCGTGGATTGATTTTGGAACCCAGGTGGCGGCAAGGGGTTCTGAGTATTTTGAATGTTGCTCCATCGGAAGTTCGGATGATTCTTCCATCCCGAATTGTAAGTATTGGAGTATGGGTCATTTCGGGGCCGTGCACCATTGTTGAAGCCTCCCGCGAAGTTGGCTTCTTCCACCATTGGACATTCCTACGAAGTATGTCCTTGAATGGAGCAAACATCGTAGATTTGAACTCCTTTCGCTTTCTCGTTGCAAAGTTTCTTCACCATTGTCGTAAGTTGAGCAATGGCGTCATCTTTGTCATTGGTGTACGCATCACCAGTAGCCCTAGAGGAAAGACCTCTATAGCTAAATTGTTTCTCCCTTTGAGCAATGTTCTCAAAGGCGGTCCTTGCCTCCGCAGCCGTGCCATCAAGAATCCCTTGGGATTGAGAGTTCACCATAGTTCGATCGCTGGTCTTCAATCCTCCATAGAAATACAACATCAAGTGATGTTCGTCGATGTTGTGATGAGGGCACGCCTGAAGCATTTGATTGAAGCACTCCCTAAACTTGTAGAATGGTTCATCTATGCCTTGGCATGGATCCATGATCTTGGCCTTCAATTCGTTTGTCTTCGCCACAGGATAGTATTGTGTGAGGAATTTGGACGACAAGTCCCTCCATGAGTTGATCGAGGGTGGGGCGGGGGCGGGGGGTGGCAGGGGCGGGGCGGGGGCGTTGTTAACACAAGAAAGTAAAACGCAGAAAATTAAGATGCAAGAATGATCATTGATTGATTTTATTATCGAAGGCGAATTAAGGCTTATTATCCACCCTAACCAATTATAGCTCTTAAACAGATTTTCTAGACCTAATTACTATGCAACTTCTGAATTAGGTGCCCATGCAAAGGTCCCGCCAAATTACACTTCACATATTTTATTCCCTCTTACTTAGCATGTTCTAAGCACGGCGTATGCCTAGAACGTCTATCACCTACCAGTTAAGATGATGCATGAAGTACTAAGAAAATTTAATGACACCACACTAGCCTAGAAAAGTGACATGCGATCTAGGTTTTCATGAATTCCGATTACAAGATTATTTCTTACCCTCAACTTTTTGATGCTAAGTGAATTACAAGATAATTTGACGGTCAGTCAAGCAATTCTATCAATAATTTATGCAAACAAGGTAAATAATCTCATAAACATAAAATAATGGTAGTTTAAGCAGTAATTAGAACTATTCAGCATGCAGAGCAATTAAAATCAAGATCCAAAATCTAATTAACGAACTAACATGGCTAGGCTTCAAGCAGGCCTAATTCTAAAGGGAAATACTCACACATAATGGAAAACAAGCACATAATAAAATTCATAACTAACAATGAAATTATAGAGTAAAGTAAAGAAATATTATTGAACAATGAGGCACGGCAGAAGAAACACAGCAAGGCCTGCTCCTCCCAAGCTCCACGCACAACTCTCTCTCAACTTGGAAAATAAAAAGTGTTTAAAATCTTAAACTGAATTACAAAGGTAAATTGCGGCTCAGGTGTAGAGGTCCTTGGCCGCGATCACTTTGGTCCTTTAAATAGGGCCTCTAAACCTCTACAAAGTAGGAGATAATCTAGGCCAAAATGCTAATAAAAAACTGACTCATAACTGCTATCCTAGTTAGGAATGAAAAAGGACTCAACAAGGCAATCCTAGTATAGCAAGAACTAGGATTTGTGGCAAAGCTTTAGTGAGAACAACTCTGATCTTCCTTGCGCACCAAGGCATCTTCTGGAATCTTCTGGAGGTTGCTTGGACGTCAAGAACTGGGCCTGATCACTCCTGAATGCTTTAAACACGGCTGGGCCAGATTTTAGGCTCCAAGAACCTCAAATTTGGACTTCTAAGAACTCAATCATGTCATTGACCAATGCAACTGGGACAAGACACATACTTCATTTCCAAATGATGTAACTAGCATGGTTCTGGGCTTTGTCCTGCTCAAAAGCTTTAGAAAAGTCGATGGCCTAATTTGGCTCAAATCAGGGCTCCCGTGAAGTCTTTTAGGGTAAAACGTGCCAAGGGCATGTCATTGGCATTTCTGAGTGCATCTTATAGACTCCATTAACTTACTAACATTCTTGGAAGTCCAATTATGGTTGGTGTCTCACTTGGTTCCATCGGGTTCTAGGCATTGACATAATTTGGCCTACCTGTACCTGAATTAGGGCGCAGCAGGTTTAGGGCGCAACTTAGAGCACATCTAACGTGAACCGAATGGCCTGGGCAAGGCAGCAAATGGCCCACATCCCCTAGGATTCAGCTTCTAACCCAATTTAATTTGGAATAGGCATGGCTTGCCTTGAGGCAAGGCTAGCCTCCTTGGCAGCCAGGGCTAGGCTGTTGGCCCACCAAACAAACAGCTGTAGCGCACTTGTCCTGCTCCATGTGCTCCAACGGCTACTTCTTGTAGCCAATCAAATGGTTCCACGGGGCACCGAATTCAAAACATGTATCCGTTGTTTTTTTTTTTTTTGAAAAAATAAAAAAAAATGAACATTATATCCGTTGGAAAAAAGTTTTTTTTTTTTAATTTGTTTTTTAACTCCTATAATTTATGTAATTTAAATTTGATATTAAATTAATGGTTGTACTTCGGAATTAAATTTGTGGTCATCATGTTTAATTTAGTTATTTTTATATAACAAGTATAACCATATAAGTTAAGTAGTGGAATTAAATAGTATTTTGGATATATTATATAAGTTTTCTACATTATTATCTTTAAGAAAATAATTTACAAAAAAATTGAATTCTTGCCCCTTGTCCCTCCCCATTAGAACAACAAAAAATAGTCTTGGGCAAAATGCATGAATAGTGTCATAGAGAGGGGCTAAACCTTGTCTCTAGCCCCTTGCCCTTGCATTTACCACTAGATATGCTCTTAGGGTGCAGGACATGTCTTAGATGCATGATTTTAGGGCGCAGATTTAGGGCGCGTCCTGGCTTGTCTTGGCATGTCCCTGGCTTATTTCAGGACTCGGTTTTGGACCTTTTTAGGGCCTGAACTTCAACTTGAGACATCTCCTTCGTTATAACTCCGAATTAAGCTATTATTTTTGCGTTGTTTTCAGAATTTACCTATCTTTCCAAATATGTACAAGTCTCACAAGATTGATTATTTTCTACTATGGATGGTACAAAATCATTTAAAAGGGATACTAAATGACATCAAAATGATGCATAAATAATGATTGAACACTACCCTCCCATCACTTCAACTACGACACTCTTGAGGTCCAGGAAGTCGGGCACCAATCCTTGATCACCCTCTTCACTCTGTTAACGTCACTTAAGAATCCCAAAATACAAGACAAATCATGCAATCTCTCTAAACTCGGTGTTTTTAGCTTGCACATCACATGCTACTCAAGCTAATCTCATTTCTTAAGCCAAGTCATCTTCGATCATTCCGGAGCCATTGTACTATAATTTCCCCTAAGAGATACTCTCCTTTGAGATATTGTGGGACTTGGTCTTGCTTACTCACATTCCCAAGGGTACAATATTTAAGTTGGAAGCTCATTGGGCTGTCTAGTGAGACTTCCAGCAGCCCACGTTTTCTAGCACCTAAAGTACCCCAACACATACTATATAAATGTGCATTGCCACAAAATTAGGATAAGAAATAATAGTCTCACAGAAGGACATGACATGACTAATACATAAACATATACCACACATTAGCATATAGTCATACGAGTCATGCGTAAATAACATGACTGAGTATCTAGGGTTCGCTCATATACCACAAACATATGAATATTTGGATATGCTACTCACTATACATCACATCACCAAGGGGCAAAGGGACAAGCTGGCACTATTTAGTTAGCATTGAGCGAGATGTAGGTGAACGATCACGTGGAAGACTGATCAGTGGTCGACAGACGGTACTAATAAAGATACCAACAACTTAACCAAGCGGGTACAGTAAATCATAACATAATCATTCCATACAACTCAATGATAATAAAATAATGATAACCTATATCCGCATGATAGTTCTAAATCATGGCATGGCATCATACCAAATTGTAAATCATCGCATGATACCAAGACATAAACCACTACACCCATATATGTATAATAGTATGAAAACATATGTTAAAAAACAAAAGGTCTACGCACAAATAGTCGGAGCAGTAGTCACCTGACGGTGCTGAATACTGAAATCTTTGTAACTATGGGTTCACTGAACAAAGGAACAAAAAGCTCAAAACTAGCTAACAAGTGAATAAACTAGAACTTCTCCCTTTTGTTTGCTTATTAACGGGGTTAAAATATGTTCAGACATGTGCAAAATGTGTTCAAAACGTATTGAAAGTGGGCTCATGCGCCGGAAAGAGGCCGCACACGATTCAACACGTCATGCCACATGTCACACCATCGCCGCCATGCACTGTGGTAGGAACCACCATGGATGGTGGTCGGGACTACCGTGATATGCTAACGGCGACAACCTATTATGTCAAGCTGACGATAGTGCTAAAGATTTAACGACCATTAATGGTGGTATCGTACCACCGTGGACTTAACTATTTATGCTGACGGGGTCGACATATATCGTTTAAATCCTGCTGTCGCCAGCCATAATCTGAAAATCTTTGTCGAAATTTCACTCCCGATCTTAGATATCAACCATTTTTACACCAACAAATTCAGAACAATGCACGAAATCTGGAATTCTACCTCTTGATTTTCTATTCATAGAGGAATGGCCTGAAATTGGAACCGCCGTCCACGGTGGTAGGAATTGCCGTGGACAGTGTTTGGGACTACCGCTATATGCTAACGGTGACAACCTATTCCGTCAAGCTGACAGTAGCGCCCAAGAGTTCACGACCATTAATGGCGGTATCGTATCACTGTGGACTTAACTATTTATGATTCCGTTTAACTCCTGTTGCCGCCGGCCAGAATCTGAAAATCTTTTTCTGAATTTCACTCCCGACCTCAGATATCAGCCATTTTTACACCAATACATTCATAATATGGCACGGAGTCTAGAGATCTACCTCTTGATGATCTATACATGGAAGAATGGCCTGAAATTGGCCATAAAAGTCTCGTGCTTTTCAGGATTCCGTGGAATCCAACCTAGCTCCACTCTCCTTCGTTTCTTCACCAAATCTCGAATACAATACACCAAATGTTATCTACTTATCGCAAGAAATCCAATTGTATAACTTTCAGGGTCAGAGCTTACCTAGAGTAGACAAAAAATGGCCAGAAAATTGTGAACCAGCCACTTCTTTTTCCTCGAAACTCGCTCTACAGTGGTCGACGGTATTGGTGGTTGGTACGGTTGGAATCGTCTCGTCAAGAAGAAGAGAATGGTAGGGTGACGTGGTCTGGGTCACCGGATTTTGACAACGGTGGTGAGTGGCAGGAATTGGAAAGTTCAAGAGAGAGAGACTTACATAGTGAGAAAATGAGAGAAAGTGAGAGTGTGTAATGAGTGCGAGTTATTTCCTATAAAAGAGTGCATGTTTTGAGATAATGGAAACCTAAAATTCAGCATGACATTAGTATGGGCATTTTGGTAATTACCAGGGATTTATTTTGGGAACTAGATGTAATAAAGTATCCCTTTAAGAAAATTTGTTCCTCAAAATTTATCCAACAAGTGTCAAAGCATACCATTCAACTTCGATTACAAAGAAAACCAATTGGACAACAATGTCCTTACACAAAGAAAAGACGAAGGTACAACTATCTCATTTGTTCCTTGGATTCCACATGGCCTCTTCCTTCACAACACTTTCACCAATGTTATTACTTTAATCCTCAACACATTGTCCTCATCGAGAAGATGATAAAAACATAGGAAAAAAAAAGGAAAAAGAAGAAGTGAAGTAAACAGATTAACAAGTAATGAGATTTATGAATGAGACAACACTAGAACTTTAGATTTACCGTTATTAATTCTACTCGATTCCTATATGCATACTAAGTTCGATTACTACCCAAGTTGACGGTCGTTTTCCCTAACCTAATCAATAGTCTCTCTCCAAGAAATATTAATAGTATTCTCCATTGATTAACCCACTCTATTTTTAACAATGAAATTAGATATAAAAAAAATAAAAAATAAAAACCGTTAAGCTTAATGAAAAACACAAAAAGACCACACAAACCATGGTCATGTATCCTTACCAAACTATGTAGTTTATGATGTTCAATACAAAAAACTAACACTAAATATCAACTCCTGTTCTCAACCTAGTTCTTTAAATCGATCAAACAGTGGCCAATTATTTGCAAGGATTAAGCACAGTAAAGAGTGATCAACTTTGAATAATAATTAAACTTAGCATGACATAAAGAAATCAAAATATTCATAATAAAGATCTTCCTAGCCCTAACAAAAAATTTTAGTTCATATAGAAAATTAATGGAATAATAATAATAAATGGCATAGATAAATAAAAAAGTCTTATGGATTGAATTCGAATCGTGGCTTCGAGGTCAGAAGAAAAACTCTAATTCTCTCTATAAGAATTTTTGGTGGACGATGGTGGGTAAATTTCCAACTGTCCAATGCTTCCTTTTAATAAGAAAATAGAGCCCTCTTAAGAAAAGGAAGTCACAATAAAATCCTAGTTGAAAAATGTTAATATAATATAATTAAATTCCTAAAATAATAAAGAAAAGGAAACAACTTGGAAAAACATGACAAAGGGATTTGAATCCTTCAAACCCATAGAAAAATCAACATAAAAGGGCTTCAGGAATTTCAGTGAGTGTCCACCGAAACAGTTTCTTATGAGCAGCAAAAGCTGCTGCTGGACTGAGATTGGATTCGGTAAGGGCCTACCAAATTCTTGTTGAGGCAATTTCTAGCAATGCAGCAAGCTGGTGCTAAATCTCTTGGACTAGTTGGGCCAATTCTTATCCAAATTGCGTTCGTTTTTCGGCAAATGTCTCCATAAGTCTGCAAAATATCCTATACAATTCTCAACAAATACATCATTTTATACTATTTTAACATGAGATTAGAGTTAATTGATAGGTAAAATGGGTATGGAAATATAGAAAATATTTATCTTATCAATTGCACATAGTTGTTCCGTATGTGATTTGAAATAAAGGGCCTTTCTTTTAGAGGTATTTTAAAACACATAAAAAAACCCTCTACGCCATCATTATACGGTCCCAACATACCAAATACAAATATGAAAAAACTCAAATGAACGAAGTTGTAAAAATTATTAGATGATGTCGTTTCATGTTCATATGATACATATAATTCACGTATTCTATTATAAATAAACAAAAAAGTTCAAATTTATCATATTTAATATATAATATTTATAAATATCCACCTATTTATTAAATTACATACTAAATAAGTCGCGCGCGACGATATAATATCAGCAAATGGATCATCGTTTGGAGAAACACATTGAGGGATGGGAAAAGGGAAAAGGGAAAAGGGAAAACGGAAACAAACTAATAAGGGCCCATCGCTATCATGGCTCCTGGCAGTCACTATCCTATCCACCTTTAAAATAATAGCAACCATAAGTAAACCCATCCTTTTCTTTTTTTTCTTTTTTCTTTTTTCTTTTTCTCTTTCTGTTTTTTCCTTTCTTTTCTTTTATTTTATTTTTTTACTCCCTCTCTCTCTCTATCTCTCTCCGATTCCGCACCGATTTTTTAGTACCAGCCGCGATCGAAGAAGTCACAGCCGCCGGTTTGACGACCAACTAACATCTGGAGATCTCCACTTCTTGGTTTTGCAACTCCTGTCAGGTATTGCCGACTATTCTTCCTTTCTCTTTGATCCAATTTTCCGATTGGTTTCTCAGAAAGTGCTCAAAGTGTACAGAAAGTAAAGTTAACTCTTGGCTTTTTGAAAAAAAAAGGAAGAAGTCAATTCAAGCTCAATTATGCCAAAAAATTGCATTCTACTGAGTTACAGAAGATGCTTCGGATTCATAATCTTTATTTCCCTTGATTTGATCTTTGCTGTGTGCAAGCAAACGTAGGATTTAGGGATGTTATAGTATCAGGTCCATGTGAGCTCTTTTCTTCTTATCTTCAAATATCACAAGTAGAAACTAATAAAGTTATTACTTTTTTGTGGATATCATACTATTTTTTTTATATAAGTTCAATAGTTAGTGTTGGTTTATTTTAATGATTGACTGCGAGTACAGAAAAATAGTTATCTGAAGTCTGTGATAGCTAATGTATAACTGTTTCTTGAAATTCTTAATAATAATATTCATTATTATTATTATTATTATTATTATTATTATTTGTAATTTTGTAATAGTTTACTGAATTACTAGGAGCTGCACTAAATTATGGGATGTCTGATATAAGCTTACATTCTTGACTACCTATATGTGATTTTTTGTTGGTTAATCTGTATTTCTCAATAAATTGAACTTCTGATGGAAACGATGTTGACCATGTTTTAGCTATATTGAGTTCATATTACGTTCTATAGATGTTGTATCTGAACAGTTGGGAAAGCTTTGACATGATATGGTCACGAGCCGTCCATTGTCTCATGGTGACTGTTATAGACAATTGAAACAAACAAAAAAAACTCATGTATCAACGTGCTTGTGTTTAGGGGTTAGAATGTGTTCCCAACAAAAGAAAAAAGAGTTTAGAATGTGTGATAAGTTTATAGGTTTAATGAGATTTATGCTTACTAGCATGCATATATGTGTATTTAGCAATGATCTCTTACGAGATCTTTGGTATACTATGTCGTCAAAATCGTTAATCAGGACCATGCATTCAAGCATGGTTCCATTTCATCAATTTCTGATTCATCTGGAAACACGATATTACTTTTTTTCGCAAGAATAAATTTCATGTATATTTGTGTGTGTGGTAATGTAGTCTTTCAAATCATACTATCAAATTTTCTAATAGTTTGACACATTCAGACATGATTCTATTTGTTCTGTGGGCTTTATCTGGCGCGACATATTATATGCACTCTTTTCTAAAGGTTGGGAAGGTTGGGAACAGGATCAGTTGGTAGAATGTCAATGATGCAAATGCTGATATTTTATCATTATTCTGACAGTAAATTATTGGTGGATGGAAGTCAGGTGGCTTTGGTTCTTCTGAGGAGAGTCCAACTGTACAGAAAACACATCTTGGTGATCAAATGAGCAGAACTGATGCTATTGGCAGTAGAAGGAGGAGGGTTCTTCTCATCTTCAGCTTCTGGGTATAGCAAAGGCCTGGCCCTTCTTCTCTTGGGTCAGAAGAGTGAAGATAAACCCATGAGAGTTTCGCCGTGGAATCAGTACCAGTTGGTGGACCGAGAATCTGAAGCAGACCTCCAGCTGGCTTCCGCAAAGAACCGACTTTCCCGCGGCTGCGCCTCCTTTGTCTGCTTTGGTCGCGCTTCCGCCGGGCTTGACACTCCATCTCCTCTTAAAGTAGGCCCTGCCCAACAGCAGGATATCTTGCCTGGGTCTCTTGTTTCTGATGAAAGCAAGGATCATACAGCTGATGCTGATGCTGATCATGATGCAAGAAAGGTAGCTCTTAAAAGTAGCCTGAAGAAGCCATCAAAAAGAACTCCTGTTTCTGTTGAGAGTTTTAATGAACGTGAAGCATTCAGTAAAGACATTCCTGGTCATGCAGAAACGAGGAAAGTGCAGTGGACGGATACTTGTGGGAATGAGCTTGTTCAGATCAGGGAATTTGAGCCCAGGTATGTGAATTTTTATTAAGTATTATGAATCATTGGAGCACAATATGCCCAATTATATCTTAATTTAGTCCAGTAGTCACAACTAGAGTCAACTATGTAATGACAGTTGCTGGTTCTCAAGAAACTCAAGCCTCATATCTGGGTTATAGTTGGGTGTTTTCTCCCTAGATAGAGCAGTTGAACCACTCTTAATGGTCTTTGATATGTCTGATGTTTAATCTTGTTGACCTCACTCATATAATAGACTGATTTCTATCCTACAAGAGGGAATAAATTTAAGGTGGGAGGTTTAGATGGTTATCCAATTAGAGAAGACAAAGATGGAAGGCTGAAATTTCAGAAGGATGAAGCTAGAGTGGATGCTTATATCTGTAGCATCAGATGGGGTTTCAATGATAGTTTTTTAGTATAGCTGGCAAGTGATTGAGGCCGATTCAATGCTGATTTGTAGGAGTTCTTTGTTGATGGAGTTGATAATGCTTGTAATAAGGCCACGTGCATTTTTATTTGATCCCCAAGAACCTCCAATCTTAGCAAGTTAAAGATAATGTGCTCACAAGTTTGGTTGCAAACGTTTGTAAGAATTCAGCAAAGGTGTTATAATTGAGGATGAGCGGGATTTGACTGATAAGATACTTTGTCTCTTAGACAAAAGAAAATTTCCCAATCGCCTCTTTTTTAAGGGTAGATCGACTTTTGGCTTGGTTTTAATTACTATAAATCCAAGAGTATCTAGTGAAAATTATAGAGGAATTGGTTTCAAATTTGATTTTGAGAAAGCACATGATCATGTTCATTGAGTTATTTTTGGGTCATGCTTTCGAGAGGAAGAGTTCTGAGTCGATCGAGGAACGGATTGATGAGCTTTGAGCGCAGCTATTTCTCAGTTATCTGTTATGATAGGCCCAAGGGTATCCTAGACCTTTTAGGTACATAGAGTGACTTGTTTCCCTGATTTCTATTTAAATAAGTAGTTGATATTTTGAGTAGGTTGTTGGTGGAAGCTAGAGTATAATTTAATCCAGGGATTTTTTGTGGGAAGCAGTCTATGCAGATTACCGTTTTTGGATGAAAATATTTCTTGTACTTCGAGGGAGGAGGATAGGTTTCTTACTAGAGTTAAGATTATTGAATCATAATGCGTATACTTGTGGTAAGTGATAAAATTGACTTTGGGAAGAGTGCTGCAGTGAATCATCTTCCCATATTTATCTTGTCCTCATAATGTGCTAATATCTTCCATTGTTGCCTTTCTACCTTCAATTTCATCTTGTCAAAAGATGGTGTATTAATGCCTGTGGGGTTTCACTTGTATATTATCAGTTTTTTTGGTATATTAGGAACCTTGCTGATGCAAGTCTGTATTGGGTTAGTTGAGTATTCGTAGTGGTGTGGGTTGTCCCAAGAGATTTCTAGTTCTTCGTGGTTGCGACTTAGCTTTTTTTTTTGGGTTTAATGAAAAGGCACTTAGTCTTTGAGGATGTGTGGTTTTACCTTATTCTTTGATTTTCAATAAAATCCTTCGCTTCCTATGGTTCATTCTTTAACAGGCTAACCTTTTCTCTAGTTGTACAAGCTTCTTTCATCAAAACTTGTAATCTTTGATCCCCCATTTATTTGTTAATTGGCTAGGTACAGAGTGGGGGTGGCACCTATATGTTTCTTTGTTTAGTTATATGTACTTTTCCATGGGCACGATAGGGCTGACATGAGGAGGGTGTTAGCTGGATATACATTGTTGGCTGTATCCTAGAAACCTAACTGAAACAACAGAATTTTAAAGATAAGGTGGTGGAAATGGATTTTAATTGGGCAAAATTAGACTTGTAGCATCTTTGCAATGTCAAAGCATTTTAGAGCCATTTGTTTCTGCTAATCTACCCTTGGTTGGGAATTGGGAGCTACAAGCTGATTGCTAATGCAATTGCTGTTGTTTCTTTTTTTTGATAGGTTAAAAATAAAATTAATTATTTTCTGTTGTTTCTCTGGTTCTTTAATGTTGGGCTTTGATGGACATCTTGTCTGCTAAGTTCTTTTTTTTTTTTTTGAGAAGTGTCTGCTAAGTTCTTGTTGTTAAAACTTTTATCACATAAAATTCTGTTTCCCATATACAAAACAAATAAAAAATGAAGATGACATTTGTGCCTATTTGGCTGTATCAGCTTCAGAGCATCCATCACTATTGAAGCATCCCAAAAAAAAGAAGGAAAACAATCCGGCAGTTAACTGCAGGGTAGGATAGAGAAAGAAAAAAAAGGACCCTGGATTGACTAATATGCCCTAGATTATCCTTGATAAATGCTTGTCTTTTCGGACACTTTTGGAGTTAAACTAAACATTGCGTATATTATGTCCTTTTGCAAGATGTTTTTCTTGTATTCTGTGTGAAGCAGTACGTATATTATTTTTCTGTTTCTTCTCTTCCATTGTAGTTCTCGTTCTTTGCTTCTTATTTTTCCTACTTCATGTAAGTATTTTGCTGAGGTTACACATATCAAATTGGCAGTGAAGAGGACGGATCAGATGATGAATTCGACAATGGGAATGAAAGAAGTTGTTCGTGTGCAGTTATGTAGTTTGGCTTTGACCTGATGATGATGATTTGGGTTTAACCTCTCTTTGGATGCGATAATGCATCAGGTAACTCACCGCTAACAGAGCTTTGCTTGGTTGATTTACTTATTTCATGAAGAAGAAAAGCGGTTTTTGAGTCCATGCAAGGGTAGTAGGATACCACCATAGCAAGGAGTATTATTTCTCACTATATTTGTCCACCTGAACATTTATGTCTATATCAGTTGGCTGTGGGTTTCAATTTTGTCACTCTGGGTTTGGGGACATCGTTTTGTTTGTTATTCTCCTTCATGTGTGACTGCGTTGTTCATTATTTTGTCGTAATTAATGTGTTAATTATTTTTTGTTTCCTTTATGATTCTGATTTAATGAAATTTTAGTAATTCCTTCTCCCAAACCTTTGAAGAATGACCGATGTGTGTGTGAGTTTGTTCATTTGTGGACACTGTTGTGTGCAATTAAAAGTAAAACTAGAGGATGCCATTGCTCATGTTCATTAGTTAGGTATTTATGTATGGTTCTGATATTTTGCTTAAGGTAGTGTTCATGACATTTATTTTTTGTGGAAATAGATATGGCTTCAAGTCTTGAATGAGATTAATAGAAATTCTTGGCGAAAATTATACATGAGTTGGACAATGAGAATGAGTTTTAGGATCAGCTTCATAACGGTTGGTTGTGACTGTTAATGTGTGTGGCTCTCAATACATAAACTCAAATGTCCTGTAATAAGTTTGAGGGGGGTGAAATGAGATTTTACTTGGGAGTTTCATGAGAAATTTTGGTAAATCTTATTTTTTATAATGAGTTCCACTTTACTCTTTTGTTATAAATTCTGCCATGGGGAATTTTTGGTAAATCTTATTTTTTTTATAATGAGTTCCACTTATTTTTTTAGTGAGCGGGAGCTCTTGAGTTTAACTCCCAATGACAGCAAAATTTATTTTTCCAAATTTTTTCCCTCAAAAATTGTTTTTTGCCTAATTTGGGAAAAATTGTTTTTTTCCCTTTCTCTGACCATCGATGAGATGTCCCATAGAATTTTGTTGTGATGACGGATTGAATGTGGATTTTACCCATCTAGTGACATCCAATCAGTTTTATTGGTTTGGATTTTACCCATTTAAATTTGGTAGCATTTTTGCCGTACCACTTGCTCACCATCTGTATGCCCGTTAACTAGAGTTAACTTTATCATTTTAGCAATATAATGGATCGTTTGATTTTAATTTCATTATTTTATTTCATGTGGTTATAAGATTATATCAATTTATTTCATTATTTTATTTTACAATTAAATCATCAATTAAATTAAGAGTATTCTTGGTATTAATTAAAAATTCATACTAATTTTTTTTTATTAAGTTATTAATTATTTTGATTTAGTTACTTTTTTTAAATTAATGCATTTAAACAAATTACAAGAGCATTACATTTATATTAAATTTAATTAATTATGCTATTGTAGTTTGATCAAATGCACTAATTTAAAAAAGCAATTAAATTAAAATAATTAGTCTCTCATTGAAAAATAAATTAGGTAAGAATTTTAATTAATACCAAGAATGCCCTTAACTTAATTGATAATAATAAAATAGACAAATGGAGTAAATTGATGTAATTTCATAATCACATATATTAAAATGATTAAATTGAAACCTAGTGATCCATTATGAAATTGACTCTCAAATCTTGGAGTATAAAATGATGTTTATCATTATATTAAATTAGAATCCGACATCCACTTAAGCGTGTGTAATTTTTTTTTTTTTATTTTTAAAATTAAGGAGAAATGAAAATAAATTCAAAAATATAAAAAGTAGACAAAAAGGAATGTGAGAATGGGAGTAATTACCTATTTCTTCCACTTAATATTTTAATTAAAATATCTAATTTTATTATTTTATTCCTGTTTTTTAAATCACATTTTTTTTAGAACTTTCATTAAGTAAATTTATTTTTGTCCAAAATATTTTGCTGAAGTCTATCCACTTTTTTGCCTTTATAATAATATAGATGCATATTTTTTTAATTTTAAAATATAATTTAAAAAAATAGTAAAAGAAACCTAACAGCCTTCTATCTTCTTCTCCACCTGCATAACTCAGTCCGTTCATCGCCACAGCGCCGCTGGTCAAACTCGGTCTCTTTTCCTTCACCCTTCCTCCCTCTTAGTCTCTCCTTCTTCCTATCTCTCTTCCTCTGTCCCTACAGAAGAGCCCCAAAATTAGTCTAATTAAACCACTGGGTTTTAAAGTTTCCACACCACCTACATATGGTTGTTGGGTCTTGCTCATCTCCCATCTTTTCTACGGCTACAAATTTAGAAACACACGACATAGACCCAGAAATCCAAGAGGAAGGCAAAATTTAGAAACCATTTGGGTGTTCCTTCTTTTTAATGAAAATGGGTTTTCATTGGAATAAGGCCCGTTGGTATTTTTTTTTCTCTTAAAAAGTTTTATTTGAAAGTAAAACAGCAAATGTGTTTGCTAAAAATGAAAAAGATTGTTTTCTTGAAAAACAATGGATTTTTCATATCAATTTTTAAAAACAGCATATAGGTTACTTTTGAAAGTTAATTTCACAAAATGTTAATGAAATCATTGAATGAAAGCTCCTTGTAATTTCCAAATTAATTTTTAAAAGAGTAATGCTAGGCATCCCAAATTATTGCACCAAATTGAGTACCAAAATGATGTGACATCTGCCTTGTTATCAAACTTTAATTAACCAATTTCAACATGAAATATAAATCATTTTAATTTCTTTTAAAAGAAAAAGAAAAAAACTTAAATCTTAATTAATCAAAATTCAACAACCCTAAATGAGCAAAACTTGCCGCCATGCCCCTCTAAGTTAAAGACATGTGAGTAAGGATTCAGAAAAAAGATTGCAGGCTGGAAAAGAAATACGCTGTCAAGAGCAGGGAAAATGACACTTATGCGTTCTAGTTTCTCAAGTATGCCTAACCACATCCTTTCTTGTTTTCCTTGCCCTTCTAAGTTAGCTAAAAATATTAATAAGGCTAGCTAGTAGGAATTTCTTTTGGGGCTCCTCTGCTACCTTTTCTCCCGTTGCTTGGAAGGATATATGTAAGTACAAAGAAAAGGGGGGCCTTGGCCTCAGAACAGCCGAGGACTTTAATAAAGCAGCTATGGCCAAACTAGGTTGGAAGATACTCACGGATCATGAGAACTGGTGGGTTAAATTAGTTCGTGCTAAACACTTGAGAAATACCAATTTATGTTTATGCCCCAAGAAAGCATCTAACTCTCATGCTTGGAAGGGAATCCTTAAGAGTAGAATCCTTCTTTTTAGAGGAATTCATTGGATTGTTGGGAATGGAATAAATATCAATTTATGGGGTTATAACTGGGCTCTTCCTTACCCTCTTGCGAGGATTAGGGATCAACAGCATCTTGAGGATCTAAATTGGTCTCTAACTATAGATAATTTATTGTTAATGGCAGCTACAACATTATTGCTTTAAACAACGTTTTGCCTTATAATATTGTGAAAACCATCCTAGCTATCCATTTGCCTCTGCCTAACTCTATGTAGGATGACATGTTTGTTTGGGGCCCTTGCCCCAATGGAAGTTTCTCCATTAAGTCTGCTTCAACGCTCCTGGGGGAAAATCAGCAAGCCCATCCATGTTCCAAGATAATGAACAAAATCTAGAAGCTCACCATTCCTCACAAGGCAAGATTCTTTGTGTGGTTACTTGTCCAAGGGCGATTGAACACTAGGATTCGCCTTCATCGTCACCTCAACATCGACGATCCTAGGTGCCCCCTATGTGACCATAAGGATGAAACTGACAAGCATCTTTTTTCTGGAGTGCCTGCTTGCACTGCAGGTCTGGAGGGCATCTAACCCTGATCTTCGTCCTACAGGGCATGCGAATATTTCTTCTTGGCTCTCAACACTCAGCCACCAAGATAACTAGAACTCCCTATCAAACTTGAGTGTTGATATCCTTATGTACTGGAAAATATGGACCGAAAGAAACAAGTGGATCTTTAACCAAAGGCACCTTTCCCACCACCCAGTAATTATATTGGCTGTAACTTCCTAGCTGCAAATTGGAGAAAGAACTGCAATGCTGGGCTACACCATAACATGATTCAATGGATGCCTCCCCCCCCCCCCCCCACCAGAAATTTCTCAAATTAAACTTTGATGGCTTTGTTCCACGGATGGGCTCGCGGCTACTGGATTTGTGATAAGAGATTAACAGGACATTCCCCTCCATGCTTGTGCTAGGAATGCATGGTTCACGGATGTCCTTAAAGCGGAGGGACATGCTCTTCTTGACGGACTTTGCAAAGCGAGAGACCTTGGCGTTACCAATTTGGAGGTGGAGGGGCAACTCTAAAAACCTAATGGATTCCATCCATCATCCTAATTTGGCGCCATGGAGTATATTCACTATCCTCACCAATGTCAACATGTTGCTCAACTCTTTCCAAACAATTTCCTTCAAACATGTGTTTCAGGAAGCCAACTTTGTTGCCGATGCTCTAGCAAACATGGGACACTCTATTGATGCATTCTTTGAGTGGAGTAGGTCCTTGCCTAATTGTGCTATTCTTGCTTGGAGATTTGACCTCCTTTCCGGAGGCTATCTTAGAGGCTTTGGCCTCTAGCCTTTTGTAATTGTTTTTCGTACCAGAAAAAAAAAAAAAAAAAAAAACTTGCCGCCATGCTTTGTTTAGTTTGTACGGTATGTGATGGTGGTATGTAGTTATGTACATCTTGATGAGATTAATGTTGATCAATTGGTTTTTTTTTCCTTTCTAATTAATAGGAAAGTTGAAACAAAATTGTGATAAAAAAAAGGTTGCTTTGATCTAATGGGAGGTTGAAATAAATTTTGTGTCTCTGTTCTTCCTATTTGGGCAGGATCATGGTGACACTAGGTGGTGGCTGCCTCTGAATCTGGGATAGTTATTAGGGTTTGAGTGTTTTAGCATCTTTGTTGGCATTTTCTTGGTGGATTAGAATTGTTATATTCATAGTATTGTCTGTGAGAATAAGAAAGGATGGTGTTGGAGCATCAATCCTAGTTGGTGTTGGGTTGAAGAGGGCGAGAGGGCGACAACGGCAAGTTGTGTTCATTTACGATTACAATGGATTTTGGTACTCAGTTTGGTGCAATAATTTGGGATGCCTAGCATTACTCTTTTTTTAAATGTTATTGTTCACTCATCATTATATTTCTCGCGCATATTTTTTTAAAGGAACCAACTACCACCTCTATGTCCATGCCTACTTCACCACTGCAGCCACCCCCACCACCAACTCTTTCACCTTTACCTCCACCTCCTCTACCACCACCTTTTCCTTCAAACATGCACTTCCTCCACCGCCACCGCCACCGCCACTACCGTACCACCATTGTTGCCGCCACCGTCACGGAAACCACTGCCGCCATCACGAGCATCGCTGCCTCTAACAGGGCCCCTCCTGAATTTACCCCTTGAAATCTCACAGATTTCAAGGGGGAAATTTGGGAAGGGTCTTGTCAGCCTCCAACACCACCACCTCTTTCACCCTTACCTTCACCTCTTCCACTTGAACTTCCACCCTCTCATCCACTTGAGCCTCCACCCCCTCATCCACTACCACCACCTGCTGCCACAATTGTCACCCACCTTTACTACTAGAAGCACCTCTATCTCTACTAACGCCTCGTCCACCCCTACCTCCACCTCCACCTCCACCTTCATCATCACAACCTTCACCGCCTCCTACGCATCCACCTCCATGACTACCTCCACCACCACAACTACCACGACCTCCTCATCCACCCTACCTCCACCCCTTCATCCACTACCACCACCACCGTCGCCGCCACAGTTGTCACCCACCTTTACTACCAGAAGCACCTCCATCTCTACTACCACCTCACCTACCCCTACCTCCACCTCCACCTCCACCTTCATCACCACAACCTTCACCGCCTCCTCCACATCCACCTCCACATAATCCACCTCTACCTCCACCGCCACAACTACCACGACCTCTTCATCCACCCTACCTCCACCCCTCATCCATTATCACCACCACCGTCGCTGCGGCAGTTGACACCCACCTTTACTACTAGAAGCAGCTCCATCTCTACTACCGCCTCGCCCACCCCTACCTCCACCTCCACCTCCACCTTCATCACCATAACCTTTACCGCCTCCTCCACCTACACCTTATCTACCTCTACCTCCACCAAAAAACTACCACAACCTCCTCATCCACCCTACCTCCACCTCTACCATCTCCACCACGACCTATTCCACTTTCAGTACCATGTCCATTTTAGTCCTTATCCACGACTGCCATAGTTTTTCACTAAAGTTTACCAAACACTTTGACATTACTTATCATACTCACAACATGTTTAAAAATAAATTTTAGCAAACATTTGACTGCTTTAATGTACAGCTGCTTGTTAAGAAAGCACAGCAGAAGCAACATTTCCAAAAAGCCACAGCAATACCAAACTGGACTGTGTAGATTTGAAATTCAAATTGCAATATGAAATTAGAGGGGAACCTTGGAGTTTTTGGATGTTGCAAGAGAAATTTTTCTTTCTTTCTTTAGTTTTATACTTTGTTTTACTTGGGGATTACCAACATCTAGGCTTGGGGGTATTTTGTAAGTCATTATTCATGTACATTTTATACATGATCTTATGCCCTTTTACTTAGCTTTATTGAATTTCGTGCCAACAATGTGGAGAAAATAATTATTCTTCTGAGACTTGTGCAGAAATGGGAAGAGGATAAAATTATGAGAATGCAAGAAAAAGAATCACTCAAATCAGAGTCGAATTGAGAAAGTTGTGGAGAAATCACTATCGGCCGAAAATCATGTCATGGCACCTAATTGTGCCCTACTGATGACAAGACATGTCACGCCCAGGTGTGCCCAAAGCCTCGCCAAGAAGACGTGCTTAGCCTCGCTAAGACGCGCCATATCGACAACAACAGAAAGTGAAGATGAGGTGGAGGTGGATGTTTAATAACAGTTAGGGTTTTTTTGAAGCACAATTAGCAACAATAGTTTTTCTATTGGTTTTTAATATAATGTTTGCGTAGTTTTTCTTTAAGTTAGGGCTTCTTGAAGCCCTAACCATGCTTGCTTCTTAATTTGACTTAATTCTTGATTTTGTATACTATAAATGTTTGATAAATTTGGATTCATGTGCGCAACAATCAATTTGTGTTAGAGAAGATTGATCACCTTGTTTTCATAGATTATAGATGGAATTTCTTGTTTGATTTATCCTCTTGTAATTCATTACCATCAAGGGTTTGAGGCTTTACTCTTTCTTGGAATCTGAAATTCATGACGTCCTGGATAACCTTGTTGTCTTAGGATTAGTGTGGTGTCTCATATTTTCTTTAGTTCGTAATACATCTCTTTATGATTAATTTGGTATCCTTGAGGCTAGGTTGAACATAATTTGATAGACGTTATAGGTACCGTTGAGGCTTATAACATAGTAAGTAAGAAGAAAATCAATTGTGTCCCTGTGTTGAGTTAATTAGTTTCTTATCAAGCATTCTTAGGAATTGAATCTTGAAAGTCAGGTTAGAAGTTAAGTATGGCTAGTGGTGGATAGATAGTTTTGACTTAGCTTTAACCAATCACTTAAATCAATATGTTTTCTTTGTTTACTTGCATTACAATTTTCTGTTTGACAAAACATCTTTCTAACTACAAACCCGCTCATGACATGTCTAGATTACGTCAATACACGATTTCGACTCAAATTTTAATCTTTCATAATTTCTTCGTTATAACGCCAATATGATTGATTCTTTATCCTGCATTCTCATAATTTAATCCTCTTTCCATTTCTGCACAAGTCTCACAAAATAGATTATTTTCTACTGTGGTTGACATGAATATAACAAAAGGATAAGTAAAGGAGCATAAATCACATCAAAAGTATGCATAAATAATGACTTAACCAAAATCTCTGCTTAGGACTAGATAATCTTCCCTCTTTTGCTTAAGCCAAAATCTTAGCCATGAAAAAAAAGCAAGTTAAAGCCCAATATAGGAAATCACATGGCAACGTTGCAAACATTTGCAACTTGACCCTTTCCTGCACCTGCCTAAGCTAAAGTATACACTTAAACATCAAAAAGTTTTTAGCGCAAGAAGAAAAGCAATACTGTAGCTGCTAGAAAAAGGGAAAGTTGAGATAGGGACAACTTATTTTAGGTATAGAGTTAGAAAGTGATTTTGAGTCTGTAAAACAAGACTTAGATGAACATTGAACCAACAACTAGCTTGCAACTCTACAACCAGCCCAAACAACTTACTTCTATCCTATTCACCAAAGCATAAACTAAAAAATAGGTTTCAGTGCTAGAAAAAAGGATCTTCCTTAATTAGCTACCGGAAGCCACAAAATCAGTCCAATAACCCTTTGTAGATCTTTATTCATCCTTCCTCAATAGTGACCTACACCATCTTCCTCTAGTCTCTCTCTCTCTTTCTCTCTAAACTCATAAATTCTTAGCTCCCATGCCACAAGCCTCTCATTCCAAGCCAATTTAGTTTGTTCATGCATCTGCCATTCCTATTCGACCATTTCCAGAGGTGCTGAAAGAAGATCTGGAAAATCACGAGGTCCTGGAAGAACAACAAAGTATTCACCTAAGACTCGCTTCTCTTTAGGGATACTTTGGGCCTAGTTCCACTTAGGGTCATGAAGGTTTCGTACACCATCATATGACGGATCAAACCCATTCGAGACTTCGCACAAAAAGACCCCAACATAAATGATGACTTTGGTGGAGACTAGGCCATTACGCTAATACATTCCTTGCTTGTAAAATTACAAGATAGTACAAGTGAGTGATGAATCCCACATGGTTGGGAAGGAGGAGTTGCACAACCAACTTTTAATATAAAAATGCTTCACTTCTCTTATATGAGTTGGGACATAAAAAGACACTCAACTCCTCATAGACCAAGTTTTCTTTTAGTAAGCTTGATTGCTGGAATTGGTTATGTAGGTCTAAAATTTAGAATATTGGAATTTTTGAAAGGTTGATGTACATGCATGAATGAAATGTTGATGTGAATGCTAGAATTTCTTGTTAAAACTTTTATGTTTATGTCCAAACCGTTCAATCTGATATTACTAATAGTTTGGATTAAAACAGTTTCAATTCTATGTTAAGAAAATTCAAACTATACCAAACCATATTTGCACGTGTGTCCGACTCTCACATGCTTGGAGAGACATTAGGCGCCAAAATGAAGCCAGCCAAACACTACCTTGACTTTGCTTGTGTCCTTCACTAGACCAAGTGAGCAACTGACTTTAGAATTAGAAAGCAGCCATAAGCCATCTCCTTTTTACTGAAACTTGGCCGCACCTTATCCACAAAAACAACTTCAACACCAATCTGCTTGATGGATAACACACATCATACCCCAAACCCTCCAAAACCAAACAAATTTAAGAAAAAGCAAACAATTGAGGAAAAAAAAAGAAGAAGAAAAAAATGTCAGTGGCATCTTCATTCCCCTGCATCAAAATCTCAACTTCATCATCACCATCTTCTTCTCATTCTTCCTCTTCTTCTTCTTCTTCATCCCATAACCATTCTTTTATGCTCTCTTCAACAAAGCCTAACCCTTATTATTATGTAAAAACCATAAGGAGCTCTCAAACTGAAGGGCCTATAAGAAGACCTGTGGCTCCTTCTATTAGAGAGCCCTCCCCACCTTCTTCTCCTCTCAAACCAACGCCTCCTTCTCAGTCCCCTCCGCCGCAGCAGCCTTCCAAGCCCGCGCCGGTTTCCGGGCTCACCGTCGTGGATGATAAGAATGTGGTCACCTTGGAGTTCCAGAGGCAGAAGGCTAAGGAGATTCAGGAGTATTTCAAGCAGAAGAAGCTTGAAGCAGCCAATCAGGGCCCTTTCTTTGGCTTTGTTGCCAAAAATGAAATTAGCAATGGAAGGTAATTAAAGCTTTGCAATTTCTTGTGAGAATTGGGATTTTTCAAGTTTTGATTTATGTGGGTTTTTGAGTTTGTGGTTGGATTGATTTGTTATTGAAATTTAATCACAATTTTTGTATAGGAATAATTTGATAATTTAGGGTAGCAAATTAAACCCTAAGAGTCATATCCCAAAAACTAATGAGCATTGGTTCCACTAAATGAAAACAATCAACCATTTCTTTGATTTTAGCTTTCCTTGTTTAAATTGAATTAGTTGACACTAATTATATCATTTTTTTTTGTTCAAACCTTAATTATATCATTAGCAAGCTTGTTATGTCACCTTTGCCTCATCACTTATGATAATAATGATGTAGATGTCAGCTTGTTTTTAATAAATCATGCCACAGAAATAAAACTAGTGAAGGAGACCCCAAGGATTGATTATATGGGCTCATTTGGTGAGTGAGATTTGATTTAATTGGATTCGATTCGATTAGGTAACTCATGAAATTCATTGTATGTTGAATGTAAAAATGGATGTGTTTTCATTGTGAGGGGATTAGAAGGGAGTAGACATAGAAGAAAGCTTATGCAATCCAATCCTCTCAAAATAGTAGGATTAGAAGAGGCAAGTTTGCTTGTATGTCTAATCTCATCTAGTCCCATCTAATCCTCTTACAATGAAAACAATCCCATTTTACCTTTAAGATACATTGAATTTAAAGAGTTATCTAATCTAGTCCCAGTCACCAAACGTGGCCATAGAGATGAAGCAATACCATAGAGAGGCTTCGTCTCAGAGCGCCGCACTTTCATTCTGTCTTCAAAATTTTATAACATGAGTATTAGAGGGATTTATCCTTCTCTCTCTGGGATAGCAGACTGGGTGATTGAGTGCTTTAGGTTATTTCTTGACAGTACATTCTCAAGGAGTTGATAAGGTGAGAAAGATTTCACCTTTTGAACTGGATAAAAATGTTTGACACAAGTATGTTTCACTCATCAGATTTCTGTCAATTGGTTTTTAACATAATCCAAAGAATCTGCAGTCAGTCATTCCTAAGCAGGAACACACAATTTTGTCAAATTCATTTGATCCTCAACCAAAACTACTGAGGTTTATATATGTATTGGTTGTATACTTGGTTTGATCTGGGATCTTCTTTCTTCTTTATGTTTGATTTTGGGTTTGCAGATGGGCAATGTTCGGTTTTGCTGTTGGAATGCTAACTGAGTATGCAACTGGCTCGGATTTTGTTGATCAAGTAAAGATACTTCTGTCGAATTTCGGTATACTGGACCTGGAATGATACACTGTCATGTTGTTAAAAGCCTTCAATACTTTCTTGTAACTTTGTTCAGTAATTTGTTTGAATTTCATTTCCGGCAAATACTTGGCGATTGTGCGCTGTATTTTTACACTGTTTATTAGGATTTCAAGAAATGAAGGAGTTACTGAGAGCTGGTTTGCTAACATTTTTACTTCATTGCTTCTTTTTTTAAAGAAAGAGGAGAAAGATCCATATTGGTGAAAGATGAGAGAGATGAAGAAAAGGAGGACAAGACATCAAACTAAAACCAAAACTGTTTTTGGTTTAGTTTTATAACTCGTTCTTTGGATTTCTTCACAATCTTACTCACCTCAATCATCTCTTCTCTATTCTCACTTTCCTTTTTTTCTTTCTTACCTATCTATAGTTAGAAGAAAAGAAACAATAATGTTATCAAACGAACCCTTCGACTCAGTCTTTGTATTCAATCTTTTACCTTTAATTATGTCATAAGCAACCACTAGTACGATTGCTCTAATGGTATTCTTACCTACTCTAATGTACAATTTGAGGTCTTGAGTTCAACTTTCTTGGACGAACGGAATTCTCATTGCATATCACCCCCCTTTCTCATTATCATTTTATCAAAGAAAAAAAATTTCATTGAATTCGACTCTCTTAAAAGGCAAACGGAATACTCATTGCGTATTAGCCCCTTTCTCATTATAATTGTATCAAAGAAAAAAACCTTGATTGAGTGACTCAAACCGTTGCCTGCACAGCCGCACACATCTGCAAGGTCTACCATTCGCACACAGCCACGCACCTCAGTACACAAATCTCCCATCTTTTCCAATGATCAAGTTAAACTAGAATCAGAAATGGTGCACCTGATTGAGAGACAATATTCAGGTTTCTTTGATTTGTTTTTGCTAAGAAAAGCTCCACATACAGTCCATCTTCCATCTTCATATTTCCAAATTAAAAAGTACTTCTAGAGCATCATAAGAACAAAGTACCATTTCCTAACCCTAACCATTGCTGGCAAGAGAGTGCAATTTACAAAATCAGCAGGTGCCTAACTATATATATCTCACAAGTCACAACAACAAAAAAGAAGCATAGCATACAGCTGAAGCCTAGCATACAGCTGAAGCCTCGCATACAGCTGAAGCCTAGCATACAGCTGAAGCAATTACCTAACCTAACATTTACTTGACTATTGCATACACCAGAGTAACTAGAAACAGCACGCAAACAACACGCAATCCTTTTTGCAGATGCATCATCGTTGCCTCCAGTTTTTCCATCCTAGCCTCCACTCGAGCTATCCGAGCTTCCAACATTGCCAGCCGGGCTCCCCACCTTGTCTCTGCAACTTCTGCGCCATCTGCAGTACTGTGTACATAATCTTCACTCTGCAGTGAGTCTTCTTCCCAAGCTTGATAGTTACACATTTCAACACAACCAAATTCTTGAATAACAACACCCCAAATTTTCCAAGTTAGAAACTTTCAAAAGTCACCACCATCCCACCTCTCCTTATACTAAGCTGTCAAAGCAAGCAAATCAAGATACTATTGTGTTTGCATCAACATATGATACTCCGTGAGATTGTGTAGTGACTAGAACATACAATTTTTGGCGGTGCGATCTTGAATAAATTCAGCATACCAGATTGCAATGGTGGTTTGAATTTGATGTTATTAACAATTCTTTGGTATGGTAGTTAATCATTTGTTTGGTGCACACTAAACTGCCGTATAAATCTGACTAACAACCACACCAAATAATTAATTAATAAAAATCAAACCACCTTCCAATCTGATTATATCTCACAAAACTGCATTGAGGAAAGATAATTGAAACTAACAAACCAAATGTTTTTCTTCTTAGCATTGCCTCCAGAAAATTCATAAGCATAACAGCCCAAGATTCTCCAGCTAGAAAAATTTCAAAGCTAGCTTTCACTTGGGCCGCCCTCCCACCTCACACGATTTGAAATTATCAATGCAAATCAAGAAAGCTATTGGCCACGGTTGGGGGTGAATATTGGACTGGGATTGAATAAATCATCAACCTTAAGGTATTTTGAAGGAGAAATGAAGGTAGAAGTGAACTTTTTTCATTGTAAGGGATTAGAGAGGCTTAGACATGGAAGGAAACTTATCCAATTCAATCCCCCAAAATGGTAGGATTATAAGAGGTAAGTTTCCTTCTTTGTCTAATCTCTTCCAATCTCCTAACAAATAACTGTCATTCACTTCTACTTCCAAAAAACTTTGAACTTTATGAATTATCCAACCCAATCCAATCCAATCGAATACTACCCACCAAACAAGCCAGTTGTATCTAAAGCACGTGATAAGGAGTGTGATGACTAAGAGCAGTGACTATACGTACACATTTTGATTTCAATAGATTCTGGACATGAATTTCAGAACCAGTAGTGATCATATGATCAAGAAGTTCGACATTCATGGTGCTGGTGCATCCTATAAATGATTAACAACCCAACAAGGAATTATATGCAAATACAAAGCCGGGTAGCTAAACTGCTAAACCACCATTGCCATCTGACTAAAACTCATCAACACCATCTCTTTGGTTCAATTACGGGTTTAGGGTTCTTCTCCATACCAACTAAACTGTATTGGGGGAAAATGAATGAAACTATGAACCCAAGTTCTTACATTTTACCATTGCTTCCCAACTTAACTAAGAACAAAAGATGCTTCAATATTTGTCTACATAATATTTCAATGGTCAATGCCGGTCAAGCAAACTCAATGCTCAAGGGGGGTGAAGCATCACCATCATTTCTCAGCTGCTGTTCCATTTTCACCATTATTCGAGAAAGACCCCATATTTTAAGAAACCAAATTAAAAGGAAATACAAAAAAATAGAATATACCTTACCCTTTCAGGAGACCCAAAAGTGAATCTGGAGTTTTCTTGTTAGAGACGAGGGCACAAAGTCAGCCAATTCCAGGATTTTCAGGGTTTCTTAGCAATCAAAGATTAGAGGGGAGGAGAGAGAAATTGACAAACCTCAAATACAGATAGCAAGCATCAAAAGTCTTTTGGTTGAGACTTGAGACCCGGCAGTCGGGGACTGGGGCCTGTGCACTACCCATATCTCATCACACCAACAATTTACCTAAGGTGAGATGCTATAACGACAGGCTTACAATAAGAGTTTTAACTTGGGGGTTTCATATAAAACCGTAAATTCATCCCAGGGTTTAAATTGAATATTGATTTCACCGTGAAACTGGTTTAAAATTAACCTCATCCAATCCGTGCTCGCGAGTCGTGACAACATCCTCCATTGTATCCCGTCACTGACAGTGTCCACCCGAACCTCGATAATAAGGCTACCCACAATGGGAGGTTGGATCCTCCCTAAACTACCAATAATATAGCCTTTCAGAAAAAAAAAAATCACCAATGGGAGTCAAAATGGGCTGCATCCATCCAAGCCTCACCGGAGGGTTTCTCCAAAGGCTGTCAAAGTATTGCCTTCAATTCAGCCCTAGCAGCCCCTCTCTTGGCTCACCAAAGCTGCTTTTTGAACTAAAAAATTGACAAAATATTATTTGGATCCCCCATTGAATCAATTGAATGCATGCTAATTCTTTCAATGTTTTTCTTCCCATTGGGCATTGGGCACTTGAATGAATTGGATGCATATTGCTATTTCTTTTTTCTTCTCGTTGGGCAACGGTAACATATATATATATATATATATAACCCCCAAATTTCAATTTTTTTTTTCTATAAATATTATAAATTTTTACTCTAAATTTCAAAACACATACAATATTCTCAATATTTTCCTTATTTTCTCAAACTTGTGCTTACAAATTTTTTTAGTTTCACATTTCTTCCACCAATTATCAACAAATCATTACCATAAATGAATTTCAATATCGAAAAAGATGCGGCTCTATGCCAAGTTTATATGGTAATTAGTGAAGATGTCGTAGTTGGCAATTCACAATTCAATATAACCATGTGGGGGGCGTATACAACAACAATTCATAGAATTGTTTCCAACGCCATCAGTCACATCACCGAGAAAACCGAAGAGTCTCAAAAATCGATGGGCACTCATCCACCCACCTGGCACCAAGCTTTGCGACCATCTCACTCATATAAAGCGTCGAAATCCGAGTGGGACTAATGATGCAGACCATGTAAGTTATGTTGATAATTTTATTTTATGAGTTTTTTTTTTGTATTTTTCTACATTATATTCATGTCGGGTTTTTGGCACCTTCACAATTGGTGTGAGACCAAGCTTTCCAGTTGTGTCAGGTTTTTGCTTGAAATAATCATCAACAGGGATGACAGCTTCTAAGATTCTTAAGAATAATTCTTTTCTCATACCGAACTTTTCATAAAACTTATGTGGGTGATACAAAGAAGGGTCATTAAAATAATCAAAGAGAAGGCGTTCGTGGGCACCTATCCGATCTCTTGGTATGGGAGTTCGGCTTGACTATGTACCACCGTGTTTGGTCTCGGTGGCCGCCTCTACACAGTGCATGTAGTGCTCATGCATTTGCAGTATCATTATGTGACCAGCATTGTCTTCATCAGATGATGAACTATCACTCCATTGATTGGCCATTCTTGTATGGTGATTGGGCAAAAGATTTTTGAGAAATAAAGGTTTGAATGATAAGGTATTATGAAAGTAACATGTTTATATTGATTAGCATATATAAAATATAGATATATCAAAGATAATGATCTAACATATGAGATTGTGATAAGAAAATATGATCGAACAGTTTGTGGGAGATGAAATCTCTCCATGTCAAATATGGATTTTGTGGATATCAAAGATATTGATCTAACGGATGAGATTGTGATAAGAATATATGATCTAAAGGTTGGTGAGAGATGAAATCTCTCCATGTCTGATATGGATTTTGTGGATATTAGAGATAATAATCTAATGGATAAGATGGAAATGAGAAGATCTGATCTAACGGTCTATGCATGATGAAATCTCATCTCTTCGAAATTTAGATTTTTTTAGGTTAAAATGTTTAGAAAAAAATTAAAACTTACATAAATAAACATTAAATGCGAAAATTGTATAGAAATGTTTTATTTTAATACATATTTAAGATTTCATACAAAATACAAATGTAGCTCCATATCTAGCCTCTATAAATATAGATCCCCACTATAAGCAATATGGTATTTATCCCATAATATTCATTTTGAGGCTACATTTGGAGCTGCATCTACCACAAATATAACGTTAAATGTAGACCACCGTTGTGGTTGGCCTAATGGTGGATTCGCTCCTCTTGTTCTCTTTCACACTATGACGTAGAGACTGGAGATTGACCGGGATAGTTTCAACCTACTTTCACCAAAATCTATATTCAATTTAAATCACTAGGTGAATTTTTATAATTATTAGATGGAATGGGTATGTTTAACTTAACTTCATACTATAAACCCTACATAATCATATGTGAACTAAGGATGCAGAGGTGGAGCCAGGAATTTTTGATAACATGGGCCAATAAAATATTCTCAACTCACGTGATACAAGTTTTAATATTAAAAACTAAAATTGTATAGCTAATTAAGCATATAAGACTAGTGTTTGAAGGAATTGAAATATAAAGAAGAATATATCATTGAATTGAATTTTACTTGTTGCTATTTTAAAGTTTGAAAAGATTGTTTGTAATATAAAGTCTTTTATAAATACAATAAATTGGGGGGTGAGATTTAAATTATACACATTGAATATCAACATCGTTTTTTACGAGGATCAAATCCAGATCTCCCATACAAACAGTAAATAAATGGAGAACATATATTTTCTATAATATCAAATCCAATACATAAAAGAAATTTGGATTACCAAAGCCAATTCACAGGCATACATATGTCAATATGAAGTTCAAGTAATAGGCTGTTGATTTTGTTATTCTTTGTTAGTAGATATTTGGAAGGAGAAGCCAACATTTCAACTTTTGGAGGGGCCAAATTGCAAGAATTGGTTGAATTACTTATATAATTTGAACCATCAAAGAAATATTAAAGATTTAAGTTATTTATTTGGTTTTTTAATTTAATTTTAAAATGTAAAATGAATTACTTAAAAATTTGAACAATCAAATAAATATTAAAGAAAAAAGAGGGGGTGGGAGAAGAAAACCCAATGGTTTGGGTGGGAGAAGAGAAAGCAATGGTTATTTGTTTTTTACTTTTAAAGTTATTTATTTGGTTTTTTAATTTAATTTTAAAATTTAAAATAAATATTAAATCCACAGGTGAAAAAATAGACATGTGGTAAATTTTGAATGGGAGCATCATAAGCTGATGTAGTGGCCTAGTATCACCTAATAATTTCTCGTAAAAACTAGATGTTTGCTAAAAAGAAATGTTAAAAATTAATGTGTTTTCGTGGTAACTTTTTTTTACTGGAAGGGTAGACATATATACAAGGAACTTATCCAATAAAATTCCACAAATAATAAAAGATTACTAAAAGAGATAAGTTTTTTTATATATCTAATCGTCTCTAATTATCTTATAATGAAAATACATCGATTTTTACAATCAAGATATATTGAATTTTATGAATAATCCAATCTGAACGCAAGACCCACCAAATGAAACATGGAATGAATCAAATAAATTGAAGGCTACCATACTGATTAGAAGAACGGTTGTGATTTCTTGGTAGCTTCCTAGTGAGGACACGATTAAAATCAAGGGAAATTAACGGCTTTGACACCAGCTCGAAATTTTATTCTAAAATAGAACTTTCTGAAAATATTTGCAAAAACAGCACCAATAAAAAACAAAATGTTTTCCCAAACATTCAACCCAATTTCCACTCCCTCCTTCTCCCCGCGAAAGCGGCCACAAACAGCAACCACAACCACCGTGCCCACTTCCGACCAACCCAACCCTCGCCAACGACACCAAACCCTTCCCCTCGTTGAGACGAAGCCGTCCCAGTCAGCCATCAACTTCAAGCTCGACGTAGAGTGAGACTCGAGGCGGAAAAACCCATAAAACATCACCGCCATCGACGACGTTTCCGGCCGACCCAGGTTGCGAGACCACCTCCAATCGACTGGTCATTGGAGTGCCCCTTGTTGATTCATCCGTACTCAAGTTTTCCTGCATCCTGTGGCCATTGTTTTTGTATTGGAATGATATAAAATCTGTTCTTGTTTACTGTTGGCTGTGTCGTTGAGTGAGTTGTTTATTGTGCGATTGGTTCTCACATTATTTAATGTTTTTCTTGGGATACATATTTTTCAGTTTTCCATATGTAACTCTTGTAGTATCTAGCAATATCTACATGAAGTTTTTGTTGGTTTGGTCATGGTGGCCTTTTTTTCTCATTCAGGCTCATGTGCTTCTCTTTGGCATAGCAAGCACTCTGCTACTTGAAATCTGTACTGTTCTTGTGTTATCCTAACAGTTTATGTGCTACCCACTCTTGTATGCAGGATATCATTGGGCCCTAAGATTTTCATTCAATTTCTTGATAGTTGATTAGTTTGTCATATAGCTATCCTGCCTCAATCCTAATTAGAGTTATGAGTTGTATTAGTTTTGAAGTACATTGCAAGAGAAAACTTGTCCTGGGAAGTTTAGGAAGTATTCTTTCAGAGGTTAGGAAATTGTCTGGTGCAATTACTTTATCTCTATGCAATCACAAGTCACACTCGTCATTGATGGTAGTGTTTTGAATTTTGAATGATAGTGTTTTGAATGATAATGGATTTTGAATGATAGTGTTTTTAATAATAATGGATAGTGTTTTGAAGATGGATGATTTACTGGTTTGCAAAGTGATGGTACTGATTTCGAAATTAATGGTAGTTACCTTCTGGTGACCTTGTAGTTATGCAGTGTCCTTGTAGTGCCTCAGTAGATCTGCAGTGTCCTTGTAGTGCCTCAGTAGATCTGCAGTGTCCTTATAATACCCTAATAATTTTGTAGTGTGCTTATAGTGTATGTGTAGGTCAAACACTATAATGGGGGTCTTATATGCAGAATGGGGGTGTTCTTACTAATATGGTGATAGATTGATTTTGCAGATCATGAGTATGAATTACAAGCTAGTAATTCTGGAGGAACAAATTTTCACAACAAAGGTACAATGCGTGTGCCAAACAAAACGATGTCTTATAGTGTAATGTTATGATGAAAGATTTTCCACACCAATCACCTTATGTATAAAGAAAACTTTGTTGATATATCTATGATAGGATTTTTCCCACCTGCAAAACAAGGGTTAAAATCACACAAATAATACCTGCAAGAGTACAGAGCTGTTGTAGTATAGCACTGGAAGCAGGGTCGATTTCCTCAGGGACTGATATTGATATTTCTTATTTTAGTATTTACTCTTAATTAATAATAAAGTAAATTGCTTGAAGTTTGGTAACGGAATAAAAATTAAGTAAACAATGTAAACAAGTACTAGGGCTCAACCTTCACCATTAACAATCATATGTGACTTAGAAAAGAATCTATGAATCAATACATGCAACTTTGAAGGTTAGATTTTTCGAAAGCATATTTTCCTCGTGGGCATTCAAGTGAAAACGTATACCTAACATGCGATTAGTCTATGGCATTTAGATCTAATTCTACATGCAAGATTCATTAAGTTCATGAAAATCTTTTATAACCATGCAATCTCTTAGTTATGGTATTTAACCTAGATGTATTACAATCCTTAATCACAAGAAGCTAATCCCAATTTTTAGGTGGGCATTCCTATAAAATTGCATCAAATTACTTGTCTAAATATCCTAAGGGTGATCAAGCATTAAGACATAAAGATAGTTTTAAACAGTGATTAAAGATTCAAAGCATGCATATACGACAACATAGGAAAAAGATAAATCACATAATCATGTTAAGGCTTAGGTCTAACCCTAGTGAGAAAATTAGCTACTCATGCTCATAATGAATAGAAATAATTTCATTAAAATTGAAGTTTAAGAGAACAAACAGTTTGTAGAACAAGGGTAGCCGAAATCCCAGCTTTGCCGTGCTCTTAGATGGAGAATTGTAATCTGAATTCTGGTCTCCTTAAATCTAAACCAAGCTTGGGTATTTATAAGGAACTATTCCTAATCCTATTCTGAAAAGGAGTAAAATAAAAATAATCAAATCTAATTCCTAGTTTGAACATAAATAGGAGAGCATATGCCTTCTCCTTCTTGAATTGGGATTTTATTGATATACTTCCTTCTTTTGCTCCAAACACTCCTTCTAGAATAAACCTGTCAATATAATCAATTCAAGTATCAATTCTTCCCAAAATAATAATAATAACTAATTAAATATATGGGAAAATACAAGTATATAATTGACTCATCAAATACCCCCAAACTTGAATTGTTACTTGTCCTCAAGTAAATAAAACAAAACTAAGAAAACATTGAGAAAAATAAGATGCCACTTTCGCAGGGAACTCGATAGTGCTGAGCAAACACTACACGCCTTTAAACCCCTAGGTGTCCCTAGTAGGAGGAGTTGTGTCTCCTGAGGGTTTACCAGTTATGAAACCCACAAACACTTTCAAAATTTGTTAAACTTAATTTAACCTTCCTTCCATTGAATATAAAGCAACACTCATAAAAGCAAAATCAAAATTCTCAAGTCATAAGCAAGTCTAAAAGAGAGAGCAAATCCACACTTTCAAAACAGAAGATTACCAGATTCTGGTGAGCAATCCATAAACCATATTCGTGTAATGTGAATCTCAACAAAATTGTAAGAGTTAAACCAGTCCCTCACTTGCATTACATCTGTACCCACCAACTGTAAAATCACTTAACTTATCACCATCCAAAGCATTCTTGCCTGAAATTTTTATTTTTATTTATTTATTTATTTATTTTTTGTTATTTATTATTATTATAATATATACATATATATATATATATATATATATATATATATATATATATATATTTTTTTTTTAACAAAGGATGGAATTTTATTTAACATTAAGCAAGCTTTCTATCCAACCCATGTAACGAGCTTTAGATCGATGACTCCCAAATCAGATGACTTTAGGGCACCAGACAACAAATGTCCCAAAAGATTTATTTACTCGAATTGGAAAGGCTAGCATGTAATTGATGAGTAAATGCACACCCTTATTTTAGGGCTCGGACTCACCTCCGATTTACTTATGGCTTTCACTTTTTCGAACCTTGGACGGTAACAAATTAAATAACCCACAATCTTAGGATAAGAAAAATTAGCATGCTTGAACAAATTTAATTTCCACAAATAAGTTGATGTGCATGTGCGAAATTGAATATGGTACGAATTGTGTGCAAAAATCAACTATATGTTCTTGGTGGTCATGCTCTAATATTTAATCTCACTTATGAAGTTTCAAATTTCGATCATAGCAAATAGAGTGCATTAAAAATAATTTAGGAAGGAAAAATCAAATTAAATCTAAACAAAAATCTTTGTTATTATTATTGTTTATTTCTTTTTGTTTAAAATGTTTATTTTATATATATATTTTTTTTTTTGTATTTTATTTTTTTATTAGACACAAACAAAATAATAGTTTTCTACCCCCAAACTTATCATGCAACATGTCCCCATGGTGCAAAAGACAAAAGAAGAAAGAAAATGAAAACAAAATAAAGAATTAAGCAGAAAATTAAAAAGGACAAGAAAAAAAAAAAGGAAAGAAGAGCACCTGGGGTCGAACCCGAGACCTGAGCTGTGCTCCCAGCCAGTAAAACGGCGTCGTTGTGTGTGAGTTGAAGGTGGACCGAAAACGCCACCGTTTTGAGCATATATAAAGCCCCATTCTTCAGACTGAGGGCTTCATTTCTCACCCTAGCCGTCCAGGAGCAAGAGAGCAGAGAGTCTGAAATCAACAGCTCCGAAAATACCCACCACTCGGTCACGCCGTGATGCGCCCCCGATGACTGCCAGCGACGATCCACCACCGTTGTGCAAGCGAGAGACACCACGATCCTCCCCATCGCCGATACCCAACGAAGTCCGAGAGAAATGGGCTCCAAAAGCGTGGAAATCCGAGCACCCGTCGGAGCCCAGGACAGCGGAAAGGAGAAGGCTGGGACACTGTCCATCACCACACGGCTCCAGCGGCCGAGAGGGAACCAGCAGCAGCGACCGGAAGTGGGCACGAGGTAAGGATTCCGTGCTTGGTCCGATTTGGTGTCGATTTGTTTTTTTTTTTTTTTATTGAATATCGTTCATGGCGTCTGATGTGGAATCTGGTACCGGTGGGTAGGTGGGAGAAATGGAGGTGGGATGGCAGAGAGAGACCTGGAGCGGGCAGGGGCAGGGGACGCGGACAGAAACCCATGCAAGGGAATGGACCCTCATGTCTGCAAAAACCGGTAGGCATATGTGTGCAGATGTGTGCATCTGAAATGTTTGTGTGAATGCTAACCGTGATCCCTGAGCTGTGTTTGTTGAGAAGCGGTTATCTGAAATGTCTGTGTGGGCCATCACCGGCCGTTGGAGGCGATGTTGGTGATGGTGGGTGTGCAGGGACTAACCGGAGATTGGGGGATCCGGGTAACTGGGCCCGGATCTAGTGCGGTCGTGGGCTGGAGGCCGAAAGTGGGCCAACCGGTCGATCGTGAGCTCACTCCAATGGCGGGAACACTCGGGGCATACGGCTAGGGGTACCCGGCTCGGAAAGTGGGCCCGATGGGCTCATGAGTACGGGAAGGGAGGACCAGGTTGTAAGCATCGGGCTAGTACGGTCGATTGGCGTGGGCCCACGAGGAAACAGGCCATCGGAGGCGGAGGTGAAGTGGGGTGGAGCCACCATAGGCCCGGTCCAGTAACGGCTGAGGTCCTCGAAATTGGGCCTGAGTTGACAGCAGGCCTAAGAGTAAGGCCCGAGTTTACCGCGGGTCGGGCCTCGGTCGTGGTTGGGCCGGTAGTCTGTGTGGGTCCAAGTCTAATCAGGCGGGGATGTATCGTGGGCGACCCGGCTAGTGTGGACCTGCCCGGAACCTGGGCCCAAGATGTGATTGGTCCTAGTAGTAAGGCGCAGGAGGGCCAGGTTGGGTACCCACGTGACCGTCGCTTGAGCGGGCTTGGATGGCTTCGGCTGCTTGACTCAAGCCTGGATGCAGCTCACATGCTTGGGTGGGCCGGCAGGTAACTCAGAACAATATATATATATATATATATATATATATTTTTTATTTTTTTTTATTTTTTTATGAATAGATACTGACCCAGACTGGTGTTTGTGCAGGCCCAATCCCCAAACTTAGAGTAGGGTGTAGATTCCTAGGTTATTTAATTCATTTGATGTAAAAGTGTTGTAATAATAGACCTAGGGTCACGATCATCATCAGCCCAGGTATGACTCCTCTATCTCTGGTGTTTAGATTTTTGAAGCATGTCTACATTTTGTTGTATGATGATACCCGACTGCTAGGGGATAGGACGCGCTAATCAAATCAACCATGTATGCCTCGAATCACTCTTAGTGCTAGGAACAACAGAAAACAGTCATTGCATGCTAGTTAAGTAAAACAAAAACAAATACGCTATTGTAAAGGATATAGGTGGGTTGTCTCCCATTAAACGCTTAAGTTAACGTCTAGAGCTCGACGTAGGGATGGTAGGATCATGGAGTAGGCGGTTGTAGAGCCACGACATCCTTAGCTAGGTCGTAGGGTGACTCCAAATAAGGTTTCAGACGATGTCCATTAACTGTGAATTCCTTTCCGGTTTGGATGTTCTTTATACCCACTGCTCCATGTGGATGTATATGGACAACTTCAAATGGTCCATACCAGCGGGACTTAAGCTTCCCTGGAAAGAGTCTGAGTCTGGAGTTAAATAAGAGTACCTTTTGTCAGGGATGAAAGTCCTTTCTTAAAATCTGGCGATCATGAAAAAGCTTGTCTTCTCCTTGCATTGTCGTATGCATCATTCCGAATTTCTTCCAGCTCACTGAGTTCTAGTTTACGCTGCTCTCCTGCCTCATCATAGGCAAGATTGAGTTGCTTGACTGCCCAGAATGCCTTGTGTTCTAACTCCATTGGTAAATGACAAGCTTTGCCATAAACCAGTCGAAATGGGGACATTCCAATTGGGGTTTTATAAGCTGTTCGGTACGCCCATAGTGCATCGTTCAACTTTGTACTCCAATCCTTCCTTGTAGAAGACACTGTTTTCTCTAGAATTCGCTTAAGCTCGCGATTAGAAACTTCAACTTGCCCAGATGTTTGGGGGTGGTACGGTGTTGCCACCCGATGAGTGATGCCATGCTTTGCAAGTAATGAGGCAAAATGCTTATTCAAGAAGTGCTTGCCTCCGTCACTTATGATAGCTCTGGGGACTCCAAATCTAGGAAAAATTGTACCTTGTAGAAATTTGAGAACCACCGATCCTTGATTTGTTGGACTGGCGATGGCCTCCACCCATTTAGAGACGTAGTCCACAGCCACTAAGATGTAGAGATTGTCGTGAGATGAGGGAAACGGACCCATAAAGTCAATTCCCCAAACGTCAAAAATTTCAACAACCAAAATGCTCTGCTGGGGCATCTCATTGCGTTTGGACTAGTTTCCAACACGCTGGCAGCGATCGCATGCTTTACACCATGTGTAAGCATCTTTGAATAAAGTAGGCCAATAGAAACCGCTCTGTAAAATTTTGGTTGCGGTTCGTTTGGGACCGAAATGACCTCCACACGCAGATTGATGTGCAAATTGTAGGATACTTTCCTGCTCTTCACTTGGCACACACCGTCGAATAAGTTGGTCTGCACAGTGCTTGAATAGGTAGGGTTCATCCCAGAAATAATATTTGACAGTGGATAGGAACTTTTTCCGCTGTTGGGATGCAATATCGATTGGAAGTTTGCCACTAACCAGAAAATTCACAATATCTGCATACCAGGGTGTGTGCTGCATGAGGGCGAAGAGCTGCTCGTCAGGAAAAGTTTCTTGGAGTGGCAATGACTCAGACTCTGCTGTAGTGGTGTTCACCAGCCGAGATAAGTGGTCTGCCACTACATTCTCACTCCCCTTTTTATCACGAATTTCGATGTCAAACTCTTGTAGTAGGAGAATCCATCGTATGAGTCTAGGTTTTGAATCTTTCTTGGCAAAAAGGTATTTCAATGCTGCGTGGTCAGTGAAAATAATTACCTTAGCACCGATTAGATATGATCGGAACTTTTCCAATGCGAAAATCACTGCTAAGAGCTCCTTCTCTGTTGTTGAATAATTGAGTTGTGCATCGTTTAAGGTTCGGCTGGCGTAGTATATCACGCTTGGTAGCTTGTCTTGTCGCTGTCCTAGAACAGCTCCAACTGCATAATCTGATGCATCGCACATGACTTCAAAAGGTAGGTTCCAATCTGGTGCGGTGATAATTGGGGCTGTGGTTAAAAGTGTCTTCAGAGTTGTGAATGATTTGAGGCACTTGTCATCGAATATGAAGTCTGAGTCCTTGGCCAATAGATTGCACAGTGGTCGACTAACCTTAGAAAAATCTTTGATACATCTTCTGTAGAACCCAGCATGGCCAAGAAAGGATCTGATATCCTTGACTGATGTGGGGTGTGGCAAGTTGCTGATGACGTCAATCTTGGCTTTGTCCACCTCGATTCCACGGTCTGAAATTAGGTGCCCTAACACGATTCCGTGCTTCACCATAAAGTGGCACTTTTCCCAGTTCAATACCAAATGTGTCTCTTTGCATCTTTCTAAAACAGTGGCCAAGTTGTCTAAACAGTTGTCAAATGAATCTCCATATACGGAGAAGTCATCCATAAACACTTCAATTATTCGTTCCACCATGTCTGAGAATATGCTCATCATGCATCGCTGAAATGTGGCAGGTGCATTACACAGTCCGAAAGGCATACGTCGGTAGGCAAAAGTGCCAAATGGGCACGTGAATGTAGTTTTGTCCTGATCCTCAGGTGCTATAGGAATCTGATTGTACCCTGAATAACCATCTAGAAAACAATAAAATGCCTTACCCGCTAATCGCTCCACCATCTGATCGATGAATGGGAGTGGGAAGTGATCCTTTCGTGTGGCTGAATTCAGCTTGCGATAATCAATACAAACCCTCCACCCCGTAGTTAACCATGTAGGGACTTGCTCCCCTTTTTCGTTAGTACTAACCGTGATTCCTGATTTTTTAGGAACAACTTGTGTTGGGCTTATCCATGGGCTGTCCGAAATTGGGTAGATAATGCCTGCGTCTAGAAGTTTTAGGACCTCACTTCGAACAACGTCTTTCATGATTGGGTTCAATCGCCTTTGAGCATCAACAGTAGGCTTACTGTCTTCTTCTAGTAAGATACGATGCATACAGATTGATGGACTAAGGCCTTTGATGTCGGCTATTGTCCACCCAATTGCGTCTTTGTACTTGCGTAGGATTCTGAGTAGCTTGTCAGGACCCGTCCCGAATTTCCCCTCGAAACCCGGGAAGAACCCTGATCCCGTCTGACAACCTAAGGAAAGGTTCCCAAATACCCTTCAATCCTTAGCATAATATAATAACAATAAATAATTTCTCTTGTCAGACAAGGGATTTAAGCACTTAAAATTCCCGTAAGTAAATACCAACCAAATACAAGAATATCAGAGCGTCTAAGTAGGATCAATGTACAAATTAGATATCCTACTCAAGTACAACTACACAGCGTAGCGGAAGTGCTAATGCCTCTGCCTCGAGATACTGTCCGCGTCAACTCTATTGCCTGAAGGGGGTTTAAACACAAAAGTTGTGAGTGGACAAAAATAATCGTTTATAAAACGCTTTCCAAGGAATATTACCTTTTTCCCCCTCCATTTATAAAACCATGCATGCATCACATAAACAATTCATGTTATAAAAAAAACATCATCTTTAAATCACCGGCATTTTCATGTTCAAAATCATTTATTTCCACCTAGACACATAACATCTCAAATCCACTGTCATCGACACATCCACTAGCCACCAGGGTATCCCTTGGGGTGTGCTAGTACTGTATCACAATTCTCTGTACTATGCTATCACATCAGTCGGCCTATCTCTCGACTAGCATATCATATCTGTCGGCATATCTCGACTATCATATCATATCAGTCGGCATATCTCGACTATCATATCATATCAGTCGGCATATCTCGACTATCATATCATATCAGTCGGCATATCTCGACTATCATATCATATCAGTCGGCATATCTCGACTATCATATCATATCAGTCGGCATATCTCGACTATCATATCATATCAGTCGGCATATCTCGACTGTCATATCATATCAGTCGGCATATCTCGACTGTCATATCATATCAGTCGGCATATCTCGACTGTCATATCATATCAGTCGGCATATCTCGACTGTCATATCATATCAGTCGGCATATCTCGACTATCATACTTTAACTGAAATAGTGGAGAACATATGTCTAGAAATCATTTCTAACATTTAGAAATTCAATGCCACAATACATAACCGTATTTAACAAAGATATTTTGATGCATGCAATTCAGTTTATAAAACAAAGTCCACTCACAAACCTGTTCAAGCTAGCTCAATCCCGTCTCGCTCGTTCCTCTGAGGTTCCCGGAATAATATCGCCTGTCAAAAACAACAATCGGGATTACCGGCTAGTAATAAGACTCGTATATAACAACTTCCTAAACCTCGGGAAGTCTACCCTTGCTGTTCCTAAAATCACAGCAACTTCGGACACTTAAAACGACCTCTAAACGATGTCCGATCAACCTGAAACCTGTACCAACAGATTCAGAACGTCCGAAACTAGTTGCCACGCGCCGCCGTGACGTCAGCCTCGGCCCCACGCGCCGCCACGCACCGCCGGAAGGTCAGCACACGCGCCCACGCGCCCTCACGCGCCGGTCACACGCCTGCTACAGTAACCACGCGCCTGAACCGGTCCAACCCGGTTCGGCTCAACCTGACCCGGTCCAACTCGACCCGACCGGTTCACTCAACTCGACCGGTTCAACTCGACCCGACCGGTCACCGATGACTCACCGGAGAAGACAACCGGACGCCGTCACCGTCGCCGGAGGCTGGCCGGAGAAGATGACCGGACCGCCACCTCCGCCGCCGTCTGGTTCGCCGGAATCCGCCATATCCGACCGAATTTCCAAGCTTTACAACTTCCTCAAAACTCAACCGTTTTACACAAATTTTACGTCTAAATCTATCTACTCAAACCCAGGAATCCAAATATAACCTCAAAACATCAAACACGTACCTGTATAAGCCGGAAAATCGATCCAAAGATCCGAAACTTCCTTTACTCGGCTCGGCTTCCACCGTGGTCCTCTCCTTCGATGGTTGGTACGGTTGTGATCGTGGGAAAGAGTAGAATACGATTAGTTGATCCAAATGGGAAGTTAAAGCCTTGAATCCGTCGTTGACTTTTGGTTTCTCTTTTGGTTTTTCTCTCGGTTTCGGTTCAATGTTTCGGTGTGTTTGTGTGATGTTTGTTTTGTTACAGAGAGAATGAAGGATAAGGAGATAAGATGAAATGAAGATGTAAAATAAGTGAGGTAAAATATCTCCCATCTATGGCAATTTACCAAAATGCCCTTACACATCTAGACCCATAACTTCCGTATACGAACTCCGTTTCCTGCGTGCCGCCTGTCTACGAACTCGTGAGTTCGAGACCTATGCAAAGGTACCCGAAACAACACCAAAAGTGTCTCGAAATAAAACTTGATTTCCAAGCCCTTTACCGACCAAGGGTAAAATCGTCATTTAATAAAAATAATTGCATAATATCAATTATGAAAAGTCCGGGTTGTTACAATCTACCCCCCTTAGGAAATTTCGTCCCCGAAATTCATTCCTAATCATGAAATAAATGAGGATACTGTGCCCGCATTAGTTCCTCAGTTTCCCACGTGGCTTCCTCCACGTTATGGTTCCTCCACAACACTTTAACTAGATGAATAGTCTTTTTGCGAAGTACCTTTTCCTTCCAATCCAGAATTTGCACTGGTTGCTCCTCAAATGTCAAATCGTCTTTCAGCTCAAGTGGTTGCTCTTCCAACACATGAGACTCATCAAACAGATATTTCCGGAGCAAAGATACATGAAAGACATCATGAACTCTGGATAATTCCGAGGGTAAAGAAATACGATATGCCACTGGTCCTATCCTTTCCAAAATCTCATATGGACCAATGTAGCGAGGACTCAGTTTTCCCCGTCTACCAAAACGTACAACTCCCTTCCAAGGAGATAGTTTCAAGAACACCCAATCACCAACCTCAAACTCAAGGTCTCTGGTTCTGCGGTCTGCATAGCTCTTCTGGCGATCCTGAGCTATCTTCAACCTTTCTCTGATGATTCTAATCTTTTCCTCAGTCAAATCCACCAACTCTGGTGTTAACAGTTTCCTTTCACCTATTTCACTCCAACACAAAGGTGTTCTGCACTGTCTCCCATACAGTGCCTCGAAAGGTGACATCCCGATGCTTGACTGGTAACTGTTATTATATGCAAATTCCATCAGAGACAAGTGTGAATCCCAGTTCCCTTTAAACTGTAGTACACAAGCCCTCATCATATCCTCCAAAACCTGGATTGTTCTCTCAGATTGACCATCCGTCTGAGGATGAAAGGCTGTACTGAAATGCAATGTGGTGCCAAATTCCTTCTGCAAACTCCGCCAAAACCTGGACGTAAATCTCGGATCCCTGTCCGAAACAATAGACTCTGGAGTTCCATGCAGCCGTATGATCTCATCCACGAACAATTTGGCATACCGACTCATCCGAAAATCTTCTCGCACTGGCAAGAAATGTGCAGACTTCGTAAGTCTATCCACAATTACCCATATCCCATCATGTCCTTTCCGTGTCCTTGGAAGTTTATACACAAAGTCCATCGTAATGTGATCCCACTTCCATTCCGGAATAGGTAATGGTTGCAATGTCCCATAGGGTTTCTGCCTCTCTGCTTTCACTTGCTGACATGTCAAACATCTACTCACAAACTCAGCAATTTCTCTTTTCATCCCAGTCCACCAATAATGTTTCCTTAGGGTATGATACATCTTGGTACCTCCTGGATGCATAGCATAAGCCGAACTATGAGCCTCATTAAGAATTTCCCTCTTTAGCTCTAGCTCATTCGGTACGCACAACCGTCCATCCTTAACCAATGCTCCATCATCCCTAACCGCATAGTCCTGCCTGTTTCCAGCCTCTAACTCCATCCTGATAATGCACAATGTAGGATCCTGGAGTTGAGCCTCAATAATCCGATCAATCAGAACAGGCCTCACATGGAAACTAGCCAACAAAGCCCCTTGGCTATCCATGTCCAGTACAATCCCTGCTCTACGGAACTCTACCAATAATGGTAAGTAGACTGTATGCAAATGGGCCAAAGATCCCATAGATTTCCTGCTTAAGGCATCTGCCACAACATTGGCTTTTCCTGGGTGGTACTCAATAGTACAATCATAATCCTTTATCAGCTCAAGCCACCTTCTCTGCCTCAAATTCAGGTCCTTCTGGGTGAACAAGTACTTTAAACTCTTATGGTCGGTGAAGATCCGACACGTCTCCCCGTACAAGTAATGTCTCCATATTTTCAGTGCATGCACTACTGCAGCCAACTCCAAATCATGTGTGGGGTAATTCCTCTCATGGGTTTTAAGTTGTCTGGAAGCATATGCTATCACTTTCCCATGCTGCATCAGCACACAGCCAATACCCCGCAATGATGCATCACTATATACCTCAAAACCCCCGTTACCATCTGGAAGGGTTAATACTGGAGCAGAAGTCAATCTTCTTTTTAGCTCCTGGAAGCTCTGCTCACAATCAGCATCCCAGTCAAACTTGACTCCTTTCTTAGTCAACCGAGTCAATGGGCCTGCTATCGTAGAAAATCCTTCTACGAACCGCCGATAATATCCTGCCAAACCCAGAAAACTCCTCATCTCTGTCACCGTCCTCGGTTGCTCCCAATTTGCCACTGCCTCCACTTTTTGGAGATCTACGCTGATACCGTCAGCCGAAATCACATGACCCAAGAATCCAACTTCGGTCAACCAAAACTGGCATTTACTGAACTTGGCAAACAAATGCTTTTTCCTAAGCATATTCAGTACCAACCTCAAGTGCTTCTCATGTGCCTTGGCACTCCTTGAATACACCAAGATATCGTCGATGAACACAATTACAAATCGATCCAAATACTTTTGGAACACTCTGTTCATCAAATCCATAAACGCTGCCGGGGCATTAGTCAACCCGAAGGGCATCACCAGGAACTCATAATGACCATATCGAGTCCTGAAAGCTGTTTTCTGAACATCCTCTTCCCGGATTCTCAACTTATGGTACCCGGATCGAAGGTCAATTTTCGAAAAATACTTTGCCCCTTTCAGTTGATCAAATAAATCGTCAATCCTTGGCAAAGGATACTTATTCCGCACCGTCACTTTATTTAACTGCCGGTAGTCGATACACAATCTCAGACCACCATCCTTTTTCCTCACAAATAGTACCGGTGCACCCCATGGTGAAACACTTGGGCGAATAAATCCCATATTCACCAAGTCCTGCAATTGAGTCTTTAACTCTCGTAATTCTGTCGGTGCCATCCTGTACGGTGCCTGTGAGATAGGTTGAGTACCTGGCAAAAGCTCGATTGTGAACTCAATCTCACGGTGTGGTGGTAATCCTGGAAGATCATCTGGAAACACATCCGAGAATTCACTTACCACAGGAATATCTTCCACTCTCATCGAAGTATTCCGAGCATCTATCACATGAGCCAAGTAACCCTCACAACCTTTTCTCAACAATCTCTCAGCTGTTAACGCTGATATCACTCCATAGGGTAATACCCTACGATCTCCCCGAAATGTAAGTTCAGGAAATCCTGGACTCCGAAAAACTACTGTCTTATTATAACAGACTATGGAGGCATGGTGCATGGACAACCAATCCATCCCCAAAATCACATCAAACTAAAAAATGTCTAAGGGGATTAAATCTACCTCCAAACCATGGCCTTCAACCATCACCGGACAACTGCGAATCACTTGGTTCGCCACTAACATATCTCCGGTAGGAGTACTAATACCCATGTCCCAACCAATTGGAGACAATTCTCTATCCGCAAATAATGCAAAACCCCGAGAAATAAAAGAATGAGTTGCTCCCGGATCTAATAAAACACAAGCATTGCGGTTAAAAATAGGTAACGTACCCGTGACCACATCCGGTGCTACTCGAGCCTCCTGTTGCGTCATGGCAAACACTCGAGCTGGTGTACCTGAAGATCGACCGCGATCCCCATACCTGCCTCTGGGCCTGTTGGTGCCACTAGCTCTACCAGCCCCACCGAAATAGGTCTGCCTCTCAGCTGCAGTATCATACATCTGTCCTGCACTCGGGCTAGGATCAGTCGCACCACGACTAAAGGAACTACTGCCCGGACGTCGTTCTGGACAGAATCTCTTGATGTGACCAGGCTCCCCACAGAAATAACAACCGGCATCACTGAAGCCACTAGATCTGCCACCCTGTCTCCTGTTGAACTGCACTGAGGCACCCCGAGACTGTGCAAAAGATTGTCGTGTCTGACCAGCTCCGCCACTGCCTGTACTAGATCTCCCAGAAGATCCAGAACTATGACTGCCTCTTTTTGATGGTCCCTGACTAGAGGATCCTGCAGTCCAGTGATCTCGACGTCTCCTGTTCCCACTGTACTGCTGTGGCATTGGGAAACCCAAACTCAACTCTACTCGAGCTGCAGCATCAGCCAAAGTCCTCAACGAAGTGTGGTCCATAGACGTAACTGCTGACCGAATCTCACTCCGCAGTCCACTCTCAAATCTGTGGCACTTGTCTGACTCGGTCGCTACCAATGTCGGTGCAAAGCGACTCAGCGCTATGAATCTATGTTCATACTGGGCCACCGTCATGTCTCCTTGCTGTAAATGCAAGAACTCGGCCTCCTTAACACTCCGGTGTGAGCGAGGGTAAAACTGCTCCAAGAAGCGTTCCCGGAAAATCTGCCAAGTAACCGTATGAACATTCCAGCCTGACACCTCCAATGAGTGCCACCAGTGGTAAGCAGAACCACCTAGTAAAAATGTGGCCAGTAGAACTCTCTCCTCTAGAGGACACCTCATAATCATAAACACCCGCTCCATGCGAGTAATCCACTCCTCAGCTTCCTCTGGGCTAGAGTCACCCATGAATATCGTCGCCCATAGTCTCTGGGCTCTCTCAATATCAGAGACTTCGTGAGAAGCTCTATCCTGGAGTACAGAAGCTAATGTCTGACCCAGCTGTTCCAGTGTCTGCCTCAAATCAGGCTCCACTGCAGGTTCATGGTCATCTCCACCATTCCCTGACCGTTGACGGAATTCTCGTCTCGGAGGCATTATACGCTGAAAAGAAGTTGTAAATCATTAATACCAAAATTTCACCTGTACACTAGATGTACGGTCTACAGGAATTTAACCTAGTGCTCTGATACCAATTGTCAGGACCCGTCCCGAATTTCCCCTCGAAACCCGGGAAGAACCCTGATCCCGTCTGACAACCTAAGGAAAGGTTCCCAAATACCCTTCAATCCTTAGCATAATATAATAACAATAAATAATTTCTCTTGTCAGACAAGGGATTTAAGCACTTAAAATTCCCGTAAGTAAATACCAACCAAATACAAGAATATCAGAGCGTCTAAGTAGGATCAATGTACAAATTAGATATCCTACTCAAGTACAACTACACAGCGTAGCGGAAGTGCTAATGCCTCTGCCTCGAGATACTGTCCGCGTCAACTCTATTGCCTGAAGGGGGTTTAAACACAAAAGTTGTGAGTGGACAAAAATAATCGTTTATAAAACGCTTTCCAAGGAATATTACCTTTTTCCCCCTCCATTTATAAAACCATGCATGCATCACATAAACAATTCATGTTATAAAAAAAACATCATCTTTAAATCACCGGAATTTTCATGTTCAAAATCATTTATTTCCACCTAGACACATAACATCTCAAATCCACTGTCATCGACACATCCACTAGCCACCAGGGTATCCCTTGGGGTGTGCTAGTACTGTATCACAATTCTCTGTACTATGCTATCACATCAGTCGGCCTATCTCTCGACTAGCATATCATATCAGTCGGCATATCTCGACTATCATATCATATCAGTCGGCATATCTCGACTATCATATCATATCAGTCGGCATATCTCGACTATCATATCATATCAGTCGACATATCTCGACTAACATATCATATCAGTCGGCATATCTCGACTATCATATCATATCAGTCGGCATATCTCGACTATCATATCATATCAGTCGGCATATCTCGACTATCATATCATATCAGTCGGCATATCTCGACTATCATATCATATCAGTCGGCATATCTCGACTGTCATATCATATCAGTCGGCATATCTCGACTGTCATATCATATCAGTCGGCATATCTCGACTGTCATATCATATCAGTCGGCATATCTCGACTATCATACTTTAATTGAAATAGTGGAGAACATATGTCTAGAAATCATTTCTAACATTTAGAAATTCAATGCCACAATACATAACCGTATTTAACAAAGATATTTTGATGCATGCAATTCAGTTTATAAAACAAAGTCCACTCACAAACCTGTTCAAGCTAGCTCAATCCCGTCTCGCTCGTTCCTCTGAGGTTCCCGGAATAATATCGCCTGTCAAAAACAACAATCGGGATTACCGGCTAGTAATAAGACTCGTATATAACAACTTCCTAAACCTCGGGAAGTCTACCCTTGCTGTTCCTAAAATCACAGCAACTTCGGACACTTAAAACGACCTCTAAACGATGTCCGATCAACCTGAAACCTGTACCAACAGATTCAGAACGTCAGAAACTAGTTGCCACGCGCCGCCGTGACGTCAGCCTCGGCCCCACGCGCCGCCGGAAGGTCGGCACACGCGCCCACGCGCCCTCACGCGCCGGTCACACGCCTGCTACAGTAACCACGCGCCTGAACCGGTCCAACCCGGTTCGGCTCAACCTGACCCGGTCCAACTCGACCCGACCGGTTCACTCAACTCGACCGGTTCAACTCGACCCGACCGGTCACCGATGACTCGCCGGAGAAGACAACCGGACGCCGTCACCGTCGCCGGAGGCTGGCCGGAGAAGATGACCGGACCGCCACCTCCGCCGCCGTCTGGTTCGCCGGAATCCGCCATTTCCGACCGAATTTCCAAGCTTTACAACTTCCTGAAAACTCAACCGTTTTACACAAATTTTACGTCTAAATCTATCTACTCAAACCCAGGAATCCAAATATAACCTCAAAACATCAAACACGTACCTGTATAAGCCGGAAAATCGATCCAAAGATCCGAAACTTCCTTTACTCGGCTCGGCTTCCACCGTGGTCCTCTCCTTCGATGGTTGGTACGGTTGTGATCGTGGGAAAGAGTAGAATACGATTAGTTGATCCAAATGGGAAGTTAAAGCCTTGAATCCGTCGTTGACTTTTGGTTTCTCTTTTGGTTTTTCTCTCGGTTTCGGTTCAATGTTTCGGTGTGTTTGTGTGATGTTTGTTTTGTTACAGAGAGAATGAAGGATAAGGAGATAAGATGAAATGAAGATGTAAAATAAGTGAGGTAAAATATCTCCCATCTATGGCAATTTACCAAAATGCCCTTACACATCTAGACCCACAACTTCCGTATACGAACTCCGTTTCCTGCGTGCCGCCTGTCTACGAACTCGTGAGTTCGAGACCTACGCAACGGTACCCGAAACAACACCAAAAGTGTCTCGAAATAAAACTTGATTTCCAAGCCCTTTACCGACCAAGGGTAAAATCGTCATTTAATAAAAATAATTGCATAATATCAATTATGAAAAGTCCGGGTTGTTACAAGCTTGTCTTCCTCTAGGTCGGTGAGGTCTGCTACAATGATCACGGGCAGAGTCTCTTGGTCACCAAGGTGTGCATATTTGAGATGGGCTGGAAGGGGCTTCTTTTCCAGCTGAGGGGCTATCTCAATGGAAGGCAGTTGTGGCGTCTTTGGGGGCCCAAGTGCTTCAATCTGAGGTCGCCACCGTGGATAGGGTGGTCGGTTGCTATCTAGTGCAGCCATAATTTCTGCAATGTCTTTCTCATTTTGGCAGAGGATGGGGTCAATGAGGGCAGCTTCTAGAGGGTCGGTATAGAGCGATTGTCTTTGTGCCATGCATGTTACTTCCTCCAAAACTTCAATTCTGCTACACTCTGAAATTTCAGTGGGTCTTTTAGCCATGTCAAACAGGTTTAATACCACAGTTTCATCTTGCACACGGAATGTAAGAGTGCCAGCTTCTACGTCTATCAGTGTGCGGGCTGTGGCCATGAAAGGTCGTCCAAGGATTAGGGGCGTCTCTTTGTCTTCCACCATATCGAGTACCACAAAATCGATGGGTAGATAGACTTTATCCACCTTGATGATGAGATCTTCAATGATGCCCTTAGGGTAAGTGAGGGATCGGTCAGCCAACTGGAGAACCATTGGTGTAGGCCTGAGCTGTCCTGCTCCTAATCGCTTAAATATTGAGTAGGGCATAAGGTTGATGCTTGATCCGAGATCTATTAGAGATTGCTGAAATTCGGAATTCCCTATTGTGCAGGAAATAGTAAAGCTGCCCGGATCTTTTTTCTTTGGTGGCAGTTTGTGTAGAAGGGCTGCACTACACTGTTCTGTCAAAACCACTTTTTCCAGGTCTAAATTTTTTTTCTTATTGGCGCATACCTCCTTAAAAAATTTTGCATAGGAAGGGATCTGCTTTATAGCATCTAGTAGAGGTAGATTGATATGGACCTTGGCTAATGTCTGCATGAAGTCAATGGTCTGTTGGTCTTTGTTTGAGCGGCGCTGCTGCCTTTCTGGGAATGGCAGTGGCGGAGTGTAGGCAGGGACGTTGGATGGAGCAAATTTAATTTGTGGGGTGAATAGTTCAACCTGAGGTTCAGGTTCAATATGTGATTCGGTGGTATTATTTTCTGATTGGGATGACTTTGATGCCTCCCGATTGTCATAACTTTTTCCCCCTCGTAAAGTCCTTACCATCTTACAGTGCTCGGCTCCTCTCGGGTTTGGTATAGGTTGACTGGGAAAAACCCCTTTATCCCTTTCAGAAATTTCTTAGGCCAGTTGGCTAACTTGCTGCTCCAAGTTTTTAATTGATGTTTGAGTATTTTGTTGATTCTGGGTAGAGATCTCAATAAACCTGGTAAGCTGCTCTTCTACACTCAATTGGCGTGGTGCGACCGGTTGGGTCTGATGGTTGAGTGGCTGTTGATAATTCTGCTGGTAATTGGGCCGGACCTGGTGTTGTCCATTCCACCCAAAATTTGTATTATTTTTCCATCCAGAATTATATGTATTGGGGTAGGCATCATTACGGGGTCTTGGGAAGGAACTCATGCCATTTACTTGTTCTTGGACAAGGTCGGGATACCCATCCTTCTGAGGACATTGGAGGACATTATGTGTAGGGTCTTCACATATGGCGCAAACCTGTGTTGTCTTTGCGGCAGCGGTGGCGAGCATAAAACTGTTGATCTTCTTTTCCAATTGGGTGATTTGTGCTGCAATATTCGGGGTACCATGTCCTTGTGCTACATCATAGATGTGTCCCCTCGTATGAGAGCCATCATCCGTCCATTGTTGAGATTCGTTAGCCATTAGCTCAAATATTTCAAACGCTTCACGGGCTGTTTTGGATATGAGAGAACCACCTGCGGATGCGTTGACGTAACTTTTGGTGATGTGGTTGAGTCCATCATAAAAGATGTTCATCTGCATGTCTGAATCCAAACCATGGTGGGGACAACGCATATACAGGTCATTGTACCTCTCCCAAGTATCATGAAATGACTCATTAGATTTCTGGGCAAAGGCTAGTATTTCTTTTTTCAAGGCAAGTGTCTTGGATGATGGGTAGAATTTGTTTAGAAACCTTGTTTGTAATTGTTCCCATGCTGTTATGCTCCCTGGAGGTAGTGAATGTAGCCAAGCCCGAGCTTTATCCTTCAAGGTGTAAGGAAAAAGCCTTAACTTAATTGCCTCATTTGAAATTCCCCGAACAATGATGTTGTCACAACCTGACAAGAATTCAGATATGTGCATGTTTGGATCACTATTTGGGAGTCCATGAAAAGTGGGTAGAAGCTCAAGCATGTGATGCCTGATCTCAAAAGTGACTCCGTCCTGTACCTCGGGGTACACGATGCATTGTGGGGTTCCATTCCCACGTGCTGCAAGGCTTTTGCTAAGTGGTGCGCCGACTGCAGGTATTGTTAATGCCATTGGTGCGAGCAGTATGTTGTCTATCTCGGCGAACAAATCTGCAAGGAAAGTGCCTTGGAGTGTGAACCCTGCGTTAATTGCTTGTAGTTGTCTTCTTCTTCTTGTTGTTCTTTTAGGTTCAGGGTCGAATTGTGCTAGAATCGGGTTCGTAGATCGTGTAGCAATAACCATGCACAATTAGATAGTCCTGCAAGAGTAGAGACCTGTGCGTAAATGTTGATTTGGAGAAGTAGAGAAAAAAAAATTGAAAACAAATAATTAACTAAAAGTAAATTAAAATAAGAGTAATCGGCACAGTCCCCGGCAACGGCGCCAATTTCTTGATAGAATTTTTCCCACCTGCAAAACAAGGGTTAAAATCACACAAATAATACCTGCAAGAGTACAGAGCTGTTGTAGTATAGCACTGGAAGCAGGGTCGATTTCCTCAGGGACTGATATTGATATTTCTTATTTTAGTATTTACTCTTAATTAATAATAAAGTAAATTGCTTGAAGTTTGGTAACGGAATAAAAATTAAGTAAACAATATAAACAAGTACTAGGGCTCAACCTTCACCATTAACAATCATATGTGACTTAGAAAAGAATCTATGAATCAATACATGCAACTTTGAAGGTTAGATTTTTCGAAAGCATATTTTCCTCGTGGGCATTCAAGTGAAAACGTATACCTAACATGCGATTAGTCTATGGCATTTAGATCTAATTCTACATGCAAGATTCATTAAGTTCATGAAAATCTTTTATAACCATGCAATCTCTTAGTTATGGTATTTAACCTAGATGTATTACAATCCTTAATCACAAGAAGCTAATCCCAATTTTTAGGTGGGCATTCCTATAAAATTGCATCAAATTACTTGTCTAAATATCCTAAGGGTGATCAAGCATTAAGACATAAAGATAGTTTTAAACAGTGATTAAAGATTCAAAACATGCATATACGACAACATAGGAAAAAGATAAATCACATAATCATGTTAAGACTTAGGTCTAACCTTAATGAGAAAATTAGCTACTCATGCTCATAATGAATAGAAATAATTTCATTAAAATTGAAGTTTAAGAGAACAAACAGTTTGTAGAACAAGGGTAGCCGAAATCCCAGCTTTGCCGTGCTCTTAGATGGAGAATTGTAATCTGAATTCTGGTCTCCTTAAATCTAAGCCAAACTTGGGTATTTATAAGGAACTATTCCTAATCCTATTCTGAAAAGGAGTAAAATAAAAATAATCAAATCTAATTCCTAGTTTGAACATAAATAGGAGAGCATATGCCTTCTCCTTCTTGAATTGGGATTTTATTGATATACTTCCTTCTTTTGCTCCAAACACTCCTTCTAGAATAAACCTGTCAATATAATCAATTCAAGTATCAATTCTTCCCAAAATAATAATAATAACTAATTAAATATATGGGAAAATACAAGTATATAATTGACTCATCAATCTACTTAGAGAAAAACTGCTTCTGAAGAAACAACTTCGGTGCTTTTTAGTTGATGTCGAACAGGACATGGCCCTTTTTAGTTGATGTCGAGCAAGACATGGCCCTAGTTTTGTCGATTCGACTAAAAATGGTTCAGTGCTAGAATATTATTTCACATGGATGAGCACTTAAGTTTGTATGAAATAATCATGTTGGGAAAAAGAAGAATTAAACATCGCAAATTTGTTTCTTAGATTTTAATCAATTACAGCCTCATATATCTCTACTTTAACTACTATTATACAATCAAAAGAATCATATATAAACATGAATCAAAGATAGAATTCATTGTTATACATATTATTAACATAAATCTCAACATGTAGAATACATATATAATGGCATTGTCTTTGCTAACTATTAGATGACTTTGTTAAAGTCTCCTCCAAAGCCATAATGTGCACTCGTTTTGATTTAGGTACCACCATATTGGAATTAGTATTCTATTTATGGTTACAAACACATTTCAAAACACATTTACAAACATATTGGAATCAGTATTCGATTTATATACAACTCTAATCAGGAAGTGCTTAGAATATGATTAATAAAATAGAACTTATACTAATTCCATTATCGTGTTTGACTTGCAACGTACACTAACTATTGGGGCACTATAAGGACACTGCAGATATACTGGGGCACTAGAAGGACACTGCATAACTATCGGGTCACACTATAAGGACACTACCATCAATTTCGAAACTAGTATCATCACTTTGCAAACCAGTAAATCATCCATTTTCAAAACACTGAGGCATTCCATTGCAGGTTCTAACTTTCGATGACAAGAAACATTACATACCATTCCAAGTAGGTTTCCAACTACAATTGATCCTATAGGATCATATATTGCATTTCCCCTGGTATGTACTGCAACCAATGATGCGGCAGCAATAGCAAGACCAGTTACAGCCGCACCAACCTGCATATTTGAGACAATTATTAGGGGTTATAGCTTGTTATTATTCCAGAATGAATGTATTCACTCACCTATGAAAAGCAACTTCACAACTACTAACATTTAGAGAACAAAATACACAATAATAAACAAGATTTTTGGCTTTATCATTTTCCAATTAACTCTAAGTTTATGCTTAGGATAGTGAAGGGTTTGTATGTTGCATGTTGGGTTTGACATATGAGATATATTCTTGTTCCAACACACCATCAATACCAATTAAACAAACAACCGGCAATTAAATAACAATGCAATCAAGAAATTGATCAGATAGAACTGTTGAACTAGCCCGCCAGAAAACCCTAAATCTATCAACACAAACTAAAAAATCCCAAGCTTTCAATAAATATGAGGAACTTGAACAATCAAAAACGAAATTGATAACTTTAAGATTGAAATCGAATTGAAAATTAGCCCTTGAAGCTCCTTCAAAACATCTTCTCCAGGGCCATCTTTGTTAATGAACTCTTCGCGGACCTTGTTGATCAACTCCTCAATAACACTGACGTAGATACTGCTGGTCGACAGGGGTCCGAGCACTGACGACGGTGAAGGAGGACATGGGTAGGCTCGCCTTGTCCAGGAGAGTCGATTGGAGGTGGTCTCGCAGCCTGGGTCAGCCGGAAACGTCGTCGGCGACGGTGATGTTTTCTGGGTTTCTCCGCCTCGAATCTCCCACTACGGCAAGCTTGAAGTCGATGGCTGACTAAGACGGCTTCGTCTCGACGAGGGGAAGGGTTTGGTGTCGTTGGCGAGGGTTGGGTTGGTCCGAAGTGGGCATGGTGGTTGTGGTTGCTGTTCGTGGCCCCTGTCGCGGGAGAAGGAAGAATGAGATGATGTCGGGGAGAGAGAGAGAGAGAGAGTGGAAATTGGGTTGAATGTTTGGGAAAACATTTTGTTTTTATCGGTGCTGTTTTTGCAAATGTTTTCAGAAAATTTTATTTTGTTTTTGAATAAAAATTTGGAACCAATATCAAAGCCGTGAATTTGCCTAAAATCAATACAGACGATTGTATGGAAGCTGGCTTATCCTCGGCTGAGTTTGGAATCTGTCTCGACTATTGCTGCGCATTTGTAGTGTGATGAGAGTGCTCATATTTATCGACAATGTAACATGCGTGGTGGTTGATACATTGCCAGATATGGCTAAGGATGGTGATCTGGGTTTCTCCCAGTTGGTTGCACCCCTTTTCCCCACCAGGGGCCAGGGCCTTTGGATTCGCTGTTATTGGAGGATGCTCCGGGGATTACTCACTCTCCTACTATTATTTTGTCTTGGGTTATGCTGCGTTTTCTTAGCCCCTTGAATTCACAAAAATATTTTATTTATCTCGAATGCTCAAATGACCAATCACTTAATTAGATTTACTATACCAAATAATATTACAATCTAACCGTGTATTTTGTAATTTCCTCCCTCTAAGATCATCCTCACAATAACCTATCGAAATAAAAAAACATTTAATTATTCGATTATTAGTAAGAACATTTATTGAGTTATCTAGTGTGCTATGTTCGTCTATATATTTGGCTATGATGTTTAGATAACCAAATTATTACCAATTTGGATGAGTTTTTGTACGGATGATCTTTGAAGGAGAAATTACAAAATAAACGGTTATATTGTAATATATATCATTTAGTGCAATGGGTCCAATTGAGTAGTTGGTTCCTTATTGTGGAATCAACTTGTTTAGCTTCTTAGCATTCCCCTTTTATATATATTTGGAAAGAAAATAAACGGAAAAAATAAATAATTTTAGTTTGATTTGATGGCGTGACCTCAACTATAGGAATTTTAAGTTTGTAAGTTTTGGGGGTTTTCTTTCAAAAAAAATTTGCGACTTTATTTGTGTTTGTAATTTTGACCGTATTTGAGTATATTAAAATAGGTTTTATGATATATTTGAAAATTTAAGTAAAAATTGACATTTATGAATTTGATGGCCAAATTTTAACTATTTTTATTTATTTATGAAAACTCATTTATCTCATATCACTTGGTTCCATTAACTATATCAAGTATTCTTTTAAGGGCATGTTTACTTACCAGTAATGGGAATGAAACTCCTAAGTTTACTTGCAACTAGGTAATCATTAGTCATTCAAAATAGGTAATCCCATTACCCATTTTGGGTAATCCCATTAATTAGTTGAGGGGTGTTAATGATTATTAAATACCTCTTTTCATTATTTTAATTTACTAAAGTAACCTACAATTTTACAATAATTCCAAATACCCCAACCCAATTAAAAAAAAAAACTAAGAATATAGTTTACAAGTATTAATTACAATAATTCTAACTAGTAATGATGTTCTCATATGAATAAATCCTCATTTTTTGAGCAACTCCTTCAACAACTAAAAACACGATTTACATACAGAGAGCCATTGCACCAAAAAACCAACGGGCATATTTTCTCATATTTTATTAGTGAATAATCACAACAAGATATACGACATGTTGAATTTGTTATTAATTGGTTAACCTCGATCTTAAAAAGACCAAAATAAAGAAAATATAATATATATATATATATATATATGTGCAATGATAATTAGTAATCAAGTTAATTTTTATTTTGATTCATATGAGTTAGTAAACAATAATAATGAAAATCAATCAAATTACTGTTTTAATTATATATAGTTAATAAACAATTCAATGAGAATGATTATCCACTTTTCTGACTACCCACTTCTTCGATTGCATACTTCTTTCATTACTCACTATTCTTATTCTTGCTAAGTATAGGTGCCCTAAAAGTAATGAGCCTACTCATGCCAAGAGATCAAAGCCTTCGATGGCTTTAGACACACAAACTCTCTCTTTCTCTCTCTCCCTCTCTCTCTCTCTCTCTCTCACATAGAGCCATTCGACGGTCGGGGACTCCAAAATTCGAAGCCTTCAACGGCTTCACTATCTCTCTCTCTCTCTCTCTCTCTCTCTCTCTCTCTCTCTCACAGAGAGCCATTCGAAGGTTGGTGACTCTAAAAATCGGAGCCTTCGACGGGTTCACTATCTCTCTTTCTAAGAGCCATTCGACGATCTGATACTCTAAAAATCGGAGCTTTCGATGACTTCTCTATCTGTCTCTCTCTCCCTCCCTCCCTCTCTCTCTCACTTCAAGTTGTATCAGTTTCAACTATTCAACAAACACAAAACACATATAATATGTAAGATGGAAAATTTAGTAATAAGTTTGAAAAAAATATTAATATATTATATAAATAGGGACTAAACAAGTTTTTTTTATAAAAGTCAAGGACAACTAAAAGTGCCATAAACTTAAACCTCTAGGTTATTTTTTAGGTGTAACTTCAAAGTTCAAATGAATTTAGATTAATTAGTTAAAAATGAGAAACTTCAAATTAGCATAGGATTTCAAATGAGCATAGCACAAGGTATTTAGAAGGGATTTGTAAGTAACACATATCAATTTAGTTTAAATTGATTAAAAATGAGGAACTTCAAAGTACTAAGGAATTTCAAATGAGCATAGCAAAACAACTAGACATGGGATTTCCAAAGTAACATTTTGATAGATATTACTTACAAATCTCATCTAAATGTCTTGCATTTAATAATTTGAAATCCATTAGTAATTTAAAGTTTCTCATTTTTAATTAATTTAATTTAAATTCCTTGAAATTTTGAAGTTCTTCATCCAAACATATCCCTAATGACAATTAAAAGTCTAAGTATGAGTTTATGAACATTTTGTAATTAAATTTGATATGTTTATCAGTGCTAGATAATTGACAAAAGGCTTAGTTGTTTTTTTTGGTAATGAAACGGGGGCAAAAGCCCTAAAAGAACAAAAACGCGGCTACACTACAGCTCGCACTCTTCCCACACCAGAGCGATCATCATCGAGAAGAGCACCAACTTGAGGCGGGGGAGCAGCATGAAGCTGGAGCCCAAAATTCCGACCAATACCCATACCAGCGAGGCAATCGGCCACCCTATTACGCTCCCGATATATGTGAGAAACAGGACAAGACCAATCTCCCTCAACCAAACGACGACAGCCAAGCACCGAGGTCGCAAGGGGTGGTTTTCCTCTGCAATCCGATGAATCAAATCAACCGCAATAGCTGAGTCAGACTCCAACTCAATTCTCTGCGCTCCAAAGGTATCAGCAATCTGCCCCACAATTCAGCATCAATGACCTGTCCAATTCCAAGATTAATAGAGAACGCAAAGACCCAATTCCCCTGATCATCACGGCATTCACCTCTTGCTGCAATATAGCCCTCCGGACTCTTCCTACAGCCATCAGTATTGACCTTCCAAGTGCCAGCCTCTGGAGCAACCCAGCTAAGCAACCTTAAGCTTCTTGCAGGTTTAGGCACCATAACATCATTCACCCGACGCCACTCGATAGCAGCCTGCATAATAGTTCCTTGGGGATTGATAGGCATCACACAATTAGCATAAAAAATGTTTTTGTTTCTCCAACACCAGATAAACCAGCAAGTATAAGCGAAGACAGTCGCCCATTCCACTCCAAACTGCAGTTTTGCAGAATTATGGAAATTTTGTCATACCCAATCGTCAAAATTTCCACTCATTGCAGGGCGAAGAGAAGCAGGCATCGGGACACAATCCCATACCCAGGCTGCAACAGGGCAGCTACGAATGAGATGCTCCACATCTTCCTCATTAACCAAACAACCTGCACAGACTGGCGACGGCGACAAATGGCGTTTAAAATGCTGGGAACTAGTGAGCAACCGGTCTTGAAGCATAAGCCAGAAGAAAGTCTTCATTTTCGGGGGGGACCTTTATACTCCAGATATAATGCCAATCAACTTCCACCCAATCCACATTATCCACCAACATCCGGAAAGCCGACTTCACAATAAAGGTACATTGGAGGTTCCAATCCCATCCGATCCGAATGACCAGCTCCAGTATTAACTGGGACATTCAAAATATGGCCAACCACTTGGCTTGGAAGTTCAGCTAAGAGTTTGTCCACGTTCCAGCCATCAGTTTGGACAAACTCTACCACCAAACAATTCAAATTAGAAGGGAACACACCCTCAACATCCTTCAGTGGCCCATAACCACACCAAGAGTTAGTCCAGACGCATGTTGACAATCCATCACCCACCCTAGCTCGCATGCCTTCCTTGAGCACATGGAAACCATGCATAATGGCTCGCCAAGTGGGAGAGAGGTTAGAGGTTCTCGGCGGTTGATCATCAAGCAAGAGCTTTTTGTTCCCATACAGATTATTTTGAGACAGAGCACGCACCCAAAGGCTTTGGGGGTATTGCAACATACACCACCCAATCTTAGCAAGCATAGCCTGATTCATAGTCTCGGCAGATTTCATGCCCAATCCGCCCCTACGTTTAGACTGGCAAACCTTGTCCCATTTAACCAAGTGCACCTTCCTGTTTCCTTCCACGCTACCCCAAAGAAAATTCCTATTAATCTTGTCAAGTTCCGAGCACAAACTAGTGGGGAGTTTGGCCGTCTGCATGGTATACAAGGGGATGGAAGCAGTTGTTGGTAGAATTAAAGAGCAAGAAATATGCAATTCAATTCTAACAGTTATAAAATCCTTGCAAGTGCACAAATCGATAAGAGTAGTATAGTAGCACAGCAAGAGTCGATCCCTCGAGGACTTGTATCAACGTTATGACCACTTTAGTTCAGATTTATTAACTTAGTGAAAACACACACACACACACACACACACACGCAGGGGGGGTTTATGATGTGAGAACTGAAATTTAAAGACAAGTAAAATAAAATGCAGAAAATAACAATGCAAGAATTAACGGTTGATTGATTATTAACTAAGGCGAATTAAAGCTTACTATCCACTCTAACCAATTATAGCTCTTAACCAGATTTCCTTGACCAAATTACTATGCATTTTCTGAATTAGGTGCCCGTGCCTAGGACCTGGCGTTGGTTCACTAGACACATCTTATTCCCTCTTACTTAGCATGTTCTAAACAGGGCATATGCCTAGAACGTCTATCACCTACCTTTTAAGATGATGCATGAAGTTTAAAGAGAATTTAATGACACAACATTAGCCTAGCAAAGTGACATGCAATCCTAGGTCGTTATGAGTTAAGATTACAAGTAAGAATACTTTCGATGCTCCAAATTACAAGATGATATGACGGTCACTCAAGCAATTACATCTATAATTATATGCAAACAAGGTAGCTAATCTTATAGGCATAAATTAAGGTCATTAAGCATAGTAATCCAACTTATTCAGCATGCATAGCAATCATAATCAAGAGCCAGAAATCCAATCAACAAGCTAACATGGCTAGGGCTTCAAGTAGCCCTAATCCTAATGACTACTCACACATAACTGAAATTGAAAAAAATATAATTGAATTCATAAGTAAATTGCAATAATGAAAATAAGGGTACATAAGATATTGTGAAGAACATGTGCAGCAGAAGACACGGCATAGCCTTCTTCTCCAAACTCCACGTCCAACACACTCGACTTCGGGAAGAACCAAGCTTTAACGTAAAACTCTAAAAAACCAAAATACTATCTGCGGCTAAGGTGTCTCTGTATCTCCCAAAAACGCCTCTAGCTAATTATCTCCTCTCCCTGATTCTCCTCTTTCAAAACACTGAACAAAGGCTCCCTTTTATAGACAAAGGGAAAACCTTGTCCTATAAGGATTGGTAAAATCTTATTCTATAAGGATTGGTAAAACCATGTCCTATAAGGATTGGTAAAACCATGTCCTATAAGGAAAGGGAAAGTTATTGTACTTTTAATTAATTACAAAGTCCTTAAATCTATTAGAACCAATCAGAACACGGCTGGGAGTGTGAATGCAAGCTGGCAAGTGGGAACGCAAGTTGGCCAAACTTGGATTTTGGACTGTCTTCGTAATCAGGATATGGGACTGCGCCTTTGAAGCACATCATGAGTATAGTAGAAGCGCATCTTCGATCAGGCTTGGCGCAAATGTTGTCAGGCTTAGCGCAGACGGAGAACCTCTGATCTACTGCTGGCGGAATAGGGACCCCGGCTTAGGCGCACATCTTGGCTCGGATGGGAGTTTTTGGGACAGGTCCTCGAACTGCCTTGGTGCGACCTTGGCTCGGATGGGAGTTCTTGGGACATGTCCTCGACCTGCCTTGGCGCGACCTTGGCACTTCTAGGACTTGACCTTGATGTCATGAAACACAGGTTTGAGACCGGAGGGCCTGATATGAGGTACTTGGCCAGTGGCCCAAAATAGGCGCACTGGCGTTCTCAGGACTCCTTTCAGGACCTGATATTGAAATGAGGACATCTCCTTCATCTAGACTCCGATTTGAGTCATTCTTTTTGCGTTCTTTCCAGATTTTACCTATCTTTCTAACTCTGCACAAGTCTCACAAGATTGATCATTTTCTACTATTGATGGCACGAAATCATTCAAAAGACATGTAAGAGAGGCATATAAAGACATCAAAATGATGCATAAATAACGACTGATCAAATACCCCCAAACCTATCTTTTTCTAGTCCCTGAGCAAAACAAATGCTAACAAAATGAAAAGACTCGATTTTAGTTAAGATAGAACATTTAAACCTAGGTTCACCTAGTAGGAGGAGTTTTGTCTCCTGAGGGTTATAACAGTACGATACCCACAAACGTTTTACTTAAACAAAAAGATGCTAGATATAGTACTCTTAACAAGCTAATAAGAATCAAAGTAAGTAGACATGCTTTGCAGAACTAAAAGGAATGCCATAGCCGTGAGTGTCATGTGAAGGTGTACGTGTATAAATACCAATATTTCCAGGTGATCAAGTTTGAAAACAACTTCATCTAAGTGCCTTAGAAAGATTTCGCCTCGACTCTAATCCTCACTAGGCAACTCTCAATTCCCACAAGATCCCAGGCTTACACTCTTTTCAAGCATATGTGATGAGTTTATGTTATGAAATTCAAATTTAATTACATATGAATAACAATGAAGAGTAGCACTTTATGGAAATAAAGATCTCATGAAAGGAATTGAACTTTAAGAACATAGATACGTACCTTAATCCTCAGCATGATTGTCCATAAGATCAGTTAGGTCTTCCTTTTTAGGTTGTAATGGGGCTAAGCTTTGGGGTTTAGCAAGGAAGGATGGGATTCAAAGAACCTGAGTTGTGCCAAGGCATGAGAAGTCATGAATTGAACTTGGAATTTCTGAATTGAATCCTTTCTTAAGGCCCACGGCATTGTGCTTTCTTGATGACTTATTTTGAGGCTCTTAGCTCGCTTGGCTGAATTTACTTTGTTTTTTCACTTATTTTTTCCTTCTTTTTCTCAACGTTTCTTTCTTTCTTTTGATTTGAACGTTTTTTTTTTCTGTTCTTTGAATTGAGTTTGAACCAAGATCATGCAATGATTTCCTCAAACTTTCGTGCAGCTTGCAACTTGTAAAGCTTTTCTTTAATTTTGAACTTTGAATTGACGCCAAAGTCCTTTGAATTGGGCAGCATCTTCTTTCACATCTCATTCTCACCATGAATCTCATTTATGGCAACCTTAGCACAAACTGAGGTTATAGGGCATGGCTGTGATGAATGGCTAAGTATTTTGGGTTAGGTTATACTTTGGGTGATGAAAGAAAAGGTTGAGTGTGTTGGCTTTAAAATTGGCTTAGGGAGCATGCAATTGGGTAGGATAAGGCCTTTAGAGGTTGAAGCATACATAGCCTACATCACTTCTTATGGAAAACCACACATTAAATCAAGAGTATCTAAATGATGTTAGTTCTTTAAAATTCAATGCAAATATGATGTAATGAGATCAACAATTAAGAACAAAAGTGATGAGTGTTTAAGAGTAGAAACAAGTATATCCCTAAGAAAGAATGGCAATTAGGCTCAAAGATCTCACAGGGAAGTCTCCACTAATTTTCTAAGGTTCACTCAAATTCAGTTATTTCGTTCACTTAATCACTTAAAACATGGCATTGTGAAGTGCAAATTATGAACTACTTGACCATGGCATGACTCTTAGTAAAGCAAAGATAGTTAACTTAGCATATACATTCCTATTAAAAAGTTATCATACTAATCACAAGCAGAAATTTAAATGTCCTGGCCGTGTATCACCCCTAAACCTACTTCTTTCTATATGCAAAATTTTAAATCCACACCCCCAAACCTAAACTGAACATTGTCCTCAATGTGATAAGCAGTAAGCATGACAATAGTACAAAGGTTTGAGAGATATAACGGGCAGAAACAGAAAAGGAAATGAGAAATACAAACCAGGGCTGGGCTGCCTCCTAGGAGCGCTTTATTTAACGTCTAGGCAAGACGGGGTTGTCATTCTAGGAGCTGGGGCATGCGGAGTTGCAGGGTTGATTGCGCTTGGATTAGAGAGGTCCTTGAAGTAGTGTTTGAGGCGGTGGCCATTTATCTTGAACAGATCCTGCCGTTCCGGGTGCTGGATTTCAACTGCACCATGAGGAAAAATGTTAGTAATAATAAATGGTCCAGTCCATCTTGAACGCAACTTACCTGGCATTAGTCTGAGTCGGGAGTCAAAGAGGAGGACTTCCTGTCCGATGTGAAAGTCCATGGGCTGACTGCGCTTGTCGTGGAAAGCTTAGGTCTTTTCCTTGTAGATACGAGCACTGTCGAAGGCCTCGTTTCGCAACTCCTCTAATTCTCTTAGCTGAAGCTTCCTATGTATTCCAGTATCATCGAAGTTTAGGTTCATCTGCTTAATAGCCCAGAATTCTTTATGCTCCAATTCCACCGGTAGGTGGCAGCCTTTTCCAAAAACAAGCCGGAAGGGAGACATGCCAATCGGGGTCTTGTATGCGGTCCGTTAGGCCCACAACGCATCATTCAATTTGCTGGACCAATCTTTGCGGTTAGGATTTACCGTTTTTTCCAATATGGCCTTTACTTCCCGATTAGACACTTCCGCTTGGCCACTCGTTTGAGGATGATACGGTGTTGAGACCTTGTGGGTGACGCCATACTTCTTCATTAGGGCTGCAAACGAATGATTGCAGAAGTGTGCCCCCCCCCCCCCCCCCCCCCCCCCCCCCCCCCCCCCCCCCCATCACTGATGATTGCCCTAGGTGCGCCGAATCTAGCTAAGATATGACTCTGTAAAACACGCACCACTACTTTGGCGTCGTTTGTTTTGGTGGAAATTGCTTCCACCCATTTGGAGACATAATCAACTGCAAGCAGAATATAAAATTTCCAAAGGAATTCGGAAAAGGCCCCATAAAATCAATGCCCCATACATCGAAGATTTCGACCACAAGAATAGGGTGTAATGGCATTTGATTTCGAGGGCCGATGTTACCTAGGCGTTGGCAGCGGTCACAAGTGAGTACAAATTCGTGTGCATCCTTGAAAAGTGTGGGCCAGTAGAGTCCACTTTGTAGTACCTTGAGGGCTGTCTTCTTAGCTCCAAAATGGCCCCCACATGCCAAGCTATGGCAAAATGTCAAGACGGATTTCATCTCGTCTTCTGGGATGCAGCGCCGAATGATTTGGTCTGGACAATGCTTCCATAGGTACGGCTCATCCCATATGAAGTACTTAGCTTGTTTAGCCAGCTTGTCCTTTTGGTACCTGTTTAAAGATGAAGGAATTTGCTTAGTGACAAGGTAATTAATGAGATCGGCATACCATGGATCAATAGCTTGGATTGTGAAGAGCTGTTCGTCAGGAAAGGTCTCGAGGAGGGGCAACTGATTGGCCTCTTCATTGGAACTGTGAAGCAATCGGCTCATATGGTCAGCGACCACGTTTTCGCTACACTTCTTGTCTCTGATTTCAAGGTCGAATTCCTGGAGCCATAGCATCCAACGTAGCAACCTTGGCTTGGCGTCCTTTTTAGTGAGCAAATACTTCAAGGCAGCGTGATCCGTGTATACTATGACCTTGGTTTGAATTAGATATGAGCGGAACTTCTCAAGGGCAAAGATAACAGCAAGGAGCTCCTTCTCGGTGGTGGAGTAGTTCAGCTGGGCATCATTCAGGGTTCGACTTGCATAGTAAATGACATGAGGGAGCTTGTCAACACGCTATCCCAAAACCGCTCCTATGGCGAAGTCCGAGGCATCACACATTAGTTCGAATGGTAAGTCCCAATTCGGTGGCATGATGATGGGTGATGCCGTGAGCTTTTCCTTGAGTGTGTTGAATGCCTCACAGCATCCCTTAGTGAACTCAAATGTGGCGTCCTTGGCTAGAAGATCACACAAAGGTCTTGTGATTTTAGAGAAATCTTTGATGAATCTGCGGTAAAAGCTAGCATGCCCTAAGAACGATCGAACCTCTTTGACTGTAGTGGGGTACGACAGCCTCTCTACTATGTCTAACTTTGCTTCGTCCACTTCTATGCCTCGACTAGAGATCACATGAGCCAAGACAATTCCCTGTTGTACCATGAAATGGCACTTTTCCCAGTTCAACACTAAGTTGCTTTCTCTGCACCGTTCCAGTACTTGGGTTAGGTTAACTAAGCACAGTTCGAATGAATGTCCAAACACCGAGAAGTCATCCATGAATACTTCAATTATATCTTCCACCATATCGGAGAAGATGCTCATCATGAAACGCTGAAAGGTAGCTGGGGAATTGCACAATCCAAACGGCATTCTTCTGTATGCAAAAGTGCCATATGGGCATGTAAATGTTGTTTTTTCTTGATCTTCGGGTGCAATAGCAATCTGATTGTATCCTGAGTAGCCATCCAAGAAGCAATAGTGGGAGTGTGTAGTGTAAGGACCCTTCCCGAATTTTCCCTCGAAACCCGGAAAGAACCCTTATCCCGTCTGACAGCTCTTTACTTCAAAATTTAAACACCAGAAATACCCTTTGTTCTGGAATAATTTTTATTAAACCTTACAGAGTTTCCGACAGAACCTCTGTATTTACTGACCACTCATACTTGTCAGACGCAGGATAATATACTGGTCAAAACCAAAACCTCGGAATAGTGGTGGTCCAAATAGGAATACCCTATGTCACCAAACGTCAGTAGGTCAGACACTGCTGACATCTCTACTGGAATACCACAAGACAACAGACTAGTCAAATACTTGTGAACCAACCATAATTCGTCCCTCTGGGTCACCGCCCACACCTACCCACTGACCCGGCTGACGAAGTATTTTCATAGGTTGATTAAGCCCATGACCATTGTCGTCTGTTTCATATTAGAGCAGGATATATCCTCGGCTATCATATCGTATCATCAGCCGGTATAACCTTCGGCTACCATAACATATCAGTCGGCATATCTCTCGACTATCCTGTCCCTAGCCACCAGGGTATCCCTTGGGGTGTGCTAGTCATGTATTATATCATATCAGTCGGCATATCTCTCGACTATCATAACATATCAGTCGGCATCTCTCGACTATCATATCATATCAGTCGGCATCTCTCGACTATCATATCCCTAGCCACCAGGGTATCCCTTGGGGTGTGCTAGTCATGTATCATATCATATCAGTCGGCATATATCTCGACTATCATATCATATCAGTCGGCATTTCTCGACTATCATAACTTATCAGTCGGCATAGTCGGCATCTCTCGACTATCATAACATATCAGTCGGCATCTCTCGACTATCATAACATATCAATCGGCATAGTCGGCATCTCTCGACTATCATATCATATCAGTCGGCATAGTCGGCATCTCTCGACTATCATATCATATCAGTCGGCATCTCTCGACTATTATAACATATCAATCGGCATAGTCGGCATCTCTCGACTATCATATCATATCATTCGGCATAGTTGGCATCTCTCGACTATCATAACATATCAGTCGGCATCTCTCGACTATCATATCATATCAGTCGGCATCTCTCGACTATTATAACATATCAATCGGCATAGTCGGCATCTCTCGACTATCATATCATATCATTCGGCATAGTCGGCATCTCTCGACTATCATAACATATCAGTCGGCATCTCTCGACTATTATAACATATCAATCGGCATAGTCGGCATCTCTCGACTATCATATCATATCATTCGGCATAGTCGGCATCTCTCGACTATCATAACATATCAGTCGGCATCTCTCGACTATCATATCATATTAGTCGGCATCTCTCGACTATTATAACATATCAATCGGCATAGTCGGCATCTCTCGACTATCATATCATATCATTCGGCATAGTCGGCATCTCTCGACTATCATAACATATCAGTCAGCATCTCTCGACTATCATATCATATCATTCGGCATAGTCGGCATCTCTCGACTATCATAACATATCAGTCGGCATCTCTCGACTATCATATCATATCAGTCGGCATCTCTCGACTATTATAACATATCAATCGGCATAGTCGGCATCTCTCGACTATCATATCATATCATTCGGCATAGTCGGCATCTCTCGACTATCATAACATATCAGTCGGCATCTCTCGACTATCATATCATATCAGTCGGCATCTCTCGACTATCATAACATATCAATCGGCATAGTCGGCATCTCTCGACTATCATATCATATCAGTCGGCATAGTCGGCATCTCTCGGCTATCATATCATATCAGTCGGTAAGTATCCTCGACCATCATATCATATCATATTACTATATTGGAGGTTCACCGGGTTCACCGTTAATAACGGATCCTCGTCCCAAGTCCTAGCCTCCCTCAATTTGACCAAATCCGATAAACTCATGTAACAGGGTCAAAACCCAAATCATTGACTCTATAATCTCCTCGTCAAAATGATATCAAAATCGAGTCTAAAACCATGATGTTTCTCAAATCACACTTTCACAGTAATAGTGGAAAACATGTATACAATAATCATTTCTTAAAATACAGAAATGCAATGCCACAATACATAACAGTATTTAAACAAGGATATTTGAATGCATGTATTTCAGTTTATAAAACAAAGTCCACTCACAAACATCAACCGACCCTTAATTCAAGGACGCTCTAGCCCAAGCAACACATGAACAATAATGTCCCAACTACCTTGACTTCCCGAGCTCAAAACCCGCTAATACGGTCAACTATTACCGCTGGGATTGCCCAAAACCACCTCTAAACGACGTCTGATCAACCTCAAACCTGTACCAACAGACTCGGAACGTCGAAAACTACTTACCACGCGCCGCCGTGACCTCAGTCTCGGCCCCACGCGCCGCCACGCGCCGCCGGAAGGTCGGCACACGCGCCCACACGCGCTCACGTGCCGGTCACGCGCTGCTATAGTGTTCACGCGCCTGAACCTGTCCAACCCGGTTCGGCTCAACCTGACCCGGTCCAACTCGACCCGACCGGTTCACTCAACCCGACCGGTTCAACTCGACCCGACCGGTCACCGGTGACTCGCCGGAGAAGACGACCGGACTGCCGTCACCATCGCCGGAGGCTGGCCGGAGAAGATGACCGGACCGCCACCTCCGCCGCCGTCTGGTTCGCCGGAATCCGCCATTTCCGACCGAAATTCCAAGCTTTACAACTTCCTCAAAACTCAACCGTTTTACACAAATTTTACGTCTAAATCTATCTACTCAAACCCAGGAATCCAAATATAACCTCAAAACATCAAACACGTACCTGTATAAGCCGGAAAATCGATCCAAAGATCCGAAACTTCCTTTACTCGGCTCGGCTTCCACCGTGGTCCTCTCCTTCAATGGTTGGTACGGTTGTGATCGTGGGAAAGAGTAGAATACGATTAGTTGATCCAAATGGGAAGTTAAAGCCTTGAATCCGACGTTGACTTTATGGTTTTTCTCTTGGTTTTTCGCACGGTTTCGGTTTCAATATATTGGGTGTGTTTGTGTTCTCTTTCATACAGAGAGAATGTGTGAAAAATGATAAGGAGATGTAGCTGAAATGAAGAAGAAATGAGTTGTACAATAATTGAGGTTAAAATATCTCCCCTCCATGGCAAATTACCAAAATGCCCTTACACATCTAGACCCACAACTTCCGTATACGAACTCTGTTTCCTGCGTGCCGCCTGTCTACGAACTCGTGAGTTCGAGACCTACGCAACGGTACCCGAAACACCACCAAAAGTGTCTCGAAATAAAACTTGATTTCCAAGCCCTTTACCGACCAAGGGTAAAATCGTCATTTAATAAAAATAATTGCATAAAATCAATAATTAAAATTTCCAGGTTGTTACAATCTACCCTCCTTAAGAAATTTCGTCCCCGAAATTCATTCCTAACCATGAAATAAATGAGGATACTGTGCCCGCATTAGTTCCTCGGTTTCCCATGTGGCCTGCTCCACGTTATAATTCCTCCACAACACTTTAACTAGAGGAAAAGTCTTTCTGCGAAGTACTTTTTCCTTCAAATACAGAATTTGCACCGTCACTTTATTTAACTGCCGGTAGTCGATACACAATATCAGACCACCATCTTTTTTCCTCACAATTAATACCGGCGCACCCCATGGTGAAACACTTGGGCGAATAAATCCCATATTCACCAAGTCCTGCAATTGAGTCTTTAACTCTCGCAATTCTACCGGTGCCATCCTGTAAGGTTCCTGTGAGATAGGTTGAGTACCTGGCAAAAGCTCGATTGTGAACTCAATCTCACGGTGTGGTGGTAATCCTGGAAAATCATCTGGAAACACATCAGAGAACTCACTCACCATAGGAATATCCTCCACTCTCATCGAAGTATTCCGAGCATCTATCAACAATCTCTCAGCGGTCAATGCTGATATCACTCCATAGGGTAGTACCCTATGATCTCTCCGAAATGTAAGTTCCGGTAATCCTGGACTCCGAAAAACTACTGTCTTGTCGTAACAGTCTATGGAGGCATGGTGCATGGACAACCAATCCATCCCCAGAATCACATCAAACTCAAAGATATCTAAGGGGATTAAATCTACCTCCAAACCATGGCCTTCAACCATCACCGGACAACTGCGAATCACTAGGTTCGCCACTAACATATCTCCGGTAGGAGTACTAATACCCATGTCTCAACCAATTGGAGACAATTCTCTATCCGCAAACAATGTAAAACCCCGAGAAATAAAAGAATGAGTTGCTCCCGGATCTAATAAAACACAAGCATTGCGGTTAAAAAATAGATAACGTACCAGTGACCACATCCGGTGCTACTCGAGCTTCCTGTTGCGTCATGGCAAACACTCGAGCTGGTGTACCAGAAGATCGACCACGATCCCCATACCTGCCTCTAGTACTGCTGGTCCCACTAGCTCTACCAGCCCCACCGAAATAGGTCTGCCTCTCAGCTGCAGTATCATACATCTGTCCTGCACTCGGGCTAGGATCAGTCGCACCACGACTAAAGGAACTACTGCCCGGACGTCGTTGTGGACAGAATCTCTTGATGTGACCAGTCTCCCCACAGAAATAACAAATGGAATCACTGAAGCCACTAGATCTGCCACCCCGTCTCCTGTTGAACTGCACTGAGGCACCCCGAGAATGTGCAAAAGATTGTCGTGTCTGACCAGCTCCGCCACTGCCTGTACTAGATCTCCCAGAAGATCCAGAACTATGACTGCCTCTTTTTGATGGTCCCTGACTAGAGGTTCCGGCAGTCCAGTGATCTCGCCGTCTCCTGCACCCACTGTACTACTGTGGCATTGGGAAACCCAAACTCAACTCTACTCGAGCTGCAGCATCAGCCAAAGTCCTCAACGAAGTGTGGTCCATAGACGTAACTGCTGACCGAATCTCACTCCGCAGTCCACTCTCAAATCTGTGGCACTTGTCTGACTCGGTCGCTACCAACGTCGGTGCAAAGCGACTCAGCACTATGAATCTCTGTTCATACTGGGCCACCGTCATGTCTCCTTGCTGTAAATGCAAGAACTCGGCCTCCTTAACGTTCCGGTGTGAGCGAGGGTAAAACTGCTCCAAGAAGCGTTCCCGGAAAGTCTGCCAAGTAAGTGTATGGACATTCCAGCCTGACACCTCCATTGAGTGCCACCAGTGATAAGCAGAACCACCTAGTAAAAATGTGGCCAGTAGAACTCTCTCTTCTAGAGGACACCTCATAATCAAGAACACCCGCTCCATGCGAGTAATCCACTCCTTAGCCTCATCTGGGCTAGAGTCACCCATGAATATCGTCGCCCCTAGTCTCTGGGCTCTCTCGATATCAGAGACTTCATGAGAAGTTTTATCCTGGAGTACAGAAGCTAAAGTCCGACCCAGCTGTTCCAGTGTCTGCCTCAAATCAGGCTCCACTGCAGGTTCATGGTCATCTCCACCATTCCCCGACCGTTGACGAAACTCACGTCTCGGAGGCATCTTCTTAACCGATATCCATAAATAATTTGAACACAAGTGTGCAGTCTGCAGGAAGTTAACCTAGAGCTTTGATACCACTTGTAAGGACCCTTCCCGAATTTTCCCTCGAAACCCGGAAAGAACCCTTATCCCGTCTGACAGCTCTTTACTTCAAAATTTAAACACCAGAAATACCCTTTGTTCTGGAATAATTTTTATTAAACCTTACAGAGTTTCCGACAGAACCTCTGTATTTACTGACCACTCATACTTGTCAGACGCAGGATAATATACTGGTCAAAACCAAAACCTCGGAATAGTGGTGGTCCAAATAGGAATACCCTATGTCACCAAACGTCAGTAGGTCAGACACTGCTGACATCTCTACTGGAATACCACAAGACAACAGACTAGTCAAATACTTGTGAACCAACCATAATTCGTCCCTCTGGGTCACCGCCCATACCTACCCACTGACCCGGCTGACGAAGTATTTTCATAGGTTGATTAAGCCCATGACCATTGTCGTCTGTTTCATATTAGAGCCGGATATATCCTCGGCTATCATATCGTATCATCAGCCGGTATAACCTTCGGCTACCATAACATATCAGTCGGCATATCTCTCGACTATCCTGTCCCTAGCCACCAGGGTATCCCTTGGGGTGTGCTAGTCACGTATTATATCATATCAGTCGGCATATCTCTCGACTATCATAACATATCAGTCGGCATCTCTCGACTATCATATCATATCAGTCGGCATCTCTCGACTATCATATCCCTAGCCACCAGGGTATCCCTTGGGGTGTGCTAGTCATGTATCATATCATATCAGTCGGCATATATCTCGACTATCATATCATATCAGTCGGCATCTCTCGACTATCATAACTTATCAGTCGGCATAGTCGGCATCTCTCGACTATCATAACATATCAGTCGGCATCTCTCGACTATCATAACATATCAATCGGCATAGTCGGCATCTCTCGACTATCATATCATATCAGTCGGCATAGTCGGCATCTCTCGACTATCATATCATATCAGTCGGCATCTCTCGACTATTATAACATATCAATCGGCATAGTCGGCATCTCTCGACTATCATATCATATCATTCGGCATAGTCGGAATCTCTCGACTATCATAACATATCAGTCGGCATCTCTCGACTATCATATCATATCAGTCGGCATCTCTCGACTATTATAACATATCAATCGGCATAGTCGGCATCTCTCGACTATCATATCATATCATTCGGCATAGTCGGCATCTCTCGACTATCATAACATATCAGTCGGCATCTCTCGACTATTATAACATATCAATCGGCATAGTCGGCATCTCTCGACTATCATATCATATCATTCGGCATAGTCGGCATCTCTCGACTATCATAACATATCAGTCGGCATCTCTCGACTATCATATCATATCAGTCGGCATCTCTCGACTATTATAACATATCAATCGGCATAGTCGGCATCTCTCGACTATCATATCATATCATTCGGCATAGTCGGCATCTCTCGACTATCATAACATATCAGTCAGCATCTCTCGACTATCATATCATATCATTCGGCATAGTCGGCATCTCTCGACTATCATAACATATCAGTCGTCATCTCTCGACTATCATATCATATCAGTCGGCATCTCTCGACTATTATAACATATCAATCGGCATAGTCGGCATCTCTCGACTATCATATCATATCATTCGGCATAGTCGGCATCTCTTGACTATCATAACATATCAGTCGGCATCTCTCGACTATCATATCATATCAGTCGGCATCTCTCGACTATCATAACATATCAATCGACATAGTCGGCATCTCTCGACTATCATATCATATCAGTCGGCATAGTCGGCATCTCTCGGCTATCATATCATATCAGTCGGTAAGTATCCTCGACCATCATATCATATCATATTACTATATTGGAGGTTCACCGGGTTCACCGTTAATAACGGATCCTCGTCCCAAGTCCTAGCCTCCCTCAATTTGACCAAATCCGATAAACTCATGTAACAGGGTCAAAACCCAAATCATTGACTCTATAATCTCCTCGTCAAAATGATATCAAAATCGAGTCTAAAACCATGATGTTTCTCAAATCACACTTTCACAGTAATAGTGGAAAACATGTATACAATAATCATTTCTTAAAATACAGAAATGCAATGCCACAATACATAACAGTATTTAAACAAGGATATTTGAATGCATGTATTTCAGTTTATAAAACAAAGTCCACTCACAAACATCAACCGACCCTTAATTCAAGGACGCTCTAGCCCAAGCAACACATGCACAATAATGTCCCAACTACCTTGACTTCCCGAGCTCAAAACCCGCTAATACGGTCAACTATTACTGCTGGGATTGCCCAAAACCACCTCTAAACGACGTCTGATCAACCTCAAACCTGTACCAACAGACTCGGAACGTCGAAAACTACTTACCACGCGCCGCCGTGACTTCAGTCTCGGCCCCACGCGCCGTCACGCGCCGCCGGAAGGTCGGCACACGCGCCCACGCGCGCTCACGCGCCAGTCACGCGCTGCTACAGTGTTCACGCGCCTGAACCTGTCCAACCCGGTTCGGCTCAACCTGACCCGGTCCAACTCGACCTGACCGGTTCACTCAACCCGACCGGTTCAACTCGACCCGACCGGTCACCGGTGACTCGCCGGAGAAGACGACCGGACTGCCGTCACCGTCGCCGGAGGCTGGCCGGAGAAGATGACCGGACCGCCACCTCCGCCGCCGTCTGGTTCGCCGGAATCCGCCATTTCCGACCGAAATTCCAAGCTTTACAACTTCCTCAAAACTCAACCGTTTTACACAAATTTTACGTCTAAATCTATCTACTCAAACCCAGGAATCCAAATATAACCTCAAAACATCAAACACGTACCTGTATAAGCCGGAAAATCGATCCAAAGATCCGAAACTTCCTTTACTCGGCTCGGCTTCCACCGTGGTCCTCTCCTTCGATGGTTGGTACGGTTGTGATCGTGGGAAAGAGTAGAATGCGATTAGTTGATCCAAATGGGAAGTTAAAGCCTTGAATCCGACGTTGACTTTATGGTTTTTCTCTTGGTTTTTCGCACGGTTTCGGTTTCAATATATTGGGTGTGTTTGTGTTCTCTTTCATACAGAGAGAATGTGTGAAAAATGATAAGGAGATGTAGCTGAAATGAAGAAGAAATGAGTTGTACAATAATTGAGGTTAAAATATCTCCCCTCCATGGCAAATTACCAAAATGCCCTTACACATCTAGACCCACAACTTCCGTATACGAACTCTGTTTCCTGCGTGCCGCCTGTCTACGAACTCGTGAGTTCGAGACCTACGCAACGATACCCGAAACACCACCAAAAGTGTCTCGAAATACAACTTGATTTCCAAGCCCTTTACCGACCAAGGGTAAAATCGTCATTTAATAAAAATAATTGCATAAAATCAATAATTAAAATTTCCGGGTTGTTACATGTAGCCAGGCTCTCGAGCATTTGATCAATGAAGGGCAAAGGAAAGTGGTCCTTGCGTGTGGTTATATTTAGCTTTCGATAGTCAATGCACACTCTCCATCCTGTTTGAATCCGTTGAGGTACAAGCTCATCCTGCTCGTTTTTAACCACTATGATCCCACTTTTCTTTGGCACGACTTGGACTGGGCTCACCCACTTGGAGTCACTAATTGGATAGATGATTCCAACGTCCAAAAGCTTTAGGACTTCTTTCTTCACGACCTCCTTCATAGGTGGATGCAATCTCCTTAGGGTAGATGCAATGATGACTGGAAGGGTTTGATTGTCGCCCAAATATGCATACTTTAAGTGCTCGGGCAAGGGCTTCAGCTCGAGTTCAGGAGCCTTTATGATGGACGGCAGGGTTTTCTGACTTCTGAGTGGTAACGCTTCGAAGGGAGGCCTGTGGAATGGAAGGGTTGGCATGATGTCAAGGGCTCGTACCTCTTCGATCACGCTATCTGTAAGTGAATCCACAGTGTGTGGGTTACTAGTAACGGCCTTCTCAAGGTCATCCGTCATGCAAGATTGAGGAATTGTCTCCCGTAGCAGTAAGTCCATTGTGTTTAATGGAAAATCTATAATAGGCTTGGCAGGGTACTGGATGGTGTCATGGATGGAGAATGTCCGAAGCTGGTCCAGGACCTTGATGGAGACCTGGCCCTTTCTGACATCGATGAGGCACTCGGCTGTGGCTAATAAGGGCCTTCCGAAGATGAGGGGAGGTTCCTCACTTTTTTCAATTCTGTCCATTCTTAGTACGTAGAAGTCTGCAGGGATGCATGTATCTCCGATTTGTACCAGTACGTCATCAAGAACCCCCATTAGGTTGGTTACAGAAGCGTTAGCCAATTTGACACATAGGTGCGTGGGTTTGAGTGCACCTAGGTTGAGTGACCTGTAAATGTGGAATGGCATGATGTTCATTGATGCTCCCATGTCGCAAAGGCAATGTTCAAATCTTTTTGACTGAATGACACATGGAAGGGATGGCGGCCCATGATCATTGGCCTTAAGGGGCATGCGCAAAAGGGCAGCCGAGCAGGCCTTAGGGATGTCAATGGTGTCTGTGGAGCTAAAACCACACTTTCCTGCAACTAAGTCCTTGATCAGCTTTGCAAAGATAGGCATGTGCTTGACAATTTTATGGAAAGGCAGTGTGATCTGAAGCTTCTGCAACATGCTGATGATCTCTTCCTCAAAGTCCTCCCTTTGCTTATTCCTGTTTTGGAACCTGCGAGGAAATGGATAATCAACATTATTAGCTAACTCAAAAGTGACTTTTTTAGAATTGGAATTCTGAGGTTTAGAGTTAGAAGTATTCGAGTGCTGCAACTTGGGCTTAGGAGCAGGTTGCATGCCAGCCGTGGCCGAAGTAGGCGCAGTGTCAGGTTCTCCTTGTAGTAGGGCACTTGGTGACTCATTGGACTAGTTCTGTGCCAGAGGTGTTGGCCGTGGCATGTTTTGTGGCGCACCCTGGTTGGTGATCCTTGGCAGAGTAGGTTGAGGCTCGGTTTCAGGTCCTACGAGGGTGGCATATGTGGGGTCTTGAAGTGGTGTTTCCCTCTCCAGTGTGATGGCATTAGCCGTAGGATTGTGAAATGCTTTCGGATTTACCAGGACTTGACTCGGTAGCTTGCCCTGCTCTCGCTGATTTAGTTGGTTCGCCACCTGTCCCATTGGACGCTCCAAGTTTGCAATTGCATTTTTTATGTCTCCCGTCTGACTCTGGCTATCTTGCATGAATTTTATGAATTGAGCATGTTGTTGAGTCAGGATATGGAGGGAGTCCTCAAGAGACTTGCTTCCACCATTCTGATTTGAGGAAGGACCGTGATAGTTCCCCTGAGGGCCTGCGGCTTGCTGCTCAAATCCAGGAGGTGGCAAGGGATTTGCGGCTGCTTGATTGTTGCTCCAACGGAAATTTGGATGATTTTTCCACCCCGGATTGCAAGTGTTGGAATATGGGTCATTCCGGGGTCGAGAATTGCTGTTGAACCCTCCAGCAAAGTTGGCATCTTCCACAACTGGGCAGTCCTAGGATTTGTGGCCCTGAATTGAACATACCTCGCGGATGTGAACTTCTTTGGCTTTCTCGCTACACAACTGTTTCACCATTGCCGTGAGCTGAGCAATGGCATCATCTTTGTATTTGGCGTATGCATCACCCGTAGCTCTAGAGGAGGGACCCCTGTAGCTGAACTGTTTTTCCCTTTGAGCAATGTTCTCGAAGGTGGTCCTTGCTTCATCGGCTGTGCCTTCTAGAATCCCTTGGGATTGAGAGTCCACCATTGTCCGATCGCTAGTCTTCAAGCCTCCATAGAAGTATAGCATAAGATGATGGGCATCAATATGGTGGTGGGGGCACGCCCGTAGCATCTGATTGAACCGCTCCCAAAACTCGTAGAAAGACTCCTCCATGTCTTGCCGTGGGTTCATGATCTTGGACTTTAACTCATTTGTCTTCTCCACAGGAAAGTACTGTGTTAAGAATTTGGACGTCAAGTCCCTCCAAGAGTGAATGGAAGCCGGCGCCAGTGAATGAAACCATGTCCTGGCGCGATCCTTGAGACTGAAGTGAAAGAGCCGCATGCGGATTTCAGATTCTGTCATACCATTGATGTGCAGTGTTGAACAAACCTCAACAAATTCCTTGATATGAAAGTGCAGGTCCTCGCCAGCAAGGCCGTGGAATGTAGGCAGCATGTGAATTGTCCCCGACTTCAATTCGAAGTTTGCCACTGTTGACTCGGGAAAAACAATTGGAAATTGATCCTCCGAGACATGGGGCATGGCAAAATCCTTAAGGCGCCGTGGGGCTTGCGGTACTAGGCCACGGTCCAGGCCCTACTCTTCTCTGTGGTCCGCCATCCTCTTTGGGCTTGGTGGTGGGGAGCCGTGGACTGAAGATGCTTGCGATGATGGTCCACTTGATGACCCGTGCACTGAACCTTGGAATGATATTCACGGGTACCTAACAAAAGAAAAACTAAGTTACAAATCTAAACTTGAATAGGCACCATTGAGGGACAAGTCCCCGGCAACGGCGCCAAAAACTTGTTGGTAGAATTAAAGAGCAAGAAATATGCAATTCAATTCTAACAGTTATAAAATCCTTGCAAGTGCACAAATCGATAAGAGTAGTATAGTAGCACAGCAAGAGTCGATCCCTCGAGGACTTGTATCAACGTTATGACCACTTTAGTTCAGATTTATTAACTTAGTGAAAACACACACACACACACACACACACACGCAGGGGGGGTTTATGATGTGAGAACTGAAATTTAAAGACAAGTAAAATAAAATGCAGAAAATAACAATGCAAGAATTAACGGTTGATTGATTATTAACTAATGTGAATTAAGGCTTACTATCCACTCTAACCAATTATAGCTCTTAACCAGATTTCCTTGACCAAATTACTATGCATTTTTTGAATTAGGTGCCCGTGCCTAGGACCTTGCGTTGGTTCACTAGACACATCTTATTCCCTCTTACTTAGCATGTTCTAAACAAGGCATATGCCTAGAACGTCTATCACCTACCTTTTAAGATGATGCATGAAGTTTAAAGAGAATTTAATGACACCACATTAGCCTAGCAAAGTGACATGCAATCCTAGGTCTTTATGAGTTAAGATCACAAGTAAGAATACTTTCAATGCTCCAAATCACAAGATGATATGACGGTCACTCAAGCAATTACATCTATAATTATATGCAAACAAGGTAGCTAATCTTATAGGCATAAGTTAAGGTCATTAAGCATAGTAATCCAACTTATTCAGCATGCATAGCAATCATAATCAAGAGCCAGAAATCCAATCAACAAGCTAACATGGCTAGGGCTTCAAGCAGCCCTAATCCTAATGACTACTCACACATAACTGAAATTGAAACAAATATAATTGAATTCATAAGTAAATTGCAATAATGAAAATAAGGGTACAGAAGATATTGTGAAGAACAGGTGCAGCAGAAGACACGGCAGAGCCTTCTTCTCCAAACTCCACGTCCAACACACTCGACTTAGGGAAGAACCAAGCTTTAACGTAAAACTCTAAAAAACCAAAATACTATCTGCGGCTAAGGTGTCTCTGTATCTCACAAAAACGCCTCTAGCTAATTATCTCCTCTCCCTGATTCTCCTCTTTCAAAACACTGAACAAAGGCTCCCTTTTATAGACAAAGTGAAAACCTTGTCCCATAAGGATTGGTAAAACCATGTCCTATAAGGATTGGTAAAACCATGTCCTATAAGGATAAGGAAAGTTATTGTACTTTTAATTAATTACAAAGTCCTTAAATCTATTAGAACCAATCAAAACACGGCTGGGAGTGTGAATGCAAGCTGGCAAGTGGGAACGCAAGCTGGCCAAACTTGGATTTTGGACTGTCTTCGTAATCAGGATATTGGACTGCGCCTTTCAAGCACATCATGAGTATAGTAGAAGCGCATCTTCGATCAGGCTTGGCGCAAATGTTGTCAGGCTTAGCGCAGATGGAGAACCTCTGATCTACCGCTGGCGGAATAGGGACCCCGGCTTAAGCGCACATCTTGGCTCGGATGGGAGTTCTTGGGACAGGTCCTCGAACTGCCTTGGCGCGACCTTGGCACTTCTAGGACTTGACCTTGATGTCATGAAACACAGGTTTGAGACCCGGAGGGCCTGATATGAGGTACTTGGCTAGTGGCCCAAAATAGGCGCACTGGCGCACTCAGGACTCCGTTCAGGACCTGATCTTGAAATGAGGATATCTCCTTCATCTGGACTCCGATTTGAGTCATTCTTTTTGCGTTCTTTCCAGATGTTACCTATCTTTCTAACTCTGCACAAGTCTCACAATATTGATCATTTTCTACTATTGATGGCACGAAATCATTCAAAAGACATGTAAGAGAGGCATATAAAGACATCAAAATGATGCATAAATAACGACTGATCAGCAGTCACTGATTGAATCAAAGTATCCGAGCAGGAAGATTAAGACGACGACTCTTCCAGGCAAATAGCTTACTCTGCACTTTGTCAACTAAGCTCCTATAAGTAGCCTTAGAAACACGTTTATGTAAAAGAGGGACACCAAGGTACCGACCCAAATCATTGGTAAGAGGCGACCCACAAATAGAACTAATCTCAATAGCCAATGACCGATCAACATTAGGGGAGCAATAAATTCGGGATTTCACAAAGCTAACCTCTTGACCCAACACAACACAAAAGCAGTCAAGACAAGTTTATATGACTCTTGCCTGCGCAGGAGTGGCTTCTGCGAAGAGAAGCAAATCATCAGCAAACATAAGTGAGAAATCCTCGGACCAGAGTGCCCAATCTTAAAAGACTTCAACTTCTGACTAATAACAGCTTCGCAAATAAGGTGGGACAACTTCTCAAGACATAGAACAAACAAGTAGGGGGATAGCGGGTCACCCTGGCGAAGGCCACGCTTAGGGTAGAAGGAAGTCGTCTTCTCCCCATTAACCAACACCTGAAAGGAAACTGTAGTAACACATTGCATAATCAAGGAAATCACATCATACGGGAGATTGGCCTCAAACAAAACATCCTCAAGAAAACCCCAACTGACCCGATCATAGGCTTTAGCCAAATCGATCTTCAGAGCAACAAAACCTTTCTTCCCTTTGGCTCTACTAAACTTGTGTAACAAGTCTTGAGCGAGAATAATCTTATCCGTTATTTGTCTCCCCAAAATGAAGTTGACCTGATTAGGGCTAATCAAATGCTGCAAAATAAGTCTCAACCGGCTCACAATAATTTTTGTAAATACCTTGTAGATGGTATTGGACAAATTGATGGGACGCATTTGGGCCAACTTTGTCAGGCTCTCCACCTTCGGAACGAGGGCAATTAGCGTTCGATTCAACTAAACCGATAAACCACCATTAGCAAAGAAGGACTTCACCATACTACACATTTCATTCGCACAAGTATCCCAACACCTTTGATAAAAACAAGCAGAGTAGTCATCCGGACCCGGTGCTTTTTCAGCACCAATAGCAAACACTTGGGCTCGGATATCATCATTGTCAACTGGCTAACGTAGAGTATCCAAAATATGGCTTGGCACCATTGGAAAAAACCTCGGCAGAGCACTAACCCCACTAATCAGCAAAGTCCCAGTGAAAAGATCCTGGAAGTACTAGACCGCAAGATTCTTTAACACACCATGATCGTCCACCTAAACCCCTTGAGCATTGTTCAACCCCATGATCTTGTTACATCGCCTGCGCACTATAGTGGATAAATGAAAATAACGAGTGTTATGGTCGCCATCCTGCAACCACTGAATTCAAGACTTTTGCCTCCACATGACTTCCTCCTGGTCTAAAATTTGACTCTACTCACTCTGGAGCTCCAATTCTAACTTACAGAGAAAAGGATTGTCCCCTTGACAAAGAGCTCGCTGGACCCCAGCCAATCGGGCTAAAACAATCTTCTTTCCATCCCGAAGGTGACCAAAGACGTCCTTGTTCCATCCCTGAAGACATTAGCCGATCTAATTTACTTAGGAGCCCATTGATCAGTCGTTATTTATGCATCATTTTGATGTCTTTATATGCCTCTCTTACATGTCTTTTGAATGATTTCGTGCCATCAATAGTAGAAAATGATCAATCTTGTGAGACTTGTGCAGAGTTAGAAAGATAGGTAAAATCTGGAAAGAACGCAAAAATAATGACTCAAATCGGAGTCCAGATGAAGGAGATATCCTCATTTCAATATCAGGTCCTAAACGGAGTCCTGAGTGCGCCAGTGCGCCAGTGCGCCTATTTTGGGCCACTGGCCAAGTACCTCATATCAGGCCCTCCAGGTCTCAAACCTGTGTTTGACGACATCAAGGTCAAGTCTTAGAAGTGCCAAGGTCGCGCCAAGGCAGGTCGAGGACATGTCCCAAGAACTCCCATCCGAGCCAAGATGTGCGCCTAAGCCGGGGCCCCTGTTCCTCCAGCGGTGGATCAGAGGTTCTCTGTCTACGCTAAGCCTTACAACATTTGCACCAAGCCTGAATGAAGATGCGCTTCTAATGTACTCATGATTTGCTTCAAAAGCGCAGTCCCAGATCCTGATTACGAAGACAGTCCAAAATCCAAGTTTGGCCAGCTTGCGTTCCCACTTGCCAGCTTGCGTTCCCACTTGCCAGCTTGCATTCACACTCCCAACCGTGTTCTGATTGGTTCTAATAGATTTAAGGACTTTGTAATTAATTAAAAGAAAATAACTTTCCCAATCCTTATGGAATAAGGTTTTACCCATCCTTATAGAATATGGTTTTACCAATCCTTATAGGACAAGCTTTCCCTTTGTCTATAAAAGGGAGCCTTTGTTCAATGTTTTGAAAAAAAGGAGAATCAGGAAAAAGGGGGAGATAATTAGCTAGAGGCGTTTTTGGGAGATACAGAGACACCATAGCCACATATAGTATTTTGTTTTTTTAGAGTTTTACGTTAAAGCTTGGTTCTTCCTGAAGTCGAGTGTGTTGGACGTGGAGCTTGGAGAAGAAGGCTCTGCCGTGTCTTCTGCTGCACCTGTTCTTCACAATATCTTCTGTACCCTTATTTCATTATTGCAATTTACTTATGAATTCAATTATATTTGTTTCAATTTCAGTTATGTGTGAGTAGTCATTAGGATTAGGGCTGCTTGAAGCCCTAGCCATGTTAGCTCGTTGATTGGATTACTGGCTCTTGATTATGATTGCTATGCATGCTGAATAAGTTAGATTACTATGCTTAATTACCTTAATTTATGCCTATAAGATTAGCTACCTTGTTTGCATATAATTATAGATGTAATTGCTTGAGTGACCGTCATATCATCTTGTGATTTGGAGCATCGAAAGTATTCTTACTTGTAATCTTAACTCATAACGACCTAGGATTGCATGTCACTTTGCTAGGCTAATGTGGTGTCATTAAATTCTCTTTAAACTTTATGCATCATCTTAAAAGGTAGGTGATAGACGTTCTAGGCATATGCCCTGTTTAGAACATGCTAAGTAAGAGGGAATAAGATGTGTCTAGTGAACCAACGCCAGGTCCTAGGCACGGGCACCTAATTCAGAAAATGCATAGTAATTTGGTCAAGGAAATCTGGTTAAGAGCTATAATTGGTTAGAGTGGATAGTAAGCCTTAATTTGCCTTAGTTAATAATCAATCAACCGTTAATTCTTGCATTGTTATTTTCTGCATTTTATTTTACTTGTCTTTAAATTTTAGTTCTCACATCATAAACCCCCCTGCGTGTGTGTGTGTGTGTTTTCACTAAGTTAATAAATCTGAACTAAAGTGGTCATAACGTTGATACAAGTCCTCGAGGGATCGACTCTTGCTGTGCTACTATACTATTCTTATCGATTTGTGCACTTGCAAGGATTTTATAACTGTTAGAATTGAATTGCATATTTCTTGCTCTTTAATTTTACCAACAAGTTTTTGGCGCCGTTGCCGGGGACTTGTCCCTCAACGGTGCCCATTGAAGTTTAGATTTGTAACTTAGTTTTTCTTTTTGTTAGGTACCCGCGTATGTCATTCCAAGGTTCAGTGCATGGGTCATCAAGTGGACCATCATCGCAAGCATCTTCAGTGCACGGCTCCCCGCCACCAAGCCCAAGGAGGATGGCGGACCACAGAGAAGAGCAGGGCCTGGAACGTGGCCTAGTACCGCAAGCCCCACGGTGCCTTAAGGATTTTACCATTCCCCATGTCTCGGAGGATCAATTTCCAATTGTTTTTCCCGAGTCAACAGTGGCAAACTTCGAATTGAAGTCGGGGACAATTCACATGCTGCCTACATTCCACGGCCTTGCTGGCGAGGACCCGCACTTTCATATCAAGGAATTTGTTGAGGTTTTTTCAACACTGCGCATCAATGGTATGACAGAATCTGAAATCCGCCTGCGGCTCTTTCACTTCAGTCTCAAGGATCGCGCCAAGACATGGTTTCATTCACTGGCGCCGGCTTCCATTCACTCTTGGAGGGACTTGACTTCCAAATTCTTAACACAGTACTTTCCCGTGGAAAAGACAAATGAGTTAAAGTCCAAGATCATGAACCCACGGCAAGACATGGAGGAGTCTTTCTACGAGTTTTGGGAGCGGTTCAATCAGATGCTACGGGTGTGCCCCCACCACCATATTGATGCCCATCATCTTATGCTATACTTCTATGGAGGCTTGAAGACTAGCGATCGGACAATGGTGGACTCTCAATCCCAAGGGATTCTAGAAGGTACATCCGAGGAAGCAAGGACCGCCTTTGAGAACATTGCTCAAAGGGAAAAACAGTTCAGCTACAGGGGTCCCTCCTCTAGAGCTACGGGTGATGCATCCGCCAAATACAAAGATGATGACATTGCTCAGCTCCCGCCAATGGTGAAACAGTTGTGTAGCGAGAAAGCCAAAGAAGTTCACATCTGCGAGGTATGTTCAATTCAGGGCCACAAATCCCAGGACTGCCCGGTTGTGGAAGATGCCAACTTTGCTGGAGGGTTCAACAACAATTCTCGACCCCGGAATGACCCATATTCCAACACTTACAATCCGGGGTGGAAAAATCATCCAAATTTCTGTTGGAGCAGCAATCAAGCAGCCGCAAATCCCTTGCCACCTCCTGGATTTGAGCAGCAAGCCGCAGGCCCTCAGGGGAACTATCACGGTCCTTCCTCAAATCAGAATGGTGGAAGCAAGTCTCTTGAGGACTCCCTTCATATCCTGACTCAACAGCATGCTCAATTCATAAAATTCATGCAAGATAGCCAAAGTCAGACGGGAGACATAAAAAATGAAATTGCAAACTTGGAGTGTCAAATGGAACAGGTGGCGAACCAACTAAATCAGCGAGAGCAGGGCAAGCTACTGAGTCAAGTCCTGGTAAATCCGAAAGGATTTCACAATCCTACAGCTAATGCCATCACGCTGGAGAGGGAAACACCACTTCAAGACCCCACATATGCCACCCTCGCAGGACCTGAAACCGAGCCTCAACCTACTATGCCAAGGATCACCGACCAAGGCGTGCCGCAAAACATGCCACGGCCAACACCTCTGGCGCAGAACCAGTCCAATGAGTTACCAAGTGCCCTACCGCAATGAGGACCTGACACTGTGCCTACTTCGACCACGGCTGGCATGCAACCTGCTCCTAAGCCCAAGTCGCAGCACTCGAATACTTCTAACTCTAAACCTTAGAATTCCAATTCTAAAAAAGTCACTTTTGAGTTAGCTAATAATGTTGATTATCCATTTCCTCGCAGGTTCCAAAACAGGAATAAGCAAAGGGAGGACTTTGAGGAAGAGATCATCAGCATGTTGCAGAAGCTTCAGATCACACTGCCTTTCCATAAAATGTCAAGCACATGCCTATCTTTGCAAAGCTGATCAAGGACTTAGTTGCAGGAAAGCGTGGTTTTAGCTCCACAGACACCATTGACATCCCTAAGGCCTGCTCGGCTGCCCTTTTGCGTATGCCCCTTAAGGCCAATGATCCTGGGCCGCCATCCCTTCCATGTGTCATTCAGTCAAAAAGATTCGAACATTGCCTTTGCGACACGGGAGCATCAGTGAACATCATGCCATTCCACATTTACAGGTCACTCAACCTAGGCGCACTCAAACCCACGCACCTATGTGTCAGGTTGGCTAACGCTTCTGTAACCAACCTAATGGGGGTTCTTGAGGATGTACTGGTACAAATCGGAGATACATGCATCCCTGCAGACTTCTACGTACTAAGAATGGACGGAATTGACAAAAGTGAGGAACCTCCCCTCATCTTCGGAAGGCCCTTACTAGCCACAGCCGAGTGCCTCATCGATGTCAGAAAGGGCCAGGTCTCCATCAAGATCCTATACCAGCTTCGGACATTCTCCATCCATGACACCATCCAGTACCCTGCCGAGCCTATTGTAGATTTTCCGTTAAGCACAATGGACTTACTGCTACGGGAGACAATTACTCAGTCTTGCATGACCTTGAGAAGGCCGTTACTAGTAACCCACACACTGTGGATTCACTTACAGATAGCGTGATCGAAGAGGTACGAGCCCTTGACATCATGCCAGCCCTCCCATTCCACATGCCTCCCTTCGAAGCGTTACCATTCACAAGTAAAAAAACCCTGTCGTCCATCATAAAGGCTCCTGAACTCGAGCTGAAGCCCTTGCCCGAGCACTTAAAGTATGCATATTTGGGCGACAATCAAACCCTTCCAGTCATCATTGCATCTACCCTAAGTACGAAAGAGGAAAAGGCATTGGTTCACATCCTTAAGGTCAATCAAACGGCAATTAGATGGACAATAGCTGACATCAAAGGCATAAGTCCCACAAAATGCATGCATCGGATACTGCTGGAGGAAGACTCCAAACCATCACGGGAGGCGCATAGGCGATTGCATCCACCTATGAAGGAGGTCGTGAAGAAAGAAGTCCTAAAGCTTTTGGACGTTGGAATCATCTATCCAATTAGTGACTCCAAGTGGGTGAGCCCAGTCCAGGTCGTGCCAAAGAAAAGTGGGATCACAGTGGTTAAAAACGAGCAGGATGAGCTTGTACCTCAACGGATTCAAACAGGATGGAGAGTGTGCATTGACTATCGAAAGCTAAATATAACCACATGCAAGGACCACTTTCCTTTGCCCTTCATTGATCAAATGCTCAAGCGCCTGGCTGGACACTCCCACTATTGCTTCTTGGACGGCTACTCAGGATACAATCAGATTGCTATTGCACCCGAAGATCAAGAAAAAACAACATTCACATGCCCATATGGCAACTTTGCATACAGAAGAATGCCGTTTGGATTATGCAATGCCCCAGCTACCTTTCAGCGTTGCATGATGAGCATCTTCTCCGATATGGTGGAAGATATAATTGAAGTATTCATGGAGGACTTCTCAGTGTTTGTACATTCATTCGAACTGTGCTTAGTTAACCTAACCCGAGTACTGGAACGGTGCGGAGAAAGCAACTTAGTGCTGAACTGGGAAAAGTGCCATTTCATGGTACAATAAGGAATTGTCTTGGGTCATGTAATCTCTAGCCGATGCATAGAAGTGGACAAAGCAAAGTTAGACATAGTAGAGAGGCTGCCGTACCCCACTACGATTTTGTACTCACCTGTGACAGTTGCCAACGAATTTGTACTCACCTGTGAAAGTTGCCAACGCCTAGGTAACACCGGCCCTCGCAATCAAATGCCATTACACCCTATTCTTGTGGTCGAAATTTTCGACGTATGGGGCATTGATTTTATGGGGCCTTTTCTGAATTCCTTTGGCAATCTTTATATTCTGCTTGCAGTTGATTATGTCTCCAAATGGGTGGAAGCAATTCCCACCAAAACTAACGACGCCAAAGTAGTGGTGCGTTTTTTACAGAGTCACATCTTACCTAGATTCGGCGCACCTAGGGCAATCATCAGTGATGGGGGGCACACTTCTGCAATCATTCGTTTGCAGCCCTAATGAAGAAGTATGGCGTCACCCACAAGTTCTCAACACCGTATCACCCTCAAACGAGTGGCCAAGCGGAAGTGTCCAATCGGGAAGTAAAGGCCATACTGGAAAAAACGGTAAATCCTAACCGCAAAGATTGGTCCAGCAAATTGAATGATGCGCTGTGGGCCTATCGGACCGCATACAAGACCCCGATTGGCATGTCTCCCTTCCGGCTTGTTTTTGGAAAAGGCTGCTACCTACCAGTGGAATTGGAGCATAAAGCATTCTGGGCTATTAAGCAGATGAACCTGAACTTCGATGATGCTGGAATACATAGGAACCTTCAGCTAAGTAAATTAGAGGAGTTGCAAAATGAGGCCTTTGACAGTGCTCGTATCTACAAGGAAAAGACCAACGCTTTCCACGACAAGCGCATTTAGCCCAAGGACTTTCACATCGGACAGGAAGTCCTCCTCTTTGACTCCCGGCTCAGACTAATGCCAGGTAAGTTGCGTTCAAGATGGACTGGACCATTTATTATTACTAATGTTTTTCCTCATGGTGCAGTTGAAATCCAGCACCCAGAACCGCAGGATCCGTTCAAAGTAAATGGCCTCCGCCTCAAACACTACTTCAAGGACCTCTCCAATCCAAGCGCAATCAACCCTGCAACTCCGCATGCGCCCAGCTCCTAGCATGCTAGCCCCGTCTTACCTAGACATTAAATAAAGCGCTCCTAGGAGGCAGGCTAGCCCTGGTTTGTATTTCTCACTTCCTTTTCTGTTTCTGCCCGTTATATCTCTCAAACCGTTCTACTATTGTCATGCTTACTGCTTATCACATTGAGGACAATGCTCAGTTTAGGTTTGGGGGTGTGGATTTAAAATTTTGCATATAGAAACAAGTAGGTTTGGGGGTGATACACGGCCAGGACATTTAAATTTATGCTTGTGATTAGTATGATAACTTGTTAATAGGAATGTATATGCTAAGTTAACTATCTTTGCTTTACTAAGAGTCATGCCATGGTCAAGTAGTTCATAATTTGCACTTCACAATGCCATGTTTTAAGTGATTAAGTGAGCGAAATAACTGAATTTGAGTGAACCTTATAAAATTAGTGGAGACTACCCTGTGAGATCTTTGAGCCTAATTGCCATTCTTTCTGAGGGATATACTTGTTTCTACTCTTAAATACTCATCACTTTTGTTCTTAATTGTTGATCTCATTACATCATATTTGCATTGAATTTTAAAGAACTAACATCATTTAGATACTCTTGATTTAATGTGTGGTTTGCCATAAGAAGTGATGTATGCTATGTATGCTTTAACCTCTAAAGGCTTGATCCAACCCTATTGCATGCTCCCTAAGCCAATTTTGAAGCCAAACACTCAACCTTTTCTTTCATCACCCAAAGTATAACCTAACCCAAAATACTTAGCCATTCATCACAGCCATACCCTAAAACCTCAGTTTGTGCTAAGGTTGCCATAAATGAGATTCATGGTGAGAATAAGAGGTGAAAGAAGATGCTGCCCAATTCAATGCACTTTGGCGTCAATTCAAAATTCAAAATTAAAGAAAAGCTTTACAAGTTGCAAGCTGCACGAAAGTTTGAGGAAATCATTGCATGATCTTGGTTCAAACTCAATTCAAAGAACAGAAAAAAAACGTTCAAATCAAAAGAAAGAAAGAAACGTTGAGAAAAAGAAGGAAAAAATAAGTGGAAAAACAAAGTAAATTCAGCCAAGTGAGCCAAGAGCCTCAAAATAAGCCACAAGAGCCTCAAAATAAGTCATCAAGAAAGCACAATGCCGTGGGCCTTAAGAAAAGATTCAGTTAAGAAATTCCAAGTTCAAGTCATGACTTATCATGCCTTGGCACAACTCAGGTTCTTTGAATCTCATCCTTCCTTGCTAAACCCCAAAGCTTAGCCCCATTACAACCTAAAAAGGAAGGCCTAACTGATCTTATGGACAATCATGCTGAGGATTAAGGTACGTATCTATGTTCTTAAAGTTCAATTTCTTTCATGAGATCTTTATTTCCATAAAGTGCTATTCTTCATTGTTACTCATTTGTGATTAAATTTGAATTTCATAACATAAACTCATCACATATGCTTGAAAAGAGTGTAAGCCTAGGATTGTTGTCCGAATTGAGAGTTGCCTAGTGAGGATTAGAGTCGAGGCGAAATCTTTCTAGGGAACTTAGATGAAGTTGTTTTCAAGCTTGATCACCTGAAAATATTGGAATTTATACACATACACCTTCATATGACACTCACGGCTATGGCATTCCTTTTAGTTCTGCAAAGCATATCTACTTACTTTGATTCTTATTAGAGTGTTAAGAGTACTATCTCTAGCATCTTTTTGTTTAAGTAAAACGTTTGTGGGTATCGTGCTGTTATAACCCTCAGGAGACAAAACTCCTCCTACTAGGTGAACCTAGGGGTTTAAATGTTCTATCTTAACAAAATTCGAGTCTTTTCATTTTGTTAGCGTTTGTTTTGCTCAGGGACTAGCAAAAGATAGGTTTGGGGGTATTTGATCAGTCGTTATTTATGCATCATTTTGATGTCTTTATATGCCTCTCTTACATGTCTTTTGAATGATTTCGTGCCATCAATAGTAGAAAATGAACAATCTTGTGAGACTTGTGCAGAGTTAGAAAGATAGGTAAAATCTGGAAAGAACGCAAAAAGAAAGACTCAAATCGGAGTCTAGATGAAGGAGATATCCTCATTTCAATATCAGGTCCTGAACGGAGTCCTGAGTGCTCCAGTGCGCCTATTTTGGGACATTGGCCAAGTACCTCATATCAGGCCCTCCGGGTCTCAAACCTGTGTTTCATGACATCAAGGTCAAGTCCTAGAAGTGCCAAGGTCGCGCCAAGGCAGGTCGAGGACATGTCCCAAGAACTCCCATCCGAGCCAAGATGTGCGCCTAAGCCGGGGTCCCTGTTCCGGAAACGGTTGATCAGAGGTTCTCCCTCTGCGCTAAGCCTGACAACATTTGCGCCAATCCTGAAAGAATATGCGCTTCTAATGTACTCATGATTTGCTTCAAAAGCACAGTCCCAGATCCTGATTACGAAGACAGTCCAAAATCCAAGTTTGGCCAGCTTGCGTTCCCACTTGCCAGCTTGCATTCACACTCCCAGCCGTGTTCTGATTGGTTCTAATAGATTTTAAGGACTTTGGAATTAATTAAAAGTAAAATAACTTTCCCTATTCTTATAGGACATGGTTTTACCGATCCTTATAGAACATGGTTTTACCAATCCTTATAGAACATGGTTTTACCAATCCTTATAGAACAAGGTTTTCCCTTTGTCTATAAAAGGGAGCCTTTGTTCAGTGTTTTAAAGAGGGGGAGATAATTAGCTAGAGGCGTTTTTGGGAGATACAAAGACACCTTGCGCGTAGATAGTATTTTGGTTTTTTTAGAGTTTTACGTTAAAGCTTGGTTCTTCCCAAAGTAGAGTGTGTTGGACGTGGAGCTTGGAGAAGAAGGTTCTGCCGGGTCTTCTGCTGCACTTGTTCTTCACAATATCTTCTGTACCCTTATTTTCATTATTTCAATTTACTTATGAATTCAATTATATTTGTTTTAGTTTCAGTTATGTGTGAGTAGTCATTAGGATTAGGGCTGCTTGAAGCCCTAGCCATGTTAGCTTATTGATTGGATTTCTGGCTCTTGATTATGATTGCTATGCATGCTGAATAAGTTGGATTACTATGCTTAATGACCTTAATTTATGCCTATAAGATTAGCTACCTTGTTTGCATATAATTATAGATGTAATTGCTTGAGTGACCGTCATATCATCTTGTGATTTGGAGCATCGAAAGTATTCTTACTTGTAATCTTAACTCATAACGACCTAGGATTGCATGTCACTTTGCTAGGCTAATGTGGTGTCATTAAATTCTCTTTAAACTTCATGCATCATCTTAAAAGGTAGGTGATAGACGTTCTAGGCATATGCCCTGTTTAGAACATGCTAAGTAAGAGGGAATAAGATGTGTCTAGTGAACCAACGCCAGGTCCTAGGCACGGGCACCTAATTCAGAAAATGCATAGTAATTTGGTCAAGGAAATCTGGTTAAGAGCTATAATTGGTTAGAGTGGATAGTAAGCCTTAATTCGCCTTAGTTAATAATCAATCAACCGTTAATTCTTGCATTGTTATTTTCTGCATTTTATTTGACTTGTCTTTAAATTTCAGTTCTCACATCATAAACCCCCCTGCGTGTGTGTGTGTGTGTGTTTTCACTAAGTTAATAAATCTGAACTAAAGTGGTCATAACGTTGATACAAGTCCTCGAGGGATCGACTCTTGCTGTGCTACTATACTATTCTTATCGATTTGTGCACTTGCAAGGATTTTATAACTGTTAGAATTGAATTGCATATTTCTTGCTCTTTAATTTTACCAACAGACACCACAAAGCTAACACTTCGACAAGTGCTTGCCATGGATGCCATGAATTCCGCCCAAGGCCATGCCGTGACAGTGTCTCCCGATTTTGCTCAGCTTGAGATTGGAAAGCGAAATGGAAGAAAACTGGGAGGAAGAGAATAGGACGGAGGATGGTGACGAGGACATCTAGGTCAAACCCATGCCCCTGCCCTATGTGCTGCCCAGCAGCAACGCATTGCCCCAAGCCGTGTCCCACAGCCATGACCACGTTCTGCCTACTGCCCTGCCGCTAACCCAGGATCCTGCTGAGTCCCAGGACTTGCTAAATGCCCTGCCGCAGCCACAGCCCAGCGCCACAGAACCTGGACATGTCCAGGGAACGACTTCAACGCGCCAAGCTGCGCCAACTGATTCACTGCAGGGCAAGTCCTTAGCCGCTCCACCAGAACCTTCCCAGCACGCATCTGAGACGTGCAGCGCTGCGGCCACGCTTCAAGACACATCCACGGTAGAACCCAAGGACCAGCCTGTGCCTCCCAATCTGCTGCCAGCCGTGTCTCAGCCCCTGCCCAAGGACAAGGACCCGGTTTTGAAATTCAATGCGCCTTCTCAACTCAATCCTGAAACATTTAACTTTCATTTTAATAAGGCAAACTTGGATTTGAATTCTGATTTAGCTCTTAATGTTGTTGAACTTTTCTCGTGCAGGTTCCACCATAAAAACACCAAGAATATGCTAAAGGCACTCAACTTGGTCCCCGTCTTCAAGTTCCGAAGGAAAAATCAACGGAAGGGACCAAGGATGAAGTCAAGAACGTACAGGGCACAACCAAAGCTGTTCCCCCACGAGCATTGTCCAAGGAAGACAATCCAAAATGGACAGCAACTGCTCTCATTCAAATCACTCCTCAATATCTTTCCCGATAACTTACGTTCTCGTCAATGGATTCCTTTTTGTGTTTCTAACTTTTTTCTCCATGATGCAGTTCAGATTCTACAGCAAGATGCTCATAATCGGTTCCATGTTGACTCTGAAATCTTGGGCACACCATCAAAAGCCTAGCATGCCAGCCCCGTCTTGCCTAGACGTTAAATAAAGTGCTCTTAGGAGGTAGCCTAGCCCTGGTTTGTATTTCTCACTTCCTTTTCTGTTTCTTCCCGTTATATCTCTCAAACCTTTCTACTGTTGTCATGCTTGCTGCTTATCCCATTGAGGACAATGTTCAGTTTAGGTTTGGGGGTGTGGATTTAAAATTTTGCATATAGAAACAAGTAGGTTTGGGGGTGATACACGGCCAGGACATTTAAATTTCTGCTTGTGATTAGTATGATAACTTTTTAATAGGAATGTATATGCTAAGTTAACTATCTTTGCTTTAATAAGAGTCATGCCATGGTCAAGTAGTTCATAATTTGCACTACACAATGCCATGTTTTAAGTGATTAAATGAACGAAATAACTGAATTTGAGTGAACCTTAGAAAATTAGTGGAGACTACCCTTTGAGATCTTTGAGCCTAGTTGCCATTCTTTCTGAGGGATATACTTGTTTCTACTTTTAAATACTCATCACTTTTGTTCTTAATTGTTGATCTCATTACATCATATTTGCATTGAATTTTAAAGAACTAACATAATTTAGATACTCTTGATTTAATGTATGCTTTGCCATAAGAAGTGATGTAGGCTATGTGTGCTTGAACCTCTAAAGGCCTTATCCTACCCAATTGCATGCTCCCTAAGCCAATTTTGAAGCCAAACACTCAGCCTTTTCTTTCATCACCCAAAGTATAACCTAACCGAAATACTTAGCCATTCATCACAACCATACCCTATAACCTCAGTTTGTGCTAAGGTTTCCGTAAATGAGATTCATGGTGAGAATGAGAGGTGAAAGAAGATGCTGCCCAATTCAAAGGACTTTGGCGTCAATTCAAAGTTCAAAATTAAAGAAAAGCTTTACAAGTTGCAAGGTGCACGAAAGTTTGAGGAAATCATTGCATGATCTTGGTTCAAACTCAATTCAAAGAACAGAAAAAAAACGTTCAAATCAAAATAAAGAAAGAAACGTTGAGAAAAAGAAGGAAAAAATAAGTGAAAAACAAAGTAAATTCAGCCAAGTGAGCCAAGAGCCTCAAAATAAGCCACAAGAGTTGCCTAGTGAGGATTAGAGTCGAGGCGAAATCTTTCTAGGGCACTTAGATGAAGTTGTTTTCAAACTTGATCACCTAAAAATATTGGCATTTATACACATACACCTTCACATGACACTCACAGCTATGGCATTCCTTTTAGTTATGCAAAGCATGTCTACTTACTTTGATTCTTATTAGCTTGTTAAGAGTACTATATCTAGCATCTTTTTGTTTAAGTAAAACGTTTGTGGGTATTGTGCTGTTATAACCCTCAGGAGACAAAACTCCTCCTACTAGGTGAACCTAGGGGTTTAAATGTTCTATCTTAACAAAAATTGAGTCTTTTCATTTTGTTAGCGTTTGTTTTGCTCAGGGACTAGCAAAAGATAGGTTTGGGGGTATTTGATCAGTCGTTATTTATGCATCATTTTGATGTCTTTATATGCCTCTCTTACATGTCTTTTGAATGATTTCGTGCCATCAATAGTAGAAAATGATCAATCTTGTGAGACTTGTGCAGAGTTAGAAAGATAGGTAAAATCTGGAAAGAACGCAAAAAGAATGACTCAAATCGAAGTCCAGATGAAGGAGATGTCCTCATTTCAATATCAGGTCCTGAACGGAGTCCTGAGTGCGCCAGTGCGCCTATTTTGGGCCACTGGCCAAGTACCTCATATAAGGCCCTCCGGGTCTCAAACCTGTGTTTCACGACATCAAGGTCAAGTCCTAGAAGTGCCAATGTCGCGCCAAGGCAGGTCGAGGACATGTCCCAAGAACTCCCATCCGAGCCAAGATGTGCGCCTAAGCCGGGGTCCCTGTTCCGCTAGCGGTGGATCAGAGGTTCTCCGTCTGCGCTAAGCCTTACAACATTTGCGCCAAGCCTGAATGAAGATGCGCTTCTAATGTACTCATGATTTGCTTCAAAAGCGCAGTCCCAGATCCTGATTACGAAGACAATCCAAAATCCAAGTTTGGCCAGCTTGCGTTCCCACTTGCCAGCTTGCATTCATACTCCCAACCGTGTTCTGATTAGTTCTAATAGATTTAAGGACTTTGTAATTAATTAAAAGTAAAATAACTTTTCCAATCCTTTTGGAATAAGGTTTTACCCATCCTTATAGAATATGGTTTTACCAATCCTTATAGGACAAGGTTTCCCTTTGTCTATAAAAGGGAGCCTTTGTTCAATGTTTTGAAAAAAGGAGAATCAGGAAAAAGGGGGAGATAATTAGCTAGAGGCGTTTTTGGGAGATACAGAGACACCTTAGCCACATATAGTATTTTGGTTTTTTAAAGTTTTACGTTAAAGCTTGGTTCTTCCCGAAGTCGAGTGTGTTGGACGTGGAGCTTGGAGAAGAAGGCTCTACCGTGTCTTCTGCTGCACCTATTCTTCACAATATCTTCTGTACCCTTATTTCATTATTGCAATTTACTTATGAATTCAATTATCTTTGTTTCAATTTCAGTTATGTGTGAGTAGTCATTAGGATTAGGGCTGCTTGAAGCCCTAGCCATGTTAGCTTGTTGATTGGATTTCTGGCTCTTGATTATGATTGCTATGCATGCTGAATAAGTTAGATTACTATGCTTAATTATCTTAATTTATGCCTATAAGATTAGCTACCTTGTTTGCATATAATTATAGATGTAATTGCTTGAGTGACCGTCATATCATCTTGTGATTTGGAGCATCGAAAGTATTCTTACTTGTAATCTTAACTCATAACGACCTAGGATTGCATGTCACTTTGCTAGGCTAATGTGGTGTCATTAAATTCTCTTTAAACTTCATGCATCATCTTAAAAGGTAGGTGATAGACGTTCTAGGCATATGCCCTGTTTAGAACATGCTAAGTAAGAGGGAATAAGATGTGTCTAGTGAACCAACGCCAGGTCCTAGGCACGGGCACCTAATTCAGAAAATGCATAGTAATTTGGTCAAGGAAATCTGGTTAAGAGCTATAATTGGTTAGAGTGGATAGTAAGCCTTAATTCGCCTTAGTTAAAAATCAATCAACCGTTAATTCTTGCATTGTTATTTTCTGCATTTTATTTTACTTCTCTTTAAATTTCAGTTCTCACATCATAAACCCCCATGCGTGTGTGTGTATGTTTTCACTAAGTTAATAAATCTGAACTAAAGTGGTCATAACGTTGATACAAGTCCTCGAGGGATCGACTCTTGCTGTGCTACTATACTATTCTTATCGATTTGTGCACTTTCAAGAATTTTATAACTGTTAGAATTGAATTGCATATTTCTTGCTCTTTAATTCTACCAACACCCATCATTTTTGGCATTCAAACAATCATTAACGACTTCAGGGAACTTCTCATGCTGCAACTGCATAGCCTCGAAGCGGAAAGGCCTCAACCTCGGATCACTTTGATTCTTATTAGCTTGTTAAAAGTACTATCTCTAGCATCTTTTTTGTCTAAGTTTCGCTTGTGGGTATCGTGCTGTTATAACCCTCAGGAGACAAAACTCCTCCTACTAGGTGAACCTAGGGGTTTAAATGTTCTATTTTAACTAAAATTGAGTCTTTTCATTTTCTTAGCATTTGTTTTGCTTAGGGACTAGCAAAAGATAGGTTTGGGGGTATTTGATCAGTCGTTATTTATGTATAATTTTGATGTCTTTATATGCCTCTCTTACAAGTCTTTTGAATGATTTCGTGCCATCAATAGTAGAAAATGATCAATCTTGTGAGACTTGTGTAGAGTTAGAAGGATAGGTAAAATCTGGAAAGAACGCAAAAAGAATGACTCAAATCGGAGTCCAGATGAAAGAGATGTCCTCATTTCAATATCAGGTCCTGAACGGAGTCCTGAGTGCGCCAGTGCGCCTATTTTGGGCCACTTGCCAAGTACCTCATATCAGGCCCTCCGGGTCTCAAACCTGTGTTTCATGACATCAAGGTCAGGTCCTAAAAGTGCCAAGGTTGCGCCAAGGCAGGTCGAGGACATGTCCCAAGAACTCCCATCCGAACCCAGATGTGCGCCTAAGCCCGGGGTCCCTATTCTGCCAGCGGTGGATAAGAGCTTCTCCCTCTGCGCTAAGCCTGACAACATTTGCGCCAAGTCCGAATGAAGATGCGCTTTTACTATACTCATGATGTGCTTCAAAAGCGCTGTCCCAGATCCTGATTACGAAGACAGTCCAAAAGCCAAGTTCGGAGCCCTAGCCTCTGCCACGGCCAGCTTGTGTTCCCACTGGCCAGCTTGCGTTCCCACTTGTCAGCTTGCATTAACACTCCCAGCCATATTCTGATTGGTCTGAGAGATTTTAGGGACGCTGTAATTATCTAGAAGGATTAGGGCTGTCTTAGTACACGTTAGGATAGGGTTTTGATTTTACTCAAATTCTAGTTGAACAAGGATTCCCTTTTCTTGACAAAGAAGGAACCGTGTTCAGTAAAAAGAAAAAAAGAAAAGATATATATGTTTGGTTGGAGAGAGCTAGAGCGGTTTTTGGAGAGGGAGACACCTGAGCCGCAAATAGTAATTTGGTTTTTGGAGAGGGAGACACCTGAGCCGCTGATAGTAATTTGATTTTTGGAGAGAGAGAGGCACCTTAGCCGCAGATAGTAATTTGGTTTTTTGGAGTTTTACGTTAAAGCTTTGTTCTTCCCAAAGATGGGTGTGTTGGACGTGGAGCTTGGAGAAGAAGGCTCTGCTGTGTCTTTTGCTGCACCTGTTCTTCACAATATCTTTTGTAACCTTATTTTTACTGCAATTTAATCATGAATTCAATTACACTTGTGTTTATTTCAGTTATATTTGAGTAGTCATTAGGATTAGGGCTGCTTGAAGCCCTAGCCATGTTAGCTTGTAGATTGGATTTCTGGCCCTTGATTATGATTGCTATGCATGCTGAATAAGTTGGATTACTGTGCTTAATGACCTTAATTTATGCCTATAAGATTAGCTACCTTGTTTGCATATAATTATTGATGTAATTGCTTGAGTGACCGTCATATCATCTTGTGATTTGGAGCATCGAAAGTATTCTTACTTGTAATCTTAACTCATAACGACCTAGGATTGGATGTCACTTTCCTAGGCTAATGTGGTGTCATTAAATTCTCTTTAAACTTCATGCATCATCTTAAAAGGTAGGTGATAGACGTTCTAGGAATATGCCCTGTTTAGAACATGCTAAGTAAAAGGGAATAAGATGTGTCTAGTGAACCAACGCCAGGTCCTAGGCACGGGCACCTAATTCAGAAAATGCATAGTAATTAGGTCAAGGAAATCTGATTAGTAACTATAGTTGGTTAGAGTGGATAGTAAGCCTTAATTCACCTTAGTTAATAATCAATCAACCGTTAATTCTTGTATTGTTATTTTCTGCATTTTATTTTACTTTTCTTTAAATTTTAGTTCTCACATCATAAACCAACTCCCCCCACCCCCTGCGTATGTGTGTGTGTGTGTTTTCACTAAGTTAATACATCTGAACTAAAGTGATCATAACGTTGATACAAGTCCTCGAGGGATTGACTCTTGCTGTGCTACTATACTATTCTTATCGATTTGTGCACTTGTAAGGATTTTATAACTGTTAGAATTGAATTGCATATTTCTTGCTCTTTAATTCCACCAACAAGTTTTTGGCGCCGTTGTCGGGGACTAGTCCCTCAACAGTGCCCATTCAAGTTTAGATTTCTAACTTAGTTTTTCTTTTTGTTAGGTACACGTGTATGTCATTCCAAGGTTCAGTGCACTGGTCATCAAGTGGACCATCATCACGAGCATCTTCAGTCCACGGCTCCCCGCCACCAAGCCCAAGAAGGATGGAGGACCACAGAGAAGAGCAGGGTCAGGAACGTGGCCTAGTATCGCAAGCCCCATGGCGCCTTAAGGATTTTGCCATGCCCCATGTCTCGGAGGATCAATTTCCAATTGTTTTTCCCGACTCAACGGTGGCAAACTTCGAATTGAAGTCGGGGACAATTCACATGATGCCCACATTCCACGACCTTGCTGGTGAGGACCCGTACTATCATATCAAGGAATTTGTTTAGGTTTTTTCAACACTGCGCATAAATAGTATGACAGATTGTGAAATCTGCCTACGGCTCTTTCACTTCAGTCTCAAGGATCGCGCCAAGACATAATTTCATTCACTGGCGCCGACTTCTATTCACTCTTGGAGGGACTAGACGTCGAAATTCTTAACACATTACTTTCCTGTGGAAAAGACAAATGAGTTAAAGTTCAAGATCATGAACCCACGACAAGACATTGAGGAGTCTTTCTACGAGTTTTGGGAGCGGTTCAATCAGATGCTACGGACAATGATGGACTCTCAATCCCAAGGGATTCTAGAAGGCACATCCGAGGAAGCAAGGACCGCCTTTGAGAACATTGCTCAAAGGGAAAAACAGTTCAGCTACAGGGGTATCTCCTCTAGAGCCACGGGTGATGCGTCCGCCAAATACAAAGATGATGTCATTGCTCAGCTCCCGCCAATGGTGAAACAGTTGTGTAGCGAGTAAGCCAAAGGAGTTCACATCTGCGAGGTATGCTTAATTGTTACTCATATGTGATTAAATTTGAATTTCGTAACATAAACACATGTGAAATATTTCTAGGGCACTTAGATGAAGTTGTTCTCAAACATAATCACTCAAAATTTTGGCATTTATACACATACACCTTCACATGACACTCACGGCTATGGCATTCCTTTTAGTTTTTCAAAGCATGTTTACTTACTTTGATTCTTATTAGCTTGTTAAAAGTACTATCTCTAGCATCTTTGTTGTCTAAGTAAAACGCTTGTGGGTATCGTGCTGTTATAACCCTCAGGAGACAAAGCTCCTCCTACTAGGTGAACCTAGGGGTTTAAATGTTCTATTTTAACTAAAATTGAGTCTTTTCATTTTCTTAGCGTTTGTTTTGCTTAGGGACTAGCAAAAGATAGGTTTGGGGGTATTTGATCAGTCGTTATTTATGCATAATTTTGATGTCTTTATATGCCTCTCTTACAAGTCTTTTGAATGATTTCGTACCATCAATAGTAGAAAATGATCAATCTTGTGAGACTTGTGTAGAGTTAGAAGGATAGGTAAAATCTGGAAAGAAGGCAAAAAGAATGACTCAAATCGGAGTCCAGATGAAAGAGATGTCCTCATTTCAATATCAGGTCCTGAACGGAGTCCTGAGTGCGCCAGTGCGCCTATTTTGGGTCACTTGCCAAGTACCTCATATCAGGCCCTCCGGGTCTCAAACCTGTGTTTCATGACATCAAGGTCAGGTCCTAAAAGTGCCAAGGTCGTGCCAAGGCAGGTCGAGGACAAGTCCCAAGAACTCCCATCCGAACCCAGATGTGCCCCTAAGCCCGGGGTCCCTATTCCGCCAGCGGTGGATCAGAGCTTCTCCCTCTGCGCTAAGCCTGACAACATTTGCGCCAAGTCTGAATGAAGATGCGCTTCTACTATACTCATGATGTGCTTCAAAAGCGTTGTCCCATATCCTGATTACGAAGACAGTCCAAAAGCCAAGTTCGGAGCCCTAGCCTCTGCCACGGCCAGCTTGTGTTCCCACTGGCCAGCTTGCGTTCCCACTTGTTAGCTTGCATTAACACTCCCAGCCATATTCTGATTGGTCTGAGAGATTTTAGGGACGCTGTAATTATCTAGAAGGATTAGGGCTGCCTTAGTACACGTTAGGATAGGGTTTTGATTTTACTCAAATTCTAGTTGAACAAGGATTCCCTTTTCTTGACAAAGAAGGAACCGTGTTCAGTAAAAAGAAAAAAAGAAAAGATATATGCGTTTGGTTGGAGAGAGCTAGAGCAGTTTTTGGAGAGGGAGACACCTGAGCCGCAGATAGTAATTTGGTTTTTGGAGAGGGAGACACCTGAGTCGCAGATAGTAATTTTGTTTTTGGAGAGAGAGAGACACCTTAGCTGTAGATAGTAATTTTGTTTTTAGAGTTTTACGTTAAAGCTTGGTTCTTCCCAAAGTAGAGTGTGTTGGACGTGGAGCTTGGAGAAGAAGGTTCTGCCGGGTCTTCTGCTGCACTTGTTCTTCACAATATCTTATGTACCCTTATTTTCATTATTTCAATTTACTTATGAATTCAATTATATTTTTTTTAGTTTCAGTTATGTGTGAGTAGTCATTAGGATTAGGGCTGCTTGAAGCCCTAGCCATGTTAGCTTATTGATTGGATTTCTGGCTCTTGATTATGATTGCTATGCATGCTGAATAAGTTGGATTACTATGCTTAATGACCTTAATTTATGCCTATAAGATTAGCTACCTTGTTTGCATATAATTATAGATGTAATTGCTTGAGTGACCGTCATATCATCTTGTGATTTGGAGCATCGAAAGTATTCTTACTTGTAATCTTAACTCATAACGACCTAGGATTGCATGTCACTTTGCTAGGCTAATGTGGTGTCATTAAATTCTCTTTAAACTTCATGCATCATCTTAAAAGGTAGGTGATAGACGTTCTAGGCATATGCCCTGTTTAGAACATGCTAAGTAAGAGGGAATAAGATGTGTCTAGTGAACCAACGCCAGGTCCTAGGCACGGGCACCTAATTCAGAAAATGCATAGTAATTAGGTCAAGGAAATCTGATTAGTAACTATAATTGGTTTGAGTGGATAGTAAGCCTTAATTCGCCTTAGTTAATAATCAATCAACCGTTAATTCTTGTATTGTTATTTTTTGCATTTTATTTTACTTGTCTTTAAATTTCAGTTCTCACATCATAAACTCCCCCAGCGTGTGTGTGTGTGTGTGTGTTTTCACTAAGCTAATAAATCCTAACTAAAGTGGTCATAACGTTGATACAAGTCCTCGAGGGATCGACTCTTGCTGTGCTACTATACTATTCTTATCGTCATGTGCACTTGCAAGGATTTTATAACTGTTAGAATTGAATTGCATATTTCTTGCTCTTTAATTGATTTGCATATTTCGGGTTTTATATGGTTTGACTTGATTGATTTTTCATTTCCATCGAGTCCACGATTTTGAGTTTAAACCCGGGTTATCTATGAATTTGGCCTAAGCCAAGAAACAAGGATTTCAAAACATGGGTTTTGGTTTTCACTTGATAGGTGATACTGCTCTGGGAACTTCAAATGAGCGTATGACTCAGGATTGAACTATTTGGACGTTTGGTGAGTGGACTTTAGTTTTGTAAAGTATAATGCATTCATAAAGGTATATTTGATATAATTGCTTATTACGTATTGGTTTGGAAAATTTCTGGATATTATTAAATTATTACTGGACATGGGCTTTCAATGATTATTTGGAAATGACGTTTTGGGGTATGGCCTGGCTCTATGGTTTTGGGTTTTATATGATTTGACTTGATTGATTTTGCATTTCGATCGAGTCCACAATTTTGAGTATAAACCGGGTTTTCTATGAATTTGGCCTAAGCCAGGAAACAAGGATTTCAAAACATGGGTTTTGGTTTCACTGGATTTTTGTCCCCGATGGTCAAGGTTTTCTCTGACTGGCGTCAAGGGTCTTTCTCTGCCAGATCGTTTAGGGTTTTCTGATGCTGGTGTCGAGGGGTATTTTCTCCACCAGGTCGTTAAGGCACATAGTATAGGTTTCTGCACAACTCGAGGTATATCGGGTGTGTGGAGGGTATCAAGCTACGACTAGAAATTTCATTTGGAGAGCAGTGGGATATGTTTTGATATATATATTTTGTATCCAGGATGGTTTACATGATTTTAAACTCCTTTGAGGAGGATTTTCAAGCAAGGTTGTGGACCACGGTATGTTTTCATTATACATATTTTCGTAGGTCCCACCAAGTGTTTTAATAAAAGATAGATTTTTCCGGTGGGTTTTCGGGTTATCTATATATTATATTTATGTACAAAGGGATTTTATGTTATGCATGCATGGTTTTACTCGTGGAAGGGGGAAAGGTATGTTTTCCTGGGAAATTATTTTTAAATGATTATTTTGTCCATTCACAACTTTCGTGTTTAAATCCCCTCCAGACCGTTGAGTTGACGTGGGCATCTCCGGAGGCGAAGGCATTAAATTTTCAGCTGCGCATTTACCTAGACTATCGAGTCGGATATTTATTTATATATTTACTTATCCTACCTAGATGCTCAGATAAGTCTTTTGGACTGATGGTAAAATTGTAGTTATACCGTTGGATGGTTGACCTTATTGGAATTTGGAGTGTTATCTGATCCTTAGTCTGACAGGTGGAAAACGGTTAACCAGTCCTTAAGGGGAGATTCTGCCGAATTTTTAGTAGAATTCTCATAATTAATTGCAAGGACTTAGGGGTATTATTGGAATTTCTTTAGTTTGTTAGATGCAAGCAGGGTTCTTCCCGAGTTTCGAGGGGAAATTCGAGAAGGGTCCTGTCAACTTGGTATCAGAGCACTAGGTTTAAATTCCAGTAGACCGTACACCTAGTGTACAACTGATTGTGGTATTGATGATTTATGGTTCTTTTCAGCGTAATGCCTCCGAGACGCGAGCCCCATCAGCGATCTGGAAACGGTGAGCACACACAAGTACCCGTAGTAGAGCCTGATTTAAGGCAGACCCTAGATCAATTGGGTCAGGCTTTGACTACAGTACTTCAGGGTAGGGCTACTTCTAAAGTGTCTGACATTGGGCGAGCCCAGAGGTTGGGGGCGATAGTGTTTACGGGCGAGTTAGGCCCAGATGATGCGGATGAGTGGATTACTCGTTTGGAACGAGTGTTTGCTATTATGAGGTTCCCTTTAGAGGATAGGGTACGACTACAGTAGGGGGACATAACGGTGGCCCAATATGAGCAGGAATTTTTGGAGTTGTCACGCTTTGTACTGGTTTTGGTGCTAACTGAGATGGATAAGTTCCGATTTTAGTATGGACTGAGAAATGTAGTTCGGGTAGCAGTAACTGTTGTGGCTCATACTTCTTTGAGGGCTTTGTCAGACGCTGCTGCTAGAGTAGAGTTGAGTTTTCCAGCTGAACACCAGTTTAGTGGTTCCAGGTGACACCGGGATCGCTAGAATTTCGAGGCCTCTAGTCAAGGACCATCTAAGAGAGGCAGTTTCAGTTCTGGATCCGGATCAGGCAGTGGCGGAGCCAGTCAGGGACAGAAATCATCCACTCAGTTTAGCGGAGCTTCAGTGTAGTCAACCGGGAGATAGAGTGGCAGACATGCACAGGTGGGTGACACCAGTTGTTACTTCTGTGGGGAGACTGGTCATTTTAAGAAGGATTATCCATAATGTCATCCGGGCAGTATTTCCTTGGGCTGAGATGCTGTTGAACCGGGTCAGAGAGCAGCGCAGACATCTGGTACTGCAGCAGGGGGCCATACCCAGTCTAGTGGGGCCAGCAGGGCTAGTGTGGCCAGTAGGGCCAGAGGGAGATAGGGGGGTCGTGGTCGATCTTCTTGTACACAAGCCCGAGTTTTTGCTATGACTCAGCAGAAGGCTCGAGCAGCACCAGAGGTGGTTACTGGTATGTTGTCTATTTTAATCACAATGCTCGTATTTTGATAAATCACAGGGTTACACATTCTTTTATTTCTGGGGATTTCACACTTTTTGCTGATAGAGAATTGTCCCCAATTGGTTGGGATATGGGTATTAGTACTCCTACTGGAGATATGTTAGTGGCGAACCTCGTGATATGTAGTTGTCTGGTAGTAGAGAGAGGTCATGAGTTAGAGGCAGATTTAATCCCCTTGGACATTTATGATTTTGATGTGATTCTGGGGATGGATTGGTTAACCATGCACCTTGCCTCCATAGATTGTTTCGACAAGAGGGTAGTTTCCCGGAGTCTAGGCTAGCCGGAACTTACGTTTTGGGGTGATCGTAGGGTACTTCCCTCGGAGTGATATCGACTCTAACGGCTGAGAAATTATTGAGGAAAGGTTGTGAGGGCTATTTAGCTCATGTGATTGATTCTCGAGATACTCCGGTGAGAGTAGAAGATATTCCTGTGGTGAATGAGTTTCCCGATGTATTTCCAGAGGATCTTCCGGGATTGCCACCTCACTGGGAGATTGAGTTCACCATAGAGGTTCTTCCGAGTACCCAACCTATATCACAGGAACCGTACATAATGGCACCAGTAGAATTGAGGGATTGAAGACTCAATTGCAGGACTTGGTGGATATGGGGTTTATTCGACCAAGTGTATCAACTTGGGGTGCACCGGTGTTATTTGTAAGGAAGAAAGAGGTTGGTTTGAGGCTATGTATCAACTACCGGAAGTTAAACAGGATTACGGTGCAGAATAAGTATCCTTTGCCACGAATTGATGATTTGTTTGACCAATTAAAAAGGGCAAAGTATTTCTCTATAATTGGCCTTCGATCTGTGTACCATCAGTTAAGCATCAGGGAAGGGGATGTTGTCAGGACCCTTCCTGAATTTTGCCTCGAAATCTGTGAAAAGCCCTTATCCCGTCTAACAGCTCTTTTTCCACAGAATTTACTACCAGGAATACCCTTAATTCATTAATATATTAAATAAACCTTATAGTGGTTCCGACAGAACTTCTCTGTACTTACTGACTACACCTACCTGTCAGACGCAGGATAGCTTACAGGTCACAGCTGAAACCTCTGAATAGTGGTGGTCCGGAAAGGTAATACGCTCTGACACCAATTGTCAGTAGATCAGACATTGCTGAAACCTCTGTTGTAATAACGCAAGACAACTGACTTATCAGCCTCTTGTGAATCGTCAATAACTCGTCAATCTGGGTCACCGTCTACACCAACCCACTAACTCGGATGACGAAGGAACCAGACTTGGTTGAATTGAATCTCACTGACTCACCCCGAGTCGAACTCGATATCCCTGCTCCTCAAGAGCACCCCGAGTGGTAACTCAATATCCCGGCTCATCCTGAGCCCCCGAGTGATAACTCGATATCCCGGCTCATCCTGAGCCCCCGAGTAATAACTCGATATCCCTGCTCCTCCAAAGTTACCTTAGACCTCAACGATATGGCGGAGAAAGATCCCTCGAACGCCAACATTGGAGAACCCCTCGACGATCTAGCGGAGACATACCCTCTAACGCCAATGTGAGAACCCTCAAAAATATAGCGGACAAAGATACCCTCTACATCAATCATCAAATAATCCCATGGTATAACCCAATACCTAGAAGTATGGATACCCATGCACTCCCGGAACCCGAGTCCGTTCACAACGCGAATCAAATACCAAATCATGGACACCCTAGCCCCAAGCAACTCTTGATACAGTATTGACCCAACTCCATTGGCCTCCCAAGCTCAAAACCTACTCCATGGTCAACAGTTATCGCTGGAATTACCCAACTGGGGCTCTAAATGAACTCATACGGCCTCGAAACCATCAAAATCCGATCCAAAACGTCCCATAACCCTAGCCACGCGTCACCGTGTGCCAGAAACCAGCCCCACACTCCGCCACACGATGTGGAAGGCCGGACCACGCGCCACACGTGGGCCACACGCCTGCAACAGTACCCACGCGCTGACCTGGTCTGACCCTGCCCAACTTGACCTGACCTGATCTAACTCGACCCGACCCGGCCCAACTCAGTCTGACCCGGTCTAACTCGACCCAACTCGGCCCAACTCAACTCGACCCGGTCGCTATCGCTGGAGTCCAGCCGAAATCTCACCAGTGAAGGCGGCCGCACCGCCGTCGCCATTGCCGGAAACCTGTCAAATGTGTCTCTTCCCTCTTGTTTGCCAAGGAGATATGGTTGTTTTTCCTTCTTCAGTAGGCTTTCCCGTGGGTTCGGTTACAGATAGGATACACGGGTCAAAGGGAGGGCTTGAGTTCAGAGACGAAGTTGGCTTTGAAGGAACAAACTTTCAGACATTTCGATATATCGAAAGAAGGTGCTCTAAGGACCGGGAATTGTATGAATGGCCATCCCAATTTGGTAAAAGGTGAGCCCAGTAGGAAGAGAAAAGTGATCCCCATATACACTAAATACTGATTTGTGAATATTTCTTTGGCATGGATAGCCAAGGATAATTTCATATTTTCACAAAATAATTTACGAAAATTCAATAATTAAATTTTCGGGTCGTTACATAGCTTAGTTGGTGAAAGGTGTCCTCCTGGAGAGGAATAAAAAGGCTTGGTCTACGGTTTGAATCCTCAAAGATGCTGCAGCTAGGGGATTTTCCAACGGGGACAAGCTAACAATACCGATTGTGCCGGTGTAGTCCGGGTGGAGGGGATTCCACTAACGATGCCATTTGCTGAGGATTCGGGTTGGGTCGTTACATAAAAGGCACCTTTTATGTAACGACCCGTTCGGAATCCTCCGCAAACGGCGCCGTTAGTGGAATCCCCTCCACCCGGAATCCTCCGACACAATCGGTATTGTTAGCTTGTCCTCGTTCGAAAATCCCCTAGCTGCAACATCTTTGAGGATTCGAACCCTGGACCAAGCCTTTTTTAATTCCCCTTGGAATCCCCTAGCTGCAGCTTAGTTGGTGAAAGGTGTCCCTTCCAATGGGAATAAAAATGCTTGGTCCAGGGTTCGAATCCTCAAAGATGCTGCAGTTGGGGGATTTTCAAACGGGGACAAGCTAACAATACCGATTGTGTCGGAGGATTCCGGGTGGAGGGGATTCCACTAATGGTGCCTATTGCGGAGGATTCCGGATGGGTCGTTACAGATGTTCCCAAAACGGCGTTTAGGACACGCTATGGGAATTATGAGTTCGTAGTGATGCCCTTCGAGTTAACTAAGGCCCCGACATCATTTATGGATTTGATGAACAAGGTGTTCCGAAAGTATTTGGATCGGTTTGTGATTGTGTTCAGTGATGATATCATGGTATATTCGAAGAGTGCTAAGGCACATGAGAAGCACTTGAGGTTGGTGTTGAATATGCTGAGGAAAAGGCAACTGTTCGCTAAGTTCAGTAAATGTCAGTTTTGATTTACCAGTGTGGGATTCTTAGGTCATGTGATTTTTGTTGAGGGTATCAGCATGGATCAGCAAAAAGTTGAGGCAGTGGTAAATTGGGAACAACCGAAGACAGTGACAGAGGTGAGAAGTTTTCTGGGTTTAGCGGGATATTATCGGCGATTCGTAGAAGGGTTCTGTACGATAGCTGTCCCGTTAACTCGGAAAGGAGTCAAGTTTGACTAGGATGCTGGGTGTGTATAGAGCTTTTCAAGAGCTAAAGAGGAGGTTGACTTATGCCCCAGTATTAACCCTTCTAGATGATAACGGAGGATTTGAGGTATACAATGATGCATCATTACGGGGTATAGGCTGCGTGTTGATGCAGCATGGGAAGGTGATAACATATGCTTTCAGAGAACATAAACCTCATGAGTTGAATTACCCCACACATGATTTAGAGTTAGCTGCAGTGGTGCACACGTTGAAGATTTGGAGACTTTATTTGTATGGGGAAACGTGTCGATTCTTTGCTGACCATCAGAGTTTGAAATACTTCTTTATCCAGAAAGATCTGAACTTAAGACAGAGAAGGTGGCTTGAGCTGATAAAGGATTATGATTGTACGATAGAATATCACCTAGGAAAAACCAATTAATGGCGGATGCCTTAAGCAGAAAGTCCATGGGTTCCTTGGCCCATTTGCATACTATTTACCTACCGTTGTTGGTGGAATTCCAAAGAGCGGGAATTATACTTGGTATGGATACCCAGGGGGCTTTGTTGGCTAGCTTCCATGTGAGACCTATCTTGATTGATCGAATCATTGAAGCTCAACTCCAGGATCCTACCTTGTGTGTTATTAGGATGGAGTTGGAGGCTGGAAACATGCATGATTATGTGATTAGGGATGATGGAACCTTAGTTAGGGATGGTCGATTGTGGGTACCTAATGATCCATAGTTGAAAAGAGAAATTCTTGAGGAAGCTCATAGTTCTGCTTATGCTATGCATCCAGGAGGTACCAAGATGTATCGTACTCTTAAGGAACACTATTGGTGGACTGGGATGAAAAGGGAAATAGCAGAGTTTGTGAGTAGGTGCCTGACATGTCAACAAGTAAAAGTAGAGAGGCAGAAACCATGCGGGGCACTACATCCATTACCTATTCCATAATGGAAGTGGGATCACATTACGATGGATTTTGTTTATAAACCTCCTAGGACTCAAAAAGGACATGATGGAATCTAGGTAATTGTTGATAGACTCACGAAGTCAGCACATTTCTTGCTAGTACGGGAAGATTACCGGATGGGCAGTACGCCAAATTATTTGTGGATGAGATCATACGGTTACATGGGACTCTAGAGTCAATTGTTTTAGACAGGTATCCTAGGTTTACTTCGAGGTTTTGGCGGAGTTTGCATAAAGCCTTTGGAACTACATTGCATTTTAGTACAGCTTTTCATCCTCAGACTGACGGTCAGTCTGAGAAGACAATTCAGATTCTGGAATATATGATGAGAACTTGTGTACTGCAGTTAAAAGGAAACTGAGATTCACACCTGGCCGTGGTGGAATTTTCAGACAACAACAACTATCAGTCTAGTATTGGGATGCCTCATTTTGAGGCACTGTATGGGAGACAATGTAGGACACCAATATGCTAGACTGAGGTAGGTGAGAGAAGACTGTTGACACCTGAAATAGTGGAAATGACAGAGGAAAATATTAGAATCATCAGGGAAAGGTTGAAGGCAGCTCAGGACCCCAGAAAAGCTATGCGGACCGACGGTTTAGAGATCTTGAGTTTGAGGTCGAAGATTGGGTTTTCTTGAAATTATCCCCCTGGAAAGGAGTTGTTCGTTTTGGTAGACGAGGAAAACTGAGTCCTCGCTACATTGGACCTTATAAGATTATTGAGAGGATAGGGCCAGTGGCTTACAGACTTGCTTTACCCCCAGAACTGTCAAAGGTTCACGATGTATTCCATGTATCCATGCTCCGGAAGTACCTATTCGATGAATCTCATGTATTGGAGGCGCAACCAGTTGAGCTGAGAGATGATTTGACTTTTGAAGAGCAACCAGTGCAACTTCTAGATTGGAAGGAAAAAGTACTGCGCATAAAGACTATTCTTCTAGTTAAGGTTTTGTGGAGGAATCATAATGTGGAAGAGGCCACGTGGGAAACCAAGGCACTAATGCGGGCGCAACATCCACATTTGTTCCCAATGACAGGTATGAATTTCGAGGACGAAATTTCTTTAAGGGGGGGGGGGGGGGGGTGGTGAATTGCAACGACCCGGAAATTTAATTATTTAATTTTCATAAATTATTTTGAAAAAGGACGAAATTACCCTTGGTTGTTTATGGGGCTTGAAAGTCAATTTTTATTTCAAGACACTTTCGGCTGTGTTTCGTGGACCGTTGCGTAGGTTTTGAACTCACGAGTTCGTAGACAGGCGGCATGCGGAAAACGGAGTTCGTGTGAGAGAGTTGTGGGTCTAGAATGTTTAGGGGCATTTTGGTAATATGGCTTGGGTAGATATTTTTCACCCAATCATATCAGATCTTCCTCATTTTTCAGTCTCTTTCTTTACGACTCACCCCAAACCCGTGACTTTGAACCCAAAAATCCCAAAAATTCGAACTTCAATTCGAGGCATGATCATTCGTTTTAGTTCCACTAATCGGACTGTCCTCCTTCCCACGATCACAGACATACCAACCGTTGCTGGAAGCAGCCGCGGGAGACACCGAATCGAGGAAAGGAAAACTGAAACCTTTTGATCGATTTTTCGGCCAACAAAGGTATGGGTTTCGTGTTTAGACTTCATTTTTGAGTTCCTGGGTTCGAGTAGATAGATTTGGATTAAAAATTTGTGAAAAATGGTTAAGTTTTGAGAAAGTTAGGAAAAATTCAAGCTCAGTTGGCAATGGAGTTTTCCGACGACGGCGGACGGCGGTGCACGGCAGAGTGGTCGTCTTCTCCGTCAACTCTCAGCTGACTTCAGCGACCGGTTCGGTCAGAGGAGGTTGACGTGGCATGTCACCTAGCAGCCACGTGGAGGCCACCTGGTAGGCACGTGGGTACCTGGCGGCCGAGTCAGCGCCGAGTCATGTGTGTGGGACACTATAGCAGCGCATGGGACACTGTATCATGCGCGTGAGGTATTGTAGCCGGCGCATGGTGGTGCGTGGTCTGGCCTTCTGCCGGCGCGTGGGCCTGGTGTTTGGGTCACAGTGACGTTTGTCGACAAGGTCTCGACATTTCAGACCTGTTGGCAAAGGTTTCGGGTCAATCGGACATCGTTTAGGGGTAGTTTTGGTTGTCCGAAGTGGATGCATTTTTAGTGTGACGCAAGCGGACCTCCTGAGGTTTAGGGAGTCTGAATGTAGGGTTTTAATTATAGTTGGTAATCCCGATTGTTACTTTTGACATGCGATACTGCTCCGGGAATTTCAGAAGAGCGTACGACTCGTGATTGAACTATTTGGACGTGTGGTGAGTGGACTTTAGTTTTGTAAAGTATAATGCATGCATAAAGTATATTTGATATAATTTCTTATTACGTATTATTTTGGAAAATTTTTAGATATTATTAAATTATTACTAGACACGGGCTTTCAATGATTATTTGGAAATGACGTTTTAGGCTATGGCCTGGCTCTATGTTTTTGGGTTTTATATGGTTTGTCTTGATTGATTTTGTATTTCAGTCGAGTCCACGATTTTGAGTTTAAACCCAATTTTTCAATGAATTTGGCCTAAGCCAAGAAACAAGGATTTCAAAACATGGATTTTGGTTTTCACTGGATTTTTGTCCCCGATGGTCAAGGTTTTCTCCGACTAGCGTCGAGGGTCTTTCTCTGCCGGATCGTTGAGGATTCTCCGACGCTGGTGTCGAAGGGTATTTTCTCCACCAGGTCGTTGAGGCTGTCTATGCATAGTACATGTTTCTGCACAAGTCGAGGTATATCGGGTGTGTGGAGGGTATCGAGCTTCCGCTCGGGATTTCATTCGGGGAGCATTGGGATATGTTTTGATATATATATTTTGTGTCCAGGATGGTTTACAAGATTTTAAACTCCTTTGTGGAGGAGTTTCAAGTAGGTTTGTGGACCACGGTATGTTTTCGTTATACAAATTTTTGTGGGTCCCTCCAAGTGTTTTAACAAAAGATGGATTTTTCCGGTGGGTTTTCAGATTATCTATAAATTATATTTATATACAAAGGGATTTTATGTTATGCATGCATCTTTTTACTCGTGGAGGGGGGGAATGTATGTTTTCCTCGGAAATGATTTTTAAATGATTATTTTGTCCACTCATAATTTTCGTGTTTTAAATCCCCTCCATGCCGTTGAGTTGACGTGGGCATATCCGGAGGCGGAGGCATTAAATTTTCAGCTGCGCGTTTACCTAGACTATCGAGTAGGATATTTATTTATGTATTTACTTATCCTACCTAGATGCTCTAATAAGTATTTTGGACTGATTGTAAAATTGTGGTTACATCGTTGGATGGTTGACCTTATTGGAATTTGGAGTGTTATATGATCCTTAGTCTGACAGGTAGAAGACGGTTAACCAGTTCTTAAAGGGAGATTCTGCCGGATTTTTGGCAGAATTCTCATAATTAATTGCAAGGACTTATGGGTATTCTGGGAATTTCTTTAGTTTGTCAGACGGGAGTAGGGTTCTTCCCGGGTTTCGAGGGGAAATTCGGGAAGTGTCCTGTCAGAAGTGTTTAAAATAAACTGAATACTTTATTCATAACATAGAATTGAGTTTACATGGTTACATCAAGATAGATGAAGATTTAGCTACACATGTATCTAATCAACACAGAAACATTAATTAAAGACATAAGTGCAACAAACACTTAGTAGAAGTCACCCTTGAAGCGTTACTCTTCTCCAGATGCAAAAAGAGGTTCTTCTTCAGAGCAACAAAGATGTTGGATGATGAACTTAATGAAGGAATTTGGGCCTTTTGTGATGGGAGTGGGCTGTAGATGAGGAAAGGGATGAAAAGGGTTGGAAGATAGGAGAGGCAGAAGAAAGGGGAATAAAGAGATGAGTTTTCTTTTTGGGTTTTTCTGAATTGAGGAGAATGGAAGAAAGGTTGTAGAGGCTAGGTCTAATTTTCTTTGCTATGTGAACGCTAGGTCTGATTTTGAGACTTAAGAGGGCTATATAGATAGAGAACAATAGGGGCAATATGCCAATGAACAGTAAATGCATGTGCTATTCACACGTGAATAGTAATAGGCAAAAATACTTGTTCCCCATTTTATTTTTCCTTACTTCCCAAGTAACCTTTTCCTTGCTTCCCAAGTAAGCTCATCCAGTTCCGAATTTCTTTATCTTCCGCCAAAATCTTTGCAATTTAATGCGCTATCTAATCCTACACCATTCTCATAAAAAATATCATTTTCTCCTATGTGATGAAAATATTAGGGCTAAATCATAGGTAAAAAGGTATGACAAATGTATAAAATATGACTTAACATAAATGTGTTAGTATCCTAAAAGAGGATATACATTTTCAATGTTATATTCCATAAATATTTGAGAAAAAGAAATAGTCCCGACATAACTATACAAACACAATTTACTATTATGATTATTGGATGAAACTACGTTGCTGAGAAAATCCATAAAATTGGATACAAATCAGTAAATTCAATTTTTATTTTCCAAGATGCTCTATTAGAAGCAATATAGATCATATTTATAAAGTCATGAACCACAATAATATTCCTGAGAAGAATGAATACTAGTTCCTTACAAGATTTCGAATTCTAATGAAAATGAAAATATTCTTCATTATGCCTAGAAACTTTTCAATTGTTAAGTCATGAAACAATTCGCGCCATTAGGGGGGAAAATGAACATTCTTGAAGAATGACGTGAATAATGACGGAAGACATCAAGTATTGTCTCATGTGGATTTGTGTGTTACTTAAAGTTACGATGAATTGTAACCTGAAGAATGACATGAATAATGATGGAAGGAATCAACTATTGTCTCATGTGCATTTGTGTGCCACTTAAAGTTAAGAGGAATTGTAAAAGTTAATTAAATCTAGAAGATTGTTGGTCATCAAAAGTCATGTGCATTAACATATATAGAAAAGTGACCAAATCAAGTTTATTGGCTGTAAATATTCCTACAAGAGTTTATGTCATAAGAGCACATGCCAAATGATTTATCTAGTGGAAATCTAAACAATGACATATTTATATGATTCAAAGTTAGCTCCTTTAAAGTGGAGACCATATGTCCATCAAACCCAAATTGTGTAATGTTACTTATGAATATCCTGATTCTCTAAATAATTTATTCATCAATAAAGTGCTAAACCATGAAAGCCTTTGAAAAGACATGGGTACCTAATGATTATTGTGAATATTTGTCTCTACTGCATGCATAAAAAGTATTGCGTGGATCATAAAGTGATGATCATCAATGAATTGGATTATAGTACGTATTAAATTTATCGAGAGCTATGATTATATTGATCCACGTTTCTTTATGATTGTTTACAGTAAATGTAAAGATTGGCCAAACTGGAAGAGGAAATAAAGTATTATATGAGTATTTTTGGAAAACGTGGAGTGAATGAACCTACATTTCAATTCTTAAAATGAATGAAATTATAAAGGTTACAAATATATGTTGGTGATAAAGCGAAATAAAATCACTTAACATGGCATAAGGTTTCCACATATAGATGCAGCCACGTTCTTATTATGAGGTTTGTTCACTGCATATTTGTGGAAACTTCAATTTACGAGACAATTTTAAAATTAAGTAAAGTTTGGAAGAGATCGCTAGAAGCAAAACAAATATTACGAGATTAAAAAATGCTATGAAATATTTAAATTGCATAATGAAAACTCATGAGAAGTTAATGAGCATGAAGATCAACGTATGTATTCAGTTTTCTTATAACAAATACGATTTGAATTCCCTCAAGAGTATTTTGATTATGAACTTGGATTGAAGTTCAATATCGTTGCAACGTATTCAGATTTCAAATAATTCATAACTCAATAATTTATAACTCCTGAAGAGTTAAGCTATAAATTAAATTTATAAAATTCTAGAATTCGTATGACTGGTTTATTGTGCTAAATAATTAATTTTGATACTTATACTCTCGTAAAGTTCATAAATGAATTTTATTATATTTTATAGGATAAACTACATAACAGTACCCTAACTATAGGGGTTATTTCAAGTTCATACCCCAACTATAAATTAAACTATAGGGGTCATTTTATATTATGGGAATATAAATTTATGTAAGTGTTGTTCTAATCGCTTTATATCGTGAAAAGTTTATGGCTTGCATATTTTTGTTGTCACTCGAATCTGAATAAGAATACAAATGGTTGAGGACAAGTATGTTTGTTTCCAATGGTGATATTGAAGGGGAATTTCAAATATGTTAGTACTCATAGCGGAATTAGAAACTACTAAGGCTAAATAACTATCAAACATTTGACAAAAATGCTCAAGATGGACTGAAGTGCTTTCATCAAAATATGCGTGTAGGTTGCCGTTTCAAAGAAATTACAGGAATGGACCAACACTTGAGTGCTTACTTTCACTACTCTTGTTAGCAATTCAAGTTTGATCTTATCCGGGGGAGTTATTCATTAGGGGGAGCATTAATCAACCTTCTGCATTTGGGACATATGCGTGTTGTACTCTTTTTCCTTCGACTAGGTTTTGTCCCATTGAATTTTTCCTAACAAGGTTTTCACGAGGTAGCATATGCACGTCCAACACCATCAATGATCCAGAAGAATGTTGTACTCTTTTCCCTTTCGCTTTGGTTTTTCCCACTGGGTTTTCCAAGCAAGATTTTTAACGAGACAACTATATTATTGTATGATGAACATCTAAGGAGGAGTGGTATGAAAATAGGAAATGTGGATGACCACCACAACATCCATAATAACCTCATTCCATATAACAAATGCCCTTATTATTGTATTTAGTGACCAATAACAAATGTCATTTAGTAACCTAGAATTGACATGCTAAAGTTTTGTCTTAAAGCTTATAAATAGTGGCTTTGATCAAAGATGAAAGATGAGAAAGAAGAAGGGTTTTTGGGAGAATAAAACTAAGGGGGTGTATTCAATTAAGACTTTCATAGAGTTTAAATATCTTTAAAAATTTAGATGTATTCAATTAGGACTTTTAGAGAGTTGGTAAAAGTTTGAGGATATTCAATCTATACTTTTATAGAGATTTATAAAGTCATTAAAAGTTGATGTGTATTCAATCATGACATTGCATAACTCCATAAAAGTTTATGTGTATTCAAAATATCAATGAATATTGTAGACTTCATTAAATGGAAGAGTTTTATGGAGAAACAAACATTTTAGTGTAATTATGTTTTATCAAATTTTATGATTTGTCTTGCCTCCCCCCCTTGTATTTCTACAGACAAAGCTTAAAATATAATTTGTGATTTATATATTTTTCAATACACTCAATAAAATTCAAGTCTCCTACCGATATATATTATCATATATTATTCTCTATAGGAATTATAAGTAATTAAATCAAACAAAATTTACATGAATTTATTTACTGTTTGAAGAAAAAAAAAATTAATAGAAAGCATGCATGATGCCTATCTGCCTTTGTCTCTCAATCTTATTGATCGTTAGAAGTTTTATATTTTTGTAATTATTTTTCTAGTATTATAATTGTTTTTTTTATATTTTAGCTAGAGAATTTTTAGTAGAAAAATAATTATGATTTGATTAATAAAATTCTTCAAAAAATATATATATCAAATTATATAACTCAATATCATTTTCTGCAAAACTCAATCACAATATATAAAAATCATTAGGGAACTGATTTTGGCACTCCACAAATTACTTATTGCACTTCACTTTCTTATTTTAATATTTTCTTATTTTTTTTATAATAGCCTAACAATTAATAAATAATAATTCTTGCAACAAATTTTTATCATATTGGAACATATTTTTCGAGAAAAAAAAAGTCCAAATGTTTTATGAAAAATAAAAGAAATAAAAATAAAATATATTAAATTTAAAAAAATGTAAGTTTGGAAGTTTGATTCATGAAAAAATAAGAAAAACATTAAAGTAAAAAAGTGGGGTACAACAAGTAATTTGTGAGGTGCCAAAATCAGCCCCCAACTCATTATGACTCTGTAAATCTTTGTCACGTAACTCTATATAATTCCGTTATTAACTCTGTAAAAATTTATGAAAATCAATAAATATGTAAAATTCAATTACTTCAAAAAACTCTGTAATTAGCTGTATAAATTTGAATTCAATATCGCCCCTAATTGTTTTTTTATATATATATATTCTATATTTTACTTAGTTTTATATAAAATAAAAAAAAGCTGGTTGTCACGTATTTTACACGTGGCTGTGGCTTCTTCTTCCGGAGTTTCAATTGAGCGAGAAAGGCAAGAAAAGGAACCAATGAAGGACAAAGTCCTCTATTTTGTCCCGCCCAGCATGCCTCCAAATTGCCGTCCATGGACGGCCAAAATTCCGCATATTCGTCTATTACCTCTTACCTTCATTCTTCCAATTTTCTTCTTGTTCTACTTCTTTTTCTTCCTCTTCTTTATGTCTCTGCTCTGCAGCCTCTTGTATTACTTAATCACCAGCTCAAAGAAAGCCAACACTGGTCCAGACCCACAACCCAATGGGCTGCGTTCAGGCCAAGCCTGTCCCGGATTCTGCCCCTGGGGGCTTAGATAAGCTCAAACTGGAAAATGGGTATGTGGGCAATAGTGTATTTCCTGCTCAGACGCAGAGAAGATCAACCGCCCAATCACAAAGGGACTCTTTCAAGCAGCATAGGCACGAGGCCAGAATTTCAAATGTTGATCCTGGTACTGGCAGCAGCAATGGTAGTGAGGGAGACAAAGATGACGGACCTGTTTCTCATAAAGTTTCTGTTGACGAGGAGGAGTTGGTGGATGGGTGGCCTAAATGGCTCACTGATAACATTTCAAGAGACATTTTGGCTGGCTTGGTTCCCAAGAGTGCCGACTCTTATGACAAGCTTGATAAGGTTTGGTTTGCTCTTCTCTCAAGTTCAGATTTTTATGTATAGAATTGGTGCATATGGTTATAATTGTAACTGATATTTTGTAGTTAAAAAAAAATAAGTAGAAAATGATAATTGGTATGTCGCATGGATACTTTTTTATACTTCCTTTGTGGTTGGAAATATTGCTGTTCTGATACTGTGTTGGATATCTTGAGTTGTTTTTGGATGTCTTCAACAAGCTATATATGATGGGCTATTGAAAAACATTGATTTTAGCTATTTCAATTTGGGGGTTAAGCATCTTTCCAAGTCACTAAAAATTTAAGATATAAAAGGTTGATTTTTCTGGTTTTTCCCACTAATCTTGGTAATCAAACAAAGCAAAAATATAATTATTGGCTAGATCGTTACCGAGAGGAGGCTGGCATTTGAACTTGTTTTTTGTCTATTCATGTTTGGTGTTGTAGGTGGGGGAAGGAACCTACAGCAACGTGTACAAGGCTCGCGACAGGGACAGTGGAAAAATTGTTGCCTTGAAGAAGGTCCGGTTTGATACATCAGAACCCGAAAGTGTTAAATTTATGGCCCGAGAGATCATGTTTTTACGGAAATTAGATCATCCTAATGTTGTTAAGCTTGAAGGATTGGCCACGTCAAGAATGCAATACAGCATTTATCTTGTTTTTGATTTCATGCAGTCAGATTTGACGAGAATTATATCCAGCCCTGAAGGGCTTACTGAACCACAGGTTTAATAAGTTTTCTCCTAACTTGTGGATTCTGAAGTTGGATGCTTTGATTTATTCGACTGTCAGTTTCTAACATGAATTATTACCACAGGTCAAGTGCTATATGCATCAACTACTTTCAGGTCTGAAGCATTGCCATGATAGGGGAATTATACATCGAGACATCAAAGGGTCAAACCTATTGATCGATAAAAATGGAATGCTTAAAATTGCAGATTTTGGTCTTGCAAATTATTATGTTCAAGATCCTAAGCGTCCTCTCACAAACCGAGTTGTGACACTTTGGTACAGAGCTCCCGAGCTACTGTTAGGTTCCACAGATTATGGAGTTGGCATTGATCTTTGGAGTGCTGGTTGCGTCTTGGCCGAAATGTTTACAGGGAGACCACTTCTGCCTGGTAGAACAGAGGTAATTCAATGTTGTTTGTGCATGTGTTTGAAGATAAGACTTTTGGTCTTACTATCGCTGGCTTGTATCTCAAATTCATTTTATTTGCTTTCAGGTTGAGCAACTTCATAGGATTTTCAGGCTTTGTGGCACGCCATCGGATGAGTACTGGAAACGACTGAAGTTGTCTACAACTTTTAGACCTCCACGTTCGTACAAACCCAGTCTTCAAGAGGCTTTCAAGGATTTTCCGTTTTCTTCTTTGAGTCTGTTGTGCAATCTTCTTGCTTTGGATCCTGCCTATCGTGGCTCTGCGTCTTCAGCTCTCAAAAATGAAGTAAGTTTTTGTTCGAACTCCTTTTGATCGCGACCAATGTTTATCATCTTTTTTTTGTCTGTATTCCTGAGCTGTAATAATTATTAACATACTTTGATTATTAATTACTACAGTTTCTGAAAATTGTTTTGCTAACCTGATGCATGTTTCTTCTCAGTTTTTACTTTATTCTTAGTATTTTTCTTCTTGCTGATATGTTTGAGGAGTTGCAAATACCTGAAGTTAATCCACGATGTGCAGAATTGCAAGTTTTAACAATTCTCATACTGAATTTTAATGTATTACTGATGCTCATAATGCTTTACCTAATCAACAGAAAAAATTGGATGGATTTGAAAAGCATCTCTTTTAGATCTGTTTTTTGTTTCATGATTTTTAGGCATGCATTACAAATGGTACAATTCTAGTTTTTAATGGTAGGTCTTGCAAGTGCACATGTGACCAGTGAGATCATTTGTGAATATTATATACTAAAGAGTATTTCTCCTTACAGTTCTTTTTCACAAGTCCCTTGGCTTGTGACCTTTCTGGTCTACCTGTAATCTACAATGAGGATGATGAATTGAAACTAGCCAATCAGCAGAGAAAGTAAGTTGACTTTTTCTTTTGTTAGATAGACAATGAATGCATCTAACAGCATGACATCAACATCCTGCTTCTTGATTTTTAGTCTTCTCATTAACTTTGGCTTTCATGAACTTGGTTTTCTTCGAAGAATTACTTTGAAGAAGTGGTTGATCCTGACTATTCAATCCATATTCCACAGTTACAACCATAACTCCTAAATATTTTCATTCACAGTGTTTTAATCCTCCCAATAGGAAGAGATCTAGTGGCGACATTAGCTACTTGTCTTAGCAACACACTAAATCCTCTTTGGGATGCGTTGTGTGTGTGTAGAAACTCTTTAGTGTTGCAAACAAAGTCATTATGCAGTCCTTCCAAGTGAAAGAAAATAAAGAAGGGTGGAATGCAGGAAGGTGTTTTGGAGTGCAAATAGCAATTCCCTATTAATCAAATACTTATTTGCCAACCCTTAAATTAGATATTGAATGCTGATATGGATTTAGGTGTTTCACCCACCAGGGCTGGTTAATATCTGACCTAATGATTCAAAAAAACCTCCTTACTTAACGATATTAGTATGGAATAACTTTGATATAACAGACTCCCTAAACTTTGGAGGTATCCGGCATTACTCCAAATACATGTTGCATTTGTCTGCTTTGGAAATAATTTTCTGAAGTAGGATATAACATCTGGTTTATTGCTTGAGGTATCTGATTATTTTTCTCATTTCGACAGGTCTAGAAATTCTAAAATAAGACGATCTCGAACACGTGAGCGCCGGAGACAAGATCTATTTGCTGAAAAATTAAAAGAAATTTCTGCATCTTCCAACCAGGTAAATAAAAGTCCTTACTTTCAGCTGTCAGGTCTCCTCATGCCAAATATTGTCTTATGGCGCATTACAATTTTCGTAATTAACTAAGATTAGCCAACATGTCACGTAAGAGGAAGAGAAAGAAAAACTTGAGACAAAAGAAAATATAAGAAGAAATAACCCTGTGTTGTTTGGGGGAGGGGGGAGAACCTTCTCTAGCTCTTTCTCACCTATAATACTGTAAGGCACACCTTATTTGGACAGAGTGGCTCCTATTTCCACTAGAAAATCAAAACTGATGAATTACTCTAGTGCAGGTAGTATTTCTTGTGGATTACTGATGATTTTGTAATATGTAAATAGGTTCTTCGGGAGCTTGAGAAAACTGCTGATTTGAATTTTGAAAGTGAAGACCTAGCTAGCACTACCAGTGGCAACTCCTCTAGTGTAAACCGGGCAGGCCGGAAAGAAAGCCCGATCTTCTCCTTTTCTCCAGTTGAAGGCCATCCCATTCCCACTACGAACATCAGGAATCTGCCTCCATTACCCAAGTCTAAAGCAGGCACCACCAATCATAGCAAAGACGGTAACATGTACAGTTCAAACCAGATTAACAGGTCTGCATCTACTAGAGAATTCAGAAAGTTCAATCAAAGGGAGCATTTAGAAGTAGAAGTCTATGCTGTTGATGATTAGGCTACATGAGATGACCATATAGAGCTGAACCATATCTTTTTTGTTCTATTATTTTTCCCTCTATTTACTATTGACCAACATGAATAATCATGAATTGGGTGCCATGTATAATGCTATGGTTCGTAACTATGTGTAATTTGGAATTTTGGTCCTGCACTTTATCCGCTGTGTTTTATATGTTGTTTCTTTTAGTCAGGCAGCTGAGGAAGTAAATGAAAATCAAAGCTAAAATTTTGTTTTGTTTTGGTTTTTGTTTTTTGTTTTGTTTTGTTTTTTTTGTTTTGAATTGGATAACTTTCATTAAAAGCCAAAGACGGCAAAACAGTGACAAAGGGAGAAAAGCTAGAAACAGAGAGAAAACAATACAACAACAGAAAATAAATATGTAGGCCTGTAGAGAACAGTGGCGTTTCGACGTCTCGCAAAGAAGGCGTCTCCCTGCACAGACTACGGTTATTCTCAAAGGGAGGGAGGACAGGGCAAGCCGTCATTGCACAGAACATGCACTAGGGAAGAAGAGGGTCGGTCCATCTAGACTTCATCGCACATTTTCCTTCGAGCATGGGAAGCAAAGGCATCAGCTGCCGTATTTGATGATCGTGGGATCCAGATGAACTGAATTATGCGAAACCCACCAGAGTGCTTTGAGCCTCGACAGGAGAGGAAAGAGTTCTCATCTGCCGCGCTTGATGTTTCCATTCGTCATCTTTGTTGTCGGACTCCACCTGAGCATAAAGGTAGCCGCAAGTAATTGCAAGCTTGCAGCCTTCCAATAAGGCCCATAATTCTGCTTCCTCAACTGAATTGGCCCCTCTGAATTTACAGCAGCCAGCCACGAAGCATCCACTAGCATCCCTGATGATCACTCCTATACCGGTTCGCTGTGTTTGGGGGTTCCATGATGCATCAACATTTACCTTGATGCAACCTGCCGGGGGAGGGCACCATCGGTGCACCTGAGAGGGAAGGGGTTCCTCCCCACATTGAGGGGGGTGGGATTTTGTGTCCATAGCAGCCCAGTAATCTTGGACTAGGATTTTCGAGGATTCAATTGCTCTGCCAGGGTTGAATTGCTTGCCATCAAAGATCGCAGCGCAGCGTTCCTTCCATATTGCCCAGCATGTTGAGGCAATGACCGAAAGGAACCAATTTTTCTCCGTGCCTTGCATAAACTCAGAAGCCACCAGCTATGATAGCCATACATGTAATGATCTTATGGATTGGAGGTTGAGATGGTAGTTCAGGATTCCTCCAAACCACACTCTCTGAGCCCCATGGCAGAGAAGCAGGAGGTGTTCAGTTGATTCAGGATGTTTGTAGCAGATTGGGCAGATGGGAGATTGACCAAGGTGCCTCCGGAACAGATTTGCTTTGGTGGGAAAGAAGCCTTTCACTGCTTTCCACATAAAGGATTTAACTTTTGGCACAAACTGCAGATTCCAGATAAGGGACCAGATCTCTTTGGGCACCACAGATGAACTAGAAGGCCGGCTAGTTCTTGGGTTTGGGTGTTGAGTGTTGGTAGATTTAAAGAGCAAGAAATATGCAATTCAATTCTAACAGTTATAAAATCCTTGCAAGTGCACAAATCGATAAGTATAGTATAGTAGCACAGCAAGAGTCGATCCCTCGAGGACTTGTATCAACGTTATGACCAATTTAGTTCAGATTTGTTAACTTAAATAAAAACACACACACAGGGGGGGGGGGGGGGGGGGGGGGGGGGGGGGGGTTTATGATGTGATAACTGAAATTTAAAGACAAGTAAATCAAAGTGCAGAAAATAACAATGCAAGAATGAAAGGTTGTTAACTAAGGCGAATTAAGGCTTACTATCCACTCTAACCAATTATAGCTCTTAACCAAATTTCCTTGACCTAATTACTATGCATTTTCTGAATTAGGTGCCCGTGCCTAGGACCTAAAGTTGGTTCACTAGACACATCTTATTCCCTCTTACTTAGCATGTTCTAAACAGGGTATATACCTAGAACGTCTATCACCTACCTTTTAAGATGATGCATGAAGTTTAAAGAGAATTTAATGACACCACATTAGGCTAGCAAAGTGGCATGCAATCCTAGGTCGTCATGAGTTAAGATTACAAGTACGAATACTTTCGATGCTCCAAATCACAAGATGATATGACGGTCACTCAAGCAATTACATCTATAATTATATGCAAACAAGGTAGCTAATCTTATAGGCATAAATTAAGTTCATTAAGCATAGTAATCCAACTTATTCAGCATGCATAGCAATCATAATCAAGAGCCAGAAATCCAATCAACAAGCTAACATGGCTAGGGCTTCAAGCAGCCCTAATCCTAATGACTACTCACGCATAACTGAAATAAACACAAGTATAATTGAATTCTTAAGTAAATTGCAATAATGAAAATAAGGGTACAGAAGAGATTGTTAAGAACAGGTGCAGCAGAAGACACGGCAGAGCCTTCTTCTCCAAGCTCCACGTCCAATAATCTATGTGAAAGATTATCTCCCAAAATATGGTCCCTAATTCTCTAGAAAACCAAAACGGAACTCTCTGTGGCTCAGGTCTCTGTTTTCCCAGAAACAAAAACGCCTCTAGCTAATTATCTCCCCCCTAAAACACTGAACAAAGGCTCCCTTTTATAGACAAAGGGAAAACCTTGTTCTATAAAGATTGGCCAAACCTATGTCCTATAAGGATTGGTATAACCTTGTTCTATAAGGATTGGTATAACCTTGTTCTATACAGATTGGTAAAACCATGTCCTATAGGAATATGGAAAGTTATTTTACTTTTAATTAATTACAAAGTCTTTAAAATCTATTCGAACCAATCAGAGCACGGCCGGGAGTGTGATTGCAGGGTGGCAAGTGGGAACGCAAGCTGGCCAAACTTGGATTTTTGACTGTCTTCGTAATCAGGATCTGGGACCGCGCTTTTGAAGTACGTTAGGAGTATAATATAAGCGCATCGTCGTTCAGGCTTGGCGCAAATTTTGTCAGGCTTAGCGCAGAGGGAGAACCTCTGATCCACCGCTGGCGGAACAGGGACCCCGGGCTTAGGCGCACATCTGGGCTCGGATAGGAGTTCTTGGGACATGTCCTCGACCTGCCTTGGCGCGACCTTGGCACTTCTAGGACTTGACCTTGATGTCATGAAACACATGTTTGAGACCCGGAGGGCTTGATATGAGGTACTTGGCCAGTGGCCCAAAATAGGCGCACTGGCGCACTCAGGACTCCGTTCAGGACCTGATATTGAAATGAGGACATCTCCTTCATCTGGACTCCGATTTGAGTCATTCTTTTTGCGTTCTTTCCAAATTTTACCTATCTTTCTAACTCTGCACAAGTCTCACAAGATTGATCATTTTCTACTATTGATGGCATGAAATCATTCAAAAGACATGTAAGAGAGGCATATAAAGACATCAAAATGATGCATAAATAACGACTGATCAAATACCCCCAAACCTATCTTTTGCTAGTCCCTGAGCATAACAAACGCTAACAAAATGAAAAGACTCGATTTTAGTTAATATAGAACATTTATACCCCTAGGTTCACCTAGTAGGAGGAGTTTTGTCTCCTGAGGGTTATAACAGTACGATACCCACAAACGTTTTACTTTAAACAAAAGGATGCTAGATATAGTACTCTTAACAAGCTAATAAGAATCAAAGTAAGTAGACATGCTTTGCAGAACTAAAAGGAATGCCATAGCCGTGAGTGTCATGTGAAGGTGTACGTGTATAAATGCCAATATTTTTAGGTGATCTAGTTTGAAAACAACTTCATCTAAGTGCCCTAGAAAGATTTCGCCTCGACTCTAATCCTCACTAGGAAACTCTCAATTCGCACAAGAATCCTAGGCTTACACTCTTTTCAAGCATATGTGATGAGTTTATGTTATGAGATTCAAATTTAATCACATATGAGTAACAATGAAGAATAGCACTTTATGGAAATAAAGATCTCATGAAAGGAATTGAACTTTAAGAACATAGATACGTACCTTAATCCTCAGCATGATTGTCCATAAGATCAGTTAGGTCTTCCTTTTTAGGTTGTATTGGGGCTAAGCTTTGGGGTTTAGCAAGGAAGGATGGGATTCAAAGAACCTGAGTTGTGCCACGGCATGAGAAGTCATGAATTGAACTTGGAATTTCTGAACTGAATCCTTTCTTAAGGCCCACGACATTGGGCTTTCCTGATGACTTATTTTGTGGCTCTTGTGGCTTATTTTGAGGCTCTTGGCTCACTTGGCTCAATTCACTTTGTTTTTCACTTTTTTTTTTTCCTTATTTTTCTCAACGTTTCTTTCTTTCTTTTGATTTGAACGTTTTTTTTGTTTCTGTTCGTCTTTGAATTGAATTGAACCAAGATCATGCAATGATTTCCTCAAATTTTCATGCAGCTTGCAACTTGTAAAACTTTTCTTTACTTTTGAACTTTCAATTGATGCCAATGTCCTTTGAATTGGGCATCATCTTCTTTCACCTCTCATTCTCACCATGAATCTCATTTGTGGCAACCTTAGCACAAACTGAGGTTATAGGGTATGGCTGTGATGAATGGCTAAGTATTTTGGGTTAGGTTATACTTTGGGTGATGAAAGAAAAGGCTGAGTGTTTGGCTTAAAAATTGGCTTAGGGAGCATGCAATAGGGTAGGATCAAGCCTTTAGAGGTTAAAGCATACATAGCCTACATCACTTCTTATGGAAAACCACACATTAAATCAAGAGTATCTAAATGATGTTAGTTCTTTAAAATTCAATGCAAATATGATGTAATGAGATCAACAATTAAGAACAAAATTGATGAGTGTTTAAGAGTAGAAACAAGTATATCCCTCAGAAAGAATGGCAATTAGGCTCAAAGATCTCACAGGGTAGTCTCCACTAATTTTCTAAGGTTCACTCAAATTCAGTTATTTCGTTCACTTAATCACTTAAAACATGGCATTGTGAAGTGCAAATTATGAACTACTTGACCATGGCATGACTCTTAGTAAAGAAAAGATAGTTAACTTAGCATATACATTCTTATTAACAAGTTATCATACTAATCACAAGCAGAAATTTAAATTTCCTGGCTGTGTATCACCCCCAAATCTACTTGTTTCTATATGAAAAATTTTAAATCCACACCCCTAAACCTAAACTGAACATTGTCCTCAATGTGATAAGCAGGAAGCATGACAACAGTACAAAGGTTTGAGAGATATAACGGGCAGAAACAGAAAAGGAAGTGAGAAATACAAACCAGGGCTAGGCTGCCTCCTAGGAGCGCTTTATTTAACGTCTAGGCAAGACGGGGTTGTCATTCTAGGAGCTGGGCGCATGCGGAGTTGCAGGGTTTACTGCGCTTGGATTAGAGAGGTCCTTGAAGTAGTGTTTGAGGCGGTGGCCATTTACTTTGAACGGATCCTGCCGTTCCGGGTGCTGGATTTCAACTGCACCATGAGGAAAAATGTTAGTAATAATAAATGGTCCAGTCCATCTTGAACGCAACTTACCTGGCATTCGTCTGAGCCGGGAGTCAAAGAGGAGGACTTCCTGTCCGATGTGAAAGTCCTTGGGCTGAATGCGCTTGTCGTGGAAAGCTTTGCTCTTTTCCTCGTAGATACGAGAACTGTCAAAGGCCTCGTTTCGCAACTCCTCTAATTCACTTAGCTGAAGCTTCCTATGTATTCCAGCATCATCGAAGTTGAGGTTCATCTGCTTAATAGCCCAGAATGCTTTATGCTCCAATTCCACTGGTAGGTGGCAGCCTTTTCCAAAAATAAGCCGGAAAGGAGTCATGCCAATCGGGGTCTTGTATGCGGTCCGATAGGCCCACAGCGCATCATTCAATTTGCTGGACCAATCTTTGCAGTTAGGATTTACCATTTTTTCCAATATGGCCTTTACTTCCCGATTGGACACTTCCGCTTGGCCACTCGTTTGAGGGTGATACGGTGTTGAGACCTTGTGGGTGACGCCATACTTCTTCATTAGGGCTGCAAACGAATGATTGCAGAAGTGTGCCCCCCCCATCACTGATGATTGCCCTAGGTGCGCCGAATCTGGCTAAGATGTGACTCTGTAAAAAAACGCACCACTACTTTGGCGTCGTTAGTTTTGGTGGGAATTGCTTCCACCCATTTGGAGACATAATCAACTAGGCATTGGCAGCGGTCACAGGTGAGTACAAATTCGTGTGCATCCTTGTAAAGTGTGGGCCAGTAGAGTCCACTTTGTAGTACCTTGAGGGCTCTCTTCTTAGCTCCAAAATGGCCCCCACATGGCAAACTATGGCAAAATGTCAAGATGGATTTCATCTCGTCTTCTGGGATGCAGCACCGAATGATTTGGTCTGGACAATGCTTCCATAGGTACGGCTCATCCCATATGAAGTACTTAGCTTGTTTAGCCAGCTTGTCCTTTTGGTACCTGTTTAAAGATGAAGGAATTTGCTTCGTGACAAGGTAATTAATGAGATCGGCATACCATGGATCAATAGCTTGGATTGCGAAGAGCTGTTCGTCAGCAAAGGTCTCGAGGAGGGGCAACTGATCGGCCTCTTCATTGGAACTGTGAAGCAATCGGCTCATATGGTCAGCGACCACGTTTTCACTGCCCTTCTTGTTTCTGATTTCAAGGTCGAATTCCTGGAGCAGTGGCATCCAACGTAGCAACCTTGGCTTGGCGTCCTTTTTAGTGAGCAGATACTTCAAGGCAGCATGATCCGTGTATACTATGACCTTGGTTTGAATTAGATATGAGCGGAACTTCTCAAGGGCAAAGATAACAGCAAGGAGCTCCTTCTCGGTGGTGGAGTAGTTCAGCTGGGCATCATTCAGGGTTCGACTTGCGTAGTAAATGACATGAGGGAGCTTGTCAACACGCTGTCCCAAAACCGCTCCTATGGCGAAGTCTGAGGCATCACACATTAGTTCGAATGATAAGTCCCAATTTGGTGGCATGGTGATGGGTGATGCCGTGAGCTTTTCCTTGAGTGTGTTGAATGCCTCACGGCATCCCTTAGTGAACTCAAATGTGGCGTCCTTGGCTAGAAGATCACACAAAGGTCTTGTGATTTTCGAGAAATCTTTCATGAATCTGCGGTAAAAGCCAGCATGCCCTAAGAACGATCGAACCTCTTTGACTGTAGTGGGGTACGGCAGCCTCTCTACTATGTCTAACTTTGCTTTGTCCACTTCTATGCCTCGGCTAGAGATCACATGACCCAAGACAATTCCCTGTTGTACCATGAAATGGCACTTTGCCCAGTTCAGCACTAAATTGCTTTGTCTGCACCGTTCCAGTACTCGAGTTAGGTTAACTAAGCACAATTCGAATGAATGTCCAAACACCGAGAAGTCATCCATGAATACTTCAATTATATCTTCCACCATATCGGAGAAGATGCTCATCATGCAACGCTGAAAGGTAGCTGGGGCATTGCACAATCCAAACGGCATTCTTCTGTATGCAAAAGTGCCATATGGGCATGTGAATGTTGTCTTTTCTTGATCTTCGGGTGCAATAGCAATCTGATTGTATCCTGAGTAGCCGTCCAAGAAGCAATAGTGGGAGTGTCCAACCAGGCACTCGAGCATTTGATCAATGAAGGGCAAAGGAAAGTGGTCCTTGCGTGTGGTTATATTTAGCTTTCGATAGTCAATGCACACTCTCCATCCTATTTGAATCCGTTGAGGTACAAGCTCATCCTACTCGTTTTTAACCACTGTGATCCCACTTTTCTTTGGCACGGCCTGGACTGGGCTCACCCACTTGGAGTCACTAATTGGATAGATGATTCCAACGTCCAAAAGCTTTAGGACTTCTTTCTTCACGACCTCCTTCATAGGTGGATGTAATCGCCTCTGCGCCTCCCGTGATGGTTTGGAGTCTTCCTCCAGCAGTATCCGATGCATGCATTTTGTGGGACTTATGCCTTTGATGTCAGCTATTGTCCATCCAATTGTCGTTCGATTGACCTTAAGGATGTGAACCAATGCCTTTTCCTCTTTCGTACTTAGGGTAGATGCAATGATGACTGGAAGGGTTTGATTGTCTCCCAAATATGCATACTTTAAGTGCTCGGGCAAGGACTTCAGCTCGAGTTCAGGAGCCTTTATGATGGACGGCAGGGTTTTCTGACTTGCGAATGGTAACGCTTCGAAGGGAGGCCTGTGGAATGGGAGGGCTGGCATGATGTCAAGGGCTCGTACCTCTTCGATCACGCTATCTGTAAGTGAATCCACAGTGTGTGGGTTACTTGTAACGGCCTTCTCAAGGTCATCCGTCATGCAAGACTGAGCAATTGTCTCCCGTAGCAGTAAGTCCATTGTGTTTAACAGAAAATCTACAATAGGCTCGGCAGGGTACTGGATGGTGTCATGGATGGAGAATGTCTGAAGCTGGTCCAGGACCTTGATGGAGACCTGGCCCTTTCTGACATCGATGAGGCACTCGGCTGTGGCTAGTAAGGGCCTTCCGAAGATGAGGGGAGGTTCCTCACTTTTGTCAATTCTGTCCATTCTTAGTACGTAGAAGTCTGCAGGGATGCATGTATCTTTGATTTGTACCAGTACGTCCTCAAGAACCCCCATTAGGTTGGTTACAGAAGCGTTAGCCAACCTGACACATAGGTGCGTGGGTTTGAGTGCGCCTAGGTTGAGTGACCTATAAATGTGGAATGGCATGGTGTTCACTGATGCTCCCGTGTCGCAAAGGCAATGTTCGAATCTTTTTGACTGAATGACACATGGATGGGATGGCGGCCCAGGATCATTGGCCTTAAGGGGCATGCGCAAAAGGGCAGCCGAGCAGGCCTTAGGGATGTCAATGGTGTCCGTGGAGCTAAAACCACGCTTTCCTGCAACTAAGTCTTTGATCAGCTTTGCAAAGATAGGCATGTGCTTGACAATTTTATGGAAAGGCAATGTGATATGAAGCTTCTGCAACATGCTGATGATCTCTTCCTCAAAGTCCTCCCTTTGCTTATTCCTATTTTGGAACCTGCAAGGAAATGGATAATCAACATTATTAGCTAACTCAAAAGTGACTTTTTTAGAATTGGAATTATGAGGTTTAGAGTTAGAAGTATTCGAGTGCTGCGACTTGGGCTTAGGAGCAGGTTGCATGCCAGCCGTGGCCGAAGTAGGCGCAGTGTCAGGCCCTCCTTGCGATAGGGCACTTGGTGACTCATTGGACTGGTTCTGCGCCAGAGGTGTTGGCCGTGGCATGTTTTGCGGCGCGCCCTGGTCGGTGATCCTTGGCAGATTAGGTTGAGGCTCGATTCAGGTCCTGCGAGGGTGGCATATGTGGGGTCTTGAAGTGGTGTTTCCCTCTCCAGCGTGATGGCATTAGCCGTAGGATTGTGAAATCCTTTCGGATTTACCAGGACTTGACTCGGTAGCTTGCCCTGCTCTCGCTGATTTAGTTGGTTCGCCACCTGTCCCATTTGACGCTCCACGTTTGCAATTGCATTTTTTATGTCTCCCTTCTGACTCTGGCTATCTTGCATGAATTTTATGAATTGAGCATGCTGTTGAGTGAGGATATGAAGGGAGTCCTCAAGAGACTTGCTTCCACCATTTTGATTTGAGGAAGGACCGTGATAGTTCCCCTGAGGGCCTGCGGCTTGCTGCTCAAATCCAGGAGGTGGCAAGGGATTTGCTGCTGCTTGATTGTTGCTCCAACGGAAATTTGGATGATTTTTCCACCCCGGATTGTAAGTGTTGGAATATGGGTCATTCCGGGGTCGAGAATTGCTGTTGAACCCTCCAACAAAGTTGGCATCTTCCACAACTGGGCAGTCCTGGGATTTGTGGCCCTGAATTGAACATACCTCGCAGATGTGAAGTTCTTTGGCTTTCTCGCTACACAACTGTTTCACCATTGCCGTGAGCTGAGCAATGGCGTCATCTTTGTATTTGGCGGATGCATCACCCGTAGCTCTAGAGGAGGGACCCCTGTAGCTGAACTTTTTTTCCCTTTGAGCAATGTTCTCAAAGGCGGTCCTTGCTTCCTCGGCTGTGCCTTCTAGAATCCCTTGGGATTGAGAGTCCACCATTGTCCGATCGCTAGTTTTCAATCCTCCATAGAAGTATAGCATAAGATGATGGGCATCAATATGGTGGTGGGGGCACGCCCGTAGCATCTGATTGAACCGCTCCCAAAACTCGTAGAAAGACTCCTCCATGTCTTGCCGTGGGTTCATGATCTTGGACTTTAACTCATTTGTCTTTTCCACGGGAAAGTACTGTGTTAAGAATTTGGACGTCAAGTCCCTCCAAGAGTGAATGGAAGCCGGCGCCAGTGAATGAAACCATGTCTTGGCGCGATCCTTGAGACTGAAGTGAAAGAGCCGCAGGCGGATTTCAGATTCTGTCATACCATTGATGCGCAGTGTTGAACAAACCTCAACAAATTCCTTGATATGAAAGTGCGGGTCCTCGCCAGCAAGGCCGTGGAATGTAGGTAGCATGTGAATTGTCCCCGACTTTAATTCGAAGTTTGCCACTGTTGACTCGGGAAAAACAATTGGAAATTGATCCTCCGAGACATGGGGCATGGCAAAATCCTTAAGGCGCCATGGGGCTTGCGGTACTAGGCCACGTTCCAGGCCCTGCTCTTCTCAGTGGTCCGCCATCCTCCTTGGGCTTGGTGGCGGGGAGCCGTGGACTGAAGATGCTTGGGATGATGGTCCACTTGATGACCCGTGCACTGAACCTTGGAATGACATACGCGGGTACCTAACAAAAAGAAAAACTTAGTTACAAATCTAAACTTGAATGGGCACCGTTGAGGGACAAGTCCCCGGCAACGGCAACAAAAACTTGTTGGTAGATTTAAAGAGCAAGAAATATGCAATTCAATTCTAACAGTTATAAAATCCTTGCAAGTGCACAAATCGATAAGTATAGTATAGTAGCACAGCAAGAGTTGATCCCTCGAGGACTTGTATCAACGTTATGACCAATTTAGTTCAGATTTGTTAACTTAAATAAAAACACACACACACACAGGGGGGGGGGGGGGGGGGGTTTATGATGTGATAACTGAAATTTAAAGACAAGTAAATCAAAGTGCAGAAAATAACAATGCAAGAATGAAAGGTTGTTAACTAAGGCGAATTAAGGCTTACTATCCACTCTAACCAATTATAGCTCTTAACCAAATTTCCTTGACCTAATTACTATGCATTTTCTGAATTAGGTGCCCGTGCCTAGGACCTGGCGTTGGTTCACTAGACACATCTTATTCCCTCTTACTTAGCATGTTCTAAACAGGGCATATGCCTAGAACGTCTATCACCTACCTTTTAAGATGATGCATGAAGTTTAAAGAGAATTTAATGACCAATTATAGCTCTTAACCAAATTTCCTTGACCTAATTACTATGCATTTTCTGAATTAGGTGCCCGTGCCTAGGACCTGGCGTTGGTTCACTAGACACATCTTATTCCCTCTTACTTAGCATGTTCTAAACAGGGCATATGCCTAGAACGTCTATCACCTACCTTTTAAGATGATGCATGAAGTTTAAAGAGAATTTAATGACACCACATTAGGCTAGCAAAGTGGCATGCAATCCTAGGTCGTCATGAGTTAAGATTACAAGTACGAATACTTTCGATGCTCCAAATCACAAGATGATATGACGGTCACTCAAGCAATTACATCCATAATTATATGCAAACAAGGTAGCTAATCTTATAGGCATAAATTAAGTTCATTAAGCATAGTAATCCAACTTATTCAGCATGCATAGCAATCATAATCAAGAGCCAGAAATCCAATCAACAAGCTAACATGGCTAGGGCTTCAAGCAGCCCTAATCCTAATGACTACTCACGCATAACTGAAATAAACACAAGTATAATTGAATTCATAAGTAAATTGCAATAATGAAAATAAGGGTACAGAAGAGATTGTTAAGAACAGGTGCAGCAGAAGACACGGCAGAGCCTTCTTCTCCAAGCTCCACGTCCAATAATCTATGTGAAAGATTATCTCCCAAAATATGGTCCCTAATTCTCTAGAAAACCAAAACGGAACTCTCTGTGGCTCAGGTCTCTGTTTTCCCAGAAACAAAAACGCCTCTAGCTAATTATCTCCCCCCTAAAACACTGAACAAAGGCTCCCTTTTATAGACAAAGGGAAAACCATGTTCTATAAAGATTGGCCAAACCTATGTCCTATAAGGATTGGTATAACCTTGTTCTATAAGGATTGGTATAACCTTGTTCTATACAAATTGGTAAAACCATGTCCTATAGGAATATGGAAAGTTATTTTACTTTTAATTAATTACAAAGTCTTTAAAATCTATTCGAACCAATCAGAGCACGGTCGGGAGTGTGAATGCAGGCTAGCAAGTGGGAACGCAAGCTGGCCAAACTTGGATTTTTGACTGTCTTCGTAATCAGGATCTGGGACCGCGCTTTTGAAGTACGTTAGGAGTATAATAGAAGCGCATCGTCGTTCAGGCTTGGCGCAAATGTTGTCAGGCTTAGCGCAGAGGGAGAACCTCTGATCCACCGGTGGCAGAACAGGGACCCCGGGCTTAGGCGCACATCTGGGCTCGGATAGGAGTTCTTGGGACATGTCCTCGACCTGCCTTGGCGCGACCTTGGCACTTCTAGGACTTGACCTTGATGTCATGAAACACGGGTTTGAGACCCGGAGGGCTTGTTATGAGGTACTTGGCCAGTGGCCCAAAATAGGCGCACTGGCGCACTCAGGACTCCGTTCAGGACCTGATATTGAAATGAGGACATCTCCTTCATCTGGACTCCGATTTGAGTCATTCTTTTTGCGTTCTTTCCAAATTTTACCTATCTTTCTAACTCTGCACAAGTCTCACAAGATTGATCATTTTCTACTATTGATGGCATGAAATCATTCAAAAGACATGTAAGAGAGGCATATAAAGACATCAAAATGATGCATAAATAACGACTGATCATTGAGCACGTAGGTGGTGGTAACCGGAACGGACAGGATAGCTTCCAGATTTGTTATGAGGCCAGATAAGGCAGTCAGAGTCCTCGGGGAGGCCCGTTGGGATAGCCCACACCAGATTTGATTCACGCTCAGAAATCTGACCATTCAGACTATTTCATATCCCATTCTCCCGAATGCTGATCAATGATAGAGGCAACAACATCGTTTTCGTCCGGTTGCACTTTGTTAATAGTGAAGGAGGAGATCATGACTTCCGTAACCCATCTATCTTTCCAGAGCATGATTTTTTGACCGCCCATTACCTGCCAATGGGAACCATCCCTAATTACTTCCCTACCTTCAAGTAAGCTAATCCAAGCCCAAGATGCACGACATCCCTTCTTTACGGATAGAAACTCGCAGTTTTAGGGGGCTTGATTTAGTGGACTACTGCAACACTTTTTTGGCAGCTCCTTCGGCCTTTATATTTTTTTTGGGGTCCCAACTTAAAATTGCACTATGACTTATTTAGAGAGCGTAGTTAGGAGCTTATAATCATTCTTTGGACTTTGGAGTGCCAATAGAATAGAACTATAGAAGCTCTGTTTTGTGGGCCTAGTAGTACCCTTTGTAAAGATTGAATGAAAAAGATGATATAAGTTACTACATAAGAAAATTCAGAATTGGGTTTATTTCACAAAAGATCTCTTTGCAACAATTTTCACTAAACACGGTTGACCCACAAATTGGCATGAATATGTAATTAGGATCTAATCCTTCAAATTAGAGGATTCCTAAAGGTTCTCTATATCATGACTCACTTTAGGCTTTCTCTTTAAAGTTCGAAAAACTCTAAAAGGGAATCTGATGCAAATTGTACGCCAAACCCTCTTAGACACATATTCATATGATGATGAGCATGTCACACCTCGGATAACAAGGAAAGCCTTCAAGGGGGATCTGACACACTATAACATGCAATATTTAGAAGGTTAGACCAACATTGGTAATGGGGGACCAAACTCTTATCCCCTATGTTTTTGTTATCGCTATAAAAAAAATTTCCTTGCTCCTTAGTTCGAAGATTGATTCCTCCCCTTTGTTTCGGTATCATTGGAGATGTGAGAAAGTCAAACTTTTCCATCTTTCGTTCGTGGATGATCTTATTGTTTTCTCACATGGCGATCTTGGTTCTGCCTCTGTTCTTAAGGGAACTATTGATTTGTTTGCGAATGTGTCGGGGTTGCATCCTAATTTGAGCAAGTGCCATCAGTTTGCCGCTAGGGTGGAGGATGAGGAGGGAGAACTCCTTCGGACATGTTTTCAGGTTCAGTGGGGTAATATTCCTATTCGTTACTTGGTAGTGCCTATTATTACCACTAAGCGGAGTTTTGCTAATTGTGCTATAACATCCCAAACCATAGTTAACTTTAAAAATTAGTTTAAAAAGTAGATTGGTTAAATTACTGCAATTAGAAAAGTCTTAACTTTTCCCAAGATACGTTCGTTAAGTTGAGATTTAAATTTTAAGTTTGATATAATTAGATAGATGTCGTTTCTACGAACGCGTGAGCGCAAAAGGCGTGTAATTTCAAATTGAAACGAAAAAGTTATGAGTGTAAAGTGTTGTAGGGGCATTTTGGTCTTTGTGCTGGAGTGACTCTATCTATTCTACACATTCTTCTTTCACACATCATATCAGCCGTTATAAAACAAACTGCCAACATCATTAATTCATTATCATCAATCCACCAACTAAAAGTTACCAAAACACGAAGAAGAAAGACAAGCAGACTCGCAAGTTGGTCTTGCCGCCCACGCCACCGTCCGTCGGTTCCTGTCAATTCCGGCCACCTAAGGGAAAAGGTTGGTACTTTTGTGTTTGTCTCGACGAAGCCAACAACACACTAGTTTCGTTTTTATTAAATAGTTACTTTGATTTGCAGTTTTAATGCGAGAAGTTTCGAGTTTAATGAAAAAATTACTTGTTTTTTCAGTTTTAATCCGAGAAGTTTCGAGTTTTCATACCATTTTTCACATTTTTCGATAATTTCGGATCACTTTTGACCTTCCGTTCAGGTATAAAAGTTCATCTAATCTTTAAGCTCTACACAGTGATATAATTGGTTTGGATTTTCATGATAGTTGAAAAATGAGTCTATTAATCTGTGTTGACCAACGAGTGTTTTCCTCGATGAATGAAAATCCGACTATTTGATTGCTTTCAAATTTCAGTAGTATGATTGTGGAATTATTATTGACATGCTAGAACTTTCAGAATGGAAATCCGAGGGTCGTAGACTCTGAATTATTTCTTGTGGTTTGATCCAAAATCGGGCAATTTTCCATGTTGTGACAATTTCGGGACATTTCAGACGACTTTCACAGGTTTTTAGTCCTTTTGGAGCCGTTTTTTGTTCGTTTTGAGTGTTTTAAGCTCATAAAGTATCGTTTGAGGGCGTGTGAGAGCCTACGGGAGTTAGGATCCTGGGTCTAAGGGTTGGCAACGTTGGTTATTAATCTCGGTTCTAACTTTTGACGGGCACTGTAGCTTCGAAGATTGCGGAGGACCTGATAGCTCAGGGTTGACCTAGCTCGGACATTTAGTGAGTGAACTTTGTTTTCTTAGTATTATGCATATATATTTATTTCATTTCAATAATACTATATAACTATGGATTTTCGCACAGTAATTTGGTTTTCACATTAAGACTTTGGATTTGTGATTTTGGGCTTCGGCCCAAGTTACGTGATTTTGGGCTATGGCCCAGTTAGTGATTTTGGGCTTTGGCCCAGTTAGTGATTTTGGGCTTCTGCCTGGCTTTGTAATTTTGGGCTTCATCCGAGTTATGCGATTGTGGGCTTCGGTCAGGATTTCTCCGATACATGATTTAGAGGTATTTTATGTCGTGTGCTCATCGAGACATTGGCTTTGATCAGGATTCTCTTACGCATAATTTAGAGGTATTTTCTGTCATGCGCTCATTGAGGTATTGGCTTCGTCCAGGATTCTCTAACGCATGATTTAGAGATATTTTCTATCATGTGCTCCTCGAGGTATTGACTTCGAACGAGATTTCTCTGAAGCATGATTTTGAGGTTTTTTTTTGTCATGCACTCATCAAGGTATTGGCTTCGGTTGGGATTTCTCCAACGCATGATTTATATGTATTTTCTGTCATGCACTCGTCGAGGTATCGGCTTCGGTCGGAATTTCTCCGACCGCATGATATAGAGGAATTTTCTATCATGCATACTCGTTGAAGTTGTCTACGCGCGTAGTACGGGTTTTCAGCCGCATGTCTTTGAAGTATTTTCGGACATGTGTGTCTAGGGAGAAGGTCACCATGTTGGACCTCTCAGGTTCCCTAGCCACTGGCTTTTAGGTATTACCGGCTGTGGTTAGTAAACATGTCCCCGTGTTGGACTACTCTTCCCGGTACATTAGGAGGGATGTTGGGAGTACATTTTTCATGAGTAGTTTGTGTTGTGCTTTATTATTGAACTCCTTCGAGAGGGAAAGTATTGGGTACGTCTCTACCAAGGCAGAAATGCCACATTAGTTTTCCACTTTATCTTCTTCTTTTATTTTCTTTTCTTGTTCCATCACTATATTTCCTTATCAACATTTTTTTGGTTTTTGTTGGTTTGCTATTATGAAGATGCTTCTTGTTCCCTTGATTTTTTCAAAGGGAATTTTAGTGCTAACCGTAATCTCAAAGCAGGTAATGTTTTTTAGATATAAAAAAAACTTATCTAAAAGAGAAGTCTCACTTTTGGAAAAACTAAGAAAGAACCAAAGATTTAATTGGACTCAAGAAGATTTTGAAATACTAAGAAGCATTAAAGATGATATAAAGATAATTCCACAAGTTTATTTTTCTAAAACATGCAATAAACTAATTTTAGAAACAGACGCCTCAGATTTATGTTGTGGTTGTGTTTTAAAAGCTATTCCAAAAAAAAAACATTGGAATGAAGGAGAAACATCATTAAAGAAAATGGTATTAAACCTTTAAAAACCACGTTACCCAAAATGCTTAAAAAAGAAGAATTAATTTATGGGTATAATTAAGGAAAATTTAAACCTAATGAGGTAAAATACATTACCTTTGAAAAAGAGTTGTTGGCTATTAAACATGCTATTAAAATATTTCATATATTTATTTAGTACCAGACGTTTTTTTTCTTTGAACTGATAACCAAGCAGTTCGAGATTTTCTAATAAATAAAAAAACCATAATAGATGGTCATAGATTAAAATGGTATCATGTGCTTGCATTTGAAAAGTACTAACAATGTGCTTGCAGATTATCTTAGCATAGAAGATCACTAAAACAAGTTAATTATTTTGCAGGAAATGGATAGGGGGAAAACCCCATGGAACACCGTTGTAAGGAAAAAACCATTTCCACAACAAAAAGTATAGGACAAACTACATAAAACCCCCAAACTATATGGGTCATTTCAAGTTCATACTCAAACTATAAAAAATTTCAAGTTCATACACAAACTATCAAAATACATCATCTAAATACCTTCCGTTAGTCTTGTTCAAAAAAAAAAGTATCAACCATTAGTCAATCTGTTAGTCAAACCGTTAAATGCTTAAGTGGCATTGATGAGTCAGAATTATATGCTGAGTTGAACTCCACACAAGCTAAAAACTAATATAAAAATAAAAAATACACATTTTTTGAAAATCAATTAAGTTAAATATAAAAATAATATTTTTTTCAAAAAAAAAAAAGAATCCTCCAATTCTTCCGTTCTTCCCTTCCCGTCACCCTCAACCTTCTAAAACCCACCCAACCCCACCTCACAATCCTCCAAATTAGAAGGAATTTTTTGGGAAGAATTGTAAGAACAATCCAGAAAGTAATCTGGAAGTGTTGGAAGAAATGTTGGAAGAGACAGTTGGTTGACGATGCTTTCGGTCATCAATTTCAACTGCCGAATTGTTCAGCTTCTCCTCCTCCCCCAAATCGAAACAAGTAAAATAACCCATGTATGGAAATCAAACAACAACACATTTTCCTAATCCAACAAATTAAAAAACAAGAAAATAAAAATATATCCCAGATGATTCCAAAGCTCAAAATCAGAGCTTAATCTTCCAATCCCGGTCTCATAAACACCCAATCTTGATGCCCATTAAAATATCTGGCTAGATGCAAATGATGTTTAAAGCACAAAAACAAATCCAAACAAAAGTACACAAACATAAATCGATAATAAAGAGGAAGCCTTGGAGGGAGAGAAAGAATAATCCTTTTTGGTGCTGGAAAACAAAATAGCAGTGCTCATGTTGCAGAAAATCAAAAGCAACTATCTAAAAAAAAATTGCCAAAGAAAAACAAAAAAACCAAATTCCTGAATACCCACCCCACTCTCCCTTCCTCTCAATCTCCCTCTCTCTCTCAAACCCTCACCAATTATGCAATTTCATGAGCCAAAAACTTAGAAAATCTGTAATTTCATGAGCAAAAAACCACCCAAATTGGCGAATTTGTGCCCTACCATCCAACCTTCACCGGCAAATGTGTACAGCATGGTGGATGCGTCTAGGGCTAGGAGGAAGAGGCACCAGGGCTTAGAGGAAGAGGTAGCAAGCGAGCTGAAGTCACCGCTCGCAAAGCGGTGGCTCGCCGATTGGCGGAGCTAGAGGTGTACTCCACCGTCGTTGATTGTGGAGACGCTGGTCGTGATTTGGATTTTGAGGAAGAAGATACTAAAACTCGAATTGAATTTTGAAGAGGAAGATGCTAGAATCTGGAGAAGAGGCTGAGTATGGCTGGGGTGTTCGTGAATTGGGGGTTTCTTGGATAGGATGGTATGTCCAACTCATCATATAATTATGGCTCAACAATGCCAATTAAGAATTTAACGGTTTGACTAACAGATTGACTAACGAAGGGTACTTAGATGATGTGTTTTAATAGTTTGGGTACCAAGATGATTTTTTTTATACTTTTGGTATGAATTTGAAATGACCCCTATAGTTTGAAGGATTTTATGTAGTTTGTCCAAAAGTATATGTTGTTTATCAAGGATTTCAACCAGGAATCAACAACAACTGGTTTGCCTGTCACGCTCAGGTAAACTCATACCGTGGAGCATGTTACAAAAGTTTTGACAGTTATGAAGAGGCAACAAAAGCCTTCAACAACCATCTAAAACAAATTAATTGGGATGAAGATTTCAATTTTGAAAAGATAAATAATTTTCTTCAAATGAGTGATATTCTTAAAAATGATTATTTGGATCCAGTCTTTGAGAAAATAAAAATGATTTGTCTTTTTGAAAAAGCAAATAAAAATTTTCCACCTGATGTTTTCAACAACATTCGAGAAAAAATTTTAGATCACCAAGAAAAAATATTGGATATGTATTTTTGAAACCACGAAAATATAAATTTATAAATTTCGCAGATAATATTTCAAGGTTATCTTTTGTTCTAACAAGTGAAAATTGGGAAGTAGAAACTGTAGATTGGGGAATTACCAACAAAGTAATTTTCCAAAGTTTCAACTTTGATCACCTTAAAGCATTCCCTTCTTTCATCAAAGCCATGGTATATGAAGTGGTAAAAAAATTTAAATGGATCAAAGTATCTCACTTTCTCTATATCCAACACACTTGGATGGAGAGAAAGAGAAAGGTTCTATCAGCCATATCAAATTTAGCTGTTAACCGAAACAATTTATAGAGATGTTCTTGATGAAACTCATCTAGAACTGAAGCAAATTGCACTTTGCATCAATCCAATAACACAATGGATTGAAACTCTAATTCATACATATGAAGTTGCAAGACAGTTTGTTGACTCCAGAAAGTTGCCGATGGATGGAGAATTTTCTTAACAAATCTACACACCAGAATCATTTTCAATGAAACCTAGAAAAATGAAGCCGTAGCTTTGTTGGATAAACTAGTCAACAGAACATGTGCACTAGATTTCCCAATGGACTTAGAACTTGAATATGAAGAAAGGGAAGTACAAAGACAACAAAGCGCCAACATATTATCTCTAACTTATGATAATGAGGATGAAATAGAATACGCTAATTTGAACAACATGATGGAAGTGTAGTAGACCCTCATACAATATCAGGAACAATAATTCCCTATGTAAAAACAAACGAGATTCTTAATAATCATAAAAAACCAAAAGCAAAAAAGTTGATGGTGAAAGATGATGGAGGAAATTGAGGTGGAAAATTAAGAAAAGAAAGGTGGAAAATGAAATAACAAAAGAAAGTGGAATTTTACAAAAGAAAGAAAAAGTTTACAATTTTAACGTCAACAAAAAACTGATGCCAAAACTGATAGGAACCTTCCCGAATTTTGACTCGAAATCCGGGAAAAACCCTGCTCCTGTCTAACAGCCTTTGACCACAGAAGTTAATACCTGAAATACCCATAATTCGTTGGAAACATCAAATGAAAATTTATAGGGACTCCAACAGAACCTCCCCAGTACTTGATTGACCTTCTCCCACTTTCAGATGAAGGACATACCAGTAGTTCACAAACTACCCTGGAAGACCTTCTCCACAATCAAACAAGACAACTGACGTGTCACCCTCGTGTGAACCGTCAGCAACTCGTCAATCTAGGTCTCTGCCCACACCACCCACTGACCCTGATGATGAAGGTACCCTTACCACAACTCCGGAATTGGTCACACTTCATGGCTATCATATAGTCGATTCAACCATTACACTATAATGATTTCCTGGATATGCCAATCTAGTTGGGCTTCTGTTTACCTAGACCCTTCTTATAGTGATTTGATCTAATTCAATATTCAAGATTTGGTTTAATTGAGTCTCACTGACCTTACCCTGAGCCGTAACTCGATATCCCGGCTCATCCCGAGCCGTAGCTTAATATCCCAGCTCATCCCGAGCCGTAACTCGATATCCCGGCTCATCCCGAGCCGTAGCTCAATATCTCAACTCATCCCGAGCCGTAACTCGATATCCAATCCTCCCTCACATACCTCATATCATTCATGAGGGTCAAAACCCAAATCACAATCTCGGGTCGAAACCCTAAAATAAATTCATAAGCCTCAAGAGACGCTTAGTGATAAGACATTCGATAAATCACTTAAAACCTTAAGCTTTAATTTCTGAGCCTCGAAAAGGGTGCTAATATATTCCTAATAATTTCTCCCAATTCCCACCACTCACAATCCGTGGTATGACATAATACATAGAAACACGCATGCCTTGCAATCCCGGAAACCCAGTCCATTCACAGTACATCCAAAGTACCAACTCAAGGAAGCCCTAGGCCCAAGGAACCCTTTGATATACCAATAACCAAACTCCCTTGATCTCCCGAGCCAAAACCCGCCCCGTGGTCGTCCATTACAGGTGGGATTACTCAAACGGGCCACTAAACGAACTCTAACGACCTCGAAACTACCAAAATCCAATTTGGAATGTTCCAAAACCCTAAACAACGCCACCGTGGGCCGAAAACGACTCCATGTGCCGCCACACAGGAAAAAGGTCGGCGGCCATCCCACGCGCCGGCCACACACTCCCACGCGCCGCCATGCGTGTGCACAGTCATGGCTGAATATTCCGTCCCTCTAACGAAATATTCCGTCAAACCTAACTGAATATCTTAACGGAACCGGAATATTCCTTCCAACCTAACGGCGTTAGAATTCCGTTATAACACTGTTACCCTTTTGACGGAATATACTAACGTCGTCAGCATATTCCGTCAAACCCTGACGTTGTCAGTTGACTAACCGCTGATTAGATCGCTGACTATGTTGCCATGTGACTCCACGTAACAGCTGAGTCAGCTACTAACTGGTCGCCATGTGGCTCCACGTGGCATCATGTTGCTACTAGGTGGCATGCCACGTCAATATACCTCGGTCGAAGCATTCGCTGAAGCTCGTCGGGATTGACGACCGGACAGTCGCCGTTGCCGCCGTCATCGGTGTCTGAATCTGGAAATTTCTCACCTGAAATCACCATTTCCATTGAGCTTCTGACTATCCCCAAACTCCACCAATTTTTACGATCGACACATGTAGAATCATCTACTCAACGCCAAGAACTCATAAATGAAGTTAGGAATTCGAGATCATACCTGGTTTGATCAGAAACTGGTCGTGAAGTTTCGGCCAAATCCTTCTCTTCAATTTTTCATCTCAGGCGATGTTCGATTCTCGAACTTGACGCCACTCTGCTCACAGGGACTAGGGGATGCTATTCCTCACCTCGGCTTAGCTCGAATCGACCCAAAAGTGGGTCGATGATGAAGACGGTGGTACTGCGATCGCACTGGGCCAGAGAAACTGAGAGAGATGAGAGAGAGAGAGAGAGAGAGAGAGAGAGAGAGTGTGTCCCCCCCAGAGTGTCATAAGAGAGAGAAAAATATCCCACTTATTTGGACTTCTTAGAAATTACCACACTGCCCCTGAAGCTTCTAGACCCACAACTCTCTCACCGGATCTCCGTTTTCTGTGTGCCGATTGTCTACAAACTCGCGAGGTCGAGACCTACATAACCGCCCAAGAAAAACTTCCAAAAGTGCTTCCAGACAAAATTTGACTTCCAAACCCCTTCGAAATCGAGGGTAAAATCGTCATTTCCCTAATTAAATTCTCAAATTACTTAATTTCTGGTCTGGGTCGTTAAAATTTTCCCCTCTTAAAGAAATATCGTCCTCGAAATTCCCTTAACTCAAGTCAAAGAACCAACCTCCTGCATCCTTTCGAGTCCTCTCGCGTCTCTACCGACACGAACTGAATCTCTGCTGTGATTCCTAATTGAACCTCTACAACTCAATGTATGTTTACCCGAAATCTCGAAAACAAACCGTAGGCGAGAAAAACATCATGTAGGCACCAGAATGCTCAATACCCAAGGCAGTTCAACTCCGAAATCTCCCATTTTAACCCCTGTTGAAGATACCTCAAAGTAAGGATCTGAACCCGAGAGGTCCAACTCGGGGCCTACCCCCACATGACAAAAAGTACCTTAAGTCATGATGTCACATGACCGAATATACCTTGAAGTCAGGTGTCAGATAGGTGAACATGTACTAAGTGTAGTCAGCCTCAACGATCTGGCAAATAAATACCCTATCACGCCAGCATTAGAAAACATCGACGATCTGGCGGAGAAATACCATGCCACGCTAGTCTCGGAGAAATCCCTCCACATATCTGTGTAGTTCAAAATATGTGGATCCCTATACTACTCATAGATGTGGCGGAGAAATACCCTGCAAGGCCAGCATCGGAGAAAACCCTCAATGATCTAGTGGAGAAATACCCTGCAATGCCAGTATCGGAGAAACTCCTCAACGATCTGGAAGAGAAATACCCTTCAACGCCAGTATCAGAGAAACTTCAACGATGTGGCGGAGAAATACCCTACAATGCCAGCATCGGAGAAATCCCTCAACGATGTGACGGAGAAATACCCTGCAACGCCAGCATTAGAGAAACCCCTCAACGATCTAGTGGAGAAATACCCTATAATCATCTCGAGCCGTAGCTCAATATCCCAGCTCATCTTGAGCCGTAACTCGATATCAAATCCTCCCTCATATACCTCATATCATTCATTAGGGTCAAAACCCAAACCACAATCCCGATCTGAAACCCTAAAATAAATTCATAAGCCTCAAGAGACGCGTAGTGATAAGACATTCGATAAATCCCTTTAAACCTTAAACATAATTTTTGAGCCTTGAAAGGGTGCTAATATATTCCTAATAATTTCTCCCAATTCCCACCACTCACAATTCATGGTATGACATAATACATAGAAACACGCATGCCTTCCAATCCCGGAAACCCAGTCCGTTCACAGTACATCCAAAGTACCAACTCAAGGAAGCCCTAGGCCCAAGGAACCCTTTGTCATACCAATAACCAAACTCTCTTGACCCCTGGAGCCAAAACCCGCCCCATGGTCGTCCATTACAGATGGGATTACTCAAATGGGGCTCTAAACTAACTCCAACGGCCTCAAAACAGCCAAAATGCAATCTGGAATGTTCCAAAACCCTAGATAATTCCGCCATGTGCTGGAAAATGACTCCACATGCCGCCACGCGCTGGAAGAAGGCCGACGGCCATCCCACGTGCCTCCACACATCGGCCACACGCTCCAACGCGCACCCACCCCCCGCCACGCGTGTGCACAGTCACGGTCGAATATTTCGTCGCTTTGATAGAATATTCCGTCGAACCTAACGAAATATCCTGACGAAATTGGAATATTCCGTCCAACCTAACGGCATTAGGATTCCGTTATAATGCTGTTAGCCTTTTGACGGAATATGCTAACGCCATCAGCATATTCTATCAAACCATGTTGGTGTCAGTTGACCTAACAGTTGACTAACCGCTGACTAGACCATTGACTGTGTTGCCACGTGGCTCTACGTGGTAGCTGAGTCAACTATTGACTGGTCACCATGTGGCTTTCAGGTGGCATGCCATGTCAGCATACCTCGGTCGAACCAATCGTCGGCGCTCTTCGGGAACGAAGACCGGACCACCGCCGTCTCCGGTGGTTGGAATCCAGAAATATCGCACAAAAAATCGCCATTTCCAGCGAGCTTCTAACTATCCCCAAACTCCATCAATTTTTATGATCCACACCTACGTAATCATCTACTCAACTCCCAAAACTAGGAAATGAAGTCAAGATTTCGAGATCATACCTGGTTTGATCATAAACTGGCCGTGAAGTTTCGGCCAAATCCCTCTCTTTGATTCTCCATCTCAGGCGGTGTTCGGTTCTGGAACTTGACACCACTCTGCTCGTAGGGACTAGGGGATGCTGTTCCACGCCTCAGTTTAGCTCGAATCGACCTAAAAGTAGGTCGATGATGAAGACGGTGGTACTATGATCGCATGGGGAGAGAGAAATCAAGAGAGATGAGAGAGAGAGTGTCCCCCCCAGAGTGTCTGAAGAGGGAGAAAAATATCCCACTTATTTGGACATCTTAGAAATTACCACACTACCCCTGAAGCTTCTAGACCCACAACTCTCTCACCGGGTCTCCGTTTTTAATGTGCCGCCTATCTACGAACTCGTGATGTCGAGACCTACCCAACCACCCAAGAAAAACTTCCAAAAGTACTTCTAAACAAAATGTGACTTCTGTAACCTTCCGAAACCGAGGGTAAAATCGTCATTTTCCTAATTAAATTCTCAAATTACTTAATTTCTGGTCCGGGTCGTTACAAAAATCGACATACATATTTCGATATTGGTTTGGTTAAATGTTCGGTTCCTCACAACACCCTTAGCAGTAGAGAGACATAGGGTTTTCTCTGACTTTGAGTAGTTGAAAAGAGAGGGGAGTTCGAGAAGAGAGGCGCTTGAGAGGAGAGTGAAGAGTCGATACCCAACCTTCCTCTTCTTCTGCCCTATTTATACTCAAAGCTGAGAATAAAACATCAACATCGTGTGAGGCCACCACTTTCCTTTGTTGTACCACTTGGACCATCTGGACCACTTCTTTTGTTTATCTCTTCCGTTCTCTTTTTTTTATTTTTTTTTTTATTCCCATGTGAAGTATACTGATGGAAACACGTGGCTTCCTCAGATTGGTGAGTCGAAGCACTCAAATACTAAGGCAGTCAGACCTAAGACTCTCTCCTTTGGGGAAAGTCATGAATACGTCTCCACCTAGGCAAAAATGCCACATCAATTTTTCAAGTACTTCATCTTCTTCTTTTATTTTATTTTCTTGTTCTATCACTATCTTTCATTATCAACCTTTTTTGGTTTTTGTTGGCTTGCTATTATGAAGATGCTTCTTGTTCCCTTCATTTTTTCAAAGGGAATTTTAGTACTTCTGGTAATCTAGAGTCTACTACGCTTCCATCATGTTTACAAGATTAGTGCAATCTATCTTGTCTTCATTATCAGAATTTAGAGAGAAAAGGCTGGACCTTTGTTTTCTTTTCTCTTCTTTGTCCTCATACTCAAGTTCTAATTTCATCGGAAAGTCTAGTTCACTTCTTCTGTTAGCTAACTTGTTCAACAAGTCTACTACTTGATTTTTCTGGTTTTCAGAAAAAACAAAAAAAAAAACAATGTTGTAATGTAGATTTGTTATGAAAATTTATCGTCCATCAGTTGCTTTAACTAAGTTCTTGGAATCGACAAAATGTCTTGCAACTTCAGAAGTAGTGATTAGACTTTCAATCCATTAATTGTGTTATCGGAATGATTTGAAGTGCAATCTGCTTGGTCTCTGGCAATGATTCATCTAGGACGTCCATATCAGCCGATTATGTTAAAAGCCAAATTTGGTATGATTGATAGAAATGTTCTCTTTCTCTCCATTCCAATGCACTTGATATGGAAAAAGTTAGATATTTGTTCCACTTAAAGGTTTTTACAATTTCATATACTATGGTTTTGATAAATGAAGGAAAATCCTTAAAATGATCAAAGTTCAAACTTTGGAAAACTAATTTGTTAGTAAATCCCCAATCCATGGTTTTCATTTCTCAATGCTCATTGGTTAGACCAAATGACAGCTTTGGAATAGTATCGGCCAAATTAATATTTTCGTGGTTTAAAAAATACATGTCCTATAACGACCCAGATAAGGAACTAAATTAATTTGAGAATTTAATTAAGGAAAATACAATTTTACCCTCGATTTCGGAAGGGTTCGAGAATCACTTTTTGAATGGCAGTGCTTTTGGAAATTTTTCTTGGGTCGTTGCGTAGGTCTCGAACTCAAGAGTTCGTAGACAGGCGGTAAGTGGAAAACGGAGACCCGGTGAGATCGTTGTGAGTCTAGAAGCTTCAGGGGCAATTTGGTCATTTTGGAAAAGTCCAAAATTTAGGGGGATATTTTCTCTGTTTTCGGACTCTGCGCATACCAAGAAGCAGACTCTCTCTCTCCTCCCCGGGCGAACACCGAATCCACCACCACAATCAACCCATTTCTAGGTCTTTCCTATCTAAACCGAGGCCAGGGATGGATTCCCCTCGACCTCATGAAGTTTTTAGTGTCAATCTCGAAGCACGAACACCACCGAGGACGATGGAACAAAGAGAGGAGGTCCTCAGAACCAAGAGAGGAGGTCCTCAGAACGAAGAGAGGAGGTCCTCAGAACGAAGAGAGGAGGTCCTCAGAACGAAGAGAGGAGGTTGGCCGAAACTTTCCGATTGGATTCCGTTTGAACCAGGTAAGATCTCAAACTCCCGACTTCATTTTTGGGTTCCTGGTGAAAAGTAGATGGATTTACATGTGCGGATCACGAAAAACTGTCGAGAAATGAAGAAGTTGGAGGCTCGCCGGAAATCACCATTTTCGGCGAGAATTTCTAGATTCCGGCCAACGGAGACGGCGACGACGGTACAGTCATCGACTCTGGCGACTGACGTGGCCTGCTAGGTGACAGCCACGTGGCAACACAGTCAGTGTCAAGTCAGCAGTCAGTTGATCGTTGAGTCAACTAATGCCGTCAGGATTTGACCGAATATGCTGACGGCGTTAGCATATTCCGTCAAATGATAACCGTGTTATGACGGAACCCTAACACCATTAGTCCGAATGGAATATTCTGATTCCGTTAGGTTTGATGGAATATTCCATCAGAGTGACGGAATATTCAACCGTGAACAGTATAGGGCGCGTGGCCGGCACGTGGCATGTGGTCCGGCCTTCTACCGGCACGTGGGGCTATTTTCCTTCCCACGGCGACGCTTGTCTAGGGTTTTGGGAAATTTCGATTTGGATTTTGGTGGTTTTCAAGCCATTGGAGTTCGTTTTGAGCCCCGTTTGAGTAATCCCAACGGGAATCGTTGACCATGGAGCGGGTTTTGGCTCGAGAGGTCAAGGGAGTTGGATTATTAATGTGTCAAGGAACTCTTTGGGGCTAGGACTTCCATGATTTGGTATTTTTGATGTACTGAGAACGGACTGGGTTTCCGGGATTGCGTGGCATGTGTACTTTTATGCATTATGTTATACCACAAGGTTCTCCGATGTTGGCATTCAAAGGGTCTTTCTCCGCCACCTTGTTAAGGATTCTCCGACTGGCATTAAGGGTACGTCTCCGCCAGATCGTTTAGGGGTTCTCAGATGTTGGCGTTTGAGGGGTCTTTCTCCGCCACATTATTGAGGGTTCTCCGACTGGCATTGAGGGTACGTCTCCGCCAGATCGTTGAGGGGTTCTCCGATATTGGCATTCGAGGGATCTTTCTCCGCCATATCATTAAGGTCTGAGGTATGTCATGGAGGATTCCATCATACTCTCAGGATGAACCAGGATATGGAGCTACAGCTAGGGATTAGCAGGGATATCGAGTTACCACTCGGGGTGCTCAGGAGGAGTCGGATATCGAGTTACCACACGGGGTGCTCAGGAGGAGACGGATATCGAGTTACCACTCGGGGTGCCCATGAGGAGCCAGATATCGAGTTCCCACTTGGGGTGCTTAGTATAATTCGGATACGAATTACCACTTGGGGTGCTCAAGAGGAGCCAGATATCGAGTTACCACTCAAGGTGTTCAGGAGGAGCCGAATATGAGTTACCACTCGGGGTGCTCAGGAAGAGCCGGATATCGAGTTACCACTTGGGGTGCTCAGGAGGAGCCGGATATTGAGTTACCACGCGGGGTGCTCAAGACGAGCCGGGATATCGAGTATGACTCAGGGTAAGTCAGTGAGACTCAATTCAACCAAGTCTGGTACCTTCGTCATCTGGGTCAGTGCGTTGGTGTGGGTGGAGACCCATATTGACGGTTCACAATAGGGTGACACGTCAGTTGTTTTATTATATTACGGAGGAGGTCCTCCGAGGTAGTTTATGACTACTAGGCTATCCTGCATCTGACAAGTAGGTGGGTCAGTCAAGTACAGAGGAGGTTCTGTTGGAACCCCTGTAAAGTTTATTTATTGTTTCTAAAGGTTAAGGGTATTTCAGGTATTAAAATTTTTGTTAAAAGCTGTCAGTCGATAGGCTGGGGCGTAAAACAAGTTTGTGAGGTTACCTTGTAGGGCCCCCACTGGTCTAAGGTTTTAGCAGTGTCTAACCTGCTGTTAACTTGGTATCAGAGCCTGTTAGTAGAGGGCTATTAACTTCGAATCTTGATCAGGGGTTCTCATATTGTGATATGTGGCGAAGCATGGGCTCTTACCCTGACATGACCAGGCCGGTTAGCCACCGGTGCTGTTGCTCAGTCGAGAGGCTAAGACGGTTAACCAGTCCTTAAGGGGAGATTCTGCCGAATTTTTGGCAGAAGTCTCATAATTAATTGCAAGGACTTAGGGGTATTATGGCAATTTCTTTAGGTTATCATACGAGAGCAGGGTTCTTCTCGGGTTTCGAGGGGAAATTCTAGAAGGGTCCTGTTAATTTGGTATTAGAGCTCTAGGTTTCACTTCCTATAGACCGCACACTTGTGTGCAAATTATTAAGGATTCTTGTCAACGAGATGCCTCGGATACGTTTGTCTCTTCAGCGACTTAGAACTTATGGAGGCGGAGAGTTGGGAGTCAGGTGAAGCACGGGCGAGGTTGGTGTCGATGTTGCTAGTGAGTGGACTTTGGTTTATAAATTCTAATGCATGCATAAAGGTTTATTTGAGTTAAATCTTGTTATCTATTGTTTTTGTTACATTTCTAGAATTTAGAGATTGTGCTATTAAATGATGACTGGACACGGGTTTTCAATATTACTGTGAAAACAATGTTTTGGGCTATGGCCTGGTTTTATGGACTTTGTTATTAAATAATTTTGACTTGATAGATTTTGAGTCCATGGTTTTGGGTGTAGACCTGGATATGTGATTTTCTTGGATTTGGGCATAGACCCGGTTTTCACTGAATTTGCCTTAGGCGAGGAAACAAGGATTTCAAAACATGGATCTGAATTACTATCCCCGAGGGTCAAGATTTTCTCCGATGCTAGCATAGAGGATCTTTCTCCGCTAGATCGTAGAGGCGAGCTACGGCTCAGGAGACCATTCAGGAAGTGGTGAGACAGGTTTATGATAGTACATGGTTCTGCACAACTCGAGGTATCTCGGGTGTGTGGAGGGTTTTCAGCTACGACTGGGGATTTTATTCGGGACCAGTGGTATATGTTTTGGTATATTTTGTGTCCATGTTGGTTTCATGATTTTTTTTGAACTCCTTTGAGGAGGGTTTTGAAAGCAGGGTTATGGACCACAACATGTTTTCATTATACGGATTTTTGTGGGTACCACCGGGTGTTTTAAGTCAAAATGGATTTTCCGGTAAGTTTTCGGTTATTCTTATGGATTTGTTGCAAGGAATTTCATGCATGCATTGTTTTACTCGTGGATGGGGGGGAAAAGGTATGTTTTCTCCGGCACTTGATGAAGGGTATTTTTCCACCACGTATTCGTCAAGATTTTCTCCGACTACCATTGGAGGGTATTTCTCCGCTAGATCGTTGAGGGGTTCTCCGATGTTGGCGTTGCAGGGTATTTTTCCGCCATATCGTTGAGGTTATTGTTGCGTCGTATAGGGACCCGCATATGTTGAGATACTCGGATATGTGGAGGGATTTTTCCAAGACTGGCGTGGTAGGGTTTTTTCCAAGACTGGTGTGGTAGGGTTTTCCTCCGTCATATCGTCGATATGCTCTGATTCTAGCTTGGCAGGTAGTTTTCCGCTAGATCATTGAGGATGACTGCACTTGGAACACATGACCCTATCTGACACCTAACTTCAAGGTATATTCGATCATGTGACATCATGACTTGAGGTAAGTGTAGTTATGCTCGGGGTAGGACCCGCGGTGGACTTCTCGGGCTCAGAGCATTGCTTCGAGGTATGTTCCGGGTTGAATGGATTCTGGTGCCTCCAGCATGTCTCCTGCATGTTGTTCTTACCTACGGTTTGTTATCGAGACGGGAACAAAGAAAGGTGCAGAGTGTACAGGTTCATTGGGAATCGCATCTGAGGCCCAGTTCGTGTCGGTGGTGACGCGAGAAGACTTGAAATAGGAGGTTGGTTCTTTGACCTGAGTTAACGGAATTTTGGGGACGAAATTCCTTTAAGGGGGAAATTGTAACGACCAGGACAAGGAATTAAATTAATTGGAGAATTTAATTAAGAAAAAGATGATTTTACCCTCAATTTCGGAAGGGTTCGGGAATCACTTTTTGACCAGCAGTGCTTTTGGAAATTTTTCTTGGGTCGTTGTGTAGGTCTCGAACTCACGAGTTCGTAGACAGTCGACACACAGAAAATGGAGACTATGTGAGATCGTTGTGGGTCTAAAAGCCTCAGGGGCAGTTTGGTCATTTTGGAAAAGTCCAAAAATTTAGGGGGATATTTTCTCTGTTTTCAGACTCTGCCAAGACCCAGAAATCTCTCTCTCCTCCCCATGCGAATAGCGAACCCACCACCAAAGTCAACCCATTTCTAGGTCTTTCCGATATAAACTGAGGCCAGGGATGGATTCCCCTCAACCTCACGAAGCTTTTGGTGTCAATCTCGAAGCACGAACACCGCCGAAGACGGCGGAACGAAGAGAGGAGGTTGGCCAAAACTTTTCGGTCGGATTCCATCTGAACCAGGTAAAATCTCAAACTCCCGACTTCATGTTTGGGTTCCTTATCAAAAGTAGATGGATTTACATGTGCGAATCATGAAAAATGGTCGAGAAATGAAGAAGTTGGAAGCTCGCAGGAAATGACGATTTTCGGCGAGAATTTCCAGATTCTGGCCACCAGAGACGGCGGCGACGACGGCGGTCCGATCATCGTCTCTGGCGATACTACAGTGACTGGTTGACCGATGGTGGGTGACGTGGCCTACCAGGTGGCAGCCACATAGAGTCACGTGGAGCCACATGGTAGCACATTCAGCAGTTAGTTGACCGTTGAGTCAACTGACACCGCCAGGATTTGATGGAATATGCTGACGGCGTTAGGATATTTCGTCAAATAATAACATTATTATGATGGAACCCTAACGCAGTTAGTCTGAACGGAATATTCTGATTCCGTCAGGTTTGACGGAATATTCCATCATAGTGATGAAATATTCCACCGTGAACAGTACAGGGCGCATGACGGTGCATAGCGACGCGTGACGGCGCGTGGCGACGCATAACGGCGCGTGGCGACGCGTGACGGTGCGTGGCGACGCATGAGGGTGCATGGCAACTCGTGACGGCGCTTGGTGATCTGTGAGGGCGCATGGCGACGCGTGAAGGCGCATGGTCGGAATGTGGCGACGCGTGAGGGCTTGTGGTGCGCGATTCGGCCTTCTACCGGTGCTTGGGGCAAGTAGGGCTATTTTTCGGCCCACGATGGCGCGTGGCTAGGTTTTTGGGACATTCCAGATTAGATTTTGGCGGTTTTTAGGACATTGCAGTTCGTTTTGAGCCCTGTTTGAGTAATCCCAGCGGTAATGGTTGACCATGGAGCGAGTTTTGGCTCAGGAGGTCAAGGGAGTTGGGTTATTAATGTGTAAAGGAACTCCTTGGGGCTAGGGCTTCCTTGATTTGGTATTTTGGATGTACTGAGAATGGACTGGGTTTCTGGGATTGCATGGCATGTGTACTTTTATGTATTATGTTATACAACAATGTTATCCGATGTTGGCGTTCGAGGGGTATTTCTCCGCCACATTGTTGAGGGTTCTCCGACGATCGTTGAGGGTACGTCTCCGCCAAATCGTTGATGGGTTCTCCGATGTTAGCGTTCGAGGGGTCTTTATCTGCCATATTGTTGAGGGTTCTCCTACTGGCGTTGAGGGTACGTCTCCGCCAGATCGTTGAGGGGTTCTCCAATATTGACATTTGAGGGATTTTTCTCCGCCATATCGTTAAGGTCTGAGGGGTGTCATGGAGGATTTCATCATACTCTCAGGATGATTTGAGGTATGTCATGGAGGATTCCATCATACTCTCAGGATGAACCGGGATATTGAGCTACGGCTAGAAATGAGCAGGGATATCGAGTTACCACTCGGGGTGCTCATGAGGAGCCGGATATCGAGTTACCACTCGGGGTGCTCAGGAGGAGCCGAATATCGAGTACCTCTTGGGGTGCTCAAGAGGAGCCGGATATCGAGTACCACTCGGGGTGCTCAGAAGGAGCCGGATATCGAGTTAACACTCTGGGTGCTCAAGAGGAGCCAGATACGAGTTACCACTCTGGGTGCTCAATAGGAGCCAGATATCGAGTTACCACTCGGGGTGCTCAGGAGGAGCCGGATATCGAGTTACCACTCGGGGTGCTCAGGAGGAGCCGGATATTGAGTTATCACTCGGGGTGCTCAAGACGAGCTGGGATATCGAGTACGACTCGGGGTAAGTCAGTGAGACTCAATTCAACCAAGTCTGGTACCTTCGTCATCCGGTTCAGTGGGTTGGTGTGGGCGGAGACCCAGATTGACCAGTTATTGACGGTTCACAAGAGGGTGACACGTCAATTGTTTTATTAGATTGCGTAGGAGGTCCTCTATGGTAGTTTTTGACTACTTGGCTATCCTACGTCTGACATGTAGGTGGGGTCAGTCAAGTACATAGGAAGTTCTGTTGGAACCACTGTAAAGTTTTTTTAATGTTTCTAAAGGTTAAGGGTATTTCACGTATTAAACTTTTTTGTTAAAAGCTGTCAGTCGAGAGACTGGGGTGTAAAACAAGTTCGTGAGGTTGCCCTGTAGGGTCACCACTGGTCTGAGGTTTCAGCAGTGTCTGACTTACTGTCAACTTGGTATCAGAGCTTGTTAGCATAGGGCTATAAACTTCGAATCATGATCAGGGGTTCTCACATTGTGATCTATGGCGAAGCATGGGCTCTTACCTTGACATGACTAGGCCAGTTAGCCACCGGCGCGGTTGCTCAGTCGAGTGGCTAAGATGGTTAACCAGTCCTTAAGGGGAGATTCTACCGGATTTTTGGCAAAAGTCTCATAATTAATTGCTAGGGCTTAGGGGTATTCTGGGAATTTCTTTAGGTAGTCAGAGAGGAGCAGGGTTCTTCTCAGGTTTCGAAGGGAAATTCGGGAAGGGTCCTATCATGTCCAACATTTTTTCTTGGTAGTCCAAAACTTTTCCTTCAATGTTGTTAAATACATCATGTGGAAAAATTTTATTCGCTTTTTCAAAAAGACAAATTTTGTTTATTTTTTCAAAGACTGACCAAATAATCATTTTTGAGGATATTAGTTATTTAAAGAAAATTATTTATCTTTTCAAAATTGAAATCTTCGTCCCAATTCATTTGTTTAATGATTGGAAACAAAGCTTTTTTAGCAGAACATTTTTTTTTTTGCCTTTACTGTATTTTCGAAAAATAGTTGTTTTTTCAACTATTTTGACGAAAAGCTGAGTCATGTGTTTTCGGCAATCCTTTATTTTCTTTTTGGATATGGTTTTTCCATTCTCCATGGATTTCCTCATAAATTCCGTCATCTAGTCTAGGATTAAAGAAGTTTTTTTACTTCTGAACTAATTTGGAGCCATTTGTTTGGCATTCAAGCAACCATTGAAAGCTTTGGTTGCTTCTTCGTCGATGTCAAATCCTTGATAACAAGCTCCATGGTATTTGTTTACCTGAGCATGACATGCAGATGAATTGTTGTAGATCCCTGGTTGGAATCCTTGAATAACAACATATATTTGTTGTTGAGGAAATTGTTTTTTTCTTGACAATTGTGTTCCAAGGGATTTTTCCCCTATCCATTTCCTGCAAAATAATTCACTATTTAGTCAACTTCTCAGCTAAGATAATCTGTAAGAACGTTGTTAGTACCTTTCAAATGCTCAACTTCAAAATTATATTGAGAAATAACATGCTACCATTTTAATCTATGACCATTGGTTATGGTTCTTTTGTTTAGCAAAAAATCTCAAACTGCTTGGTTATTAATTCTAAGAATAAAAACTTTTGAAGCTAAATAAATATGAAATTTTTTAATAGCAAGTTTAATGGGCAAAAGTACTTTCTCAAAGGTGATAAATTTTACCTCATTAGGTTTAAATTTACCTGTATAGCCACAAATTAATTCTTCTTTTTGAAGGTTCTATCAGCCATATCAAATTTGGCTATTAACATAAACAATTTATAGAGATGTTCCTGATGAAACTCTTCCAGAAACAAAGCAAATTGCACTTTGAATCAATCTAATAACACAATGGAGTTAAAGTCTAACTCATACATCTGACGTTGCAAAACTGTTTGTTGATTCCAAAATCTTGGTCGAAGCAACCGATTGACGGAGAATTTTCTTAACAAATCTACACACCAGCATCATTTTCTCTAAAATCCAAAAAAATGAAGCAGTAGCTTTGTTGGATAAACTAACCAACAAAAGAAGTGCACTTAGATTTTAGAACTTGAATCTGAAGAAAGGGAAGTACAAAGACACCAAAGTGCCAACATGTTATCTCTGACTTCTGATAATGAGAATGAAATAGAATACGTTAATCTGAACAACATAATGAAAATGTAATAGACCCTCAAATAATATCAGCAGCAATAATTCCCTATGAAAAAACAAACGAGAATCTTAATAATCATAAAAAAGCAAAAATAAAAAAGTTGATGGTGAAAGATGATGGAGGAAATTGAGGTGGAAAATTAAAGAACGAAAGGAGGAAAATGAAAGAACAAAAGAAACTAGAAGTTTACAAAAGAAAGAGGAAGTTTACAATTTTAACCTCAATAACAAAAAACGGATGCCAAAACCGACATACATATTTCGGTATTTGTTCGGTTCCTCACAACACCCTTGTCTACTACTACTATTTGTAAAATAAATTTTCTTTTCCTAGAACTCTTAGGAGCTCATGCATTTGAGAAAATTTATTTAACAAGAAGTAGTAGTCGTAGTAGAGAGACAGGGTTTTCTCTGACTTGGAGTAGCTGAAAAGATAGGGGAGTGGGAGAAGAGAGCCGCTTAAGAGGAGAGTGATCGATACCTTGCCTTCCTCCTCTTCTGCCATATTTATACTTAAAATTGAGAAAAAAAACATTAACATCGTGTGAGGCCACTACTTTCTTTTGCTTGGACCACTTGGACCACCTGGACCACTTCTTTTGTTTATTTCGTACGTTTTCTCTTTTTCTCTTTTTTTTTTTTCTTCTCACGTGACGTAGACTAAGTTGGCACGTTTTCCACTCAATTTCTGAGGCGGCTGGACCTAAGACTCTCTCCCTCCGAGGAGGGTTTTTCTAGAGCATTGGTGTGGACCACGATGCACATTTTCTTTCGATGGTAGAGTGGGTCCCACTGGTTTTATAAAATGATTTTCTGGGTAAGTTTTATATATAGATATATACATATAGAGGTTTAAACTACAATTTAAATATGCATGCACGGATTTAATCACAAGGGGTTAGTATTATTTTCTTGAAAATAGTTTTTAAATTGTTCTTTTGTCCACTCACACTTTTCTGTTTTGCGCCCCTTCAAGTTATAGAGAGACGAGGCTACCAAACTAGGTGGAGGCATCCATCTTCCGCTGTGTTCTTTACTTTGTAGGACTTCTCTGAACTTCTATAAATTTAAATTCTGAACTTTACTTTCAAACCTAGTATGCTCTTATTACCCTCATTGGATTGTTGGGATTTGAGTTTCTTGTAAACTGTGGAAGTTGGTTGTGGATCTTGTTGTTGTCTGACAGGTTGAATTTTTGGTTTTACCCTTTTACTAGGGAGGCTACTGTATTTTTCGTAGAAGTTCAAAACTTGGACGTTTGTGTAAGGGTAGTTTGGTAAAGTTCTTGGCTTTTCCGTGGTAGTCAGACGGGCACATGGCTTATCACGGATTTTAAGACAAAATTTGGGAGGGGTCCTATCATGTACCCCTCTTATCGAAAGTGTGGTGAACCGGATTAGAAGCTGGGAACATCGTACTTTGTGTCTTTTGCGAGTCGCCTGGTCCTTATTAGATCGGTTCTTGGAAGCCTTGTGGTGTTTTGGGCATCTCACATGTTCCTACCGAAGAAAATTGGTCGTGACATCGAGAGAGTGATTAGGACTTTTTTATGGTCTGGGCATAGTGAAGGGAGGTACCAGGCTAAAATTGCTTGGTCTGTGGTGTGTTCTCCTAAGGAGGAAGGGGTATGTGGGTATTCGGAGGCTTCATTGTTGGAATGTGGCTCTTATGGCTCGCTTTGTGTAGTTTATGTTTGATGAGGTGGGCAGTTCCCTCTGGGCTCGTTGGATCAAGGCCTACTTTGTTCGGTATGAGTTCTTTTGGCTGGTGAAAGCTCCTTCGATTTGCTCCTGGAACTGGAGGAAAATCTTGAAGATTCGGGATGTTGTGAGGCCATATTGAGGTTCATATTGGGAATGGGAACTCCATGTTCTTGTGGCATGATAACTAGAATCAGTTGGGTCCCTTGTCTGACTTGTTGAGTCCTGCTGCCGTAGAGGTTGGTATCCATTCTAATGCCCTTGTCTCCTCTGTGTTGCACAATGGTTTTTAGGTTTGGCCTCTCTCCTCGAATCCGTTACTTCTCGAGTGAGCTGCTTTTCAAATCACCCCTAGGGCTAGTTTTATTTTGTGGATTGCTATTAATCACCGCCTGGCTACACTTGATCAAGTGAGCCGCTTTTCAAATCATCTTTCGAGTGCCTGCATTCTTTGTAATGGTGAGGTTGAAACCCATAAGCATCTTTTCTTTGCGTGCCCGTTTAATGGCAATATCTGGAGGAGCGTGATGCGGCAGTGTGATATCATGTGCTTAAACCCACCTTGGCCTTCCTTTATTGATGCAGCAACGGTGTTGTGGAGGGGGCGTTCGCTTGCTTTGGAAGTGACGAAGTTGGCTCTTGCGGTGACAGTGTATTGTGTGGGGAGTGTGGTGACCCTTCTTATCCTCCTAATCTTGTGCTATCTCATGTTTTTAGCTTGATCCGTCTACGGTTGTTAATGCCCAAGTGGCTAGAAATTGGAATGTTCCTAGTGTTTATTTTGGGTTATTTCTTCTCCCTGCTGGGTTTGTGAGCCTCTTGGCGTGTTGGTCGTCCCGGAGCTCTCTAAGTCTGCTGTTTTCTGGGCTTTGCCCTTTTAATGACTTTGATTTATCCAAAAATAAAATAAAAATTACTACTAATACTATAACCAAAACATATTACAATTCAAATGGCCGTACCCTTAGGCCCTCATCATCATTATCAATTTATCATGCAGTTCACACTCAATTTATTTTTGCATTTTTCATCATGGTTGATCTTTGCTGGAGATAGTACCGCCGTCTTATTACCAATCACAACCATGATTAACACACAAAAGGGCTCGTTTGGAGAGCACACATGATTTGACAAGATTGGATAACTCATCAAATTCAATGTATTTTACATATGAAAATATATGTGTTTTTGGTGTAAGAAGATTAGAAGAAGTAGAATAGAAGAAAACTTATCTAATCCAATCGTTTTGAAAGAGTAGGATTAGATGAAAACAAATCAACGAAACCACATCTATTTTTACATTTAAAATACATTGAATTTAGAGAATTATCCAATTCAATCCACTCTTGCGCACCAAACATGATCAAATTGTATACAATCAATAAGAAGAAAAAGAGGCAAAGAAAAGATGGGATTGGAGATCAAACATGTTTGATTAATCTCGATCAGATCATACATCGTAGCCAACATCGGTAACGAACCTGTTCTTGATCCATTTGAAGCTGTTTCTTAGACTTGTTTTAAGCTTACCTTCCATTGTAAACACATTGTATGAGGCTACTCTCTTCTTCCTTTGGAGTTCTGGATTAGTCGATGTAGCAAATCCGGTTCCCTTCTGAGTCGGCCCGTTGAAGTTATACGAGTTGGACCGCTCCTCGAACCCAAACTCGCCGCAGTAAGCGGAGGTGTATTCAGGGAACGACTTGCTTTTTTCCATCATCGGAAAAGCTTAGCTAGCTATATAGAAGAAAACCCAACTGAAATGTTCAGCTATTGGAAAACCCCTTTCTCAAGCTTCATGGTATTTATATTAGTAGAGACTAGAGAGGCAATGGACGGTGTAGATTGAATATGAAAGATATATGGTGGGTGCATGCATGGATGATGGTCCAATGTGGTTGGAGCCCATGTGTGATGTTGGAAAGCTGCTTTTGGGGTGTCACTATGATCAGCAAGGGAATCATGAGGGCCAGTGGAGTGTGATGGTGTTGGGCTGCTGGTGGGCCTTACTTGTTGTATACTTGTATATGGCCTTATACATAGTGGTCGATGGTTCACATCACATGGTGGGATGTGATTGTGGACACACCACAACTCGTTGAGTCGTGACTCATCGGTAGGAGGAGGTACGACCTTAGTTAGTGACATGTATCTAAATTTTGGGTGAATTAAGCTATATGGTAAAAGTGGAAAAAAAGATTGACAATATAAGTGAATTTCATTAATAAATATAAACAGATATATTTATTTAGGGAACGTAATAAGATTTATCCTTCAAATGCATCTCTATACATAAATAAAAGTTTGATAAGAAAAAAAAAAATTTACAATAAGAACCATAAATAAACAAGTGGTGCAAATACAAATATCACTATCTAAGACCTAGTTATATTAATTATACTTAGGATCTTAGGCTCAAATGGGCTAACTTTTCTGCGATGGATTAGACTAACTATTGCAAAAAGTAAGTTAATAAACAACTGAAGGCATAATTTTTAAATTAAAAGATAATCTTGTAAGGGTTATAGCCCTCCCAATCCATAGTTGTGTCTTGCTACTTACCTTAATCCATCTAAATCATTATCATGTGATAATATAGAATAATAGAATAGTCTAATTAAAATAATTATATATTTTATTTGAATAATTATTTTTTGATTTCGTCAAACATATTCTATTTTTATTTAGAATGCTTATGATTGTTCTAAAACAACTTCATGTAAGTTTTTCTCGAAAATAAGTTGAAGTATGCACGCATCGATGTATGTGTTTGTCAGTTTATGGTGGCATTTTGAAAGTCAGCCATCCAACCTAACTAGCTTTGGTGATATGCGGTGGAGTCATCACTTACTTTATGCTGAATTGATGTTGGTGACTTGGTGCTTTGTGGCCCTTGGTGTATCATCATTTGGCCGGCAAGCATTATCTTGAGCACTTAGGCATAAGGCTGGCAATGGGTAGTATCGTGTTGGGTTCGTGTAGTGTCATAAACTCTATTTGATTTAAATATGTCTAATTCGAATTCGACCTGTTTAATAATCGTGTCAAAAATGTCTAATCTGAATCCGACCTATTAATGAACTAGGTAACCCGCGTAACCTATTTAATAAACAGGTCGTGTTCGAAACCAAACTAACATATGACATGTTTAACCCGTTTAACATGTTTAACCTATTTAAACTATAAGATTTAATAAATATATAGGTAGGTAAATGGTTAGATATATGAGTTAGTAATTGACACGTTTATCAAACGGATTAATATATAAGTCATTATAGAGATTAACAGATTGACCTGAAATCTACCTGTTTATTAAACGGATTAATAGGTCATTATACGGGTTAATAGGTTGACCCGAAATTCACCCGTTTATTAAACGTATCATAACGAGTTGATCTGAAATTTTAATCATGCGGATTGACCCATATAAATTTCATACTGAATTCGAATCGTGTATCGAGTCGTATCAAAAATTATCACCCTTACTTAAGTGCATAGTTTCTAGGTATTCTTTGTTTATTGCGTTATGTTAAGATGTCTATTAGTATATCCTAATAAAAGATCAGCACTATAATGTGTGTTGATTGATTGATTGATTTTAACATTTGCTTTACACAAACATATTTTACTCTCAGTTTGACATAAAATACTACTAACCCTTGGTATTGATATGCATAACTTTAATACTTTCATTGTGTCCAAAAAAAACTTTAATAATTTCATTTTAAGATTTAAAGTATGTGCAATATGCTAATAATATTATGGTATAATGATATATAAGCGTATTGCATCTATCCATTTTAGATTTTGATGGTTAATTTTTTTGTCAATAGAAATCAAGCTCCTCCAAATTTTATCAGTTGGAATGAAAATAGAGCCATAATATATTTAGAATCAAGACATACCTGTGACCTTAATTCTCACTCCCCAAAACTGGACATATAAGAATGTTATTCACCTTTTAAGGCATATGAGAGTAAGATAGATCTAATCCCAAGACATTGCACACCAATATTTCCTCCATAAAAAAATAATTATGATTTGATTATAAAATTATTTAAAAAAAAAATCTGTCAAATTGTATAACTCAATATATATATATATATATATGATTTTATGACTCTGTAAAATTCTGTCACGTAATTCTATATAATTATGTTATTAATTTTATAAAAATTTATAAAAATTAATAAATATGTAAAACTCAATCGCTTCAAAAAATTGTGCAATTATCTGTATAAATCTGAATTTACTTCAATCCTCTAAGTAAGAACCTTAGCTTATCAAACAAAAATTGAAATCATACAAAATGAGTCAGAGAATCCAATAATATAAAATAAGAGACCATGTGATATTCGTCGCCAATGAACGAAAAATTAAGTTTTGTGGCATATGAATTTTTTTACGTTACAATGTTTATAAAAAAAAATATTCAGTAGAACAAAGAGAATTAATTTTAAAAAATTGGGGTCTCAAATGTTGAGACTATAGGGCTGAAGGGATGCTCTTGACTGTGTAAAAAAATTGAGTTTGAGACCTTTTAAGTTAGAGATGCTCTTGGCCGACTAACCACAATTTTCAGATCTATGCATTAACTCACATCTATGCATTAGCCACTATTTTTGTATACACTATAGAGACTTAAGAACTCATTTGGTGAGCGAGATTGGATTAAATAACTCATCAAATTTAATGTATTTTAAATGCAAAAATAAATATGATTTCAATGTGAGGGGATTGAAGGGAGTAAAAATAGAAGAAAACTTATAAAATTTAATCTCCTTAAAATAGTATGATTAAAAAGGGTAAGTCTCATTTTATGTCTATTCTTATCTAATTCTATTAATCGCCCAACAATAAAATCGCATTTATTTCCACATTCAAAATACTGAAATTTTAAAAATTATCTAAACTCGAATTCCGCCCAACAAATCTGCCCACAGACCTCAATGAATATCAAATGCGAAATAAGTGGATTATTTTCATGCAGAAAGTGACCCAATTAAAACCGACCCTACCTGGCGTCCAACTTCAACTTTTGGCGCGCTGCTGCTGCGCCTCTACTCATGTTAGCTATCTTTAAGTTTTTAAAATGAGATTTATAGTGGAAGGTAGACACCGTAATCAGAAAAAAAGGAGCATTCTTTGCCGCGTGCTTGTTAGTATATCACATGATAATCTGTCATCAATCATTATTGAGTTCAGATGCTTGCTAGCTAGGATCCTTTCGGTTCTGATAATTTCCCTTTATTAACAATTTAAGTTCATTTGTTTTCTCATTTTCTTATCTTTCTTTTTTTTAAATTTTCAATTTTGGATATTTGAATATCTATATTACATTTGAATCAATATAATGGGTTAATTATATTAACACTCCATAAGGTTTGTTGTGTTTTCACAACATCCCTTCATGTTCTATAAATTACACAAACACCCCTTGAAGTTTGAAATTGCTTTCACATAACCCCTTAATGATAAATTTACTTTGAAAAATAATTGTTTTCAGTTTTTGAAAACACTACTACATAATAACTTGAAATCTCTTAAATTCGTGGAGGCATCATAATAATACTAATAATATATAGCCTAAAATGGGATAAACATAAATATAATCACTAGTAACAAGCGAAAGCTAATAATACGAGTAAGTAGGATTGTGAATCTAGAAAAAACTGAATAATCACGGTTATAGAAAACACATAAATCTGTTTAAATTAATAATCATAAATCATTGTTGATATAGACTAAAACTTAACATATACATGTGCTAAATATTGCTGAAATAACTATCAACTGAAAACTATCATAACATAAGTATTATATTGTAAAAGTCATACCAACTGGTATTCAGGATCTGTACTCATCTGTATCCTCTATGACAACTCATACATATACATAATCCCCTATGGGTCCAATTCGTGTTTTGGCTCAACGTTCTCATTTAATTTTTTGTTATTGCCTTCATACTTTCTTATTATTTCCAACAATTTTAAGACTAATTTGCTCAATGGCGACATTAATAACTATTGTTCAATCCATTCAAGTCATAAATCAAGATTCTGTTTGTTTGGATCAATTCAATGGTCAATTTTTTCAACAATGGCAACAAAATGTGTTGTTCTTTCTCACCACCCTGAAGTTATCCTACATTCTCAACGATAATCTTCTTCCAATTCCCGAAGAAACTGCCGAGGAATCAAGTGTTGTGAAGGAGCAAAGGAATAAGAGGAAGGAAGATGATTTTTTTTATGCAAAAGCCACATTCTCAATGTTTTATCAAACGCTCTCTACAATATGTATCGTAATGCTCCATCTGCAAAGGAATTTTATATGTTGTTGTAAGAAAATACAAAAATGAAGAGGTTAGTGCACGGAATTTTTTTTATTGATAATTATGTGCATTTCAAAATGGTAGATAGTAAACCTATATATTCTTCCATAAGTTGAGGAACTACAACTCCTTATAGATGATATTGCATTGGAGGAGTAAAAGTTGATGAGGAGTTCCAAGTTGGTGTAATTATATCAAAATTACCACCAAAATTGAACGACTACAAAAAAGAAACTCACACACCAAGAGAATAAATTTAACTCGACACCTTCATATAGAAGAAGAATCTCATAAACGAGATAGCGAGTTAAATGAGATTGTCACTGATTTTTGTAAAGCAAATTTAGTGGAAGGGGAGTCGAGTGACAAACCCAAGAAAAATGTTCCACCTAAGGGAAATAGTTTGAAAAAGAAAGGGAAGAGCACTAATGATGTGAAGAAAGGATGCTTCTTTTGTCACAAATACGGTCATATTATGAAAATTGGCGACTATATAAGAAATATCTTAAGTCGCAAGTCAATATGATCGAAGATGAAGATGATTTTTCAGCAATGGTGACTGAAGCAAATCACATTGATGTTGATGATGGTTGATGGCATAAACCAAGCGGTACCATACATGTTCCAAACAACAGATAAGCTTTAAAAAATTATCAGAATTCATCGATGGACAAAGTGTCAAAATGGTCAACAATGCAGCATTGGTGATGGGAATTGGTTCCGTAGAACTCAACTTCGATCACTTCTAGACAGAAGATCACATTGAAAAATGTTCGTCATGCTCTTGAAATGAGAAAGAATCTAGTCTCTAGCAATCTTTTAAACAAGGCTGGATTTAAATTAGTGTTTGAATGGATAAGTTTATCTTGTCCAATAATGGTGTATTTGTGGGAAAATGTATTCATGTAATGGGATATTAAACTCAATATTAATAAAATTATGAATTCTATTTATATGCATGAGTCTTTTCAATAGATTAGGACATGTGTGAATTTTCAATCTATTAAACTCATGAATAACTTAGGTTTAATTCCAAAATGTTAAATCAAAACTATATCAAAATGTGAAATATGTGTACAAGCAAAAATAATGAGAAAACTATTTTCAAAGGTTGAATGAACTTCTGAATCGCTTGATCTTGTCTATATGGACTTATGTGATCTTAAGGGTTTTATGACTCGTGATTGTAAGAAATATTTTCTAACTTTCATTAATCAATATTCAAGATATACTTATGTATATTTATTGAATGGTAAAGACGAAGCATTTGAAAAGTTCAACATTTATAAAGCTGAGGTTGAAAATCAACTTGGCAAGAAAATAAAAGTGTTAATAAGTGATAGGGGAGGTGAATATTTTTCTTATGAATTTACAAAATTTTGTAAATCTCATGGAATTAAACATGAAGTGTCAGCCCCGTACACTCCTCAACAGAATGGTCTTGCCGAAAGAAAAAATAGAACCTTGAAAATGGTTAATTAATTCATTATTAATAAGTTTTGGACTCCCAAATAATTTATGGGGAGAAGCTCTACTAACTTGGCGTTACATTCTTAATAGAATACCATATAAGAAGTCAATAATGACTTCATATGAGTTATGGTTTAATAGGATACCTAATTTGGATAATTTTAAAGTATGGGGATGTCTTGCCTAGACCCAAGTTAGGACCTAAAACTTATAAGTGTGCATTCATAGGATATGCTAAAAATAGTAAGACTTATACATTCTTTAATCTTACAAGAAATGAGATTATTGAATCATGAGATGTTTGAATTCTTTGAACACATTTATGCCATGAAGATTGATAATCAAAAGGCGTATGAAACGGTGAATTGGGAGTTTGTTATGGAGGCTCTTCATGCTTTCAACTTCCCTCTTATGCTTATAAATTGGATTAGAGGCTGCATTACGTCTACAAGATATTCAGTTTCTATTAATGGAGAGTTGGCTGGGGTTTTTCCAATTAAGAGAGGTCTAAGACAAGGGGACCCATTGTCACCTTACCTTTTTGTGGTAGTGATGGAAGTGTTTGCTAGAATTCTTAAAAATAGTATTGTGAGAAATCCTCAGTTCAGGTCCCATTGGCGGTGTGATCACATTATGTTAACCCATGTTGCCTTCGCAGATGACCTCTTTGCTTTTTGCCACGGAGACCGTCGTTCAATTTTGGTGCTTAAAAGAGCATTGGAGGAGTTTGGTTACTTGTCTACCTCTTTGCTTTTTGCCACGGAGACCGTCGTTCAATTTTGGTGCTTAAAAGAGCATTGGAGGAGTTTGGTTACTTGTCTACGCTGTTCCTGAATCCTACCAAGAGTAATATTTTCCTGGCTGGAGTTGATAGTTAGGAGGCTGAAGAGATTGTTAACTTGATGGGATTTCAGGTAGGGTCTCTTCCTATAAGATATCTTGGTATACCCCTCATTTCTTCTAAGTTGTCATTCGCTGATTGCCCGCTTCTGTTGGAGAGGGTGGATAGCCATATTCGAGGGTTGGAATTCAAGTCGTTATCATTTGTCGGCCACCTTCAATTATTTGCTTCTGTTCTGGATAGGTTGATGGTGTATTGGGGATCTCACTTATTCCTTCCTAAGAAGTTAACGAATGAAATTGAGCAGAAGTTTCGTCAGTTCTTATGATCGGGGAAAGTGGAGGGAAGGTATTATGCTAAAATGGCCTGGTCCAATGTATGCTTTCCTAAATATGAAGGTGGGTTGGGTTTCCGTGATCTGCATCTCTGGAACTTGACCTTGATGGCCAGGCACATCTGGCACTTATTCTCTGACTCATGGTGAAACATTTGGACTGATTGGATCAAGGCATATGTGATTAAGGATGGGTGCTTTTGGACCCTCCGTCCTCCGTCCATTTTCTCATAAAGCCGCTGATCTTAGCTTCTGTTGGTGATGGCAGCAGAGTGTTTCTGTGGCATGATAGGTGCTGCTACCTCATGGGTCGCTTTTTGAGTATTAGGGTAATGGGGTGGTAAGAGCTTCTGGGTTGAATTTGAATACGAGATTGAGTGCTGTGATTTATCCTTCTGGATGGAATTGGCATGTTACCTCTAATCCGGGTTTTAGAGCCATTCAATTGCCTTCCCGCTCTATCTCCCCTTCCATTGCTAGGCGAGACAAGTTACAGTGAATGGGCAGTTTTCTAGTGCGTCTATGTGGGAGCACTTGAGACTGAGGAAGCCTAAGGTCGAAGCTGGTTTGGTTCCCAGAGGCAGTGCCTAGAGCCAGTTTTATACTATGGCTGGCTATTCAGGGGAGGCTTGCGACGAAGGACAGATTAGGGAGGTTCCGGGGTGCTGCCAATAACCTCTGTATGTTGTGTAACTCTCTCATGGAAATGCATAATCATTTATTCTTTGAGTGTCAGTTTAGTGGGGGAGTGTGGAGGCAAGTTCTGGAAAGATGAGGAGATCCTTGGTTGTTCCCGCCATGGCCTTCTTTCATCAGCTCCATTGCGGGTCAGTGGAAGGGTAAGTCTCTGCCAATGGTTACTCGTAAGATAACTTTAGCGGTCACTGTTCATAGTGTATTGAATGAGCGAAATGCTCCCCTTTTGTCCGGGCCCTCGCGTAGTCCTGAATCCCTTGCTTTATCTATTTTTTCTGTTATTAGATGTAGGTTGTGCACCCTGAAGATTAAGAACTCGATTGCTAACATTGATGTTGCTAGGCTTTGGAATGTTCCGCTGCATTAGGTAGTTTTGATGGGATTGTTCTGGTTGGGTGAGTGGCTAGTTTGTAGCCTCCCTCGTGTTCGCTAGTCCCCAGAGCTTGTTCCTCAGGCTTCCTGTTGTTGTTCTCTTAGGCTCTGCCCTGTTTTATAAAAATTTTTACTTACCTAACAAAAAAAAAAGTTAAATCTTGATCAGCACATTAGTTCACATAATGATAATAATGATATGCATGAAAATCCTGATAATCGTGAATATAATTCGTAAGATGATAATCCTAGATATATCAAAAGAGCTAGAACCACACATTATTCCTTAGATTCAAATTTCTATCTTTATCTTGTTGAAGGTAATAGAGAAATAAAAAAGGAAGTAAGATTTGTGATGAATGCTGAAGGAGATCCAAAATCTTATGAAGAAGCAATGACTTCAGCAAATGCATCTCTTTGGAGAGATGCATTTGAAGTTGAAATAGATTCTATTGTATCCAATGGAACTTGGATATTAATGGATTTACCACAAGGTACTAAACCAATAGGTTGTAAATGGGTATTTCGAACAAAATTGAACACTCATGGTTCAATAAGTAGATTCAAAGCTAGGTTGGTGGCCAAAGGCTTTAGGCAAAAGAAGGGATTGATTACTTTTCACATATGCACCAGTGACACGGATTAGTTCAATAATTTCTCTTTCTTCAATTCCTAATTTAGTGATCCATCAAATAGATATTAAAATAGCATTTTTTTAATGGAGAACTAGATGAAGAAATTTGTATGAAAATACCCGAAGAATTTGTTCAACCATGCCAAGAAAATAAAGTTTGTAAACTTGTTAAATCCTTATACGGCCTGAAGCAAGTATCTAGTAGTCGAATGAGAAATTTGAAACTTTAATTTTCTCAAAAGGATATAGCATTAATAATACAAATAAATGCATATACAGTAAGTTTGATATAAATGGTGTAGTCATTATTTGCTTATATGTAGATGATATGTTAATCTTTGGAACTAACCTAAAATATGTGAAAGAAACTAAAAAGTTTCTATCTATACTAGTTTTGACATGAAAGACATAGGGGAGGCTGACGTGATTTTGGGAATCAAAACTAAAAGAAACAATGGCTCTTTAGCACTAGTACAATCTCATTATGTTGACAATGTTACTATAGAAATTTGATCATTTTAATCAAATTCCAGTCTCTAGTTCATATGACTCTAATATCAAATTAGTAAGGAATAATGATAGATGCTTATCTAAACTAGAATATTCTAGAATAGTAGGGAGTCTTATGTATTTAACACATTGCACATGACCCGATATAGCATTTGCCATTGCAATGTTGAGTAGATTCACCAGTAACCCAAGCTATAAGCATTAGGAATATGTTGGAATATTGAGTAGATTCACCAGTAACCCAGATTATAAGCAATGGGAAGAGATATTTCGATTATTTCAATACTTGATTGGAACGATTGATTATGGATTACATTATCGAGGTTATCCTTCTATTTTAGAAGGATACAGTGATGCTAACTAGAACACCGTTAACGAATCCAAATCAACAACTGGGTGGATCTATACCCACAGTGGAGGAGCAATTTCTTGGGGATCCAAGAAACAAGTGTACATTTCACTCTCTCGGATGGAATCATAGTTGATTGCACTAGGAGCTGCTTGGAAAAAAGGTGGATGGCTTAGAAATTTGGCAATAGAAATTCCATTATGGAATAAGCCTACTCCTTCAATTATAATCAAGCAACCCTTGCTCGTGTAACGAGTAAGATATACAATAGGAAGTCAAGACATATTGGTCTTAGATACAATTATATAAAACAACTCCTACATGATGGAGTAATTAGTGTAACATATGTTAAATCAAAAGATAAATTGACGGATCCTTTGACGAAAGGAATCACACATGATATGATTTATAAAACATCAAAAGGGATGAGATTAAGGTCTATTAAATAGCAAACACTTCGATGACAACCCAACCTAAGTTCTAAATATAGTCTAGCTAGGTTCATTGGGTAATAACAAGTCGAATTAGTGATTATGTTGGAGTGGTAGAAATTAAAAGTTCCATTCATAGACGTCTATCTTATTCTATAGCAATTAATCAAGGACACTTAATTGTCGAATGAAGGTTGAGTATACACTCTTAATAAGTCTATAGCATATTACAAGGATGTAAAACAAGAACATCCTAGATAGATTTACCTATATAAGTAAGGAGGTTTGGCCGCTTCCAAAAGAGAATTAGACCTATCTCTAGGATTACTTATGAAACGGGAATATGTGCATGACTATAAACGCGCAGATTTAAGAATCTTAGATAAGCTCCCAAAATAAATATGTTTAATGTATCTGGCTAGTCATATGAGGTCCTTGGTTCAAAGTTACGAGTATCATAGCACCTGACAGAGCCTTGATACATTTGGACTAACTAAAGGTTCAAGTCTAAATACACCTTATAGGCTATGCATTTATTTTGAAGCATCATAAAAAGAAATATAGGTTTGATTAAACTATGTGTTGTTTGATTATTATTTGATGATTAAATTATTTAATCCAAACAATATGTTGGTCTATGTAAGCATTGTAAACTTTGCAAAAAGTTGTGATGGCGGAAGAGACACGTCATTTGACTAGGAGATGCATATTTTGAATTGATATATTGAATGTAGTTAGGTCTTTTTTGTTTGAAATAAATTTAATAATTTTTTATTATTTTAAACAATTCTTACTATTTCATTTCAAAGGTGCCTATCTTGAATTAATAAGATAGACAAACATAACCTTTCAAAAAAAGGTTACCTCTTTTATGAAATGTTTTTTCATTCCCAATATATAGCAGATATTACAATTTGTTTTACAAAAATATCAAACAATCATCTTTCTCTCCTTTGTCTCTAAAAAAATTCAGGTCATTCTTGTGTTGTTCAAAATGTCAAGAATAATATCAAATGAGTTTGAGTCTATTGTATCATGGATACAATTTTTCATAAACTCTTTTTGCACTAAGGAAGAGCGACAAATTAATCTTAAAGAAATCGAATCTAATTCGTACTTTGACTCAACGTTCTCATTTAATTTTTTGTTATTGCTTCATACTTTCCTATATTATTTCCAACACATAATTGGGGCAAATTTTTTGAAAAAAAAAACCCCAATCAGTGGATTAATTAAGTAAGAAAAATCACGATTCATGGGACAAGGTAGAGGTATTTGGGGACTCATGAGGCATTTTGAGTAAAAATGCTAAAAATAGTATACCTACAGCCCATGAACACTACGCCACAAATCAACATCCATAGCACTTCAAAAACGTTATGATAGGATACCATAGCGTTATAGAAAACGCTGTGACAACCGACGCTATGGTAGGTGGTACCTCCGTGCTATAGAAAGCCTCTATTCATAGCATTTCTGAAGTGTTATAGAAAGGTATATTATAGCAGTTCCATAATGCTATGAATGCCAATCCAATGGGAGTGCTATAGCATTTACATAGCGTTTCAGAAGAATGCTATGGAAAGATTTCACAGCTGTCGTCTTTCCATAGCATTTTGGGAACGCTATGAAACATTTTCCATAGAGTATTGGGAACACTATGAAACATTTTCCATGGCGTTTTGGGAACGCTATGAAACATTTTCCATAGCATTTTTAGAAAGCTATGAAACATTTTCCAAATTTCTAATTCCTATTCCATAGCATTTCATATTCCTGTTCCATAATGCTATCAAAGATTTTCCAAATTTTCTAGAGCTTCCTAACATAGTTTTCTACCATCAAACACAAAATAGATTCATAAATTATTTCATAATATTATGACACTTCATATCCAATACAGAAATCAAACACAAAAAACTTTATATCCATTGTACATAAACTTTCAACATAAAGCTTCATAATCATAATACATATGTCATGTTTGTCCTTACGTACATAAACTGTCATATAATTACTTAATTTGATGCTAGCGTCCTCTAATTCCATCATCAAACATAATACACAAGTATTCAAGCTGCAAAATAATTCAACAACATCCACATCAAGCTTTAGAACTTTATTTTCTGGAAAGCATATGCTGGATGTCTGCAAAGACAACTCCAAGAACTCCTTCTATGACCAAAAACACGAGTGCACACCTAAGACAGAGGTAGGAAGAGGGCTCATTTTAAAACCCATAATGGGTCAATAAACAAGAAGCAATTTCAAAATCTGCCACAGAAAAGTTGAAGGAAATAAACACTATCTAAGGAATGAGAGCTCCATCCCCTCAGAAACAGAAACAGAAGGAGCAGAAGATCTTCAAAATCGCATGAACACAGGAGATCCCATAATGCCCTATCAACACTATACCAAAATAAAAATAGGGACAATTGTCTCTTCATCTCTGCACAGGCAATACCCATTTGGAACAAATTTCCCACTAACTACCAAGGGGTCGATGGTTGTATCTAGTTAAGTAGCCATGAAGCTCATTGGCCAGCTACAAATTCTACCAGCACCAAAAAGCTAAATAAAATGTTTTCACCAATACTCCAAAATTGAAATCATTTTCAGTTTATGTCAAAGTCCCACAGTTTCTCCATTGCGGAACTAAACTCACACACAAAATCTAATAAGCCTAGGACTTCCAAGAAATTCACTCTTGGTCAGCACAAATAACTGGCTTCCATCTAGGCACCTAGTGTAACAATCACATCCCTATAAATATGGTGCACATGTTAACAGAAATTAAAGGACACAATGCATTGCATTGTAGTCAACATAACCAACATAATAAAGGACTTCATAACTTCAGCTAGATGCATATGAAGAGTAGAGCCATCCATGGCATGCAGTCGAGTCATAACTTCATAATAAAGTACTCGAGTTATGATGCTTCTATGACACTTCTATGACACTATTTATGAATCCAAATGCAATCCATGGAAAGTATGTAAATAATAAAATTTAAAAGATAAGTTGGGAATGCTTACTTGCAGCCGAATTAAGCCTTATAACTTTGTCAGCGAGTGATCAGTCATGATTTATGCATTATTTTGATGTCTTTATATGCCTCTCTTACATGTCTTTTGAATGATTTCGTGCCATCAATAGTAGAAAATGATCAATCTTGTGAGACTTGTGCAGATTTGGAAGGATAGGTAAATTTTGAGAAGAACGCAAAAATAATGACTTAAATCGGAGTTCAGATGAAGGAGATGTCCTCATTTCAATATCAAGTCCTAAACTGGGACCTGAGTGCGCCTATTTTGGGTCCTTGGCCAAGTACCTCAGATCATGTCATCCGGGTCCCAAACCTGTGTCTCATGACATCAAGTTCATGTCCTAGAAGTGCCAAGGTCATACCAAGACATGTCGAGTACATGTCTCAAGAACTTCCCATCCGAGCCCAGCCTCTGCGCCTAAACCCTGGCTCCTGTTTCGCCAGCGGTGGATCAAAGTTCCTCCTCTGCGCTAAGCCTGGCAACCTCTGCGCCTAACCAGAACCAAGATGTGATTCTACTATGCTCATGGTGTGCCTCAAAACCGTAGTCCCAAATATCTAGGACGAAGACATTCCAAGGGCCAAGTTCTAAGTTCCGACGTCTGACCGCGGGAAGACAGCGGGCTGCCTACGGCCAGCTTGTGTTCCCACTTGCCAGCTTGCATTCACACTCCCAACCGTGTTTTGATTGGTTCTGATAGGTTTTAGGGACTTTGTAATTACTTAGAAGTATAATAATTGTTCTAGAACACTCTAGGTCAACTTTGGAAAAAATAAAGACTGCTTGAATTTAAAATTGAATTACAAATAATGTATGCATATAGGGTTCTCAAATCCCCAAAAGTTCCGATCATATTTGATTCAAACCAAGGTCATAGTGTACACTAATCACACTGCATTGAAGTATTTGCTCACTAAGAAAGACGCCAAGCCAAGGTTGCTACGTTGGATGGTACTTCTCCAGGAGTTTGACCTCGAAATCAGAGATAAGAAGGGGAGAGAAAACATGGTTGATGATCATATGAACCGATTGATTTTGGGTTCCAATGAAGAGGCCGATCAATTGCCACTCCTCGAGACCTTTCCCGACGAACAGCTCTTCGCACTCCAAGCTATCGATCCATGGTACGCCGATCTCATTAATTACACAATTTTCTTCATCTTTAAGCAGGTATCAAAAGGACAAGATGGCTAAACAAGCTAAGTACTTCATCTAGGATGAGCCGTATCTATGGAAGCATTGTCCAGATCAAATCATTCAACAATGCATTCACGAAGATGAAATGGAATGTCTTGACATTTTGCCATAGCTTGGTGTGTGGGGCCGCCATTTTGGAGCTAAGAAAACGGCCCTCAAGGTACTTCAAAGTGGATTCTATTGGCCAACACTTTTCAAGGACGCATATGAGTTCGTACTCACCTGTGACCGCTGCCAACGACTAGGTAACATCGGCCCTCGGAACCAAATGTCATTACACCCTATCCTCGTGGTCGAAATCTTCGACATGTGGGGCATTGATTTCATGGGGCCTTTTTCGAACTATTTTGGTAATCTTTATATTTTGCTCGCAGTTGATTATGTGTCCAAATGGGTCGAAGCAATCCCCACCAAAACTAACGATGCCAAAGTAGTTGTGAGCTTTCGCAAGGTCACATCTTAGCTAGGTTCGGAGCACCTCGGGCAATCATCAACGATGGGGGGATGCACTTCTGCAATCATTCGTTTGAAGCTTTAATGAAAAAGTATGGCGTCACCCACAAGGTCTCAATGCCTTAATGGAAGACTTAACAAGCTAATAAGTATGGGGGGATGCACTTCTGCAATCGTTACTTTGATTCTTATTAGCTTGTTAAAAGTACTATCTCTAGCATCTTATTTGTTTAAGTAAAACGTTTGTGGGTATCGTGCTACTATAACCCTCAGGAGACAAAAATCCTCCTACTAGGTGAACCTAGGGGTTTAAATGTTCTATCTTAACTAAGATCGAGTCTTTTCATTTTGTTTAAGTTTATTTTGCTCAGGGACTAGAAAAAGATAGGTTTGGGGGTATTTGATCAGTCATTATTTATGCATCATTTTGATGTCTTTATATGCCTCTCTTACATGTATTTTGAATGATTTCGTGCCATCAATAGTAGAAAATGATCAATCTTGTGAGACTTGTGCAAATTTGGAAAGATAGGAAAATTCTGAGAAGAACACAAAAATAATGACTCAAATCGGAGTTCAGATGAAGGAGATGTCCTCATTTCAATATCAGATCATGAGTTGGGTCCTGAGTGCGTCATTGCGCCTATTTTGGGTCCTTGGCCAAGTACCTCAGATCATGTCATCCGGGCCCCAAACCTGTGTCTCATGACATCAAGTTCATGTCTTAGAAATGCCAAGGTCATGTCAGGACATGTCCCAAGAACTTCACATCCGAGCCCAGCCTCTGCGCCTAAGCCCTGGTTCCAGTTCCGCTAGCGGTGGATCAAAGTTCTCATCTACGCTAAGCCTGGAAACCTGTGCACCTAGCCTGAACCAAGATGCGCTTCTACTATGATCATGGCGTGCCTCAAAAGCGCAGTCCCAGATCTCTATGACGAAGACATTCCAAGGGCCAAGTTCTAAATTCCAACGTCTGACTGCGAGAAGACCGCGGGCTGCCCGCGCCCAACTTATGTTCCCACTTGCCAGCTTGCATTCACACTCCCAACCATGTTCTGATTGATTCTAATAGATTTTAGAGACTTTGTAATTACTTGTAGAACAAGGTTTTCCCTTTGTCTATAAAAGGGAAATTTTGTTCAGTGTTTTGGGGACCATATTTTTACACACCATTTTTGGGGATTTGAGAACCCTATCCGCATACATTCTTTGTAATTCAGTTTTAAATTCAAACAGTCTTTATTTTTTCCAAAGTTGAGAGTGTTGTGCATAGAGCTTAGCGAGAAAGGTCTTGCCGTGTCTCTAATGTGCATCATTGTTCATCAGCGTTCTTTACTTTAAACTTTTATTTCATTGCAATTTACTTATGATTTCAATTATATTTGTTTTAATTTCAGTTATGAGTGAGTAGTCGTTTTAGGATTAGCCCTAGCCCTGTTAGTTCATTGATTAGATTTCTAGCTCTTGATTATGATTGTTATGCATACTGAATAAATTAGATTACTTTGCTTAATGACCTTCATTGCAATTTACTTGTGCTTTTGATGTACCAAGTGCTGTCATAATTGGTAATTCAGGTTCAGGAGTATCTTCTCTAATTGCCACAGATCGACTTTTTCCACTGGTACCAGTAGCTACTGACTTGCCAGGACTTCCCAAATCTTTTTGGATTGTCTTCCTTCTACGAACCATGCTTACTGACCTGCATAGAAGAAAATAACATGATAAAAAGAGTACTAATATGTCAAAGTAGCTAAATACAAAAGAAGGCAGAAAATCGAGAAGAAAGACAGAGAGAAAGCTCAATGAAATCTCATTCAATTAACACTTAAACACTTGCTTACAACAGTTAAAGCTTAAGACTAAATATATACTTAGATTAGAATCTAATACAGCACAAAATCACAGCTCACTAACAGTTGTAAACAAAGTAGAACCAGTTGTATTATTATACTAACAGCTCAAAGTAACAGCTAACTAAACTGATTTAGTTACACCATCTTCCTAACTAATTTGTCCTAGCTTAACCGTGATTAGCTAGTGACCTTCATCACTCATATATGCCCTCACAATCATCCCTAACATATCTACATTCTATGTATTCATCCTTCTCATTTGTAACTAGTTTTTACCATGGTGATACCAATTTGTGTATGTTGGATCCATTCCCTCAATCACCAAGTGCTCAAACATCTCATCGTAGCAACGATGACTTAAGTTTCGACAATCTCTGCAAGGACATAGAACCTTTTCTGCATTTCCTGAATTGTTTTCTACCATCTTGACAAAATTCCATGCTCCTTCCATATACTCGTGCGAGGTTCTATCATTAAAAAATATTACACTAAGAATCCTATCTAGAGTCGGTCCAAGGCAATGTGATTTTATTAAATTTTTGGTATAGTTTTTTACCTGTTAAGATGCACCCACTCTTTATCCATTATAGGAAACTTATGAAGGCTTAGGGAAGTTAAAACTCTACTTTCCTAAGTAAATATAATCGAAAGAAGTTAAAATTCACATTTATGAAACAAACCAACTAAATACGCACGTATTGAAATGAACGAAACTAGAAAATTGTTTCAATTACTAAGGCACCACCATCGATTTCAAAACTATATAAACATTGTGCACAACCAACAAGTAAGTAAGCAGACAAAACAAGAGCAAATATTTTAAACCTAACAAGAAAGTAAGATTCAAATTAAAGTCCAATAAAAAATAAATGAAATTTTATGGGCATATTGATTTTGAATTTAGGAGGTGAGCTTCACATAAACGGGTAGAGACAAGTTCATTTAAAATTCCAGACAAGCACCTGATTTGATTCAGTAAAGTCGAATTGCACACCATCTTTATCAGTGGTTGGCAGTTGGGTCATTTCAGTAAAAGCTTTTCCAATTCTTATCTATTTTCACTTTCCTTTTACTTGTATATTGTATTTGTATTTGTGTCTGTTGGTTCATTAAAAAACAATAAGCTGCTGGCTTGAAGCTTTAAAACCTTTAAAGCTAGCCACCTTAAACGCTAAACGAACCTCTAAGGCTCAGCCTCAGCCACAGACTAGATCCACAGAACACAAATTGGGGGTCTTTCATTTAGCAGATTTCTTTCTTACTTTTGCTTGAACAAAGGTGTGAATTTATTATTCACTGAATTTTAACTTTTACCAATTTCGATCCATAAAAAGAAAAAAAAAACTTTACTGGTCTACTTAAATCTTGTGCTTTTATTAGTCTCACTGAGTTGCCTGCTTATCTAGGGTTCTAAACACACAAAAAAACGAAATTCAGCAGAACAAAAAACTTATAATGCATCAATAATTAGCATTCAGACCATGGATTTTGATTTAGAAGGTTAAAACAGAAAAAACAAGATAACTAAATCAAAACCATTCGGCTGGGATCTAAACAAGATAAAACTACGAGATCTAGAACGGTAAAAAAATGAGAGAGCATACAATTCGTGGGATTGTCGGGATCTCTGGAGTACTTAACCTGAAACCCAAAAAAACTATATTTACCCAAACTGAACTCATTGCAGAAAAGCAACATACTGCTATAGTAAGTCGGGATGATACACTAGCCGAACCTAACGTCAATGACAATGAAAATCAAACAGAGGTTTACACAACAACAATGAAATTGAATTCACATAGACAAAATGACTACTTATTTCCCCAGCTAGCAAGAATGACACCAAATCTATAGCTAGCAAAAGCAGCTAAAGCCAAAATAAACTGAATTAAAACAAAACAAGTAATTTCACAAAACTATAAGCTGCTTAAAACAAGGTTAGTAACAATACCTTCAAATGAACTCTGAGGTCACAGCCCTTTGCTTTGCAAGCTGAAACATACAGAACAAATTACAATCAAATATCAAATCAAATCTATTTTCCCAGAAAGACAAAAATGGAAAACTAAATCAAAACCATTCCGCTGGGATCTAAACAAGATAAAACTACGAGATCTAGAACCGTAAAAAGATGAGAGAGCATACACTTCGTGGGATTGTCGGGCTCTCTGGAGTACTTAACCTGAAACCCAAAAAATTTCCGAAATCTTGGTCAATTCATTGGACAATGTACAGATTAAGAAACCAGAAAAGAAACGACCAATTAGATCTAGCCGTGAGGGAAGGAAGAAGAAGGCAGAGACGACCTCGTGAGGGAAGAGCTGCTATCTGGAATGGTTTCTTCTTCAGCGCAATGAGAGACGCCCGGCTGAGCGAGAACTGACAGAAGCTAAGAGGCCGAGAACCAAGAGAGCCTGACACGCGAGAGGGAAAGTCAGAGCAGCGAGAGCCTCAGCGAGAACCGAGAGAGCTTGACGCTGAGAACCGTCGTACAGAGACTAAGACGAACGTGGGAGAGGCGGCTGAGCGATTAGGGTGTGGTGGCTGAGAGTGGGCTGTGAAATTGTTCTTTCCCTGCTGCGATAATAATTTGTTTCAGAAAAGATCGAAAAGGCCAGATGCGGTTTGTGAAATTTTGGTTTCCCCCGCGAGCTGATTTTAGTTTCCCTCACTTATTTCATAGGTGTGCGCTTCATGTTTTCTTTTTAGTAGCGTTTAGGGTGTTTTAGCACTTGTGCAAAAGTGCTATGATTCAATGTTATGAATGAGACAATTTCTTGTAGTAGAAACAAGTCTATAAGGAACTGAACAAGCCCTTTGAGATGGGAGGATAATGGCTAAAGATTGTTTTGAAGCATTTGATTTTGAATTAAAACATAAGCAGCTGTTATTACAAACTTTTTAGCACCAATTAAACACACTAATTAAACCGTCAAGAGGTTTGTAGCACATAATAAAACATATTAAAGATGTCCCCAAACAAGTTAACTTATTGAACACATGCATATTGACAGCTAGATTTAAAACTCAGACAAGCTCTCCTCATCATCTTCAACCACAGACGACAAGTAATTCGCATTATCTGAATTCCTCACCGAGCAATCTGCACGAATTTCGCCGGCGGAGCCAGTCAACACGCTCAATTGCCCCATCTTGATCATGGACTTGACAAACTGCTCAAAGAACAAGGTCTGATTCACAGCGAAGCTCTTGACGATGTCCCTTGTCCTTTTATCGGTGTACAGATCTTGGTCCGACGTGAACAACCCTTGGCGGTTCATGAGATCGACGTAGTACTTGTTGTCGAATGCATCGGGGGTACGGATGTCAAGCACGGTGGTGGCATTGGTGTCTATTGTCGGACAAGTTTCTTTGAGGTCATTGGCAAAAGTTTTGTCCATTGTAGGGTCTTGGGTTGGGTATAGCCTGCCTCCGAAGGAGGAACAGTGGCTGAGGCCGATCGTGTGACCACCGGAGAGGGCTACAACATCGGTAGCATCCAAGTTTTTCTTGGCAAGGTCTGTGAGAAGCCTGCTGGTGTTGCTTGAGGGTGGGGGAAGGTTAGCTAGGGTTGCTTCTCTTGTTGCAAAGGTTAGTCCATCCTTTCTTCCCAAAGGGATTTCATAGTCAGGCCCACCTGACTGCACCGAAACAAATATATGCATACTCAAATGTTAGCAACTACTACAATTTTGTAGATAGCAAATAGAAAATTTTGGTCATTCTTCAATTTTATTTATTTTTGTTTTTATTTTTTAAGAAAACATAAAAACATTTATATATTTCCTCAAAAAAAAAAAAAATATATATATATATATATATATATATATATATTATCTTGGGTCGAATTACAGCCACACAACCCGTGGCGCCTAATATAGAAAACAACACAACTGAAACTACTAATCAATTAAAATTGCATCGGACTAAGTTTTGATGTGGTCACATATTTACACTATACCTTCTTTGTATTATTTATAGAGCCGTATAATATAAGGCCATTTTCCTTAATATAATGATATTAGGAGAGGGAGATTATATATATTTTTCTTACTACAATGATATTAGAAGAGAGAGATTATAATATATCTATATATATATATATATATATAGGATATCGAGTTTACCCACGAGAGTCGAATCTGAAACCTCTCACGAGATATTAAAATTAATATTAATATTAATATTTTTTATTTATAATTATGAGATAGTCGAAATTAAATCTTTTTTTTAAAGAAATGCGAATCTATATATTTAAAATACTTGCCATTAATAATCCTGAAAATTTATGGCAGTATATCCAAAAGTAAATTATCCCCATACCATCCAACAACAACATACTTGCATTCAATAATGTGGGATAAAAATTGTTTGATATCTGAGCAACAAGATTGGTAAAATATTGAATACAATTGGTTGTTGTATAAAGACAACAGAAAAGTTAGTAAGTAGTAGCTACCCTTACCCACATCACGTGGAAATTTCTGCTAGTCAAAAATATCAAATATGAAATATCTTTACTGTAAAACTTTTGGCAGTCTTTTTTTAAGGATTCATACGCTTCAAATGGACAATTGTTGTCAGTATTCTTGAATTTTACATAAATTTTAATTATCGTCCTTGAACTTTATTATTAGTAGCAGAAGTCCCTGAACTATATATAAACGTGCAAGGATAGTCATTCCGTTAAATTTTTAAATGACTTATGTTAAAAATAAAAGTAAAATTATCCTATCAAGTGTGTCTTTTTGACAAAAATCATTGAGAAATTTAACGAAAATACTATTCTTGCATTTTTAGCATAGTTCAGGGACGTTTTGTACTAATAATAAAGTTCATGGTCGATAGCTATGATTAGTGTAAAATTCAAGGACGCTAGCAACCATTTTCCCATACTTTAAATAAATTAAAGTTATGTCTTGGGAAAAAAAAATTAATTAAAGTTATGTACGACATCTAATTAAAAGTTAAATATTCAATTAAAAAAATGTTAAATACATATAAAAAAAGGAAAATTCTATAGTACCTTTTATTAAAAGAGGGTATCCATACTCTTAATTTTTATTTAAATAATGAATTAAAATTTAATTTAATTAATTATTTTTTATGCAAAACTAACCCATAAAAAAAATCACAAATAGAAATGTGTAATACTAAAATTTTTTATGGCTTTTTAATAAGTCAGTTATCAACTTATATGCATGTGTAAAAACTCATCGTCCTCGTTAACAAAAAAAACACTCAGTTTCCTCTATTAAACTACATTACAAGGAAATACCGAACAAATCACAATGAAAATATTATATATTTTCACTAGGCTTTAAATGAGTCAATGAAAATATGAAAGTACCTTTGTAATTAGAAAAAAAGTTGGGGAAGAAAAAGGTGTGTTTGAGAGAATTTCCTCCGTAAAAGCAGAGCATTTTTTTTCCTATGGTTACAACTTACTAAAAGCAAGTAGTCAATTGAAGGAACTTTCCACACCAATCTTATGGTCATTGTTCAAGGTATTATAATTATTTTTTCATTATTTCCTTTTTTATGGAAGATGATATTTATTGAATAAGGAAAATACTGTACCAAAGTAAAAGGTGCTAACATGCGGCCTCGTTAAAAGCTTACCAGATTTTTAACTTAGTTAAAAGAAAAAATAGGAACTTTCCACACCAATCCTATGGTCATTGGTCAAGGTATTATAATTATTTTTTCATTATTTCTTTTTTTATGGAAAATGATATTTATTGAATAAGGTAAATACCGTACCAAGGGAAAAGGTGCTAACATGCAGCCTCGTTAAAAGCTTACCAGATTTTTAACTTAGTTAAAAGAAAAAATAGTACCATGCACTAGAGAAACTATATTTGAAGAACATAAATTTGGATTAACCAATAATCCAAAATTGTGATAATTTGTAAATTTATTTCCCAAATAACATTGACACATTCCGATTCGGAAAGTCCAAGGAGGCTCCGAAATCGAGGAGTGCTAACTGTCACTTAGACAAGTGTCCAGATATCAATCAATACGACTTGATTTGAAAACCCACTTAGACTTTCTCGATCAGAATGTGTCATCGTGTTGGTTGGCCTATTTGAAACAATATCTACTACCAAAAACCAAGTTATTCATGTCAGAATGTTTAGTGGATAATTTTCCCAGAAGGCCAAGATGTGTAAAGTTGTACTAAAAACTAATTACTGTTTTTATCCATTAGGCAAAATAATAATTTAGAAAAAATAGTAGGTGGTTAAAGAAAGGGTTAATAATTATAAATTTACCAGAAAAACAGAATCCCTTGCAGCAATGGCGGTGATATCAGAACAAGAGACGACCCTCCCGCAGGCCTTGTGAACCCGTCGGCGAAGGTCATTGATGATTTCAAAAGCTTTGGCTCTCAGACTCAGGTTGGGAGGTGCCTCCTGCTCACTTGGTCCACTGGCCGATCCCTCAAGCAACACTGACCCATCACATCCCTGCATTAATTAATTAACCAACTAATATTCAACTTCATTATCTAACTTCAACAATATCTCAACTACTCATTAAAAATCCAACGATAATACTTGAACTCTACCTTGATTCACATCCTTTTTATTTATCTAATTGTCATTATATATATATCATAATTGAAATTGTTCAATTCCTAAATCATTATTTCAAGATCATTTACGCCAAAAATAACTAAATTGAAAATCATTTATGCTAAAAATAACTGAATTAAAAATTATTTAACCATTCATATAAATCATCTAAATGAACAGTTCGTTTTAAGGATCTTAATTACTACAAAAACCATTGATTTATTTAATACATATAAATTAGTAAACGACCTCCAATTTTATTTTATTTTTTTACGAAAAATGATCTTAAAATGATAATTTAGATAACGAAAAATTTCGATTATGATATGTGTTCAAAAATAATTTGATAAATTGAAAAGATGGTACGATACGATATCGCAAGAATTGAATGTACTTATTATTCTAAAAAAAGTCTATATTTAGGAGATATTTCTTTTTTTGGAAAAAAGTCTTTCAATAGATTTAAAGTCAACTCATAATTTTGCAGAAAAATAGTTGATAGTTTTTTTTTAATACAAGTTAATTAACACATGAAGATTTAGAGATAGCTAGCCCAGCTGTGCTTCAAGAATTAGATTGCAGGAATTTGTCATGTTTTCTTCTTCAATTGCCAGCCACCAATTTTGGAATTTCCTGGTAATTATCACACTGTCCTACTGTCAATTCGCATCGATGTAGAATATTAGCTTCATTATTCAGATATTTCGAAAAGTAAACAAGACAGTTTAATATCCAGTGAAAGCATATTTTTTTTACCAAATGACGGCGCCCGTAAACTCTACTGCCGCAGTGCCACGTCATTTGTGAACAAATTTAGCAAATATTTTTTTTTTCCAAGAAATGAACTTCAATTAAAGACGAACGGTAACATTATGGTATTTTGATGACTCTAATGAGCAAATATTTTGATGACTCTAACATTATTGTATTTTTAATTTCACACGAAGAAATTAAAGTAGAAAAACTCAACATTAAGCAGATACTTGATAAATTATATTAAATTTTTTTTTGGTAAATGATAAATTATATTAATTATGTGGGCTAAAAAAGAGTAAAATCCCAATTAATTATATACCTGAACAAAGCAGTCATGGAAATGGAGTCGAAGCAAGCCAGCAGCTTGGCCAATTTCCTCTTTGAAGACTTTCTTGAGCTGTTTTCTGATGATGGAGTCAAGCTTAGGGCAGCTAGATTCATAGAAGGTCCATGAAAGCCCTTTAACTACAGGAGCAGTAGGGGATTGTGCCTCTGAGACACAAAGCAATCCACACACAAAAACACAAGAAATCAGAAGCACAGAGCTAAATGAAGCAGCAGCACTACCCATGGCTCTTCTTTGGACTTTGGGTCTGGTAATGATAAAGCAGGGCACACATGCACCCTTCTCTTTTATAGCCAATTATTCCATAACTTTAATAACCTTTTCCATTATTTTATTTTTCTAATACAGTAATACAATAAAAAATTAATTTTCACTCTTCATTTTCCTCCTTCTGTACTCTTCTTTCGATTGTTTTTATAAGTTATTTTTATTTTGATTTATTCAATTTGATAATTAAAAAAAATAAAATATATGAGAAAAAAAAATATGAAAATCAATTCTTATATAATAACTCTAAGAACGAAGGCTTCGAATTATATCACACATAATCATCTACACTTATTGTCCGAGTATTGTACGAAACAAAAAATGATATAAATTGTACGAAATGACGTGAGTTTGAGTTGTCTCATTACGACTTATTGTCCGAATATTGGTTAGTATGTCTCAATTTTAATGTTTATATATACCATGTAGATGGAAGGGTGTCATGAGACACAATAAATAATGAATTGAATATAAATAAAGTCTTTTTTATCATCTAAATAAAGTTGATTTTAAAATATATTATTAGATAAAAAATGAAACTAAGTTAACTACATAATTAAATATAAGTTATGCATAGAAATTTCATTAGTGACGTAACTCAATTTTTTTTATATACTAATATAAGAATAAAAAATTATATTATATATTAACATTATTTTTTATTGTAGTTAAATTTAAAATTACTAATATATAAAGAAAGCAAAAGTCGTTCAAAGCCATAATGTTAGATTATCTAAACTGTGAGAAGTCATTATACGCCGAACCCTCAGGAACGAAAGAAAAAGGGTTTTTGATAGACAGCCACGTGGTGAACACATCTCAAGACTTGACCCTTTCCAAGTTTCAATATTCATTGCACACAGCTGTGGCCCGTGGAAAAGTCATGAAATCTTATCCGCCAAAAGACGTAAAAAAAAAGTGGTAAAATTGAGCACTTTTGTCCGACCTTAAATCAAATTTGGCACCCAAGAATATAAACATGTAATGATTCCATCCTGCAATGTAAAGTACATTTAGGAAGCTGGGAGGAGAGTCCCACTGCCCCCTCCTTCAATGTGAAATGAGTAAAATTGTCAAAAGCAGAATATGTGGACTATTTAACCTATTGTAATTAATAAAATTTAATAAATTTTGTTTATTTAATATTATAATTTAAAATAAACTACATAAAATTTTTTAAACCATAAGTATCATTTCAAGTTCATACCTCAATTATGAAAATTTTCATCTAGATATCCAAATTATCAAAACACAGCATCTAGGTATCCACCCATTAGCAATCTATTAAAAAATTTTGTTAAGTGCCCAAGTGGCATTTGTGAGATCATTTTTCTATGCTGACATGGACCCTTGTAAATAAAAGATTAATAAATTTCTAATTATAATAATCCATGTAGGCAAAAATAATAATAATAAAATCTTTTATGAAAACAAAAAAAACTAAAAAAAAGGAAGACAAAAAAAAAGAAAAAAATAAGCAAATAAAAGAAAAAAAATGGCAGAAGCAAAAAAAGATGAAAACATTGTTCTCCATCTTCGACAACCATCACCACCGCCCTTTCTCCCTTCCTCTCCATCTCCCTCTCTCTCTCAAACCCACACCAATTCTGCAAATCAGACCCACCGCCTAATTTTCTTCTTCTTCAACATCATTCCATCTTCACCTTCCTCGCGATCCAGATTCTCTACCAATCTCCACCTCCAACGTTGACCTTGTTGGAGGTCGACTGAGATGTTGTCGGAGTATCGCAGCCGAACCAGTGAAATGTTTGCAGGTAATGGGTCGGGTTGACTGGGATCACATTGGAGTCGCGGATGTCCGCCTCGATCCGCTCGATCTTGGCCACGTACGACGGCTTCCCAGGTTCCGACGGCCGCATCAGCACGCAGTCCCCAGCTGTTCAAGCTAGTGAGAAATCAAATTTACAGTGAAATTTGAGCGAATTGAGTTTGAATTTGAGTAATTCTACCTCTGATGGTTTTGTTGATGGGCTTGACAGTGTAGGAGTCGAATGTTCGTCTGGGAGCCTTGGGTTTGGCCATGGCTTATCGTTGCAGAAATTTAGAAGCTCGTACAAACTAGAGAAGCATGTGTGCTCATTCAATTTCAAGACGCTTGGGAGAGATGAGATCGCCAGAAGCAACCCGTTGGTGATAGCCGAGAAGCTCGAGAAGATTTGATGCGATGCGGTGTGAACCGTCCGATGGGATTACTCTGACAATTTGGTCGATAAACGCTGTGTCAGCCACTGGGATTTTGGGGTCTTCTTGTTCTTCATTCCGATTCTTCTTCTCTTTCTCATTCGCCATGGTCATGTGTTTCTCTCAAACCCAAGTCAATACTTTTTTTCATTCCAATTCTTCTTCTCTTTCTCGTTCGCCATAGTCCAGTTGAAGATGATTGTCCAGTTAATGGCGGAGGCTAAGGCTCGGAGGAGCTCCACCATCGTTGGTTTTGGAGACGCCGGTCGCGATATGGATTTTGAGGAAGAAGACATTGGTCTGTTTTGGATTTGGATTTTGGAATTTGGTTTGGATTCTAATTTTGAGAACTCCACCATCGTTGATTTGGGGATTTTGGAATTTGGTTTTTTTTTTCTTTCTCTTTTTTGTGTTTTTGGTTAATTTTGTACACTGAGTACTGATGATATTCTGAGTTTTAATTGGGTTGATGATATTCTGGGTTTTTCAATGGTGGGTATTTCTTGGGTGGCTGTTCGAATTTGGACATGGGTGTGGATGTTGTGTAGGAAGACGAGATGATTTGCCTGAGGTAGGTCGTGGGTCATCGGTGGAGATGAAGAATGGAGGTGGGGTAATTCGAGGTTTCTCGGCAGCGATTCATCTTCTACTGCGAGCTTCGACGGTGATGGGTGTCACGGACGAGTTCATCTCCACGAGGGGAGGCATTTAGGAGTGGTGGTGAGGCTGGTCGTGGTTGGAATCGAGGGCGGTGGTGATGGTTGTTGTCGTTGTCGCGGAGAGAGGGAAGAAGATGAGTCCGGGAGAGAGAGTGGCTGGGAGGAGAGAGAGTAAAAAAAATTTAAAAAATAATAAAAATAATTACTTTTAATAATATTCAAATTTTATTATTATTTTTTTACATTGCGTCCATGTCACCATAAAAAATGGTCTCACAAATGCCATTTGGGCACTTAACCGATTTTTTTAACTGATTGCTAACGGTGAGTACCTAGTTGTTATGTTTTGATAATTTATGTACCTAGATTAAAGTTTTCATAATTAGACTATGAACTTGCAATGACCCCTATAATTTAGGTGCTTTTATATAGTTTATCCTATAATTTAATATGGAAGTATTTTTGCTCACCACTTTCCTAATTGCACGCCATATGCCCATTAAATTAAATGCACTCTTTAAACCCTTAAAACACTAAAAATAAATTAATTTAACAAAAAAATAAAATAAATCTAATAAAATTAGAGAAACCCAACAACCACCCAAGTCTCCTCTCCCAACCTCGACAAAGTACAGGCCACCGGAGTCAGTCAATTGAGACGGAATAACCACTTCTTGCCTTTCCGTCAACTTCAGAACACATCTTCGCCTTCATTTATAACCAGGGCAAGTCAATCTCTTTCCTCTTTTTTTCTCTCACATATCTCTTTCTCTTCCTCTCTGTCCGTCGGAAACAAAAGAGGCCGACCTTCATAACTAAGGTAGTTGAGAGAGAGAGCATGGGGAGGCGAGAGAGATGGAGAAAGACCTGGATTGCTTACAAAATTGATTGAAAATTCTTTGAAATAAGCAAAATTCAATCTGGGTTGGCAGATTTCTTCCAAACTTGAATATTCAATACCTATGGAGTATGGAATTTGATTTGCTAGATGATTATGCTGATTGCAATTTGATGTCAATTAAAGAAAACCAAGCAAGCCCGTATTGTTTTATTTGGGACAATGGTGTTGCAGTGACCGTGAAGGGCGACGCCACGGTGGTCTGCTCGGTGGTGAATGGAGGAGATTAAAAAAATTATTTAATTATTAAGATTTTTTATTTATTAAAAAGGAGCATTTAATGTAAAATTAATATTAATTAAATAAAGAAACAGATGGCAAGCAATTAGGAAAGCGGTGAGCAAATGGTGGTTAGCAAAAATGGTCCCATTTAGTATTGAGTGGTTTTGCCTGCGACTTTTATAAAAGAGAAGTCAATATCCAATTATATATTTTCACTCATGTAATATAATTATGTCGACATCAAATTTACAAACAAAAAAAAAAGTCACTAGAGGATTTTGTTTGGGTTTTTCTTCTTAATTAAATTCACATTCGCTTAAGTCACTAAAGGGTTTTGTTTGGGTTTTTCTTAATTAAATTCACATACGCTTTAGTTAATTCATAAAGAATGACGATTTAAATTTGGTTTCTTATCTAACATGAAAAAGAGAAAGTATAATCAGAGCTAATTGACACGGTATGGTATGAGACTTGTACCGGTGCCACGTTATCTTTTTTTTTTGGTTTAGTATGAAACAATTTTGAGCATTTGGTGCATATCATACCGGAATAATTTGATTCCGTACAATTTCAATTCAGGCTCACCAAGCCGAAATTTGTTACCTTTTGGGATTTTTACAGTTTTGGCTAGTCCAAATATATAGCATATTTTCAACACAAATTTTGAAGACCTGTAATTAAAAAGATATATTTACATATTTTTAATAATTTTCAATGAAAATTTTCATTTTTAATTGATAATTTACGAATTTATTTAATTAGTTATTTTGTTTTTTTATAGGAAAATAAATGGAAATAGTTAATTTTGTTTAATATTTATTTCATTATTTCACTTATAATTTCACAAAATTTTATTTAAGTTATTGCTTTAAAATTTGTCGGTTTTTTATGATATAGAAAAATTAGGGGTATTTGGACTATATAGGCAGAGCTAGATTTAATGAACGCACAGGCGCAAACCGCGTTGAATTCCGATTTAAGATGATCAGGTTATGGACCTTAGAAAATTAGGGATAATTTAGTCATTTTACATGGCTAAATCTGGTTGGGCAGCAAGGAGAAAGAAACCAAAAATAAGGGTGCCCATTTTTGCTCACCACCTTGCTCACCACCTTGCTCACCACCTTGCTCACCAGTCCACCTGTTTGTGCCATCTGTTATTTAACTTAATCAGAGTTTATCTTACCATTTATTAATTATTTACAATTTTTAACGAAGAGAACGAAAAATAGAAAACAATTAAAATAATTGAAAAATCATTGAAACCCAGCAGTTGTTCATCTTCGAAGAATTTCTCGCATCATCTTCTTCTCTGAAATAGAATTTCTCGCCGGATTTCTTCATCTTCTTCATCGTTCTCACCGACGATAAACCAGAAATTCCTTTCATACTTTAATATAAAAAACAGGAAAGAGAGCGTACAGACCGAAGTGCGAGCTCTAGTGGTGGTGCTGCAATGTGTACTACCCTTTGGCAGTAGCGAAGCGTGACGTCCAGACTCGGAGTCCATTGAAGACGAATTCCAGGACTCGACCCGAGTCGATTTGATAAGATATTTAGCTCAATTCTTCTTTAGATCGATTAAATTTTTTTTTAAAAAAATTTCGGTGAACAGAAAGAAAAGAAAAAAATGAAAATCTTTTTATCCTCAAGTCCGAAATATGTGGTTCAATTATTTGTAGCAATAATCTGGATCTGTCAGTAACCTGTGCTGTCGTTCAACCTTCAAATCTGAACATGAGTATGTAGCAATAACCTTGTAAGCATCCAAGAATCCTTAAGCTGCATCTTTCAGTAACTTTTTCAAATTCTAATACTTGGATATGTTATCATCTGGGTCTCTGAGTTTTAATGAGTTTGGTTCAATTTTGTAATTTTTGGAAGGCCTGGAAGAGAGCAAGAAGAAAGTGAAGATGAAGATCAGAGTAGGAGAGAAGAAAAGCGACAAGGTCTTAAGGATTCTCGGACCAGTGAGGTAAGATTCTCACCTCCTAGCTTCTGCCATCGAACTCGTCTCATTGAGAGCTTCATTTCGAAGTGCTTGCTTGTAGGAATCGGAGGGAGACCAATAATAGAATGGGCCTCACCGTAAACTGGGTTTCTTCGAACTCCCGAGGCTTCCTGGAAGTTTTCCAGTTAAGATAGGTATTTTCTGACCTTAAAACCTAGATTTCTGGAATCCTCGTCTCAAGTAGTTGTTGTTTGGTGTATTGCACGCCTAGTTTCGTTGAGATTAGAACAATTTAGAACTCGCCCGAAACTCTGCTTTTCCGGCAAGAAATTCCAATATCCGACCACTGCTCACGGCGGCGCTCACGGGGTCTGACCGCCAGTCACGGCAGCACTGGTCACCGGCCGTTAAACACGTGACGGGCAAGTGGAGCCATGTGGACGCTACCTGGTAGCTACGTAGAGCCACGTGGAAGCCTCGTGGATGCCACATGGGCACCAAGTGGATGCCACGTGGGCAACACGTGGAGCCACGTGGGCGCCATGTGGAAGCACAGTCAGCTAGCACGTGGACCTCGTTCGTAAACTCTATTTTATTATTGTATCTTACTTACATATCTTGTGATAATATCATTTGAGATCATGATTGGTTGATGTTTGATGATCTTGTGGTTTAAGTCCTTAGTTAAGTTGTTAATTAGTGACACTTTTGTTCCCGAGTATGGTTTGCTAGACCTTAATTGGTGATCACTACTACGAGATTAATTATGCATTCACTAGCTTCACGAGATGTGTGTGTGCATGTGAATGTGTTTTAAAGGTTTTCCTCATTTCTTGATATGTTAGAATTCCGAGCATGACTTGTTGACTATAGTTGTCTTGTCGTATTCCCGAGCATGACTTGTTTGATCATCTTGATTATATTCCCCGAAATGCTTTGTTTGACTATGTTGATTATATTCCAGAAAATGCTTTGTTTGACTATGTTGGTTATATTCCCGAACATGACTTGATTGAGTTTGATCGTTATTGTAACTATAAGAACTATGTTGTACACGTGTTATACATGAGATATGTAATACGCACTTAGGAGTCGTCTGTATCTTTAGTACCCATATGTTGACCACAGACCAACATCCATATGATCGATCACCAACAACCGCTTAAATACTAGTTAAATAGCGCTAGCTTGTCCCCGAGCTGTAGGGGGGACATGAGGTGACGGTGCTTCGCACCCAGTCTTCACGTGGTCGAGGTACACTAGCAAACCATAGATACCCAGCATGTCATGTGCGTATGACTCGAGCGACTCAAGAGCATAGTCAGTGGGTTATACATTCTATACTTGTACTTCAGGATGATTTTGAGACTGCATATTATTTTATTATTACTTCTCGTAGAATGTGCATGTTTTTCGTGTGTGCATTGTTGGTATCTTTAAGCTTCTTTTCAAAACTGAGGGGATAAATTATGTTTTCAACTTTCCGTTTTACACTGAAATAAACTTCTAGGTCCACTCACCCTTCTATTTTGTACCCTTCAGGTCGTAGTGGTACTTCACGCTTATCGAGGAGGAGATCCCAATTCCTGCTTTGACATTCACACCGGTTGCTCGGGTGTGATGCATTCAGAAATCGAGATAATTCAAGTACTTGTTCAAACTTTATGATCAGCAAATAGTGTACTATGCTCTGTGCTTCCGTTGTCATGGTGAATTGATAGTTGGCTTTTACTAATTACTTTTCAGACGATCTCCTAAAGCTCACCGTTTCAACTTTTGGCTTTCGTCATCTGGATGTCACCGTTCGGATGTTGGCCAACATACCTCGATTTTGGTGTCCTTGTGGACTTTCTGGGTCGGGGTGTGTCAATTTGGTATCAGAGCATTGTTTTAGGAAGTGTCATTAATTTTCGTATAGTTGTTGATCATGAATCCCGATTTCTCGTGTCAGATCATCTCCTTGAAGAGTTAGTATCGTTCGTTGACGTTCGATTTAACCGCTTGCAACTTGACCCAAGTAGTCAACAAGTAGAGAAGAGGTTTCGATTTAGCCCAAACTTTTTCTTCGGTTGTAAGTTAGCCAGGTCTTCGGTCAAAATTCGCATTCAGGCAGTGTGCAAGAGCTTAGGACTCGTCTGGGTGGTGTGAACGATTTATTCGACGTTAAGTGTGATAACTTAATTGTTTAGTGAACGGCTTGGTTGGAGGTTTACTTTGAGATGTGAATTCTCAGAAACTGTTCCATAAGTTGGAGTTGAACTCAATTCAACTAGAAAACTCAGAAAAATCACTTAGTGGGTTCCCGTCCCACTTTACCAAGTGAATTTTACCCAAATCTAGGACATTGCCTGAGGAGTTGTTAACGTACCCATTGAGGTAGAGTTGGTGACAAGTTGCTTCTTAGTGTGATGAAACTCGCGTAGTTCTGACTACGAGATCGTGAAACCGAGGTTCTTACACTAAGAAGTACATTGTGAGTATTCTAAGGTCATAGTTTTTACCCGGGAGAAGATATTAGTTTATTGTGGGGTTTTCTTTCAAATTTGGTTCTTATGTTGTAACATTCATGGTTGTGTAGTCTACTAGTTTTGTTGGCATGTTTTGTGCTTTTGGTCTAATTGATTGGATGCTGTTTTATGCGCGGCATATACTCAGGCATGTATGCTTTGTAGTTTATTACCCCATCTTGCAATTAAGTTTGCTTTGCTATTGAGATTCTGGTATCATGACTTTAGTTTCGTTAAAAAAAAAGTTTTGGTTTGTGTTTACTTATTGCAATATTAGTATGTTAGGTAAATGTTTTATTATTCATGTGAACTTCTTGTTGATGATTGTAATTGTTCTTGTTGAAATAATGCTGGTTAAGATGTATCATGGTTGTCACATTTATTTTCCTTAACTATTTTCACTCAATGTATTTGAACCAGTTATTGATTTTGTATTTATCATATCTAGCACGCTTAACCTATTTTTGCAACCCTCTCCTTTCTATTTTGGTGGTTGACAAAATTTGTTGACGTTTGGATGATACTGATGTCATTTACATTTTCTTTTTTATTAAATGTTTCCATGAAGTCTTTGGATTTGTTGGGTTTTGGTTTTCTGTAGACAATACTAATCCCCGTCATGTTGCATTGGGGTCTTATTCATGCAAATAAAATGATTTTCAAACTGACATAATTGTTCTTTTCGAGGTCGTTTGTGTCTGTCTGTGTATGAGATTGTAGGTTGACTGAATTTGATTTCTAAATGCTATGCATTTGTGCAAGTTCTCTTGTAATCCCAAATGCATTTAGGGTTGGGGCATTTCATTGGTTTGGTAATGATCCTATCCACTTTATGTTATGCTTGATTGTGATTCAGATGTGTACCATTGGTCATGTTTTGTACCCTTACCCTAAACTGACTTGTTCACCATCTCATAGATTCGTTGATTAGAGTGTTAAGCTGTGTCTATTTGGACCTCGAAGAGGTATTACTTGTGACAACTTGAGTTGGTGTGTTGGCGAAGGTTTTTGGGTAGTCGTTCACGTTTTTTTAGGGCAGTTGAAATTTTGACGAATTTTCTTACTGCGTCTCGGGTAGCAGTTGTTGGGTTCACAATTGTTATCCTGTGTCTCCGGTGGCAGTTGTTGGGTTCACAATTATTATCCGGTGACTTTTCCCTTATGGATTAGCGTGACAAATCTACACCGAGCTTAGAATTTGAAGTGCCTCTTAACTTGGAGTTAGATAACCACAGTTATATCCAATCTTGGTTGGCCTTTCACCCCTAGCCATGAGTCATTCTCGTATTATGCCTTTAAAAGTTAGTCGGTGTAGGAATTGTTAACGACTCGGGATGTACAACCGAGTGTCACTTTTAGTCGTGTAACCGATGATGGACGAGCTTAGACGGTTATCGTAGGAATGTGTGAACTCTTTACGAACTTCTGCCCCGACCTTGCTCTTAGCTTGATGGAGACTGGTGGTTTGATTTTAGTTTTACTCCGAATGAGGTTAGAGTGCTCGAGGTCCCAAGGAATTCGTTAAACTCACCGAGCACGCTAGGTGCGATTGACGAGCTCTTGGTGACCAGGTGTTGTGGTCAAAGTTAATGTTGGTAGTTGTGGTTGTTTTTTATCTACGTTAAGCGACGTTGAACGGTTTTTACCGAGAAAGTTAGAACCTTGTGTTTTGGGTATTTGGAGAGTAGCTAGTTCTTGTTGTATCGAGGATTGTTGGAAACTAGTTTTAGAGGTGGTGTTTGTGTGGAAAACTAAACCAGGGAGTTAGTATTGTTGAAACATACTGCTTTCGGATTAAACTTACACCTAGTCGCGTGCTTTTCACTCCGAAATGTGGAGGTATGTCAAACTACTTAACCACCTTAGCTTTGACCTAGTTTGGAAGCCTCGTGGAAACCTCAATTCCTTTCTGTTCCTGAGCGAGAGTAGGGGGGGGGGGGGGGGGGGGGGGGGGGGGGGCGGTGGGGGGTGTTGGTTTGGGTTTAGTTTATGCTTTTGGGATTGGAATTTAAATACAAGTAAATTAAAGTGCAGGAAATTAAGATACAAGAATAATGATTGATTAAATTTGTTAACTAAGGCGAATTAAAGCTTACTATCCATTCTAACCAATTATAGTTATTAATCAGATTTCCTTGATTCAATTATTATGAACTCTCTGAATATAGTGCTCATGCAAAGGTCCTGATGGTTGACCCACTCCACATATGTTATTCTCTCTTACTTGGCATGTCCTAAGCATGATGTGTACCTAAAACTTCTATCATCTACCATTTAAGATGATGCATGAAGTACAAAGAGAATTTAATGACACTACACTATCCTTACACTACCCTTGATGCTGTAAATCACAAAATGATATGATCGTCCGTCAAGCAATTACATCAATAATTATATGTAAATAAGGTAGCTAAGCTTATAGGCATCTTTTAAGGTCATTAAGCATAATAATCCAACTTATTCAACATTCATAGCAATTAAAATCAAGAGCAAAAAATCTAACTAAATAACTAACATGACTGGGGCTTCAAGCAGCCATAATACTAAAAGAGACTACTTACACATGATTGAAATTGAAATAGACATAATTGAATGCATAAAGTAAAAGCAATAAAAATAAAGATACAAATGAGATTATTGAGGATGAAGCACAGCAGAAGACCACGCCAAGGCTTGTCCCACCATTGCTCATGCACAACTCTCTCACAAGTAGAAAACTTAAGTGTTTGAATTGAAAAATTGAATTACAATTATAAAGTGCGGCTAAGGTGTCTAGAGCTCCTCACCCGCGAGCCTTTTGGTCCTTTAAATAGGCCTCTAAACCTCTACAATGTAGGAGACAATCTAGGACAAAATCTTAATAAAAAACTGACTCAAAACTCCTCTCCTAGTTAGGTATGAAAAAGGACTCCAAAAAGGGTAATCCTTTTTGGACTTGGACTAGTAATTGCGGAAACTTTGTAACATAAGTCTTCTGAGCTTCCTTGCATGCCAATGCAGCTTCTAGAGTCTTTTGGATGTTATTTGAACATAAAAAATTGGGCTTGACCAACCCTAAGTGCTTGAGACACGGCTGGGCCAGATTCTGGCCTCCAAAACCTTCAAAATTGGACTTTTAAGAACTTAACATGTCATTGACCAATCCAATGAAGACAAACCACTCCAAGCACTTCCATATGATATATCCAGTATGGTTCTGGGCTTTGTCCTGCTCGAAAGCTTGTAGAAAAGTTGATGGTCCAATTTGCCTCAAATAGGGCTCTCGGGAAGTCTTTTAGGCCAAAACAGGACACAAACGTGTCATTGGCATTTCCAGGCGAGACACAGGCTTCCCTTAGTTTAGATAGGTCATTTGAAGTCTAACTATGAGTGGTGTTTTGCTTTGTCCCATCGAAATCTAGGTTAGGGCCTATTCTGAACCTCCCGGGCCTAAAATAGGGCGTAGAGGAACTCCTTGGGCTGAGGAACCATGGAAGCATCTTAGGCACGATATGGGACTCCGCTTTTGAGGCGCATCAAGCACTTGTTACAGGTGTGGCATGGCGTAGCTTGGTGCATGAGGTTTAGGATTAGCGCATGTCCTGGTACTAGGCACAAGTACTTCAATTCAGGGCTAGTACTTGGGACAGCGTCTTGGGTCTGGTTAGGGACTAGGTACATGACCTTGGTTCTCGGCTGGGATCTCCATGGGACATGACGTTGGCGCAAGACTAAGACCTTCATAGGCACGATATGGGACTCCGCTTTTGAGGCGCATCAAGCACTTGTTACAGGTGTGGCATGGCGTAGCTTGGTGCATGAGGTTTAGGATTAGCGCAGGTCCTGGTACTAGGCACAAGTACTTCAATTCAGGGCTAGTACTTGGGACAGCGTCTTGGGTCTGGTTAGGGACTAGGTACATGACCTTGGTTCTCGGCTGGGATCTCCATGGGACATGACGTTGGCGCAAGACTAAGACCTTCATAGGGCTTCATCAAGGTCCTCTTTGGGGCGATATTAGGACATGTCAAGGACATGTCCTTGACCTCGATAGGAGCTTGATCATAAACTCGATAGGGACTCGGTAGGATGTCTCTGGGATGCGTCACATGACACGTCCTGGGCTGGTTCTTGGCTTGTCTTGGCATGCACCAGGACCCGGTTTTGGACTCAGTTTGAGACCCGATATTCAACTTGAGACATCTCCTTCGTTATAACTCTGATTTGAGCCATTCTTTTTGCGTTCTTCTCAGAATTTACCTATCTTTCCAAATCTGCACAAGTCTCACAAGATTGATCATTTTCTACTATTTATGGCACGAAATCATTCAAAAGGCATGTAAGAAAGGTACTTAAGGACATCAAAATGATGCATAAATAATGACTGAACAAATACCCCCAAACTTATCTTTTACTAGTCCTGAGAAAAACAAACTCAAACAAAATGAAAAGACTCTATCTTAATTAAGATAAAACATGTAAACCCCTAGGTTCACCTAGTACGAGGATTTTTGTCTCCTGAGGGTTATAGTACTAGGTTCACCTAGTACGATGCCCACAAACATTTTAGTTAGACAACTAAGAGGCTAGAAACAGTACTTTTAACACGCTAATAAGAATCACAGCAAGTAGACATGCTTTGCATAACTAAAAGGGATTCCATAGCCGTGAGTGTCATGTGTCAAGTGTAGGTACCAACATTTTAAGTGATAATGTTTAAAAATCAACTTCATCTAAGGGCCTTAGAAAGATTTCGCCTCGACTCTAATCCTCACTAGGAAACTCTCAATTCACACAAGAATCCTAGGCTTTCACTCTTTCAAGCATATGTGATGAGTTTATGTTATGGAATTCAAGTTTAATCATATATGAGTATCAATGAAGAATAGCACTTCATGGAAATAAAGATCTCATGAAAGGAATTGAACTTTAAGAACATAGATACGTACCTTAATCCTCAGCATGATTTTTCATAAGATCAGTTAGGTCTTCCATTTGATGTTGTAATGGGGTAAACTTAGGGGTTTAGAAAGGAAGGGTAGGATTCAAAGAACCTGAGATGTGCCAAGGCATGAGAAGTCATGGCTTGAAATTAGAACTTTCTGAACTGAATCCTTGCTTAAGGCCCACGACATTGTCCTTCCTTGATGGCTCATTTCAAGGTTCTTGGCTCACTTGGCTCAATTCACTTTATTTTTCACTTTTCAATATTTCAACGTTTTTCCTCTTCTTTCTTTTATTTTCTTGATTTTTTTTTTGAATTGAATTGAACCAAGATCATGCAATTATTTCTTTTTTCTTTTCATGCAACTTGTCACTTGTAGAGCGTTTCACTCTTCAAAACTTTGAACTTTGTGAACTTTTATCCTTTGATAAAAACGCAAATGTCTTTGGAATTGGGCAGCACTTCCTTTCACTTCTCATTCTCACCATGAATCTCATTTAGGGCAACCTTAGCACAAACTTAGGTTATAGGGCATGGCTTTGATGAAAGGCTAAATATTTTGGTTAAGTTATACTTTGGGTGATGAAAGAAAAGGTTGAGTGTTTGGCTTCAAAGTTGGCTTAGGGAGCATGCAATTGGGTAGGATAATTCCTTTAGAGGTTAAAGCACACATAGCCTACATCACTTCTTATGGAAAACCACACATCAAATTAAGAGCATCTATATGATGTTAGTTCTTTAAAATTCAATGCAAATATGATGTAATGAGATCAACAATTAAGAACAAAAGCGATGAGTGATTAAGAGTAGAAACAAGTACATCCCTTAGAAAGATTGAAAATTAGGCTCAAAGATCTCACTTGGTAGTCTCCACTAATTTTCTAAGGTTCACTCAAATTCAGTTGTTTTGCTTACTTAATCACTTAAAGCATGGCATTGTGAAGTGCAGATTATGAACTTCTTAACTATGGCATGACTCTTAGTAGAACAAAGGTAGTTAACTTAGCATGTACATCCCTATTAACAAGTTATAATACTATCACTAGAAAAAACTTAACTAAATAAATTAAAAACTGAAATTGAAATTAAAACTTCCTAGCCGTGTATTACCCCCAAACCTAGATGTTTCTACATGCAAAATTTTAAATCCACTCCCCCAAATCTAAGCTGAACATTGTGCTCAATGTGATAAGCAATAAGTATGACAACATAATAAAGGTTCGAGGATATAAAGGGCAGAAACAGTAAAGGGAGAGAGAAATACAAACCAGGGCTAGGCTGGCTCCTAAGAACGCTTTATTTAAGGTTTGGGAAAACGGGGCTGGCAGGCTAGGTACTTGGCGCTTGCTGAGTTGCAAGAGCATCTAGAATTGGACTGGGAAGGACCTCGAAGTACTGGTTGAGGCGATGGCCATTTACCTTGAACGGCTTATGCTTGATTGCGTGTTGGATTTCCACTGCACTATGGGGAAAACATTAGAAATAATAAATGACCCAGCCCATCTTCAACGCAACTTACTTGGGAATATCTTGAGCCGTGAGTTAAAGAGGAGGAATTTCTGTCCAATCTGAAAGTGCTTTTGCTAAATATGTTTGTCATGAAAAGCCTTAGTCTTTTCCTTGTAAATCTGGGCACTTTCATAGGCCTCGTTTTTGAGCTCCTCCAATTCACTTAACTGAAGCTTTCTATGAAGCCCGACTTCATCCAAATCCATATTCATCTTCTTTATAGCCCAGAACGCCTTATGCTCCAATTCTACCGGTAAGTGACATCCTTTCTCGAAGACAAGACGAAAAGGAGACATGGAAATAGGGGTCTTGTATGCCATCCTATAAGCCCACAATGCATCATTCAATTTGTTGGACCAGTCTTTACGGTTTGGGCTCACAGTCTTCTCCAAGATGGCCTTTACTTCTCAGTTTGAAATTTCAACGCTTGGCCACTTGTTTGAGGGTGATATGGCGTAGAGACTCGATGAGTGACACCATACTTCTTCATTAGGGCTTCGAATGAGCAATTACAAAAGTGCGTGCTCCCTTCACTGATGATTGCCCTAGGTGCTCCGAACCTGGCTAAGATGTGGCTCTGCAAAAAGCTCATAACTACTTTGGCATCGTTAGTTTTGGTAGGATTTGCTTCCACCCATTTAGAGACATAATCAAGTGCGAGTAAAATGTAAAGATAACCAAAAGAGTTCAGGAAAGGCCCTATGAAATCAATACCTCAGATGTCGAAGATTTCCATCACAAGGATAGGGGTTCAATGGCATTTGACTCCAAGGGCCTATGTTACCTTACCGTTGGCATCTGTTGCAGGTGAGAACAAACTCGTATGCATCTTTAAACAATGTAGGCCACTAGAATCCACTTTGAAGTACTTTGAGGGTCTTCTTTTTAGCCCCAAAATGACATCCACACACCAAGCTATAGCAGAAAGTTAGAATGGACTTCATCTCATCTTCCGGGATGCATCTTCGAATGATTTGATCAGGACAATGCTTCCATAAGTAAGGCTCATCCCATATGTAGTATTTAGCATGTTTAGCAAGCTTGTCCTTATGAAATCTTCTTATAGACGAGGGAATGCGTTGAGTGGCCAGGTAGTTGATGATGTCGGCATACCATGGATCAATGGACTTGAGTGCGAATAGTTGTTCGTCTGGGATGGTCTCAAGGAACGGCAATTGAGCAGCCTCGTCGTTGGATTCATGTATCAAGCGGCTCATAAGGTCAGCAACCAAATTTTCACTCCCCTTCTTATCTTTGATTTCGAGGTCAAATTCTTGGAGAAGTAGCATCCATCGCAGCAACCGTGGCATGGCATATTTCTTAGTTAGTAGGTACTTCAAGGCCGTGTGATCGGTATAGACAATGACCTTGGTTTGAAACAAGTACGATATGAACTTCTCAAGAGCGAAGATGGTAGCAATGAGCTCCTTCTCCGTGGTGGAATAATTCAATTGAGCGTCATTTAGAGTTCGACTTGCATAGTAGATGACGTGACGGAGCTTGTTCACTCGCTGCCCCTAAACAGCTCCTACATCGAAGTTCGAAGCATCACACATGAGTTCAAATAGTAAATCCCCATTGGGTGGCATGATGATGGGGGATTCCATGAGCTTTTCCTTGAGTGTGTTGAATTCCTCACGGCGTTCCTTGGTGAATTCGAATGCTGCATGTTTAGCTAGAAGGTCGCACAACGGCCTCGTAATCTTCGAGAAGCCTTTGATGAAGCGTCGATAGAAACAGGCGTGCCCTAAGAAATATTGAACTTCTTTAACCATTGTAGGGTATGACAGCCTCTCTACTATGTCCAACTTAGCTTTGTCCACCTCTATTCCACGACTAGAGATCACAGGGCCCAAGATGATTCCTTGTTGTACCATGAAGTGGCACTTCTCCTAATTTAGCACTAAGTTGCTTTCTCTATAGCATTCAAACAACTCGGGATAGATTGGCTAAGCATAGCTCGAATGAGTGACAAAGACAGAGAAGTCATCCATGAAGACTTCGATGTTGTCTTCCACGATGTTGGAGAAGATGCTCATCATGTAGCGTTGGAAGGTAGCTAGGGCGTTACAAAGAGAGAAAGGCATCCTTCGGTAGGCAAACGTGCCATAGGGGCACGTGAATGTAGTATTTTCTTGGTCTTCTGGAGCGATGGTAATTTGATTATATATGGAGTAGCCGTCTAGGAAGCAGTAGTGAGAATGTCCCGCTAATCGCTCGAGCATTTGATCGATGAAGGGCAAGGGAAAGTGATCCTTTCATGTGGTGATGTTGAGCTTCCGATAGTCAATGCAAACCCTCCATCCTGTTTGAACTCTTTGGGGGTACGAGCTCATTATGCTCATTCTTAACCACGGTGATCCCACTTTTCTTCCGGACGACTTGGACTGGGCTCACCCATTTCGAGTCGCTAATTGGATAGATAAGGCCTACGTTTAGAAGTTTGAGAACTTCTTTATTCACGACTTCCTTCATTGGTGGATTCAATCGCCGCTGCGCTTCTCTTGATGGTTTAGCATCGTGTTCAAGAAGTATTCGATGCATGCACTTTGCGGGACTAATGCCTTTGAAGTCTATGATTGTTCAACCAATTGCCATTTGATTAGCCTTCAATACTTGAACCAACACATGTTCTTCCTCTGTACTTAGGTTAGACGCAATAATGACCAGAAGGGTTTGATTGTCTCTAAAATTGTCATAACGTTGTGTGTGTTTTCACTAAGTTAATAAATCTGAACTAAAGTGGTCATAATGTTGATACAAGTCCTCGAGGGATCGACTCTTGCTGTGCTACTATACTATTCTTATCGATTTGTGCACTTGCAAGGATTTTATAACTGTTAGAATTGAATTGCATATTTCTTGCTTTTTAATTTTACCAACAAGTTTTTGGCGCCGTTGCCGGGGACTTGTCCCTCAACGGTGCCCATTCAAGTTTAGATTTGTAACTTAGTTTTTCTTTTTGTTAGGTACCCGTGTATGTCATTCCAAGGTTCAGTGCACGGGTGATCAAGTGGACCATCATCGCAAGCATCTTCAGTCCATGGCTCCCCGCCTTCAAGCCCAAGGAGGATGGCGGACCACAGAGAAGAGCAGGGCCTGGAACGTGGCCTAGCACCGCAAGCCCCACGGTGCCTTAAGGATTTTGCCATGCCCCATGTCTCGGAGGATCAATTTCCAATTGTTTTTCCCGAGTCAACAGTGGCAAACTTCGAATTGAAGTCGGGGACAATTCACTTGCTGCCCACATTCCACGGCCTTGCTGGCGAGGACCCGCACTTTCATATCAAGGAATTTGTTGAGGTTTTTTTAACACTGCGCATCAATGGTATGACAGAATCTGAAATCTGCCTGCGGCTCTTTCACTTCAGTCTCAAGGATCGCGCCAAGACATGGTTTCATTCACTGGCGCCGGCTTCCATTCACTCTTGGAGGGACTTGACGTCCAAATTCTTAACACAGTACTTTCCCGTGGAAAAGACAAATGAGTTAAAGTCCAAGATCATGAACCCACGGCAAGACATGGAGGAGTCTTTCTACGAGTTTTGGGAGCAGTTCAATCAGATGCTACGGGCGTGCCCCCACCACCATATTGATGCCCATCATCTTATGCTATACTTCTATGGAGGCTTGAAGACTAGCGATCGGACAATAGTGGACTCTCAATCCCAAGGGATTATAGAAGGCACAGCCGAGGAAGCAAGGACCACCTTTGAGAACATTGCTCAAAGGGAAAAACAGTTCAGCTACAGGGGTTCCTCCTCTAGAGCTACGGGTGTTGCATCCGCCAAATACAAAGATGACGCCATTGCTCAGCTCACGGCAATGGTGAAACAGTTGTGTAGCGAGAAAGCCAAAGAAGTTCACATCTGCGAGGTATGTTCAATTCAGGGCCACAAATCCCAGGACTGCCCGGTTGTGGAAGATGCCAACTTTGCTGGAGGGTTCAACAGCAATTCTCAACCCCGGAATGACCCATATTCCAACACTTACAATCCGGGGTGGAAAAATCATCCAAATTTTCGTTGGAGCAACAGTCAAGCAGCCGCAAATCCCTTGCCACCTCCTGGATTTGAGCAGCAAGCCGCAGGCCCTCAGGGGAACTATCACGGTCCTTCCTCAAATCAGAATGGCGGAAGCAAGTCTCTTGAGGACTCCCTCCATATCCTGACTCAACAGCATGCTCAATTCATAAAATTCAAGCACGATAGCCAGAGTCAGACGGGAGACATGAAAAATGCAATTGCAAACTTGGAGCGTCAAATGGGACAGGTGGCAAACCAACTAAATCAGCGAGAGCAGGGCAAGCTACCGAGTCAAGTCCTGGTAAATCCGAAAGGATTTCACAATCCTACGACTAATGCCATCACGCTGGAGAGGGAAACACCACTTCAAGACCCCACATATGCCACCATCGCAGGACCTGAAATCGAGCCTCAAACTACTCTGCCAAGGATCGCCGACCAGGGCGCGCTGCAATACATGCCACGACCAACAGCTCGAGCGCAGAACCGGCCCAACGAGTGGAAGCAATTCCCACCAAAACTAACGACGCCAAAGTAGTGGTGCGTTTTTTACAGAGTCACATCTTAGCCAGATTCGGCGCACCTAGGGCAATTATCAGTGATGGGGGGGCACTCTTCTACAATCATTCGTTTGTAGCCCTAATGAAAAAGTATGGCGTCACCCACAAGGTCTCAACACCGTATCACCCTCAAACGAGTGCCAAGCGGAACTGTCCAATCGGGAAGTAAAGGCCATATTGGAAAAAACGGTAAATCCTAACCGCAAAGATTGGTCTAGCAAATTGAATGATGCGCTGTGGGCCTATCGGACCGCATACAAGACCCCGATTGGCATGTCTCCCTTCCGGCTTGTTTTTGGAAAAGGCTGCCACCTACCAGTGGAATTGGAGCATAAAGCATTCTGGGCTATTAAGCAGATGAACATGAACTTCGATGATGCTGGAATACATAGGAAGCTTCAGCTAAGTGAATTAGAGGAGTTGCAAAATGAGGCCTTTGACAGTGCTCGCATCTACCAGGAAAAGACCAAAGCTTTCCATGACAAGCGCATTCAGCCCAAGGACTTTCACATCGGACAGGAAGTCCGCCTCTTTGACTCCCGGCTCAGACTAATGCCAGGTAAGTTGCGTTCAAGATGGACTGGACCATTTATTATTACTAACATTTTTCCTCATGGTGCAGTTGAAATCCAGCACCCAGAACGGTAAGATCCGTTCAAGGTATAAATGGCCATCGCCTCAAACACTACTTCAAGGACCTCTCTAATCCAAGCGCAGTCAACCCTGCAACTCCGCTTGCGCCCAGCTCCTAGAATGACAACCCCGTCTTGCCTAGACATTAAATAAAGCGCTCCTAAGAGGCAGCCTAGCCCTGGTTTGTATTTCTCACTTCCTTTTCTGTTTCTGCCCGTTATATCTCTCAAACCTTTCTACTGTTGTCAGGCTTACTGCTTATCACATTGAGGACAATGTTCAGTTTAGGTTTGGGGGTGTGGATGTAAAATTTTGCATATAGAAACAAGTAGGTTTGGGGGTGATACACGGCCAGGACATTTAAATTTCTGCTTGTGATTAGTATGATAACTTGTTAATAGGAATGTATATGCTAAGTTAACTATCTTTGCTTTACTAAGAGTCATGCCATGGTCAAGTAGTTCATAATTTGCACTTCACAATGCCATGTTTTAAGTGATTAAGTGAACGAAATAACTGAATTTGAGTGAACCTTAGAAAATTAGTGGAGACTACCCTGTGAGATCTTTGAGCCTAATTGCCATTCTTTCTGAGGGATATACTTGTTTCTACTCTTAAATACTCATCACTTTTGTTCTTAATTGTTGATCTCATTACATCATATTTGCATTGAATTTTAAAGAACTAACATCATTTAGATACTCTTGATTTAATGTATGCTTTGCCATAAGAAGTGATGTAGGCTATGTGTGCTTTAACCTCTAAAGGCCTTATCCTACCCTATTGCATGCTCCCTAAGCCAATTTTGAAGCCAAACACTCAACCTTTTCATTCATCACCAAAAGTATAACCTAACCCAAAATACTTAGCCACTCATCACAGCCATACCCTATAACCTCAGTTTGTGCTCAGGTTGCCGTAAATGAGATTCATGGTGAGAATGAGAGGTGAAAGAAGATGCTGCCCAATTCAAAGGACTTTGGCGTCAATTTAAAGTTCAAAATTAAAGAAAAGCTTTACAAGTTGCAAGCTGCACGAAAGTTTGAGGAAATCGTTGCATGATCTTGGTTCAAACTCAATTCAAAGAACAGAAAAAAAACGTTCAAATCAAAAGAAAGAAAGAAACGTTGAGAAAAAGAAGGAAAAAATAAGTGAAAAACAAAGTAAATTCAGCCAAGTGAGCTAAGAGCCTCAAAATAAGCCATCAAGAAAGCACAATGCCGTGGGCCTTAAGAAAAGATTCAGTTAAGAAATTCCAAGTTCAAGTCATGACTTCTCATGCCTTGGCATAGCTCAGGTTATTTGAATCCCATCCTTCCTTGCTAAACCCCAAAGCTTAGCCCCATTACAACCTAAAAAGGAAGACCTAACTGATCTTATGGACAATCATGCTGAGGATTAAGGTACGTATCTATGTTCTTAAAGTTCAATTTCTTTCATGAGATCTTTATTTCCATAAAATGCTATTCTTCATTGTTACTCATTTGTGATTAAATTTGAATTTCATAACATAAACTCATCACATATGCTTGAAAAGAGTGTAAGCCTAGGATTCTTGTGCGAATTGAGAGTTGCCTAGTGAGGATTAGAGTCGAGGCGAAATCTTTCTAGGGCACTTAGATGAAGTTGTTTTCAAACTTGATCACCTAAAAATATTGGCATTTATACACGTACACCTTCACATGACACTCACGGCTATGGCATTCCTTTTAGTTCTGCAAAGCATGTCTACTTACTTTGATTCTTATTAGCTTGTTAAGAGTACTATATCTAGCATCTTTTTGTTTAAGTAAAACGTTTGTGGGTATCGTGCTGTTATAACCCTCAGGAGACAAAACTCCTCCTACTAGGTGAACCTAGGGGTTTAAATGTTCTATCTTAACTAAAATCGAGTCTTTTCATTTTGTTAGCGTTTGTTTTGCTCAGGAACTAGCAAAAGATAGGTTTGGGGGTATTTGATTAGTCGTTATTTATGCATCATTTTGATGTCTTTATATGCCTCTCTTACAAGTATACCTAATTGATTATAATAATATATTGGCAAGCAAAGGTCGATCCCTCGAGGACTTGTTTCAACGATTAAGTTCACTTAAGTTTAGATTTTATTAACTTGATTAAAAGACCCACAAATAATGAAGTGACAAAGACACACGTTAGACTCTTACACTACTTTAGATATGCAAAGACACCAGAAATGGCAAAAAGACTCTGAAGTAACCCTAGACCAAATTTGTGATGAGTGATGCAAGAAAGAAAACAAGACTCAAAACAAGACTCCAAACAATGAAAAATGGCAAGGAGGGGGTGGGGGGGTGGGGTGGGGTGGGTTTATGCTTTTGGGATTGGACAAACACAAAATTATTATAAGTGTTTATTTTCGCTCTAAGCTCCGGGAACGATGGATAGTAATTTTACTTGATTATCCAATAATTTTGAGTTAAGTATTAATTATGGATTTCAATAATGGTTTTGGGAAACTATTTTAAAATGGACTTGAGCTTAGGCTCAAAAATGTGATTTTATGGATTCCGGCATATGGATTTTAGGCTTAGGTCGGGGTTATGTATTTGGGCTTAGGCCTAGGTATTTGATGGTTTTGGGGTTCGACCCAAGATTGTGGGTTAGGCTTGGCCTGATGGGTTAGGCTTAGCCTGGTGGGAGGCTTGGTGGGACTTTGTCGAAAATTTGTGGGGTATGTTAGGGAGGATTCCCTCATACGCCCGGGGAGATGCGAGGTATGTCGGGGAGGATTCCCTCATACGCCCGGGGAGATGCGAGGTATGTCAGGTAGGATTCCCTCATACGCTCGGTGGGGTATGTCAGGGAGGATTCCCTCTTACGCCCGGGGAGATGTGAGGTATGTGAGGGATGATTCCCTCATACGCTCGGTGGGGTATGTCAGGGAGGATTCCCTCATACGCCCGGGGAGATGTGAGGTATGTAATAGAGGATTCCATCATACGCTCGGGATGATATGGGGTATGTCATGGAGGATTCCATCATACGATCAGGAGGATACGAGGTAAGTAATGGAGGATTCCATCATACGCTCGGGACGATATGAGGTATGTCATGGAGGATTCCATCATACGCTCAGGAGGATACGAGGTAAGTCATGGAGGATTCCATCATACGCTCGGAATGATATGAGGTATGTCATGGAGGATTCCATCATATGCTCAGGAGGATACGACACATGTTATGGAGGGTTCCATCATACACTCGGTATGGTATGAGCTATTTCATGGAGGATTCCATCATAGGCTTGACGAGATATCGAGTTACGGCCCATGATGAGCCGGGATATTGACCTACGGTTGGGGATGGGCCGAGACATCGAGGTACGGCCAGGATATCGAGCTATGGCTCGGTGTGATGGCTTCGGTTGGGCTACTACTTTGGCGGGCACATGGAAAGATAGTGTGAGTTCCACTGAGGTAAATCTATTGGATTCCGGTAAGTTGTAATTACTTATATATGCGGATCTTGATGCATGTAAGGTTTGATAACGAGGTGAGACTATATCGATTAGTATTATTTTATTTGCGAGATCACGCTTTTATTGTATTTAGTTCTATTGTCTACTCACAGTTGTTCTTATTTTGTGCCTTCCATGCTGTAGCATGACGAGGAGTTGAGATTAGGAGAAGGCATCATTTTCTGCTGTGTTGTTAGTGTAGGATTTGGTTGGGTAATATTTGAAGTTAACTGTTTGCTCTAATCCATTAGTGGGTATTGTAAATTTCGAGGACTTGAAATTTGTTGTTGTAAATTGTTCTGGATTGTGTGGATATTGGTTTAATGCTTAAATCCTTCGTCTGACAGGTGGAAGACGGGTTGACCCGGTTACAGGGGAGATTCTACCGAATTTTTGGTAGAATTCTTGTAGTGTAGTTACGAGGCGGTAAAGGTATTTTATGAATTGTTTTGAGGTTCAAGTTTTGTCAGATGGGAGCAGGGCTTCTCACGGATTTCAAAGGGAAATTCGGGAGGGTTCCTGTCAATGTGTAAGTGCAACTGCCAAAATTTCAAGTGTTCATGTTAAAAACAACTTCATCCAAGTGCTCTAAAAAGATTTCACCTGGACTTTTATCCTCACTGGGCAACTCTCAATTCACACAAGAATCCTAGGCTTTTCACTCTTATCAAGCATATGTGATTTATGTCATGGAATTTAAGTTTAATCACATATGAGTAGCAATGAAGAATATCACTTTATGGAAGTCAAGATCTCATGAAAGGAATTGAACTTTAAGAACATCGATACGTACCTTAGTCCTCAGCATGATTGTCTATAAGATCAGTTAGGTTTTCCATTTAGGTTGTAATGGGGTTAGGCGCATGGGTTGAGAATGGAAGGATTGGATTTCAAGAACATGAGTTGTGCCTAACCAGTCGTTATTTATGCATCATTTTGATGTCTTTATATGCCTCTCTTACATGTCTTTTGAATGATTTTGTGCCATCAATAGTAGAAAATGATCAATCTTCTGAGACTTGTGAAGAGTTAGAAAGATAGGTAAAATCTGGAAAGAGCACAAAAATAATGACTCAAATCGGAGTCCAGATGAGGGAGATGTCCTCATTTCAATATCAGATCCTGAACGGAGTCCTGAGTGGGCCAGTGCGCCTATTTTGGGCCCCTGGCCAAGTACCTCATATCAGGTCCTCCGGGTCTCAAACCTGTGTTTCATGACATCAAGGTCAGGTCCTAGAAGTGCCAAGGTCGCGCCAAGGCAGGTCGAGGACATGTCCCAAGAACTCCCATCCAAGCCCAGATGTGCGCCTAAGCCCGGGGTCCCTGTTCCGCCAGTAGTGGATCAGAGGTCTCCCTCTGCGCTAAACCTGACAACATTTGTGCCAAGCCTGAATGAAGACACGCTTCTACTATACTCATGATCTTCTTCAAAAGCGTAGTCCCAGATCCTGATTACGAAGACAGTCCAAAAGCCAAGTTCGGACCACTGGCCAGCTTGCGTTCCCACTTGCCAGCTTGCATTCACACTTCCAACTATGTTCTGATTGGTTCTAATATATTTTAAGGACTTTTTAATTAATTAGAAGTACAATAACTATTCCAGAACATTCTAGGATAAGGTTTTACCAATCCTTATAGAACAAGGTTTTACCAATCCTTATAGAATAAGGTTTTCCCTTTGTCTATAAAAGGGAGCCTTTGTTCAGTGTTTTGGAAAATCAGAGAGAGAGTTCCGTTTCTGTTTTCTGGAGAAACCGACACCTTAGCCGCATATAGTATTTTTTGTTTTTTTAGAGTTTTACGTTAAAGCTTTGTTCTTCCCGAAGTCGAGTGTGTTGAACGTGGAGCTTGGAGAAGAAGGCTCTGTCGTGTCTTCTGCTGCAGGACTCTTTTCAAGTATGTGATGAGTTTATGTCATGAAATTCAAGTTTAATCACATATGATTTACAATGAAGAATATCACTTTCTAGAAATTAGGATTTCATGAAAGAAATTGAACTGTAAGAACATAGATATGTACCTTAATCCTCATCATGATTGTCCATAAGATCAGTTAGATCTTCCATTTAGGTTGTAATGGGGCTAAGCTTAGGGGTTTAGAAAGGAAGCATAGGATTCAAAGAACCTTAGTTGTGCCAAGGCATAAGAAGTCATGACTTGAATCTAGGAATTCTGATCTGTATCCTTGCTTAAGGCCCACGACATTGTTCCTTCTTGATGGCTCATTTGAGGCCTTTGGCTCACTTGGCTCAATTCACTTTGTTGTATCATTTTTTTCTCTTTTCAACTTATCAACATTTTTCTTGTTTCTTTTTTTTTTTTACTTTTTTTTTTCTTTTGAATTGAATTGAACTAAGATCATGCAATGATTTCCTCAACCTTTCATGCAGCTTGTCACTTGTATCGCTTTTCACTCCTCAAAAATTTTGAACCTTGAACTTTCATCTTTTGGTAATGATGCCAATGTCTTGGAATTGAGCAACACTTTCTTCCACTCCTCGTTCTCACAATGAATCTCATTTAGGGCAACCTTAGTACAAACTTAGGTTATAGGGCTTGTCTTTGATGAATGGCTGAGTATTTTGGTTATGTTATACTTTAGGGGCTGACAGAAAAGGATGAGTGTTTGGCATCAAAGTTGGCTTAGGAAGCATGCAATAGGGTAAGATAAGGCATTTAGAGGTTAAGCACACATAGCCTACATCACTTCTTATGACAACCCACACATCAAATCAAGAGCATCTATGCAATGTTAGTTCTTTAAAATTCAATGCAGATATGATGTAATGAGATCATCATTTATTAACAATTAGGCTCAAAGATCTCACAGGGTAGTCTCTACGAAGGTTCTAAAGTTCACTCAAATTCAGTTGTCACGTTTACTTAATCACTTAGACATGGCATTATGAAGTGCAGATTATGACTACTTGCCTAAGGCATGACTCTTAGTAGAACAAAGATAGTTAACTTAGCATGTACACTTCTATTAACAAGTTATAATACTATCACTAGTAGTACTTAAGCTAACTTAACAGATTAACACTTCAAACTTTTAAAAACTGAACCTTAAAAATCTGGTCGTGTATCACCCCCATACCTAGATGTTTCTATATGCAAAATTTTGATCCACACCCCCAAACCTAAACAGAACATTGTCCGTAATGTGAGAAACAATAAGCATGACAACAATAGAATGAAGGTTGAGATAGTGCAATATGGCAGAAACAGTAAAGTAAGAGAGAACACAAACCAGGGCTAGGTTGCTTCCTAGAAGCGATTTATTTAACGTCTGGGCAAGACGTGGTGTAACAACCCGGAATTTCAATTATTGGATTTAATTAAATAATTATGTAAAATGACGATTTTGCCCTTGCTTGTTAAAGGGCATGGAAATCAAGTTTTGTTTCGAAACCTTTTTGGTGGTGTTTTGTATACCGTTGCGTAGGTCTCGAACTCATGAGTTCGTAGACAGGCGGCACGCAGAAAACGGAGTTCGTAGACGAGAGTTATGGGTCTAAATGTGCAAGGGCATTTTGGTAATTTTCCATGGAGGGGAGATATTTTGGTAACAAATCAGATAAGTCTGATTTGTTTCATCCTCATCTTCATTTCATCTTCATCTCACTCATCTCTCTCTGTGACAAAACAAACACACAAACCCAAACCACCCGAACCGTGCGAAATTCACCCAAACACCCACAAAAGTCAACATTGATTTCAAGGCCTCATCTTCCAGTTTTGATCCACTAATCGTGTTCTACTCCTTCCCGTGATCACAACCGTACCAACCATCGAAGGAGAGGACCACGGAGGAAGCCGAACCGAGAATAGGAAGTTTCGGACTTTCCGATCGATTTTCCGGCTAGCACAGGTATGTATTTGATGTTTTAAGCTCATATTTGGATTCCTGGGTTTGAGTAGATAGATTTAGACGTAAAATTCGTGAAAAATGGTTGAGTTTTGAAGAAGTTGGAAAGCTTGGAGTTTCGGCCGGAAATGGAGGATTCCGGCGAAACCAGACGGCGGCGGAGGTGGTGGTCCGGTCATCTTCTCCGGCCAACCTCCGGCGACGGTGACGGCAGCCGGTCATCTTCTCCGGCGAGTCGCCGGTGACCGGTCAGGTTGAGTTGAACCGGTCCGGTCGAGTGAACCGGTCGGGTCAGTTGAACCGGTCGGGTCGAGTTGAACCGGTCCAGTCGAGTGAACCGGTCAGGTCGAGTTGGACCGGGTCGGGCCGAGTTGGACCGGGTTGGACCGGTCCAGGCGCGTGGGTACTGTAGCAGGCGCGTGACCGGCGCGTGAGCGCGTGTTCCGACCTTCCGTCGGCGCGTGGCGGCGCGTGGGGCCGAGTCTGAGGTCACGGTGGCGCGTGACAGTTAGTTTTTGACGTTTCGGACCTGTTGGCGCAGGTTTCGAGTCGATCGGATGTCGTTTAGGGGTTGTTTCGGACGTTTTAAGGTTGCTGCGTTTTCTAGGACAGCATCGTTAGACTCCCGGGATTTATGGGGTTTATATTTAAGATTATTATGATTGGCTGGTAATCCCGATTATTAATTTGGACAGGCGATACTGCTCCAGGAACTTCAGGGGAGCGTACAGTTCGGGATTGAGCGTGCTTGAACAGGTTTGTGAGTGGACTTTGATTTATAAACTATAATGCATGCATAAATGTATCTTTGATTTAAATACTGTTGAGTATGAGTGAAATGAATTTCTGGATTTTAGAAATGATGCTGGACACATATTTTACAATATTTCTGTGAAAGTATGTTTTGAGAAATGGCCTGATTTGTACTCGATTTTGATATCGTTTTGACGTTGTGACTATTTGAGTATGGATTTGATTCACTGATTCCCGTCCCGATGATTGTTGTTGCTCTGACTGGTGTTGAGGAGTATGACTCTACCAGTTGTTGAGGGTTCGGACCTTAGGTGTTGAGGAGTATGTCTCCGCCGGGTCGCGAAACTGTCTATGCATAGTACAGATATTACAGACAGTACATATGGTACACAGAGTTGTACAGATTTGAACACATCTCAAGGGATACCCTGATGTGTTATGAATATGTCGGGAACAGTGAATTCTTGATTTTGAGATATTTGCCAAATGGAACCAAATGATTTGAAATTGAGATATTCGTGAGTTTGAACCAAACGATTTGAATTTGAGATAATTTGTGTCCAGATTGAATTAAATGATTTTAAACTCATTTGAAGAGAGTTTTCAAACCAAATTGTGGATCATGAGGCATTTTATTATACAGATTGTATGTGAGTCCAATTAAATGGTTTTAAAGATAAATGTGAATTTTGGATGATTTACATATGATGCTTTTATATGATAAATTGTTTTATGTTATGCATGCATGATTTTATAAATGGAGGGGAAGAAAGGTAATTCTTCGAAAAGGAATTTATAAATGATTATTTTTGTCCACTCACAACTTTTGTGTTTAAATCCCCCTTCAGGCAGTTGAGTAGAGTTGACGCGAACATTGATCTCGAGGCTGAGGCATTAGGATTCCGACTGCGCTGTGTTGTATATTTGAGTAGGATATCTAAATTTTATTCTTGATCCTACTTAGACGCTCTGATATTATGTTGCATTTGATTTGTCGTTAATTACGGGAATTATTGAGTGCTTAAGTCCCTTGTCTGACAAGAGGAAGTATTTATTATGGTTATTATAATTTGTATGGATTGAAGGGTATTTTGGGAACCTTTTCTTAGGTTGTCAGACGGGATCAGGGTTCTTCCCGGGTTTCGAGGGGAAATTCGGGACGGGTCCTGACAATTGGTATCAGAGCACTAGGTTAAATTCCTGCAGACTGTACACTACGTGTACAATTATTTTGGTATTGATGAGTTATAGTTCTTTTCAGCGTAATGCCTCCGAGACGCGAGTTCCGTCAACCGTCGGAAAATATGGGGGACACACCTGAACCTACAGTGGAGCCTGATATGAGGCAGACACTGGAACAATTAGGTCATGCGTTGACTTCTGTACTTCAGAGTAGGACTGCTACTGAAGGTTCAGACATTGAGAGAGCCCAGAGATTAGGGGCTACAGTATTTATGGGCGACTCTAGCCCAGATGATGCAAGAGAGTGGATTACTCGTTTAGAGCGAGTGTTCTCGGTTATGAGATGTCCTCAGGGGGACAGGGTGTTGTTAGCCACTTTTCTGCTGGGTGGTTCTGCTTATGATTGGTGGAGTGCATTAGAGGTATCAGGTTGGGAAGTCAGTACCATTACCTGGGCGACCTTTCGGGAGAAGTTCCTCGAGCAATTTTATCCTTGCTCGTACCGAGATGCCAGGGAGGCTGAGTTCATACACCTACAGCAGGGAGATTTGACAGTGGCTCAGTATGAGTAGAGATTTTTAGAGTTGGCTCGTTTTGCACCAGCTCTAGTGGTAACCGAGAGGGACAGACGCCGCAGATTTGAAAATGGGCTGAGGGGAGAACTTCGGTCAGCGGTAACGGCTGCAGCCCATACTTCATTGAGAGATGCGTCTGACGCTGCAGCTCGTGTAGAGTTGAGCATGGGTGTGCCAGTCCAGCAGCAGTTTAGGGGTTCCAGGCGACACAGGGATCGCTGGGATGTTGGAACCTCTAGCCAGGGACCGTCCAAGAGAGGCAGTTACAGCTCTGGATCTACTGCGGGTGAGGGATCTGGTTCAGGCAGTGGCGGAGTCAGACAGGCACCCCAGTCATTCGCCCATTCTAGTGGTGCTTCTGTGCAATCAACCAGAAGACCGAGTGGCAGCTCAGGTAGCACTGGGTGTTTCTTTTGTGGGGAGAGTGGTCACATCAAGAGATTTTGCCCACATTTGTATCCGGCTAGTAGTTCCTGGGGGCGGGGTGCTGCTGAACAGGGGCAGAGGACATTTCAGACGCCCGGTTTTGCAGCTGGAAGTCAGAGTCAATCCAGTAGGGCCAACCGGGCCAATTGGACAAACAGGCCCCGTGGGTCCAACAGGGCCAGAGGCAGACAGTGGGGTCGTGGTCGATCGTTGGATACACAAGCTCGAGTGTTTGCTATGTCGCAACAGGAGGCCCGAGCAGCACCAGATGTAGTCACGGGTATGTTATCTATTTTTAACCGTGATGCTTATGTTTTAATAGATCCTGGGGCTACTCATTCTTTCATTTCTCGGGGTTTTACATTATTTGCTGATAGAGAATTGTCTCCGATTGGTTGGGACATGGGTATTAGTACTCCTACTGGGAATATGTTAGTGGCGAATCTCGTGATTCGAAATTGTCCAGTGTTAGTGGAAGGTCATGCATTAGAGGCAGATTTAATCCCCTTAGACATTTTTGATTTTGATGTGATTCTGGGGATGGATTGGTTGACTATGCACTATGCCTCTATTGATTGTTATGACAAAAGAGTGGATTTCCGGAGTCCAGGTTTACCGGAACTTACATTCAGAGGAGATCGTAGGGTACTACCCTGTGGAGTGATATCAGCTTTGACTGCTGAGAAATTGCTGAGGAAAGGTTGTGAGGGTTACTTGGCTCATGTGTTTGATTCTCGGGAAACTTCGATGAGAGTGGAGGATATTCCCGTGGTGAGTGAATTCTCTGATGTGTTTCCAGATGATCTCCCGGGATTGCCACCTCACCGGGAGATTGAGTTCACCATCGAGCTTTTGCCAGGTACTCAACCTATCTCACAGGCACCGTATAGGATGGCACCGGCAGAATTGCGAGAGTTAAAGACTCAGTTGCAGGACTTGGTGAATATGGGATTTATTCGCCCAAGTGTTTCACCTTGGGGTGCACCAGTGTTATTTGTGAGGAAAAAGGATGGTGGGTTGAGGTTGTGTATCGACTACCGGAAGCTAAACATGGCTACGGTGCGGAATAAGTATCCTTTGCCAAGGATAGATGATTTGTTTGATCAACTTAAGGGGGCAAAATATTTTTCGAAAATTGACCTTCGATCCGGATACCACCAGTTGAGGATCAGAGAAGGGGATGTTGAGAAAACAGCTTTCAGGACTCGTTATGGTCATTATGAGTTCCTGGTGATGCCTTTCGGGTTGACTAATGCTCCAGCAGCATTTATGGATTTGATGAACAGGGTGTTCCAAAAGTATTTGGATCGGTTTGTGATTGTGTTCATTGATGACATCTTGGTGTATTCGAGGAGTGCTAAGGCACATGAGAAGCACTTAAGGTTGGTGCTGAATATGCTTAGGAAAAAGCATTTGTTTGCCAAATTCAGTAAATGCCAGTTTTGGTTGACCGAAGTTGGATTCTTAGGTCATGTGATTTCGGCTGAGGGTATCAGCGTAGATCCCCAAAAGATTGAGGCAGTGGCAAACTGGGAGCAACCGAGGACAGTGACAGAGGTGAGGAGTTTTCTGGGTTTGGCAGGATATTATCGACGGTTCGTAGAAGGATTTTCTACGATAGCAGGGCCGTTGACTCGGTTGACGAGGAAAGGAGTCAAGTTTGACTGGGGAGCTGATTGTGAACAGGGATTTCAGGAGCTGAAGAGGAGGTTGACTTCTGCTCCAGTATTGACCATTCCTGATGATACTGGTGGATTCGAGGTGTATAGTGATGCATCATTGCGGGGTATAGGCTGCGTGTTGATGCAGCATGGAAAGGTGATAGCTTATGCTTCTAGACAACTTAAACCCCATGAGTTGAATTACCCCACACATGATTTGGAATTAGCTGCAGTGGTGCATGCATTGAAAATATGGAGACATTATTTGTACGGGGAGACGTGTCGGATCTTCACCGACCATAAGAGTTTGAAGTACTTGTTCACCCAAAAAGACCTGAATCTGAGGCAGAGAAGATGGCTTGAGTTAATAAAGGATTATGATTGTACTATAGAGTACCATCCAGGGAAAGCCAATGTTGTGGCGGATGCTTTAAGCAGGAAATCCATGGGTTCTTTAGCCCATTTGCATACAGTCTACTTACCATTACTGGTAGAGTTCCGTAGAGCAGGGATAGTACTGGACATGGATAGCCAGGGGGCTTTGTTGGCTAGTTTTCATGTGAGGCCTGTGCTGATTGATCGGATTATGGAGGCTCAACTCCAGGACCCTACATTGTGCATTATCAGGATGGAGTTAGAGGCTGGAAACAGGCAGGACTATGCGCTTAGGGATGATGGAGCCTTGGTTAGGGATGGTCGGTTGTGCGTACCGAATGAGCTGGAACTAAAGAGGGAAATTCTTGATGAGGCTCATAGTTCGGCTTACGCTATGCATCCAGGAGGTACCAAGATGTATCATACCCTAAGGAAATATTATTGGTGGACTGGGATGAAAAGGGAGATTGCTGAGTTTGTGAGTAGATGCCTGACGTGCCAGCAAGTGAAAGCAGAGGGGCAGAAACCATATGGGGCACTTCAACCATTACCTATTCCGGAATGGAAGTGGGATCACATTACGATGGATTTTGTGTATAAACTTCCAAGAACACAGAAAGGACATGATGGGATATGGGTAATTGTTGATAGACTCACGAAGTCTGCACATTTCTTGCCAGTGCGGGAAGATTTTCGGATGAGTCAGTATGCCAAATTGTTCATTGATGAGATCATACGGCTACATGGGACTCCAGAGTCGATTGTTTCGGACAGGGATCCTAGATTTACCTCCAGGTTTTGGCGGAGTTTGCAGAAGGCTTTTGGCACTACATTGCATTTTAGTACAGCTTTTCATCCTCAGACGGATGGTCAGTCTGAGAGGACAATCCAAATTTTGGAGGATATGATGAGAGCTTGTGTACTACAGTTTAAAGGAAACTGGGATTCACATCTGGCTCTGATGGAATTTGCTTATAATAATAGTTATCAGTCGAGTATTGGGATGTCTCCTTTCGAGGCACTGTATGGGAGGCAGTGCAGGACACCATTATGCTGGAACGAAGTGGGTGAAAGGAAACTGTTAACACCAGAGTTGGTTGATACGACTGAGGAAAAGATAAGGATCATCAGAGAAAGGTTGAAGACAGCTCAGGATCGCCAGAAGAGCTATGCAGACCGTAGAACCAGAGACCTTGAGTTTGAAGTAGGTGATTGGGTGTTCTTAAAACTATCACCTTGGAAGGGAGTTGTACGTTTTGGTAGACGAGGAAAACTGAGTCCTCGCTACATTGGTCCATATGAGATTTTGGAGAGGATAGGACCAGTGGCATATCGTCTTGCTTTACCATCGGAATTATCCAGAGTTCATAATGTTTTCCATGTATCTTTGCTCCGGAAATATCTGTTTGATGAGTCTCATGTGTTGGAAGAGCAACCACTTGAGCTGAAAGATGATTTGACTTTTGAGGAGCAACCGGTGCAAATTTTGGATTGGAAAGAGAAGGTACTGCGCAAAAAGAGTATTCCTCTAGTTAAAGTGTTGTGGAGGAATCATAACGTGGAGGAAGCCACGTGGGAAACTGAGGAACTAATGCGGACGCAGTATCCTTATTTGTTCCAAGGGTAGAGTTGAATTTCGGGGACGAAATTTTTTAAGGGGGGTAGATTGTAACAACCCGGAATTTCAATTATTGGATTTAATTAAATAATTATGTAAAATGACGATTTTGCCCTTGCTTGTTAAAGGGCATGGAAATCAAGTTTTGTTTCGAAACCTTTTTGGTGGTGTTTTGTATACCGTTGCGTAGGTCTCGAACTCACGAGTTCGTTGACAGGCGGCACGCAGAAAACGGAGTTCGTAGACGAGAGTTATGGGTCTAAATGTGCAAGGGCATTTTGGTAATTTTCCATGGAGGGGAGATATTTTGGTAACAAATCAGATAAGTCTGATTTGTTTCATCCTCATCTTCATTTCATCTTCATCTCACTCATCTCTCTCTGTGACAAAACAAACACACAAACCCAAACCACCCGAACCGTGCGAAATTCACCCAAACACCCACAAAAGTCAACATTGATTTCAAGGCCTCATCTTCCAGTTTTGATCCACTAATCGTGTTCTACTCCTTCCCGTGATCACAACCGTACCAACCATCGAAGGAGAGGACCACGGAGGAAGCCGAACCGAGAATAGGAAGTTTCGGACTTTCCAATCGATTTTCCGGCTAGCACAGGTATGTGTTTGATGTTTTAAGCTCATATTTGGATTCCTGGGTTTGAGTAGATAGATTTAGACGTAAAATTCGTGAAAAATGGTTGAGTTTTGAAGAAGTTGGAAAGCTTGGAGTTTCGGCCGGAAATGGAGGATTCCGGCGAAACCAGACGGCGGCGGAGGTGGTGGTCCGGTCATCTTCTCCGGCCAACCTCCGGCGACGGTGACGGCAGCCGGTCATCTTCTCCGGCGAGTCGCCGGTGACCGGTCAGGTTGAGTTGAACCGGTCCGGTCGAGTGAACCGGTCGGGTCAGTTGAACCGGTCGGGTCGAGTTGAACCGGTTCGGTCGAGTGAACCGGTCAGGTCGAGTTGGACCGGGTCGGGCCGAGTTGGACCGGGTTGGACCGGTCCAGGCGCGTGGGTACTGTAGCAGGCGCGTGACCGGCGCGTGAGCGCGTGTTCCGACCTTCCGTCGGCGCGTGACGGCGCGTGGGGCCGAGTCTGAGGTCACGGTGGCGCGTGACAGTTAGTTTTTGACGTTTCGGACCTGTTGGCGCAGGTTTCGAGTCGATCGGATGTCGTTTAGGGGTTGTTTCGGACGTTTTAAGGTTGCTGCGTTTTCTAGGACATCATCGTTAGACTCCCGGGATTTATGGGGTTTATATTTAAGATTATTATGATTGGCTGGTAATCCCGATTATTAATTTGGACAGGCGATACTGCTCCAGGAACTTCAGGGGAGCGTACAGTTCGGGATTGAGCGTGCTTGAACAGGTTTGTGAGTGGACTTTGATTTATAAACTATAATGCATGCATAAATGTATCTTTGATTTAAATACTGTTGAGTATGAGTGAAATGAATTTCTGGATTTTAGAAATGATGCTGGACACATATTTTACAATATTTATGTGAAAGTATGTTTTGAGAAATGGCCTGATTTGTACTCGATTTTGATATCGTTTTGACGTTGTGACTATTTGAGTATGGATTTGATTCACTGATTCCCGTCCCGATGATTGTTGTTGCTCTGACTGGTGTTGAGGAGTATGACTCTACCAGTTGTTGAGGGTTCGGACCTTAGGTGTTGAGGAGTATGTCTCCGCCGGGTCGCGAAACTGTCTATGCATAGTACAGATATTACAGACAGTACATATGGTACACAGAGTTGTACAGATTTGAACACATCTCAAGGGATACCCTGATGTGTTATGAATATGTCGGGAACAGTGAATTCTTGATTTTGAGATATTTGCCAAATGGAACCAAATGATTTGAAATTGAGATATTCGTGAGTTTGAACCAAACGATTTGAATTTGAGATAATTTGTGTCCAGATTGAATTAAATGATTTTAAACTCATTTGAAGAGAGTTTTCAAACCAAATTGTGGATCATGAGGCATTTTATTATACAGATTGTATGTGAGTCCAATTAAATGGTTTTAAAGATAAATGTGAATTTTGGATGATTTACATATGATGCTTTTATATGATAAATTGTTTTATGTTATGCATGCATGATTTTATAAATGGAGGGGAAGAAAGGTAATTCTTCGAAAAGGAATTTATAAATGATTATTTTTGTCCACTCACAACTTTTGTGTTTAAATCCCCCTTCAGGCAGTTGAGTAGAGTTGACGCGAACATTGATCTCGAGGCTGAGGCATTAGGATTCCGACTGCGTTGTGTTGTATATTTGAGTAGGATATCTAAATTTTATTCTTGATCCTACTTAGACGCTCTGATATTATGTTGCATTTGATTTGTCGTTAATTACGGGAATTATTGAGTGCTTAAGTCCCTTGTCTGACAAGAGGAAGTATTTATTATGGTTATTATAATTTGTATGGATTGAAGGGTATTTTGGGAACCTTTTCTTAGGTTGTCAGACGGGATCAGGGTTCTTCCCGGGTTTCGAGGGGAAATTCGGGACGGGTCCTGACACGTGGTTGGCAGGCTAGATGGGCGGTGCCTTATGAAGATCAAGGTCAGCGGTGACTAGACTGGGAAGGGCCTCAAAGCACTTCTTGAGGCGATGACCATTCACCTTGAATGGTTCTTGTTTAACTGGGTGCTGAATTTCAACTGCACCATGAGGAAAAACGTTAGTAATAACATATGGACCGGACCATCAAGAACGTAGCTTACCTGGGAATAGCTTTAGGTGTGAGTTAAAGAGTAGGACTTTCTGTCTGTTTTGAAAGTGCTTGGGCTGAATTTGCTTGTCATGAAAAGCTTTGGTCTTTTCCTTGTAAACTCTTAGACTTTCATATGCCTCTTTCCTGAGCTCATCTAATTCACTTAGCTGAAGCTTTCTATGAATTCCAGCTTCATCCAAATCCATGTTCATCTTCTTGATGGCCCAGAATGCTTTCTGTTCTAACTCCACCGGTAAGTGACATCCTTTCCCGAAGACAAGTCTGAAGGGCGACATGCCTATGGGAGTCTTGTATGCCGTTCTATAGGTCGACAATGCATCGTTCAATCGGTTGGACTGTTCAGTCTTTATTTATGCATGATTTTGATGTCACTTGGTGCCCTTTTACATGTCTTTTTAATGATTTCGTGCCAACCATAGTAGAAAGTGATGCATTTTGCAAGACTTGTGCATAAATGGAAAGATAGGGATATTCTGAGGAGAATGCAAAAAGAACGGCTCAATTTGGAGTTATAATGAAGAAGTTATCCTCAGTACAAAATCGGGTCCTAAGTCAGGCCCTAATGCGTCCATGCCCCCAATTTAGGGCGCAAGATCAAGGACCTCGAATCAAGCAATGCGGGTCCTAAAACCATGTTTGAGGACCAGCTGATCAAGTTCAAGGTGAGCCAAGGTGCATGCCTTGACAAGTCTCAAAGATACCCTAGTGGAGCCCTAATTTGTGCCCTAATCCAAGCCTTGGACGCGTCCCAGACGAGTCCTTCAGAGCTCTCAGCCAAGTCCCAATCATGTCCCCTGACACGCCTCAAGTTTGAGGTTCCAAACGTGTCCCTTAGAAGTACAAAGACTTGGTCTAGCGATGAACTTAGGTCGTGCCCTCAACGGCGCCTTATTTTAGGGCTATGACTTGATGTGGAGTCAGAAATGTGTCATCCCTTAGCTAGCGATGGAACCAAGTGAGACACCAACTAGGACTGGACTTCAAATAATGTTATCAAGCTAGTGGAGCCTTAAGGCGCGCCCATAACTGCCAATGACTTGTCCATGACATGTTGCCTCCTAAAAGATTTCCCGAGAGCCCTGATTTGAGCCAAAATTGGGCCATTGACTTTTCTATGAGCTTTTGAGCAGGAAAAAGCCCAGAATCATGCTAGATACATTGTATAGAAGTGAAATAAGTGGTGTGGCCTGATCAGTCATTATTTATGCATCATTTTGATGTCTTTATATGCCTCTCTTACATGTCTTTTGAATGATTTCTTGCCATCAATAGTAAAAAATGATCAATCTTGTGAGACTTGTGCATATTTGGAAGGATAGGTAAATTTTGAGAAGAACGCGAAAAGAATGACTCAAATCGGAGTTTAGATGAAGGAGATGTCCTCATTTCAATATCAGGTCCTGAACTGTGTCCTGAGTGCGTCAGTGCGCCTATTTTGGGTCCTTGACCAAGTACCTCATATCATGTCATCCGGTCCCAAACCTATGTCTCATGACATCAAGTTCATGTCCTAATAGTGCCAAGGTCGTGCCAGGACATGTCGAGTACATGTCCCAAGAACTTCCCATCCGAGCCCAGCCTCTGCTCCTAAACCTTAGTTCTTGTTTCGCCAGCGGTGGATCAAAGTTCCTCCTCTGCGCTAAGCCTGACAACCTGTGCGCTAAGGCCATTGGGTCCTTGACCAAGTACCTCAGATCATGCCATCCGGGTCCCAAACTCGTGTCTCATGACATCAAGTTCATGTCCTAAAAGTGCCAAGGTCGTGCCAGGACATGTCGAGTACATGTCCCAAGAACTTCCCATTCGAGCCTAGCCTCTGTGCCTAAACCTTAGTTCTTGTTCCGCCAGTGGTGGATCAAAGTTCCTCCTCTGTGCTAAGCCTGACAACCTGTACGCCTGGCCTGAGCGAAGATGCACTTCTACTATGCTCATGGTGTGCCTCAAAAACGCAGTCCCAGACCCCTATGACAAAGACATACGAAGGGCCATGTTCTAAGTTCCAGCGTCTGACCGCGGGAAAACCGCGGGCTGCCCGCGGCCAGCTTGTGTTCCCACTTGCCAGCTTGCATTCACACTCCCAACCATGTTCTGATTGGTTCTAATAGATTTTAGGGACTTTGTAATTAATTAGAAGTGCAATACTATTCAAGAACATTCTAGGCTAGGGTTTTACCAATCCTTATAGGACAAGGTTTTACCAATCCTTACAGGACAAGGTTTTCCCTTTGTCTATAAAAGGGAGCCTTTGTTCAGTATTTTGGGAGGACATTATTAGAGACCATATTTTTAGAGATAATATTTTACACACAGATTATTAGGCGTGGAGCTTGGAGAAAAAGGCTCTGCTGTGCCTGTTCTTCAACAATCTCTTATGTACCCTTATTTTTATCTTTGCAATTTAATTATGAATTCAATTATATATGTTTTAATCCCAGTTTTGCTTGAGTAGTTCTTGTTAGGATTAGGGTTGTTTGAAGCCCTAACCATGTTAGTTTGTTAATTAGATTTTGGCTCGTGATTTTGATTGCTATGCATGCTGAATAACTCTGATTACTGCTTTAACTGCCATTCCTTTATGCCTATGAGCTTTGCTACCTTGTTTGCACAAATTATTGATGGGATTGCTTGAGTGACCACTATATCATCTTGTAATTCATGAGCATCAAGAGGTTGAGGTTAAGAAACGATCTTGTAGTCGGAATTCACAACGCTCTAGGAATGCACATCACTTTTCTAGGCTTGTTCAGTGTCATTAAATTCTCTTTGTACTTCATGCATCATCTTAAACGGTAGGGCCTTGGTGAGGGCTTTGGTGCAATGCAAACAGTTCCTCACCACGAACCCACTCCTGACCTCCTACCTTCGCTAAAGGCCTTGGTGCAATGCAATGAGGCTTGTACTCAATACATGGCATCTTTTCATGAAGAACTCCGAGGGCTAAGCTAGCGCTTGGAGGAGATACTGGAAAAGAGCAAGAGGGTGTTTGAGTTCGACGTACGCCAAACTGAGGAAAGGGAATATACCCCACCAAGTGAGGGCGAGAATGATGATCATGGTGAAGCTCTCATCGAGCCAACACTTCGATATGTGGTTGCCATGGAGGCCGCAAAGTCCACCCAACCTTCGTTGTGGACCAGGATACAAAGTATGGAGGCTTCTAATCAGAACCATCACACGGATGAAGAGCATAATGAGGACACCACCAAGTTAACACTTTGACAAGTGCTTGCCATGGATGCCATGAATTCTGCCCAAGGCCATGCCGTGACAGTGTCTCCCGATTATGCTCAGATTGAGCAGTGGGACGTGTTGGTAGATTTAAAGAGCAAGAAATATGCAATTCAATTCTAACAGTTATAAAATCCTTGCAAGTGCACAAATCGATAAGTATAGTATAGTAGCACAGCAAGAGTCGATCCCTCGAGGACTTGTATCAACGTTATGACCAATTTAGTTCAGATTTGTTAACTTAAATAAAAACACACACACACACACAGGGGGGGGGGGGGGGGGTGGGCGGGGTTTATGATGTGATAACTGAAATTTAAAGACAAGTAAATCAAAGTGCAGAAAATAATAATGCAAGAATGAAAGGTTGTTAGCTAAGGCGAATTAAGGCTTACTATCCACTCTAACCAATTATAGCTCTTAACCAAATTTCCTTGACCTGATTACTATGCATTTTCTGAATTAGGTGCCCGTGCCTAGGACCTGGCGTTGGTTCACTAGACACATCTTATTCCCTCTTACTTAGCATGTTCTAAACAGGGCATATGCCTAGAACGTCTATCATCTACCTTTTAAGATGATGCATGAAGTTTAAAGAGAATTTAATGACACCACATTAGCCTAGCAAAGTGGCATGCAATCCTAGGTCGTCATGAGTTAAGATTACAAGTACGAATACTTTCGATGCTCCAGATCACAAGATGATATGACGGTCACTCAAGCAATTACATCTATAATTATATGCAAACAAGGTAGCTAATCTTATAGGCATAAATTAAGTTCATTAAGCATAGTAATCCAACTTATTCAGCATGCATAGCAATCATAATCAAGAGCCAGAAATCCAATCAATAAGCTAACATGGCTAGGGCTTCAAGCAGCCCTAATCCTAATGACTACTCACACATAACTGAAATAAACACAAGTATAATTGAATCCATAAGTAAAATGCAATAATGAAAATAAGGGTACCTAAGAGATTGTTAAGAACAGATGCAGCAGAAGACACGGCAGGGCCTTCTTCTCCAAGCTCCACGTCCAATAATCTAAGTGAAAGATTATCTCCGAAAATATATGGTCCCTAATTCTATAGAAAACCAAAACTGAACTCTGTGGCTTAGGTCTCTGTTTTCCCAGAAACCAAAACGTCCCTAGCTAATTATCTCTCCCTCAAATACTGAACAAAGGCTCCCTTTTATAGACAAAGGGAAAACCTTGTTCTATAAGGATTGGTAAAACCATGTCCTATACAGATTGGTAAAACCTTGTCCTATAGGAATAGGGTAAGTTATTTTACTTTTAATTAATTACAAAGTCTTTAAAATCTATTAGAACCAATCAGAACACGGCTGGGAGTGTGAATGCAAGCTGGCAAGTGGGAACGCAAGCTGGCAAGTGGGAACGCAAGCTGGCCAAACTTGGATTTTTGACTGTCTTCGTAATCAGGATCTGGGACCGCGCTTTTGAAGTACGTTAGGAGTATAATAGAAGGGCATCGTCGTTCAGGCTTGGCGCAAATGTTGTCAGGCTTAACGCAGAGGGAGAACCTCTGATCCACCGCTGGCGGAACAGCGACCCCGGCTTAGGCGCACATCTGGGCTCGGATGGGAGTTCTTGGGACATGTCCTCGACCTGCCTTGGTGCGACCTTGGCACTTCTAGGACTTGACCTTGATGTCATGAAACACAGGTTTGAGACCCGGAGGGCCTGATATGAGGTACTTGGCCAGTGGCCCAAAATAGGCGCCCTGGCGCACTCAGGACCCCGTTGAGGACCTGATATTGAAATGAGGACATCTCCTTCATCTGGACTCCGATTTGAGTCATTCTTTTTACGTTCTTTCCAGATTTTACCTACCTTTCTAACTCTGCACAAGTCTCATAAGATTGATCATTTTCTACTATTGATGGCACGAAATCATTCAAAAGACATGTAAGAGAGGCATATAAAGACATCAAAATGATGCATAAATAAGGACTGATCAGGACGCACCCAATTCATACCCTCCAGTATACTCTTCCTTTTATAATGCTTCTGATTCTGATTTCATGTCTAACTATACCTCTTTGCCTTGCACTAACAGATTGGAAAGCGAAATGGAAGAAAACTAGGAGGAATAGAATAGGATGGATGATGGTGACAAGGACATCTAGGTCAAATCCATGCCACTGTCCTATGTGCTGCCTAGCAGCAACACACTGCCCCAAGTCGTGTCCCACAGCCATGACCCCGTTCTGCCTACTGCCCTGTCGCAAACCCAGGTTCCTGCTGAGTCCCAGGACTCGTCAAATGCCCTTCTGCAGGCCCAACCTAGCATCATAGAATCTGGAAATATCCCGGACACGCCTTCAACGCGCCAAGCTGCGCCAACTGATTCACTGCAGGGCAAGTCCTTAGCCGCTGCACCAGAACCTTCCCAGCAAGCATCTGAGACGTGCAGTGCTGCGGCCACGCTTCAAGACACATTGATGGCAGAACCCTCGGACCAGCCCGTGCCTCCCAATCTGCTGCCAGCCGTGTCTCAGCCCATGCCCATAGACAAGGACCCGATTTAGAAATTCAATGCGCCTTCTCAACTCAATCCTGAAACACTGAACTTTCATTTTAATAAGGCAAACTTGGATTTGAATTCTGATTTAGCTCCTAATACTGTTGAACTTTTCCCATGCAGGTTCCACCATAAAAAACACCAAGAATATGCTAAAGGCCCTCAACTTGGTCCCCCTCTTCAAGTTCCGAAGGAAAAATCAACGGAAGGGACCAAGGATGAAATCTAGAACGTACAAGGCACAACAAAGGAAGACATTCCAGAATGGACAAAAATAGCTCTCATTCAAATCACTCCTCAATCTCTTTCCCGATAAGTTACGTTCTCGTCGGTGGATTCCTTTATGTGTTTCTAACTTTTTTCTCCATGATGCAGCGCAGATTCTACAGAAAGAGGCTCATAATCGGTTCCATGTTGACACTGAAATCCTGGGCACACCATCAACTACATAACTAGACAGCCCCGTCTTGCCTAGAAGTTAAATAAAGCGCTCCTAGGAGGCAACCTAGCCCTAGTTTGTATATCTTTCTTCCTTTGTTGCTTCTGCCTGTTATATCTCTCCAACCTTTCTACTGTTGTCATGCTTCCTGCTTATCACATTGAGGACAATGTTCAATTTAGGTTTGGGTTTAATTACATAACTAGGCAGCCCCGTCTTGCCTAGACGTTAAATAAAGCGCTCCTAGGAGGCAACCTAGCCCTAGTTTGTATATCTTTCTTCCTTTGTTGCTTCTGCCTGTTATATCTCTCAAACCTTTCTACTGTTGTCATTCTTCCTGCTTATCACATTGAGGACAATGTTCAGTTTAGGGTAGTCTCCACTATGAGATCTTTGAGCCTAATTGCCATTCGTTCTGAGAGATATACTTGTTTATACTCTTAAACACTCATCGCTTTTGTTCTTAATTGTTGATCTCATTACATCATATTTACATTGAACTTTAAAGAACTAACATCATTTAGATACTCTTCATCTAATGTGTGGTTTGCCATAAGAAGTGATGTAGGCTATGTATGCTTTAACCTCTAAAGGCTTTATCCTACCCTATTGCATGCTCCCTAAATGAACTTTGAAGCCAAACACTCAGCCTTTTCTTTCATCACCAAAAGTATAACCTAACCGAAATACTTAGCCATTCATCACAACCATGCCCTATAACCTCAGTTTGTGCTAAGGTTGCCGTAAATGAGATTCATGGTGAGAATGAGAGGTGGAAGAAAATGTTGTCCAATTCAAAGGACATTGGCATCAACTCAAAGTTCAAAAGTAAAGAAAAGCTTTACAAATTGCTAGCTGCACGAAAGTTTGAGGAAATCATTGCATGATCTTGGTTCAACTCAATTCAAAGAAAAGAAAAAATAAAGAAATCAAAAGAAAAGGAAAAAAAACGTTGAAAAGAAAAAAGTAAGAAGAAAAAAAAGTGAAAACAAAGTGAATTAAGCCAAGTGAGCCAAGAGCCTCAAAATAAGCCATCAACAAAGCACAATGTCGAGGACCTTAAGAAAGGATTCAGTTCAGAAATTCTAAGTTCAAGTCGTGACTTCTCATACCTTGGCATAGCTCAGGTTCTTTGAATCCCATCCTTCCTTGCGAAAACCCTAAGCTTAGCCCCGTTTCAACCGAAAAAAGAAGACCTAACTGATCTTATGGACAATCATGCGGAGGATTAAGGTATGTATCTATGTTCTTAAAGTTCAATTCATTTCATGAGATCTTTATTTCCATAAAGTGCTATTCTTCATTGTTACTCATATGTGATTAAATTTGAATTTCATAACATAAACTCATCACATATGCTTGAAAAGAGTGAAAGCCTAGGTTTCTTGTACGAATTGAGAGTTTCCTAGTGAGGATTAGAGTCGAGGAAAAATCTTTCTAGGGCACTTAGATGAAGTTGTTTTCAAACACGATCACTCGAAATATTTGCACTTATACACGTACACCTTCACATGACACTCACAGCTATGGCATTCCTTTTAGTTCTGCAAAGCATGTCTACTTACTTTGATTCTTATTAGCTTTTTAAAAGTACTATCTCTAGCATCTTATTTGTCTAAGTAAAACGTTTGTCGGTATCGTGCTGCTATAACCCTCAGGAGACAAAAACTCCTCCTACTAGGTGAACCTAGGGGTTTAAATGTTCTATCTTAAGTAAGATCGAGTCTTTTCATTTTGTTAAAGTTTGATTTGCTCAGGGACTAGAAAAAGATAGGTTTGGGGGTATTTGAGCAGTCATTATTTATGCATCATTTTGATGTCTTTATATGCCTCTCTTACATGTCTTTTGAATGATTTCGTGCCATCAATAGTAGAAAATGATCAATCTTGTGAGACTTGTGCAGATTTGGAAAGAAAGGTAAATTCTAAGAAGAACGCGAAAAAAATGGCTCAAATCGGAGTTTAGATGAGGAGATGTCCTCATTTCAATATCAGGTCCTAAACGGAGTCCTGAGTGCGCTGGTGCACCTATTTTGGGTCCTTGACCAAGTACCTCAGATCATGCCATCCGGGTCCGAAACCTATGTCTCATGACATCAAGTTCATGTCCTAGAAGTGCCAAGGTCATGCCAGGACATGTCGAGTACATGTCCCAAGAACTTCCCATTCGAGCCCAGCCTCTGCGCCTAAACCTGAGTTCTTGTTCCGCCAGCGGTGGATCAAAGTTCCTCCTCTGTGCTAAGCTTGACAACCTGTGTGCCTGGCCTGAGCGAAGATGCGCTTCTACTATGCTCATGGTGTGCCTCAAAAGCGTAGTCCCATACCCCTATGACGAAGACATGCGAAAGGCCATGTTCTAAGTTCCAGCGTCTGACCGCGGGAAAACCGCGGGCTGCCCGCGGCCAGCTTGTGTTCCCACTTGCTAGCTTGCATTCACACTCCCAACCATGTTCTTATTGGTTCTAATAGATTTTAGGGACTTTGTAATTAATTAGAAGTACAATAACTATTCCAGAACATTCTAGGCTAGGGTTTTACCGATCCTTATAAGACAAGGTTTTCCCTTTGTCTATAAAAGGGAGCCTTTATTCAGTATTTTGGGAGGAGATTATTAGAGACCATATTTTTAGAGATAATATTTTAAACTCAGATTATTAGGCGTGGAGCTTGGAGAAGAAGGCTATGCCGTGGTTCTGCTGTGCTTGTTATTCAACAATCTCTTATGTACCCTTATTTTTATCAATGCAATTTAATTATGAATTCAATTATATATGTTTTAATCCTAGTTATGCGTAAGTAGTTCTTGTTAGCATTAGGGTTGTTTGAAGCCCTAACCATGTTAGTTTGTTAATTAGATTTTGGCTCTTGATTTTGATTGCTATGCATGCTGAATAACTCTGATTACTGCTTTAACTGCCATTCCTTTATGCCTATGAGATTTGCTACCTTGTTTGCATAAATTATTGATAGGATTGCTTGAGTGACCACTATATCATCTTGTAATTCTTGAGCATCAAGAGGTTGAGGTTAAGAAACGATCTTGAAGTCAAAATTCACAAAGTTCTAGGAATGCACATCACTTTTCTAGGCTAGTGTAGTGTCATTAAATTCTCTTTGTACTTCATGCATCATCTTAAACGGTAGGTGATCGACGTTCTAGAGTACACATCATGCTTAGAACATGCCAAGTAAGAGAGAATAATATATGTGGAGTGGGCCAACCATCGGGACTTTTGCATGGGCACCTAATACAGAAGTTGCATCGTAATTAGGTCAAGAAAATCTGGTGAAGGACTATAATTGGTTAGAGTGGATAGTAAGCCTTAATTCGCCTTAGTTAATTATCAATCAATCTATCATTCGTGCATTTTAATTTACTAGTTTACTTTCGTGCGTGTTTCTCAAAATCATAAACCCCCCCCCCCCCCCCCCCCCCCCCCCCCCCCCCCCCCCCCCCCCCCCCCCGCCCCCCCACCTCCTCCACCTCCTTTGGCGTGTGTGTGTGTGTTTTTATCTAAGTTACTTAAATATGAACTTACTTAGATTAATCGTTGAGGCAAGTCCTCGAGGGATCGACTATTGCTGTGCTGCTATACTATTCTTATCGATTTGTGCACTTGCAAGGATTTTATAACGGTTAGAATTAGATTGCATATTGATTGTTCTCTAATTTTACCAACATGGCCCACCTGCATTGGTCCATGACATGCTTAGTTCTCGACAAGTCCAAAAGGAGGACCAAAAGGTGTAAAATTGAGGTCTTGTCGTGTAATTGAAGTCTAGGGTTGGCCCAGCCCTGTACTTGACATCCAGACAACCCTAAGAGAGGCTTAGAAGCTGCCTTGTTGCACGAAAGTTCTAGAACTAGTTCTAGATGGATTGCCACAATAATTAGATTCCTTGCTGCTCAAGGAAACCTAAGAATGGTCCTATTTCTTAGGACTCTGTCCCTGCTGAGCTAGGAGCGGTTTTAGTGTTTAATTAGGGTTATTTTGGACTTTGTATTTCTGTTTTAATTCCTAGAATTCAGGGGAATCCTGGGGACCTATTTAAACGAAGTTCTAACGCAAACTTAGGGTCCCAAACCCCTTAGCCGCATACTTTTCAGTTTTGCAGAGACTTAGAAGTGATTTTGTTTTTACCTTGGAGAGGCTTGAACGCAAGGACCTTGAAGCTGTGGCCGTGGATCAATTCATCTCTCAGCGCCAAGACATTGTGTTTTTTTCTCCTCCTTTGTCCTTTTATCATTTATTGTAACTATGAATTCAATTAGCGTTTTGTTCAATATGAAGTGTGAGTAGTTTTTCATAGAACTTGGGCTGCTTGAAGCCCTAGCCATGTAGTTGTCTAACATGATTTTGGCCCTTGGTTTACATGCTTTGAATGCTGAATATAGTTGTAATTAATGTGCGTAATGATCTTAGCTTATGTTTATGGGCTTAGTCATCTTATATGCATAATCTATAGGTGAATGATTGCTTGATTGACTGACTATCTTCTTGTGAATGTTGGGCACCAATGGTAGTGGCTTTACATCTTACCTGTAATCCAACTCATGACAATCTAGATTACTAAATATTCTTTTGGGATAATGTGATGTCATTAAATTTCATTTCGTACTTCATGCATTCTACTGAATAGTTGTGGTAGCGAGTTTGAGAGACCTCCGACATATAAACTAAAAGGGAAATAATTTGTGTGGAGTGAGCCTTGAGTGGACCTTTACATGGGTATCTTGTTCAGCTAATTCATAGTCATGGAACCTTGGAGATCATGTTAAGAACTTGAATGGTTAGTGGTGGATAGTTAGTCTTAGTTCGCCTTTAGTTAATAAATCAATCACATATCATTGCTTATGTTTTTAGTGTTTCTTGCTTGTTAAGTTGTCTTTATTTTCAGAATTCGAAAATCATAAACACCCTCCACATCCCTGCCCCCCACTTTACTTATTGTCGTGAGGCTTGTTGGTGTCTTGTTTGAGTCCTTTTGTCTTTCTTGTGTCACAAATTAGTGTCAAGTTGTGTTTATTTTTGTTATTTCATTGTTTTGAGTCTTATCTTGAGTTGATCTTATCTAAACTTTAATTGGATCTTCACGTTGATACAAGTCCTCGAGGGATCGACCCTTGCTTTTCTGCTATGCTCGTAATTGACTTGTGCACTTGCTAGGATTATAACTGTTAAAGATAGAGTTCATATTTGTGTTCTTTATTTTTACAAACAAGTTTTTAGCACCGTTACCGAGGACTTATCCCTCAATGGAGTCCAAGTAGTTTAGACTGTTTAACTCAGCTTTGTTTTTATCTTTTAGGTACTTTTGTTTATGTCATCACACGGCTCTGTACAAGGATATGTACAAGGCTCATCAACAACTTCATCTGCCCATAGCTCAGTCCACGGGTCCACACAGCCAAGCCCACCACCATCTCCTCCTAGGATGGCAGGTCGTGACATTGTACCTCCACCACCACCTCCAACCCCACGTCTTCTTAAGGAGTATGCCACTCCACATGTGTCCGATGATCAATTTCCTATAGTTTTCCCTCCTTCCATGGTGGAAAACTTTGAGCTTAAGTTAGGGACCTTCAATAAGCTCCCCAAATTCCATGGACTCACATGAGAGGATCCTCATCTACACATCAAAGAGTTCGTGGAGGTTTGTTATACATTGAGGATAAATGGCATGCTATAGGCAGAAATTAGGTTGAGGCTATTTCACTTTAGTGTCAAAGACAGAGCCAAGGCTTGGTTTCATACCTTGGCTCCTGCATCTATCACATCTTGGCAAGACTTGTCCTCCAAGTTCCTCACCCAGTATTATCTAGTGTCAAAGACTAATAAACTTAGGGGTGAGATCATGGACCCACATCAGGCTACAGATGAGTCCTTCTATGAGTTTTGGGATGGTTCAATCAGTTGATTCAGTCCTGTTCCCACCATAACATCGATGAATGTCACTTGATGTTGTATTTCTAAGGAGGTTTGAAGACAAGTGACAGGGTCATGGTGAACTCGCAATCCAAGGGAGTTTTAGATAGCACATCTGAGGAGGCTAGAGAGGCCTTTGAGAATATTTCTCGAAGGGAAAAGCAATTCAGCTATCGAGGTCACCAACCTAAAACCCTTGGTGGGGCAAGTGCGGATAAGGACGACACCATTGCTCAACTCAGGGCTGCAGTGAAGCAATTGTGTAATGATAAGACCAAGGGCTTGCAAGTGTGAGATTTAAACTCAATTCCGGGGCATGGGACCCAAGATTGTCCAATGGTAGAAGAGGCCAACATGGTTGGCAAATTGAATGACAGATCAAGGCCACATAATGATCCATATTCCAACACCTACAATCCTGGGTGGGGGAATTATCCGAACCTCAAGTGGAGTAACAACCAGAACACTCAGAATTCTATGCCACCACCAGGATTTCAGCATCAAACTGTCGCCCCTCAAGTTCCCTAGCAAGGTGCTTCATCAAATTCCAACACGGTACCAAAGCCCTTGGAAGATATAGTGGCTTCTCTGGCTCAGAGAACTGCTACTGTCACTCAGAGCAATCACACCTTCATGCACGACACCAAGAGCACCCTAGCTAGCATGGAGAATCACCTGGGCCAGATTGCAAGTCAGCTGAGCCAAAGTGATCCCGGAAAGTCATCTAGCCAAGTTGTGATGACCGCCATGGGACCTCAACATCCCACTGCCAATGCCATTACGCTGAGAAGTGGGACAAGACTCTTAGACCGTCAGTACAGTGACTATACTTAAATGAATGGAGCACCAGAGGAGCCAAATGTAGAACTGGCCGAGACCGTGCCTCATACGGGCACTAGGCATGTTTTTGAGACCTTCATGCAGAATAGGGCTCAAAATACTTCATTGCAGAACCCCTTTCCCATGGCCGTGCCACTGCAGAACCTCGTACCCCTGTAGGACCCTGTATTGTAGAATGACAGCAAAACAGGCATAGGGCATGTTTTCCAGCTCCTGCTGTAGAGTAACAACCAACCCACTGCACCACAGATTAAGGCGCAGGGCCACCCGCAGAGCCTATTTCAGCCGATCAACAGACAAGAACCAAGCTCCTAGCCGTAGGGCTCAGTGCCTTGTTCTCAGCCCAGTGCCTCAAATCTGGTTGGCCCTACAGTGCCCCAGATTGCATCCCAGCCTTCGTTTAAGGACCAAAATGCAGTTTTGGCGCATAATAAGAATTCTACGCCCAATTCTAAACCTTTTAATTCTACAGTTCATAATTCAACTAAAAGAGTGCATTTTGACTTAAATGATGATGTGATTGTGCCTTTCCCTCGCAAGTTTTTGATTAAGAATAAACAGAAAAAGGAGTTCAAAGAGGAGATAATAAGCATGTTGCATAAGCATCAGATCACCCTGCCCTTATGCAAGTTGGTTAAGCATATGCCATTTTTTGACAAGATCATCAAGGACTTGGTAGCAGGCAAACAAGGTTTCAGCTCAAGTGACATCATAGACATACCCAAGGCATGCTCTGCTTCCCTACTGCGCAGGCCCCTCAAAGGCAATGACCCTGGGCCTCCCTCACTTCAATGTGTCATACAATCTACAAGGTTTGATCATTGTTTATGTGACACATGTGTGATCAGTCGTTATTTATGCATCATTTTGATGTCTTTATATGCCTATCTTACATGTCTTTTGAATGATTTCGTGCCATCAATAGTAGAAAATGATCAATCTTGTGAGACTTGTGCAGGGTTAGAAAGATAGGTAAAATCTGGAAAGAACTCAAAAAGAATGACTCAGATCGGAGTCCAGATGAAGGAGATATCCTCATTTCAATAACAGGTCCTGAACGGAGTCCTGAGTGCCCCAGTGCGCCAGTGCGCCTATTTTGGGCCACTAGCCAAGTACCTCATGTCAGGCCCTCCGGGTCTCAAACCTGTGTTTCATGACATGAAGGTCAAGTCCTAGAAGTGCCAAGGTCGCGCCAAGGCAGGTCGAGGTCATGTCCCAAGAACTCCTATCCGAGCCATGATGTGCGCCTAAGTCATGTGGTCCCTGTTCCGCCAGCGGTAGATCAGAGGTTCTCCTTCTGCGCTAAGCCTGACAACGTTTGCGCCAAGCCTGAATGAAGATGCGCTTCTACTATACTCATGATGTGCTTCAAAAGCGCAGTCCCAGATCCTGATTACGAAGACAGTCCAAAATCCAAGTTTGGCCAGCTTGCGTTCCCACTTGCCAGCTTGCATTCACACTCCCATCCGTGTTCTGATTGGTTCTAATAGATTTAAGGACTTTGTAATTAATTAAAAGTACAATAACTTTACCAATCCTTATAGAACAAGGTCTTCCCTTTGTCTATAAAAGGGAGCCTTTGTTCAGTGTTTAAAAAAAAAAGGAGAATCAGGCAGGAGGAGATAATTAGCTAGAGCCGTTTTTGGGAGATACAGAGACACCTTAGCCGCATATAGTATTTTGCTTTTTTAGAGTTTTACGTTAAAGCTTGGTTCTTCCCGAAGTAGAGTGTGTTGGACGTGGAGCTTGGAGAAGAAGGCTCTGCCGTGTCTTCAGCTGCACCTGTTCTTCACAATATCTTCTGTACCCTTATTTTCATTATTGCAATTTACTTATGAATTCAATTATATCTGTTTCAATTTCAGTTATGTGTAAGTAGTCATTAGGATTAGGACTGCTTGAAGCCCTAGCCATGTTAGCTTGTTGATTGGATTTCTGGCTCTTGATTATGATTGCTATGCATGCTGAATAAGTTGGATTACTATGCTTAATGACCTTAATTTATGCCTATAAGATTAGCTACCTTGTTTGCATATAATTATAGATGTAATTGCTTGAGTGACCGTCATATCATCTTGTGATTTGGAGCATCGAAAGTATTCTTACTTGTAATCTTAACTCATAACGACCTAGGATTGCATGTCACTTTGCTAGGCTAATGTGGTGTCATTAAATTCTCTTTAAACTTCATGCATCATCTTAAAAGGTAGGTGATAGACGTTCTAGGCATATGCCCTGTTTAGAACATGCTAAGTAAGAGGGAATAAGATGTGTCTAGTGAACCAACGCCAGGTCCTAGGCACGGGCACCTAATTCAGAAAATGCATAGTAATTAGGTCAAGGAAATCTGGTTAAGAGCTATAATTGGTTAGAGTGGATAGTAAGCCTTAATTCGCCTTAGTTAATAATCAATCAACCGTTAATTCTTGCATTGTTATTTTCTGCATTTTATTTTACTTGTCTTTAAATTTCAGTTCTAACATCATAAACCCCCATGCGTGTGTGTGTGTGTATGTTTTCACTAAGTTAATAAATCTGAACTAAAGTGGTCATAACGTTGATACAAGTCCTCGAGGGATCGACTCTTGCTGTGCTACTATACTATTCTTATCGATTTGTGCACTTGCAAGGATTTAATAACTGTTAGAATTGAATTGCATATTTCTTGCTCTTTAATTCTACCAACAAGTTTTTGGCGCCGTTGCCGGGGACTTGTCCCTCAATGGTGCCCATTCAAGTTTAGATTTGTAACTTAGGGTTTCTTTTTGTTAGGTACCCGTGTATGTCATTCCAAGGTTCAGTGCACTGGTCATCAAGTGGACCATCATCGCAAGCATCTTCAGTCCACGGCTCCCCGCCACCAAGCCCAAGGAGGATGGCGGACCACAGAGAAGAGCAGGGCCCGGAACGTGGCCTAGTACCGCAAGCCGCACGGCGCCTTAAGGATTTTGCCATGCCCCATGTCTCGGAGGATCAATTTCCAATTGTTTTTCCCGAGTCAACAGTGGCAAACTTCGAATTGAAGTCGGGGACAATTCACATGCTGCCTACATTCCACGGCTTTGCTTGCGAGGACCCGCGCTTTCATACCAAGGAATTTGTTGAGGTTTGTTCAACACTGCGCATCAATGGTATGACAGAATCTGAAATCTGCCTGCGGCTCTTTCACTTCAGTCTCAAGGATCGCGCCAAGACATGGTTTCATTCACTGGCGCCGGTTTCCATTCACTCGTGGAGGGACTTGACGTCCAAATTCTTAACACAGTACTTTCCCGTGGAAAAGACAAATGAGTTAAAGTCCAAGATCATGAACCCACGGCAAGACATGGAGGAGTCTTTCTACGAGTTTTGGGACCGGTTCAATCAGATGCTACGAGCGTGCCCCCACCACCATATTGATGCCCATCATCTTATGCTATACTTCTATGGAGGCTTGAAGACTAGCGATCGGACAATGGTGGACTCTCAATCCCAAGGGATTCTAGAAGGCACAACCGAGGAAGCAAGGACTGCCTTTGAGAACATTTCTCAAAGGGAAAAACAGTTCAGCTACAGGGGTCCCTCCTCTAGAGCTACGGGTGATGCATCCGCCAAATACAAAGATGACTCCATTGCTCAGCTCACGGCAATGGTGAAACTGTTGTGTAGCGAGAAAGCCAAAGAAGTTCACATATGTGAGGTATGTTCAATTCAGGGCCACAAATCCCAGGACTGCCCGGTTGTGGAAGATGCCAACTTTGCTGGAGGGTTCAACAACAATTCTCGACCCCGGAATGACCCATATTACAACACTTACAATCCGGGGAGGAAAAATCATCCAAATTTCCGTTGGAACAACAATCAAGCAGCCGCAAATCCCTTGCCACCTCCTGGATTTGAGCAGCAAGCCGCAGGCCCTCAGGGGAACTATCACGTTCCTTCCTCAAATCAGAATGGCGGAAGCAAGTCTCTTGAGGACTCCCTCCATATCCTGACTCAACAACACGTTCAATTCATAAAATTCATGCAAGATAGCCAGAGTCAGACGGGAGACATGAAAAATGAAATTGCAAACTTGGATCGTCAAATGGGATAGGTGGCGAACCAACTAAATCAGCGAGAGCAGGGCAAGCTACCGAGTCAAGTCCTGGTAAATCCGAAAGGATTTCACAATCCTACAGCTAATGCCATCACGCTGGAGAGGGAAACACCACTTCAAGAACCCACATATGCCACCCTCGCAGGACTTGAAACCGAGCCTCAACCTACTCTGCCAAGGATCACCGACCAAGGCGCACCGCAAAACATGCCACGGCCAACACCTCTAGCGCAGAGCCGGTCCAACGAGTCACCAAGTGCCCTACCGCAAGGACGACCTGACACTATGCCTACTTCGGCCACAGCTGGCATGCAACCTGCTCCTAAGCCCAAGTCGCAGCACTCAAATACTTCTAACTCTAAACCTCAGAATTCCAATTCTAAAAAAGTCACTTTTGAGTTAGCTAATAATGTTGATTATCCATTTCCTCGCAGGTTCCAAAACAGGAATAAGCAAAGGGAGGACATTGAGGAAGAAATCATCAGTATGTTGCAGAAGCTTCAGATCACACTGCCTTTCCATAAAATTTTCAAGCACATGCCTATCTTTGCGAAGCTGATCAAGGACTTAGTTGCAGGAAAGCGTGGGTTTAGCTCCACGGACACCATTGACATCCCTAAGGCCTGCTCGGCTGCCCTTTTGCGCATGCCCCTTAAGGCCAACGATCCTGGGCCGCCATCCCTTCCATGTGTCATTCAGTCAAAAAGATTCGAACATTGCCTTTGCGACACGGGAGCATCAGTGAACATCATGCCATTCCACATTTACAGGCCACTCAACCTAGGCGCACTCAAACCCACGCACCTATGTGTCAGATTGGCTAATGTCTCTGTAACCAACCTAATGGGGGTTCTTGAGGATGTACTGGTACAAATCGGAGATACATGCATCCCTGCAGACTTCTACGTACTAAGAATGGACAGAATTGACAATAGTGAGGAACCTCCCCTCATCTTCGGAAGGCCTTTACTAGCCACAGCCGAGTGCCTCATCGATGTCAGAAAGGGCTAGGTCTCCATCAAGGTCCTGGACCAGGTTCGGACATTCTCCATCCATGACACCATCCAGTACCCTACCGAGCCTATTGTAGATTTTCCATTAAACACAATGGACTTACTGCTACAGGAGACAATTGCTCAGTCTTGCATGACGGATGACCTTGAGAAGGCCGTTACTAGTAACCCACACACTGTGGATTCACTTACAGATAGCGTGATCGAAGAGGTACGAGCCCTTGACATCATGCCAGCCCTCCCATTCCACAGGCCTCCCTTCGAAGCGTTACCACTCACAAGTTAGAAAACCCTACCGTCCATCATAAAGGATCCTGAACTCGAGCTGAAGCCCTTGCCCGAGCACTTAAAGTATGCATATTTGGGCGACAATAAAACCCTTCCAGTCATCATTGCATCTACCCTAAGTACGAAAGAGGAAAAGGCATTGGTTCACGTCCTTAAGGTCAATCAAACAGCAATTGGATGGACAATAGCTGACATCAAAGGCATAAGTCCCACAAAATGCATGCATCGGATACTGCTGGAGGAAGACTCCAAACCATCACGGGAGGCGCAGAGGCGATTGCATCCACCTATGAAGGAGGCCATGAAGAAAGAAGTCCTAAAGCTTTTGGACGTTAGAATCATCTATCCAATTAGTGACTCCAAGTGGGTGTGCCCAGTCCAGGTCGTGCCAAAGAAAAGTGGGATCACAGTGGTTAAAAACGAGCAGGATGAGTTTGTACCTCAACGGATTCAAACAGGATGGAGAGTGTGCATTGACTATCGAAAGCTAAATATAACCACACGCAAGGACCACTTTCCTTTGCCCTTCATTGATCAAATGCTCGAACGCCTGGCTGGACACTCCCACTATTGCTTCTTGGACGGCTACTCAGGATACAATCAGATTGCTATTGCACCCGAAGATCAAGAAAAAACAACATTCACATGCCCATATGGCACTTTTGCATACAAAAGAATGCCGTTTGGATTGTGCAATGCCCCAGCTACCTTTCAGCGTTGCATGATGAGCATCTTCTCCGATATGGTGGAAGATATAATTGAAGTATTCATGGACGACTTCTCGGTGTTTTGACATTCATTCGAATTGTGCTTAGTTAACCTAACTCGAGTACTGGAACGATGCAGAGAAAGCAATTTAGTGCTGAACTGGGAAAAGTGCCATTTCATGGTACAACAGGGAATTGTCTTGGGTCATGTGATCTCTAGCCGAGGCATAGAAGTGGACAAAGCAAAGTTAGACATAGTAGAGAGGCTGCCGTACCCTACTACAGTCAAAGAGGTTCAATCGTTCTTAAGGCATGCTGGCTTTTACTGCAGATTCATCAAAGATTTCTCGAAAATCACAAGACCTTTGTGTGATCTTCTAGCCAAGGACGCCACATTTGAGTTCACTAAGGGATGCCGTGAGGCATTCAACACACTCAAGGCAAAGCTCACGGCATCACCCATCATCATGCCACTGAATTGGGAATTACCATTCGAACTAATGTGTGATGCCTCGGACTTCCCCATAGGAGCAGTTTTGGGACAGCGTGTTGACAAGCTCCCTCATGTCATTTACTACGCAAGTCGAACCCTGAATGATGCCCAGCTGAACTACTCCACCACCGAGAAGGAGCTCCTTGCTGTTATCTTTCCCCTTGAGAAGTTCCGCTCATATCTAATTCAAACCAAGGTCATAGTATACACGGATCATGCTGCCTTGAAGTATTTGCTCACTAAAAAGGACGCCAAGCCAAGGTTGCTACGTTGGATGCAACTGCTCCAGGAATTTGACCTTGAAATCAGAGACAAGAAGGGCAGTGAAAACGTGGTCGCTGACCATATGAGCCGATTGCTTCACAGTTCCAATGAAGAGGCCGATCAGTTGCCCTTCCCCGAGACCTTTCCTGACGAACAACTTTTCGCAATCCAAGCTATTGATCCATGGTATGCCGATCTCAATAATTACCTTGTCACTAAGCAAATTCCTTCATTTTTAAACAGGTACCAAAAGGACAAGCTGGCTAAACAAGCTAAGTACTTCATATGGGATGAGCCGTACCTATGGAAGCATTTTCCAGACCAAATCATTCGGCGCTGCATCCCAGAAGATGAGATGAAATCCGTCTTGACATTTTGCCATAGCTTGGCATGTGGGGGCCATTTTGGAGCTAAGAAGACTGCCCTTAAGGTACTACAAAGTGGTCTCTACTAGCCCACACTTTTCAAGGATGCACACAAATTTGTACTCACCTGTGACTGCTGCCAACGCCTAGGTAACATCGGCCCTCGAAATCAAATGCCATTACACCCTATTCTTGTGGTCGAAATCTTCGACGTATGGGGCATTGATTTTATGGGGCCTTTTCCGAATTCCTTTGGAAATTTTTATATTCTGCTTGCAGTTGATTATGTCTCCAAATGGGTGGAAGCAATTTCCACCAAAACTAACGACGCCAAAGTAGTGGTGCGTTTTTTATAGAGTGACATCTTAGCTAGATTCGGCGCACCTAGGGCAATCATCAGTGATGGGGGGGCACACTTCTGCAATCATTCGTTTGCAGCCCTAATGAAGAAGTATGGCGTCACCCACAAGGTCTCAACACCGTATCACCCTCAAACGAGTGGCCAAGCGGAAGTGTCCAATCGGGAAGTAAAGGCCATACTGGAAAAACGGTAAATCCTAACCGCAAAGATTGGTCCAGCAAATTGAATGATGCGCTGTGGGCCTATCGGACCGCATACAAGACCCCGATTGGCATGTCTCCCTTCCGGCTTGTTTTTGGAAAAGGCTGCCACCTACCAGTGGAATTGGAGCATAAAGCATTCTGGGCTATTAAGCAGATGAACCTGAACTTCGATGATGCTGGTATACATAGGAAGCTTCAGCTAAGTGAATTAGAGGAGTTGCGAAACGAGGCCTTTGACAGTGCTCGTATCTACAAGGAAAAGACCAAAGCTTTCCACGACAAGCGCATTCAGCCCAAGGACTTTCACATCGGACAGGAAGTCCTCCTCTTTGACTCCCGGCTCAGACTAATGCCAGGTAAGTTGTGTTCAAGATGGACTGGACTATTTATTATTACTAACATTTTTCCTCATGGTGCAGTTGAAATCCAGCACCCAGAACGGCAGGATCCGTTCAAGGTAAATGGCCACCGCCTCAAACACTACTTCCAAGACCTTTCTAATCCAAGCGCAGTCAACCCTGCAACTCCGCATGCGCCCAACTCCTAGAATGACAACCCCGTCTTGCCTAGACGTTAAATAAAGCACTCCTAGGAGGCAGCCTAGCCCTGGTTTGTATTTCTCACTTCCTTTTCTATTTTTTTCCCGTTATATCTCTCAAACCTTTCTACTATTGTCATGCTTGCTGCTTATCGCATTGAGGACAATGTTCAGTTTAGGTTTGGGGGTGTGGATGTAAAATTTTGCATATAGAAACAAGTAGGTTTGGGGGTGATACACGGCCAGGACATTTAAATTTCTGCTTGTGATTAGTATGATAACTTTTTAATAGGAATGTATATGCTAAGTTAACTATCTTTGCTTTACTAAGAGTTATGCCATGGTCAAGTAGTTCATAATTTGCACTTCACAATGCCATGTTTTAAGTGATTAAGTGAACGAAATAACTGAATTTGAGTGAACCTTAGAAAATTAGTGGAGACTACCCTTTGAGATCTTTGAGCCTAATTGCCATTCTTTCTGAGGGATATACTTGTTTCTACTCTTAAATACTCATCACTTTTGTTCTTAATTGTTGATCTCATTACATCATATTTGCATTGAATTTTAAAGAACTAACATCATTTAGATACTCTTGATTTAATGTATGCTTTGCCATAAGAAGTGATGTAGGCTATGTGTGCTTTAACCTCTAAAGGCCTTATCCTACCCAATTGCATGCTCCCTAAGCCAATTTTGAAGCCAAACACTCAGCCTTTTCTTTCATCACCCAAAGTATAACCTAACCAAAATACTTAGCCATTCATCACAGCCATACCCTATAACCTCAGTTTGTGCTAAGGTTGCCGTAAATTAGATTCATGGTGAGAATGAGAGGTGAAAGAAGATGCTGCCCAATTCAAAGGACTTTGGCGTCAATTCAAAGTTCAAAATTAAAGAAAAGCTTTACAAGTTGCAAGGTGCACGAAAGTTTGAGGAAATCATTGCATGATCTTGGTTCAAACTCAATTCAAAGAACAGAAAAAAAAAAGTTCAAATCAAAAGAAAGAAAGAAACGTTGAGAAAAAGAAGGAAAAAATAAGTGAAAAACAAAGTAAATTCAGCCAAGTGAGCCAAGAGCCTCAAAATAAGCCACAAAAGCCTCAAAATAAGTCATCAAGAAAGCACAATGCCGTGGGCCTTAAGAAAGGATTCAGTTCAGAAATTCCAAGTTCAATTCATGACTTCTCATGCCTTGGCACAACTCAGGTTCTTTGAATCCCATCTTTCCTTGCTAAACCCCAAAGCTTAGCCCCATTACAACCTAAAAGGGAAGACCTAACTGATCTTATGGACAATCATACTGAGGATTAAGATAGGTAAAATCTGGAAAGAACGCAAAAAGAATGACTCAAATCGGAGTCCAGATCAAGGAGATATCCTCATTTCAATATCAGGTCCTGAACGGAGTCCTGAGTGCGCCAGTGCGCCTATTTTGGGCCACTGGCCAAGTACCTCATATCAGGCCCTCCGGGTCTCAAACCTGTGTTTCATGACATCAAGGTCAAGTCCTAGAAGTGCCAAGGTCGTGCCATGGCAGGTCGAGGACATGTCCCAAGAACTCCCATCTGAGCCAAGATGTGCGCCTAAGTCGGGGGTCCCTGTTCCGCCAGCGGTAGATCAGAGGTTCTCCTTCTGTGCTAAGCCTGACAACGTTTGTGCCAAGCCTGAATGAAGATGCGCTTCTACTATACTCATTATGTGCTTCAAAAGCGCAGTCCCAGATCCTGATTACGAAGACAGTCCAAAATCCAAGTTTGGCCAGCTTGCGTTCCCACTTGCCAGCTTGCATTCACACTCCCATCCGTGATCTGATTGGTTCTAATAGATTTAAGAACTTTGTAATTAATTAAAAGTACAATAACTTTACCAATCCTTATAGAACAAGGTTTTCCCTTTGTCTATAAAAGGGAGCCTTTGTTCAGTGTTTTAAAAAAAAAGGAGAATCAGGCAGGAGGAGATAATTAGCTAGAGGCGTTTTTGGGAGATACAGAGACACCTTTGCCATAGATAGTATTTTGGTTTTTTAGAGTTTTACGTTAAAGCTTGGTTCTTCCCGAAGTCGAGTGTGTTGGACGTGGAGCTTGGAGAAGAAGGCTCTGCCGTGTCTTCTGCTGCACCTGTTCTTCACAATATCTTCTGTACCCTTATTTTCATTATTGCAATTTACTTATGAATTCAATTATATTTTTTTCAATTTCAGTTATGTGTGAGTAGTCATTAGGATTAGGGCTGCTTGAAGCCCTAGCCATGTTAGCTTGTTGATTGGATTTCTGGCTCTTGATTATGATTGCTATGCATGCTGAATAAGTTGGATTACTATGCTTAATGACCTTAATTTATGCCTATAAGATTAGCTACCTTGTTTGCATATAATTATAGATGTAATTGCTTGAGTGACCGTCATATCATCTTGTGATTTGGAGCATCGAAAGTATTCTTACTTGTAATCTTAACTCATAACGACCTAGGATTGCATGTCACTTTGCTAGGCTAATGTGGTGTCATTAAATTCTCTTTAAACTTCATGCATCATCTTAAAAGGTAGGTGATAGATGTTCTAGGCATATGCCCTGTTTAGAACATGCTAAGTAAGAGGGAATAAGATGTGTCTAGTGAACCAACGCCAGGTCCTAGGCACGGGCACCTAATTCAGAAAATGCATAGTAATTAGGTCAAGGAAATCTGGTTAAGAGCTATAATTGGTTAGAGTGGATAGTAAGCCTTAATTCGCCTTAGTTAATAATCAATCAACCGTTAATTTTTGCATTGTTATTTTCTGCATTTTATTTTACTTGTCTTTAAATTTCAGTTCTCACATCATAAACCCCCATGCGTGTGTGTGTATGTTTTCACTAAGTTAATAAATCTGAACTAAAGTGGTCATAACGTTGATACAAGTCTTCGAGGGATCGACTCTTGCTGTGCTACTATACTATTCTTATCGATTTGTGCACTTGCAAGGATTTTATAACTGTTAGAATTGAATTGCATATTTCTTGCTCTTTAATTCTACCAACAATGTGCTTCTATGAGTATAATGCCATTCCATATCTATCAATCACTCAATCTTGGAGAATTTAAGCCCACTCATTTATGTGTTAGATTATCTAATGCTTCTGTTACTAATCTAATGGGTGTACGAGAAGATGTACTTGTGCATATTGGAGATACATGTATTCCTGCATACTTTTTCATTTTGAAGACGGACTTGATTGATAAGAATGAGGAGCCACCCTTGATTTTTGGCAGACCCCTCTTAGCTACTGCTGAATGCATGATTGATGTCAAGCATGGTCATGTCTCAATTAAAGTGTTGGATCAATTGAGAAAATTTTCAATTTATGATGCAATTCAATATCCTGCTGATCCTATAATTGATTTTCCCTTGAATATGATGGATATTTTATTGCAAAAAACTATTGCTAACTCATGCATTGCAGATATGTTAGAGAAGGCCATCACTGACATATCCCCACTCGATGAGCAGTTGGATGATCACGTGATAGAAGAGGTTTTATTCCTTAATGTTGTGCCCCTTCAACCATGGACCAGACAAAAATTTGAGGAGCTGCCCCTCACGGCCCAATAGACAACCTTGCCCTCCAACATTCAAGCTCCTAAGCTTGAGTTGAAGCCATTGCCTGAGCACCTCAAAAATGTATATCTAGGTAAGTGTTGGATAAAATAGACAACACAATAAATATGAAATCTATTCTATTCAGTTTAACCTTGCAAGTGCACAAATCGTGTAGATAGTATAGTGAATAAGTAAGGGTCGAATCCCACAAGGACTTGTCTTAACGTTTAAATCCACTTTATTACTTAAATTGATTAATTAACTGAGAAGCTTAATAAAAATAAAAATAGGAAATAAAATAAAAAACATAAACACGATGGGGGTTTTAAACACAATTAAAATAAACAAATTAAAGAAAAAAAATAATTAATAAAAATTATAGGTTAAGGCACTCAATCCACCACTAACCACAATTACTTTCTAACATGATTTTCTTGATTCAATTACTATGAACTCTCTGAATTTAGTGCCCATGCAAAAGTCCGACTAAGGCCCACTCTACACAAATTATTCTCTCTTACTTGACATGTCCTAATCATGATGTGTATCTAGAACGTCTATCATCTACCGTTTAATATGACGCATGAAGTAAAAAGAGAATGTAATGACACTACACTACCCCTAGAAAAGTGATGCGCAATCCTAGGTTTTCATGAGTCTAGATTACGAATAGGTGTCCCTCCACCTATCCGTGATGCAATAAATCACAAGATGATATGATGGTCCGTCAAGCAATTACATCAATAATTATATGCAAACAAGGTGGCCAATCTCATAAACATAAATTAAGTTCATTAAGCTCATTAAACACAAATCACACTTATTTAAAGAAGAACCATGGCTAGGGCTTCAAGAAGCCCTAACCTAAATAAAGAACTACAAAATAAAAGTAGAATGTTTTTTTTGCTCTGTATTTTTCTATATTTCGGTTCCCCCTTTTACAAAGTCCTAGCACCTCTATTTATAGAGAATTATTAATCATCAAATAAATAGAAGTTTACATTGAATTCTACAAGGAAAATATTTTCTAGATAGTAAGGAAAAATAATTCAAAAACTTTTCCTAAATATAAAAGGACTAAAAATACTATTCTAAAATTAAATAGGATTGAAATCCCTTTACAATACGGAGAACAAGTGTGAATACAAGTTGAAAATGCCCAAAAATAAGCCTTCAAATTCGGAATAGCAGCTGGAATTGCTTCAGGGTCAAGTTTCGTGGTCAGCGACGGAAATTCTGGAGGTCAAAGGCACGATCAATGACAGTCAACGGGAGCGGGTCTGCTAGGAAGGCTTCTTCGGTAGATGTGCACCAAATATCCCTTTCCAGTTCATGATTTATGCGCCGACGATATGATCATTATTCGGTCGACGTCCTCCGATTCGCTTTTTGGGCTAAGCTGGTTAGCTGGTTTTGTCTTCTACTTTGTAGGATTCGGTGGGTACCGACCGAATTTATTTTGTATAGTTTGTAGCGTTCTTCTTTACTTCGTTACAACTTTGATTGAGGTGATTCTTTCACTCAAATTTTCGTAATTTCAAGCTCAATCTAATTCTGTACATTGCTAAAAAATATATTATTTTCTCCAATTGCATATAACGAAATATTAACAAAACATAAGTAAAAGGGTGTTAATTCATGGATAAAATATGTATTAATTATGACCTAACAGGGAAAATCAAACTATTCTAGATATCATTGCTTCTAACTTAAGTGTTGTGGAAGAGAATGAGTTGGTGCAGGTTCTAAGGGCCAATCAAACAACCATTGGTTGGACAATTGCCGACATTAAGGGAATCAGTCCTTCGAAATGAATGCACAGGATCATGTTGGAAGATGAGGCCAAACCATCTCGAGAGGCCCAGAGGAGACCAAAACCGCCAATGAAGGAAGTGGTGAAGAAGGAAGTGTTCAAGTTGTTGGATGTTGGAATCATTTATCCCATCTAAGATTCCAAATGGGTAAGCCCTGTTCAGGTAGTCCCTAAGAAAAGTGGGATTACAGTGGTGAAAAACGAAGAAGACGAGTTGGTGACCCAAAGAGTTCAGACAGGGTGGAGGGTATGTATAGACTATAGAAAGCTAAACTTAACTACTGGAAAATATCATTTTCCTCTACCCTTTATTGATCAAATGCTTGAGAGATTAGAAGGGCTTTCTCATTATTGTTTTCTAGATGGATACTCAGGCTATAATCAGATTGCAATTGCTCATGCGGATCAGGAAAATACCACTTTTACATGCCCCTATGGCACTTTTGCTTATAAGAGGATGTCTTTTGGTCTATGCAATGTGTAACGACCCGGACCAGAAATTAAATTATTTTTGAGAATTGGACAATTTTACCCTCAGTTTTGGATGGGTTCGGGAGTCACTTTTTGACTGGTAATACTTTTGGGAATTTTTCTTGGGTTGTTGCGTAGGTCTCGAACTCACGAGTTCGTAGACAGGCGGCACGCTGAAAACGGAGATCCGATGAGTTCGTTACGGGTCTAGAAGCTGCAGGGGCAGTTTGGTAATTTTGGAAATGTTGGAATTATATAACAGATATTTTTCTCTCTCCTCGAGAGATTGGTTGATGCAGTCTCGGTCCTATCCGATCCCTCCCCGTGCGAACACCGAAGGCCATATTCATCGGAGGGATTCCGGTCCGATTCGAACAAAACCAAGGTCGGGAGGATCTTCCCCGGGTGTAACGACCCGGACCAGAAATTAAACTATTTTGAGGATTGGACAATTTTACCCTCAGTTTTGGACGGGTTCGGGAGTCACTTTTTGACTGGCAAGACTTTTGGGAAATTTTCTAAAGTCGTTGCGTAGGTCTCGAACTCACGAGTTCGTAGACAGGCGGCATGCGGAAAACGGAGACCCGGTGAGTTCGTTACGGGTCTAGAAGCTTCAGGGGCAGTTTGGTAATTTTGGAGAAGTTGGAACTATATAATAGATATTTTCTCTCTCCTCGGCAGATTGGTCAGTATGGTCCCTCTCTCTCCTACCCGAAAACCCCCCCCCCCGTGTGAACACAAAGCTTGATTTTCATCGGACGGATTTTGATCCGAGTTGAGTGAAACCAAGGTCGGGAGGATCATCCCTGGGACCCCACAAGCATTTTGGGGTAGATATTGGAGCGGGAGCACCGCCGTAGGCGACGGACGGAGGAGGGAGGTGAACCGAAACTTCTCGGCTGTTTTCCGGCCAAACCAGGTACGATCTCGGAACTTTGACCTCATATTTAGATTCCTGGTGAAAAGTAGATAAATTTCCATGTATAGATCGTGAAAAACGGTTAAGAAATGAAGAAGTTAGAAAACTGGTAGTTTCGACCGGAAATGGGGGATTCCGGCGAACCAGACGGCGGCGGAGGTGGCGGTCCGGTCATCTTCTCCGGCCAGCCTCCGGCGACGGTGACGGCGTCCGGTCGTCTTCTCTGGCGATTCACCGGTGACCGGTCGGGTCGAGTTGACCGGTCGGGTCGAGTTGAACCGGTCGGGTTGAGTGAACCGGTCGGGTCGAGTTGGACCGGGTCAGGTTGAGCCGGACCGGGTTGGACCGGTCCAGGCGCGTGAACACTGTAGTAGCGCGTGAGCGCGTGTGGGTGCGTGAGCCGACCTTCCGGCGGCGCGTGGGGCCGAGACTGAGGTCACGGCGACGCGTGGGAACTAGTTTTCGACGTTCCGAATCTGTTGGTATAGGTTTGAGGTTGATCAGACGTCGTTTAGAGATTGTTTTGGGCAATCCCAGCGATAATAGTTGACCGTATTAGCGGGTTTTGAGCTCGGGAAGTCCAGGTAGTTGGGACATTATTGTACATGTGTTGCTTGGGCTAGAGCGTCTATGAATTAAGGGTTGGTTGATGTATATTAGTGGACTATTGTTTATAAACTGTAATGCATGCATCAATGTATCTTTGTTTACATATGTTATGTATTGTTGCAATGATTCCTGGAATTTAGAAATGATTACTGGATATATGTTTTCCACTATTTCGGTTAAAGTGTGATTTGGTCATATTGAGGGAGGCCAGGACTCGGGACGAGGATCCGTTATTAGCGGTGAACCCGATGAACCTCCAGGATAAACACTGATATGATATGATAGTCGAGATATGCCGACTATGCCGACTGATATGATATGATAGTCGAGATATGCCGACTATGCCGACTGATATGATATGATAGTCGAGATATGCCGACTATGCCGACTGATATGATATGATAGTCGAGATATGCGGACTGATATGATATGATAGTCGAGAGATGCCGACTATGCCGACTGATATGATATGATAGTCGAGACATGCCGACTGATATGATATGGTAGTCGAGATATGCCGACTGATATGTTATGATAGTCGAGAGATGCCGACTGATATGATATGATAGTCGAGATATATGCCGACTGATATGATATGATACATGACTAGCACAACCCAAGGGATACCCTGGTGGCTAGGGATATGATAGTCGAGAGATATGCCGACTGATATGATATGATAGTCGAGATATGCCGAATGATATGATATGATAGTTGAGATATGCCGACTGATATGATATGATAGTCGAGATATGCCGACTGATATGATATGATAGTCGAGACATGCCGACTGATATGATATGATAGTCGAGATATGCCGACTGATATGATATGATAGTCGAGACATGCCGACTATGCCGACTGATATGATATGATAGTCGAGATATGCCGACTATGCCGACTGATATGATATGATAGTCGAGATATGCCGACTATGCCGACTGATATGATATGATAGTCGAGATATGCCGACTGATATGATATGATAGTCGAGATATGCCGACTGATATGATATGATAGTCGAGATATACCGACTATGCCGACTGATATGATATGATAGTCGAGAGATGCCGACTATGCCGACTGATATGATATGATAGTCGAGACATGACGACTGATATGATATGGTAGTCGAGATATACCGACTGATATGATATGATAGTCGAGATATGCCGACTGATATGATATGATAGTCGAGACATGCCGACTGATATGATATGATAGTCGAGATATGCCGACTGATATGATATGATAGTCGAGATATGCCGACTATACCGACTGATATGATATGATAGTCGAGATATGCCGACTGATATGATATTATAGTCGAGATATGCCGACTGATATGATATGATAGTCGAGATATGCCGACTATGCCAACTGATATGATATGATAGTCGAGATATGCCGACTATGCCGACTGATATGATATGATAGTCGAGATATGCTGACTGATATGATATGATAGTCGAGATATGCCGACTATGCCGACTGATATGATATGATAGTCGAGAGATGCCGACTATGCCGACTGATATGATATGATAGTCGAGACATGCCTACTGATATGATATGATAGTCGAGATATGCCGACTGATATGATATGATAGTCGAGATATGCCGACTGATATGATATGATAGTCGAGACATGCCGACTGATATGATATGATAGTCGAGATATGCCGACTGATATGATATGATAGTCGAGATATGCCGACTATGCCGACTGATATGATATGATAGTCGAGATATGCCGACTATGCCGACTGATATGATATGATAGTCGAGATATGCCGACTGATATGATATGATAGTCGAGATATGCCGACTATGCCGACTGATATGATATGATAGTCGAGAGATGCCGACTATGCCGACTGATATGATATGATAGTCGAGACATGCCGACTGATATGATATGGTAGTCGAGATATGCCGACTGATATGTTATGATAGTCGAGAGATGCCGACTGATATGATATGATAGTCGAGATATATGCCGACTGATATGATATGATACATGACTAGCACACCCCAAGGGATACCCTGGTGGCTAGGGATATGATAGTCGAGAGATATGCCGACTGATATGATATGATAGTCGAGATATGCCGACTGATATGATATGATAGTCGAGATATGCCGACTGATATGATATGATAGTCGAGATATGCCGACTGATATGATGATAGTCGAGATATGCCGACTGATATGATATGATAGTCGAGACATACCGACTGATATGATATGATAGTCGAGATATGCCGACTGATATGTTATGATAGTCGAGAGATGCCGACTGATATGATATGATAGTCGAGATATATGCCGACTGATATGATATGATACATGACTAGCACACCCCAAGGGATACCCTGGTGGCTAGGGATATGATAGTCGAGAGATGCCGACTGATATGTTATGATAGTCGAGAGATGCCGACTGATATGATAGTCGAGATCTATGCCGACTGATATGATATGATACATGACTAGTACACCCCAAGGGATACCCTGGTGGCTAGGGACAGGATAGTCGAGAGATATGTCGACTGATATGTTATGGTAGCCAAAGGTTATACCGGCTGATGATACGATATGATAGCCGAGGATATATCTGGCTTTAATATGAAACAGACGACAATAGTAATGGGCTTAATCAACCTATGAAAATACTTCATCAGCCGGGTCAGTGGGTAGGTGTGGGCGGTGACCCAGAGGGACGAATTATGGTTGGTTCACAAGTATTTGACTAGTCTGTTGTCTTGTGGTATTCCAGTAGAGATGTCAGCAGTGTCTGACCTACTGACGTTTGGTGACATAGGGTATTCCTATTTGGACCACCACTATTCCGAGGTTTTGATTTTGACCAGTATACTATCCTGCGTCTGACAGGTATGAGTGGTCAGTAAGTACAGAGGTTCTGTCGGGAACTCTGTAAGGTTTAATAAAAAATTATTCCAGAACAAAGGGTATTTCTGGTGTTTAAATTTTGAAGTAAAGAGCTGTCAGATGGGATAAGGGTTCTTTCCGGGTTTCGAGGGAAAATTCGGGAAGGGTCCTTACACCGGGACCCCACGAGCATTTTGGGGTAGTTCTTGGAGCAGGAGCACCACCGTAGGCGACGGACGGAGGAGGGAGGTGAACCGAACATTCTCGGCCATTTTTCGGCCAAACCAGGTACGATCTCGGAACTTTGACCTCATATTTGGATTCCTGGTGAAAAGTAGATGAATTTACATGTGTAGATCGTGAAAAACGGTTAAGAAATTAAGAAATTAGAAAACCTTGAAGTTCGGCCGGAAATGGGGGATTCCGGCGAACCAGACGGCGGCGGAGGTGGCGGTCCGGTCATCTTCTCCGGCCAGCCTCCGGCGACGGCGAGGCCGTCCGGTCGTCTTCTCCGGTGAGTCACCGGTAACCGGTCGAGTCGGGTGAACCGGTCGAGTCGAGTGAACCGGTCGAGTCGAGTGAACCGGTCGAGTCGAGTGAACCGGTCGAGTTGGACCGGGTCAGGTCGATCCGGACCGGGTTGGACCGGTCCAGGCGCGTGAACACTGTAGCAGGCGCGTGACCGGCGCGTGGCCCGCGTGGGCGCGTATTCTGACCTTCCGGTGGCGCGTGACGGCGCGTGGGACTGTTCCCGAAGTCACGGCGACGCGTGACTGAGGTTTTGGGACGTTCTGGATCAGATTTTGTTGGTTTCGAGGCCATAGGAGTTCATTTAGATCTCGGTTGGGCAATCCCAGCGGTAAGGATTGACCGTGGAGAGGGTTTTGAGTTTGGAAAGTCAAGGTAGTTGGGTCATTATGGTGTAGGTGTTCTGAGGCTAGAGCGTACATGAATTTTGGGTTGGATGGTGATGGTAAGCGGACTTTGATTATAAATTGTAATGTATGTATAAATATCTTCGATTTCATTACTGTTGTGTATGGTTGTATTTATAAATTGTGATGCATGTATTAATATCCTCCATTTAAATACTGTTGTGTATGGGTGCAATGATTGCTGGATAATTGTTATTCCAATATTTAAGTGGAAGTGAGTTGTGAGAAACGATATGGTTGTTGGATTCGATTTTGATAGTGTTTTGACGTGGTAATTATTTGGGTCTATGATTTTGAGTTGAAACCGTACTTGTGACTATAAAATAATCGATTTTGGATCCAATACCGATTTGAGGGGGGCCAGGATCTGGGCTAGGATCCGCTGAGGCGGTGAACCCGGTGAACCTCCGAGATAAATATTGATTTGAGGGAGGCCAGGATCCGGGCTAGGATCCGCTGAGACGGTGAACCCGGTGAACCTCCAATATAAAAGGTGAATTTGCAGAGATTGTGGTAGAGTCCAAGTAGTACATATTCTAGCACACCCCAAGGGATACCCTGGTGGCTAGGAATATGATAGCCGAGAGATATGCCGACTGATGAGATATCATGGTACAGAGAGTTATGATACGATATGATAGCCGATGATATTTTCGGCTCTAATATGAACCAAACGACAATTGTTATGGGCCTAATCAACATATGAAAATACGTCGTCATCCGGGTCAGTGGGTTGGTGTGGGCGGTGACCCAGATGGACGAATTATTATTGGTTCACTAGTTTGTTGTCCTGTGGTTTTCCAGTAGAGATGTCAGCAATGTCTGACTACTGACTTTTGGTATCAGAAAGTATTTCTATTTGAACCACCACTATTCCGAGGTTTTGGTTTTGACCGGTATTTTATCTTGCGTCTGACAGTAGGAGTGATCAGTAAGTACAGAGATTCTGTTGGGAACCATGTAAAGTTTAATAAAAATTATTTAAGAATAAAGGGTATTTTATGGTAATTAAATGTTGCGGTAAAAGAGCTGTCAGACGGGATAAGGGTTCTTTCCGGGTTTCGAGGAAAAATTCGGGAAGGGTCCTTACACAATGCCCCAACTACCTTCTAGCTTTGCAAGATGAGTATCTTCTCAGACATGGTTGAGGATATCATTGAGGTCTTCAGGGATGATTTCTCTATATTTGGACATTCATTTACACTCTGTTTGTTTAATCTGTCTCGAGTTTTGGAATGATGCAGGGAGAGAAATCTAGTGCTGAACTGGGAAAAGTGCCATTTCATGGTGCAGCAAGGGATTGTCTTGGGCCATGTGATTTCATCACAAGGCATTGGGCTGAATTTGCTTGTTGTGAAAAGCTTTGGTCTTTTCCTTGTAAACTCGTGCACTTTCATATGCCTCATTCCTGAGCTCATCCAATTCACTTAGCTGAAGCTTTCTATGTATTTCAGCTTCATCCAAATCCATGTTCATCTTCTTGATGGCCCAAAATACTTTATGTTCCAACTCCACCGGTAAGTGACATCCTTTCCCGAAGACAAGTCTGAAGGGCAACAATGTCCATGGAAGTCTTGAGTGCGACGAGTTGTTTGTCTGGGAATGGTTCTAGGAGAGGCAACTGATCAGCTTCTTCATTAGACCCATGAATTAGCCTACTCATGTCATCTGCAACCACGTTCTCACTTCCTTTCTTATCTCGAATTTTGAGATCAAACTCCTGGAGCAGCAGCATCCATCTTAGCAATCTCGACTTGGCATCCTTTTTAGTGAGGAGATATTTCAATGGCACATGGTCTGTGTAGATAATGACTTTCGTTTGAATTAGATATAATCTGAAAGATGACAACAAGCAGCTCATTTTCCGTGGTTGAAAGTTCAGTTGGGCGTCATTTAAGGTTCTATTGGTATAGTAGATGACGTGGGGTAGTTTGTTCACTCTCTGTCCTAAAACAACTCCTATTGTGAAGTTTGAAGCATCACACATTAGTTCGAGCGGTAAGTCCCAGTCGGGAGGCATAATGATTGTTGAAGTCGTGAGCTTGGCCTTAAGGGTGTTGAATGCCTCCCGACATTCCTTAGTAAATTGAAAGGCAGCATCCTTTGCTAGTATATTACACAGTGGTCTGGTGATTTTCAAAAAGTCCTCGATGAAACGTCGGTAGAAACCAGTGTGCCCTAAGAATGAACGGACTTCCTTTACTATTGTAGGGTATGGCAGTCTCTCTACTATGTTCAACTTGGCCTAATCCACTTGTATTCCACGGCTGGAGATCACATGGCCCAAGACGATTCCCTTTTGTACGATGAAGTGGCACTTCTCCCAATTCAGCACTAAGTTACTCTCTTTGCACCTTTCTAACACGTGAGATAGGTTGGCTAAAAAAAGTTTGAATAAGTGACCAAACACTGAGAAGTCATACATGAACACTTCAATTATGTCATGCACCATATCGGAGAAGATACTGATCTTGCAAATTTGGAAAATAGCGGGGGCATTGCACATCTCAAACGACATGCTTCTGTAGGCAAACGTACCATATGGACAAGTGAATGTCGTCTTTTCTTGACTAGGCTCCCCTTAATTGCACTTCTCACGACTAGGCTCCCCCTAATTGCACTTCTCATGATTAGGCTCCACCTAATCACACTTCTCTCTATCAGGCTCTCACTGACCAAATTCCTCATCTTCTTTAGAAAAGGCAATTTCAGACTTCTTTGCCATTATGCATCGCTGATGTGGTGTTAAAGAAGTTCTCCTTTATCCCAAGTCATAACACCAGCAATATTGTCTCCTTCCTTTTGTTCTTTTTCCCATTTACGACATTGTTTCTTCATGTGACCCTTCTTCCCGAAATAGTGGCAGTTACCACTGAATTTTAACTCACTAGAGACCCTGCCTTTGGTCTCTATGACTAACAGTTTTTCAAGGACAATTTCTGAAGATTTTCTCCTTGTTTCTTCATTAGATAGATTATCCTTAACATCGTCCATTGTCAAGACACCATTAGCAGCAAAATTGCTTACACTTACAACGAAGGTGTCCCAACCATATGGCAAGGATCCTAGCAACAATAGTGCTAGCAGCTCATCTTCAATTGTCAAGCCCATAGTGAATAACTGATTGGTCACGTTCTGAAAGTTATTCAAGTGCTGAGTCATAATAACATCTTCTGCATACTTCATGTTGACAATCTCTTTCATAAGGAATGTTTTCTTGGCAGCGGTCTTCTTCTCAAAGAAGGATTCCAACATCTTCCAAAAGGGTTCGGCGTCAGTCTCTTTAGACACATGGTGATAGATTCTATCATCAATCCATTGCCCAATCGTACCCTTAGTTTTTCGATTCATCTTGGTCCAATTAGCTTTTGACATACTTCCCGGCTTCCTTGCAACACCTTCAATTGGCTCACTGTTAGGACCCGTCCCGAATTTCCCCTCGAAACCCGGGAAGAACCCTGATCCCGTCTGACAACCTAAGAAAAGATTCCAAAAATACCCTTTAATCCTTACAAAAATATAATAATAATGAATACTTCCACTTGTCAAACAAGGGATTCAAGCACTCAATAATTCCCGTAATTAATGATCAATCAAATACAATATAATATCAGAGCGTCTAAGTAGGATCAAGAGTAAAATTTAGATATCCTACTCAAATATAACTACACAGCGCAGTCGCAGTACTAAGGCCTCTGCCTCGATATCAGTGTTCGCGTCAACTCTACTCAACTGCCTGAAGGGGGTTTAAACACAAAAGTTGTGAGTGGACAAAAATAATCATTTCTAAATCATTTTTCGAGGAAATATTACATTTTTCCCCCTCCATTTATAAAATCATGCATGCATCACATAAAACAATTTATAATATAAAAACATCATATGTAAATCACCAAAATTCCCATTTCTCTTTAAAACCACTTAATTGGTATCACAGAAAATCTGTATAATGAAAATACCTCGTGATCCACAGTTTGGTTTGAAAACTCTCTTCAAAAGAGTTTAAAATCATTTAATTCAATCTGGACACATAATATCTCAAATTCACTGTTCCCGACATATCCACAACACACCAGGGTATCCCTTGAGATGTGTTAAAATCTGTACAACAACTCTCTGTAAAATCACCTTTTATATTGGAGGTTCACCGGGTTCACCACCAACAGCGGATCCTAGGCCCGACTCCGGGCCCCCTCAAATCGGTTTTATTTATATTGGGGGTTCACCGCCAACAGCGGATCCTACCCGGCTCCTGGGCCCCCTCAAATCAGTTTTGTTTATATTGGGAGTTCACTGAGTTCACCGCCAACAGCGGATCCTAGGCCCGGCTCCTGGGCCCCCTCAAAACGATATTGTATCCAAAATCAAGTATATATTTTGTTTATCATTTATCACAAATACGGTTTCAACTCAAAATCATAGACCCAAATAATTACCACGTCAAAACAATATCAAAACCGAATCCAACAACCATATCATTCTCACAACACACTTTTACTGAAATATTGGAAAAACAAATGTCCAGCAATCAATTATAAATTCTAGGAAATCATTGCACCCATACATAACAGTATGTAAATCAAAGATACATTTATGCATGCATTATAGTTTATAAACCAAAAGTCCACTCACAAACCTATTGAAGCAAATTCAATCCCGAACTGTACGCTCCCCTGAAGTTAATGGAGCAGTATCGCCTGTCCAAATCAATAATCGGGATTACCAGCTAATAATAAGAACCTTAAATATAAACCCCCTAAACCCCGGGAGTCTAACTATGCTGGCCTAGAAAACGCAGCAACTTTCAAACGTCCAAAACAACCCCTAAACGACGTCCGATCGACCCAAAACACGTACCAACAGATCCGGAATGTCAAACACTACATGTCACGCGTCACAGTGACCTCAGACTCGGCCCCACGCGCCACCACGTGCCGACAGAAGGTCGGAACACGCGCCCACGTGCCGCCACGCGCCCTCACGCGCCGGTCACGCGCCTGCTACAGTACCCACGCGCCTGGACCGGTCCAACTCGGTCCGGCTCAACTTGACCCGGTCCAACTCGACCCGATCGATTCGCTCAACTCGACCGGTTCACTCATCCCAACCGGTTCAACTCGACCCGACCGGTTCACTCAACCCGATCGGTTACCGGTGACTCGCGGAGAAGACGACCGGACTGCCGTTGCCGTCGCCGGAGGTTGGCCGGAGAAGATGACCGGACCGCCACCTCCCCCGCCGTCTGGTTCGCCGGAATCCCCCATTTCCGACCGAAACTCCAAGCTTTACAACTTCCTCAAAACTCAACCATTTTTCACAAATTTTACGTATAAATCTATCTACTTGAACCTAGGAATCCAAATATGACCTTAAAACATCAAACACGTACCTGTGTAAGCTGGAAAATCGATCGAAAGATCTGAAACTTCCTACACTCGGTTCGGCTTCCTCTGTGGTCCTCTCCTTCGATGGTTGGTACGGTTGTGATCGTGGGAAGGAGTAGAATACGATTGGTTGATCAAAACTGGAAGTTGGAGCCTTGAATCAAAAGTTGACTTTGTAGGTTTTGGGTTAGTTTTTCGCACACGGGTTCGATGGTTTGTGTATGTTTCAGAGATAAAGATGAGAATGACATGATGATCTGAAGATGAAACAATAATTTGGGGTTAAAAATATCTACCCCAAGTCAAAAATTACCAAAATACCCCTAACAATCTAGACCCGTAACTTTCGTCCACAAACTCCATTTTTCACGTACCACCTGTCTACGAACTCGTGAGTTCGAGACCTACGCAGCGGTATCCAAAACACCACCAAAATTGTCTCGAAACAAAACTTGATTTCCATGCCCATTACCGACCAAGGATAAAATCGTCATTTTACAAAAATAATTGCGTAAACTCAATAATCAAAATTCCGGGTTGTTACAATCTACCCCCCTTAAGAAATTTCGTCCTCGAAATTCAACTCTACCCTTGGAACAAATGAGGATACTGCGCCCGCATTAGTTCCTCGATTTCCCACGTTGCTTCCTCCACTTTATGATTCCTCCACAACACTGGACAACTACGAATCACAAGATTCGCCACTAACATAATCCAAGTAGGAGTACTATATCCATGTCCCAACTAATCGAAGATAATTCTCTAACAACAAACAATGTAAAACCCCAAGAAATGAATAAATGAGTCGCCCTGGGAAATATTAAATCATAAGCATCACGGTAAAAATAAATAAATAAAAAAATAAAAAAATAGATAACGTACCCGTGACCACATCTGGTGCTGCTCAGGCCTCTTGTTGTGACATAGCAAAAACTCAGGCCGGTGTACCCGAAGATCGATCACGACCCCACTGTCTGCCTCTGGTCCTATTGGACCCACTAGCCCCGCTGGCCCTACTGTATTGGGCCTGGTTCCCTATTAAAGTACCAAAAGTCTGCCCTGTCCTCTGACTCTGCTCAGTCGCACGATGACCCAAGAAACTACTATTCCGACGATACTGTGGACAGTATCTCCTTATATGACCAGTCTCTCCACATGTGTAACATCTGGGGTCACCATATCCGCCACTCTATCTACCAATTGACTGTATTGAAGCACCACTAAATTGAGTGGATGACTGCGGTGCCTGTCCGGCTCCGCCACTGCCAGATCCGGATCTTGCACCCCTAGAAGATCCAGAACTGATACTGCCTTTCTTGGACGGTCCCTGACTAGAGGCTCCAATATCCCAGTGATCCCAGTGTCGCCTGGAACCACTAAACTGCTGCTGGACTGGCACACCCATGCTCAACTCTACACGAGCTGCAGCGTCAGACGCTTCTCTTAATGAAGTATGGGCTGCAGCCGTTACCGCTTACCGAAATTCGCCCCTCAGCCCATTTTCAAATCTGCGTCGTCTGTCCCTCTCGGTTGCCACTAGAGCTGGTGCAAAACGAGCAAACTCTATGAATTTATGCTCATATTGAGCCACAGTCATATCTCCCTGTTGTAGGTGCAAGAACTCAGCCTCCCTGACATCTCGGTACAAGCAAGGATAAAATTGCTCAAGGAACTTCTCCCGAAAAGTTGCCCAGGTAATTGTACTGACCTCCCAGCCTGATAGCTCTAATGCGTTCCACCGATGATAAGCAAAACCACCTAGCAGAAAAGTGGCTAATAGCACCATGTCCCCCTGAGGACATCTCATAACCGAGAACACTCGTTCTAAACGAGTAATCCACTCTACTGCATCATCTGGGCTAGAGTCGTCCATAAATATTGTAGCCCCTAATCTCTGGGCTTTCTCAATGTCCGAACCTTCAGTAGCAGCCCTACTCTGAAGTACAGAAGTCAACGTGTGACCCAATTGTTCCAGTGTTTACCTCATATCAGGCTCCACTGCAGGTTCATGCGTGTCCCCAATGTTTTCAGACTGTTGACAGAACTCGCGTCTCGGAGGCATTATGCTGAAAAGAACTATAACTCATCAATACCAAAATAATTGTACACGTAGTGTACAGTCTACAGAAATTTAACCTAGTGCTCCGATACCAATTGTCAGGACCCGTCCCGAATTTCCCCTCGAAACCCGGGAAGAACCCCGATCCCGTCTGACAACCTAAGAAAAGATTCCCAAAATACCCTTTAATCCTTACAAAAATATAATAATAATAAATACTTCCACTTGTCAGACAAGGGATTCAAACACTCAATAATTCACGTAATTAATGATCAATCAAATACAATATAATATCAGCGCGTCTAAGTAGGATCAAGAGTAAAATTTAGATATCCTACTCAAATATAACTACACATCGCAGTCGCAGTACTAAGGCCTCTGCCTCGAGATCAGTGTTCGCGTCAACTCTATTCAACTGCCTGAAGGGGGTTTAAACACAAAAGTTGTGAGTGGACAAAAATAATCATTTCTAAATCATTTTTCGAGGAAATATTACATTTCCCCCCCTCCATTTATAAAATCATGCATGCATCACATAAAACAATTTATAATATAAAAACAACATATGTAAATCACCAAAATTTCCATTTCTCTTTAAAACCACTTAATTGGTATCACATAAAATATGTATAATGAAAATACCTCGTGATCCACAGTTTGGTTTGAAAACTCTCTTCAAAAGAGTTTAAAATCATTTAATTCAATCTGGACACAGAATATCTCAAATTCACTGTTCCCGACATATCCACAACACACTAGGGTATCCCTTGACATGTGTTAAAATCTGTACAACAACTCTCTGTAAAATCACCTTTTATATTGGAGGTTCACCGGGTTCACCGCCAACAGCGGATCCTAGGCCCGGCTCCTGGGTCCCCTCAAATCGGTTTTGTTTATATTGGGGGTTCACCGCCAACAGTGGATCCTAGGCCCGGCTCCTGGGCCCCCTCAAATCGGTTCTGTTTATATTGGGGGTTCACCGCCAACAGCGGATCCTAGGCCCGACTCCTGGGCCCCCTCAAATCTGTTTTGTTTATATTGGGGGTTCACCGGGTTCACCGCCAACAACGGATCCTAGGCCAGGCTCCTGGGCCCCCTCAAAACGATATTGTATCCAAAATCAAGTATATATTTTGTTTATCATTTATCACAAATACGGTTTCAACTCAAAATCATAGACCCAAATAATTACCACGTCAAAATAATATCAAAACCGAATCCAACAACCATATCATTCTCACAACACACTTTTACTGAAATATTGGAAAAACAAATGTCCAGCAATCAATTATAAATTCCAGGAAATTATTGCACCCATACATAACAGTATGTAAATCAAAGATACATTTATGCATGCATTATAGTTTATAAACCAAAAGTCCACTCACAAACCTATTGAAGCAAGCTCAATCCCGAACTATACGCTCCCCTGAAGTTCTCTGAGCAGTATCGCCTGTCCAAATCAATAATCGGGATTACCAGCTAATAATAAGAACCTTAAATATAAACCCCCTAAATCCCGGGAGTCTAACTATGCTGGCCTAGAAAACACATCAACTTTAAAACGTCCAAAACAACCCCTAAACGACGTCCGATCGACCTAAAACACATACCAACATATCCGAAACGTCAAACACTACCTCTCACGCGCCACCGTGACCTCAGACTCAGCCCCACGCCACCACGTGCCGACGGAAGGTCGGAACACGCGCCCACGCGCCTGCTACAGTACCCACGCGCCTGGACCGGTCCAACCCGGTCCAGCTCAACTTGACCCGGTCCAACTCGACCCGACCGATTCACTCAACTCGATCGATTCACTCAACCCGATCGGTTCAACTCGACCCAACCGGTTCACTCAACCCGACCGGTTACCGGTGACTCGTCGGAGAAGACGACCGGACTGCTATCGCTGTCGCCGGAGGCTGGCCGGAGAAGATGACCGGACCGCCACCTCCGCCGCCGTTTGGTTCGCTGGAATACCCCATTTCCGGCCGAAACTCCAAGCTTTACAACTTCCTCAAAACTCAACCATTTTTCACAAATTTTACGTCTAAATCGATCTACTTGAACCCAGGAATCCAAATATTACCTTAAAACATCAAACACGTACCTGTGTAAGCCGGAAAATCGATCGAAAGATCCGAAACTTCCTACACTCGGTTTGGCTTCCTCCGTGGTCCTCTCCTTCGATGGTTGGTACGGTTGTGATCGTGGGAAGGAGTAGAATACGATTGGTTGATCAAAACTGGAAGTTGGAGCCTTGAATCAAAAGTTGACTTTGTGGGTTTTTGGGTTAGTTTTTCGCACACGGGTTCGATGGTTTGTGTATGTTTCAAAGATAAAGATGAGAATGAGATGATGATCTGAAGATGAAACAATGATTTGGGGTTAAAAATATCTACCCCAGTCAAAAATTACCAAAATAACCCTAACAATCTAGACCCGTAACTTTCGTCCACGAACTCCGTTTTTCGCGTGCCGTCTGTCTACGAACTCGTGAGTTCGAGACCTACGCAACGGTATCCAAAACACCACCAAAAGTTTCTCGAAACAAAACTTGATTTCCATGCCCTTTATCGACCAAGGGTAAAATCGTCATTTTACAAAAATAATTGCGTAAACCCAATAATTAAAATTCCGGGTTGTTACACTCACAAAGATCTCTGCAATAAAGTATGTCCTCCATTCTTGATTTCCAGGACACCAAGTTTGCAATGGTCAGTTTAATCATGTTGCTATTCGTTCCCTCCATTCTAAACGGTAATCAGCAACTTGCGCTGATACCAATTGTTGTGAACAACACCAATAATTAACGTGGTTTGGCTATGTGCCGACGTCCACGGGGCAGCAACAACAAACTTCCACTTTATCAATAATGCGTACAACAAATTATCTTACCAAGTCTCTAGAATTAAGGCTTGATGAACAACTAAAAAGAACAAGAAACAAAAAAAAACACTTTTATCTCTTGCCTTCTCTTCCTTACAAACTTTGCCCTATCGATAGTCTCTCACTCTAACACCTTGAGTGGTAAAACACAATCTTCCTTTCTTGCTAACTAATTGGACACATAAACTAGTGCGACATCCCTCATTTTATAGCCACAATAATGGCCTTCAATTAGGAATCCTAATCCTAATTGGATTCTAAGTATCTTTCCAATTGGGAAAACAAACTCCTATTAAGAATATGATTTCTATCCTCTAAGACTATTATTCCAAATAGACTTAGGAACCTCATCATGGGCTCGAAAATACAACAATCTCCCCCTCCAAACCATGAGGGAGGTATACCAAAGTAGGATTTCTCCTTCTAATCAAGCTCCCCTTGACCGAATTTCTCATGATTAGGCTCTTCCTAATCGCACTTCTCATGACTAGGCTCCCCCTAATCGCACTTCTCATGACTAGGCTCTACCTAATCGCACTTCTTATGGCTAGGATCCCCCTAATTGCACTTCTCATGACTAGGCTCCCCCTAATCGCACTTCTCATGATTAGGCTCCACCTAATCGCACTTCTCATGATTAGGCTCCACCTAATCGCACTTCTCTTGATAGGCTCTCCCTGACTAGACTCCTTATCTTCTTTGCCAAAGGCAATTTCAGACTTCTTTGCAAGAATCCATCACTGGTGTGGTGTTAAAGAAATTCTCCTTGTTCCAAAGTCATAACACCAGCAATATTGTCTCCTTCCTTTTGTTCTTTTTTCCATTTATGACAATGTTTATTCTTGTGACACTAAATTTTAAGTCACCAGAGTCCCTGCCTTTGGTCTTTGCCACTAAGAGTTTTACCTCTGGAAGGATAAGGGGATATGGCACTTTAAAAAAAATCTCTAGTCAAAATTACTAAAGTGCCCTTGCACTTTCTAAACTCATAACTCTCTCATCCGGACTCCATTTTTGGCATGCCGCTTATCTACAAACTCGTGAGTTCGAGACCTATGCAACAGTCCAATAAGAACTTCGAAAAATGTCTCCAAACAAAAAGTAACTTCCGAGCTCCTATTAAACCCAAGGGTAAAATCGTCCTTTTCTAAAATAAATTACGAAATTCGTATAATTAAATAAACGTGTCGTTATAGCTCAGTAGGAAATAGATCATCATCATTAGTGGCTAGCTCAACTATGGCTCCTAGGTCATCCATTTTAACATGAACTGACTCCATCAATGTTATAACACACGATATGCTCTGCTGTTAGAGGAGTATCCAACAAAAATAGCCTCATCACTTTTAGCATCAAATTTTGCCAAACCATCCCTATCTCACAGAATATAGCAAGTGCTACCAAAATCCCGAAAATACTCAACTCTTGGTTTTTTCTATTTCTATATCTCATAAGGAGTCTGATAGGGCCCAAGCCTCAAAAACTCTATTAACAATATGAATGTAGTGTTTACAGCTTCAGTCCAAAAATGTTTAGCCAAATTTTTGCTATTTAACATGACATGAGCCATTTCAATTAAAACACGATTTTTCCTCTAAACATTTCCATTTTGTTGAGGTGTAATAGGTGCAGAAAATTCATACTTAATACCCTGTTTAGCACAGAATCGTGCAAATGAAGAGTTCTCAAACTTTATACCATAATCAGATCTGATACGTACAAGAGACAAGTGACTAGTCATATATGCAGTCATTACTTGCGTAAACAGAGTTTTGAACTCAGTAGATGTCTCAGTTTTGTCTTTCTGAAAACATACCCAAGTGAACCTTGAGCAATCATCTACAACAACCAAGGATTACTTCTTCCCACGAAGTGAAAGGACATTAACAGGTCAAATCAAATCTATGTGAAGTAATTCAAGCACTCTAGAAGTAGTGATGTGGGAAAAACTTGAATGTGATTACTTGGTCTGTTTGCCAAGTTGATATGGTCCACATACATGAGTAGCATTTCTTTTTAGTTTAGGAAGACCTCCCACCATTCCCTAGCCAAACGTGTTAAATCACTAAAGTTCATGTGACCAAGTTGTTGATGCCATAAGAGACTAGTTTCATCAACAACTCTATGACATACATTGGTCTGACCAATGGAACTTCTATCAATACAAAAAAAGTGATTTTTGGACCGTCCAACACTCAAATTTCTTTTCCTAACTCACCAATGATCCTACATTCAGCTACAGAAATACAAACCTCTTCAACCCACTCATCACAAAGTTGACTGATGCTAATGAGAATCGAAGTCAACCCATGAACAAGCCTTACATTTGTCAAATCAAGCGATCTAGGTATTTTGACAGTGCCTTCTGTAGTTACACGACCTTTGTGACCACCTCCTAATGTCACACTACCTCCATGAAATGAATCAAGTGATTCAAACACACTTGAGTCACCAGACATATGGCATGAGCAACCATTGGCAAGGTACCATACGCTTGAATGTGAAGCAACTAAAGCATTCAACACAACCTGACATTGTTGTGTTGTTCTCTCTATCCACTGATGCTTAGGTTTGTTGATCAGTGAAGATGATGATGCAAGTACCTTAATAATCCTAGTCACTTCATGCAATAGATATTGGAAAGTTTCATGTAATGATGTATTTCCTTAATGTAGTGCACTCTGTGTTTGTTTCAATTTTAGACACTTTAGTCGAATATGACCCTTATCACCACAGTAGTGAGATGCTGGTATGAATCTTTCTTTCTTGTTAAGTCTCACTTTTGATTCATAATAAGAATGAATCTAAGGGGAACTGAGAGGACTAGCCTCAGAAGTTGAAGGCTGTGATTCTCTCACAAATCTTAGTTGTTAAGACACCTTTGAATCTGACATGCTCAAACCAATGCCAGACATGTCACCGTGACCCTTTCCCATGTTAAACATTCTATCAACTTTTTCAGAGCCAATGGTTAACTTGATTACTTTTTCATTTTCTTCATTAACCTGAGCTAGCAACCTTTTATTTGAATCCTGAAAGAGAGTAACATTCTTTTTTTAAACAGTAACTTGACTGAGTAATTTTTCTTTTTCAACATGTCTACTCTTAAACTCCTTATCTTTAGTCTTAACTATTTCTAGGAGTTTAGTTCTAGCATCTTTCAACTCATTGTTTTCATTTGACAACTCAACTATTTTTTCTTCAAGGAGAAGGTTGTTCTTTTGGATTTCACAAGTTTCCTCAAACAAGTCATCATATCTTTTGCACAGCAAATCATATGACAAGTCATTTGAGTCTTGTTCATCAGATGAGGAGAAAAGACGTTTTTCTTCAAGTGAATCATCATAGATTGAGGCAACAAAGGCTACTAGAATTTCTTCTTCACCAGAATCTGAGTGAGATTGTCATGAGCCCTCTGAATCACTGCCACTCCAAGTTGCTTTCATGGTCCTACCTCTCTATTTAAAATTGTTTCGCTTTTTTGCACACTCAGCAGCTATATGACCAATCCCACAACAAGTAAAACACTTGATTGATTTTCTATTTCCCTTATTATCCTTGAGTCCTGAGAACCTATCATTGTTTCGATAAATCATGTTGTGTTTCAAACTTCCCTTTATTCCCGAAGACCCTAGACTGACTCCTTGCCCGTGCATTTATATCTTTTTCTTTTAGTATTCTACTGAAACTTTTAGCAAAGAGAGCCATTTGATCCTCCACACTTTGGGAAGAATTGGACAACATATCATATTTAGTTTGAGCAACTTGTAAAGCAATATTTTTCTCTTTTTTAGAATCCAAATTTTCTATGTCCACTTTCTTTTCAAAAGTCATTAGTTTACCCACTACCTTGGCTAACCTAATTTCTTTTAAGTTTTGAACTTCCATGATAGCAATCTTCTAAGGCTAAAACTTACTAGGTAAGACAAGAAGAATTTTTTGGACAATAGTGAGTTCAGAGATTGGCTCACCAAGACTAGCATACTCATTTGTAATTGACTCAAGACGTTCATAAAATTCTTTGAAAGACTCTGATTCACTCATTCTTATCTCTTCGAATTTAACCAAAGACATTTGAAGTTTTAAATCACGGACTTGAGCATCACCTTCATGAATAATTCTAAGCTTATCCTAAGCCTGTTTTGCACTGGTGCAATTTCTAATATGTGAAAACTATGACATGGAGAGGGCAGTGACAATGGCATTTCTAGCCCTTCTTGTTCGATGATGAAGCAAGAGACTCACCGTGAGTCCATTCAGGCCGTGGTTTGTTTACTCCCTCTTCACAAACAGTTTTCCTAGGACATCTCCACTCAATGGAAAGATATTCAAAAGCATTTTCATCATATGGTTCAAGAAACTTTTCTTTCCAAGCTGCTTAGTTTGTGCCATCAAGGAAAGGTGGGGTATTACTGGAATTCATGTCACGCTCCATCTCTTAACCAAAATTTGATATCGACTCGCAACCCTAGGACCAACTGTAAGTATGTCTAGAGTCGGCTCTGATACCAACTAAAAGTTGGATACCAAATGTAAGTCAACAACTATATCATTACCTAGCTCACTAGTCACACATCGTGACTGCAAACAAACTCACAATCAAACAATGACACAGATCATTCACACACACATCAAGATCACACATACCCTGCAAGAAACCAATCATACATGTGACAACCTACGCACTCAGAAGCTCCGTCAATGTAAGCAGCCTTGTGCTAGTTCTAAGTGATATTGTTCACAAACATTCAAACATTCAATGAAAAAATTAAAACTTCTGAGCAATATATTTGAGTACACAATCAGCAATCAAAAACACATGAAGATTGATACCTAGAAACCTTCCTCATGGTGAAAACTGGGGGTCAATCCACTGACCAAGAAATCCAATAAGTTCAATGTTCATTTCAAGGTAAAACAATGTTCAATCTCTAAGTCTAAACTCTAGACACAACCATACCTTATGCAACCATGAACTTCTTCAATCAACTATGCTCCATTTGAAAATCTCATTCACAACAGCACCATTCTTCTTGATTGTATTCTCAATTTAAAACACATTCAAAACAAATGAAAACCCAAGAACAAATTGAATATAAGTTCATCAAGTCATAAACCTTGAAGGACACGGATGAAATTACAAACCAAGAAAGTTTCCCAAAAACAGATTTGAAAAACAAGTTTATAGAAATCATCAAACGGTTTTTCAAAGAAACTTTTGTTGAACTAATACAGCTTTAAAACCATTTTTCACTCAACAATCAGAGCATCAAACCTAGTTTTGGAAATCATTGTTCAAACCTAGAAAAACGTAGCGTTAACCATCGAGAGTTCAGCTGCCTGGGCATCGAGTTCTTCATTGTTAGTTTTCACACACACACTGGCCGTGAAGGAAGAAAGCCCAAGGCCTATATTCCCAAAAATCGTTAAACAAACTCAAAATGCACACTTTGACAGCTGCTGTCAAAAGTGTGACATAAAAGTCCTTGGGTAAAATGAAAAACAACCTCAGCGAAAACTCTTTTTTACTAGCTGATAGTAAAGAGTTCAAAACAAGGACTAGTCACCTTAACGATACAATTTAATAAAGTTAAAAAAGAAGTAACCATCCAAGATTTACATTCTGAAGTCAACAAGATTAAAGAAGATATCAAACAGTTAAAACTCACAAGTCAAGAGTTACGAATTGAAAATCAAGAAATCAAAACTCAGTTAATCAATACCAATAATTTAGAGGCAGAACAATCCTACCATGAAGACGAAAGAGAGCAAAGTCATGATAATATTTTAAATCTTATACAACAAATTCATATTAAAAAATGGTATATCACGGGCCGATTGGTAATACAAGATTTTGAATTAACAACTATTGCCCTAGTTGATTCCGGTGCAGATCTGAATTGCCTTCAGGAAGGATTAGTTCCAACAAAGTATTATATTAAATCAACCCAATCTTTGAAGTCTGCGAATGGTAGTAAAATGGAGCTAAAATATGAAATCCAAAAAGCCCATATTTGCCAAGATAATGTCTGTTTTAAAACACCCTTTGTTTTAATAAAAAATATAAGTGATCAAATGATTCTAGGTCTCCCATTCATCACGTTATTATATCCTTTCACAACAGACTATGAGTCAATAACTACCTACCCAATGCATCAAAAAGTCACATTCAAATTTCTAGTCAATCCTACACTTCAAACAATCAAAGCCTTTCAAAACGATTCCATATCACAAACCATTAATCTAATTAATTGTAAAATCCAACAGTTATCTTATCTTAAGGAAGAAATCAAGTTTAAAAGAATTGAAGACCAGTTAAAACAGGAAACACTTCAATCTAAAATACAATCGTTTGAAGCAAGTATCAAAAGTAAAATCTGTGCTGACCTTCCCAATGCTTTCTGGCATAGGAAGAAACATTTAGTGCGTCTTCCCTATGTTAAAGACTTCAATGAAAGTAAAATACCTACAAAAGCATGACCAATCCAAATGAGTCAAGAAATAATGGAGTTCTGCAAGACAGAAATAAATGAATTACTCAGTAAAGGAATAATTAGGAAGAGTAAATCCCCATGGTCATGCGCTGCATTTTATGTCCAAAAGCAAGCCGAATTAGAACGAGGAGTCCCCAGGTTAGTCATTAATTATAAACCTCTTAACACAGTTCTTAAATGGATTAGATACTCAATTCCTAATAAAAGAGATCTAGTCAACCGTCTAGGAAATGCAGTAGTCTTTTCAAAATTCGATATGAAGAGCGGATTTTGGCAAATCCAGATTCATGAGAATGATAGGTACAAAACTGCCTTTGTCACCCCCTTTTGGCCATTAAGAATGGAATGTAATGCCATTTGGTCTTAAGAATGCGCCTAGTGAATTCCAGAACATAATGAATGAAATATTCAATCCATACAGTGAATTTTCCATAGTTTACATTGATGATGTTCTTATCTTCTCCCAATCAATTGAACAGCATTGGAAACATCTTAGTAAATTCTTAGAAATTAACCAGAAGAATGGTTTAGTTGTTTCAGCATCAAAAGACTGGTACTGTAACATCATGAGACTGGTACTGTTGGTGAATAGTAACTTTGTTGACTGTAGCTTCACGAGATTGGGACAGTGGCCTCAGAGCTCATTGAGATCATACGGCTCGTAAGGATCTTGACTATCTTAAAAGTCGGACCAAAGAATCTTCTTCTTTTCTTTTGACTGTTTACTGGATGATGGGTGATCAGTAGCAGCTTGATTTCCCAAGGGGGAGGAATAGGTTGACTTGTGACTGCTTGGAGAGGATGACTGTGAAGGGCATTTATCATCTTTAGAATCATCACCTTCAACGCCTAACTGTGAAGCTCGAATCCTAAGCATTTGGGCCAATTCTTTTAACTCTGCAGGGGACTTGTCATCTAGAGATAGAGTGGAGGAGGAAGAGGTGATGGGCTTGGAAGGGTTGACTGTAAGTTCCTTCTTGACTGGTGACTTTGTGACTGAAAACTCTTGATGCACCTGAGAAATGATGCGATCATGGTTGAATTTATCCCACCATTTGACTGAAAAGTGACGAACCAAAATATCATTGTGAATCTCATAACGCCACTTAAGTATCCACGACACCTTGTACTTGGCCATGAAATGCAAAAGTAGCGGGAACTCTCGATCTATTTCACTAAAAGAATGTCGCTCAGTGAAGAATTTGACTGCTTCTTGAAGGGGCGGCGGCAGGAGCCGGAGCATGGGTCCAAAGTCGGACCACCATTTTAAAAACCACTTAGGAAATGATCCTTTGAATTTACTGTCGAAGTTGATAAACCAAGAGTGACTGAAAGTCTCCGTTTGATGGAGAAATACCGTACTCCAGGCATCAATGTAATCAAAGTACGTGAAAGGGGTATCAGAATTGGGGAGATCCTGCCTATCATATGGGGGACGTTTCCACTGAGTTAGGCTAACTACTTTCATAATGTAAATTGAATGATAAAGGATGTTACTGGGATTGCTTTTGTCATGAATTGGCTTGAGGTGAATAGATGCAGTATGGAGGAGGATCTCCATGTAAAATTTGATAGATTTTTTGGGGTGAACTGGGGCAAAGTGCCAATTTGGGGGAAAAATGCTTTTGGCAATGTCTTCAGGAGATTTGAGTTGACTAAGGGATGGTTCAATGAAGAAAAGATTGTGACTAGGGTCTTTAGGAATATAAAGGGAAGAAGGAGAATAAGGGACTGGGCTTGACTGGGGTTTTACTAGAGATTGAAAAGGATCATAACTGGAAACCAGGGCTGACTGATAATTAGGCCTAAATTGGCCCAAGGTAGAACCAAGGACAGTGTATTGGTTTCTGATGGGAATTGGTGAATGACCAGGGTAAGGGACTAGGGAGGAAGGAGTGGATGACTCCTGTTTGACTGGTGCTAAGGAGGCAGGGAGCCTCCGAGTTGACTGCTTGTCGGGAGCCTTGTCAGAAATGTTTACTTTGCAAGAATTCTCTAGTTACGAAATCTGGAATACAATTGTCTTTCCCTCTCAAATATTCTATTTCAAAATCAAAAATACTTAAAATAGCTTGCCAATGTGCAAAAATTTGTTTAGATGCAACATTTTGAACATCTTTTTCAATAACATGCTTGGCGCTTTTGCAATCGACTCTAACTAAAAAGTTTTTGTTTAACAAATCATCTTGAAATTTTGAGATGCATAAGACTATAGATAAAATTTCCTTTTTAATAGTACTATAATTTTTTTGGGATTGGTTCCAAATACCGGAATGGAAGCGAACAATTTGTTCTGATTGACTCTAGGGAGTTCTTTGTTTGAGAATACCGCCATAACCGACGTCAGAAGCATCTGTTTCAACAATTTTGAAAGAATTGGCTGAAGGAATACCAAGACAAGGAAGATTCTTGACATGTAATTTGATTTGTTTGACTATGTTGGTATGAGTGACTATCCAAGCAGGAGGATTGTTCTGGAGACGATCAAATAAAGGCTTACACTGTTTTCGCAGATCTTGATAAAAATCAGAGACATAATTGAGGGATCCGAGAAATCTTTGGAGTTGACTTTTATCTAGAATTTCATCTGGAAATTTATCAGCGAATTCAATGACACGGTTAATTGGTTTGACTGTGGATTGGAATATATCAAAACCAAGGAATCTAATTTTGGTTTGGAATATCTTGACTTTTGATGCTGAAACAACTAAACCATTCTTCTGGACAATTTCTAAGAATTTACTAAGATGTTTCCAATGCTGTTCAATTGACTGGGAGAAGATAAGAACATCATCAATGTAAACTATGGAAAATTCACTGTATGGATTGAATATTTCATTCATTATGTTCTGGAATTCACTAGGCGCATTCTTAAGACCAAATGGCATTACATTCCATTCGTAATGGCCAAAAGGGGTGACAAAGGCAGTTTTGTACCTATCATTCTCATGAATCTGGATTTGCCAAAATCCGCTCTTCATATCGAATTTTGAAAAGACTACTGCATTTCCTAGACGGTTGACTAGATCTCTTTTATTAGGAATTGGGTATCTAATCCATTTAAGAACTGTGTTAAGAGGTTTATAATTAATGACTAACATGGGGACTCCTCGTTCTAATTCGGCTTGCTTTTGGACATAAAATGCAGCACATGACCATGGGGATTTACTCTTCCTAATTATTCCTTTACTGAGTAATTCATTTATTTCTGTCTTGCAGAACTCCATTATTTCTTGACTCATTTGGATTGGTCATGCTTTTGTAGGTATTTTACTTTCATTGAAGTCTTTAACATAGGGAAGACGCACTAAATGTTTCTTCCTATGCCAGAAAGCATTGGGAAGGTCAGCACAGATTTTACTTTTGATACTTGCTTCAAACGATTGTATTTTAGATTGAAGTGTTTCCTGTTTTAACTGGTCTTCAATTATTTTAAACTTGATTTCTTCCTTAAGATAAGATAACTGTTGGGTTTTACAATTAATTAGATTAATGGTTTGTGATATGGAATCCTTTTGAAAGGCTTTGATTGTTTGAAGTGTAGGATTGACTAGAAATTTGAATGTGACTTTTTGATGCATTGGGTAGGTAGTTGTTGACTCATAGTCTGTTGTGAAAGGATATAATAACGTGATGAATGGGATACCTAGAATCATTTGATCACTTATATTTTTTATTAAAACAAAGGGTGTTTTAAAACAGACATTATCTTGGCAAATATGGGCTTTTGGGATTTCATATTTTAGCTCCATTTTACTACCATTCGCAGACTTCAAAGATTGGGTTGATTTAATATAATACTTTGTTGGAACTAATCCTTCCTGAAGGCAGTTCAGATCTGCACCGGAATCAACTAGGGCAATAGTTGTTAATTCAAAATCTTGTATTACCAATCGAACCGTGATATACCATTTTTTAATATGAATTTGTTGTATAAGATTTAAAATATTATCATGACTTTGCTCTCTTTCGTCTTCATGGTAGGATTGTTCTGCCTCTAAATTATTGGTATTGATTAACTGAGTTTTGATTTCTTGATTTTCAATTCGTAACTCTTGACTTGTGAGTTTTAACTGTTTGATATCTTCTTTAATCTTGTTGACTTCAGAATGTAAATCTTGGATGGTTACTTCTTTTTTAACTTTATTAAATCGTTCTAATGTTGTTGTAAGACTTATTGTGCCGGATGGTTTTTTAACTGGATCTTGTTCTTGTTCATTTCGGATAATGACTCTTCTTAACTTTTTTAAGTATTCGGACTTTAATTCCGGGTTTTCAATTTTCCCAATTAGATCTACCAGTAACTCTTCTTGTTCTTCTTGTTTAGTAAGGACATTGATTGTTTTACAACAAGTATCTTGACAACCTATTTTTATTCCTGGGGAACTAGACATTTCATTATCAGTAGATGTATGATTACTAGATTCTGAATCAGAAAGGACTTCTTCACTGGAGTCAGTATTTCGTAATTCTAATACTCGCATTAAGTCTTCTTTTTCCTCATCAGTAATTTTTAAATGGTTAATCTTGTTTTTTACTGGGCATTTATTTGCAAAATGACTAGGCTTTTGACACTTATAGCATTTAGCTGTATGTTTGTCTGTGCGTGTTTTGGGTATCCAATTTTTTGACTTGTGTGGCCAATATTTTCTTGGTCTACGCTTCTCATAAAAATTATCAGTCTGGAATTTGTTTTTATTATATGGTTTGTAAGTTTTAAAATATTTCTTATTACTGTATTTATGTTTCTTTTCAGAAATATGTTTATTTGTTCGTGAGGGAGGAATAGGAGGTAGACCATATTGTTCACAGAAATTTCCTAGTTCATATTTTGCTTTTCTTTTTTCATTTTTAATTTGCCTACTTATTTTCATATCAATGCACATTTTTAGGCCTTCTTTCTGGATGACACTTACTATGTTTCCATAGGTGAGTTTTTCATAATTAATGTGACCTTGTTCATTACTGAGGACTTGTCGAATTTTGTGGGCAAATAGATTTGGTAGACCATTAATAAATTTTTCTTTCCAAAATGATTGATTACTATCTTCTCGTAGCATTACTCTAGATATAAAGACATCTTTATACCACCGAAAGTCACTTAATGTTGGACATCTTAGGTTACTAAGTTGATCGTGAATTCTTGTAGTGACATTACTTGGGGTTCCTATGAAATGTTCAATTATCGTGAGGAGTAAAGTGTTAACTGCATCAGGAACTCCTGCTCCAATTCTTTCATCAAAGACAGGGAGGCCTTCCTCATCGTGAAGGACTGAATGTATAATTTCTTGTTTAGAATGTTCAGTGAGATGTTTTTCCCACCAAGCACGTAGGGTGCCGTAAAATCCGGTAATGAAGAGATCAAGGATCTCTGGTTGACTGAGGTTATGGTTGGTAGCATAGCTATTGGCAACCATTGTCATATGTTGTAATTTATTTAATATTTCTTGTTCAGATAAACCATCTATATTCCATTCATAAAGTTTATCAGCAGATACCGTGAATTGGTTTTGAAAGATTTTTTCTTCATGTTGAATGTCTGGGGGTGTTGGCCTATTATACCAATTTTTGGTTAAACTTGTTGGGTTTATCTTGTGAGATAGTCTTTTTAATTCAAGGTTTTTAAAAGCATTTTCAATTTTACTGATATTACTTGAATCAGACTCATGGGAACTTGAACTTTCAGATTCTTGACTGTAAAGGTCAATTACTTGTAAACTTTTTTGGGGATCTTTCGATTGAGGTAAAGTTAAGTCTTTTATCATTCGTTCTATTTTGATAATGGACGATGAAGGTTTGGGTGGTAATCCTTTTTTACTGCCAGAGAAAGTTAGTAAAGGTGATTCTTGCTTGGGTTTAGGGTTTTTTTCTTCAAGTACTGAGTTATCAATTTTTGTTTCAATTTTATCTAACTGTTTTCCTATAGTGATGAGACTTTGATTTGTATAGTTGTTTTGTTCGATTAATTTCTTAAAACCTTGACCCGTTTCCTGTGTGGCAACTTTAAACGGTGATGCAACAACTTTGGCTTGATTGACATTAAGTATGATTGTTTCAGGAGGAGGATGGCTATGAAGGGCATTTATCATCTTCAGAATCATCACCTTCAACGCCTAACTGCGACGGAAGCAATTACTAGTGTGATCACTATACAAATCAAGCATGAAACATTGATGGTTTATCTGAACAAGATAAAGTTACTGCGATTAAATCAGTGTACCCTTACAAATGTTTGGTACACTAAGCGAAATTTGTAAAGTTCGCTTAGTGTACCAGAATCATGATTGATGCGATCATTGACATGCTTGGCATTAATTCTACCTTGTTGATTTCTTTCTTATGGCATCACCCCTCCTCTTCATTATCACTTCTATCTCTCCCTACATAATACATGTGCAAAGTGTGAAAACTGTAAATAAAAAAACAGAACTTTATTAAACAGTTTGCTGGTATTTATATTTAGAAAAAATTACTATCCACACGTCATGTAAATTATAGAAAAGAAAAGGTACGTAGCATTGGCCGTCCAGTTAATTGGGCTCTATCTACCCTATGGACCTATTTACATCTCTTTCTCATAGTATACATTAACACTCTAAAACAATATTATTGATTATCCCATTGACAACATTACTCACACAAAAAATAAACTAAAAAACAAAGAGCACCAACATCATGTCGAAATTCGATTTAATAGCTCAACGACCTCACTCATGGCGGGTCTTTGTCTCGAAATCTCACGAGCACATAAACAAGCAATGCTAAAATACTCCTTCACTTGTGCTTCATCCAAATCCTCCTTCGAAATATTCGAATCCACCATTTCCATCTGTCGATTTTGGGCCTCCATTTTCCTAACCCATTCCACCAACCCCATTTCCTTGCCGTCAAACACGCTGAGCAAATTGGGCCGTCTTCCGGTGGCAACCTCCAACATCAGAATCCCAAAACTAAACACATCCGCTCTCACCGTGGCTCCGGTGAACCCTTCTTTGTACTCCGGCGGCATGTACCCCATCGTGCCGGCAAACTGTGTGGACACGTGTGAACGGGAGGCGTCCAGGGTCCTAGCCAGCCCAAAATCAGCAATGTGGGCCTCAAACTCGGAGTCCAACAACACATTTGTAGCCTTAATGTCCCTATGAATAATGGGCTTTTCAAGCCCATGCAAATAAGCCAGTCCATTGGCCACACCCCTAACGACTTTCATCCTCGTTTTCCAAGATAACGGCAATCTAAACCTGGAGCCGTCATCGTAACCGTCCGCTGACGACGAGTCATTAAGCCAGCGGTCCAGATTGCCCTTCACAATAAACTCATAGATGATTATCCGCTCAGCGCCGGAGACGCAATATCCCAAAAGCTTGACGATATTTGGGTGTCGGAGCTTGCCCAGGGTTTCCATCTCCGCCTGAAATTCTCGAAACCCTTGGAACGCATCCTGATCGAGCTTCTTGATCGCGACGGTAAGGCCATCGGAGAGCTGAGCTTTGTAGACAAGGCCGAAGCTGCCGTCGCCGACGACGAGATCTGTGGAGAAATTCTTGGTGGCCTTCACGACCTCCTCCATGGAGACCTTAAGAGACGGATCGAAGGAGGCGCTTTCGTCAACAATGACGGAAGTGAGGGGGGCCGGGTTTCGGACGGGTCGGGTGTGGCGGGATCGGGTCGTTTTGGGTTTGGAACCTTTGCAGAGGATGTAGACGCAGGCGAAGATTACGGTTATGACGAAGAAGCTGCCGGTGGCTGCGAGAACGGCCTGGCCAGTATTTTCCATGGCCATTGAAATTGAATTGCTGAAATTGGTAAAAAGGGGGTTTAGGTTTAGGTTTCGGGAGAAATGAACGTGAGGAAGGGGGTTGAAGAGTGAAAAGAATGGAAGAAGGGGGGGCGGTTTCGTGGAAGGTGGGTTTGACTAAAATTAAGTGGCCGGCGAAGATTGTAACTTGTAAGCTGTAATCATCAGCAGGCTGGTCAAGGAGGACGAGTCAACGCCAGAATTCGTTTACTTTCAACTCTAAATTATTGTCTTCTGTTAAACTGGAGGGGTACGTTCGTTGCATAAATATTAAAATATTCATCATCTACCCCTTAATGTACACGTTTGTATGTATGTTAGTATAGGGGATTCATTTGGAGTTAGTGCCCTACTCTTGTGGTGTAGGTTATACATTCATTTTTGTTTTTATGCATGGATTTTGTGGCCAAGGATCGATTTAGAAATTCAAAATAAAGGGGGCTAAATTGAAAGCAGTGATCAAAATGGTAAAATGACTATCTAAATTTAGAACTTGAGTGGGTTAGATTGAAATAAGAAAAAGGTTTTTTTTTTTTTATCTTAAATACACCATATTCTCGAATGGAAGTTCCACTTTACACCCTAATCTCATTATTCGTTGAAAGCGCACTCTGAAACAGCTGAGTTGGGTCACTCAGCTCTCTTTTCGTTCAACCTGTTAACTTGGCGTCAAATAGAGGGGCAAAAGCGAGAATTCAGACACGCTGGCACACTAGACCCAATTAATGTAGTCAACGTGGAAGAGAAAAGGGACCCACAAAGTAGAAATCGCGAATTAAACCATCTCCCTCTCAACCAAAATTTGAAATCGCGAGGCTTTGGGAAAATTCTAGGGTTTGGGGGAATTCGCGAATTGGGGAAATCTTGCATTGAAGAATGGGTGTTTGGGAGATATATTCGACGTGCGTGATTCAGAGAAGTGGTTGTTGGAGTGGATTTCAAAGATGATTCGTCGCAAGGAAGGAGAGGAGCAGCCCCTTTACAGTAAGGTTTCATTTTCAGTTTGAATTTCAAAGAAGTAGGATTCGTGTTTGAAATTAGAAGTAGGAACGGGTTTGAAACTATTTTATAGATTATTGATTGCGGCATTGCGTTGGGTTTAGGGTTAAGGATTTTATTTTGGTTAGAATTTCTATTAATATTTTGGACCATTGAAGTATTCTGTTTGGGTTGGAGTTCTTATTATTGTCGATGATTGGGTGTTCTTTCGTAGTTGAAATAGGACTGGAATTGTGTGTGCTTACAAACTTAAATTAGGACAGCTATTTACTGGGCTTAGAACATAGTTGTGTGTGTTTAGAAAATATATAAGTTTTAATGATTTTAGGTGTGCTTAATTGCTGAAGTGTTGGTATATGTTTGCAGATGATGTAGACTTATTTACTATGAAGATTCACTATGGTGGGTCACTAATTGAAGAGGGGTCGAGTTGGTGGGAAAATTTATCTTCATAGATTGGTGTACAGTTGATATCATATCCATAGTAGAAATGAAGAGCTTAGGTGGTGAGCTTGGTTATACGCCTAGTAGGGTGTCTATATATTCTCAGGATTTGGATAGTGGTAAGTTGATTAAACTAATCACAGATGCTGAGATATTCAAACTATGTGTCACGTATGCTAGGAAGGGTACTTGGGTACCTATCTATTTGAAAAGAGGTGGTGGTGATGGGATTACACTTCCAGGGCATGTGGAGATAGAAGAGGATGGCTTTTGTTTGGAGTCAGAACATGATGAGCACCATGGTAAGACAACTGCAAGAGAAAAGGGTAAGACTAAGGGGCAACCTATTGGTGAATTCTTGAAGTTGGTACAACTGCTAAAGGAAAGGGTAAGGCTAAGTGTAAGGCTAAGGCTAAGGCTATTGGTACAACTGCTAAAGGGAAGGCTAAGGCTAAGGCTATTGAGCAGGTACAACTGCTAAAGGAAAGGGTAAGGCTAAGGCTATTGAGCAGCCTATTGGTGAAGTCTTGCAGGGGCAGCAAGGTCAGACAGCTGCAAGAGCTACATGAGGTAAGGGTAAGGCTATTGAGCAGCCTAGTGGTGAAGTCTTGAAGAGGCAGCGAAGAAGAAGCTTTTTAACAGAGACAGATTATGTAAGTTCTAGTGAAAATGAGACTGAAGATGATGATGATGATCCTAAATATGTTGATGAAGATTATGAACAAACACAAGAGGTTAATATGGAAGCTTATGATGACAACCTATTTGCGGCATATGTTGATATTGAAGCCTTTGATTGTGCACCAAACAGTGGTGATGGTGAGGCTGAACAAGAAGACGATGGTCCAAGCTCTCCAAGGTTGAATTCTTTTTATCCATAACCAGATATTGGAGGTCAAAGTGGGGAAGATGAGACTCCTCAAAATATGTCAAGGAGGAGGACATATCTTGGACCATTTAGACAGTTCAACCCAGAAACTGATATGAGAAATCCCCAATTTCAGCTTGGAATGAAGTTCTAAAGTGCTACAATCTTCAGAGAGGCTGTATATTCTGTGAATTCTAAGAAGCAAATAGTTTTCAAGAAGAATTGCTCAGACAAAATCAAAGCAATTTGTGTCCAAGCTAAGGGTTGTCCTTTCTTCATATATGCCTCTAAGGTGAATATGAGGGATTACCTTCAAGTTAAGACTTACCAAGTAGAACATAGTTCTGGGGAGGGGACTACCAATTATCATGCTAATACCAAGTGGATGAAGATGAAATACCTGAGGCAATTTACAAGCAACAAGTTCGATTTTGGTGATTTTCAAGAAATGGTTAATCAAGAAACAGGTTATAGGCCTAGTAGGACAACATGTTATAGGGCAAGGAGGATGGCCTTTGTTATTGTTGAAGGGACATACTTGAGCCAATATGAGAAGCTGAGGGATTATTGTGAGGAGTTTCTTAGGGTTAACATTGACAGCACAGTGAAGATCAAATCTGAAATTGAGGGTGATGGTCAGCCAAGATTCCAAAGGCAGCTGCAAGAGAAAAGGGTAAGACTAAGGGGCAACCTATTGGTGAATTCTTGAAGTTGGTACAACTGCTAAAGGAAAGGGTAAGGCTAAGTGTAAGGCTAAGGCTAAGGCTATTGGTACAACTACTAAAGGGAAGGCTAAGGCTATTGGTACAACTGCTAAAGGGAAGGCTAAGGCTAAGGCTATTGAGCAGGTACAACTGCTAAAGGAAAGGGTAAGGCTAAGGCTATTGAGCAGCCTATTGGTGAAGTCTTGCAGGGGCAGCAAGGTCAGACAGCTGCAAGAGCTACATGAGGTAAGGGTAAGGCTATTGAGCAGCCTAGTGGTGAAGTCTTGAAGAGGCAGCGAAGAAGAAGCTTTTTAACAGAGACAGATTATGTAAGTTCTAGTGAAAATGAGACTGAAGATGATGATGATGATCCTAAATATGTTGATGAAGATTATGAACAAACACAAGAGGTTAATATGGAAGCTTATGATGACAACCTATTTGCGGCATATGTTGATATTGAAGCCTTTGATTGTGCACCAAACAGTGGTGATGGTGAGGCTGAACAAGAAGACGATGGTCCAAGCTCTCCAAGGTTGAATTCTTTTTATCCATAACCAGATATTGGAGGTCAAAGTGGGGAAGATGAGACTCCTCAAAATATGTCAAGGAGGAGGACATATCTTGGACCATTTAGACAGTTCAACCCAGAAACTGATATGAGAAATCCCCAATTTCAGCTTGGAATGAAGTTCTAAAGTGCTGCAATCTTCAGAGAGGCTGTATATTCTGTGAATTCTAAGAAGCAAATAGTTTTCAAGAAGAATTGCTCAGACAAAATCAAAGCAATTTGTGTCCAAGCTAAGGGTTGTCCTTTCTTCATATATGCCTCTAAGGTGAATATGAGGGATTACCTTCAAGTTAAGACTTACCAAGTAGAACATAGTTCTGGGGAGGGGACTACCAATTATCATGCTAATACCAAGTGGATGAAGATGAAATACCTGAGGCAACTTACAAGCAACAAGTTCGATTTTGGTGATTTTCAAGAAATGGTTAATCAAGAAACAGGTTATAGGCCTAGTAGGACAACATGTTATAGGGCAAGGAGGATGGCCTTTGTTATTGTTGAAGGGACATACTTGAGCCAATATGAGAAGCTGAGGGATTATTGTGAGGAGTTTCTTAGGGTTAACATTGACAGCACAGTGAAGATCAAATCTGAAATTGAGGGTGATGGTCAGCCAAGATTCCAAAGGCAGCTGCAAGAGAAAAGGGTAAGACTAAGGGGCAACCTATTGGTGAATTCTTGAAGTTGGTACAACTGCTAAAGGAAAGGGTAAGGCTAAGTGTAAGGCTAAGGCTAAGGCTATTGGTACAACTACTAAAGGGAAGGCTAAGGCTATTGGTACAACTGCTAAAGGGAAGGCTAAGGCTAAGGCTATTGAGCAGGTACAACTGCTAAAGGAAAGGGTAAGGCTAAGGCTATTGAGCAGCCTATTGGTGAAGTCTTGCAGGGGCAGCAAGGTCAGACAGCTGCAAGAGCTACATGAGGTAAGGGTAAGGCTATTGAGCAGCCTAGTGGTGAAGTCTTGAAGAGGCAGCGAAGAAGAAGCTTTTTAACAGAGACAGATTATGTAAGTTCTAGTGAAAATGAGACTGAAGATGATGATGATGATCCTAAATATGTTGATGAAGATTATGAACAAACACAAGAGGTTAATATGGAAGCTTATGATGACAACCTATTTGCGGCATATGTTGATATTGAAGCCTTTGATTGTGCACCAAACAGTGGTGATGGTGAGGCTGAACAAGAAGACGATGGTCCAAGCTCTCCAAGGTTGAATTCTTTTTATCCATAACCAGATATTGGAGGTCAAAGTGGGGAAGATGAGACTCCTCAAAATATGTCAAGGAGGAGGACATATCTTGGACCATTTAGACAGTTCAACCCAGAAACTGATATGAGAAATCCCCAATTTCAGCTTGGAATGAAGTTCTAAAGTGCTGCAATCTTCAGAGAGGCTGTATATTCTGTGAATTCTAAGAAGCAAATAGTTTTCAAGAAGAATTGCTCAGACAAAATCAAAGCAATTTGTGTCCAAGTTAAGGGTTGTCCTTTCTTCATATATGCCTCTAAGGTGAATATGAGGGATTACCTTCAAGTTAAGACTTACCAAGTAGAACATAGTTCTGGGGAGGGGACTACCAATTATCATGCTAATACCAAGTGGATGAAGATGAAATACCTGAGGCAACTTACAAGCAACAAGTTCGATTTTGGTGATTTTCAAGAAATGGTTAATCAAGAAACAGGTTATAGGCCTAGTAGGACAACATGTTATAGGGCAAGGAGGATGGCCTTTGTTATTGTTGAAGGGACATACTTGAGCCAATATGAGAAGCTGAGGGATTATTGTGAGGAGTTTCTTAGGGTTAACATTGACAGCACAGTGAAGATCAAATCTGAAATTGAGGGTGATGGTCAGCCAAGATTCCAAAGGCAGCTGCAAGAGAAAAGGGTAAGACTAAGGGGCAACCTATTGGTGAATTCTTGAAGTTGGTACAACTGCTAAAGGAAAGGGTAAGGCTAAGTGTAAGGCTAAGGCTAAGGCTATTGGTACAACTACTAAAGGGAAGGCTAAGGCTATTGGTACAACTGCTAAAGGGAAGGCTAAGGCTAAGGCTATTGAGCAGGTACAACTGCTAAAGGAAAGGGTAAGGCTAAGGCTATTGAGCAGCCTATTGGTGAAGTCTTGCAGGGGCATCAAGGTCAGACAGCTGCAAGAGCTACATGAGGTAAGGGTAAGGCTATTGAGCAGCCTAGTGGTGAAGTCTTGAAGAGGCAGCGAAGAAGAAGCTTTTTAACAGAGACAGATTATGTAAGTTCTAGTGAAAATGAGACTGAAGATGATGATGATGATCCTAAATATGTTGATGAAGAATATGAACAAACACAAGAGGTTAATATGGAAGCTTATGATGACAACCTATTTGCGGCATATGTTGATATTGAAGCCTTTGATTGTGCACCAAACAGTGGTGATGGTGAGGCTGAACAAGAAGACGATGGTCCAAGCTCTCCAAGGTTGAATTCTTTTTATCCATAACCAGATATTGGAGGTCAAAGTGGGGAAGATGAGACTCCTCAAAATATGTCAAGGAGGAGGACATATCTTGGACCATTTAGACAGTTCAACCCAGAAACTGATATGAGAAATCCCCAATTTCAGCTTGGAATGAAGTTCTAAAGTGCTGCAATCTTCAGAGAGGCTGTATATTCTGTGAATTCTAAGAAGCAAATAGTTTTCAAGAAGAATTGCTCAGACAAAATCAAAGCAATTTGTGTCCAAGCTAAGGGTTGTCCTTTCTTCATATATGCCTCTAAGGTGAATATGAGGGATTACCTTCAAGTTAAGACTTACCAAGTAGAACATAGTTCTGGGGAGGGGACTACCAATTATCATGCTAATACCAAGTGGATGAAGATGAAATACCTGAGGCAACTTACAAGCAACAAGTTCGATTTTGGTGATTTTCAAGAAATGGTTAATCAAGAAACAGGTTATAGGCCTAGTAGGACAACATGTTATAGGGCAAGGAGGATGGCCTTTGTTATTGTTGAAGGGACATACTTGAGCCAATATGAGAAGCTGAGGGATTATTGTGAGGAGTTTCTTAGGGTTAACATTGACAGCACAGTGAAGATCAAATCTGAAATTGAGGGTGATGGTCAGCCAAGATTCCAAAGGCAGCTGCAAGAGAAAAGGGTAAGACTAAGGGGCAACCTATTGGTGAATTCTTGAAGTTGGTACAACTGCTAAAGGAAAGGGTAAGGCTAAGTGTAAGGCTAAGGCTAAGGCTATTGGTACAACTACTAAAGGGAAGGCTAAGGCTATTGGTACAACTGCTAAAGGGAAGGCTAAGGCTAAGGCTATTGAGCAGGTACAACTGCTAAAGGAAAGGGTAAGGCTAAGGCTATTGAGCAGCCTATTGGTGAAGTCTTGCAGGGGCAGCAAGGTCAGACAGCTGCAAGAGCTACATGAGGTAAGGGTAAGGCTATTGAGCAGCCTAGTGGTGAAGTCTTGAAGAGGCAGCGAAGAAGAAGCTTTTTAACAGAGACAGATTATGTAAGTTCTAGTGAAAATGAGACTGAAGATGATGATGATGATCCTAAATATGTTGATGAAGATTATGAACAAACACAAGAGGTTAATATGGAAGCTTATGATGACAACCTATTTGCGGCATATGTTGATATTGAAGCCTTTGATTGTGCACCAAACAGTGGTGATGGTGAGGCTGAACAAGAAGACGATGGTCCAAGCTCTCCAAGGTTGAATTCTTTTTATCCATAACCAGATATTGGAGGTCAAAGTGGGGAAGATGAGACTCCTCAAAATATGTCAAGGAGGAGGACATATCTTGGACCATTTAGACAGTTCAACCCAGAAACTGATATGAGAAATCCCCAATTTCAGCTTGGAATGAAGTTCTAAAGTGCTGCAATCTTCAGAGAGGCTGTATATTCTGTGAATTCTAAGAAGCAAATAGTTTTCAAGAAGAATTGCTCAGACAAAATCAAAGCAATTTGTGTCCAAGCTAAGGGTTGTCCTTTCTTCATATATGCCTCTAAGGTGAATATGAGGGATTACCTTCAAGTTAAGACTTACCAAGTAGAACATAGTTCTGGGGAGGGGACTACCAATTATCATGCTAATACCAAGTGGATGAAGATGAAATACCTGAGGCAATTTACAAGCAACAAGTTCGATTTTGGTGATTTTCAAGAAATGGTTAATCAAGAAACAGGTTATAGGCCTAGTAGGACAACATGTTATAGGGCAAGGAGGATGGCCTTTGTTATTGTTGAAGGGACATACTTGAGCCAATATGAGAAGCTGAGGGATTATTGTGAGGAGTTTCTTAGGGTTAACATTGACAGCACAGTGAAGATCAAATCTGAAATTGAGGGTGATGGTCAGCCAAGATTCCAAAGGCAGCTGCAAGAGAAAAGGGTAAGACTAAGGGGCAACCTATTGGTGAATTCTTGAAGTTGGTACAACTGCTAAAGGAAAGGGTAAGGCTAAGTGTAAGGCTAAGGCTAAGGCTATTGGTACAACTACTAAAGGGAAGGCTAAGGCTATTGGTACAACTGCTAAAGGGAAGGCTAAGGCTAAGGCTATTGAGCAGGTACAACTGCTAAAGGAAAGGGTAAGGCTAAGGCTATTGAGCAGCCTATTGGTGAAGTCTTGCAGGGGCAGCAAGGTCAGACAGCTGCAAGAGCTACATGAGGTAAGGGTAAGGCTATTGAGCAGCCTAGTGGTGAAGTCTTGAAGAGGCAGCGAAGAAGAAGCTTTTTAACAGAGACAGATTATGTAAGTTCTAGTGAAAATGAGACTGAAGATGATGATGATGATCCTAAATATGTTGATGAAGATTATGAACAAACACAAGAGGTTAATATGGAAGCTTATGATGACAACCTATTTGCGGCATATGTTGATATTGAAGCCTTTGATTGTGCACCAAACAGTGGTGATGGTGAGGCTGAACAAGAAGACGATGGTCCAAGCTCTCCAAGGTTGAATTCTTTTTATCCATAACCAGATATTGGAGGTCAAAGTGGGGAAGATGAGACTCCTCAAAATATGTCAAGGAGGAGGACATATCTTGGACCATTTAGACAGTTCAACCCAGAAACTGATATGAGAAATCCCCAATTTCAGCTTGGAATGAAGTTCTAAAGTGCTGCAATCTTCAGAGAGGCTGTATATTCTGTGAATTCTAAGAAGCAAATAGTTTTCAAGAAGAATTGCTCAGACAAAATCAAAGCAATTTGTGTCCAAGCTAAGGGTTGTCCTTTCTTCATATATGCCTCTAAGGTGAATATGAGGGATTACCTTCAAGTTAAGACTTACCAAGTAGAACATAGTTCTGGGGAGGGGACTACCAATTATCATGCTAATACCAAGTGGATGAAGATGAAATACCTGAGGCAACTTACAAGCAACAAGTTCGATTTTGGTGATTTTCAAGAAATGGTTAATCAAGAAACAGGTTATAGGCCTAGTAGGACAACATGTTATAGGGCAAGGAGGATGGCCTTTGTTATTGTTGAAGGGACATACTTGAGCCAATATGAGAAGCTGAGGGATTATTGTGAGGAGTTTCTTAGGGTTAACATTGACAGCACAGTGAAGATCAAATCTGAAATTGAGGGTGATGGTCAGCCAAGATTCCAAAGGCAGCTGCAAGAGAAAAGGGTAAGACTAAGGGGCAACCTATTGGTGAATTCTTGAAGTTGGTACAACTGCTAAAGGAAAGGGTAAGGCTAAGTGTAAGGCTAAGGCTAAGGCTATTGGTACAACTACTAAAGGGAAGGCTAAGGCTATTGGTACAACTGCTAAAGGGAAGGCTAAGGCTAAGGCTATTGAGCAGGTACAACTGCTAAAGGAAAGGGTAAGGCTAAGGCTATTGAGCAGCCTATTGGTGAAGTCTTGCAGGGGCATCAAGGTCAGACAGCTGCAAGAGCTACATGAGGTAAGGGTAAGGCTATTGAGCAGCCTAGTGGTGAAGTCTTGAAGAGGCAGCGAAGAAGAAGCTTTTTAACAGAGACAGATTATGTAAGTTCTAGTGAAAATGAGACTGAAGATGATGATGATGATCCTAAATATGTTGATGAAGATTATGAACAAACACAAGAGGTTAATATGGAAGCTTATGATGACAACCTATTTGCGGCATATGTTGATATTGAAGCCTTTGATTGTGCACCAAACAGTGGTGATGGTGAGGCTGAACAAGAAGACGATGGTCCAAGCTCTCCAAGGTTGAATTCTTTTTATCCATAACCAGATATTGGAGGTCAAAGTGGGGAAGATGAGACTCCTCAAAATATGTCAAGGAGGAGGACATATCTTGGACCATTTAGACAGTTCAACCCAGAAACTGATATGAGAAATCCCCAATTTCAGCTTGGAATGAAGTTCTAAAGTGCTGCAATCTTCAGAGAGGCTGTATATTCTGTGAATTCTAAGAAGCAAATAGTTTTCAAGAAGAATTGCTCAGACAAAATCAAAGCAATTTGTGTCCAAGCTAAGGGTTGTCCTTTCTTCATATATGCCTCTAAGGTGAATATGAGGGATTACCTTCAAGTTAAGACTTACCAAGTAGAACATAGTTCTGGGGAGGGGACTACCAATTATCATGCTAATACCAAGTGGATGAAGATGAAATACCTGAGGCAATTTACAAGCAACAAGTTCGATTTTGGTGATTTTCAAGAAATGGTTAATCAAGAAACAGGTTATAGGCCTAGTAGGACAACATGTTATAGGGCAAGGAGGATGGCCTTTGTTATTGTTGAAGGGACATACTTGAGCCAATATGAGAAGCTGAGGGATTATTGTGAGGAGTTTCTTAGGGTTAACATTGACAGCACAGTGAAGATCAAATCTGAAATTGAGGGTGATGGTCAGCCAAGATTCCAAAGGCAGCTGCAAGAGAAAAGGGTAAGACTAAGGGGCAACCTATTGGTGAATTCTTGAAGTTGGTACAACTGCTAAAGGAAAGGGTAAGGCTAAGTGTAAGGCTAAGGCTAAGGCTATTGGTACAACTACTAAAGGGAAGGCTAAGGCTATTGGTACAACTGCTAAAGGGAAGGCTAAGGCTAAGGCTATTGAGCAGGTACAACTGCTAAAGGAAAGGGTAAGGCTAAGGCTATTGAGCAGCCTATTGGTGAAGTCTTGCAGGGGCAGCAAGGTCAGACAGCTGCAAGAGCTACATGAGGTAAGGGTAAGGCTATTGAGCAGCCTAGTGGTGAAGTCTTGAAGAGGCAGCGAAGAAGAAGCTTTTTAACAGAGACAGATTATGTAAGTTCTAGTGAAAATGAGACTGAAGATGATGATGATGATCCTAAATATGTTGATGAAGATTATGAACAAACACAAGAGGTTAATATGGAAGCTTATGATGACAACCTATTTGCGGCATATGTTGATATTGAAGCCTTTGATTGTGCACCAAACAGTGGTGATGGTGAGGCTGAACAAGAAGACGATGGTCCAAGCTCTCCAAGGTTGAATTCTTTTTATCCATAACCAGATATTGGAGGTCAAAGTGGGGAAGATGAGACTCCTCAAAATATGTCAAGGAGGAGGACATATCTTGGACCATTTAGACAGTTCAACCCAGAAACTGATATGAGAAATCCCCAATTTCAGCTTGGAATGAAGTTCTAAAGTGCTGCAATCTTCAGAGAGGCTGTATATTCTGTGAATTCTAAGAAGCAAATAGTTTTCAAGAAGAATTGCTCAGACAAAATCAAAGCAATTTGTGTCCAAGCTAAGGGTTGTCCTTTCTTCATATATGCCTCTAAGGTGAATATGAGGGATTACCTTCAAGTTAAGACTTACCAAGTAGAACATAGTTCTGGGGAGGGGACTACCAATTATCATGCTAATACCAAGTGGATGAAGATGAAATACCTGAGGCAACTTACAAGCAACAAGTTCGATTTTGGTGATTTTCAAGAAATGGTTAATCAAGAAACAGGTTATAGGCCTAGTAGGACAACATGTTATAGGGCAAGGAGGATGGCCTTTGTTATTGTTGAAGGGACATACTTGAGCCAATATGAGAAGCTGAGGGATTATTGTGAGGAGTTTCTTAGGGTTAACATTGACAGCACAGTGAAGATCAAATCTGAAATTGAGGGTGATGGTCAGCCAAGATTCCAAAGGCAGCTGCAAGAGAAAAGGGTAAGACTAAGGGGCAACCTATTGGTGAATTCTTGAAGTTGGTACAACTGCTAAAGGAAAGGGTAAGGCTAAGTGTAAGGCTAAGGCTAAGGCTATTGGTACAACTACTAAAGGGAAGGCTAAGGCTATTGGTACAACTGCTAAAGGGAAGGCTAAGGCTAAGGCTATTGAGCAGGTACAACTGCTAAAGGAAAGGGTAAGGCTAAGGCTATTGAGCAGCCTATTGGTGAAGTCTTGCAGGGGCATCAAGGTCAGACAGCTGCAAGAGCTACATGAGGTAAGGGTAAGGCTATTGAGCAGCCTAGTGGTGAAGTCTTGAAGAGGCAGCGAAGAAGAAGCTTTTTAACAGAGACAGATTATGTAAGTTCTAGTGAAAATGAGACTGAAGATGATGATGATGATCCTAAATATGTTGATGAAGATTATGAACAAACACAAGAGGTTAATATGGAAGCTTATGATGACAACCTATTTGCGGCATATGTTGATATTGAAGCCTTTGATTGTGCACCAAACAGTGGTGATGGTGAGGCTGAACAAGAAGACGATGGTCCAAGCTCTCCAAGGTTGAATTCTTTTTATCCATAACCAGATATTGGAGGTCAAAGTGGGGAAGATGAGACTCCTCAAAATATGTCAAGGAGGAGGACATATCTTGGACCATTTAGACAGTTCAACCCAGAAACTGATATGAGAAATCCCCAATTTCAGCTTGGAATGAAGTTCTAAAGTGCTGCAATCTTCAGAGAGGCTGTATATTCTGTGAATTCTAAGAAGCAAATAGTTTTCAAGAAGAATTGCTCAGACAAAATCAAAGCAATTTGTGTCCAAGCTAAGGGTTGTCCTTTCTTCATATATGCCTCTAAGGTGAATATGAGGGATTACCTTCAAGTTAAGACTTACCAAGTAGAACATAGTTCTGGGGAGGGGACTACCAATTATCATGCTAATACCAAGTGGATGAAGATGAAATACCTGAGGCAACTTACAAGCAACAAGTTCGATTTTGGTGATTTTCAAGAAATGGTTAATCAAGAAACAGGTTATAGGCCTAGTAGGACAACATGTTATAGTGCAAGGAGGATGGCCTTTGTTATTGTTGAAGGGACATACTTGAGCCAATATGAGAAGCTGAGGGATTATTGTGAGGAGTTTCTTAGGGTTAACATTGACAGCACAGTGAAGATCAAATCTGAAATTGAGGGTGATGGTCAGCCAAGATTCCAAAGGCTATATGTGTGCTTAGGTTCTTCTAAAGAAGATTGGTTGAATGGATGTAGGCCCTTTATTGGATTGGATGGTGCTCACATCAAGAAACCCTACACAGGCCATATATTAGCTGCTATTGGTGTTGATGCTAACAATGGCATGTTCCCAGTAGCTTATGCCATTGTTGAAGTAGAAAGCTACTATACTTGGAAGTGGGTCTTTGAGCTGTTGGCAGTGGACTTGAAGATTGAAAATAGTGGAGGATACCTGTTCATGAAAGATAAGCAAAAATGACTAATTGAGGTTGTGAGTGAATTGTTTCCAAGGGCTGATCATAGGCATTGTATCAGGCATATGTATGGTAACTTCAATGCACTACACAAGGGATTAGCATTGAAGTTGCAATTTGAGAAGATCTCAAGATATACCATTGTTGCATGGTACCAACAAGAGATGAAGACAATGCCAGAAATGAGTCATGCTGCCCATGATTGGTTAAGTAAGATGGATCCAAGGCAGTGGAAAAGGTCTCATTTCAGCATAGCCTTCAAAGTCGATATTTTACTCAACAACCTCAATGAGGCATTCAACAAGTCAATCTTGCCTGCTACGGACAAGCCTATTATTACAATGCTGGAAAGAATAAGATCATATCTCATGCTGTTGTACTCTACAAGGAAGATGGCAACTGTTAATTGGAATGGCCATCAAATTGGTCCAAGGATAAGGTGTATATTGGAGAAGAAAAAGAAAAAGGGGGCAGTGGTATATTCCAAGACCTGCAGGCAATGAAGTCTTAGAAATGACTCATCAAAGTGGGAGGTAATTTAGAGTGGAATTGAAGGGCAAGAAGTGTTCATGTAGAGAATGGGATCTAAATGGAATCCCATGCCCACATGCTTGTTCATCAATTAGTAGATTGAATAGGAAAGCAGAGGATTATGTAAATGAATGCTACAACAAAGAGGCCTACTTGAGATGCTATGAGAGGATTATTAAGCCTATGACAAGTCAAGATCAATGGCCATCCATAGGGTTTCCTCATTTGAAGCCACCAACCTACCACAAACAACCAAGTTGGCCAAGGAAAAGCAGGAAAAAGTCAGCTGGTGAGGCATACCTACCCCAAAACCCAACCAAGCTAAGAAGGTACCACACTGAGCTTAAGTGCAGAATTGTGGTGCATTGGGGCATAGACTTAACAAGTGGAAGGTAAAGTTCAGTTTAGTAGTTCAATTCATACCTTGTAAGTTCAAATGTTAGCTTTGAAGTTCAAATCTTACCTTTGAAGTTCATTAGGTAGCTTAGAAGTTCAATTCAGACCTTATAAGTTCAAATGTTAGCTTTGAAGTTCAAATGTTTTCTTTGAAGTTCATTAGGTAGCTTAGAAGTTCAATTCAGACCTTATAAGTTCAAATGTTATCTTTGAAGTTCAAATGCTACCTTATCGGTTCAAATGTTAGCTTTGAAGTTCAAATGTTACCTTATAAGTTCAAATGTTATCATCTGAAAAATGTTACCTTAATGGTATGCTTGCTATGAAATTTGTAACATTTGCTTGCTGTGAAATCTGTAAAATTTGCTTGCTGTGAAATCTGTAAAATATGGTATGCTTGCTGTGAAATCTGTTAAATCTGTGAAATGGGGTATGATTGTTGTGAAATCATCTCTGTCAATTATCTGATAATGCTGCTAAGGGTTTCATAGATGTTGATTGATGTCAATTGTTTCATAACTGATGCATGAGCCTATTACAGAGAAGGTTAAAGCTTTGAGGAGGAAACGAAAAGAAGAAAAAGAAAGGATGAAAGCAAAAGCTACCTCAAGTTCAAGATAAACAATGACCAGACCAGCAAAAGCACATGTTGCACCAGCACCAGCACCTACTGCACCAGCACCAGCACCTGTTGCACCAGCACCAGCACCTGCTGCACCAGCACCAGCACCAACACCAACACCAACAACCATGTCCCAACCACCTCCAGCCCAGTAGGATTTGTCTCACCTCACTGGAACTCAACAAACTCACTTACAGCCCTTGCCAACACCATCTCCATTAACTTAAGCTTCTCCCCCAAGGAAATGAGATTTAAATCTCCAATGAAGAGGAAAAAATAGAGGGTTGTCTACTAACAATGGCCTTGTGTAGTTTGGCCTTGTTTTTATGCAGTTTGGCCTTAGTACTTAGTTTAGGTACATGGCTCTTTTTGGGCAGTTGAATTTAGGCAGATTTTATGGTTGTTGATTCCTAATGCAAACTTATGTAGACAGCATTCTGTATTTTGGCTTCACTATTTTTCAATTGGAATCAATCAATATTAGCTTTCTTCTCAACTTGATATGAGTTTTAGGTTTTGTCCTTTATCATTGAAGTTGCAATGTAGCTTTTGGATCAAGCTTTGGGTTCTGTCCTTTATCAGTCTATGAAGCATTATGCTATGTGCTCTGAGAAGATGAATGGTATATATATTACAATGGTATGTGCTTTGTTGATTTTTGTTGTCAATGCAATGTACAAGTTGTCCAAATACAGTTGCAACAGCAAAGAGATTTCATTCATTCATTTATTCAATTTCATACAAAAGTACATACTTCATTCATTCATTTATTCAATTTCTTACAAAAGTACATACTTCATTCATTCACTACCAAACCATTACACGGCCACAACACCCCTTACTTTACAAATCCTACACTATCTTACATGCTAGGATCTAATACAAAAATTAGATTGTTAGGCTTTCCCGCAAATTACTTCATGCTCAAACCTTCATCACAATCATTAGAATCCATTATACAATGAGAGCTACCCATAGCTTCCTTGACCTAGCTCTGTTCTTCTTCCATTATCCCATTCTTCCTCAACAGCCGAGGTATAATCACCTTACATCGATGTCAGTTTTCAGGATCATACCATTCCCAGAACCCACAATTGCCTCCCTGCATTGAATCAAAACCGATAACAACAAATATTTGCCAATTCAATAAATCCATGTAACCAATCCCATAACTTGAATTGAAATTCAACAAAAATTAAGTAAAATTGAACATTAAACACATATAAGAACCCACACTTGTTGTATGAACAAAATTGAATTAAAATTTAACCCCTAAGCACCAAAATCAACCAACAACCCTCAATTCAACACTCAAACCGAAATTATTAAATTCCTTACCTAAGAACTTGGACAAACTTGGAATCGCCTGCCAGGATGTCTGTCGGTCCAAGATGTCTTTACTTTGCACATTTTTCCGCAGAAACACGTCTTCGCTTCATAGCCGTTCATCTATTCTTCTGGGATTTTCTGATTTTCTACTTAAGGGATTTAGAGAAGGGAATAACGAATTCGTGCTGCAGGGATTTGGCTTCGCTGATTTTGGGATTTAGCTTTCGAAGATTACCCAGATTTAAGGGAAGATGACCCACATTGAAGAGAAGAACAAAGGCTTGGCTGATTTTGGGTTTTTTCTTTCGAAGGTTATTCAAATTGAAGGGAAGATGATGAAGGGAAGAACGAAGCCTACGTTGATTTAGGGATTTGCCTTCGATGAAGGAAGACGTTATAGTAGATGAGATTAAATGGATGATGAAGTTCCATATTTTTCCTTATTTGCTTAAGCTATTATTCAACCACGTAGGCACCACATAAGCTTTTTTATGCCAAGTTAACAGGTTAAATGGAAAGATAGCTGAGTGACCCAACTCGGTTGTTTCAGGTTGCACTTTCAACGAATAATGAGATTATGGTGCAAAGTGGGACTTCCATTCGAGAATATGATGCATTTAAGGTAAAAAGCCATAAAAAAAATTAAACCTTCTAAAGTTTCAAACTTGGATCACAAGTAAGAACTGCCAACAACACAACCAACAAGGCAAGATGACTTTTCTACCAAACAAAGGGACTATATTTTATAAAAGAGATAAAAAATGACATAGGGCTACAACTTAGGCTGCCCCCTTAAGTGATCCGTCCCTGGAGGAAGATATACATATTGGATATCAATACTGCATTTCACAAATGTACATTATATAATAGGTAAATATCATGAAAGTGGAGCGGTGATACATTAAAAATTTCTAAAATTAGCGTTTTGACACGCGAATAAGAGTGTGCCAAGCTCTTCTTTTTGGTATATGTGATTTGAATTTTTAATTTTTTCTATTTTATTTTAACATAAATGGAAAAAAAAGTGATGTGTGGAGTTCTATATATAAGTGAAATTTCGTTTGTTTGGGTAAGATTATGTTTAGTATTGACTTTTTTTCTTTAAAAACTTTATTTAAAAGTGAAGTCGCATAAAAATATTTTGTAGAAAAAATAAAAAGTTAGTTTTTTTAGAAAGCAATGAATTCATGATGGTGATTTTTTCAAAGCAATTTACTTTCGAAAGTTATTGTCACAAAAAGTTGATGAGACGTTTCTAAAAACTTTCACTTCCTATAATATCTAAATTAATTTTTTAAAGTGTTATCGTTTGCTCTTTCTTTATATTTCTCACACAATGTTTTTTAACGAACAAACCACCACCTCCTATCCATGTATACTCCAAGGCCACAGTTCCCGCCACCACCACCACCATCATCTCTTCCACCCTTACCTAGCTCCACCTTTTCCACCCCAAACTCTCTCCTCCACCACTATTGCCTTCGCCACCACCACCTCTACCTCAACCTTCATTGCAACAACCACCTCAACGCCACCACAACCTTCTCTACCTCCACCTTCACCGTAAAAAAAAAATAAAAAAATAAAAACCCCTCAACCTCGACCACCATCACCTCCTCCACCACACCACCGTCTACTATAGTTGTAATTCCACCACATCCTCCATAGGAACCTCAACCTCGATCCACCATCATAACCTCATCAACCTCTTCCACATCCTGTAAATCGACTTCCATATTCACCACCACCAGCTCCTTCATTCCTACCTTTAACTCAACTTGCCATTGCCATAGCCACCACTTCTTCCTCCTCCTCCTCACCACCCCAAACCCCCAAACCCCCAACCCCCTCCCACCCCCCTCCTTTGTACCTACACATCTACCATCACCTATCTCTTAAACTCCCCCTCCCCCCACCCCCTCCTTTGTACCTACACATCTACCATCACCTATCTCTTAAACTTTCAATATATACCATGTCTAATCATTACCACGCCTTTAACAATTTTACATTAAAATTACCAAAAACTTTGACCCTACTTCTTATAATTACAGTACTTTTGAAAATAAATTACCAACTTTGACCCTACTTCTTATAATTACAGTACTTTTGAAAATAAATTACCAAACATTTTACTGCTTTACTATACAGTTGATTTCATAGCATAAACAACTTTTCAAAATAACAATGAACTACTAAGCTTACCCTAATTGCAAAAAGAAAAAAAGTGAAGAAAATTGTTGTGGAATAACTTGCCTATATGTGGATTGTGTGGATAAAATTTCTTTAAGGGTGTGTTTGAATGAGGAACTTCAAAATTCCAAGGAATTTATACTATATTGCTAAGAAATGCACTAACAATAATTGAATAAGCTGTTTGTAAGTAACTTGTGGAATAACTAGTAAGAGCCCACATACATGAGCATAGCAAAACCATTAAACAAATAATTTTCAAAGTAACACCTTGATAGGTGTTACTTACAAATCTCATCTAAATATCTTGTGTAACGACCCGGACCAGAAATTAAATTATTTTGAGAATTGGACAATTTTACCCTCAGTTTTGGATGGGTTCGGGAGTCACTTTTTGACTGGTAAAACTTTTGGGAATTTTTCTTGGGTTGTTGCGTAGGTCTCGAACTCACGAGTTCGTAGACAGGCGGCACGCTGAAAACGGAGATCCGATGCGTTCGTTCCGGGTCTAGAAGCTGCAGGGGCAGTTTGGTAATTTTCGAAATGTTGGAATTATATAACAGATATTTTCTCTCTCCTCGGGAGATTGGTCGATGCAGTCTCGGCCCTATCCGAGCCCTCCCCGTGCAAACACCGAAGGCCATATTCATCGGAGGGGTTTCGGTCCGATTCGAACAAAACCGAGGTTGGGAGGACTTTCCCCGCGACCCCACGAGTCTTTTGGTGTGATTATCGGAGTGGGAGCACCTCCGTGGGCGACGGACGGAGGAGGGAGGTGAGCCGAACATTCTCGGCCGTTTTCCGGCCAAACCAGGTACGATATCGGAACTTTGATCTCATATTTGGATTCCTGGTGAAATGTAGATGAATTTACATGTGTAGATCGTGAAAAACGGTTAAGAAATGAGGAAGTTAGAAAACCTTGAAAATCGGCCGGAAATGGTAGTTTCCGGCGAACCAGACGGCGGCGGAGGTGGCGGTCCGGTCATCTTCTCCGGCCAGCCTCCGGCGACGGCGAGGGCCGTCCGGTCGTCTTCTCCGGTCGAGTCGAGTGAACCGGTCGAGTCGAGTGAACCGGTCGAGTTGGACCGGGTCAGGTCGAGCCGGGCCGGGTTGGACCGGTCCAGGCGCGTGAACACTGTAGCAGGCGCGTGACCAGCGCGTGGCAGCGCGTGGGCGCGTATTCTGACCTTCCGGTGGCGCGTGGCGGCGCGTGGGACTGTTTCCGAGGTCACGGCGGCGCGTGACCAAGGTTTTGGGACGTTCCGGATCAGATTTTGTTGGTTTCGAGGCCATAGGAGTTCATTTAGAGCTCGGTTGGGCAATCCCAGCGGTAGGGATTGACCGTAGAGAGGGTTTTGAGCTTGGAAAGTCAAGGTAGTTGGGTCATTATGGTGTAGGTGTTCTGAGGCTAGAGCGTACATAAATTTTGGGTTGGATGGTGATAGTAAGCAGACTTTGATTTATAAATTGTAATGTATGTATAAGTATCTTCGATTTAATTACTGTGGTGTATGATTGTATTTATAAATTGTGATGCATGTATTAATATCCTCGATTTAATTACTGTTGTGTATGGTGATATTTACAAATTGTAACGCATGTATTAATATCCTCGATTGCTGGATAATTGTTGTTCCAATATTTCAGTGGAAGCGAATTGTGAGAAACGATATGGTTGTTGAATTCCGTTTTGATAGTGTTTGGCCGTGGAAATTAATTGGGTACATGATTTTGAGTTGAAACCGTAATTGTGATAAATGATAAACAAGATATATACTTGATTATGGATACAAAAAACGATTTGATGGGGCCTAGGAGCCGGGCCTTGGTTCCGTGTTGGCGGACTCCCGGTGAACCCCCAATATAAACAAAATCGAGTTGATGGGGCCTAGGAGCCGGGCCTTGGTTCCGTGTTGGCGGACTCCCGGTGAACCCCCAATATAAACAAAATCGAGTTGATGGGGCCTAGGAGCCGGGCCTTGGTTCCGTGTTGGCGGACTCCCGGTGAACCCCCAATATAAACAAAATCGAGTTGATGGGGCCTAGGAGCCGGGCCTTGGTTCCGTGTTGGCGGACTCCCGGTGAACCCCTAAATTAAACAAAATCGAGTTGATGGGGCCTAGAAGCCGGGCCTTGGTTCCGTGTTGGCGGACTCCCGGTGAACCCCAATATAAAATATGCTTTTGCAGAGATTGTGGTCGAGTCCAAGTAGTACATATTCTAGCACACCCCAAGGGATACCCTGGTGGCTAGGAATATGATAGCCGAGATATATGCCGATTTATATGATATGATAGTAGAGAGATGCCGATTGATATGTTATGATAGTCGAGATATATGCCGACTGATATGATATGATATGATACATATTCTAGCACACCCCAAGGGATACCCTGGTGGCTAGGAATATGATAGCCGAGAGATATACCGGCTGATGATACGATATGATAGCCGAGGATATATCCGGCTCTAATATGAACCAGACGACAATTGTTATGGGCCTAATCAACATATAAAAATACGTCGTCATCCGGGTCAGTGGGTTGGTGTGGGCGGTGACCCAGATGGACGAATTATTATTTGTTCACTAGTATCTGACTAGTTTGATGTCTTGTGGTTTTCCAGTAGAGATATCAGCAATATTTGACTGGTGTGTTATGAATATGTCAGGAACAGTGAATTTGAGATACTATGTGGCAGATTGAACCAAATGATTTGAATTTGAGATATTTTGTGTCCGGATTGATTTAAATGATTTTAAACTCCTTTGAAGAGAGTTTCCAAACCAAATTGTGGATCACGAGGTATTTCATTATACATATGATGTTTTTATATGATAAATTGTTTATGTGACGTATGCATGATTTTATAAATGGAGGGGAAGAATGGTATTTGATTGGTCGTTAATTACAGGAATTATTGAGTGCTTAAGTCCCTTGTCTGACAAGATGAAGTATTTATTATTGTTTTTATAATTTGTAAGGATTGAAGGGTATTTTGGGAACCTTTTCTTAGGTTGTCAGACGGGATCAGGGTTCTTCCCGGGTTTCGAGGGGAAATTCGGGACGGGTCCTGACAAGTGGTATCAGAGCTTTAGGTTAACTTCCTGCAGACCCCACACTTGTGTGCAAATTATTTACGGAATTATGTTAACAAGATGTATCCGAGGAGTTTACCTCTTTAGTGACCTTGAACTGAATAGGAGGTTGGTTCTTTAACCTAAGTTAGTGAAATTTCGGGGACGAAATTCCTTAAGGGGGGTAGATTGTAACGACCCGGACCAGAAATTAAATTATTTTGAGAATTGGACAATTTTACCCTCAGTTTTGGATGGGTTCGGGAGTCACTTTTTGACTGGTAAAACTTTTGGGAATTTTTCTTGGGTTGTTGCGTAGGTCTCGAACTCACGAGTTCGTAGACAGGCGGCACGCTGAAAACGGAGATCCGATGCGTTCGTTCCGGGTCTAGAAGCTGCAGGGGCAGTTTGGTAATTTTCGAAATGTTGGAATTATATAACAGATATTTTCTCTCTCCTCGGGAGATTGGTCGATGCAGTCTCGGCCCTATCCGAGCCCTCCCCGTGCAAACACCGAAGGCCATATTCATCGGAGGGGTTTCGGTCCGATTCGAACAAAACCGAGGTTGGGAGGACTTTCCCCGCGACCCCACGAGTCTTTTGGTGTGATTATCGGAGTGGGAGCACCTCCGTGGGCGACGGACGGAGGAGGGAGGTGAGCCGAACATTCTCGGCCGTTCTCCGGCCAAACCAGGTACGATATCGGAACTTTGATCTCATATTTGGATTCCTGGTGAAACGTAGATGAATTTACATGTGTTTATCGTGAAAAACGGTTAAGAAATGAGGAAGTTAGAAAACCTTGAAAATCGGCCGGAAATGGTAGTTTCCGGCGAACCAGACGGCGGCGGAGGTGGCGGTCCGGTCATCTTCTCCGGCCAGCCTCCGGCGACGGCGAGGGCCGTCCGGTCGTCTTCTCCGGTCGAGTCGAGTGAACCGGTCAAGTCGAGTGAACCGGTCGTGTTGGACCGGGTCAGGTCGAGCCGGGCCGGGTTGGACCGGTCCAGGCGCGTGAACACTGTAGCAGGCGCGTGACCAGCGCGTGGCAGCGCGTGGGCGCGTATTCTGACCTTCCGGTGGCGCGTGGCGGCGCGTCGGACTGTTTCCGAGGTCACGGCGACGCGTGACCAAGGTTTTGGGACGTTCCGGATCAGATTTTTTTGGTTTCGAGGCCATAGGAGTTCATTTAGAGCTCGGTTGGGCAATCCCAGCGGTAGGGATTGACCGTAGAGAGGGTTTTGATCTTGGAAAGTCAAGGTAGTTGGGTCATTATGGTGTAGGTGTTCTGAGGCTAGAGCGTACATAAATTTTGGGTTGGATGGTGATAGTAAGCAGACTTTGATTTATAAATTGTAATGTATGTATAAGTATCTTCGATTTAATTACTGTGGTGTATGATTGTATTTATAAATTGTGATGCATGTATTAATATCCTCGATTTAATTACTGTTGTGTATGGTGATATTTACAAATTGTAACGCATGTATTAATATCCTCGATTGCTGGATAATTGTTGTTCCAATATTTCAGTGGAAGCGAGTTGTGAGAAACGATATGGTTGTTGAATTCCGTTTTGATAGTGTTTGGCCGTGGAAATTAATTGGGTACATGATTTTGAGTTGAAACCGTAATTGTGATAAATGATAAACAAGATATATACTTGATTATGGATACAAAAAACGATTTGATGGGGCCTAGGAGCCGGGCCTTGGTTCCGTGTTGGCGGACTCCCGGTGAACCCCCAATATAAACAAAATCGAGTTGATGGGGCCTAGGAGCCGGGCCTTGGTTCCGTGTTGGCGGACTCCCGGTGAACCCCCAATATAAACAAAATCGAGTTGATGGGGCCTAGGAGCCGGGCCTTGGTTCCGTGTTGGCGGACTCCCGGTGAACCCCCAATATAAACAAAATCGAGTTGATGGGGCCTAGGAGCCGGGCCTTGGTTCCGTGTTGGCGGACTCCCGGTGAACCCCTAAATTAAACAAAATCGAGTTGATGGGGCCTAGAAGCCGGGCCTTGGTTCCGTGTTGGCGGACTCCCGGTGAACCCCAATATAAAATATGCTTTTGCAGAGATTGTGGTCGAGTCCAAGTAGTACATATTCTAGCACACCCCAAGGGATACCCTGGTGGCTAGGAATATGATAGCCGAGATATATGCCGATTTATATGATATGATAGTAGAGAGATGCCGATTGATATGTTATGATAGTCGAGATATATGCCGACTGATATGATATGATATGATACATATTCTAGCACACCCCAAGGGATACCCTGGTGGCTAGGAATATGATAGCCGAGAGATATACCGGCTGATGATACGATATGATAGCCGAGGATATATCCGGCTCTAATATGAACCAGACGACAATTGTTATGGGCCTAATCAACATATAAAAATACGTCGTCATCCGGGTCAGTGGGTTGGTGTGGGCGGTGACCCAGATGGACGAATTATTATTTGTTCACTAGTATCTGACTAGTTTGATGTCTTGTGGTTTTCCAGTAGAGATATCAGCAATATTTGACTGGTGTGTTATGAATATGTCAGGAACAGTGAATTTGAGATACTATGTGGCAGATTGAACCAAATGATTTGAATTTGAGATATTTTGTGTCCGGATTGATTTAAATGATTTTAAACTCCTTTGAAGAGAGTTTCCAAACCAAATTGTGGATCACGAGGTATTTCATTATACATATGATGTTTTTATATGATAAATTGTTTATGTGACGTATGCATGATTTTATAAATGGAGGGGAAGAATGGTATTTGATTGGTCGTTAATTACAGGAATTATTGAGTGCTTAAGTCCCTTGTCTGACAAGATGAAGTATTTATTATTGTTTTTATAATTTGTAAGGATTGAAGGGTATTTTGGGAACCTTTTCTTAGGTTGTCAGACGGGATCAGGGTTCTTCCCGGGTTTCGAGGGGAAATTCGGGACGGGTCCTGACAAGTGGTATCAGAGCTTTAGGTTAACTTCCTGCAGACCCCACACTTGTGTGCAAATTATTTACGGAATTATGTTAACAAGATGTATCCGAGGAGTTTACCTCTTTAGTGACCTTGAACTGAATAGGAGGTTGGTTCTTTAACCTAAGTTAGTGAAATTTCGGGGACGAAATTCCTTAAGGGGGGTAGATTGTAACGACCCGGACCAGAAATTAAATTATTTTGAGAATTGGACAATTTTACCCTCAGTTTTGGATGGGTTCGGGAGTCACTTTTTGACTGGTAAAACTTTTGGGAATTTTTCTTGGGTTGTTGCGTAGGTCTCGAACTCACGAGTTCGTAGACAGGCGGCACGCTGAAAACGGAGATCCGATGCGTTCGTTCCGGGTCTAGAAGCTGCAGGGGCAGTTTGGTAATTTTCGAAATGTTGGAATTATATAACAGATATTTTCTCTCTCCTCGGGAGATTGGTCGATGCAGTCTCGGCCCTATCCGAGCCCTCCCCGTGCAAACACCGAAGGCCATATTCATCGGAGGGGTTTCGGTCCGATTCGAACAAAACCGAGGTTGGGAGGACTTTCCCCGCGACCCCACGAGTCTTTTGGTGTGATTATCGGAGTGGGAGCACCTCCGTGGGCGACGGACGGAGGAGGGAGGTGAGCCGAACATTCTCGGCCGTTCTCCGGCCAAACCAGGTACGATATCGGAACTTTGATCTCATATTTGGATTCCTGGTGAAACGTAGATGAATTTACATGTGTTTATCGTGAAAAACGGTTAAGAAATGAGGAAGTTAGAAAACCTTGAAAATCGGCCGGAAATGGTAGTTTCCGGCGAACCAGACGGCGGCGGAGGTGGCGGTCCGGTCATCTTCTCCGGCCAGCCTCCGGCGACGGCGAGGGCCGTCCGGTCGTCTTCTCCGGTCGAGTCGAGTGAACCGGTCAAGTCGAGTGAACCGGTCGTGTTGGACCGGGTCAGGTCGAGCCGGGCCGGGTTGGACCGGTCCAGGCGCGTGAACACTGTAGCAGGCGCGTGACCAGCGCGTGGCAGCGCGTGGGCGCGTATTCTGACCTTCCGGTGGCGCGTGGCGGCGCGTCGGACTGTTTCCGAGGTCACGGCGACGCGTGACCAAGGTTTTGGGACGTTCCGGATCAGATTTTTTTGGTTTCGAGGCCATAGGAGTTCATTTAGAGCTCGGTTGGGCAATCCCAGCGGTAGGGATTGACCGTAGAGAGGGTTTTGATCTTGGAAAGTCAAGGTAGTTGGGTCATTATGGTGTAGGTGTTCTGAGGCTAGAGCGTACATAAATTTTGGGTTGGATGGTGATAGTAAGCAGACTTTGATTTATAAATTGTAATGTATGTATAAGTATCTTCGATTTAATTACTGTGGTGTATGATTGTATTTATAAATTGTGATGCATGTATTAATATCCTCGATTTAATTACTGTTGTGTATGGTGATATTTACAAATTGTAACGCATGTATTAATATCCTCGATTGCTGGATAATTGTTGTTCCAATATTTCAGTGGAAGCGAGTTGTGAGAAACGATATGGTTGTTGAATTCCGTTTTGATAGTGTTTGGCCGTGGAAATTAATTGGGTACATGATTTTGAGTTGAAACCGTAATTGTGATAAATGATAAACAAGATATATACTTGATTATGGATACAAAAAACGATTTGATGGGGCCTAGGAGCCGGGCCTTGGTTCCGTGTTGGCGGACTCCCGGTGAACCCCCAATATAAACAAAATCGAGTTGATGGGGCCTAGGAGCCGGGCCTTGGTTCCGTGTTGGCGGACTCCCGGTGAACCCCCAATATAAACAAAATCGAGTTGATGGGGCCTAGGAGCCGGGCCTTGGTTCCGTGTTGGCGGACTCCCGGTGAACCCCCAATATAAACAAAATCGAGTTGATGGGGCCTAGGAGCCGGGCCTTGGTTCCGTGTTGGCGGACTCCCGGTGAACCCCTAAATTAAACAAAATCGAGTTGATGGGGCCTAGAAGCCGGGCCTTGGTTCCGTGTTGGCGGACTCCCGGTGAACCCCAATATAAAATATGCTTTTGCAGAGATTGTGGTCGAGTCCAAGTAGTACATATTCTAGCACACCCCAAGGGATACCCTGGTGGCTAGGAATATGATAGCCGAGATATATGCCGATTTATATGATATGATAGTAGAGAGATGCCGATTGATATGTTATGATAGTCGAGATATATGCCGACTGATATGATATGATATGATACATATTCTAGCACACCCCAAGGGATACCCTGGTGGCTAGGAATATGATAGCCGAGAGATATACCGGCTGATGATACGATATGATAGCCGAGGATATATCCGGCTCTAATATGAACCAGACGACAATTGTTATGGGCCTAATCAACATATAAAAATACGTCGTCATCCGGGTCAGTGGGTTGGTGTGGGCGGTGACCCAGATGGACGAATTATTATTTGTTCACTAGTATCTGACTAGTTTGATGTCTTGTGGTTTTCCAGTAGAGATATCAGCAATATTTGACTGGTGTGTTATGAATATGTCAGGAACAGTGAATTTGAGATACTATGTGGCAGATTGAACCAAATGATTTGAATTTGAGATATTTTGTGTCCGGATTGATTTAAATGATTTTAAACTCCTTTGAAGAGAGTTTCCAAACCAAATTGTGGATCACGAGGTATTTCATTATACATATGATGTTTTTATATGATAAATTGTTTATGTGACGTATGCATGATTTTATAAATGGAGGGGAAGAATGGTATTTGATTGGTCGTTAATTACAGGAATTATTGAGTGCTTAAGTCCCTTGTCTGACAAGATGAAGTATTTATTATTGTTTTTATAATTTGTAAGGATTGAAGGGTATTTTGGGAACCTTTTCTTAGGTTGTCAGACGGGATCAGGGTTCTTCCCGGGTTTCGAGGGGAAATTCGGGACGGGTCCTGACAAGTGGTATCAGAGCTTTAGGTTAACTTCCTGCAGACCCCACACTTGTGTGCAAATTATTTACGGAATTATGTTAACAAGATGTATCCGAGGAGTTTACCTCTTTAGTGACCTTGAACTGAATAGGAGGTTGGTTCTTTAACCTAAGTTAGTGAAATTTCGGGGACGAAATTCCTTAAGGGGGGTAGATTTTAACGACCCGGACCAGAAATTAAATTATTTTGAGAATTGGACAATTTTACCCTCAGTTTTGGATGGGTTCGGGAGTCACTTTTTGACTGGTAAAACTTTTGGGAATTTTTCTTGGGTTGTTGCGTAGGTCTCGAACTCACGAGTTCGTAGACAGGCGGCACGCTGAAAACGGAGATCCGATGCGTTCGTTCCGGGTCTAGAAGCTGCAGGGGCAGTTTGGTAATTTTTGAAATGTTGGAATTATATAACAGATATTTTCTCTCTCCTCGGGAGATTGGTCGATGTAGTCTCGGCCCTATCCGAGCCCTCCCCGTGCAAACACCGAAGGCCATATTCATCGGAGGGGTTTCGGTCCGATTCGAACAAAACCGAGGTTGGGAGGACTTTCCCCGCGACCCCACGAGTCTTTTGGTGTGATTATCGGAGTGGGAGCACCTCCGTGGGCGACGGACGGAGGAGGGAGGTGAGCCGAACATTCTCGGCCGTTTTCCGGCCAAACCAGGTACGATATCGGAACTTTGATCTCATATTTGGATTCCTGGTGAAACGTAGATGAATTTACATGTGTTGATCGTGAAAAACGGTTAAGAAATGAGGAAGTTAGAAAACCTTGAAAATCGGCCGGAAATGGTAGTTTCCGGCGAACCAGACGGCGGCGGAGGTGGCGGTCCGGTCATCTTCTCCGGCCAGCCTCCGGCGACGGCGAGGGCCGTCCGGTCGTCTTCTCCGGTCGAGTCGAGTGAACCGGTCGAGTCGAGTGAACCGGTCGAGTCGAGTGAACCGGTCGAGTTGGACCGGGTCAGGTCGAGCCGGGCCGGGTTGGACCGGTCCAGGCGCGTGAACACTGTAGCAGGCGCGTGACCAGCGCGTGGCAGCGCGTGGGCGCGTCTTCTGACCTTCCGGTGGCGCGTGGCGGCGCGTGGGACTGTTTCCGAGGTCACGGCGGCGCGTGACCAAGGTTTTGGGACGTTCCGGATCAGATTTTTTTGGTTTCGAGGCCATAGGAGTTCATTTTGAGCTCGGTTGGGCAATCCCAGCGGTAGGGATTGACCGTAGAGAGGGTTTTGATCTTGGAAAGTAAAGGTAGTTGGGTCATTATGGTGTAGGTGTTCTGAGGCTAGAGCGTACATAAATTTTGGGTTGGATGGTGATAGTAAGCAGACTTTGATTTATAAATTGTAATGTATGTATAAGTATCTTCGATTTAATTACTGTGGTGTATGATTGTATTTATAAATTGTGATGCATGTATTAATATCCTCGATTTAATTACTGTTGTGTATGGTGATATTTACAAATTGTAACGCATGTATTAATATCCTCGATTGCTGGATAATTGTTGTTCCAATATTTCAGTGGAAGCGAGTTGTGAGAAACGATATGGTTGTTGAATTCCGTTTTGATAGTGTTTGGCCGTGGAAATTAATTGGGTACATGATTTTGAGTTGAAACCGTAATTGTGATAAATGATAAACAAGATATATACTTGATTATGGATACAAAAAACGATTTGATGGGGCCTAGGAGCCGGGCCTTGGTTCCGTGTTGGCGGACTCCCGGTGAACCCCCAATATAAACAAAATCGAGTTGATGGGGCCTAGGAGCCGGGCCTTGGTTCCGTGTTGGCGGACTCCCGGTGAACCCCCAATATAAACAAAATCGAGTTGATGGGGCCTAGGAGCCGGGCCTTGGTTCCGTGTTGGCGGACTCCCGGTGAACCCCCAATATAAACAAAATCGAGTTGATGGGGCCTAGGAGCCGGGCCTTGGTTCCGTGTTGGCGGACTCCCGGTGAACCCCCAATATAAACAAAATCGAGTTGATGGGGCCTAGGAGCCGGGCCTTGGTTCCGTGTTGGCGGACTCCCGGTGAACCCCTAAATTAAACAAAATCGAGTTGATGGGGCCTAGAAGCCGGGCCTTGGTTCCGTGTTGGCGGACTCCCGGTGAACCCCAATATAAAATATGCTTTTGCAGAGATTGTGGTCGAGTCCAAGTAGTACATATTCTAGCACACCCCAAGGGATACCCTGGTGGCTAGGAATATGATAGCCGAGATATATGCCGATTTATATGATATGATAGTAGAGAGATGCCGATTGATATGTTATGATAGTCGAGATATATGCCGACTGATATGATATGATATGATACATATTCTAGCACACCCCAAGGGATACCCTGGTGGCTAGGAATATGATAGCCGAGAGATATACCGGCTGATGATACGATATGATAGCCGAGGATATATCCGGCTCTAATATGAACCAGACGACAATTGTTATGGGCCTAATCAACATATAAAAATACGTCGTCATCCGGGTCAGTGGGTTGGTGTGGGCGGTGACCCAGATGGACGAATTATTATTTGTTCACTAGTATCTGACTAGTTTGATGTCTTGTGGTTTTCCAGTAGAGATATCAGCAATATTTGACTGGTGTGTTATGAATATGTCAGGAACAGTGAATTTGAGATACTATGTGGCAGATTGAACCAAATGATTTGAATTTGAGATATTTTGTGTCCGGATTGATTTAAATGATTTTAAACTCCTTTGAAGAGAGTTTCCAAACCAAATTGTGGATCACGAGGTATTTCATTATACATATGATGTTTTTATATGATAAATTGTTTATGTGACGTATGCATGATTTTATAAATGGAGGGGAAGAATGGTATTTGATTGGTCGTTAATTACAGGAATTATTGAGTGCTTAAGTCCCTTGTCTGACAAGATGAAGTATTTATTATTGTTTTTATAATTTGTAAGGATTGAAGGGTATTTTGGGAACCTTTTCTTAGGTTGTCAGACGGGATCAGGGTTCTTCCCGGGTTTCGAGGGGAAATTCGGGACGGGTCCTGACATCTTGCATCTAATCATTTGAAATCACTTGGAACTTTGAAGTTGCTCTAACTAGTCTAGCCTAACTCTTGGTACTTTGAAGTTCCTTCTCCAAACATAGCCTAAGTAATATTTTATTTTTCTATAATAATTTCTTAATATTAAGAATATTGTTAAAAAATATTGTGCTCTTAAAATGTGTTTTTTTTTAATGGAAAGTTCATCTTTATTAATCAACAATGAGTAGAAATACCAACAACCTCGGCAAAAACATTGAAGAGCCACTCTGGTTCAAGATCTAACCAACGATGACATCCTCCCAAACTCTTAACATGGTCTGCCACCACATGGGCTGCCATGTTACAACCCCGTGGAGAAAAAATAAAAGAAACAAACTCCTGAGAAATTGAATGTCAAGCAGGACATTTTCAATGGACTCCTCGTTGCCCTGACTATTTAGGAGCGACACAAGGTGCTTGGAATTCGTCTACACAATTACAGTTTGATGCCCCGCCTCTCGACAAGCCTCCAACCGTGCTCTGACTGCCATGGCCTCTGCTTGGATAGCAGATTGACACCGCAAGTCACCCACTCCTCCTACTCCCTCAAAACTGCCCAATCAAGACCGCATGACCCAACCAAAAGCCCCCACTCGCGACCGAGCAGACCAGGCACCATCACAATTCAGCTTAATGACCTCCACACTAGGCCTTTGCCAAACCACAGCATTCGGACCTGCCCCATCTGACACATTCAAAACCACATGGCTGACTGGCTCCGCCGCCCCCTCTAGGGCTGCTATATATTCAAGAACTTGTTGGTTTAACAACACAATTGCATTCTCCAATGTTCGTTCCTCATCCTGAAAACAACGCACGTTTCGAGGCTTCCAAATCCTCCAAACGCTGAAGGAAAGGAGCTGAAACACAGCAGCAACATCCTCCACCTTCTTGTATATCTCTGATAGCATACACCAGCAATCTCGGAAAGAGAGACCCAAAAAATGAATTGTTTCCAACTGAAGAGGGCAACGAACATACATGTAAAAAACAAGCGGGACTCAGATTCATCATCCTCACCACACATAGGGCATATATTCTCAACCGGGACCCTTGGCCTCACAAGTTTGTGTCTGACAAGAAGGAAACCACGGCAACATCGCCATAATTGGACCCTTCGTCTTAAAATGTTTAATAATTATAATTGGAAACCTTTAATTGGACGGAAGTATATTATGAAATTTTAAATGTTTAAAATTAATTATATATTTAAATTAACAATTGTAAGCATAAGCATGCATGGTTGACTGTGGAAGATGGTAAATCTCATCAACATGTAATCATTGACAATTCTTTAGCATTCTATTCATTATTGGGTCAAACAAGTTAATGTTAGCTGTTTTTTTGTGAGAATAAATCATAAAAATATTATTAATTCGAGAGGAATTGTTATGGTTTGAGAACATATTCTTCTTCGAGCCAATTTAATAGAGATTGGCATTATATAAACAACCAAGTGATAGGACCTACTCTAGATTTACGCTTTTGAAAATTCGAGAAGCCCTACATGTGATTCTGACGGATCTCTCAAGGAAACTACGAACTAGAATGCCTTCACGCATGGACGGAGTAACGGCTTGGGCTGGGAGGGTTGTAGCCTTTCCCATCCAGTCTGATTACTTTAGAAATTATTGTTTAGCCCAACCGATTTTAGGCCTTATACTATTAGTAAGAAAGAGATAGTAGAAGATTTTGATGCTCTTAAGATTCTAAGGGTAAAATTTAAAATTAGAAAGTAATAATTTGTATTTGTATTGCATATTTAATTATGATTTTTGTTGTAATTTTTTTTTTCTTGTTTATATCAAGCTTTTCTTTATTTATAGTTGCATTTGAAGGGTATGGCTCATTACGTCCCTCCTAACTAGATGTATCTTTTTATGTTTATTAATGAAATTCACTCGTACCATCGAGTTTCTTCTACATCTAACATGTAAGTTTAGCCCATCTAAAATTCGGGTTCAGGAACCGTCACTGCCTTCACGCAATGCGAGCCAACCTCATTTCTTAAGATAATCTGGGGGAGCAAAACAGAAAAAAACTATGAGATAAACTTAGTGAGTGGACAAAAATAAAGTTTCTGAAATCATTTAGGACTCGTTTGGTATCGTTTTTCAAAATAGTTTTTAAAATATTATTTCGTAAAACGAAAATAACAAATAGGATTTTTCATTTTTAACATTTAAGAACGTGTTTGGTAGATTACTCTTAATGTGATTTTGTGAGAATGAGAAAGAAAAAATTTGTTTGGTACAAATATAAATTTTTTTAAAAAGAGTAAATACACATTAGAAAATAATTTTCAAACATAAATTTTAAGATGACGATGGTGGGAATGGTAATAGTAGAGATAGTTGTGGTGCGATGGGGTGGAGGTGGAGTTGGTATCGTGATGGTGGTAGTGGGGGTGGCGACGACAGTGGTGCTTGTGGCGTGGGTGGCACTGATGGGTTGGTGGTGGGGGTGTCAGCGATGGTGGTTGCGGTGGCGAGGATGAGGGTGATGGGGTGGTGATGGGGTGGTGTTGGGGGTGGATACGGTGGTGGTCGTGGGGATGGTGGCATCGGCGGTGGTTGTGCTCATGGGGTGGGGGTGGCAGCAACGGTGGCGGTAGTGATAAGGGGGTAGTGGTGGTAACGAGGGAGGTAGTGCTGATGGTGGTGAACGGGAGGTGGTGGGGATGGTGGGGTGATGGTGGCAGCGGCGCTGGTAGCGGAATTTTTCCCGCATACGACCCCCAATTCTGTCTCATTTTAGCTCATTCCTTCGTAGTAAAATCAGATGATACGCTTCGGCGACCATTTAATTTATTTTTTTTCAGGTATGCTGCTCCGGGAGTATAGCGAATGGACATAAATCCAACCGGTGGTGGTGGTGGTGGCTGTGGTGGTGGGTGGTGGTGGCGACGATGGTGGAGGTTGTGGTAGGGTGGTGGGGGTGGTGGGGGTGGTGATGACGACTATGGTAATATTACGATGGCTTTTTACTTAATATTGTATGTATTTTGTTTATTTATTTTTTTGGGTTGTATCCTAAAATTATGAAAACAATATTTTGATATTTTATAAAACGTAAGAAAATTATTGTATCTTTTGTTTTCATTTTGTAAATTCATTCTTCAAAAATGAGTTACAAAACACATTTTACAACTATTTTTGTATATGAAAAAAAAAAATTTTGCAAAACGATACCAAACGGACCCTTATACTCTTAGCATATTAACCCTCATTTTGAAAACGTTAATATAAGCAATAACTTGAATTCTGTTCAAACTAATAATCATAACATATAAGTTTAAAATCTTGTAATTTGAAGTAAAGTCACTGCTACACAGATAATAGAAGTAAATAAGATATTTGAAAACTAGATAACTGAAATTAATAAAGAAATACTATAATATACTAAAATCAATTATCATAAATTGCTATAATTTTATACTAATATCATATTTATCAAGATTTAAAACTCATAGTCTGCTAAACCATATGTCACAATTTGCACTAATATATAAATATATATATGTATATATATTATATATTCTGAAAGTTGTGCACATCTAAATTGCTAAATACTGCTGAAATATTCATCAAGTCAAAACTCATCATACTGTATATATAACAGCATAAAACCACACAAACTAATACCCATTATCTGTTATGTCCATCTTACCCCGCAGAGTGTACTGATACATGTGCAATTTGGGAGATCAAATATTTACTGAATTATGTCATACACGCGTAGACTGCCCGCAAATTGTTGTACACCCTAACACACAGCCCAAAGCTTTAATGTGTGCTCGGATGGGTGCCAAAGACATGATATGATATATGATGTAAGGGAGGGTACATCATTGGAGGTTTGAAACCATCACTCTTACTTCCAAAATATAGTAGACATAATATATAACACTCTTTCAACAACTTGTAACTATTTTACAATCTCCAAAAGAGCCATTTCTAAATTGTAACTTCTATATTGGAACCATAGAAATCATAATAATATTATACAGATAATATAATGAAAATAATATTCAAATCATAATTACATAATTACATAATAATAATAATAAATAATTGGATAAACTACATAAAAGTACCCAAACTATAGAAGTCATTTCAAGTTTATACCTCAACTATGAAAATTTTCATCTAGGTACCCAAACTATATGACCATCAATAAATCACTACCTCCGTTAGGTTTTCCATCTACATTGTCATTAAAAGTACACGTGTAAACTCTTTAGTACAGTCAGCTCATGATATGGCCAAAATTAGAAGGGAATTTTCATCACAAAATTTCTCATCTTAATTTTCTTCATAATCTTCATCAATCATCATCATCATCTTCATCATTCTCATCCTCCCCAGATTGAAACCCATCCCCAAATTGAAACCCCTCATCATCTTCATCATTCTCATCCTCCCCAAATTGAAACCCCTCCCCAAATTGAAACCCCTCATCCTCGACTCAGACATCAAAAGACCCAATCATCACCCAACAAACTAAACTAACCCACGAACTCACAATTCTGGTCCACCCATTTCTGAATCCGAAACCTAACTAACCCACGAACTCAAAATCGAAGAAAACCCATTAAAAGAAGCTGAAGAAGTAGCCAATGGCGGAAAGCGTTTGGAATCCAACCCAGAAAATCCCTAGCCTCAATCGAATTCTTATTGACCCTAGTGATGAGGTCTTTGGCCTCGTCCTCGCTCAAATGAGCGATGAGGGCGACAACTCGTATTTCTTCATCTTGGGTCCATGGGACAGCTTCGAGGAAATTGAGGCAGGATCAGACGCAGCCCTCGAAGAAGAGCTCTAAGGCGATAGGGAGAAGGTCTAGTCGTCGACACGGTGGTAATGGCAGAGTCGAGATCAGAGGGCTGAGAAATACTTACAGCGGCGTGGGGTGTGGGTGTGGAGATACAGAACGACGTGGATTTGGATGGTAGGGGAAGAATGGTCTAAGGGGGAGGGGTCAACGAAGAGGCGAAGGCGGACGTCGGCAGAGGAGGGGTCGTCAAAAGAGTTGGGAGTGGTCGGGTTGGGTTTGGAAATAGGGTCTAGGTTTGAATACGGGTTCGAGTTGGAATGACTAGGTTTTGATGTCTAAGTCAATGATGATGGCCAATTCGGACCTCCATACCCTCTTTTCTCGCTTCGGCAAGATCGCCAAGTCGAGTTGGAGAAGTCTGCATGTTGTTGTTGGGTTTGTGTCATGTCTGTGTGGAGTGGTGGTTTTGAATTAGAGGTGTATGTTGCTTAAAAAGGTAAAAAGGGTGGATTGGATTGATGAGATGGGAAGATTGATTCCTATTGGGAATGTGCTTGTGAAATAGATCGGATGTTATGATGATGGTGGAGATGGAGATGTGGATTTGGGGAAGAGGAAGAAGGGAAGAAGAAGACGAATGGAAAAAGGGAATTGGGGATAAAATAGTGACATGACGAAAATGCCCTTCTAATTTTGGCCAAATCATGAGCTAACTAGACCAAAGAATTGCCACGTATACTTTTAACGGCAGTTTGGATGGAAAACCTAACGGAGGTAATGATTTGTTGATGGTCATATAGTTTGGGTACCTAGATGAAAATTTTCATAATTAGGGTATGAACTTGAAATGACCCCTATAGTTTGGGTACTTTTATGTAGTTTATCCTAAATAATTATACAGATAATGTAACTTCTTTCTATCAATTAGATAATAATAATAATAAATAATTAAAAATTGATAAATTAATTGGAAAACAAAGTCCAACTTACAGAGTAATCTAGCTATTTTCGAACACTTGTAAACATCTCTGAAAACTTGTAAACGTCTCCGAAAACATATCAAGTCACCAAAATTAAAAAGGATTATAAACTAATTCCGGTTCGTAAACAACGTAATGTATCCTAAAGTGTAATCGAACCTGAAATGACCAAATGAGGGTCAAAAGGCTTGATCTAGGCCGAACGACTAACTTCGCTAAGTTGACTAGTCAAAATTGTTCAGTTGACCAACAGTCAACTCTTGGTCAACCCAGATTCGAACTCAAATCAAAACACTAGAAGTCACATTAGGAGGCTCCAGACCTCGAATTTCCAATCCAAAAGTTTTGATAGGTCAAGAAGGACTCTACGATCATACTCCTGAAATTGGAACTCGATTTGACGATTGAATTTATGTCAATCGGGGAAAACACGTGTTGGTTAACATGGATTTTCTTAACAACATTCGAATTTCACAAAACCATCTTAGCCACAAGTACATAGGATAATCAGTGTGTCACAGCCAGGATGACAAGCCTGGGAATTGGCCCCACGCAGTGGTAGCTAGCGGATGCACACACCCAATTTTCAACCATCATGAAAATCAAAACCATTTATACCACTGCGTGGAGTTTGATGAATAAATGAACTTTCATACCTATATCAAATGCCAAAAATGACCGGAAGTGGTTGGAAAACGTGAAAAACCGGCCGAGAACTCTAAACTTCTCGAGTTAGAACTGGAAAAACGAGCAACAATTTCATCAAACAAAAACCAGAGGACTGTTGAGTTCGACGAGTGGAACACAACGGTACTAACTTAGTCACTTGAGTTGACCGGAAATGGCCGAAAGGTGAGGGTCAACGGCGTGTGTCGGTAGACGACGCGGGTCCTTTTCCTTCCTTCTTCATGTTTTTCTTTCCAAGTAGTGCAAATCCATTTGAATTAGGAAAATACTTGCATCCCACCTTGGTGGTACATCCTCGTACCACCTTCTCAATTTATCTAATTCTCATCATACGTATATCATAATCGAAACCGTCTAACTCCTAAATCATCATTTCAAGATTATTTACACAAAAAATCAACGAAATTGGAGATCATTTAGTTATTCATATGTATCAACTAAATTGACGGTTCGCCATAAGGATTTTAATTGTTACCAAACCGTTGAGTTATTTGATACATATAAATGACTAAACGACCACCAATCTTGTTGAATTTTTACAGAGATGATCTTGAAATAATAATTTAGAGAATGCACGGTTCCGATGATGATGATATATATATATATATATATATATATATATAAGGATTGTTCAATAAATCGAGAAGGTGTACGAGAATATACCACTATGGAGTGGGATACAAATATTATTTATTCTTTGAATTAATGGATTTCTAGGCGGCCCAAAGTTTTTCAAAAAGTTGGGTTTCTAAGCATTATTGAATTGGAGTTGTTGAACTCCTCCCTAAAATTTAGGTAGGGGTGCAGTTTGGGAAAGTTTGAATGTCAAACTAATTTTTTCCTTTACTGTAACCATTTAAAATTTGGTTAGAATTCGAGTTTATTAGAATTTGGATGTTTTCCAAAAAAAAACTTTGGTCAAAAGATCTGAATGGAATTAAATACGTATAGAAATGTTTACATTAGAAACATGGATATTGAAAAGCCATATTGGCTCCAATCCTTCCCATCTATGATTACGTTTAATACGCGTTATATACGCTGCAACTTCATGAGCTGGAGTATTATTTTTCCTTGGAATGTAATTCAAAACAACGACTTCAAATTCGTGTTTTAACACCAGAATGTCATAGACCACTCCTTCAACGTTCGCATCAGTAACAACACCGTCCTTTAGACGTCTCGCGAGGACTCGTGCATCAGTCTCGAAGATCACCTTTCGACAACCCTCTTCAACGCAAGCCTTCATAGCCTCCCCGTAAGGCTATTGCTTCTGCTTGTAAGCTCCCTTCTACTCCCGCAGCCAGAAAGCAGCCAGAAAACGATCTTCTCACCCAGCCATAAACACCCACGCGCGATGCCTCCTGCCAAGCCCCATCACAATTCACTTTCTCAAAACCACAAGGGGGTCTACGCCAGCTCCCACTCTGAGTCTCCACTGCGAGTCCATCTGCAGAGATCTTTTCAGCAGATTGCAGGGACGCCGGCCGCGCCTCCATTTGTGCGTCCTTGTACTCATTAAATTGGGTGAGCATCAGATTAATGGCTACCTCAGGACTAGTCGCCTCATCTTGGTAACAAAGCAACTTCCTGCACTTCTATATCCTCCAAAGCCCAAAGACCAGCAATTGGCAACCCAAGTTTTCGAATTTACTCCAGTTGATTCGAGTTCGATGCAAAGCTCAACCCACTGAAGATGTCATTGTACCCAACCCATGAGTGGGAAAGACCAAGAGCGACCAACGATGTCACTGGTGTTGTTAGTGTATATATATATATATAGGGTTAGGATAAAGAGACTTATATTTACATCTAAATTTATATTCTTTTTGGGTTTTTAGATTTGATGTCAATCAAGGATTCTGATTAGAAGTGACGTGGAATCTCATTAATGTTTAGATTATATGGATTTTAATTAATAATTTTTTTTTTCAATTAAAAACTTTTTATTTTCTTTTAATTAAAAATTATTTTCAGATTTAAAAACAAAATTCTATCAAAAAAAAAGAATTAAAAAGAGTACCCTAAAAAAAACCCCTAATTCCCAATCTCTTTCATATTTATAGATTTTTTTGTTCTCATCTCTCTCGATCGGCCTCTTTACGGACAGTTCAACTCCTCAAATAAACTAAATAACGAAAAAAATCATCGATATAAACCAACATAACCACACAGAAAAAGGTTTAATTGATATTTGATATGTAATTATCCTGATGACTAGTTAGATTCAAGAAAAACTCAATTAAAGTTTGAATCCAATTTTAAAAAATTGATGTACGTTAGATTATAATTTATAAATATCTTCCTCTCATGAGCTAGCTGAGTATTTCCAGTGGTGATTGCAGGCTTGCAGCAGGTCCCAAGGAGATGGCGAGTGATGTGCTGATGAGTACATACATTAGGGTTATGATATTCATCCAATTGATAAGCTTACAAAAACAAAGGTTTTACACTTGATCATCAATCATCATCTTCTTGGCCTACCCAGAAAATGAAGACGATACACAAACGATAGACCCCATATATCATTTGCATTTTGATAGAATTTTGATCCAAACGTTCAGCGTTTCTTTTTCTTTTTTTACGGTTTTCTTTTTAATTCTCTTTTAATAGACTTGTGTTTTCAAATCTGAAAATAATTTTTAATTGAAAGAAAATAAAAAAAAATTAATTGAAAACATAAATTATTATTTAAAATTCATGTAATTTAAACATTAATGAGGTTTCACATCATTTTTAATCAGAGTCCGTGGTTGATATCAAATTTAAAAATTCATAAAGAGTGTAAATTTATATGTAAACATAAGTATCTCGTGATCTTAACCTTATATATATATATATATGTATAGAGAGAGAGAGAGAGAGAGAGAGAGAGAAAAGTGTGCATTCTCTGATCACAGTCACAGGTGGTCTTGTCTAAGAATTGATGACCATTCCCTATCTCTTGAATCTGTATGTATATGCTAGGAAGTTGTGGTGTTGATTTAGCTTAAGACTCTTGTTAGTTTTAGATGTTAGATATGAGTGAAGGGGTTAAGGATGGATTAAATGGTTAGAAGTTAAAAAAACACAAAGCAGAGGTGTTTGGAAAGTTGGAAAACAGAGGAGTTTAAGGAAGTGGTTTGTAGGAATAGCTTTGGCTTTTTATGGATGGTCTTCTTCCACACCATTAGCTTAACATTCAACTCTTCTTTATAGAGTTACAAACCGACTTGGGAAGTCTGTGGAATTGCTTCCACTCTTTCTAGCCACATGTTGTGGTTAGTTTCTAGATTTTACCCAATTATTCTAATTAAATATCTTAATACATGATTTTTCTAGCCTAATCTTCATATTTCTAGTGTTTTCTACAATTGTGTAGAACTTTGTAGCATTTTCTACACAAACATGCATTATGTTTCAACAATTCTGAAATAGAATTTAGAATATATAGGTGAGCTCCAAGTGTGAGGTTGACGTACATGAGGAATTGTAGAGTAATGCTCCAAAGTTGAGGTGAGGCCAATAACCTAGTGCTGTAAGAATATATACTCAACAGAAGACACATAAAACTATATTCTTGACATTGTGCCTTTGTACATGCCTCCAACTCAAACATGCCTCCAACTCAAGCTCGGAACGTCAATGGATTCACAAAAGTATCTTATCATAATGTGATGGAAGGTCAAACAACTCAAACCCCCCATGTGGGTGAATATCTCTCCCCAAAAATTCACCAATAATGCACTAACCCTACCATGTATAACTAACTGTATAAGGTACTAGATCTATATATATATATATATATATATGGGAGCATTTTAACTCACCAATCCATCCTTTTATTGACATGCTTACTTTAATTTAACCTAACTATATTAAATAATTATAAAAATCAAAATCTAAAATCTTGATAAACTAAAAATATTCTAAACCATTCAACCGTTCCTCACCCACCCAAATCTCCAACCCAATCGATCGGCCAAATTGCGGCCGGCGGCAGCTACCTCCCTTTCGTCGCCGACCAAGCTTCTTCTCCTTCTCCTACTTTTCTTTCTCTTTTTCTCTCTATTTCTGCCTCTCTCGATTTTCCATCTCGCCGTCAATTGCAATAATGAGTGACAGACTGGTTACAAGATGAGCTTCGATATGCCTGTGATGTGAAGGTGTCGGTGGGGGAGAAAATTCTGATTGTCAAGGTGGAGGAAGACGGCGCAGAAGAAGGAAAATCGGGTGGTTGGGGTGGAAGACAATGGTGAAGAGTGTTCAGCTAAGAGCTATGGCAGGTACAGGACGAGGTTTGCTTTGCCGGAGAATATTCAGTTCAAGAAGATTAAGGCCGAGGTTATAAATAGTGTTTTTTATATTATTGTTCCTAAAGCTACCACAAGGGCTCTAAGGCCACGAGGCTGAATCCACCCTAAATTGCCAAATATATAGCCTTTAAGAAAAGAAAAACATCATCAGTGGTCTTCCAAATGAGCCGCAACCGCCCTAGCCTCCCTAGAGGCTTTATTTGGAAGCTGTCACCATTCATCCCTTCTCATGGCCCACCAATGTTGCTTTTTTGGAGAAAAATATTGACAAAATGACATTGAGTCCCATTCGAATTTCAAAAGTCCATATATCATTAATAAAGTCCATACATCATCTCTGTGGATCCCCTTTGAATCAATTAAATGATTTATGTTCTTTCTTTTGCTCTGTTTTTACTGTTGGCAAATATATATATATATCATTTTCTAAATATCTAAGGTCAAATTTCAAATTTTTATTTTATAAAATGATTTTTTTTTACTCTAAACTTCACAATACCCACAATATTCTCAATATTTTCTTTGTTTCTTCAAACTTGTGCTTACAAATTTTTTTAGTTTCACATTTCTTCTACCAATTGTCAACAAATCATCACCAAAAATAAATTTCAATATCAAAGAAGATGTGGCTCGATGCTGAGCTTATATGGTAATTAGTGAAGAAGGGGATTTATAAAAAACACTTTTATCATTTAATGAACACGTGGAGTACGTCATTCAAGATAATCACAAAAAATAGGGGATCTATAAAGAATACTTTTATCATTTAATGAACCAGGGTGTCCAAATGAGGCATGCCAAATCCAAGTGTCATATGATGCAACAGCTTCAAGGATGACAGTTGGACGACCATGATGACCAGAAAATTTCCCATGGAAGGACATTGGGCAATTAATCCACTCTAAATTCATGCAATCCACGCTACCAAGCATGCCAGGGAACCCACACGCCTCGGCTTTTCTCAAGAGGCGTTCAAGTCATCCTTGTTGGGTTTGCGAAGGTATTCAACTCAGAAGACTTTGTTGATTGCCCGAAAAAACCTCCTAGAAGAATCGATATATGTCATTTCTTCAATTTTTAAATAATCATCATGGATATGGGCGGCACCTCCGGTCATAAGCATCCGAAGGGCAGTAGTCACCTTCACAATTGGTGTGAGACCAAGCTTTCCGGTTGCGTCAGGCTTTTGCATGAAATAATCATTAACAGGGAGGACAGCATCTAAGATTCTTAAGAATAATTGTTTTCTCATACCAAACTTTTCATAAAACTTATGTGGGGGATACAACAAAGGAGGGTCATTAAAATAATCAGAGAGAAGGCGTTCGTGGGCACTTACCCAATCTCTTGGTATGTGAGTTCGGCTTGACGATATACCACCGTGTTTGGTCTCGGTGGTCGCCTCCACACAGTGCATGTAGTGCTCATGCATTTGCAGTATCATCACGTGACCAACATTGTCTTCATCGAATGATGAACCATCACTCCATTGATTGACCATTTGTATGGCGATTGGGCAAAAGATTTTTTGAAAGAAAAGTTTGAAGGATAAGGTATTATGAGAGTAACATGTTTCCATTTATTAGCATATATACAACATGATATATCAAAGATAATGATCTAACGGATGAGATTGTGATAAGAAAATATGATCTAACGGTTGATGAGAGATGAAATCTCTCCATGTCAAATTTGGTTTTTTGTGGATATTAGAGATAAAAATCTAATAGATAATAATGAAATGAGAGGATCTGATCTAACGGTCTATGTAAGATGAAATCTTATCTCTTCAGAATTTAGATTTTTTAAAGTTAAAATGTTAAAAAAAAAATTAGAGATTACATAAATAAACATTAAATTAAAATTTGTAAAGGAAAAATTTATTTCAATATATATTTAAGATTTCATACGAAATAAAAATATAGCCTCATATCTAGCCTCAATATATATAGAACCTTATTATGAGCAATATGATATCTAGCCCAAAATATTCATTTTGAGTTTACATTTGGAGCTGCATCCACCACAAATACAGCCCCAAATGTAGACCACCATTGTGGGTGGCCTAAGATTTTGGACATCAATGTTGACTGATCTATAGAGTTGTGGAGCAGAGGAATTTCTTTTTATTTTTAAAAGTTTAGATCTGTGGAACCATAATTCATCCAAAAATTGTCGAGCTGACACGTAGCCCATAATTTACATAATGACAACTTTGCCCATGGTGAATTCATTATTGGAATATAATTACTGCGCATTAATTAAATTTATTTACCAGCTAAATATATTAATTAATAGGTAATTATATCTTCATAATAAGATGTCTCCTTGAGATCCTTATTCAATGAGGATTCAATTAATAAGTAAACTTCATTTCCAAAAAGGATTGCTTATTTAATTAGAACTCATTTTCCTACCCCTAATATATAACTTCCTAACGAATTATTTATTATTAAAAGCCAATCCTAAGTCTTTCCTAACTAGGATTACTTATTGACTGCAAACTCCTTCAACCAATTAGAAGCTCCGAAGACCTCCAGGTCTCCACTATAAATAGAGGATGTCTCCTCATAACTCAGGTACCTCATAATTATTCTCATAATTAGCTTTTCAATTTTCTCTCTACGATTAAGCTGACTAAGTATCGGAGCGTTCTTGGTTGAATCCACCCCCCCCCCCCCCCCCCCCCCCCCCAGCTCGGGATTCAACCATAACCTCAGGTGTTTCCTGTGTGTGTAGAAACTCAACGGTCAATTCCTACCTAGACGATTTCTACATCAATAGCTGGTGCTTTCATTAAGAGCCGATTTGAGAAATTCTCAAAGCTTTCTCTTCGATCCAAAAGTTCATACTTTTTCGTCCAAAATACTTACTTTCGTTCTTCGTTCTTCGAAAAACATTCGAATAATGGCAATAACAAGACAAACCACAAGATCCTGCGAGACGAACACTTCCCAAGGGGAAGGATGCGCCGCCGACCTAATGGAGGGGGACATACCACCGCATGTCCCACGTGGAGGCCGCACCGGACCCCAAGGCGTGAAACCAGTAGCATATCACACCACCGCCAGTCAGAGCCTCGCAGGTGTTGCGCTACCGCATACCAGCCTACACGCCAGCCTTACCGCATCCCATGGAGGAGCCGGGGCCCGCTTGCAGCATTGTGATGCCACTGAAGGAGTTAGTGAGACCTTGCCACACTGCGCCATCACCAGAAGAGCCAAGGACTCGCAGGTTGCCACCGGTCACACCATCATTCCGCCAGAAGGTCTTTACGCCGCCGCCATAGTTGGACAAACGTCCAATCTGACCGGCCCACTTGTTGGGCAGACGTTCTTCATGGGGCCTACGACCCACAAAGTACCATCGGTGTAATTTGACACCCAAGGACATCCGTTTTTGACTATGTCTGGATTTGGAGCACTAACTCTGGAGCCGGAAGTTTACGCTCAATTTCAACGCACTGATGGACGGTTTGTGGGAGAAGAATCTCACCAAGCCAACGAAGGTTTAAGATTGATTATGGGTGAGCTCCGCGCCACCAAAAATCAAAACAATCATGAAGGAAGGGAACCCACACACCGCTCAGCAAGGGAATCTCGCCACAACGCTCATCGTACTACACGAGGATCACCCTCGTATGCCAGTTTGTCACGGTAGATGGCCCGACTCAGCAACCAAGTTCAAATCCAGGAAAAACTTCTGCAGGAATACTTAGGCTAAGGGAGTACTTTGCAAATGGTGGGGAGACGTACCGATTCACGAAATCAACAATGAAATGCCCCTCGTAGACACGGCCAGGACCCTATCTGAAGTCATCCTGTGTCGCAAGGCGTCACCCTTGGAAATTCCACCGATGAAAGTCACTCTTCCGGTGAAAACTATCGCCACAATCGAAGGCAATTGGTTCACGATCGATTGGGGAGACGAGTTAGGGACCATTCTCAAGTTAGAATCCCCCCACCAAAACTTTTCCCAATGAGCAACCTCACGGAGTACACAAACTCGTTCAAACGGACGAATCGGTGCTAATTCTGGAGGATCGACGAACCAAAGTAATGAGGATAGGACGTACCCCCCATCACGCTCCGCCTCAAACTCCACGACGCAGGGAAGTCGACGCCACCATCGCCGCCGAGCTCGTCTCCCTCGTCAAAATCAACTTCACGCTGACAACTTGAAAAGAATGTTGGACCAACGACTTCAGGGGGTTCAACGTGATGAAAACTTGGAGGAAGATCTACGCCATCAACTTAGAACTTCTTTAACCTCTCCATTCATTCTGCGAATCGAGAACGAACCGTTCCCGCAACGGTTCTCAACACCGAACTTTACTCAATTTAATGCAACTTCGGACCCGATGAAACACATCGACTACTATCGCGATGTAATGGTGCCATACCACAACAATGTGGTGCTCATGTGCAAAGTGTTTCAAGCTTCGCCTCAAGGTCAGGCAATGACATGGTTTAACCATCTCCCCCGGAGATCCATTGCCTCTTTCAAGGAACTAGCACTTTCATTTGTGAAGAACTTCGCACTGTCGAAGTAAAAGATGATCACCTTTTCTCCATGAGAAAAAGGTCCCAGGAGTCTCTTCGCCAGTACATCTGAAGGTTCAAGAGGAGTCTCGCATCGTAAGGTGTAGTGACCTTGTCGCTGCACTGGCTTTCAAACAAGGGCTACCCCTAGATAGTCAACTCTACAGAGACATTGTTATGAACAATGCCCGCACTCGTACCAAGATTCTTTCCCTAGCGGAACGCCACGCCTCTTGGGAAGACGAAAAAATATCGGCGTGAACCACGGAGCATGCCAAGACGGGCGAAAAGTCTACCAAGGGAACGGCACCACCAAAGGGAGATGCTACCTCCAAAATACACTCTGGGAAATCCAACAAGTGAAAAGCTAATTGATCATCACGTGCAACTGGAAGGCTGAATCCACACGTCGGCGTACCCATTAACCAGATCTACAACGAGATCAAAGACAAACCCTGGTTCAAAAGACCAGGACCCTTAAAGGCAACCAAGAGAAGGCGGACAAGACAAAATGGTGTTTCTACCATGATTGTTATTGTTATACTATTAACACTTGTAAAACCTTCGAAAAATACCTCCTAAATCTTATTAAGGAGGGACACTGCACCGAGTACGTCATCGGAAAAGCTACATAACGTGTTGGGGACAAGAGCCCTAAGGAGCCACCCTCTAAGACAATTCACATAAACACTATCATCGCCGAATCGGAGCAACTTGGAACCACTTCCAAGCAAAAAAAGAGGAGTCTCCCACACCGCAGCCACCTCCGGGGTCACCGACGACGTCTCCATTGGGTTCTCCCTCAAAGATAAAGTTGGCCTCGACTAGCCGCATGATGATGCACTCATCAATTCGATCCAGATCGCCCATGCACACATTGATCGAATTCATGTGGACGAAGGAAGCGCTTTAAATCTCCTCAACTTGGAAACAGTGCGCAAAATGGGATTAGAAAACTTCAATACGAAGAAAGTAATCCCGTTGCAGGGTTTCAACGGCTCCACCAACATGACCGCCAAAACTCTCCAACTTGACGTCCATTCGCAACCCATTATCTCGTCTTAAACATTCTATGTAGTGGACGAATATTCACCCTACAACGGCATTTTGGGGCGCCCATAGATGCACAAAAGTTTGGCTAACTCATCTAGCCTTTATCAAAAAATCCGATTTCCGATCCCTAGAGGAGGAATTGGAGAGATAAAGGGAGATCACACCATGGCCCAACGGTGCCTCACTGAAGGGCTAAAGGAAGCCAAACGAGCGGAATTCATCCCCCCAACCGACGCCATTGGTGGGGAAAAAACTCCCGTTTCGTTTCCTAAATAACAATCAATTGTGGGTCAAGATCCCGAAGTCTTCGAAGAACCCCCCAAACTCGAGGGTTGGCAACTGGAAGATGACGTGATCCTCATACAGCTTCACCCACAAATCCCGAAAAGGCACGCCCGCATTGGTGCATGCCTAAGTGACGAGGAAAAGGAGGAGCTCACCGCATTCTTGCGTAAGCACCTAGATGTTTTTTCTTGGTCACCCTCCGATATGCCTGGAATTGACCCTGCCATCGCTTGGCATAAGTTGCACGTCAATCCAGAACATAAACTAGTCAAGCAAAAGATACGCAATTTCTCTCCTGAGAAGGTTGCTACCATCCAAGCAGAAATTGACAAGTTACTCACCGCCGGCTCCATCGAAGAAGTCCCGCACTCTGAATGGTTAGCCATCATAATACTTGTCAAGAAAAAAGAAGAAGGATGATGGAGGGTCTGCATTGACTACACCGATTTGAACCTTGCCTGTCCAAAAGACAACTATCTTGTACCGTAGATAGATCTTTTGGTAGACTCCACCACCGTAAACGAACTACTTAGCTTTCTCGATGCATATTCCGGTTACAACCAAATCTTCATGTACAAGAAAGATCGGGAAAAAGCATCTTTTGTCTTCGAACGAGGGTTTTACTGCTACGAAGTCATGCCATTCAGCTTAAAGAACGCAGGCGCCACCTATCAACGACTTGTCAATTGAATCTTCAAAGAACTCATCGACAAGTCATGGAAGTTTACATCGACGACATCATGGTCAAAGGCAAAAAGCGCAGCAATCATATCGCTAACCTGGCGAAAACCTTGGATTTGTTAAGGAAATATCAAATGAAACTCAACCCCTTCAAGTGCACTTTCGGTGTGGGGGCAGGAAAGTTTCTCGGCTACCTCGTCACTCAACGAGGAATCGAGGTCAATCCAAAGCAAATCAAAGCAATCATAGACATGAAGTCTCCTTCGACTCTAAAAGAAATTCAAAGTCTAACCAGCCGTGCCACGACTTTGAATCGATTTTTGTCAAAAGCAACTGACCGGTGTCAACCCTTCTTCCAAGCGCTCAAGAAGGCTTCAAAGGACAAGTGGGATGAAAGTTTTGAAAGGCCTTCCAGGACCTAAAAACGTACTTAACTTCACCCCCGCTCCTATCAAGGCCTAAAGATGACGAAGATCTCTATCTCTACCTTGGAGTTTCAGATGTGGCCATAAGCTCAGCGCTTGTCCGAGAAGAACAAGGAGTCCAACTCCCAGTCGTCTACACTTCAAAGGCTCTCCTAGATGCTGAGACATGATACCCTAAACTTGAAAAGTTAATCTTAGCACTCCTGGTCACCACCAAAAAATTAAGGCCTTACTTTCAAGCTCACATGGTGATCGTCATGACAAAGTATCCACTGCGATCACTTCTCCATGCACCTGACGCTTCCACGTGAATAATGAAGTGGGCAATGGAACTTAGTCAACACGACTTCCCTGAACGCTAGCCCCCCCTTGCCGAAAAACCAAGGGGCAGACCCCCTTTGCAAGCTTTTCGTCGATGGTTCCTCCAATCAACACGGAGCGAGAGCCGGAATTGTCATCATCACTCATGATGGATCAATGATGGAATAGGAAATCCAATTCAGATTCAAGGCTTCCAATAATGAAGCTGAGTATGATGCGCTAATCTGCGGATTAATACTCGCCAAGGAGTTGGGAGTCAAGACGATTGCAATTCATTCTGACTCACAGTTAATCACTAACCAATCCACTAGAGAATACACAGCTTGCGATGTAAGAATGCTCCAATACAACAACAAAGTTTAGGAGTTGCTCACAAGCTTCAAAATCTTCACTTTCCACCAGCTTCCAAGAGCCGAAAATGCGCAAGCTGATGCACTAGCCAACCTGGCCTCATCACTTGACTATCGGTTCAAACGCTCAATCCCAAATGAGTACTTAGAACAACGCAGCAAAGACGTCAATGAAGTCGAAGTTAGGCAAGTAAACCTTTCTCATAGTTAGCAAGATCCGTTCGTCAGCTACTTGGAAAACAGAACACTACCTGACGATCGACTCGAAGCCCGCAAAGTTCTAATGAAGGCCCCACGATACTACATCGACATCGAGTAACTTTTTCGTCAAAGCTTTACTGTAGAAAACTTACAATGTTTGAAACATCCAGAAACACTTAAAGTTTTGACTGAAATTCACGAAGGAAAATGCGGAAATCATTCAGGAGGAAGGTCACTAGTTCAAAAAAACACTTAGCGCTGGATTTTACTGGCCAACTCTACACCAAGACGCATTGAAGTACGCTCGAGCATGCGAATAATGCCAAAGGTTCAAGCCAAGCCACTTGGTGCCACCCAAGGAGCTTCATGCACAAATGAGTCCATGGCCATTCATGCAGTATGGCATAGACATCGTAGGGCCCTTGGCCACCACCCCGGTGCCAAATCGGAAGTACTTAATCGTCGCCACCGACTACTTCACCAAATGGGTGGAAGCTAAAGCCTTAGCTACCATCACCCAAGCTGACGTACAGAAGTTCATCTGGAGTTAGATCATATGCCAATTCGGACTTCCTAAAGTCATTGTAATGGACAACGGAACTCAGTTCACCACCGCTGCGACTAGAGAATTTTTCGAATCATGGAAGATAAAATATTTTACTACCATTGCGTACTATCCCCAAGGGAAAGGCCAAGTCGAGACATCCAACAAAACTATTTTGGATTGCATCAAAAAACGACTTGACGACAAGAAGGGGCTATGGGAGGAACACCTGGACGACACCTTATGGGCATACCGCACGACTCCACGTCGTGCAACCGGAGAATCACCATTCACTTAGGCTTATCGCACCAAAGATGTTATCCCCCCGCATGTGTACTTGCGCCATTTACCGAACTTGATGTGTCAGGACCCGTCCCGAATTTCCCCTCGAAACCCGGGAAGAACCCTGATCCCGTCTGACAACCTAAGGAAAGGTTGCCAAATACCCTTCAATCCTTAGCATAATATAATAACAATAAATAATTTCTCTTGTCAGACAAGGGATTTAAGCACTTAAAATTCCCGTAAGTAAATTCCAACCAAATACAAGAATATCAGAGCGTCTAAGTAGGATCAATGTACAAATTAGATATCCTACTCAAGTACAACTACACAGCGTAGCGGAAGTGCTAATGCCTCTGCCTCGAGATACTGTCCGCGTCAACTCTACGGCCTGAAGGGGGTTTAAACACAAAAGTTGTGAGTGGACAAAAATAATCGTTTTTAAAACGCTTTCCAAGGAATATTACCTTTTTCCCCCTCCATTTATAAAACCATGCATGCATCACATAAACAATTCATGTTATAAAAACATCATCTTTAAATCACCGGCATTTTCATGTTCGAAATCATTTATTTCCACCTAGACACATAACATCTCAAATCCACTGTCATCGACACATCCACTAGCCACCAGGGTATCCCTTGGGGTGTGCTAGTACTGTATCACAACTCTCTGTACTATGCTATCACATCAGTCGGCCTATCTCTCGACTAGCATATCATATCAGTCGGCATATCTCGACTATCATATCATATCAGTCGGCATATCTCGACTATCATATCATATCAGTCGGCATATCTCGACTATCATATCATATCAGTCGGCATATCTCGACTATCATATCATATCAGTCGGCATATCTCGACTATCATATCATATCAGTCGGCATATCTCGACTATCATATCATATCAGTCGGCATATCTCGACTATCATATCATATCAGTCGGCATATCTCGACTATCATATCATATCAGTCGGTATATCTCGACTATCTTATCATATCAGTCGGCATATCTCGACTATCATATCATATCAGTCGGCATATCTCGACTATCATATCATATCAGTCGGCATATCTCGACTATCATATCATATCAGTCGGCATATCTCGACTATCATACTTTAACTGAAATAGTGGAAAACATATGTCTAGAAATCATTTCTAACATTCAGAAATTCAATGCCACAATACATAACCGTATTTAACAAAGATATTTTGATGCATGCAATTCAGTTTATAAATGAAAGTCCACTCACAAACCTATTCAAGCTAGCTCAATCCCGTCTCGCTCGTTCCTCTGAGGTTCCCGGAACGATATCGCCTGTCAAAAATAACAATCGAGATTACCGGCTAGTAATAAGACTCGTATATAACAACTTCCTAAACCTCGGGAAGTCTACCCTTGCTGTTCCTAAAATCACAGCAACTTCGGACACTTAAAACGACCTCTAAACGATGTCCGATCAACCTGAAACCTGTACCAACAGATTCAGAACGTCCGAAACTAGTTACCACGCGCCGCCGTGACGTCAGCCTCGACCCCACGCGCCGCCACGCGCCGCCGGAAGGTCGGCACACGCGCCCTCACGCGCCGGTCACGCGCCTGCTACAGTAACCACGCGCCTGAACTGGTCCAACCCGGTTCGGCTCAACCTGACCCGGTCCAACTCGACCCGACCGGTTCACTCAACTCGACCGGTTCAACTCGACCCGACCGGTCACCGATGACTCACCGGAGAAGACAACCGGACGCCGTCACCGTCGCCGGAGGCTGGCCGGAGAAGATGACCAGACCGCCACCTCCGCCGCCGTCTGGTTCGCCGGAATCCGCCATTTCCGACCGAAACTCCAAGCTTTACAACTTCCTCAAAACTCAACCGTTTTACACAAATTTTACGTCTAAATCTATCTACTCAAACCCAGGAATCCAAATATAACCTCAAAACATCAAACACGTACCTGTATAAGCCGGAAAATCGATCGAAAGATCCGAAACTTCCTTTACTCGGCTCGGCTTCCACCGTAGTCCTCTCCTTCGATGGTTGGTACGGTTGTGATCTTGGGAAAGAGTAGAATACGATTAGTTGATCCAAATGGGAAGTTAAAGCCTTGAATCCGTCGTTGACTTTTGGTTTTCTCTTGGTTTTTCTCTCGGTTTCGGTTCAGTGTATGGGTTGTGTTTGTGTTTCTGTTTTGTTACAGAGAGAGAGAAGGAGATACTGAAATGAGTTGTACAATAATTGAGGTAAAATATCTCCCCTCCATGGCAAATTACCAAAATGCCCTTACACATCTAGACCCACAACTTCCGTATACGAACTCCGTTTCCTGCGTGCCGCCTGTCTACGAACTCGTGAGTTCGAGACCTACGCAACGGTACCCGAAACAACACCAAAAGTGTCTCGAAATAAAACTTGATTTCCAAGCCCTTTACCGACCAAGGGTAAAATCGTCATTTAATAAAAATAATTGCATAAAATCAATTATGAAAAGTCCGGGTTGTTACATGATGTCCCTGTTATCAATTCCGTAAACCTCAAAACTTCACTCGACTTAAATGAAGAACTCCGAGAACAAGTCATCAAACGCATATTGAACTATCAACAACAAGTTCGAAATTTCAACAACAAGATAACCAAATTTTGGTGGGCACACAGGGGGCAAATACGACTCAAGCTCCAAATTTTTGATTTTGTTCTTCAAATCAAAAATTGTGTCATTTGCTTTTTCAAGGGTTTCCACCAAACCGGCTACACGGGAGTTGGAAGAATTCAAATCCTTCGCTAGGTATCAGACTTAGAGTTGGCAACTTGTAACTCACTCTTGAGCAACATGTTCTCCTTCTGAAAAGAATCTAAGTCTTCATAACAATCTTCCCGAGAACAAAGCTTTTATGAGAACAAGGCATTCTCTCACCCAAGATTAACGCACGAAGCCCGGGAAAATTCATAATCTTTCTTCAATTCCTTGTAATCTGCTTGAAGATTATCAAAGTCAAAGCAAGGAACGGTATTCGAAATACTTGGACTGCGAACGGGGGCACCAGACCGCACCACCCCCGGTGACGCGGCAACTTGGGTCACCATGGAAGGCCCACTGCCTCCACTTCTTCAAGAAACCGCGGCCTTGCCGCTGCGTATGGAAGACACGGTAGCCCCGCCACCGGCTTTCCGGGGTCCGACAGAGTTGCCTCCCACCTTGGCTCCATTTGCCTTAAGTCCAAGAACCATCGATCTCCGAACTTCAATAGTCGCTGGAGTACTCTTGACTTTCTTGGAAGGTTTATCAACATTGTCAGATGGAAGTTTGACGGATTTGCGCTTGCCACTCTTCACGGCCCCGGTCGCGGATCGCCACCACTCAATGACACTCGCATTTGGAATTCCTCTAGGAGAATTTCTAAAGGGACTGAGTAACCAACTCATCTCACGGAACTCCTTTGGAATCCCCAATGCTTTTTCGATCTTCTTAAGATCAAAATCGAGGTCGAAACTTGTGTTCAGCTCATCCTCCCAGTGATATCTCTGCAAAATCCGAAGTCCACCGGTAGAATGGGGTTCCCAATTCCCCCCGATTTCAAGACATGTGGTTTTGTATGAGCCATCATCAAAATAAGACCTCTGAAAAAGTTCTACCTTGGGAACAAGGTCACAACTAGGCTCGGATGGTCTGCATAGCTCTTCTGGCGATCCTGAGCTATCTTCAACCTTTCTCTGATGATTCTAATCTTTTCCTCAGTCAAATCCACCAACTCAGGTGTTAACAGTCTTCTTTCACCTATTTCACTCCAACACAAAGGTGTTCTGCACTGCCTCCCATACAGTGCCTCGAAAGGTGACATCCCGATGCTTGACTGGTAACTGTTATTATATGCGAATTCCATCAGAGACAAGTGTGAATCCCAGTTCCCTTTAAACTGTAGTACACAAGCCCTCATCATATCCTCCAAAACCTGGATTGTTCTCTCAGACTGACCATCCGTCTGAGGATGAAAGGCTGTACTGAAATGCAATGTGGTGCCAAAAACTTTCTACAAACTCCGCCAAAACCTGGAGGTAAATCTCGGATCCCTGTCCGAAACAATAGACTCTGGAGTTCCATGCAGCCATATGATCTCATCCACGAACAATTTGGCATACCGACTCATCCGAAAATCTTCTCGCACTGGCAAGAAATGTGCAGACTTCGTGAGTCTATCCACAATTACCCATATCCCATCATGTCCTTTCCGTGTCCTTGGAAGTTTATACACAAAGTCCATCGTAATGTGATCCCACTTCCATTCCGGAATAGGTAATGGTTGCAGTGTCCCATAGGGTTTCTGCCTCTCTGCTTTCACTTGCTGACATGTCAAACATCTACTCACAAACTCAGCAATTTCTCTTTTCATCCCAGTCCACCAATAGTGTTTCCTTAGGGTATGATACATCTTGGTACCTCCTGGATGCATAGCGTAAGCCGAACTATGAGCCTCATTAAGAATTTCCCTCTTTAGCTCCAACTCATTCGGTACGCACAACCGTCCATCCTTAACCAATGCTCCATCATCCCTAACCGCATAGTCCTGCATGTTTCCAGCCTCTAACTCCATCCTGATAATGCACAATGTAGGATCCTGGAGTTGAGCCTCAATAATCCGATCAATCAGAACAGGCCTCACATGGAAACTAGCCAACAAAGCCCCCTGGCTATCCATGTCCAGTACAATCCCTGCTCTACGGAACTCTACCAGCAACGGTAAGTAGACTGTATGCAAATGGGCCAAAGAACCCATAGATTTCCTACTCAAGGCATCTGCCACAACATTGGCTTTTCCTGGGTGGTACTCAATAGTACAATCATAATCCTTTATCAGCTCAAGCCACCTTCTCTGCCTCAAATTCAGGTCCTTCTGGGTGAACAAGTACTTTAAACTCTTATGGTCGGTGAAGATCCGACACGTCTCCCCGTACAAGTAATGTCTCCATATTTTCAGTGCATGCACTACTGCAGCCAACTCCAAATCATGTGTGGAGTAATTCCTCTCATGGGTTTTAAGTTGTCTGGAAGCATACGCTATCACCTTCCCATGCTGCATCAGCACACAGCCAATACCCCGCAATGATGCATCACTATATACCTCAAAACCCCCGTTACCATCTGGAAGGGTTAATACTGGAGCAGAAGTCAATCTTCTCTTTAGCTCCTGGAAGCTCTGCTCACAATCAGCATCCCAGTCAAACTTGACTCCTTTCTTAGTCAACCGAGTCAATGGGCCTGCTATCGTAGAAAATCCTTCTACGAACCGCCGATAATATCCTGCCAAACCCAGAAAACTCCTCATCTCTGTCACCGTCCTCGGTTGCTCCCAGTTTGCCACTGCCTCCACTTTTTGGAGATCTACGCTGATACCGTCAGCCGAAATCACATGACCCAAGAATCCAACTTCGGTCAACCAAAACTGGCATTTACTGAACTTGGCAAACAAATTCTTTTTCCTAAGCATATTCAGCACCAACCTCAAGTGCTTCTCATGTGCCTTGGCACTCCTTGAATACACCAAGATATCGTCGATGAACACAATTACAAATCGATCCAAATACTTTTGGAACACTCTGTTCATCAGATCCATAAACGCTGCCGGAGCATTAGTCAACCCGAAAGGCATCACCAGGAACTCATAATGACCATACCGAGTCTTGAAAGCTGTTTTCTGAACATCCTCTTCCCGGATTCTCAACTAATGGTACCCAGATCGAAGGTCAATTTTTGAAAAATACTTTGCCCCTTTCAGTTGATCAAATAAATCGTCAATCCTTGGCAAAGGATACTTATTTCGCACCGTCACTTTATTTAACTGCCGGTAGTCGATACACAATCTCATACCACCATCCTTTTTCCTCACAAATAGTACCGGTGCACCCCATGGTGAAACACTTGGGCAAATAAATCCCATATTCACCAAGTCCTGCAATTGAGTCTTTAACTCTCGCAATTCTGCCGGTGCCATCCTATACGGTGCCTGTGAGATAGGTTGAGTACCTGGCAAAAGCTCGATTGTGAACTCAATCTCACGGTGTGGTGGTAATCCTGGAAGATCATCTGGAAACACATCCGAGAACTCACTCACCACAGGAATATCCTCCACTCTCATCGAAGTATTCTGAGCATCTATCACATGAGCCAAGTAACCCTCACAACCTTTTCTCAACAATCTCTCAGCTGTTAACGCTGATATCACTCCATAGGGTAATACCCTACGATCTCCCCGAAATGTAAGTTCAGGAAATCCTGGACTCCGAAAAACTACTGTCTTATTATAACAGTCTATGGAGGCATGGTGCATGGACAACCAATCCATCCCCAAAATCACATCAAACTCAAAGATATCTAAGGGTATTAAATCTACCTCCAAACCATGGCCTTCAACCATCACCGGACAACTGCGAATCACTAGGTTCGCCACTAACATATCTCCGGTAGGAGTACTAATACCCATGTCCCAACCAATTGGAGACAATTCTCTATCCGCAAACAATGCAAAACCCCGAGAATAAAAGAATGAGTTGCTCCCGGATCTAATAACACACAAGCATTGCGGTTAAAAATAGATAACGTACCCGTGACCACATCCGGTGCTACTCGAGCTTCCTGTTGCGTCATGGCAAACACTCGAGCTGGTGTACCTGAAGATCGACCACGATCCCCATACCTGCCTCTGGGCCTGTTGGTGCCACTAGCTCTACCAGCCCCACCGAAATAGGTCTGCCTCTTAGCTGCAGTATCATACATCTGTCCTGCACTCGGGCTAGGATCAGTCGCACCACGACTAAAGGAACTACTGCCCGGACGTCGTTCTGGACAGAATCTCTTGATGTGACCAGGCTCCCCACAGAAATAACAACCGGCATCACTGAAGCCACTAGATCTGCCACCCTGTCTCCTGTTGAACTGCACTGAGGCACCCCGAGACTGTGCAAAAGATTGTCGTGTCTGACCAGCTCCGCCACTGCCTGTACTAGATCTCCCAGAAGATCCAGAACTATGACTACCTCTTTTTGATGGTCCCTGACTAGAGGATCCGGCAGTCCAGTGATCTCGACGTCTCCTGTTCCCACTGTACTGCTGTGGCATTGGGAAACCCAAACTCAACTCTACTCGAGCTGCAGCATCAGCCAAAGTCCTCAACGAAGTGTGGTCCATAGACGTAACTGCTGACCGAATCTCACTCCGCAGTCCACTCTCAAATCTGTGGCACTTGTCTCACTCGGTCGTTACCAACGTCGGTGCAAAGCGACTCAGCGCTATGAATCTTTGTTCATACTGGGCCACCGTCATGTCTCCTTGCTGTAAATGCAAGAACTCGGCCGCCTTAACGTTCCGGTGTGAGCGAGGGTAAAATTGCTCCAAGAAACGTTCCCGGAAAATCTACCAAGTAAGCGTATGGACATTCCAGCCTGACACCTCCAATGAGTGCCACCAGTGGTAAGCAGAACCACCTAGTAAAAATGTGGCCAGTAGAACTCTCTCCTCTAGAGGACACCTCATAATCATAAACACCCGCTCCATGCGAGTAATCCACTCCTCAGCTTCCTCTGGGCTAGAGTCACCCATGAATATCGTCGCCCCCAGTCTCTGGGCCCTCTCAATATCAGAGACTTCATGAGAAGCTATATCCTGGAGTACAGAAGCTAACGTCTGACCCAGGTGTTCCAGTGTCTGCCTCAAATCAGGCTCCACTGCAGGTTCATGGTCATCTCCACCATTCCCCGACCGTTGACAGAACTCTCGTCTCGGAGGCATTATACGCTGAAAAGAAGTTGTAAACCATTAATACCAAAATTTCACCTGTACACTAGATGTACGGTCTACAGGAATTTAACCTAGTGCTCTGATACCAATTGTCAGGACCCGTCCCGAATTTCCCCTCGAAACCCGGGAAGAACCCTGATCCCGTCTGACAACCTAAGGAAAGGTTCCCAAATACCCTTCAATCCTTAGCATAATATAATAACAATAAATAATTTCTCTTGTCATACAAGGGATTTAAGCACTTAAAATTCCCGTAAGTAAATACCAACCAAATACAAGAATATCAGAGCGTCTAAGTAGGATCAATGTACAAATTAGATATCCTACTCAAGTACAACTACACAGCGTAGCGGAAGTGCTAATGCCTCTGCCTCGAGATACTGTCCGCGTCAACTCTACGGCCTGAAGGGGGTTTAAACACAAAAGTTGTGAGTGGACAAAAATAATCGTTTTTAAAACGCTTTCCAAGGAATATTACCTTTTTCCCCCTCCATTTATAAAACCATGCATGCATCACATAAACAATTCATGTTATAAAAACATCATCTTTAAATCACCGGCATTTTCATGTTCGAAATCATTTATTTCCACCTAGACACATAACATCTCAAATCCACTGTCATCGACACATCCACTAGCCACCAGGGTATCCCTTGGGGTGTGCTAGTACTGTATCACAACTCTCTGTACTATGCTATCACATCAGTCGGCCTATCTCTCGACTAGCATATCATATCAGTCGGCATATCTCGACTATCATATCATATCAGTCGGCATATCTCGACTATCATATCATATCAGTCGGCATATCTCGACTATCATATCATATCAGTCGGCATATCTCGACTATCATATCATATCAGTCGGCATATCTCGACTATCATATCATATCAGTCGACATATCTCGACTATCATATCATATCAGTCGGCATATCTCGACTATCATATCATATCAGTCGGCATATCTCGACTATCATATCATATCAGTCGGTATATCTCGACTATCTTATCATATCAGTCGGCATATCTCGACTATCATATCATATCAGTCGGCATATCTCGACTATCATATCATATCAGTCGGCATATCTCGACTATCATATCATATCAGTCGGCATATCTCGACTATCATACTTTAACTGAAATAGTGGAAAACATATGTCTAGAAATCATTTCTAACATTCAGAAATTCAATGCCACAATACATAACCGTATTTAACAAAGATATTTTGATGCATGCAATTCAGTTTATAAAACAAAGTCCACTCACAAACCTGTTCAAGCTAGCTCAATCCCGTCTCGCTCGTTCCTCTGAAGTTCCCGGAACGATATCGCCTGTCAAAAACAACAATCGGGATTACCGGCTAGTAATAAGACTCGTATATAACAACTTCCTAAACCTCGGGAAGTCTACCCTTGCTGTTCCTAAAATCACAGCAACTTCGGACACTTAAAACGACCTCTAAACGATGTCCGATCAACCTGAAACCTGTACCAACAGATTCAGAACGTCCGAAACTAGTTACCACGCGCCGCCGTGACGTCAGCCTCGACCCCACGGGCCGCCACGCGCCGCCGGAAGGTCGGCACACGCGCCCTCACGCGCCGGTCACGCGCCTGCTACAGTAACCACGCGCCTGAACCGGTCCAACCCGGTTCGGCTCAACCTGACCCGGTCCAACTCGACCCGACCGGTTCACTCAACTCGACCGGTTCAACTCGACCCGACCGGTCACCGATGACTCGCCGGAGAAGACAACCGGACGCCGTCACTGTCGCCGGAGGCTGGCCGGAGAAGATGACCGGACCGCCACCTCCGCCGCCGTCTGGTTCGCCGGAATCCGCCATTTCCGACCGAAACTCCAAGCTTTACAACTTCCTCAAAACTCAACCGTTTTACACAAATTTTACGTCTAAATCTATCTACTCAAACCCAGGAATCCAAATATAACCTCAAAACATCAAACACGTACCTGTATAAGCCGGAAAATCGATCGAAAGATCCGAAACTTCCTTTACTCGGCTCGGCTTCCACCGTAGTCCTCTCCTTCGATGGTTGGTACGGTTGTGATCTTGGGAAAGAGTAGAATACGATTAGTTGATCCAAATGGGAAGTTAAAGCCTTGAATCCGTCATTGACTTTTGGTTTTCTCTTGGTTTTTCTCTCGGTTTCGGTTCAGTGTATGGGTTGTGTTTCTGTTTCTGTTTTGTTACAGAGAGAGAGAAGGAGATACTGAAATGAGTTGTACAATAATTGAGGTAAAATATCTCCCCTCCATGGCAAATTACCAAAATGCCCTTACACATCTAGACCCACAACTTTCGTATACGAACTCCGTTTCCTGCGTGCCGCCTGTCTACGAACTCGTGAGTTCGAGACCTACGCAACGGTACCCGAAACAACACCAAAAGTGTCTCGAAATAAAACTTGATTTCCAAGCCCTTTACCTACCAAGGGTAAAATCGTCATTTAATAAAAATAATTGCATAAAATCAATTATGAAAAGTCCGGGTTGTTACATGAAGTCCCTGTTATCAATTCCGTAAACCTCAAAACTTCACTCGACTTAAATGAAGAACTCCGAGAACAAGTCATCAAACGCATATTGAACTATCAACAACAAGTTCGAAATTTCAACAACAAGATAACCAAATTTTGGTGGGCACACAGGGGGCAAATACGACTCAAGCTCCAAATTTTTGATTTTTTTCTTCAAATCAAAAATTGTGTCATTTGCTTTTTCAAGTGTTTCCGCCAAACCGGCTACACGGGAGTTGGAAGAATTCAAATCCTTCGCAAGGTATCAGACTTAGAGTTGGCAACTTGTAACTCACTCTTGAGCAACATGTTCTCCTTCTGAAAAGAATCTAAGTCTTCATAACAATCTTCCCGAGAACAAAGCTTTTATGAGAACAAGGCATTCTCTCACCCAAGATTAACGCACGAAGCCCGGGAAAATTCATAATCTTTCTTCAATTCCTTGTAATCTGCTTGAAGATTATCAAAGTCAAAGCAAGGAACGGTATTCGAAATACTTGGACTGCGAACGGGGGCACCAGACCGCACCACCCCCGGTGACGCGGCAACTTGGGTCACCATGGAAGGCCCACTGCCTCCACTTCTTCAAGAAACCGCGGCCTTGCCGCTGCGTATGGAAGACACGGTAGCCCCGCCACCGGCTTTCCGGGGTCCGGCAGAGTTGCCTCCCACCTTGGCTCCATTTGCCTTAAGTCCAAGAACCATCGATCTCCGAACTTCAATAGTCGCTGGAGTACTCTTGACTTTCTTGGAAGGTTTATCAACATTGTCAGATGGAAGTTTGACGGATTTGCGCTTGCCACTCTTCACGGCCCCGGTCGCGGATCGCCACCACTCAATGACACTCGCATTTGGAATTCCTCTAGGAGAATTTCTAAAGGGACTGAGTAACCAACTCATCTCACGGAACTCCTTTGGAATCCCCAATGCTTTTTCGATCTTCTTAAGATCAAAATCGAGGTCGAAACTTGTGTTCAGCTCATCCTCCCAGTGATATCTCTGCAAAATCCGAAGTCCACCAGTAGAATGGGGTTCCCAATTCCCCCCGATTTCAAGACATGTGGTTTTGTATGAGCCATCATCAAAATAAGACCTCTGAAAAAGTTCTACCTTGGGAACAAGGTCACAACTAGGCTCGGATGGTTGGGAAGTAATCTTCACCGAATAACAGTGCCAAAACTCATTTCGGAGAATTCCAAGCCAAAGAATTTGCTATGTCGCTCAAAGTACATAATGTGACGGTAAGAATTAATGTCCAATTGAGAGGGACAGCATCCTATCTTCAACAAGATCTTGAAAAAAAGTGCCGACATTGGGAACTTGAAACCCTAATTAATTATCAGGGGATGGAATTTCATTCAGCGAGCCACCCCCGGAATTTGAGGCTTACAGCCTCTGTGAGAAGATGCTCGGTCACCGAACACCACATGGACATCCCCCAGGAATGCCTCATTATAAACTTTCAGCCATGCTTGAAATTCAGTCTCATCGTTAAGCTCACAAGGCTCTCCTCGGAACAAAGTTTCATCAATGAAACCTCCTCGTTGCCACACAGCAAGTTTTTCAAAGTCTGACGAAACCATGTCTTCACACCCCTGGTTGGAATCGTCTCGAAAAAAGAAACTCGATGCTATTTGGATCACTGAATCAAACTCCCATAGCTCCCGGAATATCCAAAAACGTAAAACTGAAACAAAGAAATTTGCATCAGAATGCGTCAAAAAAAAAAAACTGAAAATTGGGAGCTAAGCCGCGGCTCCCCCCTGGAGCCGCCAGCCGCCCATGCAACAAAGGGAGGGGAGAAGGATGCGGCTCAGCCGAGCCGCTTGCTGCAGCCCAAGCCGCAGGTGCACCGCACTACCGTGCGTCGTGCCACACCGAATCAAGGCCTCTCCTCGTGGTTCCCACCTGCAACAATTAGCAAAAGAAATGAAAGAAAAAAAATGGAGTTTCAAACTCTTACCTTCCATAAGGTGCCCAATAACAATTGGGGAATTTTTTTCTTCTCTTCACAATACACTCACTCAAGTCTTTCTAAGTGAATTTGCGAACTCCAAAGCTTGGAAATGTTTGTGTGAGCTACTATGAGATGGTCCGCCCATTTTATAGGAAAAACTAATAGCTTATCTAATCCTTTTCTAACTTGGAAATGATTAAAAAATTAAATGTTTTAAAAAGGAATCTTATTCCTACAAAGCGTTACTGGAACTCCAAAACCTACTTCCCTTAGGATTCCATGAATTCCCAAGGGATGTGGGAGCATTTGTGGAATCATAATTTGTCCAAAAATTGTGTAGCTGGCACGTGGCCCATAATTTACATAATGATAACTTTGTCTATGGTGAAGTCATTATTGGAATATAATTACTGCGTATTAATTAAATATATTTACCAACTAAATATATTAATTAATAAGTAATTATATCTTCATAGTAAGATGTCTCCCTGAAATTCTTATTCAATGAGAATTCAATTAATATGAGGATTCAATTAATAAGTAAACTTACTTTTCAAAAATGATTGTTTATTTAATTATAACTTTTTTTTATCCCTAATAAATAACTTACTAGCGAATTATTTATTATTAAAAGTTAATTCTAAGTCTTTCCTAACTAAGATTACTTATTGATTGCAAACTTCTTCAACCAATCAAAAGCTCTGAAGAACCCCAGGTCTCCACTATAAATAAAGGACATATATTCATAACTCATGTACCTAATAATTATTATCATAATTAACTTTTCAATTTTTTCTCTACGATTAAACTAACTTAAGCATCGGAGCGTTCTTGGTTGAACCCCCAGCTCTTTATTCAACCATACACTATTGAACCCTCAGCTCGTTATTCAACCATAAACTTAGGTATTTCAGGTATTTCCTGTGTGTGTAGAAACTCAACGGTCAATTCCTATCTAGACGATTTATGCATCATCAAGATCCGGTTAGTTTGTGAGTTTTGAGAGGATTAAGACTTAATAGATCAATTGTGCACTTTTTTCCCCAACAAAAAATAATAATAAAGTGATCTGATGCTTTGCTTCAACATCTGATTATCAAGTTTGTGAAAGATCAGCAGCGAGGGGAAGACGCCGAGTTTCAGTGGAACGCAATGGTGAAAAGCACTAGCACAGTCTAGCAGGAGGGAAAATAAAGAAAGGACGACCAATTTGTCACTCGTTGTTGCGACCTACGGCGAGATGGAAAATTGAGAGAGGAAGAAAAAAAGAAAGAAAAGTGGGAGAAGGAGAAGAAGGTTGGTCAGCGACGAAAGGGAGGTTACTGCTGCCGGCAGCAATTTGGCCGATCGATTGGGTTGGAGATTTGGGTGCGTAGGGAACGGTTGTATGGTTTAAAATATTTTTAGTTTATCAAGATTGTAGATTTTTATTTTTATAATTATTTAATATAATAGTTAATTCATGTTAAGTTCAAGTACACATGACAATAAAAGGATGAACTGTTGAGCAAAATTTGCGCCATAAAATTACCCAAATTTCCGTTTTAATTAATTATTTAGTTTTATATAATCTGCACTCACTAAAATAAAATTACCCAAATTTTCGTTTTAAATAGTCCGATTTTGAGCCATGCCAACCCAAACCCATTTAGTTTTAAATAGTCCGATCGATGTTGAGCCATCCCAACCCAAACCCATTTAGCTTTTTTCTTTTTTCTTTTCAAGGAAATAATATTTATTAATTAGATTAGCCCAATAATAAATTTAGAAATTAAAATGCTCAAACTAAACTAAAGCCCAAAAATAAATAAATTTATAAAAATAAAAGCCCAAGAATAAACTAAAGCCCAAAACAAAACAAATTCCAAACAAACCCTAGAAACTAAAGGAACACTCTGTCAGCCGCCACCTCCGAGCAACATGCCTCCACTGCAGAACACGAATTAGTTGAATGAACCAAAGAGATCGATATGTAGAGCATGGTTTGGAGACAAATAGCCGCTAATCATCATTATACTCAAGCGATCAGAAAAGTCAAGAATGACCGACAAATTACACAACTCATACGCCTAAATCGGAATAACAAATTTGGGAAGGTGTTGTAGGTGGGAATCAGCAGTGACAGAAATCGTTGGAGTAGCCGAGAGAGAAATCAAAATAGATCCAAAGGCGTTGGATTTGGGGGAGATGAAAGTTGTGGATGGAGGATGGGATTTAGAAGGAAGTGAAGTGATGGGTGTGGTTTGGTGAGGAAGAACCAGGGCTGAAAAGAAAAACACCGAAAGAAAGAAAACCAAAATCGGCCAAAGTGATCGAGCAACCGGAGAAGAAAGCAGAGATAATCGAGTTCCCGTCTCCATCGATCCACTACGAGCACGCTTTAGCGCCACCACCACCGCAAAGCCAACATCAAGGACGACGGAGAAGGGGGGAATGAAGAACAAAAGCGCAGAGAAGAGGGGGGGGGGGGGGGGGGGGGGGGGGGGGGGGGGGGTGGGGGGTTACAGGGGAGGGAGAGAGGAAGTAAGGGCGGGGGAGGGAGAGGGAGAGGGAGGGAGGTGGAAGTTTACTCCAAATCTACCACCCACTACGAGCACGCTTTAGTGCCACCACCACCGCAAAGCCAACATCAAGGACGACGGAGAAGGGGGGAATGAAGAACAAAAGCGCAGAGAAGAGGGGGGGGGGGGGGGGGGGGGGGGGGGGGGGGGGGGGTGGGGGGTTACAGGGGAGGGAGAGAGGAAGTAAGGGCGGGGGAGGGAGAGGGAGAGGGAGGGAGGTGGAAGTTTACTCCAAATCTACCACCAGTTGGTGGAGATTAGAGAAACCTCCACCCCTGATCTACTAGGGCCGGCTACGTTTTATTAGAGAGAGGTTGGCGAGTTGTTTTTAGAGAGAGGTGAATACATTTACTTTGTTAAACTACCCATTTAGCCTTGTTTTTGGAAAATCACAGGCACGGCAACTTTGACATATAGTTTTTCCATAAACATCCAGATATCAAACCAACAATTCAAACCATTTTTCTAAATAATGAAACCATCAAACTCAGAATTCATACAAAAAATTTATACAAAATAACCATCGAATAGGTTCCAGCAAGCCATCCGAAATCCCCCAAATTCCAGGAAGCTATTACTATTTGCACTTGTTATATATCTCACACATCATTCATTCCTTTCTTGGGCTTTACTAAATCACTTTAGCTTCTATGATATATATATATATATATAGCTAGTAAATCCACTTGACAGATAAATTTATCTGCTTAAAATAGTAGTCAAGTACGGTGTAATAAATAAAGTCTAAATGGAGGCTTGAAGTCGTGTTCTGGCTGGATCAATAAGCTTTTTGCCTTTCTTGAGACCCAATTAATGGAAGGATAACTGTGGGGCCAAAAATAATTATCAGGAAAGAGGAAAAGAGTGGCGACGATGATATAGAGATAAAATATCGTTTATATTATTTTCTGCACTCATCTTGGATAAATACTGACTTGAGTGTTAGAGTGTTTTCTTGTCTTGTAGGTCTCCCTCTTCCCTCATTGGCAAGTGAAAATGGTGTTCGGCATCTCAGAAGGAATTCAAGAATATTTGTTGGAGGAATTCAAGAATATTTGTTGGAGAATTCAAAAATGGTGTTAACTGATTCTAAACACTCATTCTGTATAATTTCATTCAGAATCGCCACTTTATCATCATAGTGGCTCCACTATGTCACCGCATTCCTCCTTTCACTCTGTTTGTCTTGTCTGTTCGAGTATCTACTTCCCGCTAGGCTCTCCTTGGGTCTAAGACACTGACCCGTTTAAGTCTTCCTACCCCTTCTTTACTCAAGTGATAGCATTAAGTTGACCAAAACAATTTGGAACCAGCAAATTCTAAAGACAAAGTAATGAATGCTACCAAGAAACTCTAGGCCTTTGAAATACCCACTTTTTTGGTCTTAGTCAAAAGGATGAGATTAATCTCCGGTGGAACTCGAAGAACTTAAAGGTGTTTTCATATCTATTCTTGACCACGAGTTTCGAACCCCATACATGTCAATTGGACACCAGATGGACTAAAGAACCATTGGAGTAACCCTCATCGATTGGAAAAAACTTTCATGCAATGGATTTCATGGTTGTATCCAATAACAAGTGATCAATGCTAATTTAAAAGAAAAGAGCTTTGAAATACCAACTACTATCACTGGGAAAAAAAAAATACTAAACTTTTATGAAAGAACGAGTATGCAACTGGTTGGTGGTTGGTTCCGCTGACCAAGTGATCAATGCTGCTATTGAAGAATCTGTGGTTTCACAGACAATTATACATGCATTTTATGTAATAGAAATAAACTGAGGGAAACTTCATAATATAGAAACAACACCAATCATTTAAGGAAAAAGAAAAGGAAAATCCATTGGGTACATCATAGTTCTAAACATGTAACAATAGTCTCATAATCATGGGGTACATCTGATGGTTGTAAAATAAAAACACGGCTACACTTGGATTTGATGCAGTTTTATCAAAATCGATCAGTTTCAGTTCCAAACCAGCAAACAAGCTTAGAAGAAAGATCAATTATGCAGGTACTTGATTTCATTCTCATCGTTTCCATCGGAAGGTTCAGCTTGGCCACATGCCCTTCGAGGAGTGCAGGCAATGCTTTTAACAATGGAAGAATAAAGGTCGAATTCTGCCTTCAGTTTCGAGCAGCAAGCTTCAATCCACTTCTCAGCTACACTGGTAGCTACACTGTCTTGGCTGTCCCTTTCATACTCTTCAATAGCAGGTCGTATCTCGTTGTATAAAGATTCAAGATGAGTGGCAGCAGCATTTCTCATATACTGTAAAGAAAATTTCAACGTGAACATCGATAATAATAATAATAATAATAATAATAATAATAATAATAATAATAATGCTATTAAAAATCACTAATAATAACAATGAAAGTAATAAAATTTCATCCATGTAAGCTCATAAAAAGGTAAGAATGAGTAGGAGGAAGACTATTTTGGAGTGCTAATAGCAATTCCCATAAAGGACAATAAAATCATTTAAGTTAAAATGTTAAACAATACAACAATTATATAGAGATAACAAAACTCCCTGCGAGATAATACTGGGGTCAATTCATATAGGAGGGAAAAGAAAAAAGAAAAGAAAGTGGCTCAAAATTTTCAAGAGGGCACATAACAGAGCAAGTTCTGCTAAATTATCAATTCTGGCGCAAGGAAAAGAACCAAGGCATATTGTTGGAATCTTCGGTTGCTGGAAAATAAGATTTTTGGAAAGGTCTAGAGTTTTATTTGTTGTTTGTTATTGATTTCAGATTTGAAAATTTTCTCTCTTATGATGGACTCTCGACTAGTCCTAGAAGGCTTTTCAAATAGAAGTGATTTTGATTAATAAAGCTTTTACGAAAAAAAACAGTTTGGTGTTTGGTATCAAACATAAAAAGTGCTTTTATTTGTAAGAAAGACTTACGATGTAATTTTAAAGTGTTTGGTAGTCAAAAGAAAACAGTGTTTTCAAACATATAAAACATTCACTCCACTCCATCGTTCTAATAACTGGATTGTAAAAATATATGTATACATACACACACACACACACATATATATATATTTGAACTAATGACTCAACAAAATAATGTCTTACCAACACAAATCTTTATAAATGTGTCAGCAGTTAAGTCAAACTAATTTGCCGTGCCTTTTTTTTCACTATCTTCACCACATGCATCTTAGTATGACATAACTATGTTCTTAGAAATTTTCTCTACTAAAGAACCCTAGAGAAATATAAGACAACGACAAATAAACTCCAATCAAGAAAGAGAATAGTGGGTATTAGCAAAAGATCGAAATTCACTACCTATGAACAAATAAGTTGCCATTCGCATTTAAAAAAAAAGTGCTTTATGGGTCCGTATGGAGTAGGGTGGATTTAGATTTCGATTTTATAGTAAAGCTACGTTTGTTGTTTAGAGTATTACAATGCATGCATGCTAGGATTTGAATAAGAAGAAAAGAAAAGAAAATGGATTTCAAATGACTTTGTGCATATAGTTATTTCAAATCTCTTTCATTGGCACTACATTATCCATGTTAAAAACATCCAATGTAGTGATATTTAGTTTTTAATTAACTTGAACCTTTGCTGCCAAATCCAAATCCCTACCAAACCAAATGGAGCCTAATAGTTAGCTTATAGCTACAGTAGTAAGGCAGATATTATCATATATAAGAGCAGCTAGATTAATTAGTGATGGGAAGGGGACGGGGGAGACAAAACCGGATTCAGGATTCTTACTAGGAAAGATGCCAATAGGACTAGGAATTGTGGTTGGGACAGTGAACATCTAAATTTGTTGGGAGGTGGGATTTGAAAATAAAAAATAAAAAGATGTAAGGCGAAAGGAAAGGAAAACCAGAAGATACAGAGGGAGAGAAAATCCTTAGGAGGCGTCCAGAGTGAAGAAAAACCCTTGGTTATTTTGTGAGAGAAATAGCGTCCTAATTGGATTTATGAGAGAGGTACAGTCCTAATTGAAAAAATAGGGTGGGTTTAAGGATTTCGGGTATTAGGTTTCAAAGTGCTTCCCTGTTTTTTAAGGGTAGCACTTATTTATGTGCTTCTGAAGAAACCACTTTTAAGTGACTGTTCAAATAAAGCACTTTTCAAAATTTTGTCAAACACCAGTTTTTTGAACAGTGCTCCAGCAGCCACGCAAAAGCAACAACAAAACCAGCCCACCTCCACCCCCACCCCTCCTTCGTCCAAAGCAGCCTCTTACCTCCACTTTTGTCCATGACTGCCGTCCTTGCCTCTACGCCACAACCGCCTACCTCGTGTTATTTCTATGACCGACATCTAGCCCACTCAAACCAACCAACTGAAAAAAGTTATTCATTTTATTTTATTTACTCTCAGAGTCAGAGAAACATGAGGAAATTGAAGCCATCAATTTCCAAACCTTTCTTATTGGGTTTGCATGATTTCGGTTTTGCAGACCTTTTCTACTGCTTCTAAAATCTTGTAGCAAATTAATTCCCACTTGCATCTGAACCTAAATGAGAATCAAGATTCATGACTGCCTGTTCCGAAATTAATTTCCACTAATTGATCCGCAGACTAGGATCTCCCAATTATTGCAGATCACAAACTTCAAATTACCCAACATTCAATCCCCAACAAAATAAAAATGAAAGAGTGCAAATTATGAGGGTCCTTGCCTCTGGGCTAGGTTGTTGGGAAAATCAGATTTACAGAGAGAGAGAGAGAGAGAAAAAGAACCAGTAGTTTGAACTAGATGGAGGGTGGTTTGGCGGGTCTGGGTTGTCTCAGAGTGTGGGATGACAAGAGAGGTGGAGAAGTGCGGCAGTGAGGGATGGGGAGAAGGGAAGTCGAGCCTCGGGGAGGAAGAAAACATTGATGTTCCTAATTTTTTTTTTTCGAGTAAGAGAGAGTAGGCCCTTTCTGATTCTTTTAATTTATTTTTATTTTTGTGATTATTTTTATATTAATTTGTTATACTTAATTTAATTTCTTTTAAAAAATATATATTTTTTTATTTTTTTTTTGGACGTGCGGCAGTAAAGACAGGGTCCCTTTATGCCACATCAGCAATTTTAACAGAATTTTTTGACGGGCTTGACAATATGGGGTAAAGTGAGACGACATTTGGCCTAGAAGGGGGATATAGTAACAAAATGAGTTTAGTACGTGAGATTTAACTTGAGTTTTAGGGGGCATTTGGAGGTAAAAAGCCTAAAAGTAATGTGTATGAAAAGTAAGCTTTGATTATATATATATATATATAGAGAGAGAGAGAGAGAGAGAGAGAGAGAATGAAACCAAAAATAAGTAACATAAAAGAGTCATATCATGATTATTAGGGTTGTTTTAGTCTACCGAATGCTTTAAAACTCATATCCACTTATTTATATATATATATATATATTTATATATACATAAAGATGAAGAAAGATGAAAATATAAATACCTCATATTTGAAAATTTGCTCTTGTGCTTCTTTTGATGCTAAAAGCGAAGCAACAGACTTGGCGTTAACTTGCTTCTGTGCACCCTGTTTCAGCTTTCCATTAAAATATTGTTTTGATCTTTTGTTTGACATGGCCCCTGATCCAATGTGATAGTTACGAGATGCAGTATTACTGCGAATGCGAGATATCATTGCATTCTTTCTTGAAAAAGGTGGTTGATTATCTTGTGAGTAAAGTTTCCTCTCCTCACTCACTTCTGTTTTTACCTCCATAGCTACACCCTCCATTGGAACAGAATCAAGTGATTGCACAACAAGAGCAGTAGACATCAATTGATGTTGAGAATCCACATTGACATTGATCATCATCCCATCAACATCAAATTCAGAACTTGAGGAGTTGGCAGTCTTGAAGAGCCTAGAGGAAGGCTCATCCTCGGCGGAATCATAAAGTGGAATTTTCTCAACCGAATACCTGTCACCAACAGACAGTTACAGATAAATGAGTACAAAGTCATAAAATGTGAGCTGATTTCCACACTCCATTTTTTAATTGCTGCAGACCACTTGTTCTTTAAAAAGATAAAAGATAAAACTAGAAGTGGAGTGCAGCAAGTAAAAAATGGAGTGTGAAAATCAGCTCCCAAAATAAAATAGAGTCCACAAAATCTCTAAACACATATGTGCACATATGAGAGTGGCACTTTTTCAGAAGATTTTAGTTTGATATTAAAAACAAAAATCATAAAACAAAACCAAATCCTATAAACCCTACACCTTTCAACCACATAGGTCCAAAAATGAGAAATAGATTACACTAGTGCTGAAATTTAACGAGATCACCAGCCCCACAAGAAACGTGCAACTGATCCACTCCTTTCATTCATAAGCCTTCCACAAAATTCGCAATATAAAGATTTTTTTGCCTCTTATTTGAATTAAAGTTTGAAATGGCTCAAGAATAAGCAAGGTCAAACTATAAAGTTTAATAGGAAACAAAATTGAATTAGAAAGTTGTATAAAGACCCAGGATTCCATTTATCCATAATAAAATTACAGAAGAAAACCTTATAAACTATGAAGCAGACACCAACATGACACTGACAAATTAACTATAAGGCAAGTTTTAACAAATTAAAATACCACACAACATGGACACAGAAAGTTGTGAATATAATTTCATAGTTATACAATTTAGGTTAATATTTATGCACGAATAGATAGTTCGTAACTAATTCATCTATATATAAATGGTCAAAAATTTCATTGCGGGAATGTAAAACCAAAGTCAAATAAAGCCTTAAATCACAATAAATCCAATCCAACAATCAAAATAAAAAAAAATATACAGTTAAGTCTTAGCACAGTAATTGACCAAAAAACTCTTAGCAATGTAAGTATTATGGTTATTGTTATTTTATAACCATAATATAAGAGAATAAGTACTCAAATAAATCTCAGAACACTTAAGACACAATTGGCTAAGTGACCTGCTAAGGCTTGAAATTTGGGTGAAGGTGTTCGTAGGCAACCCACCACAACCTAGAATCCAAAGGCTCTTTACCATACAAAACATCCCCAATGTTTTCTATTTTCCATTTTTTTTTATAACTTCCTAAGTATACAGGCTTATAATTTCGCATCAATTATGTCAGCTAAGTGTTGGGAAAGTGTCGATGAAATGTTTAGTGAAAATGCGCACAGACCAAGTACAGTGTCAAGCATTGTGTCAGGGTCCGACAAGAACACAACAGCTTCGCACAAGTGTCAGTGCTACAATACTATTTATTCATACCTCTTACAAAATCAAGAACTAGACTAAAGAGAAAAAATTTAGAGGATTAATAACTGAAGTATGAAACTATAATTGCACACTATAACTGCATTACAAATAAGTGTGTGCTGCACACAATGTCACAAAACAAAACTTTGAAAACAAATGCATCACAATATTTGGGTAAACATTACCTGTCATCATCGTCTTCCCATAGATAAGTATCCTCCTGTTGGGGAAAAAATTTAACAATACAGATTATGACTTGGAAATAAAATAATTAGAAGAATAAGATTTTGAACAAAATTAACAGAAAAAGCACACCAGAAATTCTAAAGATGCACAATGCTAACTGCCAAGTTAAAATGCAAACTGCCAAGTTAAAATGCAAACTGCCAATAATAGTCAGAAGCAGAACACCGTCAAAAGAAAAATAACAGCAGATGCACACCATAAATACTATAAAGGCACAATGCTAACTGCTCAGAATTTAAATGAAATGAGTAGCAAAAAACCTACCACTACAAGATATTAAAAATACAAAGAACAGAAGGGAAAAAAAACTGACAAAATAGAGAAACTAGTTTATGGTATGCAAATTTTCTGTTTCAAATTACCAAGTGATGATAAATACGTTATAATGTGGAGTTTTTGAGGAATTTAATTCTTGTTTATGTTCATATGTGGACAGCCTTCACTGGTAAGAGTGGTGCACAAGTGTGTAAATTCTACTTTGGTATACTTATGGAGTTCGATGAGGTGTGAAGGAAAGTATGGGGAGTTGCAGCCCTCGCCTACATGTATTAACATCTTGGGCACGTAACCAGGTATGGTGTTAGATGTGTGAGTGTAATTGTAGGTGGGTATTGTCAAATGCTGCCACTACGAATGATTTGCAGCATACAACGAGAACTGGATACTTTCGTAACTGATGAGGTACAGCAAGCCCTCTGTCCATACTATTAGCTTTCTCACTTCCCCCATTAAGTATATATATCACTTCAAATATTGATTCCATTATCTGTAAATAATGTGGGATCCTTCTGGTGGGATTGGGGAGCAACATCTGTGACGTCTCCTTTCATGGTGCATTTATGCATGGACGTGATCTAACCATACCATCCTAACCGTGTTCTGAAACAGTTAGAACTTGAATTGCACCTGATGAGTCAAATTTGGTCCAAGCTGACAAGAGATTTGAAACGTGAAATACAACTAATGTACGAAGAGTCCCATCCTTGTGCAGCCGCTGTATGACATTTGATCCAAACAGATGCAATGGGAGGTATAGGATGCCCTGGCATTAAGAAAACCTACAAGAAACATATGTAACATTAATCTAAATTGTCTCTGAATAAATAAAATTATCACAATCCATTACTATTGGTACTATACCTCCACACATTGACAATCGTTCATAAAACCAATGGCAATGTGCCTACGTGTTGGCAAAGGAATTGGTGCTGATCGAAGAGGCAGGAAAGTAAGGCACTCAGTAGCTGATAAGTGGAAAAGCACCACCTTATAACACGACGCTATAAGATGACCCATATCAGGCATGGTCATCCATCTGTCAAATGGTGCTCGACCCTCATCAAAGAATGATAGTATCTGAGCTAACTCACGAACCCTATCCATAGAGCCATACAACTCGCCATAATGTGCAGAATATGCAGACAACTCAGTAAGCAAGTCATTACGCACTTGCAAGTATCCATTGGCACCCAATCCCACTAAATCAGCAACTGCTCTAAACCCACAGTGACCATCATGACATACATCCTTGACTTGCTGAATGAAGGGCCTCAATCCAACTGGGAATGCATCGATATAAGAAAAACCTTGCAGTGACACTGTCCGGTACACCTGTATGTATATAAATTAGCATTATAAATTGTTAAAATATGATCAATTCAGTAATGGGTATCTGTACTACCTTCTCCTTCGTTCGCTCCATTTGCTTATGTGTAAAATTTTGAGGAACATCCATTGTATCACCTGTAATGCTAGGTGAGTGACTTTCCACAGATGCAGATCTCAACTCAAATGCGTATGGGTCCCGTGGAGTAGACATATCAATTTTCTCCTTCAGTTGACCTTGTAATCTACACTTGACTCCTGATTCAACAAGAGTAGTTGAATAAGGTGCTACAAGTTCTCTCACTCTTTTCCTTAGCATCAACCTATTGTCTGCATTTGTCTCCACAAAGTACTGCTGAAGCAACTCCAACTCGGGAAATTCATTTACATCCACAGTTTCCTGCAGAGAACTAGGAGGCAGAATATCAAGTTTCGCCCAATGGGGGTCAACAGATTCAAGGGGAATTGGCCGACAATCCCTCTTATATTTTGCAATCTCATGGGCACAAGGTAGACCATGGGTTCGGCGTACGGTGCAACCACATGCCAAAGCATCGACACCTATTGAGGTGGCTAGCTTGGACTGAGATAACACCTTCTCCAATGCAAAAATAGATACAACTCCTCTCAAATATTTGAATTCTGAAGACTTGAAGCTATGTTGCACGGCCACAAAACACTTATCAAAAGATGTCTTTATTTCAATGTGCTGTAACTCAATAAGAGAGTGTAGATTCTCAAAAGAACCCTCAAAATTCCCCTGACTCAAACCAAGTTCTCTCTTAAGTTTGGAATGTGCACCCTCGGCCCTATTAAAGCATAAACAATACAAACATGTTAACACAAACTTCATATCAAACATATGTTGTAATACTGCATGACTAATTATATTATAACTTCATGAAATTACCTGTTTGATGTTACATTACCAAAATGCATTATCTTGTCCGTCCAAGCCGACACAAATTTGCCCTTCAAAGGATTTAACCATGTGTTCTTAACATACTCCATGACTTCAGTGTACATACTAAATTCACTCTGCAACACTGCTAGCTGCCGTATGTAGTCGTTTACTGTAGGAGACATCACAAGTACATTCCACTTCATAATAAATCTATCCCACTTTTCCTTGGACTGAAATAAGTTTTTGCATTTGGCAAGCACATTCTTATTAATATTCGATCTGCATACAAGATGTTTAGCCGTAGGGAATACTACCTCAATGGCTCTCATCAATGGCAAATCCATGTCTGAGACAATAACATTTGGCATAGCACACCCCATCACACCACGCAATCTGCTAAATGCCCATATATAATTATCCTCTTTCTCAGAATCCAAAAAAACAAATGCAACTGAGAATGTAATATCAGTAGATGTGACACCTACAATCTCTAGTAGAGGATAATGATACCTATTGGTCTTGTAGGTGCAATCCATCATCAAAATGGTTGGAAATGCGCGTAACAATTCCAAGCTCACAGGGTGTGCCCAAAACAAGTCCAGCACACTACCAGACATAGGGCAAATCCTATGCCACTCAACATAATCATGCTCATTCAGCTTACATAAAAGCTGTTGCATTTGTGACCTCCCCGCCTTCTCTTTAACTCTTTGCCTTTGGCGCGCATTGTAGATTGTCCTTATGGTTGTGGCATTGAGTCCATCTCTTTGCTTCAATGTACTCAGGATTTCTTTGGGTCGTACTAAACTCTTTGACAAGTCTATCAAGATTGAAGTCTCCTGCTCCGACAACCTCCCTGCATATGAACGCCCCTCAGGATACTCAGTTGATTCATGGTTGTGTACTCCACATACAACCTTTAGCATCCATCCATCTCCATTTGCTAACTTCTCCCCCTTCAATGTGAAAGGACACCCACACTTCTTAGTTCCAGTCCCACATCTTTTTTTCACACCCTTACTGACTTTGGCTTTCTTCTCCTTAAATCTTCCACCCCTTTCACAGCCTAATGTAACTCTTGGTTTAATACTCTTATCACCCAAATCAGATCGTATAGTCACAATAACAAACCCATTTCGCTTCCCAGCCTCACGAGTCCACTGCATTAAGGACTCTTTAGTCTTGAATGTCTAAAAAACAAAAGATATTAGCATGTAAGTATCCCAAAATCTATGTATCACTTTCATTAGGACCAAAGCTATTTAACCATATATTGGTTACCTCATAAGTAGTAAATTCACTGGTGTAATCCATTACACATTCCGAGCTAACCCCACTATCTCGAGTAGAGTTTTCTGTCTGCATTAGCAAAAACAAGTTTGGATGAAGAATTATGTTAGTATTCAGTTAGACAATATGCTCCAAGACAAACCTGTACAGTCATTATCGGCATACTCCCACGTTGTTGCTAATGATAAACTCAGTTAGCAGTTTCACAAGAAAGCTGGTTACCAAATGATGAATTTGGTTACCAACTCAATGATAAATCAAGTTAGCAAATACAATAAAGTCGGTTAGCAACCGATAAAGTTGGTTACCTCATCCGTAGTAAATTCACTCTTGTAGTCAATTGCACATTCTGAGCCAACCCCACTACCTCGAGAAGAAGTTTCACCCTGCATTAGAGAAAAAGAGTTTACATGAAGAATTTTTAAACTACAGAGAGAAAATTACGGCTATTGTTGGCCCACTTTCATGTTGGTGTGCAGCCAATTTCGATCACACACCAAATGTACAGTGCAGCCTTATATGGCCACACAGGAATGTTGCTCTGCCCCACATAACTGCACAGTACATTTGGTGCTGAGCTTGGATAGCCAAACAAAACATGAGCCCAGTCTTTAATAACACAAAATAACGAATAAAAAATTTAAACTATTGTGGCAATTAACATACCTTTCCATTGTCAATGACTCGTCATAAATGATGACTTGAAGCTCCATTGACCAAGAAAACTCAATATGGGTAGTATTGTAAGATTGGGGTTTACTGAGTGAGAAAAGGTTGACTTTGAAGATGGTGCTGGGGTTTATGTTTGTGGGTTGGCTGGTATGGTGGGAATAAGCTTGGGTGTGAGCTACTGTTGAGTACTTTGAAAACATTTATGCTCTTTTAGTCAAATTACCAATTTTACAACAGTCAATTAAAATGTTATTAAAGCTTAGATTGCACTGATCAAATTGAAGAACGCATTTAGAAGTCCCCCTTACTTTTCTGCTATGACCTCTAGAAGGCCATGAGACAGCCTAAAAACCATTAAAAGCACAGAATAAACAATCTCACATTCAATCCATTTCACCATGCCAAAACAAACCAGTTTGAGTGCGGATTTGGTTAAACCAAAACCATTTAAGCAACACAATAGAATCGGCCCATGATAAACCATATAAGTTTACTCTTCAGGTTGTCAGTAGTCTTTCCGAACAAGAAAAGGAGACGAAACCAGGGAGTGCTCCTGCCTTTACCTCAAACTTTTTTTCGAATTTTCTTGATTAAGAGCCTAAACAGAATAACTCTCTCTCTAAAAACCCCTTCTCGGTAAGGAGGAAAACCATCAGGAACAACAACAAAAAGCGAATATACCAGTTGTTAAATCCCCAACTGACCATGGAGATGCCGCCATATAGTAATTATTCAAGTTTTTCGCTGCATTATACCGGGGGTTCATTGGTTGTGTAATGGGGATCTATTTAGCAGGGTTTCAAACAAACAAAATAAACTAGAACCCAGACTATAAGAACTCCATTGTTTATAGGGACGACTACCTAAAGGCCCCCAACCTTTGTTGGCAATTTCAAGTTGGTCCCAACCTTTTCAAACAGATACCCAGCATGTTTAAAAAATTACATCAGTTATACCCCCAGTTAGGTTGACCATTAATTGTTCACTTGGAAACAACAGGTCCCACTTTTTAAGCGTATTTGGACTCCAAACTAATAATCAAATATCAGGCACCCCAAAAAAGGTCATCATGCACTACAAACTTGTAAAGCTTAAGAGAAGAATTTTACTTTTAAGGAGTGCAAGATGACCTCTTTGGAGTGCCGAACAATTCCCTTATATTAATGATGCATGGGTGGGGGAATCATCATTTCCAAGTAGATATACAACGGCCAAACTATTGGGGACTACCAGATGTAAATTTTTAAACACATTGGGTACTTGTTCAAAATGTTAGAAAAGGTTGGGACCAACTTGAAATCACCACCAAAGGTTGAGGAGTTTTTGGTAGTTGATCTCTGTTATATATAGGCCTTCTTGTTGAGGTATATGCTTAAGCAAATGTATGTGTATTTTCAGGTTGCATATCTGTGGGGAGTGCCTACAATAAAGGATGTTTAAATTTAAGATTTTTATTTTCTTTTCAGGTGACAAAGCCTCTAAACTCTGAGCCCTATATAGGCCTTCAGGCATATATCCTCATAAAAGTTTGTAGGTCGATTGCAAATCAATGGACATAGAAAATATCTAATACCATCCATAATTGAAGTATTTATAATCCGAGAGAGTTGATAGCTTCCAGAGAAAGGTCATTATGCAATGGACAATGGGATCATGCCCCAGAAAAAAACAGAAACTAAAGATGAAAAAAATAAAAAAGTGACTTAAGAGATTGCGGCACTTGAACTATGCATCTCAGGCAAGATGTTTACTTTTCTATCATTTCAATTGTTGAGTTTCAACAACCTCCTAGATAATAGCCTATTTAAACTGGAGAAATCTGCTAATTCTAGGACAGTGCCAGACAATATCCAAACATTTTTATAATAAAAAAAATATAATGTGCAACGATAGAGATATCAGCCACTTGTATAGAACAGCTCAAATTAACACTTCTTGTTCACCTTTCCATATATAAAATGAATGCTTATATCATGAATTGTCAATCAACAAATACCTGAAAACCACGAGACTTTGCCCCAAGAAATCCTGAACAGCTTGACGCACCACAGAGGCAGCGAACTTTAGCACCCCCATACCATTCAAAATTGTAGTCATATGCTAACTCAGTTCCAACCAATATATCTTGTTTTGCAAATATTCCAACCCTAATTTCCCCCAACACATTCCACTTTCTCGTCTCACAATTTGGTTGGCTGAAAATATTGTATTACAATAACACAATCTCAACTTGGGGTAAGTAAAATAAAAATAAAAGGTAACACCTTGTCGTTCTAAGAGTCTGCCTGATGTGGCTCACCATGAATGATTTATAAATCGAGCAAGGCTTCCCTTTTCAGTGGCATCAATAGACTCGGACGCATTAAGAGAAATAATAAATGCATCCCTGAGACCTGAAATCAAGGTACAAATGTTGAACCAGTTTCAAATAAACCAATCCAAACATATACTTGATAAGTCTATCCAATCACCTTGAGTTTCATAAGTTTGAGATCTTTGCTTTGCTTCTTTCCATGATATCACTTCTCCGCAGTACTCAATAATAAACTGCCCAGCCTGCATTGTAGAAAGCAAATAAAAAAGCTTACAGGAAATTGAAATTCAATCAGCAGATAAACAAACTATAAATACTGTTACACATTAAAACATTCAGTCATAGGACCTAAACGGCTTCAATGTTGGAGTCAGAACAAAAGTTTTGAAGATATGAACAGACCAAGATTGTAGTAAACCACCTTAACTGGACTGGTATTATGCTAAAAATTGGCAAAATTAGGAAGGTTTGATTCTTCTTATTTATTGTTTTATGTGTTAATTATTTTTTTCCTGCTTCCTTATCTGTTAATGCTGTACTTAATTAGTTGTGTTAGTAAAGTGTAGCTAATAGAATTATTTGGTTAGTGAAACAACAATTGTCATGTTCTAAGGAGAAGGGAGACTAGTGGTTGTTTAAAACAAATAGTAATATGCACAGATACAATATAAGTAAAAGGGGAACATGTGGAAAGCTAAACAAGTGATTAGTGTCCTGGCGAAATAAAAGAGAATTCTAAAGGTTAAAAATACAAAATTAAAATAAAAGAAGAAAGAGGATGTAAGAGCCAAGGAGGAAAGAGAGAGAGGACAACTAAAGAGACAGGGAGAAAAACTTGGGTCCTTTCCTAAGACTTAGCCCAGCTCAAGAGAAATTAGAAAGGGAAAACAAAACGGTGCGGATTGGGAGACAAAAAACTCGAACATAGCCTTTTGAAGAGGTAGAAATCTTGAATGAATTTCACAGTATTTATCGTCAAACTAAAGGTATGGTTGGATTTTGGTTTAATTCTTCAAAATTGTAGGTTGTGAATGATTTGGGTTGCTGGAATTTAACTGCAAAAAACATGAGTGGTTGGGCCGATTTCACTTGAAATTATGTTATTTATCAAAGATCCAATTGACCCAAACTCCTGATGAAGAAACGAAGAAAGGAAGAATTCATAAACCATAATCCTCCCTGGAGTTTGGCAGGTCGCAATCGTCACCAAGAGGGAAGGGAGAAGAGTAAAAAAAAAGGAGAGAGGCTTCAGTCACCGAGTGTTTGGTTTTCAACAAATGCATGAGAAAGAAGATGAAGAGAGAAATGAAAGAGAATATTAAACAATTAAGAAAGTTTAAATGTGGAGGCAATTTTTGTATCCATTGTTAGTCGATCTGGTGTTTCGAAAATTTTCTTCTGGTTTAGGGGTGGAGAAGAGAGAGGGCTTCAACGGTAGAAAGAGGTGTTTTAGTTTTTTTGTCTGAAAAGAGGTGTTTTAGTAGGAGAAGGAGAGTGGGTTTTGGGAAGAGTAGCTTTATTTTTCCAAAAAATATAGAAGAGAGATTTATTAATGCATTTTTATTTTGTAATTTAAAATTTTATTAGAATTCATCTCAGCCGTTGATAGTGCTTAAATCTGAAGGTTACAAAAGTATGTCTAAATGGTGTGTCCACCGATCCTATCCCTAATATATATATATATACACACATACACACACACACGAAAGTATAAGCTTGTTTCATTGATAATGATTCCAGAAATTGTGGTGAACACAATTTTTATTGTATTGCTCCTCTTTGGTTTTTCTTTTTGACAAGATGCCCACCAAATAAAGGTGAACCATATTTTGAATGTGATGTGAATTAAGACCGGTTCTCCCCCTACTAGTTCAGGAGTAGGAAACATGTAAGTCATTTTGGATATGGGAAAGGTGTGACTGAGCTCAGTACTTTATGTGTATTAGTTTTGTGGTCAAAGGACCAAAGTGTACTTACCTTTGTGAGAATGTGTAAGTAAGTTATGTATTTAGTTTTCTATAAGAAAGTGATGAACCCAACGAAAAGGAAGAAAGCAAGGTGCTATTTTGATTATTTGTTTTGTAGTTCAAAAAATTTCCATATACATTTTGCAAAGATCTTTCAAGGATTATTCTTTATATTGATGGTTCTATATTAAATTTTGGAAGAACAGCTTTTTTCATAAATTTATTTCATACTAATAGTACTCTTTTACTCCCTACTTATTGAGCTTTAAGTGCTCACGGTATTTTTCTGTTTTACTCTCTTTGTTATAAGTTTTGCACGCAGCGATTTCACTAGTGAGATGGTAGATGGTTCGTAAAGTTGGACCTACTGATGCTAGAACTCTTTTCAGATCCTTTTTCTTATGACTCTTGTGTACTAAATCTAATACTACTTAAAATGCCTAGTGTTGGACAAAAGTCTGATGTGCAAAGTTGTATAGATTACAGACTTCCTTCTTGCAGGACATATGAATATTGTAGCTCTATTCTTTTAAGCTTGAATGTGGGTTTTGTATTGATAGGTTTGGGATGTTTCAAAGATGCACTATAAAGTTCAAATGTTTCCATTAGAAATAGTAAACAGAGAATACTTGCCTAAAACACAGTATTATGTATATAATCCAATCAAGTAATTAGTATCATAGCAGAGAATTTTACAGTTGTAACATAGCAGATCAAGTATTCAGCTCTTACCTTTATGTTCTCATTAGCTAAAAGACCCCAACCACGACCCTCCGTTTTAAACAACTTTGTCTTAGCATACTCACATTTCTGAAATCTCTGTTGACAGCAAATAAATGAGACATGAGAGACATAGGTATTAACAGTTTCACGAAAAAGAAAAGGAGTTTGCATAATTTATTAGAAAATATTGAACTTTATAATAAAAAAAAAAAAAAAAAAGTGACTGATGCAACCTTAAAAGAGAAACATTGGGGTGTGGTCATTTCCAACCATATCTAATTCTCCCCACTCACCTTTAAATGAATCTTTTTGTTACATGATGTTGTTATCAAATACGAAACATCCCCACCTTTGCTAATAATGTTGACTCTTTTGTAAATCATAAAAGTTTTATGCAATAAGGGTAAGATGATAAATAGAAAACTTGTCCATCGGAGAAAAGAGATCAACTAAAAATAACTGCACAAGCATACTAATCAATTTAATACTCCCCCTACCCAGAACCAAGAAAAACCAAACATATTCAAGTTCACCCCATAAATTTTGTTTTTCATACTAAAATCCGTCTATGGCCTTGTCTATAAATTTAAAAACAAAAAACTTTAAAAAGGAAAATTAAATGCCGAACTCCCCGCCACACCACCAATGAGAACAAGGAAAAGACAGATCACCACTGAACACACCACCAATAGCAAACTTCCTATCTTGCAAATTACTTTCACACTAAAATCCACCTATGAGGGGGCTATAAATTCAAAAACAAAAAAATAAAAAATAAAAAGGAAAATTAAATACCAACCCAGCACCGAACTCCCACCCCCACCCCCAACAAGAACAAGGAAAAGACAGATAACCACTGAATCCACCACCAACAGCAAACTTCCTATCTTACCAATGACTCCCTTCCCAGCTCCCCTAGCCAGGGCATGAAAGAAACCTTGCGGACTCAATCTAATGGATAGCAGGAATCTTAGGAGTGATTCCAAACTATCCATAGGAATTCCATATTGTTCATGTAGTCAAAAACTCTGGGAACCTTTACTTATTCCTTTAATCAATGGATGTACGGTTATATTGGATGTCGGGACAGTTGAATTTGGCATTATCACTTCTGGGTTGGATGGAGATGGATGTTGGCTAATATTGGATGTTGGGACCGTTGATATGCAATAGAGGTCTGGAATTTATCTCAACTCTCTCACTCAAATTACATCTAAATCAAGTCTTATGAGATAGTTACAAAACATAGCAAGAAAACAATGGAGGAGATTGCAATATCATGGATTTTGGAAACCCAATATAAATGTTAGCAGAGAGACTCAAAAGAAGAAACTTTTTTCCAGGATACATTCTTAAAATAAAAAAACTAACTTTTTAACCATTGCGGGCCACAAAACTAAACCCCCTCGAGAAAGATTTCTCGTTGTAATTGAATTTCCAGGTACAACGAAACCAACCCAACCTCCCTCCACAACCAAGGAATCTCATTACTAGACTACACTCAATACATTGACAACAGAACACCAGAATGAATCGTTCTTAAGAGGGAATCTCCCCAGCAATTTCCTAAGAGATCCTTATACCTCAACATTAAGTTCTTCATAGCTAAACCACTACGGGTTTAGGTATTTTCACTCTAGCCAACTGATTAAATGATCCCCTTTCCTTACCACTCCCCTCCCATGGAAAATCTCTCATCAATTTCTCTGGATAAAGAAAATAACTTGCCCCATACCTGATTCTTGCAATAGACACCGCAAGGGCAATATCCAGGAGTACATTCTGTGCTTGTTAGTACATTCAAGCACCTCTCCCCACATGCGCTTTCATGATCGTTTTCATCATACTTGCATTCACAAGTAGCAATATCTTCCTCCGTTTGTGTCTTGTGTCTGCAAAGGAAAAAACGGAGAGAAAGAAAACTTGTTATATATTTGATTTCTAATGCAAATAACTTTATGACCTGCAACTCCAGCCTCCCAGAAAATCAAGTAATGGAGTCTGTAAGCATGTCAAGAAATTAATGAATCAGTGTTCCAATCATGAACGAGAGGGAATCAATTTACAATATTTAACATGAAGCTATAAAAAAAGTGCCTTAATAAGACAGTAACCAACTATTAAACCAACAAATAATCAACTGTAGAAAGCTTTCCATAGCAGATTAGCAGGTAAAAGTTGCAACTGGGCCATGGCAAGACGAGAAATATTATTTTCAAGAAAGAAAACAACTTGCTACCGTAAACCCTAAACCTGATATTACAAATGCAAAACCGAACACAAACATCAGTCCCTTCACGACTATCATTCGCCAATTCCTGCGTTGACCCCAAATCTTACAAACAATACGAAAAATTGACAAACCCAATTGCATAAATACACCAAGTCTTGTTATATACGAGAATGAGATAGAGATTTCACCTACCTTCTAAACGAGAACTCATTCTGATCAATGTGTGTGTACTCCGGCTGTTCTTCAGTACGTTGTTCTGTCAAACAGAGCAGTTGACGCGCACAGTGCTCTTCAGTCTGGTCAATATCAATGTGTGTGTACTGTCCTTCTGGCTCCATCCCTTCGGATGACCACAATCCCAAATGAAAACTTTTTGCAAGAAATAACGATTTCTTTCGGTCAGAAGTCGATTTCTTAATAAAAATAAACTCTCAGTTGTCAAATATCAAAGCATTTATTACCAGCACTGAACCTCCCCCTTCGTCAAGGGAAATAATGCCGTCCGCGCTTCGTTTCAGCCGACACGAAGTCGTTTGGGGCTTTTGCCTTGCGGTCGAAACTCTGGGCAATCCGCTGAGAATCAAGGCTAGCTTAGTAACAGAACAGAAGATCTCAAATGCCCATCTTATTTTCTCTTCGCTGCTTCCTCTTTCCCTGTTCCTCTCTCCCTCAACTAAAACGCCTCCTTTCTTCCCTGACTTTCTTTTTCTTCTAGGGTCTTATTTTTCTTCTTTTCGATTTATTTTGTTGGTGCTCATTTTCATGATTTTTTTTTTCTTTTTGTCAAATGTGGTTCTATAATTGACACTCATGTATCCGGAAAGTTCACGTGTACACTAAAATTGATATATGTGAGTTAACACTTAGACGCGAAGTTTAGGTTACGAAAACAAAAGTGAAATGATGTATTTTAGGAAGTCGTGTGAAACAAGTTACTAGTAAAAGTAAAAGTGTAAATGTGTAACAACATAAGTTTAGAGTATAGTAATTTACACTTGATAGTGATAATAAAGGAAACAACTGATAAACTAACTAAATAGAATGGGTCTCAACCCATACCCAACAGGTAGTGTCAGAATAACCAATGTTGAATCCTCCTCGAAACTCGTGTCACGCTCCCTGAGTCTAGAAGGGTGCAAAACAAACGGAAAAGTGGACCACAAAACAAACAAGTCAGTGTAAAACAGTTTTTAAAAGTAATAATAACCCCTCAGTTTTGAAAACCAATAGTTAAACATATTATATATAAGCACTCACACCAAACAAACGGGTATAAGTAATAATAATAATTGTTGATGCATAAAAGGTACCAACTTAGAAGTAGGAAAACACACTCGCCCAAGAACACAAGTATGTATGTTGTTCACCCAAGTTGGGCTACGTCCACGGGATCAGACCATTCTCATTAATATAAGTGTTTATTTGTACATGATACAATAGGCTTAAATCCTTTTAGAGAGAATAGTAAATGTAGAGAGAATGGTAAATGTAGAGAGAAATGAGAGCTCTCATGTTTAGAGAGAGAGTGGGGATCCCAAATGAGGGTGATAGTGCTCCTTATATAGGCATGATTAGATCTTGATGGTGGGATCTAAGGATGGGCTTTAGTAATGACCCTTGATAATGAGCCTTGTTTTGGGCCTTGGGATGGGCTCGATGTAACTTTTGAGTCTTCTGCACGGGCTATTGCTTGGTCAATCACGGTATGAACAGAAGTCCCCCAAGTTCTTGACTGAGGTGTAGTGTCTCGGTTGAAGACTTGTAACAAGAGTGTTACTGACCGAGCAAATCCTTTGTTTTCGTCCACTGCTCCGCTAGGTGCTATCAACAGTCCCCCAAGTCCTCGGTCGAGGTGGGATACCGAGGGAAAAACTCACGTGTTGATGCATGTGTTTACATGATAGTTATTGTATCTTAGTATTCCCCCAGTAAGTAGGACTTTGTTGATGAGCTTTGCATGTTGTGTTGTGTTGTGTGCAAGTGTATGATTGCTCGTCATGTTTTGTGTTGGCCCTTGTTTGAGCTAATGTTTGCTCGACATAGTTTTATATTTTCCATTGTTTGAGCGAATGTTTGCTCGACATGAGTTGACCCGAATGTGTACTCAGTATATGTGTTAAGCGAAAGTGCACTCGGTATGTTATAGTGTTGCTTATTTTTAGCAATTTGTTTGTTTGTGTTAGAGATAGTGTTCACAATTATGAGAGTGTTCACAGGTGAGAGTAGCCCAGCGGATGCAGACAGTTGGACCAATCAGTTAGAGAGAGTGTTCAAGATTATGAGATGCTCTTCGGGTGACCGAGTTCGTTTGGTCACTTTTCTACTTCTTCTCGGGTTCTAAAAGAATGCATTGTTGGATGGACACGCTTATCGATGGTGGCAGGCCTTTTAGTTTATGGGTTAGGATGTCGACCACCACCTAGGATGTTTTCCGGGAAAGGTTCTTCAAGCAGTTTTACCCTTGGGTCCTATAGGGATGCTATGCAGGTTGAGTTTCTACAATTGAGACATGGTACGATGATTGTACTAGAGTATGAGTAGAGGTTCATAGAATTGTCCCAATTTACCTTATTCTTGGTCGCTAATGAAGTGGACAAGTGCAAGCATTTTGAGTATGCCTTACGAGATAAGATAAGAGTCATGGATTATGATGTTGAGTATTTTTTTATGATAGCATTAGTTGGTGCTGACACACGAGTGGAAATGAGCCTTCTAGATATGGATTAGCGTAGCTATTCTAGACGACATCGTAATCGTATGATTTTTGGAGCTTCTAGTCAGGGACCGTACAAGAGAGGTCGTTACAGTTCCAACTCTTCTAGGAGTAATAAGTCGGGACTATGGATCTAGTTTTAGTAGTCGAGGATCAGGACGGGGAGCATCCCGTGATTTTACTGCGGGGTAGCAATCATCAACTAACTCGAGCAGGGGTTCCATATCGTCGAGTAGGCTACAAGATACGGAACAGTAGGCTCGGACGTGTCGGCACCACTGGGTGTTTCTATTGTGGTGTGACAAGACACATTAAGAGGGATTGCTCTAACCATTTGGATCATGACGTTACAGTTCAAGATATGACATATCACGTTCAGGGGACTTCACAACCTTCCGATACTGTTGCGGAGAGTCAAGCCCAGTCTAGCAGGGCATGCAGAGATGGAGGTTGGTAGAGAGGCTGAGGTGGATCTTTAAGGACTTAGCTCGAGTTTTTTGACATGACGCAATAGGAAGCACGGGGTGCTCCAAAGGTTGTTACGAGTATGTTATCTGTTTTTTTTTTTTAATATGTTGCTAGTATTTTATTTGATCTGAGAGCCACACTCTTGTTTGTATCTTGTGGATGTGTACTTTTGGAAATTAGGGAGTTATCACCTATTGCTCGAAATTTGGGTATTAGTACACACATGGGAGACTTTTTTAACAACTTTGTTATACGAAATAGTTCGGTTGTTGTACAAAATCTAGTCGTTAAGGGGCACGGCGGTATTTGGGTGATCGTGGATAGCCTTGCCAAATCAACCATTTCTTACATGTTAGGGAGATTTGTACTGTAACGACCCGGACCAGAAATTAAATTATTTTGAGAATTGGACAATTTTACCCTCAGTTTTGGATGGGTTTGGGAGTCACTTTTTGACTGGTAAAACTTTTGGGAATTTTTATTGGGTTGTTGCGTAGGTCTCGAACTCACGAGTTCGTAGACAGGCGGCACGCTGAAAACGGAGATCCGATGCGTTCGTTCCGGGTCTAGAAGCTGCATGGGCAGTTTGGTAATTTTGGAAATGTTGGAATTATATAACAGGTATTTTTCTCTCTCCTCGAGAGATTGGTCGATGCAGTCTCGGTCCTATCCGAGCCCTCCCCGTGCGATCACCGAAGGCCATATTCATCGGAGGGGTTTCAGTCCGATTCGAACAAAACCGAGGTCGGGAGGACCTTCCCCGCGACCCCACGAGTCTTTTGGTGTGATTATCGGAGTGGGAGCACCTCTGTGGGCGACGGACGGAGGAGGGAGGTTCACCGAACCTTCTCGGCCGTTTTCCGGCCAAACCAGGTATGATCTCGGAACTTTGACCTCATATTTGGATTCCTGGTGAAAAGTAGATGAATTTACATGTGTAGATCGTGAAAAATGGTTAAGAAATGAGGAAGTTAGAAAACCTTGAAAATCGGCCGAAAATGGCAGTTTCCGGCGAACCAGACGGCGGCGGAGGTGGCGGTCCGGTCATCTTCTCCGGCCTGCCTCCGACGACGGCGAGGGCCGTCCGATCATCTTCTCCGGCGAGTCACCGGTAACCGGTCGAGTCGAGTGAACCGGCTGAGTCGAGTGAACCGGCCGAGTCGAGTGAACCGGTCGAGTCGAGTGAACCGGCCGAGTCGAGTGAACCGGCCGAGTCGAGTGAACCGGTCGAGTCGAGTGAAACGGTCGAGTTGGACCGGGTCAGGTCGAGCCGGGCCGGGTTGGACCGGTCCAGGCGCGTGAACACTGTAGCAGCGCGTGACCGGCGCGTGGCAGCGCGTGGGCGCGTGTTCTGGCCTTCTGGTGGCGCGTGGCGGCGCGTGGGACTGTTCCCGAAGTCACGGCGGCGCGTGACCAAAGTTTTGGGACGTTCCGAATCAGATTTTGTTGGTTTCGAGGCCATATGAGTTCATTTAGAGCTCGTTTGGGCAATCCCAGCGGTAGGGATTGACCGTGGAGAGGGTTTTGAGTTTGGAAAGTCAAGGTAGTTGGGTCATTATGGTTTATGTGTTCTGAGGCTAGAGCGTACATGAATTTTGGGTTGGATGGTGATGGTAAGCGGACTTTGAGTTATAAATTGTAATGTATGTATAATTATCTTCGATTTAATTACTGTTGTGTATGGTGGTATTTACAAATTGTAACGCATGTATTAATATCCTCGATATGTAAATATTGTTGTGTATGGATGCAATGATTGCTGGATAATGGTTGTTCCAATATTTCAGTGGAAGTGTGTTGTGAGAAACGATATGGTTGTTGGATTCGATTTTGATAGTGTTTTGACGTGGTAATTATTTGGGTCTATGATTTTGAGTTGAAACCGTACTTGTGACTATAAAATAATCGATTTTGGATCCAATACCGATTTGAGGGGGCCAGGATCTGGGCTAGGATCCGCTGAGGCGGTGAACCCGGTGAACCTCCAAAAATAAATAATATCGATTTGAGGGGGCCAGGATCTGGGCTAGGATCCGCTGAGGCGGTGAACCCGGTGAACCTCCGAGATAAATATTGATTTGAGGGAGGCCAGGATCTGGGCTAGGATCCGCTGAGACGGTGAACCCGGTGAACCTCCAAAATAAACAATATTGATTTGAGGGAGGCTAGGATCTGGGCTAGGATCCGCTGAGACGGTGAACCCGGTGAACCTCCGAGATAAATATTGATTTGAGGGGAGGCCAGGATCCGGGCTAGGATCCGCTGAGACGGTGAACCCGGTGAACCTCCAAAATAAACAATACCGATTTGAGGGGGCCAGGATCCGGGCTAGGATCCGCTGAGACGGTGAACCCGGTGAACCTCCAATATAAAAGATGAATTTGCAGAGATTGTGGTAGAGTCCAAGTAGTACATATTCTAGCACACCCCAAGGGATACCCTGGTGGCTAGGAATATGATAGCCGATGATATTTTCGGCTCTAATATGAACCAGACGACAATTGTTATGGGCCTAATTAACATATGAAAATACGACGTCATTCGGGTCAGTGGGTTGGTGTGGGCGGTGACCCAGATGGACGAATTATTATTGGTTCACTAGTATCTGACTAGTTTGTTGTCTTGTGGTTTTCCAGTAGAGATGTCAGCAATGTTTGACTGGTGTGTTATGAATATGTCGGGACAGTGAAATTGAGATGTTATGTGTCTAGGTGGAAATAAATGATTTTGAACATGAAAATGCCGGTGATTTAAAGATGATGTTTTTATATGATAAATTGTTTATGTGACGCATGCATGATTTTATAAATGGAGGGGAAGAAAGGTATTTGATTGGTCGTTAATTACGGGAATTATTGAGTGCTTAAGTCCCTTGTCTGACAAGATGAAGTATTTATTATTGTTATTATAATTTGTAAGGATTGTAGGGTATTTTGGGAACCTTTTTTTAGGTTGTCAGACGGGATCAGGGTTCTTCCCGGGTTTCGAGGGGAAATTCGGGACGGGTCCTGACATGTACTTTGGATCGTTTGGCCAATTTGTTTGTGAATCAGGATAGATGGTGCTCCAGTATCGATTGTTTCTGATTGAGATCCCCAGTTTACTTCCGAGTTTGGTAAAGTTTGCAGAAGGCTTTGGGGACTAAACTACACTTTAACACAACTTTTCATCCACAAACTGATGGGCAGTCTGAGAGGACTATTCAGACCTTGGAAGATATGATGAGAGTATGTGTGCTACAATTTAAGGGAATTTGGGATTGTCACCTAGCCTTGATGGAGTTTGCCTACAATAATAGTCATCATTCTAGCATCGGGATGACTCCTTTTGAAGCATTGTATGGGAAACAGTGTAGGACGCAAGTATGTTGGAATGAGGTGGATGAGAGGAGACTTCTGAAACCGGAGATATTTGAGATGATGGATGAAAAGATTAAGATTATCAAGGAAAGACTCAAGGAAGCTCAGGACCGACTGAAAAGTTATGTAGACAGGCGCACCAGTGATCTCGAATTTGAGGTCGGAGATTGGGTTTTTTTTTTTTTTAAGTTATCTCCGTGGAAGGGTGTACTAGGCCTTATGAAATTACTGAGAGGGTGGGCCCAGTTTCTTATAGACTTGCATTCCCCACAACGCTTTCTCAAGTTCATGATGTGTTCCACTTGTCGATACTAAGGAAGTACGTGTATGACAAGTCTTATGTGCTGGAACAACAACCAATTGAGTTGAGTGAAGACTTGAGCTTTGAGGAACAACCATTACAGATTTTGGTTTGGAAAGAAAAGGTGTTGCGCAAAAAAGACCATTTTCTTGGTCAAAGTCATGTGGAGGACTCACAATGTGGATGAGGCCACTTGGGAGCTCGACGATCAGATGCGTGCCTAGTAGCCACATCTCTTTTATTGATAGGTTTGAATTTAGAGGACGAAATGTTACACTCTACCCCGGAAATCCAACAGGATACCAGATTCACCGGGTGTTGGCCGACACATGGACGCTGAGTCCAGGTGACAAATGCCTAACTAAAATGATGCGTTTTAGTAAGTATAGTGAAAGGTAAAATAGTAAACATTAAGTTACCGTTTCACCGCGTCAGCGGGCAACCCAGAGCATAATTAAAAGTATATGATGATCATAACTAAAGCATCGAACGCTAAACCGATTATTACTTTGTTACATCCTCCACGGATGGTGTCAGAGTTGTCATCACGTGACTCCCTCCTCGTACTCATGAACTTTCTTCTACAGACCGTAGGGGCGTAAAACAGAAGGGCGAGTGGACCTTAGTAGCTTTCAATGAGAAACAGTTTATAAAACATTTATAATAGCCCTCCAGCTTGATTGAAAACTTTAGTAATACTAGGTATCTACTAGAGCACGCAATACGAGGCACCACATTAAAATAATATTATAATAATATGTTTACCTTACAAGGCTGGCAATCACACCAATTCAATCAGTCATAAGTACTCCAATCACATACCAAGGCAATCTATCAAGACATCAATCATAACTAAATCTTCACACATTGAAGATGATACATTCAATCCCAATGTATAACATGAATAGTCATAACTTGATATAATCGTCTCTTTAAGACGGTATCGATCGTCTCAAAGCCACCATCATACGTACAAACCATGATCTCATCAATCAAGATCACCGCCCTCACCATACCCACAGACCTCGATAACGGATGTATTGTGCTGGTAAGTCCTCGGCTAACACCTCTCATCAGATTGTATATCATATCATATCAGCCGACATAATCCTCGGCTATCATCATATCACATATAAGTCGGCATGTCCCTAGGCTATCATCGTATCACATAAAGCCGGCATGTCCCTCGGCTATCATCATATCACATATAAGTCGTCATGTTCCTCGGCTATCATATCATCATGAGCCGACATAATCCTCGGCTATCATATCACATATAAGTCGGCATGTCCCTCTGCTATCATATCATCATGAGCCGGCATAATCCCCACCTATCATATCATCATAATAGGTATCCCAATGGCACTGTAGTCGCTTGAGTCACGAGTATGTGACATGACTGGGTGTCTTCGCTCGTACCACGACCACGTGAAGGACTGGGTACAAGCACCATCACCACGAGTCCCCCTAGGAGCCTTGGGACCACATGTATTCATAAGGCTCGAGGACAGGACTGGCGCTGTTTAACTAGTATAAAGCAAGCGCAAATGAACAATCACGTGAAGGAATGGCATTTGGCATACAGACATGTACAACACCGGCAACCACCATATGGGTATACCGTGACTCACAACATGTGCTAAGTTGGCATATCCCTCGACTATAGCATCTTAACTAGACTTGTACATGACTCAGGACACTGACATATGACATATGTACTAGGCCGGCATGCCTCGACCATAGTATCTCGACACTGACTCATATGCTAGGCCGGCATGACTCCTCGACTATAGCATCTTAATATTGACTCGTATGCTAGGCCGGCACGACTCCTCAGAAATAGCATCTACTCAAAAGTCTGTCCTTCCTCGATTATCATAACTCGTATCTCGGAATCAACCCTGAACATATTCCCTATATTATTAGTTTATACTCATTTCAGAGTATTTTACCTTTCCCTAGGTTCACAGTTCTCAATATCCTAATTAACAGATGTCGAGTCCTGAAAGCTAACCCCTAGCATAGTCTAATTTTCCTATCATCATCATGACACAATAATCAAACCAGCATTCCTAAGCATCACAACCAATACATTCAACACAATCCAATCCATAACTATTCAAATCATATCCCATTCATCACATAATCAACCATATAAAAGTACATAATCATAAGTTTAGGAAAGGAGGTCCATTCACAGTACGTCGGGGATAAATCACCCGAAAAGATCCACTATTACGCATACTTCGAGGCGCTCATTCCTAGAAGTCCCCACAAGCTTCGTCTCGACCCATACGGCCATTCAAAATCTCCAATACCGTAACGCCTCGCAAGCATGGCAATTAATATTAATAAATAATAAACTAAACTATTAAATCTAGCTCCCGATCCCCGGGAGTTCACACGTTCTAAAAATTCATTCTAGGGGACTAAAACTATCCAAAAAAGCCCCCAAACGAACTCCAATGGACCCAAAACCTACGCCAACATATCCTGAATATCAAATTACATAAAACACGAGTCGCAGGGAGCCAAGGGAGGGGCCCACATGCCCCCAAGTGCCTCTACCTCTTCTCTCACTTGCGACTGCAAGGTGCAGTCGGCTTCAACCTCCCTCACCGGAGTTGCCACCCTCGCAGGCCGGAAACCGCCATTTCCAACCGGTTCTAAGTTTTTCTCAAATCTTCATAACTCAACTAATTTTAACAATCTAATAGTCTAAATCCATCTACTCACTCCCAGGAATTCAAATCTGAGGTCCAAATTAAGAACACATACTTGTGGTGGCCAGAAATCCCCTCGAGAGCCACGAACCCATTTTAGTTGTCGTCATCGTTTTGCCGCGTACGGTGGCTATTAAGCTCGATCGTTGGTATGATTGGGTTCGTGAGAGTGAGACGAAGAGGTTGGTAGGATTTGTGGAGACTTGGTCGTCGTCGAGTGGCATCGGCTCTGGTGGCTTCTCTGAGAAGCTCCACGCAGGAGAGAAGAGAGAGAGAGAGAGAGAGCGAGTCGTGGAGAGAGAGAGAGAGAGAGAAATGGCTAACCAATAGGGAGAGGAGAGAGAGTGTCAAATTATATAATTTAAAGCTTTCTAAAATTATCGATATGTCCCGACCGTTTTAGACCCGTAACTTCCTTCTAACTCCGATTTTCGCGTGCCACCTGTCTACGCACTCGTAAGCTCGAGACCTACGTAATGGTGTGAAGAAAACTTCCAAAAACTTTCCCAATCAAAAAGTGATTTTCAAGCCTTCGGGAATTTCAAGGGCAAAATTGTCTGTTTGTAAATCCAACTTTTAATCACAGCCCAATGACCCTCTTTGGGCCCTTATTAAGTCCATCTACGTGTTTTAGCCCAGATCCACACGTTATTCTAACCAGTAAGTATCGGTTAATTAATTAATTTAAATTTCTAACGTTTACTTCCGGGACGAGTCGTGTCATGAAATTTTCTTAATGGGGGTGAGTTGTAACGACTCGTACCTAAAAATAAAGTAATTTCGTAAAGTTAATTATGAAAAGACGATTTTACCTTTGAGAGTTAGGGGGTTTAACAGTCGCTTTTTATTTACAAATACTTTTGGAAGTTTTTCTTGTAGATTTACGTAGGTCTAGAACGCACGATTTCCTAAACAGGCGGCACAAAAAAGTCAGAGTTCCTACGAGGAAGTTACGGGTCTGAAATGACTATGAGCATTTTGGTAATTTTGAAACCTAGAGTATTTAAAGCTTGAACTTTCTCCTTCCTCCATGCATTGGTTGATTGCTCTATCTCCTTCTCTCTCCTCACTTCACTTCCTCTCTCTTCCACTTCGACAACCTACAGCCAAACCATCACCACTGTCAATTCCGGCCAAACCAAGCCACAAGACCACCACCAATCTCTTCCTCCTTCAAGGTCAACACGTTGGTACCCTTCATCACCCTCAAGGACTACCATAAAAGGCGGATCGACGGCCAAAAGGAAAAGCCCACCGTGACTTTCAGGCCATTTTCTAGCCACAACAGGCACTGCGCCTCTAGAGACTACGGAGGACCGAACAACTCAGGGTTAAGCTTTCTTGGACTATTCAGTGAGTGGACTTCTATTTTATAAAGTATTATGCATGCATATTTAATGATTTTAACGATATTAGTTATATTATGGATTTCGGTAACTAAAAATTTTGGGATATGATCATTTGGCTTTGGCCGAGATATGATCATTTGGCTTCGGCCAAGAGATGATCATTTCACTTCGGTCGAGATATGATCATTTGGCTTCAATAGGGATTAGTTGCCTTCGACTGGGATATGATTATTTGGCTTCTAGTGGTATTATTATGCTTCGGCCGGGGTTATTTGGCTTCGGCCAAGTTATGTTCATTTGGCTTCAGCTGGTATTATTTGGCTTCGGGCATGATTATTTGGCTTCGGGCGGGATATGATTATTTGGCTTCGGCTTGGATTTGATTGATTTTTCAGCCGCATGTCTTTGAGGTACTTGTGGACCTCACCGTGTTGGACCTCTCGGGTTCCTTAGCCACTAGCTTTGAGGTATTGTCGGTTGTGGTTAGTCAGCATGTTTGCGTGTTGGATTGCTCTTCCTGGTAGATTGGGGGATTATGGGGGTGCATACGTCATGAGTAGTGTGTGTTGTATTTTCCAATTGATCTCCTTCAAGGAGGGGTTTTTCTAGCGTATGGTGTGGACCACATGTTATACTCTTTTAATGGTAGCGTGGGTCCTTTTAGTTTTATAAGTTGATTTTCTAGGGTAAGTATTAACATATATATATATATATGCTTATATGTGGTTATTTTTATTATTATTACTAAATACACATGCATGAAATTTAATCAAGAGGGTTTAGTATTATTTTCCTGATATTTTGTTTTTAAATTGTTCTTTTTGTCCACTCAAGCTTTTCTGTTTTGCATCCCTCTAGGCTGTAATGAGACAAGACCACGAGATTAGGTGGAGGCATCCTTCTTCTGCTGTGTACATCAGTCTTGTAGGATTTTTCCAAGACTTGTGTAAAATTAATTTATGAACCTTGCTTTTCCCCCTAGTATGATCTTATTACCCTTGCATGGATTGAATTTGGATTGTTGTGGCTTGAGTGTGGTGATTGGTTAAAGTTATTTGGAATATTTTATTAATGTTTGACAAGTAAAAATTTTGGTTTTGTCCTTTTACTGGGGAAACTCTGCCTAATTTTTGGTAGAATTTTTATACTTTGGTTGCTAGTGTAAGGGTATTTAAGTAAAGAATTGACTGTTTGAGCTTGGTGGACGGGAATAGGGCTCTTCACGGATTTCAAGGGAAAATTCGAGAGGTGTCATGTCATAGGGTGTAAATGATGCACGTGTAAGACGGGAATATAATACGCTGGTACACTGCTCTCAAAGGCTATAGGCACCGTAGCACCCGACCAAAAACCCTTAATGTGTGTGGTTCCCAAGACCTTATCAGATATCTACGTAGGCTACATCATTCTCTTGCTTATTAAATATAGTAAATATAATCAATAATTCTCTTTCAACAACTTAGAACTATTTTGTAATCCTCAAAAGAACCATTTCTAAAATCGTAAGTTTTATATTAAACCATAAAAATTATAATAATATTATAACAATTTTCATAATAAAAATAAAAATGATATTCAAATCTTATTCGTAATCAATTACGTATTTTCAATAAATAAGATAATAATCATATATAATTCAAAACTGTTAAATTTATTTCGAAACAAAGTCCGACTTACGAAGTTATCTAGCGCAACCCAACGTAACCAACCAAAGATCAACTGGTCAATCTAAGCTGACTTACTAACTAAACCAAGTTGACTAGTCAAACTAGAAGAATTGACCAAAAGTCAACTGTCGATCAAACCACTGACCAATTTCGAGTCAAACCACTTGAAATCTAATTCGGATTTTGCGGAGCTTGGATTTCCAATCCTAAAGTTCCAATAAGTAAAGAATGACTCCACGATCTTACCACTATAATTTAAAATCAATGTAACGACCGGATTTCTATCAATCGAGGGAAACAAGCGTTGGTAAACACGGGTTTACACACTCAATTTTCAACGATCACGAAAATAAAAATCATTAACCACTGCGTAGAGCTCGATGAGTAGATGAACTTTCATACCTAGGTCGACGACCAAAGGTGATCGGGAGTGGCCAGAAAATGTGAAAACTTGTCTGTAAAACTAAAAAATTCTCGGGTTAAAACTTAAAGAAAGAGTAACGATTTTAGGAAAAGGAAGGTTCGACAAGTCAAACACAACAGTAACAACCTTGTTCTTTGAGGTGGTCGAAATTGACTAGAATCATCTGATCATTTCTACAGGTTGGTGGGGTCATCGCGCGGGTCTAAGCTTCTTTCTTTAAAATTCAAGTCAATTTTGGTTCAATTTGATGGTTTTGAATTTTGATAGTGAGATCTGTCACAAACCTACACAGCTTCCTTATTTATAAAAAAAAAAATGACAAACCAACCTAAAAATTACCAAAATGTCCTCCAGCTTTAATTGCTCATAACTTCTTTGTTTTAACTCGGAATTGCATGTCGTTGCTCCTACGCATTCGTAAAGATGAAATCTATCTAACGGTGCCAAGTTTGGATTTCAATCTCAACTTATTGAACGTGTCATGAGAAAAACTAAAACTTCTATAAAAGGGTAATTTAGTAAACCCAAATGTAAAATGAATTTCTAAAATGAATCGTTGGTTCGAGATGCTACATATATATATATATATATATATAATATATATATATATATATATTGAAATATATCACAAGACATGAAGTTTAGAATTTTGTTAAGAACCTGAAGTTTTGACAACAAATATCCAAAATATTTGTTTAGAACCTGAAGTTCTAAAATTTCAAAGTTATCTTATGCTTCCTTTGCGAAAGTATAAGATCAAATTTCCACGAAATTTGAAAGTTGTTGATTACTCATTTTGATTTAAATAAGTGGACCAGAAGTTCATGTATATCATGTCTTTAAGATTGATATGAAGTACTCGAATATCATATTTTCCCAATAATCCAAAATCTTGAAAGCTATAAAGATGGTATAGAATATTTATTGAACTTGGAGTTCAAAATTTGAAAACTTGGAAGCTGTTGTCCAAATATAAAATCGGGACCAGAAATTCCGTACGCATATTATTCAAAAATGTTCATGAAATCAGTATTTTGTTTAATATTGGGTTCTTACTGTAATATATGAACTTGTACACATATTTTTATTTGCGCAATAAAAACTTGAAGTTTCTAGAGTCTCACATTCTAATTTGAATAATAAAAATTAAATTTTCAAATTATGAACTATACTTCTTGAGTGCATAACCGGAAGTTCCAAGTCCACACACCACATATGATCAAAATATGAAGATCAAAACCTGAAGTTCTCGACAGATGAATTTGTAGCCCAAGTAGAATTTGTGGACTTTAATGTTTTTAGAATATTCTTCGGTTAACCAGAAGTTCAATATAATTATTATAGTTCATACTGTATCCTAAAAGAGGATATACATTTTCAACAGTATGTCACATATATGTACTTGAGAAAAAGAAAGAGTCGTGATAGGACTGACTATGCATACACTTTACAATTATCAGCATTGGATGGAACTATGTGGAGAAAATCCATAAAATTGGATACAAATGAGTAAATTCGATTTTATTTCTCCAAAAGCTCTAGCGGAAGCAATATGGATAATATTTACATAAAAGGATGAGCCACATTATTCCTGAGAGGAATGAAACATTTATACTCGTCCCTTATATTAGAAAAATAATAAGATTTCGAATTTTAAAGAATATATAAATATGCTTCACCATGGCCAGGAGCGAATGGAAGAAAACATAGTAAGTGCCACTGTACATGCCACCAGAAGTGAAATATTATTTGAAGTTCAAATAAAACATAAGGAGTGCGTATGAGACTTCTATGATAATGTAAATAATCAATACTTTGAGATGAAAATTATTGAATTTTACCACTGATGATGGTGAGCGTTCCATCGGGTTCAAGGCTCTAAAATGCCATGAGAAGCTAACAATGTGTCATTAGATGAAAATAAAACTATGCATATGATATTTGTCGATTTGTCTGGGCTTAAAGAAACTGACATAACTATTGCATGATCAATCTTATGATATTATACTTATGTTAAGATTGTGAATAATATGATTACAAGTCTAGTATGTTGTGCTGAAAGTTCATTAATACCAATTTATACCATATGATTGGGAATAAGCACAATTGATGAAAAACATATCATTGATAACTAGAAATTCAATTATCTTTAATATTTTGTTCTTTGGCATGACATGAAGTTTTTTTTTAATTTTGTTATTATTTACCACCAATGTATTGATGTCACACAATATAAGTGCTCATATGGACAATCTATTTATTACATGATCATGAAGAATTCACTTTATGGAGTCTTGTTTTACTACGTATTTGAGTGGCCCGAAGGACATTACATATGAAACTTTTCAATTGTTAAGTCATGAGACAAATTCTCGCCATTACGGGGAGAAAAAACCATTCCTGAAGAATGACGTGAATAATGATGGAACACATAAACTATTGTCTCATGTGCATATGTGTCTCACTTACACTAGTAGAAAAAAGGTCATAGACCGCAGTGTAAAGTTTCAGAAAATCGCAGTCTAAGTGAGTGCCGTCTATTGTGGGTAGAATAGACGCAATTTAAAACCGCAATCTATTTGTCAAATACACGGCGGTTCTAGCTCACAACCGTAGTCTAAGACATTGAAAAGTTATAAAAAGCCGGAGGTTTTATACAAAAACTGTAGTCTATTTGACCCATAGACGACGGCTCTAACTCAAAAACCGTAGTCTAAGACATTGACTAATGAGTTAATTGTCCTTTAGCTATAAATAAACGTCTGTTTTTTTTACAAAAACCGTAGTCTATGTGTCAAATAGAATACAATTTTTATACAATAACCGCAATCTATTTGACACAACGACAGCGGGTTATATACAAACATTGCAGTCTATTTGACACATAGATGGCGGATTGTGTATAAATCCGTAGTCTATTTGACACATAGACGGTGGATTTTTTGTAAATCCGTAGTCTAACTAACTAAATTATGTCGTTTAGACGTCCTCTTAGTATATATAGACGACGGTTTTTGTAACCGCAGTCTATTGCACAAATAGACGATGGTTTGTTTGCAAAACCGTTGTGTATTGGTGACCTAGACTACGGTTTTTGTTCTATATGTTAGATACACGAATTAACCATCGTCTATGACATCATTATTGCACAATTTTGTGGGCTTTGCTATTAGTACTAGATGCCTATAATCCAAAACCTTGAACATGAATTCCAACATCCATTACTTTATAACAACCAAATATTTACATAAAAGAGAACTCATCAAGATAGTCAATATATATACATGATAACTCATCAAGATAGTCAATATTTTACATAAAAGAGAACTCATCAATATTTTCCAAGATGGTCAATATACAAGCAGGTAATGGGGAGTCTCAGAGTTCAAACCATATACGTGCATGGTGTTGCTTGCACATCATCCAACATGCGTGCTTGATGAATCTAAAATACCATCCTCCAAGCAAGAAGCCCACTCCGAACGTACTTCATCGATCTCCTTTTGAGTGTAAGTCCCATCTGCTTTTTTCTGCCACTGAATCATGATAGACAATATTAACAAGCAATCAATAACTATGAGATAGTTATGAGATTCCTATGAGATGAACATCAAATTGAAATAACAAGCAATCTACCATTTGTATTCAACTACCACTATGAGATGAACATCAAATTGAAACTATGAGATTCCTGCAACCAGATTCAAATATAAGAACTTGAAAATCACTAAGCCAAATTGAAACTATGAGAACTTGAAAATCACTAAGGGTTTCTGGTATTCAGTTCTTCCCTACATACGGGCATTTGATTCTGTCTGCTGTGATGGATACCAAGGTTAAGATTTGGGGCTGATGTGGAATGCGTTGAGAATGACAAAGCTGCATTGGCCTTGCTTGAACTACCACACAAGTGAGATGCTTGCTTCATGGATATTCAAATGCCCGAAATGGATGGGTATGCTTCCAATTTGAAATGCCATTATAGTTCCAAATGGGTAAGTTTCCTAATGTTTATTTTGACTGCAGATTTGAGGCAACACATCGAATCAGGCAGATGGAGAGCAAGGCAAATGTGGAGATGAATGGTAAGTGGTGATCAGTCATTATTTATGCATCATTTTGATGTCTTTATATGCCTCTCTTACATGTCTTTTGAATGATTCCGTGCCATCAATAGTAGAAAATGATCAATATTGTGAGACTTGTGCAGATTTGGAAAGATAGGTAAAATATGAGAAGAACGCGAAAAGAATGAAGCCCTAACCATGTTAGTTTGTTAATTAGATTTGGGCTTTTGATTTTGATTGTTATGCATGCTGAATAACTCTGATTACTGCTTTAATTGCCATTCCTTTATGCCTATGAGCTTTGCTACCTTGTTTGAATAACTTATTGATGGAATTGCTTGAGTGACCACTATATCATCTTGTAATTCATGAGCATCAAGAGGTTGAGGTTAAGAAACGATCTTGTAGTTGAAATTCACAACGCTCTTGGAATGCACGTCAAAATTCACAACGCTCTAGGAATGCACGTCACTTTTCTAGGCTAGTGTAGTGTCATTAAATTCTCTTTGTATTTCATGCATCATCTTAACTGGTAGGTGATAGACGTTCTAGAGTACACATCATGCTTAGAACATACCAAGTAAGAAAGAATAATATATGTGGAGTGGGCCAACCATCGGGACCTTTGCATGGGCACTTAATTCAGAAGTTGCATAGTAATTAGGTCAAGAAAATCTGGTTAAGGACTATAATTGTGTGTGTGTTTTTCTATAAGTTAACAAATCTGAACTCAATTGGGTTAATCGTTAAACAAGTCCTCGAGGGATCGACCTTTGCTTGTCATTATACTATCTCCAACGATTTTGTGCACTTGTAAAGTTATACTTGGTAGAAATAAAGTTTATAAATATTGTGTTCAGTATTTCTTCTATCAAGTTTTTGGCGCTGTTGCCGGGGACTTGTCCCTCAACGGTGCCCATTAATTCAGATTTAGTTAACTTAATTTTGTACATTAACTATTTAGATTTCATTTAGATTGTTTACTAACTTTGTTTGTCATCTTTCTCATGTACATATGAACAACTCATACATGGATATGGGACCATTGAATTATCCATACATGGAGACGGGAGCTTGGAACAATCCATACCCAACTTCATTCAATTAGGGGTGGAGCAATCAGCCGGAATTCCATTATCAAGAACACCCAGAACCATACAACCCAGGATGGTGCCAGCATCCTAATTTCACATGGAACTCCCTGCAAATAGTTTCTCACTACGAACCCACTCCTGACCTCCTACCTTCGCTGAGGGCCTTGGTGCAATGCATGGAGGCTCGTAATCAATGCATGACAGCTTTTTGTGAACAACAACAAGAGCAAAGCCAGCGCTTGGAGGAGATACTGGAAAAGAGCAAGAGGTTGTTTGAGTTCAACATATGCCAAACCGAAGAAAGGGCACGTTCCCCACCAAGTGAGGCCGTGAATGATGATCATGATGAAGCTATCATCAAGCCAACACTTCGACAAGTGATTTCCATGGAGGCCATGAAGTCCACCCAACCTTCGCTATGGAACATGATACAAAGCATGGAGGCCTGTAATCAGAACCATCACACAGATGATGAGCATAATAAGGACACCATCAAGCTAACACTTTGACAAGTGCTTGCCATGGATGCCATGAATTCCACCCAAGGCCATGTCGTGACAGTGTCTCCCGATTCTGCTCAGATTGAGCAGTGGGACGCACTTAATTCATACCCTCCAGTATACTCTTCCTTTTATAATGTTTCTAATTCTGATTTCATGTCTAAATATACCTCTTTGCCTTGCAGTAACAGATTGGAAAGCGAAATGGAAGAAAACTGGGAGGAAGAGAATAAGACGGATGATGGTGACAAGGACATCCAGGTCAAACCCATGCCCCTGCCCTATGTGCTGCCCAGCAGCAACGCACTGCCCCAAGCCGTGTCCCACAACCATGACCACATTCTGCCTACTGCCCTGCCGCAAACCCAGGTTCCTGCTGAGTCCCAGGACTCGCCAAATGCCCTGCCGCAGCCCCAGCCTAGCACCATAGAACCTGGAAATATCCAGGGCACGCTTTCAACACGCCAAGCTGCACCAACAGATTCACTGCAGGGCAAGTCCTTAGCCACTGCACCAGAACCTTCCCATCATGCATCTGAGACGCGCAGTGTTGCGGCCACGCTTCAAGACACATCCACGGTAGAACCCAAGGACCAGCCCATGCCCACGAACAAGAACCCGGTTTTGAAATTCAATGCGCCTTCTCAACTCAATCCTGAAACACGTAACTTTCATTTTAATAAGGCAAACTTGGATTTGAATTTTGATTTAGCTCCTAATACTTTTGAACTTTTTCCGTGCAGGTTCCACCATAAAAACCCCAAGAATATGCTAAAGGCCCTCAACTTGGTCCCCCTCTTCAAGTTCCGAAGGAAAAATCAACGAAAGGGACCAAGGATGAAGCCTAGAACGTACAAGGCACCACCAAAGCTGTTCCCCCACGAGCATTGTCCAAGGAAAACATTCAAGAGTGGACAGAAACTGCTCTCATTCAAATCACTCCTCAATCTCTTTCCCGATAAGTTACGTTCTCGTCGGTGGATTCCTTTATGTGTTTCTAACTTTTTTCTCCATATTGCATCGCAGATTCTACAGCAAGAGGCTCATAATCGGTTCCATGTTGACGCTGAAATCCTGGGCACACCATCAAATGCCTAGCATGCCAGCCCCGTCTTGCCTAGACATTAAATAAAGCGCTCCTAGGAGGCAGCCTAGCCCTGATTTGTATTTCTCTCTTCCTCTGCTATTTATGCCCGTTATATCTCTCAAATCTTTCTACTGTTGTCATGCTTACTGCTTATCACATTGAGGACAATGTTCAGTTTAGGTTTGGGAGTGTGGATTTAAAATTTTGCTTATAGAAACAAGTAGGTTTGGGGGTGATACACGGCCAGGACATTTGAATTTTCAGCCTTAGTTTTTTTGTGTTTAGTTAGTTACTTAATTTTTTTGCTTTTGAATAGTATGATAACTTGTTAATAGGGATGTATATGCTAAGTTAATTGTCTTAGCCTTACTAAGAGTCATGCCATGGTCAAGTAGTTCATAATCTGCACTTCACAATGCCATGTTTTAAGTGATTAAGTGAACAAAATAACTGAATTTGAGTGAACCTTAGAAAATTAGTGGAGACTACCATGTGAGATCTTTGAACCTAATTGCCATTCTTTCTGAGGGATATACTTGTTTATACTCTTAAACACTCATCGCTTTTATTCTTAATTGTTGATCTCATTACATCATATTTTGCATTGAATTTTAAAGAACTAACACCATTTAGATACTCTTGATTTAATGTGTGGTTTGCCATAAGAAGTGATGTAGGCTATGTATGCTTTGACCTCTAAAGGCTTTATCCTACCCTATTGCATGCTCCCTAAGCCAATTTTGAAGCCAAACACTCAACCTTTTCTTTCATCACCCAAAGTATAACCTAAACGAAATACTTAGCCATTCATCACAACCATACCCTATAACCTCAGTTATGCTAAGGTTGCCGTAAATGAGATTCATGGTGAGAATGAGAGGTGGAAGAAGATGTTGCCCAATTCAAAGGACATTGGCGTCAATTCAAAGTTCAAAAGTAAAGAAAAGCTTTACAAGTTGCAAGCTGCACGAAAATTTGAGGAAATCATTGCATGATCTTGGTTCAATTCAATTCAAAGAAGAAAAGAAAAAATAAAGAAATCAAAAGAAAGAAAGAAACGTTGAGAAGAAAAAAAAAGATAAAAACTGAAAAACAAAGTGAATTGAGCCAAGTGAGCCAAGAGCCTCAAAATAAGCCACAAGAGCCTCAAAATAAGCCATCAAGAAAGCACAATGTCGTGGGCCTTAAGAAAGGATTCAGTTAAGAAATTCCAAGTTCAAGTCATGACTTATCATGCCTTAGCACAGCTCAGGTTCTTTGAATCCCATCATTTCTTGCTAAACCCCTAAGCTTAGCCCCGTTACAACAAAAAAAAAAGACCTAACTGATCTTATGGACAATCATGCGGAGGATTAAGGTATGTATCTATGTTCTTAAAGTTCAATTTCTTTCATGAGATCTTTATTTCCATAAAGTGTTATTCTTCATTGTTACTCATATGTGATTAAATTTCAATTTCATAACATAAACTCATCACTTATGCTTGAAAAGAGTGAAAGCCTAGGATTCTTGTGCGAATTGAGAGTTGCCTAGTAAGGATTAGAGTCGAGGCGAAATCTTTCTAGGGCACTTAGAGGAAGTTGTTCCCAAACTTGATCACCTGAAAATTTTGGCACTTATACACGTACACCTTCACATGACACTCACGGCTATGGCATTCCTTTTAGTTCTGCAAAGCATTTCTACTTACTTTGATTCTTATTAGCTTGTTAAAAGTACTATCTCTAGCACCTTTTTGTCTAAGTAAAACATTTGTGGGTTTCGTGCTGCTATAACCCTCAGGAGACAAAACTCCTCCTACTAGGTGAACCTAGGGGTTTAAATGTTCTATCTTAACTAAGATCGAGTCTTTTTATTTTGTTAAAGTTTGTTTTGCTCAGGGACTAGCAAAAGATAAGTTTTGGGGGTATTTGATCAGTCATTATTTATGCATCATTTTGATGTCTTTATATGCCTCTCTTACATATATTTTGAATGATTTCATGCCATCAGTAGTAGAAAATGATCAATATTGTGAGACTTGTGCAGATTTGGAAAGAATGGTAAAATATGAGAAGAACGCGAAAAGAATGACTCAAATTGGAGTTCAAATGAAGGAGATGTCATCATTTCAATATCAGGTCCTGAGTGCGCTAGTGCGCCTATTTTGAGTTATTGACCAAGTACCTTAGATCATGTCATCCGGGTCCCAAACCTGTGTCTCATGACATCAAGTTCATGTCCTATAAGTGCCAAGGTCGTGTCAGGACATGTCGAGTACATGTCCCAAGAACTTCCCATCCGAGCCCAGCCTCTGCGCCTAAACCCGGGTTCCTGTTCCACCAGCGGTGGATCAAAGTTCCTCCTCTGCACTAAGCCTGACAACCTGTGCGTTTAGCTTGAGTGAAGATGCGCTTCTACTATGCTAATGGTGTGCCTCAAAAGCGCAGTCCCAGACCCCTATGACGAAGACATTCCAAAGACCACGGGAAGATCGCGGGCTGCCCGCGGCCAGCATGTGTTCCCACTGGCCAGCTTGCATTCACCCTCCCAACCGTGCTCTGATTGGTTCTAATAGATTTTAAGGACTTTGTAATTAATTAGAAGTACAATAACTATTCTAGAACATTCTAGGATAAGGTTTTTAATATCAATCCTTATAGGACAAGGTTTTCCCTTTGTCTATAAAAGGGAGCATTTGTTCAGTATTTTAAGGAGATCATATTTTTAGAGATAATATTTTACACACAGATTATTAGGCGTGGAGCTTGGAGAAGAAGGCTCTGTTGTGGCTCTGATGTGCCTGTTCTTCAACAATCTATTATGTAACCTTATTTTTATTATTGCAATTTAATTATGAATTCAATTATATCTGTTTTATCCCAGTTATGCGTGAGTAGTTTTTGTTAGGATTAGGGTTGTTTGAAGCCCTAACCATGTTAATTTGTTAATTAGATTTTGGCTCTTGATTTTGATTGCTATGCATGCTGAATAACTCTGATTACTGCTTTAACTGTCATTCCTTTATGCCTATGAGCTTTGCTACCTTGTTTGCATAACTTATTGATGGAATTGCTTGAGTAACCACTATATCATCTTGTAATTCATGAGCATCAAGAGGTTGAGGTTAAGAAACGATCATGTAGTCAGAATTCACAACGCTCTAGGAATGCACATCACTTTTCTAGGCTAGTGTAGTGTCATTAAATTCTCTTTGTACTTCATGCATCATCTTAACTGGTAAATGATAGACGTTCTAGAGTACACATCATGCTTAGAACATGCAAAGTAAGATAGAATAATATATGTGGAGTGGGTCAACCATCGGGACCTTTGCATGGGCACTTAATTCAGAAGTTGCATAGTAATTAGGTCAAGAAAATCTGGTTAAGGACTATAATTGGTTAGAGTGGATAGTAAGCCTTAATTCGCCTTAGTTAACAAACAATCAACCTTTCATTCTTGCATTGTTATTTTCTGCACTTTGATTTACTTGTCTTTAATTTTCAACTCTCATTCATAAACCCCCCCATGTGTGTGTGTGTTTTTCTATAAGTTAATAAATCCGAACTTAATTGGGTTAATCGTTGAATAAGTCCTCGAGGGATCGAGTTTTTCTTGTCATTATACTATCTCCAACAATTTTGTGCACTTGCAAAGTTATACTTAGTAGAAATAAAGTTCATAAATATTTCTTCTATCAAGTGGCACTTGCCAATTCTTGCTATGACAGCTGATATTATTCATGCAACTTATGATCAGTAGTGCTTGAAAGGTGGGATGGATGGATACGTGTCGAAGCCGTTTGAGGAAGAGAATCTCTACTAAGTTGTTGCCACATTTTTTAAAAACAGTCCTTGACAATCAAAATATGCAGACATTATCTTAGTTGGTCGAATCTCGGCTATTAGCTACCATCAATTTTTTTTATTTTCTGCAGAGAGAAGGGCAGCTAGTAAGCAGTTGGTCCTAGAATTTTGTTGATTATGCCTAAGGCGTTGAAAAACAGGTTCATTTGGGCAATCATTTCTAACCAACTCGACTTTTAACTCGATTAGATTATGGGTACATGTATACTAAAGAACAACCTACCTCCATGTTTCCCACTTGTATCTATAGGATCCTTAGAAAAAGGGGAAAGGAGAGCAAAAATGTGTAAACATGATTGACGATCTGATTCTCTAAATGAAGGCTAAGCATGTTGACATATTAGAGGGATAAATGCATAATTGAAAGTCTGAAACACAAGTATAATAAACAACAATTATAATTCATAATTTTCACACACTACTAAACACAGGTATTCTTTACCATTTTCTTACAACAAGATACCATTGAATAGGTTCACGCAATTGCATATTCCTTTGGGCGTTGAAAATTTTTATCCCACTATACTAAGATAACAATCAATATTCAGTATAATGGCAAAAGATTAATAACCCAATGTGAATTCACTTGAGGTATTGATGATACTTACTTTTCAACTACTGATTTTCATTCCTCTCTAGGAGAACGCTGCTTGAGAGGATCCAAAAAATACACAACCTCTTTTTTTGGATTGAGAAGCGTCAATGTCCAACGTTGGCTGGAAATATGAACATCCATATTAAAGTACGAGGACGTACGCCTACATATGAAATAATTACCCTCATCCAATCACAATCTTATCCGTGTTAACATAGCTAAATCTGTTTTTCCTTTGTTCAAATACAGCTGTAAACAGCTATATTATTGTTAGAATATGTTAGTTTGTTAGTTAGTTATGGTTGTTTAGTAGAAGGTATATATAGCTTGTATAGTTGGTTATGATAGATGTTAATAAAGCTAAGAAGTTCTGCTGCTCTACAAGTTCTATATACTCTTTAGTCTCTTCATCTTCCTTGTCTACAAACTCAATACCTTTTGCTCTGTTAACTTTGTCAAAACTATTTCCCTGATTCATGTGATTCTATCATGGTATCAGAGCATCAAGATCCTAGACCTACTTACACTTCCGCATAGTACACTGGTACACAGCTCCATTTACCTTTTGTGCTTCGGCTTCAAACTCGCGATTCGGGCCTTCCTTCTGTGCTTCGGCTTCAAACTCGCGATTCGGACCTTCGTTTCTCGATCTTCAAACTCACGGTTCCATTCGCTGAATCGTCTCGAGGTACCCGCCGTCTTCTCTGGGTTCCCTAACGTTGTCGGAATCTATCGTGTTCATCACTACTTTTACAGGTGAATCACTGATCTTGATTTGTTATGTTGTGTATGTGTTCTATATGACGAGTGATATATGTATATAAAACTTGTGAGACATGTTTAGTTGAGCTAATCTTGAGCAAAATCGAAGAGTATCGAGTAAAATTGGGTATACGAGTGTTAGTGTTTGTGGTGTTCTTGCTGTCCAAAATTGGTCCTGAGCTAAATTGGAGAGTATTGGGTAAAATTGTGTTGAGTGGAAAATTGGTTATAAGAATATCTATTTCTTGAGGAGTTCTTGCTATTCTGTCTCTTGAAGAGCTCTTGTTATATGTAAATTGGGCAAACTGTGTGTGTGTCTGCTCATCTTTAGTAATGACGTTTAGAAACTCAACATCTGCTCTGACTCACAATGATGTACATTCATTGATGAGTGTTATTACCATTCGCCTTGGAGAACGAAATTTCTTAAAATGGAGTTTTCAGTTCCAGTCTACTCTTGCTGGAAATGGCCTCTTTGGTTATTTTGATGGCACTGAAGTTACACCACCACGGTATGTTCTTAGTCCTGAAGGAGAAGTTCTTAATGAAGAGACTGCTGCCTACAAGGCATGGAAGCAAAATGATATGGCATTGTTAAGTCTGCTTATGGCAACCCTGGATGAGGACATTGTTGAAGTTATAATTGGGAGCAAAACCTCTAGACAGGCTTGGCTTGCCCTTCAAGAATGTTTCTCTGTTGTGTCACGGGTGAATATCATGCAGCTTAAAACTGAATTGCAAACGATGAGGAAAGGAGGTGAATCCATTGAAAAATATCTTCAACGTGTGAAGAATGCTCGTGATCAATTGGTCTATGTTGGTGTTGTTATTCCAGATGAGGATGTCATTATTGTTATTCTGAATGGATTACCAGATGAGTATGCTACATTGAGGACAGTTGTTGAAGGACGGGAGACCTCAATCACTCTTCGTGATTTGAGATCTCAAATGCTAGCTGCTGAGAGACGTATTGAAAGAAGCTTTTCTCTTCATTCACCTATGAGTGCAATGGTGGCTAAAGGGGAGAACAGGACAAGTGCAAGCAATGGAGATAGCTCAGACTGGTTGACTGGAAATGTAGGGAAAGAAAGAGGCTTCAAAACTGGCAATCCTAGTGTTGAATGTCCTGCATGCGGAAAGAAAGGCCATTCTGTTGACACCTGTTTTCGTATTCATAAATGTCAGATTTGTGGTAAACATGGTCATCTTACGAGCAAATGTTATCAGAACCCTGAGTACAAATCTGGAACATCGTCACAACCTAGACAAGTGGTCACTGGACCATCCCCTGAGTGTCAAATCTGTTCCAAGAAAGGGCATACAACTGCTAACTGTTTTTACATAACTGATATACCTGCTGATCACCCCTCACTTTATATCCCTACTTGTCAGATTTGTGGACTTAAAGGACATGCTGCATTGAACTGCTCACACAGAACAAACTTTGCTTATCAAGGATCTGAGCCACCAGCTTCCCTCACAGCTTTATCTGCTCATACAAATACACCTTATGGTAATGGTGCTTCTCGTGGTACATATTTTGTTTCCACTGGTGGTGCCTCTAATTCAAGCTTTCCTGGTGGTTTTAATCTGAGTACTGGTGCTTCTACATCAAATAGTGCTCTCTCGTCCAATCCTCATGTCAATAATGAAGTGTGGATAGGTGATTCTGGTGCCACTCATCACATGACGTCAGACCTTCGTAATTTGACTATTGCTCAACCATATACTTCAGATAACACAATCACCATTGGTAATGGAACAGGTTTGCATATTGCTCATACTGGTTCTAGCTATATTAAACATGCTGATCATGTTTTAAACCTGCACAAAGTTCTACATGTTCTTGCTCTTGCTATGAATCTATTATCTTTCACCAAACTGTGTCGTGATAACAACTGTTTCATCACACTTGATGAATCTAACATTGTTGTGCAGGACAAGGCATCCAAAACAATTCTCTACCAAGGAAGGAGTAGTGAGGAAGGCTTGTTTCTTTTCCATACCCCCCATTTATCTTCCATTCCACTGTTGTCTCATTCTGCCTTTGTTAGTCCTACTTCTACATATCCTGTTTGGCATCAGCGTTTAGGTCATCCTACTCACTCTATAGTGTCTAAGATGTTGTCTAACTCTCAAATAAGGATGTCCAATTCATTACCTAATCAAGTTTGCACTCATTGTTTAGAAGGCAAGATGCATAGATTACCTTTTTCTGAATCTGTTTCTAATTCTTCTGTGCCATTTCATAAAGTTCACTCTGATGTGTGGGGTCCTGTCCCATGTTTGTCCATAGAAGGATACAAATACTATGTTACTTTCATAGATGAGTGTACTAAATTTGTGTGGATTTTCCCACTTGTCAATAAATCAGATGTTCTTGCTCATTTTGTGAAATTTTGTGCCTTTGTTCACACACAATTTGATTCTTCAATTAAGATCTTTCAAACAGATGGGGGTGGGGAGTTTAATAGCAAAGCTTTTCTTAACTTTCTTGCTTCGAAAGGTATATTACATCACATCACTTGTCCATATACTCCTCAGCAAAATGGGGTTGCTGAGAGAAAGCATAGACACATTGTTGAAACTGCTATTTCTTTGCTCTCTACTGCTGGTATCCCTAAACTCTTTTGGTTCCACGCAGTTGCTCACTCATGCTATCTTATTAATAGAATGCCGTGTCGATCCTTACATATGATTTCCCTTTATGCTGCTTTATTTCATAAACCTCCTGATATCTCACAGCTTAAGATCTTTGGTTCCTCTTGCTATCCATATCTTAGACCATATAGTCATGACAAGTTCGATCCTCGAACAACTCAATGTGTTTTCCTCGGTTATGTCTTAGGCTTCAAGGGGGTTTTGTGCTACAGCATCTCTCTTGCTAAGCTTTGGGTCTCTCGGCATGTTGTGCATGATGAAACATGTTATCCTTTTTTGTCCTCTTCTCAACCTCAATCCTCTCTTGTTAAGCCTACTATATTTTTTCCCTCTTCTGTCCACCTTACTACTCCTCCTCCTCATATGCCTGTTCATGCTTCTAGTCATTCAAGTGAGAGTCTTCCCGTATTGACCGGGTCCAATGATGCCAGTAATCTTGTCGGTTCTCAGAATGTTGCATCAGCCCCTAGACCTCATGATGGCCTTTTGGTTATCTCTGATAATGAGCCTAGCGGTGGCCTTGACTGTGTTGTAGTTCCTGTGTCTCATGTTGCTGCTGCTGGTGAGATCATTCCTACTCTTCCTGAGGTGACTCATGTGTCTTCCGACAGTCCTGTTGCTGGCCTTACTGATGTGTCTACTGGCTTGCAGTTTGATGGCGATATTGATGCTCCTAATCTTCCCCCGGAGTTGGAGTTTATTGCCTCTCAAAACTATGATGCTCATTCCATGATGACCAGGGCTAAGAATGGCATCATCAAACCAAAGAGTTTTGACGACTTCTATTGTTTTTCGGCTGTCTCTCATCAGAGGCTGTATGATGATTTTCCTTTCTTTGGTGGCTTCACTGCCATCACTGACATTTGTGATGTGCTTGAACCCAAATCATTCAAGGTTGCTACTGGCACACCTGAATGGGATCTTGCCATGCTTGAGGAAATCGAAGCCTTACAACAACAAGGTACGTGGTCTTTAGTTCCCTGCCCCAAGGACAGGAATATAGTTGGCAGCAAATGGATTTACAAAATCAAGAAGCATCCTGATGGTTCTATTTCTAGATACAAGGCTAGATTGGTGGCTCAAGGGTTTAGTCAGTCCAAAGGTCTGGACTATGATGAAACATTTAGTCCAGTTGTGAGACATAGCACGGTGAGGGTTATTTTAGCTCTTGCTGCCATGAATGACTGGGAACTGCGCCAGCTAGATGTTAAGAACGCCTTCTTGCATGGTGACTTGAAAGAAGAAGTGTTCATGGCTCAACCACAGGGTTTTGTTGATCATGTTCATCCTGATTATGTGTGCTCTCTCCAAAAATCTCTCTACGGTCTCAAGTAGGCACCTAGAGCATGGAATGAAAAGTTCACTAGTTTCCTGCCAAGTTTGGGGTTTGTTTTCTCTCATTCTGATCCTAGTCTATTCATTAGACACTCTTCTAGCGGCATTGTTGCATTATTACTGTATGTTGATGATATTGTCATTACTGGGTCTGATACTTCTGGTATTCATGAGGTTATATCTGAGCTGAGCATGGTTTTTGACATGAAGGACCTTGGCACCTTGTCTTACTTTCTTGGCTTACAGGTTACTAAGCTTAACGGTGGCATTTTCCTAAGTCAAACCAAGTATGCCACTGATTTGCTTAACAAGACAGGAATGACTACCCTTCGGGCTTGCAGTTCTCCTTGTCTTCCTCATTCTCAGATGACAAAAACTCAAGGTATCCCTCTCAGAGATCCTTCTTTGTATAGAAGCATTGTTGGGGCTCTACAGTATTTGACTTTCACTTGTCTTCCTCATTCTCAGATGACAAAAACTCAAGGTATCCCTCTCAGAGATCCTTCTTTGTATAGAAGCATTGTTGGGGCTCTACAGTATTTGACTTTCACTCGTCCAGATATTGCCTATGCTGTCAATACAATTTGTCAATTCATGACATGTCCCGCTGATGTTCATTATACTGCTGTCAAACGTATTCTGAGGTATTTACAAGGCTCTTTACAGAAAGGGTTATTTTTTAGCTCTGCTGGTTCTCTAACTAATGCTGCTCATATCATGGCCTATTATGATGCTGATTGGGCTGGTGAGGTTATTCAGAAAAGATCAACTACTGGTTTTGTTGTGTACCTTGGTCTCTGTCCAGTGTCCTGGCAATCGAAGAAACAGGGAACCGTATCTAGAAGCTCCACTGAATCCGAATACAGGAGCTTGGCTAATACAGCTGCTGAGATTAGTTGGCTTCGTCATTTGTTATGTGATCTGCATGTTTCTATTCCTCAAGCCCCTCTGCTGAGATGTGACAACCAATCTGCCATTGCCTTGGCTTCTAATCCTGTCTTCCATTCCAGAATCAAACATTTGGATAATGACTTTCACTTTGTTAGAGAACGTGTTCAACACAATGATCTTTGCTTGGAATATGTCTCTACCACAGAACAAACAGCTAATATCTTGACCAAGGGACTGCCTTCTCCTATTTTTCGGTCCCATTGTGTCAATCTCATACTGGTTGCCCTAGCTGAGCTTGAGGGAAGGTGTTAACATAGCTAAATCTGTTTTTCCTTTATTCAAATACAGCTGTAAACAGCTATATTATTGTTAGAATCTGTTAGTTTGTTAGTTAGTTATGGTTGTTTAGTAGAAGGTATATATAGCTTGTATAGTTGGTTATGATAGATGTTAATAAAGCTAAGAAGTTCTGCTGCTCTACAAGTTCTATATACTCTTTAGTCTCTTCATCTTCCTTGTCTACAAACTCAAAACCTTTTGCTCTGTTAACTTTGTCAAAACTACTTCCCTGATTCATGTGATTCTAGCAATCCGGAGTTGCAAGGAACTAGAAAAATCTAGTCATCATATGCATTTGAGATGGTAGTTCCTATATGACGTGACCGTTCAATCATACTTCCACAACCATTCGCACTAATTCGAGCAGGGTCAACAAAACCAACCATGTTTATCATGTTCGTTTTTTTTACGACATTTTATAAGTACCTAATGAAAATAACAAGTTAAATCTTTTAGTGCATATTTCCCACCACATTGTATAAGTACCTAATAGAAAGGTGCATAATGGATAATTTTGTTTTATCAATTTACCTCATGTATAGGACTATGTAGTTTCCGTTGATCTCATCCATGACAACAAAAGTTAAAATATATTCTTGTAAAAGAAAAGTTTGGCGTGCATAGCCAAAGACTTCCTTGCCCATTACAAAGGCTATTGCCTTCTCACTAAGTGCATCTCTTGCATACACACATATCCTCTTTAAAGGCTTTGGCAATCCAACCAGAGCCAAAATTGGGTCTTTAAATGTTGGCTGCCCAACATCCTTCTATGATTTCAAGGGTAATTTATGTTTTTCATCATCAAACTTAAGTAATATATAATCCAAATATTAAGTATTATGAATTAAATCATGTACAGAATAAGCAATATTACCTCTTTGTGCATTATGATAAGATGTTTGGGCAAAACTATAAAAGTATTAACCGCTTGACTAACATTCACCACTTCATCTCATATTGGAAAGGGCAACATAGCTTCCTTATCAAGTGCAGTATTGACACTCGCATATTGCAGTCTCCCAAAGGAACACAATGTATATATTGACACCAAGTATACAAATTATTAAACTTAAAATGATTTAGAAATAAAAATAACTTCAATTAACATACAAGTAGAGGTTCTCAATGAATATAAGGTTCAACTTCCTCTGTATTCTCTAATACATAGAGATGTGCTTGGTCTAATTGCTCATGACTAACCGATAAAATAAAAGCACCAGATAAAGGTCTACAATCCTTAGAACGTCCCATGTTGTGTGTTGATGGAATTCCTACTGTCTTCAAATTAGATAAATATTCTGAGCAAACTTCAATAGCTTTTTCAGCAATGTAACACTCAACAATGCAGCCCTAGGGACAATTACGATTCCTTACATATCCTTTTAGCACTTTCATGAACCTTTCAAATGGGTACATCCATCTAAAATAAACAAGTCCACATAATTGAACTTCTCTTATTAGATGCACGGTCAAATGTATCATGATATGAAAAAATGATGGAGGAAAGTATTTCTCAAACAAACAAAGTGTCACCACTAAATCTTCTTGATTTTTTTGTAGTCTTGAAACATCCACCGCTTTATTCCATAAGCATTAAAGAAGAAGCATAATCTAATTATTGCATACCGCATTGCCTTCTCCAATACCCCTTGTATAGCCACAGGAAGTAATTGTTGCATTAAAGTATGCAAGTCATGAGACTTTATACCAGTGATCGAGTTTGAGCTTGTCTATATTTACAAGACTTCTAACATTGGATGAATAACCTTCAGGAACCTTCATTCTATAAAGAGATTTGCGAACAGATTTTTTCTCTTTCAACAAATTCCAACTCCCTAAAGGCAAACGTGCTCGTTTCCCCTCACAATTAGGCTTCAAATCAGTCTTGACCCCCATTTCAACCATGTCTAATAAGACTATCACATACATTCTTTTCAATGTGCATTACATCGAGGTTATGGCGAACATGTTGGTGCTTCCAATATTCAAGTTCAAAGAAAATGGACTTCTTCTTCCAATAAGGTCTAGGGTCATCAACACCAACATGTAAAAGAGGAACAAGCATCCTGAATGGAGGCCAACTTATAGCTTCAACCTTTTCCAAAACTTCCTTCCCAATTAATGGAACAGGTGGTGGAGCAAATTCTTGTTTATTATTAAATGTCACCTTTTACCTTCTATATGGATGGAATTGAGGTAAAAATGTACAATGATCGATGTATGACATTTTTCTTCCATGTACTAGCCGGTGAGGCTTTGTTTCATCACCACATATAGAGCAAGCATTATACCCATGCACAATGCATCATGATAAGTTACCATATGCCGGAAAATCATTAATTGTCCACATTAGCACAGCTCTAAGCGTAAAGTATTTCCCAGTGCGTGCATCATACACCCTTGGAACTCCATCCCATAGAGTTTTCAGATCTTCAATCAAAGGTGCTAAGTAAACATCTATATTATTTCCAGGTTGCTTATGACCAGAAATCAATAAGGTTAGCATCATGAGATTCCTTTTCATGCACAAGTATGAAGGAAAGTTATAATTGACAACGATAACTGCCCAACAAGTGCGCTTACTAGTTGAAAGAGCTAGTCTAAGATTTCTTGGTTCTTCACCAAAATTAGGCCACTTATTGTCCACTAACTTCCAGGCTGGGGAATCAGCTGGGTGACTCAATATACCATAAGTCACTTTTCTTTCCGCGTGCCAAATTAAATCCTTGGCTGTATTAGGAGATTGAAACCATCTTTTAAACCTTGGGATAGGTGGAAAGTACCATAATACTTTATCTGGCATCCCTTCTTCGTCTTAGAATCCTTTCGTACCTTCCACCTTGAGACACCGCACATAGGGCAATTATTAAGATCTTCATACTCGTTTCTATACAAGATACAATCATTAGGGCATGCGTGTATCTTTATGAAATCCATTCCTAATGAACACAAGGTCTTCTTAGCTTCATACATAGATGAAGGTATCTCATTACATTCAAGAAGTGAACCTTCAATTTCACCCAACCAATCATTGAAACAAGTATCAGTCATTCCATGCTTGGCTTTCAAGTTATACAATCTAACAAGTGTACCTAGCTTGGTGAACTTAGTACAACCAGGATACAAAGGTTTATCTCCATCCCCAATTACATTCATAAACTCATTAAGGTCGTTCTCAAATTCCTCATATGCATTATCTTCCATATCTACACTTTCACAGGCAAATCATGTTTGACTTTATTCCTTCCAATATTTGTAGTTTCATATGCAGCCTACCTAGACGGTTGCCCATGCCATATCCAATCTTGATAACTCCTATCCACCCCATTGAAATATAGATGTTCCTCCACAACTTGAAGATTAAATTGTTTCATATTTCCACACTTTATACAAGGGCAACTGATTAGGTTTGCATTTCTAGAATTTTCCACTGCAATCTTCAAAAATCCCTCAACCCCTTCCTTGTATAATTGGGACCTTCTATCCGCAAACATCCATGACGTATCCATCTTTAAAGTTCATATTTCAGAAAGAAAAATAAAATAGAAAATCAAAAGCAAACAATGTGTTCTTACTTGATATATCATTCAAAAATATATTTAATCTTAGTATAGTTAAGCACTACTAAGAGGCAAGAGAAGGATATGTTAAGTTTGTTTTACAGACTAGCATATATATATATATATATATATATATATCCATACACAACCATTACAAGTACATCAAAATATGTATATAAAGGAACGACATACATGAACTATGTTTTTGTTACACTTGTAACAAAATTCACATTTAGAAAGGGATAGACTAACCATACTGAAGAAATATACTAACACCAACGATTTATGTGTCAATCTCCACAGATGTAGCATTTACACTAAATATCTCTTAGGGAGAAAATAATTATTAACAATCCCTTGTTTCACATACTAATTCTCAATGCGGAATGTCCCGCAAGCACTCTAAGTTTAATCTCCCCAAGGCCCAAGTAAACCAACATTTCCAGTAAACAAGAACAAGCAACAAAAACAATAAGGGCAATTAGAATGTCCTTCTTTCTATTTTTTCCTCAAGTTTCTCAGCAACTACACACAGAAAAAGACAACGATAAGATACCTACAATAACCTAATCGATCTACACCATACATTCACATAGGCAAAAACATTGTTTTCAACAACCAAGAGAAATATCACGGTTCAAACTTGGATAGGCTCCAAAATACGAATCACACATATGATAGAAAGAAATGCCAAGAACTAAAAGAGTAACAACAATCCCAAAATATCACATATATGATATTAACATATCTAAAAGAGGAGTGCATTCAATACATAGAGGTGGTGGTTTTCCCGTTACACTTGTAACCTTGGGCGAAGTTAACTATGTTTTTGTCTATTGCAATTACTCCTTTAAACTGGCCAAGAATTTGTCCATGTGAACCGATCAATGACCACAAACTTTCATCCACTAGCCACTCCAATTTCCCAACACTCAGCCCAAACTTACTTTCCACTCCTAATGAATAATATAGTGCAAAATAATCAATTCTTGAAGTATATATTAAACCTCAAATGAAAATTATTCCAACAAAAAATCAGTAGAATTAGAACATACCAGGCTCGTGACATAGTGCTCTACATACAGAATATGTCAGTCTCTTCTAGATGAATTTTGAATCATTTCTTACATCTAATGAGTAAACATGGTATAATGTTCTTTGATAACTAAAACTAATGCATAATCCTTATAGGTTTATGGAAACAAAGATGGACAACAAAAATCCTTATAGCTTTATGCATAATCCTAATAGCTTTATACATTGAACTTAAAATTTATGTATTGCAACTTCAAAGACAGCAAACAATCCAAAAGCTTTATGGAAATAGAGAAAAACAGTGAGAGTTCAAGAGAGACAAGGAGGCAGAGAGAGAGCGAGAGAGACTAAGAAATAGAGTGAGCAAGGCTCCAAGAGAGAGCGAGAGAGACTGAGAAACAGAGAGAGTGCGACTAAGACATGAACTCAGGGAGAGTTTGAGAAATAGAGAAAGCAACTGAGAGACAGAGAGAGTGCGAGAGAGAGTCGAAGAAGAGAAGATAAGTACGAGAGAGAGTTTGAGAAATAGAGAAAGCAACTGAGAGACAGAGAGAGTCGAAGAAGAGAAGATAAGTACCTAGCTTTACACCTTGTGCAGGGAGAGCGAGAGGCTACGACCGAGAGTTGAAGCTGTAGAGCGTGCGACCTCCGTAACCCACGTAGTAGACCGAGAGTTGTCCACCTCTCCTGCACTGCTGCGACCCCCGTGCGACTTTCGCATCCGACGCAGTCGACAGAGGATAATCAAAACCCAAATCTGAAACTGCTGCGACCTAAATCTGAAACAAAATCATCAAAACCCACTGAAGTTCACACCAAATTCGAACATTCATGAACACTAAATTAACAAAACCCATGCTAAGTTAACCCCAAATTCATGAACAATTAAATTGAAACCGTAAATTCAGAACTCTTGCCTTGGCCTTCAATTTGGACAAAGAGAGAAACCATTCAGTTTCCAAGAGTCCACGAAGTTAGCGACCAACTTAGGGTAATACAAATGGGATTTCAGTAAAGCTAGGGATGTTGGGGATGAGAAAAGTGTTTGAGTGTTGGGGATGAAATCGAAGAAACTGGGTTGCTATCGCCGCTGGTGGTCTCTGTTTGCAAGGAAGAAATCGATTGAGGTCTGCTGCTATCGAGCTTGTGGTCGAGGAAGACGCTGAAGCTGCAGCAAAGTTGGATTCGCCTTTTCATTCATGCGCGCGTGTTTTAGTTTTTGGGCTTTCGCGCTTTGGTTTAGACTGCGATTTAAAAAAAAATCGTAGTCTTCATAAAACTTATTTTCCAAAATTTCATTTTTCTCACTTTTAGGGCCCTTTACGTTGTAGTTTTAAACAAAACCGCAGTCTATTTTAATTAGACTGCGGTTTTAAATACAACCGCAATCTATTTAGTGTGATCTATGACACTTTTTGTACAAGTGTTAAAGTTATGATGAATTGTAATATGAAGAAAGTTTTTTATTTAAAATGTCTCCTGAACATTGACTTTTGTCTCAAAATTGACCATGAATTCAATTTTATACCAAGATGCCCCCTGAAACCTTCTTTTCGTTTCAAGTTGCCCCTTTTTCATTATATCTGCTAACTTACTGTCAAATTGAAGGGCAAAATGATCATGTTGGAGTTATGATGAAGATGAACCTCCTTGATCCCCATTCCAAATCCCAGACCTCACATGCGCCTTGTGGGACTTAATCGTCTTCGTCGCCAAATACCACCACCTCCGACGCAGTTCACAAGCATGGCAGTTCGCCCAATACTAGCACCGAGTTCCTCTACCTCGGAACCTTAGTGAATGCCCGAGGAATCAACCATGAAAATGTCACGAACATGAGCAATGCGGGCTTGGCGTATGGGGTGTCGAGCCGGTCCAACTCGTTGCCCTATCAGAAATTGGGATCACCAGAGCTGAAGCCGTTTCCGCCACTTCCTAAGCACAATTTCAGACGGAACTTTAAGGACTCCCAACTAGGTTCTGACGATGATGGCGGCGAAGAGGAGTTTTTTTTTTCTCCCATAGGGTCTTTGGCAAGTCCCAAAAATGGTAAGAGAGTAGCAATAAGCCCAGACAAAGTGTTTAAGGCAGAAGAAAGGGAAACTTTGGAAGCAGAAGCTTCAATTCCAGAACTGCATCATACGCATGCTCGAAATCTGCTTCCCCAGCAGTTATGGATCTAAGACTGTCTCGCCGATGTTGAATTTGAGTCCCACAAGGCGCAAGTGAGGTCTGGGATTTGGGATGGGGATCGAAGAGGTTTATGTTCATCATAACTCCAACATGACCATTTTTCCCTTCAATTTGACGGTAAGTTAGCAGATATAACGGAAAAGGGACAACTTGAAATGAAAAGGGGGTTTCATATGGCATCTTGGTACAAAATCTAGTTTATTGTCCATTTTGAGACTAAAATCAATGTTCAGGGGGCATCTTGAGTAAAAAGCTTATGGAGAATGACATGGATAAACTATTGTCTCATGTGCATTGTATGTCATTTAAAGTTAAGATTAATCGAAAAAAAGTTAAATCAATCATAAAGATTATTAGTCAAATGCGATGTGTATTAACATATATAGTAGATTTTTTTTAACAAAATATTTAATGGAAAAAACGAACTTTTTGACAATATATTTATTAAAGGGGCTACATGAAAATGATTATAATCTTGCAACGTGTGAGTGTAATTTCTAAACCATCTAGAGTTTTCTGAACGAAAAACTTTAGAAATCTTCACGTAAGAAAATTTTTCTTCTGAACTTTTTGACAAAATATTGATTGAAGGAATTGTGTGAAAATGATTAAAATCTTGCAATATGTGAGAGTAATTTCTAAAACATCCAGAGTTTAATGAGCGAAAAACTTTAGAGGGGTTTAGGTAAGAAAAAACAAAATTTTTTACATGGTTGGTAAAAGTTAACTAAGATATAGCTAGGGTTGTTGGAAGTGGAAGAGGATAAATAACCAGAGTTTCTATAGACTGAATTTCATTTCAAAATAAATTTTGTACAAATTCCGTATATAAGATTTTAAAGAATCATTTTGACTCCACAAAATCATTGAAGAAATGCAAAATGCATAAAGATCTAACTAGAGAATCTAGTAGCCTGCCTGCCTGCCTGCCTGCTCGTGCATTTGTTTTTTGGTCATATGGTCATGGATTCTTTGGTACAATAAAAAACATAAAAGAAAGTTTAAAAATCAAAAGTGAAAAGGAAACATATTCTCTGTCCCTCCCTGCCTCTGGCAAGTCATTTAAAATTCCAACCAAAGTTTCCTCAAAAAAATAAAAATAAAATTCCAATAAAAGTTAAGAAAAAAAGAAAAAAAAGAAAAAAAAGAAAAAGAAAAGGAAAAATCCTTGTCAAACTATGATCAATTCTGATCTTCCACATCAGATACGCCCCACCATCTGTTTCCTAATGTAGCAGCTAATTCAAAATTCTTTAAACTCGTGGAGGGTAGATTAATAATTTCCTATATTTCCTTTAATTTTTAAGTTTTTATTTTTTGAAACCAAAAGAGCCCTAAACCTACAAAAGTACAGGGATAATCAGGGATTAAAATTCAAAAGAGTTCCTCTTATTTATTTTTGTTAGTTTCTTTTTTCGCTTCCCAATTCCCCATATATAAGTGTAGACGATTTTCCGTAAGAAAATATTCTACACAAAATCACACTCCCAAAAGTTCCGAAATTGCAAACAAAATCATTGCATTCATTTAATTTTTGAAAATCCTGCAGAAAGCCCATAGCCCATTGTCGAATTTATTTTCAATCGCCGAAAAAACAGAGTGCGGGAGGGTTTCATTGTGATTTGGGTTTTGGGAGTGTGTGAATGCAAAGGAGATGAACGCCCACAAGTTCCAAATCTTCGACTCTGTTCCTGCTTAGTGCCTAAACACAAGCGAGTCGAGTTCTCTCATGGCAAAGCGCGTGTACGAAGTCTGGAAAGGAAGTAATGTAAGGCCTCTGTTTCTTGCGTTTCAAAATTTGATCTTTTACTGGGATTTATCATTTGGGTGTGCGTTAGATTTGTGGGTTTGTGTAAATATTAGTGGGTTGTGACTGATTCAGTAGTTTGTTTGGTTACAGTCATAAGTAGGGTTCGAATTAGGTTTTTTAAGTTTATTTCCTGCTTGTTTGCTGAGAAACTGGAGACACTTAATTTTGTTATTGCATAGTATGGAAAAAAGAACAATGAACTTTAGGAACTTTGGCTGGTGGACGTAGTTGAGTGGTATTGATTTCTGGGTTTGTTTATATGGGTCATTTGGAGCTTATGGTTTCCATTTTCTTCTATTTATTTTGCATTTAATAGCCAAACAAACGAAGTGTTGGAGCAGAATGCAGCATTTACTCTCTTACTTCTAATTTTCATTTTCTTCTTGTTGCTAACTTTGGGCAAGCTTTTGTATTTATGTATCTATTGTGCCTTTAATTGCATTTCCACTTTCTGTCTGTTGGTTGCTGAGGAAATGGTAAGAATGGAAATTTCGAGTCCTTTTCAAATGAACTAAGTTGAGTAGTTGTTTAAGGTTTAACTGGTTGGAATGTTTGTCTGGATTAACATAAGTTTTGATGTGCTTATAAATTCGCATATTGTTCTTACTGAAATGTATCGAGGCTTGCAGTTGGTGTTTACATAAGGAGCATGAGAGTGAAGTAGTGGCATATCACAACCATTTATTCATCATTCAAGGTTATGATTTTGACAACCATGTCTTGCAGGGTAGAAATTAGGGTTTTCCCTGAAGCATTTTAGTGGGGTGGAGCATGCTTACCATATGTATGGCTAACAATACTGTTGAGAAGCATCAGTGTTTGTTCCAGTAGAAAATTATGTCAAACTCATAGGTCATCTTTTAGAGTATTGATATGCTAACCTTATTCATGAATTATGTGTTTCAACAGATTTTCGTGGTCTGATTAGAGATGCTTTAATGATGTTTACTTCATGTAATGAATTTTTCTTTTCACCTAATTTAAAGTAGCTGCTTGAAGATTCAAGCTTGATAATCTAGTGAGAGTATAAAATAATGAAGTATCTGGCCATACACAAATGGAGCTTATAAGCAAGGTCCTTCTACCTAGCCCTATACTATTTTTGTGGCTGAGAATACAGTGAACTGTGGATTAAGGCTGAGGGCATAATAGAGTAGTAGAGTGCAATTATCTTGTATGTGCCATAGATGTGTGTAAAAAATATTTCTGGCTATCTATGAATACAGATATTCATTATCCATGGCAATTTCCAAGTCAAAATTTTAAACACAAATATATATATATATATATATATATATATATATTGCTTCTCCTAATAATTGAGAAGAGTTCAAGGCTCTATACCATGTTATGAGGACTTCCAACGCTGATTTACTATCTCGAGTATTACACGTTTTTTATTTTTCTGCAGTGTTCTGCAGCTTGTATATTGGTGAAATTTCTGTTTTAGTCAGTTGAAGAGAACTTTAAAACGTTGGGAGTTGCATAAACTTTTTTTACTCATTAGGTGGAAATGCTCATGGATGGAGTGAGCAAGCTTTTGGGCTTAAGTATGCATTTGATTGATTTAGTCTATATTTGGAGGCTAGGGGTTCTTTGCTTTGCATTTATTTTTTTTAAATATATATTTTGTCCTTGATGTTAAGAAAAAGGAAATCCTATTTGGAATTATGTCTATTTCCATATTTCACCCTTGTCTCAGATTCCATTCATTTCATGAGAAATAAATATTATTTTAATACCACATTGGTCTTTGGAATATTTTTGAACTTCATTTGGTGTCATTATAAATTGGGTTTCCCTTTGGAAGGAAATCCTGGTTAGCATCTTTCTAATAAGTTAATTTCTGTATGAGGAAGTTTTACTCCTACAGTTCGGGACATATGTTAAAAGCAACATTTTCTGGTGAGAGTTCCTTTATGACCCCAACATACTGTTTGAAGAAATCCTATTTGGAATTATGTCTATTTCCATATTTCACCCTTGTCTCAGATTCCATGCATTGCATGAGAAATAAATATTATTTTAATACCACATTGGTCTTTGGAATATTTTTGAACTTCATTTGGTTTCATTATTAATTGGGTTTCCCTTTGGAAGGAAATCCTGGTTAGCATCTTTCTAATAAGTTAATTTCTGTATGAGGAAGTTTTACTCCTACAGTTCGGGACATATGTTAAAAGCAGCATTTTCTGGTGAGAGTTCCTTTATGACCCCAACATACTGTTTGAAGAACCTTTAACCTAGCTTCTGATTGCTGTATTGCTGTTTGGCTTTTTGGCTGAGCATCAAATCAATTGGATAGGACCTTATTGTGTATTGGCTATTTTATTCATGGAAGGACTACAAAAGTGCTTCTCAAAAGGCCTGTAACACATTGATATTATGTGTTTATCAATCATCTCTGATATTGTTTCTTGCCCACCTGAAGGTCGCCTTTCTTCATCTTTAGAAAATCCAGCTTTACATAGCATACTTTGCTAGAGTACTTCCTATTCTTTCAAATGTCCATAATACAACATCTTTCTTTTCTTTCTCTTTTTTTGTTTTTCGGGTTTTATTCTTGTAAATCTGATTGATGAGAAGTATCAAGAAACATTGGTTATAAGGACAGCAAATGCAAGTCAGTGAGTGTACATTATGCTATTGAAGCCTTCAGATATGAATATCAATTGAATATTCTTTTTAATTGATTAAACGCTTTAATATGCAGCCATTTCTTTATAGAGCAGACCCATTTTTAGACCGTCTCATTAAAGACATGCTTATCCTGAGTCTTTGGCGCTCTTTTTTGTTATCTGAATTGTTGGATTGATTTTTATTGTCCTATCTTATCCGGTTGCTTATATTTTGCTTGGTAAAGCTTTTCATAGGCCATAGTTGTATCGTTCCGTGAATTAAAGCTGAAATTGGTTTTAAAATGCCACATCAATATTACTGGTTGGTCAATTCTTCTCTTCTTACATGACCAAACTCATGTAATGCATTGACCAAAAAACATAACTCTAGCAATGCAAATGCAGCTCTTATAACTATTGGCTTTATGTATCTGTTGGAATGATATGAGAAAATAAAATTGATGTACAGAATTCTTCATATCATGATCCTGTATATACTCTTTGTTGTCTAATGTAATTTCTCTCTCTCTTTCTCACGATCTCTCTCTCTCTATTATGTCTTAACTCCATTTTTGTTCATCCTTTGCAGAAGTTCATCCTTGGTGGTAGGTTGATATTTGGGCCAGATGCAAGGTCACTGTTTATCACATTAATCTTGATCATTGCTCCGGTTATTGTCTTTTGTGTACTTGTAGCATGGCGTCTCCGGCATGAGTTTAGGTCATATAATGCAGGATATGCAATTCTTGTGGTAGCTATTGTATTTACCATCTGTGTAAGTCGTCTTAATCTTTATTTTTGTCTTTTTAAAATCTGGCACTCATCATATATATGATTATTTCACAATTTCTCAAACAAAAAGAAAATTTGCTTGGCATGCTCACATGCAGATGAACGGTTATATAATGTGGCCTGTTTAGTATATACATGATCTCTTAAGCTTTGCATTAGAATGTTAGACTGTTTGTGGGGTTGGCCTGTTTAGTCTTGCATCAGGTCTGAAAATATTACTATTAATATTTGTACATATTTTCAAGTGAATCACTTACGTTGGAATTCCAGAACCCCATGTAACAGGTTTTATGGGTAGTACTAGTTGAACATGATGATTGTGGTTGGTTTTGTGGAAAGGGTGATTAAGATTTGTGTTTTCCTAATTCATTGTTATTGATCTTAAGTTACTGCTGATACTCTTTTCTAAATTAACTTTTCCCTATAATTGTTAGGAATACATAATTTTTTTTTTGGTATAGGAAACTGACGAATAAATATCAGGGCAGATTTTGTTGGATTTACTGCAAAGTGATCAAACAAAACCCTATGGGTACAAATATTTGTGGGATGCCATCCTCCTATTAGGCTATGTTTGGATGAGGGACTTCAAAGTACCAAGGGCCTCAGGCTATATTAGTAAGAAATGTACTACAAACAATTAAATGGAGGAATTGAAAATGCATTACATGAGCATAACAAAACCACTAAACAAACAAAGGATTTCCAAGTAACACCTATCAAGTAGTTACTTACAAATCCCTCAAGTGCATTGCATCTAGTCATTGGAAATCCCTCCACTTAATTTTCTGTGGTACAATTTATCTAATTTAGCCTAAATCCCTTGGTTCTTTGAAGTTCCTCATCCAAATTGGGTCTTTTTTATTTTCTTTCTGTGGTTTTCGTTTTGATAAGAAATAAACTGGTATCTAAGGAATCTCAAAAATAAAAAGCAGAGGACGGAGGGAAAGGTGGATGAGAATTGACACCAAAAGAATTAAATCAGAATAGCACAGACACTCAGAACATGATTCTAAGATACTTCAGCTTTCTATACAAAAAAAAGATGGTCCATGACATCTGTTAGATGAATTCTTTTCTCTCCATTTATTTAAATCCCTTGATTCAAAGTCACCTAATTTTTGCAATGCATGCGTGATAATTGGACCTAGGACTTGCTGTCACTGATTTAATCTTCTGACATACTGTGTGTACATGATTCGTAGTGCTTTTGCAACTATGGTAGTCAATTCTAATATGCATTCTTATTCATATTGGTAATAGTCTTTTGGATGTTGGTTGAACTGCAGTTCCTTGTTTACTGCTGTCCTAGTTTTGGCATAAATTAATTCTTTAGTTGATGTTGATAGGTGTTGGTGCTTCTTTTTCTTACTTCAGCCCGGGACCCAGGGATTATTCCACGAAACGCACATCCACCAGAGGAAGTGTTTCGTGATGACTCTTCGGTATCTATTGATGTTGGTGGAAGACAAGTGGCTTCTGGTGCTGGTGGAAGACAAACTCCAAGCCTTCAATTCCCTAGGACAAAAGAAATGATGGTCAATGGCCTTCCTGTGAGAGTGAAGTATTGTGACACTTGTATGCTATATCGTCCACCTCGTTGCTCCCATTGTTCTATTTGTAACAATTGCGTGGAACGCTTTGATCACCACTGCCCTTGGGTGGGCCAATGCATTGGACAGGTGTGTTGTGAGATTTTTACTTCATCCATTTGTATTGTTCTGGACTTCTAGATTGATTTGTTCACTCTTGTTTGTAGTTGATTCTTGTTTTCTATCTTCATGAGTTATTGGTATTATAAATCTAATTTCCTTGGTCATGTGCAGTGCAATTATCGTTACTTCTTTCTCTTTGTTTCTTCTGCAACTCTTCTCTGCATCTACGTATTCTCACTATCAGCTTTGTACATCAAGATTTTGATGGATGATCATCACGGGACAGTTTGGAAGGCAATGAAAGAATCTCCTGCATCCGTGATATTAATGGCCTATTGTTTCATTTCTCTTTGGTTTGTTGGTGGACTAACAGGCTTCCATTTGTACCTCATAGGTACCAACCAGGTCAGTCATCTTCTTCTGGGTGTATTGTTGGTTCAGAATGAGAGTTCGCGATCAATCTTACTCTAATTGGATTTCTGTCATCCTATAAAAGCTAAGGGTGGGCTTGATGTTTTAAGTCTTCTTGAACAAGGTTCATACAGCATGAGATCCATTGCCCAAGTGGTAGTACTAGTTCCTAAGTTGTTAACTTGCTTCTTTGTGAAGTTGGTGATGACAGTATCTCTGACATTTGTCATCTCGTAGCTATCTTTAAAATTCATGCAAGTATTCACCTTGTGCCACTTACCAGTGGTGAGGATAGAAGCTGAACTAGAAAAAAAAAAAAAAAGGTCCAGCATTGTTATTTTTTCTTTTCTGTGTTGTCAAAATGTTCATTTTGAGGTGGCGGAACTTTAATATCTGGATTGGTAGTTTAAATTATGAAATTATGGAAAGCAGATGAACGGAGTGGAAATGTAGGGTCTGTTATGTCATTGGTGGAGGTAGTCCCCCATCTCTTGTGACTTGTGCAACATCCCAATAACTATGCATTCCCATGTAACTTGACCAATTGACATTGCAGCATATGCAAAACCTGCTACAAAGTTTGTGCGTTTTCCTCAACCAATGTAGAGTTCCACTTAGTTGATGTCATTCTATGTGGGATTGTGGGGTAATCATCAGAGGTATTTACTCCCCCAAACCCCTTATCCCCCAGAAAGTGTCCTTAAAAAGGTAAAATTGGAAGATGAGGGTAGAGAGAGGAACCTAAAAATACATCGCTTAGCTGTGTATATGGTTACTGGCCAAAAATAAAAGAAGCTGTGTATATGGTTCATTTCAGTGGCTTTCTTTTTCCGTTTGTGTAAAGTATCTCGAGTCCCTAGTTAAACCTTTAATTTTTTGAATCTGTCATTTAACCCCTTTCATTGGAAGAATGTATTCATTGCTTTAGTCTAAATTATTTTTGTACTAGTTTCTAAAATCAATACTCTTTTTTCAGACTACATATGAGAACTTCAGGTACAGAGCTGACAACAGGATCAATGTTTACAACCGGGGTTGTTTAAATAACTTTCTCGAAGTATTTTGCACAGAACTAAAACCCTCGAGGAATAACTTTCGAGCCTTGGTTGAAGACGAGGTACAAAGGCCTCTCCCTGTGGCCACTGCACGGGAACCAGAGCCAGATGATTCGGGTGGGGATCCACGTTCTAAGGTTGAGGACGATTTGGATATTGGTGAAGATTTGTTGAAAATCTCACAGCGTCGTAACATCGAGGAAATAGACGAGGACATACGCAGTAGAGGGAGCAACGGACCTCCGCATAATACCTCAGAGGCCGACTCAGCTTTGGGTTCAGATCACCGGGCTCTCACCATTCGCTCTGATACTCGGCACTCCAGTTGGGGAAGGAGAAGTGGGAGCTGGGAAATTGCACCAGATGTCCTTGGTAGTAATGCCAATGTTGTCACCGAAAGTAGAGGTCATGTCACTTCGAAGGATGCGGTTCAATGATGGATACAGGGATTGTTTGTATTATTGATGTTAAGATGGTGTGCGTTTTGATGATCTGTGATGATTGGATGTTCATTTCCAGGTTGGGAAGGAAAAGCCATTGACCAGAAAGTTGCAATTATGTCAAGGGAGTTGAGTGTATTGGTATTCCTTGCGGTGTAAACATATATTACCTTCTTTTGTGGGAATGCTTGTTTTTCTAATTTCATCTTAATTCTTATACATCACTAGGAATCTCGTGTGTGTAATTGTTTAGGGAATGAAGGGGATAGCGTCGTTTCCATTTTTCCTATGTTGTGTTTCCTTCTTTTTCTTCTCTTATTTTCAATATTGTATAACTATCTGTCTGCGACCCTGAATCCAATTTGGTATAATGGCTTTATTCTTTTGTGTAAACAATTTCGCCTTCTCGGACACCAGGAAAAAAGAAACAATGCAAAAACCAGTTTTATGATTATTTATTTCTTATATAAAATTATTTTGGGGAATGGATATTATACACATTGGATATTAGTTCTTTTTTTTACGAAAATCAAATTCAAAACTTTCCATATAACATAAGAAATGAATATCATTAGGTTATAACACTAAGTAACGAATGCAATTCTTTTCTCATCATTTGCGCTGCTTCTTGATGATAGTTTACGTTAAGGTAGTGTGACCGTAGAATACTAGTATAATCCCCCTATGACCTATCTACATTATATTGATCTCTGCATATCTAAAGGTAGGAGTTTTTATTTTATTTTATAAAAAATAGGCTTATTTATTGTTTCTCCTTGTTTTTTTTTTTTAGTCTCACTTCAACTCATGTACTTTTTGATTGTCTTATTACTCCATGTGCAATTTTCTCGTGTCTCGGAGTCCAATTTTTTTGTTTATTTTGACAGAACAAACGTTGAGTTCTTAATGTGGTATAAGTATTTTGATACGATTAGAATTGCCGGCAAATTAAGTTATAACGCGCAATTTTAAATTAGGTCTTTAAGCTTTGAAAATAGTAAGAGTCATCGACGGGCCGTAAAGTTATGAGATATTTTAGTTTATAAATTTGTTGTACCAACTAAGATATGAGATTAGAATTACTTGCGAATTAAATTAGAACGTGCAATTTCAAAATTAGATCTTTAACTTTGAAAATAGTAAGAGTCGTTGACAGTGTCGCTAAGCTGGCCAAATGGAGAATGTGCGTTCTAAATCGGGTCAACCGACCTTCATCCTCCCTAGTCTCTTTTCTCTCTAAATTGGGTCAATCTACCACTATCCTCCTTAGTCTTTTGTTTCCCACTTGACGAACTCTAGGGCCCAACCTAGCTCTCTGCTTGAAGTGTAACGTAGTTTCTATTCTGTTTATTTTCTTTTTCCAGTTGCTCGGTTGCTCTTCTTTTCTATTGTTTGCTTGGCTGGTCTATGTGTTTGCTCTGGGCCTTTTCCTTTGTTGTTTCTTCTATGGTGTTTGTCCTTGTATCGAAGTTCGATTCAACAGAGAAAGGGTGCAATTAGGGGCAACGAGAATAAGAATTGGAGGGAAAATTGGGGGAAAGAGCGTCATTTTCGTGGGAAAAAGACGACAGCTGGCTCCATGATTTGAAATGTCTAACATGTTCATTTCCTTATTGCCATGTATGTGCCAAAGTTATGGATTTAATATTTATTCTGCAATATAAACGAAAAATGGGACTCTAAACCATGGGAAAAGAGTATAAGGAGTATAGTTGTACAATTGAAATTTCATGGGGCAAAGTGAGGGGTGTATTAAAATTGGAATTGTGGAGGATTATAAAATAATTTACAAATTTTAGTGTATTCAATTAAAAGTTCTTAGAATATGAAAAAAAGTTAGTACAAATTAATATGTATTCAATTAAAAGTTATTAGAATATAAAAAAAAGTTAGTACAAATTAATACGTATTCAATTAAAACTTTAAAGAACATTTAAAAAGTATCTACAAATTCCCATGTATTCAAAAGCTTGGAAAATTTTAAGAATTTTGTAATGGGATGGATCTCAGTGAATTTTTTTGAATTTGTAAGTGAAAAATATAACTCGCAAAGGCCAATAACAATTCCACCACTCACCCAAGGATTTTTGTTGTTTTCTCTCGCAGCGAAACGCATCATCTCCATCGCAGTTCTTTACTTACCCAACCCGCTGGCTTCCGTCGCCACCCAACCGCTGGGCCTGCCTTACATCAAACCTCTCCCTTCCGGCAAACCTTTAAACCCAAAAAAAAAACACATCATCTCCATCAATTCCGGGCGTCGATGCACAACGGTGGAAAAAAAAAAGGAATAAAGGTCATGCATGCTATAATGGATGAGTCTGCAATGCCAGTGATGAATTCCATAAAAAGGATCCATCAATTCCATAAAGAATAAAGGATGACTATGCATGGTATAATGGATCCATCAATTCCATAAAGGTTTTAGCCAGTGATGAATTCATGGTTGCACGAGCATTAGTCTGCAATGCCAACTTCCATAACTGGCGGCACTCTATGTTTGATAAGCTTATCGATGAATTCGTTGATGATTGGTTCGATAGATTGGTTGATGAATTCGTATATAAATTCATTGATGATGGATGAGTCCGATAGATTCGTTGATAAATTTGTAGATGAATTCCTCGATAAATTCGTAGATGGATTAGTGAATGAATTCATCAGTTTGGGACTGAAAATATGCAATTCTGGTGTTGGTTGGGATTTAGAAATATTGAATTTCTGGTGTTGCAGGTGCTTGATTAGATGTTGATAGGTGAATGCTTATTGTTAGATGCAGAAAATGGCATCAACGAAACCGTGAAGAATACGCACAAATATCAAGACACAAGCACGTATGTGGTTCACCCGAATCAGGCTACGTCCAAGAGACTAACTTTCCGTATATTATTATTGATAATATTTGTGTTACATATTGACTTTGAGCCTTTGAGATAGTAAGAGAGAGTTGTGTGCTCTTTTAGATGTTGTCTCAAATGAGAGGGATATGTCCTCTTAAATAAATAAAAGGCCTAGGGTTCCTTTAGCTTGTGAGCTTCGTATTGGGCTTAGGCTAGGTCCAAGTGGGGGGTGAAATCCCACACTAATAGTAGTCCCCTATGTCTTCAGTCAATATAGTGTCTTGGCTGGGGACTTGTAACAACAGTCCAAGTACGGGCCGAACTAAGTGGTTGCTAATCTGGCTTGAAACCCGACATGAAGCGACACTCAGTATAAGGCAATACTTAACTAGAAGGTGTGCTCATCACGAAGCCACTCGGCAAGGGGATACACTCATTGCGAGGCTGCTCGGCTAGAGGTGATCGCTTAATTCCAGGCTGCTCGGCTAGAGGTGGTTGCTCATTGCGAGAATGTCGGCTAGAGGCGGTCACTCTATGGGAGGCGACTCCGCTAGAGGCAATCGCTCGTGCGAGGCGACTCGGCTAGACTTATCGCGCATTGCAAAGTAGCTCGGTTAGACTCACTGTTCATTGCGAGTATTAGCTCATCACGAGTGGGCATTCAGTGTGAGTTATCGAGGAGCACGTGGGTGCAAGCTACCGAGGGCGAAAATACTAATTGATTAGGTCGATCAACATTGGGATATGACTTGGTAGTTCTTGAGAATCAGTAATAAAGTTTGAGCAAATAAAGTGATAATTAATAATTAGCAATTTTCAAAGCTAGTGTGACAATAGCATATTTATTTGCAGTTATGTGCCGATTAAATAATACTTTTTTTTTTTTACCAAAAGATCAAAAACTTCATTAATAGCGAAAAGAAACACTAGCATCAACAGCTAAGGTATCAAACAACCAGTCAGTTCCTAATTCATCCCAACAATGATACCCACCCACCCTAGAAACAAATCTAGCAACAAGGTGCGCATCTTTAGCAACAAGGTGCGCATCTTTATTAGCCTTCCCGGAAGCATACATAAATTGGATACTCCCCAACTGCGAAGCAAGTGCAAGTATATCGAAAAGAAGACAGTCAAGATCAGCATCACCCGATTAAATAATACTTAGAATGTGCTAATTAGGCATGTGACATGGTTTCACATTTTTTTTGTTAAATAAAACCATATGATAATTGGACTTTCAATAATAGCCATTCAGAAGCCCAACCAAAGTTCAATTAAAGGTCCCACCGAGATTTGAACTAGGGTTATTGGATGGCATGGTCTCACTTTAGTCATTTATTAAAGGGACATATCTATTAATTGGTGTAATATATATATATATACTAAATATAAATATAAATTTAATAATAATGATAAAGTCCCAGACGACCAAGTAAAAGGGCGCATGCTTATCCCTCTCGCAGAGACCACCGGAGGTGGAGATGTGCGGGGGCGCGGTAGTGGTGCATGACCGGCGATGGTGATGGTCGGAGTACACGGAGATTCATAGATTCGAGTCCACCGGTTCCATTGGTGGTGGCGGTGTCACCAAGAGTTGTCGGGAAGAGGTTGTCCCTGCAAGGCAGCGACAAGCCTTCGCAGCGACGCGCCGGCCGCACATCTCCACCTCCAGGAAGAGGTTGTGTATATATCTCTCTCTAACATCAACATCCATCATTTCATCTCAATTTTCACTACCAATCTCTCCCACTTTCTCTCTCAAACACCAAAGTCCATCAAATTTCAATTTTGAAGATTTGAGAAATTTAATTTTTTTAGTTTGAAAAATTTATTTTTGATTGGAAACTAATTATTGTTTGTGTTTTAGGAATTTGTGATTGATTTGGAGTAATACTAAGGAGGTATGTGTGTATTTGCCTCTGAATTTAATTTTTTTTAAGAAATTTGGAGAAAATATGTTAGAAAATTGTGTATAAATTGTGGAAAATGTGTAGAAATTGTGTATAATTTGTGGAAAATTGTGTTTAACATGTTAGGAATTCATTCAATGGGTATGTGTATAAATTGTGGAAAATGTGTTTTGTGATTTTGTAGGAAAGTAGGAAATTAGAAAATATGTTAGGAAATTAGGAAATATGTTAGGAAATTAGGAAATCAGAAAATATGTTAGGAAATTAGGAAAATAGAAAATACGTTAGGAAATTAGGAAATTAAAAAATTATAAATTCTGTGATATGCGTAATTAATATATGTTTGTATTTGTGAATTTTTTGTGATATTTTCTGTAAAGTTTTAGGTCGTTCCGACGTAGTGAAATATGCTAATATTTCATAACCATTTATGCGAAGTTAATCGGGTTGATTAACTTCGTATAATGAAATTCAATGAAAAACCTTATACCTGTTTGAGAGTCAGTTAGATGCGCACGTGGATGCAATGCGTGACCAATTGATTGACTCTTGAATTGTCCATTTATTCGGACAATTTGGGGGTGCGCAACTATGTGTTGTGTAGTTTGCGGTCTACGAGGCTAGGTTTCGATTGTGAAAAATTCGGTTTGTATCCCCTCAATGTTCTCCGAATGCATACTAGATATTTGTTTATAATATATACGTCGTGCATTTGGGGAACTGTAAGCGGATGCTACCGAAATTTCCTTTGATCAAAACTTAGCCTCGTAGGTCACAAAATACACAGCACAGAACGTGAACTCTAGAATGGGATATGGCAAAATCACAGGACGCATAAGGAGACGAGTGGCTTATGATATTAACTTGTTCTAATTACTTGACAATGGTAACTCAATTACTTACATTGACTATATTTTGTGAAAGCATGCACTATGGACAGAAGGTGGATGCAAATGGAAGATAGATGTTCTGATGAGTATTTGGATAAGATCAACATCTTTATTGCCTTTGCAGATAGTCACTGCAATGATAGTGGACGTATCATGTGTCCGTACTAGAAATGTAACAACTGTAATTGGGGGACGTTGACTGAGGTCCGATATCATTTGGCAGGGAATGGGATTATACGCAACTATACTAATTGGATCTATCATGGTGAACAAATATTTACCGCATCGACATCTTCGGATCTGAGGACCCGTGGCCATCAAAGTGCTTCGGATGGGCGATGTGATGTTGACCGTAACCAAGTCTTTGACATATCAACCGATGCTTTTCCTCCCGCATCGGTTGATATGGACGATAAGGTGTCCAGGTTTCAATCGGAAGACTCAGAGCAACATTATGAGAGATTGTTGAAAGAAGCTCAGTGCGAATTGTACCCTAGTTGTAAATCGTTCTCAGTTCTAGGGGCAGTTGATAGGAGCATATTTATGCGACGTTTTATCTTGTTTTCTTATGCTTTTCTTAGCATGTTTCATATGTTTTCTTAATACTTAGCTTGTTTTCGTGTTTTGTAGGATTTTTGGAAGCAAAGTTACAAAATGAGTTACTGAGTGCTGTTTTGGAAATCTAAAGAGGAAACTTTGAAACAGACTTCAGCAGATATGTCAACTTTTCGAAATTAACTGCACCTGATCCGAAAGAACTAGCTGATGGGCCATATATCGTTGGAAAGATACCGAAGTCTAGTTTATAAAGGAATTTATGGTTTGTGAATTGGAATTTTCTAGAAGGAGTTATGGCCATTTTAGTACAGCAAGGTCAAGTTGCGCGGGAATTCAACATTCCTTCTATTTCAAGTTTTCTAATCCTTATCAGGCTTGGACGACTAGAAGTCAAGTTTGTTAGGGTTATGAGAGGAGCTTTTTTAATAAGAGAAAACAAGAAAAAAAAAAAAAAAAAGGATCAGCCACGGGACATAAATTCTTGGCAGCCAAGGGACAAAGAAACGCTTGCTCTCTCTCATTCAGCAGATTAATATGCAAATAAATTATTGGCAGCCAAGGGGCAGACACACACAGAGAGAAGCAAAGAGTCTCCCCCTCACCTCACTTGGAATGTCTCCTTATCTCCCTCAATCTGAAAAACGTGACGCTCTCACACAAGGTAGCAATTTCTCTTCCTTTGTCGCTCACTTGAAAAAACTGTAGAAACATCGGGGGCTCTCCCACAAGGACTCAGCCACACCATCCCATTCTGCTCCATCCTTCAAGGTTCCAAGGTCTAAAAGGCTTAGGAAGCAAGGAGGAACGTCAAGGCATCAACCAATCACTCTGGCTGACCAACACATCATCAAAAAGCTATCATCTTCCTCTTTTTATTTTCTATTTTGAATGTTCTTGCTGTCTATTTAAATTATGGGTAATCATGTTTCTTTAAGGATTTCGATATGCCTTTGCTGTAAACTACTTTTGTGATGCTTAATTGATTAATTTCAGATTATATTTTACTCTTTACATACGTTATGTTATGCTTGATCACCATATGCATGCTGTGTATTGAGTTTGTTACATAGGTAAATTTAGATGACCGAATCTTGTGCCTGTGAGAATAACAAAAGAACTATTATAAGTTATTGAAATTAATCATCATGAATAACTAGAATAGATACCATGTTCTAGGAGTTGTGTGTTTGTCGATTTCCATTGTGTTATGCATTCTTAAAGTGTAACTTAGTAGATACCATACTAAACACTTTAAGAATGAAAAGAGTTAGCGTAGATACCCATGCCTAACTTGTTGCTTAGGGAAATCAATAATTTAAAGAGTAGATATCATGCCTTTAGGTTGATAAACATGAGCGTCTAAAATTTGTTTTGTAGCATTGTGCATGTCGTTTGCTTAAGGAAGAAGATTAGCGGTGAACATCGAATCCCTAATTGATTTTCTCATTGTTTTAACCTCAATCCAATTCTATTTTTAATTAAACGCTATTTTTAATATTTTGTTTTGAAATTTTCAGTTTTCAAAATCATCTTAAAATCATCATTTTGAACACTGAGTGCCTTCGTGCATTGCACATTAACTTTGATTAGAAATCTTAGAGTTTTGAAATAAGTTTTTTTTAGGGTTTTCTTTCACTTTTGCATTCTTAGTTTGTGTCACTTAGTTAGTAGTTCTAGGAAATCAATTTTAAACACATATTAATCCAGTCCTCGGGGTAATGATCTCGTATTTGCTTTCTATACTATTTGTCTGATCTTGTGCACTTGCGAGTTAAAACATGCATATATTTGCGTAATTTTTAGGTTTCTATTTGTACAACAAGTTTTTGGCGCCGTTGCCGGGGACTGTGTAACTAGTTTGTGATGAAATTGATTTTTGGTTTCTTTTACAGGTTGAATTTCGTTTGTGCAAGGTCGTCGATCAAAAAATTTAGCGGTCATTGCCTACAATCCTGAGATTGAACGAACTCTTAGACGTCTTCGAAAGCAAGCTGAGAGGGCAAAACTTAACACACAAAGAGAAGATTTTGAAGAAGGAGAAAGATCAGAATCTATGAATGAAATGGGGGATGAACAGGTTCGAAGGCCAATGAAGGACTCCTTTGTCCCTCAAAACCTTAATCAACCATCATGTATTACCTACCAACCAACTGCGCAAGGCAGCTTCAATTTATCACCTCAATTGCTTAACATGGTGCCACACTACAGAGGCACACCTTCTGAGGATCCATACTTGCAAATTAAGGATTTCTTCGATTTTTGCAAGACTCAGAACATCCAAGGCTTAACTTAAGAAGGAATCAGGTTAATTCTTTTTCCTTTCTCCTTAAAAGATAATGCTAAGTTGTGGTTGAATTCTCTGGCTGCAGGTTCCATTACTACTTGGGAACAATTGGCCACTAAATTTTTGAAGAAGTTTTTCCCAGCCCAAAAGACAAGACAACTTAACAGGGAGATTCAAGCCTTTCAACAGAAGGATGAAGATCTTTTCTTTGAGGCATGGGAGCATTTCAAGGAGTTGCTTCTCAAGTGTCCACACCACAATCTATCTCAAGACGATCATGTACAAGCTTTTTATGAAGGTTTAAATGATATTAACAAAAGTCTTGTTGATTCAGCTTATGGAAAAGAGCAGTGATGAAGCCATTGAGCTATTTGAGACCCTAAGTGAAAATTCTCAGCAATTATCATCAAGGGGGAGACAAGGAGTAAAAAGTAAAGGTGTTTATGAAGTTAGCACAAATGGTGGAGTCCAGAGTCAAATGGCAGCAATGGAGAAGAAGTTAGATATGCTGGTGAAAGCAATGTCAGCTCAGAACATCTCTCAAGTTCAACAAGTTGCTAAAGTCGAGGTATGTGCTATATGTTCTCATTCTAATCATACTATTGAGACTTGTCCTATGTCTTGTTTTACAGATCATGAGCAAGCTAATTATGTGGGGGAAAAACAACTATCATCCCAAGAACAACCCATATTCGAACTCTTATAATCCAGGATGGAAAGAACACCCAAATTTCTCTTGGAGAAACAGTCAGAATGTGCTTAATCCACAAGGGCAGCAGAAGAACTTCCAGCAGGGATGTAATTATCATGCTTCATCACATGTGGCACAACCAAATACTGACCAGAAGAAGAATAATCTTGTTGGTGCCGTACTCCAGTTCTTGACTGCACAATAACAGACAAATGCTCTAACTAGTCATAACATTCAGAAACTAGAAGCCACAACTAGCCAAGCTATTCAGAGATTGGAGGCACAAGTAGGGCAAATGGCAAAGGAGTTAAGTGAGAGGAAGGAATGAGAGTTTCCATCACAAACCATACCTAATCTGGGAGGCCAGGAGCAGCTCAAGGCTGTGACAATCCTTAGAAGTGGCAAGGTAGTTGACAACAAGGTGGTAACAGATGAGAAAGATCTAAAAAATGTTGAACCAACTCCAGCCACAAAGGTAAGTGAGAAGGAGAAGGTGATATTGCCACCCTTCCCTCAAAGGTTAGTTAAGAAAAAGAAAGAAAAACATCTTCTTAATATTTTTGAAACTTCGAGAAAAGTAGAAATCAACATTCCTATACTTGATGCAATTAAACAGATTCCATCTTATGCTAAGTTTTTAAAGGATTGTTGTACACACAAAATACAGTTTCAGGAACATGAGAAAGTTGCATTGACTGAGGAGGTAAGTGCGGTTTTATTGAGAAAACTACCACCTAAACTAAAAGATCCAGGTAGTTTTACTATTCCTTGCACGGTTGGTGACCGTCTGTTTGAACGTGCTTTGCTTGATTTAGGAGCAAGCATTAACTTGATGCCTTATACCGTTTATGAGGAGTTGAGGTTGGGGGAGCTCAAACCAACCTCAATTATATTGCAATTGGCAGATAGAAGCATCAGAAGACCTAGAGGTATATTAGAGGATTTTTGGTTCAGGTAAATGAATTTATTTTTCCTGCTGATTTTGTTGTTCTAGATATGGAAGATTCCCCTATGCCATCTTCATTACCTATTATTCTTGGTAGACCCTTTATGGTAATTTCTGATACAAAGATAAGTGTGAAAAAGGTACTATACGCATGAAAGTTAATGGTAAGAAGATAGAGTTCATGTTGTCTGACACTATCAAATTGCCACATGATAACCATGATTGTTTCAATATTGATGTGGTAGGAAGTGTTGTTGAGCAAGTGTTTCAGGTACATAGCATTGACCCTTTGGAGGCATGCATAGCCCACAACCTCACAAGGCTGAATTATGAACGTGGATATAATGTTACAGAGATAGACCTCTATGAAGCTGTGCATTCTCTTGAGGCTTCTCACCCTTATCCAAGTAAGTATGTACCTCCCTTTGAAACTCTTGTGTCTACTAATACTGCTCTTGTCCCTTCTATTGTCAGGGCACCAGAACTAGAATTGAAGCAACTACCTGAACAATTGAAGTATGCTTACTTGGGAGAGAACCAGACATTACCAGTGATAGTTGCTGCAAATTTGAGTTTGGTGGAGCATGAGATGTTGTTGAGAGTTCTTAGGGAGCACAAGACTGCATTAGGGAGGACCATTTCCAACATCAAAGGCATAAGTCCATCCAAGTGCATGCACATAATCCTCCGTGAAGATAATGCAAAGCCTAACAGGGATGCTTAGAGACGGCTTAACCCACACATGAAGGAAGTAGTGAGAACAGAGGTTCTTAAGCTCTTGGATGTTGGCATCATCTACCCCATCTCAGATAGCAATGGGTGAGTCCAGTTCATGTTGTGCCTAAGAAGAGTGGAATCACAGTAATGAAGAATGAAGAGAATGAGCTTGAAGAGTTGAGGTATGATGCATATGAGAATGCTAAGTTGTATAAGGAACGGACCAAGGCGTATCATGATAAGAGTCTAGTTAGGAAGGAGTTTCATGTGGGACAGAAGGTGTTGATCTACAATTCAAAATTGAGACTTTTCCCTGGTAAGCTCAAGTCTAGGTGGTACGGTCCTTATGTTGTTACAAAAGTTTTCCCTCATGGAGCTTTGGAGGTTCATAGAAAAGAGAAGAATCAGACATTCATGGTGAATGTGCACAAAGTAAAGCCCTATATTGAGATGAGCTTTGAGCCTAGAGAGGAGGATGTGACTCTCCAACCTGTTCATTACATTGCATGAGAGTCCAACAGTCTGGCTGAAGACTATAAACTTAGCACTACTTGGGAGGTAACCCAAAGGGAAGTTCGGAGGCAACCCATGTGAAGAGGACGATGACAGGTTTGGCACTCTACAACCATTGACAATCAGATTTGCTTACCCTGTCCTTCTTTGTCGTTAACTTTGCCTTCGTTTGTTTTGTTTTGTTTTATTATATTTTATTTTCTTTGTGGGTGTTGTCGCTTGTTTCTCCTTCCTTAAATGCTTCATTGTTTATACTTTAACTTTCAAACATTGAGAACAATGTTAGATTTAGGTGTGAGGGGGAAACACTTGTGTTTTCTGTTGATTTTGCATTGGTTTCTGTTGATTTTGCATTGGTTTCCGTTGATTTTGCATTGGTTTAAAAAAAAAAAAACGTTGACAGCTTTGTTTTTATCCTTAGTTTGTGTGGGTTTTAGTTGTGTTAAATTGGGTGGTTTTTTTGGTTTTTTTTTGTGTCTTAGGTTTCTTTCCAACACAATGATGAGATTTGGTTTTTAATTGCATGACTTTAAGATGACTTCTAAGCATGATTCAAGGTCTGACATTATTCTTTGATTAATACTCAAGTATTCATGGTTATCATATGCAAAATCACATGTAATCACCCGAGTAAATGGTAACCCTAACATGCTTAATTGAATGAAACTCAATACAACCCTTTTGTGAGCTTTTGAGCCTTTCCTCTTTGTTTGAGAGAGTTGTATTTGTTTAATCTATCACTTTCTTGTCAATTAAGTTGTTGCATGAGCTCATCTTTCGGGTTGCTACTTGAATTGCTTATCATCATTGGAACTAAATGCTAGAACTGGTACTAATTTCTTTTCGAGGCATTGAATTGATTTGCATGACATACTTGAGATGATGAAGGCACCTAGATTACCACCATTGCCAAAATGGCCTTTGATCCATGATACACTTTCCTCTAGGTAAACTCATGTTGAGCCTTTGTTTAAGCCTTTTTGTTTCATAACCTTCATTTTCCTCACCTAGCCTAAACACTTTCATTCTTACCTTTTTTCTTAAGGATTAGTGAAGCATAATTTGTAGAGACTTAATTGTGAATCAAGGGGTGTTTAAAGACCAAGTTTGGGGGAATGTTAAAAAAAAAAAAAAAAAAAAAAAAAAAGGAGAAGAGATAAGAGTTGTACACGGTTCGGAGTGTGCACTAGAAAAAAAAAAAGAAAAAAAAATCAGCATTTTGTTTGGATTGTTATTCCCTTACTGTTCATGTATTGATTGTTGAAGTATGGTCCATAATGTTCAGATCGTCCATTGAGTGTATGTACTTGCTCGGTACTTATATGATTTTTAAGCCTTGATGGTGATACAAGTTTTTATGTCTCTATTCATCTATGAATCCTTTGTTTTTGGACTTCGATCATCTATGGGCTACCGACTGCCTTCACTTACTGCCGCAGAACACCGGTATAACCAGTTCAAAAGCCTTGCTCTCATGTTCGCAGCACAGAAGATGCGACATTACCTAATGGGTAACACCATATACCTGGTGTCAGGACTCAACCTTTTCAAGATCCTTGGCTCTTTCCTGGTTTCAGGTTATCAAGAATAGAAGAAGAGCAAAGAAGATCCATTTCATCTGCATCCCTTCACTCCGCAGCTATTGACTCAGCTCTTACAGAAGGAGTTGTGAAAGAAAAAGCGGCGCATTCATTTCACTCTAACAATTTCTTTTTATGTTAGTTAGGCTTTTGCTTTCTTTTAGTTTTTCACTTGACATCTATCTCCAAAACAAGCTAAGCAAAAAGGACGAAGTAATTTCGTATTTTTATATGTAAAAGATGTGGACTGGAAAGTTAGTATTGAGGTCAATATGCTTCCCCTTAGTTGGACAGCTTATCGAAGGGAGGAGTCAAAGTCTCTTAGGTGTCGGCATCACACATATAGCATGTGTGCCGTGAGTGAGAGGTCAATCACTCTCAGTTCTTCTTTCGAAATTCTCGAACATGATGAAGAGCTCTTATCGGCTTGAGGTTTCTTTTCAAGCTGAGTAGAAATAAAATATCGATCGTAAGAGAAGCAAAAGAATGTTACGCCCAAAGACTCCCATGTCTTTCTTGGTTGGACCAACCAGATTTCCTACAAGTCTTTCTTTCTTTTTTTGGAAAAAATGCGGAAAAATGTAAAAAGACAGGCATATGGCGCGAAAAGCAAATCCGGTTTCAGTTGATCAAAATATCTCTGGAAAGCAAATTTCCATTTTCTGTAGATTCCGAGCATCAGTCCTCATATTCATGACTGAGATTTCTTTCTTTTTTCCTAGTTGTCAGAAGAATCCAATTTGGTACTTTCTTTTTTGCCTTTTCTTTAGAATTTTTTTAAGGTTCGTTATTTCGTATTTCTATATCTTGAGTTGTCACAAGTTTTGTGGCGGGTGGGACTTGGAATGGTTTCGCTCTTTTTCTTTGTCTTTACCTCCGCATTTCATTACATCGGCCGGAACCTTCTCAGAAGATTCGTTTGAAATAGCGGTTCTCCTCGAGGAGGAGCCGCCCTCCGCGGCGCAAGCGGCCCTTTCCCATTTTCGAATGGAAAACGCAGGCGCGGAAGGTCTTTTCTCGGATCAATTCTCTCGAAGGAGAAGTCAGTTATGGACTACCCCCTCAACTAGCTCAGGGGGACTATGCCCAACTGGTAAGAGAGAATCTCGACAGCTCCTTTAGTATTGCGGATTCTCAAGGGGCCATCGAGCGGGAGCTCTTTGATATCCAAATAATGGAGCTAAAGAGCCGCTTGCAAGAGCGGCTTTTTAGTGAGCTCATGACGGATAGTCAATTAACGTCCGTTATGGAGGTATCCCATTACAAGAATATTAGGGAGTGCGCCTACGACTTTATCGAGGAGAAAGTAGCAGTCGTTAATTCCCCGCGCTATCTCTTTCAACGAAAGATTTGAGAGGGGTCCCTCAACTCATTACTGAGGGATATCCATCAGAATGGGGCTCGCTCTAATGTGTACATGGAGTTTTATTCACACATTTCGGATAGCGACTTTCGGCGGTCCCTCGGTCTATAATCTTTTTTTCATTCGTATTCTGATGAGGTCGTGTACAAAAACCTTAACCGCACAAGCCTGGGGCTGGGCCTACCTCCATTCCTAGAGGAGCCGTATGAGGCGGAAGCTCCACGTACGGTTTTGAAGCCGAGCCTTTCCAGCAATAGGGCCTAGGGACCGATATGATGATTGGTTTAGGTAGGGCGGCCGGCCTACTACGGGCACCTGTAGGGATTAGTGCGTGAGACCGCGATCCACAAACTGACGCATGGGACTCACCCTTAACTTGGGAATGCGGAGAGAAACATAGCATGTCACAAGAGCGAGGCGAGGTTTTGAACCCTACCGCGAGAGGGACGCCTCGTGAGCCGGGCTTCTAGAGATGAGGCCTTTTGGCGAAGCCAAGTCAATTTCGGACCACCAAACCCTGCAACTGATGAGAAGGCCCTATGGAGTAAAGGGAAGCGTGTACGTTGTCACACTCCCTGCCTTCCAAAGGTGCCGAAAGGGCGGGCCAGACGCTGCAGAGCGACGACCTGGGAGCAGATTCCCCACCGGGGGGGGGGACAGGAGACGGCCATCTCGAGGCACATCACGACCTACAGGCAACACCGGCGAGACCTGGTAGGGCAACCCGATTGGGAGTCAGAAGATCCATAGTACCTGCTGCCCCACGGACTTCATATTCATCATTTTTTAAGGCGGGGGGGGGAAGGGATCTCTTTTCTGCAACGGAAAAAAACAGAGCTGATTTTACTCCGCACAACCTAACGATTCATATGATCTGTGCCTGGAACGCGTTGCTAGATCTCTGCTCTAGAAACAAAGAGGATAGGTCAAGGAGATGTTAGAAGGTGCAAAATCAATAGGTGCCGGAGCTGCTACAATTGCTTCAGCGGGAGCTACTATAGGTATTGGAAACGTGTTCAGTTCTTTGATCCATTCCGTGGCCCGAAATCCATCATTGGCTAAACAATCATTTGGTTACGCCATTTTGGGCTTTGCTCTAACCGAAGCTATTGCATCGTTTGCCCCAATGATGGCCTTTTTGATCTCATCCGTATTCCGATCGAAGAAAAAGGGTTGAACTTTCATTCTTACAACTCTCTTTTTGAAGCAGATAGTTCACAGTGCTCATTCTATAGATACTGTAAAAGCCAACTCATGTTTCCAGTCTATTTTCATTACGAAGATGTATCACGTCAGGATCCGTTGCTCAAACTGGATCACGCCAACGTTATGGAAGTTCCTGGATCGTGTGAAATAAGAGTTTTACCAAAGGCACCCTATTCTTTCATAATAAAAAAAAGGAAAATTGGCTATGGAGATTCCACGCGGTCAGAAATTCATACAGACAAAAAGGGGTTCGACAGGTAAGTCGTTTCAATCCAATCCATTCTTGGGGTCAAATAAAGAAAAAGGATATGTCAGTGACCTAGCACGACAAAGCACTCTCCGAGGGCATGGAATGTCTAATTTTTCGGTCAGAATCTCGACAGTAATGTCTCTGTTAGATTCCCCGGTCGAAATACGGAAAAACTTCATTCAATTCTCGATGGAAACGGAGTTTTGCAAATTCTCCCCGGAACTGGAGGATCATTTCGAGATCTTCGAACATATTCGAGGGTTCAATGTGACTATTGTTACTTCAGCCAACACACAAGATGAGACTTTACCACCGTGGAGCGGCTTTTTGCAAAAAGATGAGGGGGAAACTCAGTAAGATGTCGGAGAAGCGAAATATACGAGATCACAAACGTGGATTTATCGCGGCCAAATATGAACTGAGACGAAAGCTTTTAAAAGCCTTTTGTAAGGATAAGGATCCCGATTTCCTAGTGATATGCGGGACAAACATCGTTATAAGTTGTCCAAGTTGCCAAGAAAGAGTTTCTTTGCACGAGTAAGAAACCGATGTATTTCCACGGGCCGCCCTCGTTCCGTATATGAGTTCTTTAAAATTTCTCGTATCGTTTTTCGGCATCTCGATGGGCATAAAGAAATCGTCTTGGTAGCAACCACCAAACCAATAGAGCAGGGGTTAGCTCTGCAGCTGGTCCACAGGTAGGTAGGTCCATTACCGACCGGCTCCGGACCGAAAAGACCTAACGGAGTAATCCCTTATCTCGGATCGGAGATGCTAACGGGGCAGGAAGAAAAGTGGGAGACCTCTCTACCGCCTGTGTCTATCTCCTGTCAAGTATGCTCCCCAGACATAGATTACGTACAGGGTAGTACTCCTGGAAAGATAGAATATCACCGCGTGAACATAACATTAAGTTACGAATGTAACTCCCGAGGGATCGACCACTACTCTAAATATAGTAAGGCGGAGAACTCTTGTTCATTAGAGCGCCGGGGTGCGGGGTTGTTCCCATCATTGAAGTCAGAGTCTGGGACTGAGCCTTCCGAATGATAAAGACAAAAAAGTGTTTTTTTTCGTTGGAAAAACCAACGCAAATCTCATATTGACTTTTTCTCGCCCTGATAGATAGAAAAGGTTGGAGAGAGTGACTTTAACCGCCTGAAATTCTCTCCCTTCTAAAGCTGCGCAAGGCGGCCCCCCCTGAGCAAAGCCCCACCCCTCTTTTCTCCCTTTTTTGAAAGACCCTCGCCCCGTGCTTCCTATTCATTTATGGATCGGGATCCGAAGGTCCTTTTTTTTCTCAAGAGGTGATTACGAGAATCAATCAACCGACGAATCCGTAGCCCAGGCGACTCACATCCTCCCTCTCACCAAAATAAAATGGGATGGATTAAATCCATAAGCTTTTTGATTGATTCAGGGCGCAGCGAAGCCAAATTCAATCAAGGCAAGGGGGGCTTACTTTTCCTGACGCTGAGCCGTCCTATTAAAATTTAGCTAGGCTAATGGAACAGGAAAAGTATTCAGCTGATATGGACCCCCGGCGAGAACCTCTAATTGCTTAGGGGTCGCACTCTCTCCCGCTTGGTGGACGAAATCTTCTCTCCTTTTATCATTCTTTCTCCCACACACCTTTGCCCCCTTTCACCGAAGATGAAAGAAGAATCTTCAAAATAAATATATATAAATTTTATTTCTTTTGAATATTGTTAGTAAGTTGGGCCCCAGAACGCTAAAAAGGCGGGGGAACTAGAGTTGTCACGATAGGAAAGATAAATGACTATAAGGAACCAACGATTCTCTCTTCTTAAACAACCAATATCCTCCACACTTAATCAGCATTTGATAGATTATCCAACCCCGAGCAATCTTAGTTATTGGTGGGGGTTCGGTCCGTTAGCTGGTATTTGTTTAGTCATTCAGATAGTGACTGGCGTTTTTTTAGCTATGCATCACACACCTCATGTGGATCTAGCTTTCAACAGCGTAGAACACATTATGAGAGATGTTGAAGGGGGTTGGTTGCTCCGTTATATGCATGCTAATGGGGCAAGTATGTTTCTCATTGTGGTTCACCTTCATATTTTTCGCGGTCTATATCATGCGAGTTATAGCAGTCCTAGGGAATTTGTTCGGTGTCTCGGAGTTGTAATCTTCCTATTAATGATTGTGACAGCTTTTACAGGATACGTACTACCTTGGGGTCAGATGAGCTTTTGGGGAGCTACAGTAATTACAAGCTTAGCTAGCGCCATACCCGTAGTAGGGGATACCATAGTGACTTGGCTTTGGGGCGGTTTCTCCGTGGACAATGCCACCTTAAATCGTTTTTTTAGTCTTCATCATTTACTCCCCTTTATTTTAGTAGGCGCCAGTCTTCTTCATCTGGCCGCATTGCATCAATATGGATCAAATAATCCATTGGGCGTACATTCAGAGATGGATAAAATCTCTTTTTACCCTTATTTTTATGTAAAGGATCTAGTAGGTTGGGTAGCTTTTGCTATCTTTTCTTCCATTTGGATTTTTTATGCTCCTAATGTTTTGGGGCATCCCGACAATTATATACCTGCTAATCCGATGCCCACCCCGCCGCATATTGTGCCGGAATGGTATTTCCTACCGATCCATGCCATTCTTCGTAGTATACCTGACAAATCGGGAGGTGTAGCCGCAATAGCACCAGTTTTTATATGTCTGTTGGCTTTACCTTTTTTTAAAAGTATGTATGTGCGTAGTTCAAGTTTTCGCCCTATTCACCAAGGAATATTTTGGTTGCTTTTGGCGGATTGCTTACTACTAGGTTGGATCGGATGTCAACCTGTGGAGGCACCATTTGTTACTATTGGACAAATTTCTCCTTTAGTTTTCTTCTTATTCTTTGTCATAACGCCTATTCTGGGACAGGTTGGAAGAGGAATTCCTAATTCTTACACGGATGAGACTGATCACACCTGATCAGTGCAAAATTCTGACACCAATCATTTACGAGTGAGTATTACACCAAGAATTAATTGACAAGTTTATGACTTTGTGCACTTCAAGGGGGGTAGAATCTTTTGTATATTGTTTATTACGATAATACCTAATATGTATGGGGGGGCTGGTGAGCCCCTCTCGGGCGCGATATGCTCTTTTTTTTCCATCGAAATTTCGATTAGGGGGATTTCGTTTAGTAAGATCGTTGCGGATAAGGACCCCAACCTTGCTAACAAATGAGCAAGTGGGTAGGGCTCTCTTTAGCCTCGACCAACATTCCATGCCCGGAGTTCTCCGAGCTGCTTTCTTATTCGTCTCCTCGGATGAAACAGGGGTTCATATTTCTGATTGTTCGTTAATAAGAATCACAAGCAAAAGCACCTTAATTGCCTAGCTATGGCTGCCGGTATCGGGGGGTGCGGGAGTACCCAACCCCGCTTGCTAGCTTTTAAAGAAATTCAAGTAATTCGGCAGCAGAAAAAGAGCTAGATTCGCGCCTCGCGCTCCGTTCCAATTTTGATATTGATTCCTATGGATGCCGATCCGCTCTTTGTTCGGCGGCTTTGTTAGATGAAACAAACATATTAAGAGGGCAAGCCAACAGCGGCTAGGCTAGCCGATTTGACTCTCTCTTAGGTAGACCAACCCGAACATAATATGAGTGGGGTGGGGCTTAAAACCGAGCCCTTTCGAGAAAACGGAAAAGGAACTTATTGAATAGCGGATAAGGGCACCTGAGCCAACCTGGGATAGCTTAGTTGGTAAAGCGCAGGGCTTCTCGTCCGTAAGATTTACTGGTTGATGGTTCGACTCCATCTCCTGAATAAAGGCTAGAAAGAGTTGGGCGAAAAGAATTACTTAGTTTGAAGAAGGCTCGCGAGGCCAAAACAAAACAATAGTAGTTATCAAATATGAGGGTCTAACCAAGGGAATGCGATCACCTCGACAAAACTGGAGTTAGTAGAGTCGGCCCAATCTCCCACGGCCGATGCTGAAGTTGGCTCTCATCAAGTAGTCCGTTCAGTTGCTTTGCTGCCTGAAGCTAGCCGTTGGATTGTTACCCCGAAACGTAGGGCTCTTATATCAATTCCTATCGAAAATCCCTATCACCCATACCCTTTTCCTTTACCGCAGCCGGCGGGAATGATTCACCAACGCGTCTTTCGATAATTTTTTCGGTCAAGCGTCTACCAGTACTGGATCTGTATCCACCCCCGGACTGGTACTTAAATTGGCTCAGCAACTGGAGGATCCGTATCTGACTTTCGATCTTTGGGATCAGGAACTAGTGAATTTGCGGGCAAGATGCTGCCACTTTGACTACAGCCTCTCTAGCTGCTGTTGGTAGCTATGCATTTGGCATAAGAAAAGGATATCAAATTGGGGCAGGGATAGGCTCTCCGGAGGGGACGCCACGGGCCCTGGATCTCTTATAGGCTCTAGAGCAGATGCAGCCTCAATTCCTCTCTCACTCACGATGAAAGCTAAGAGCTTGCTCGAAGACAGCCGGATTTGACCTCTTTTTGTTGAATTGATTCAGGCGCTCAAAGGTAGGCTCCTAAAGTAGCAAGATCGTGCCGAGAAAGTCGAAAAGCCACAGCCACAGGCTTCATCTTACCGAAAAAGGCAATGAGCAGTGAGTGCCAGGTAGAGCAGCTTTATAGATAGGGGTAGTAAGGTACGAGAAGCGGTGGTATCGGGTTGAGCAGCCAAAGCTGTCAGGCGAGCAGCGGTCCCGAGTAGTTAAGTTCAATCAGACCAAAGAAGCGAGGGATGAGCTTCCCCTTCCCCTACTATTCAGTAGTTTGTTGAGGAGCTTCTCCCTTTCCGTAGGATCAAAAGAAGGACACCAGTCGCATAAACACCCCGTATTTTTGGCTGTAATTACCGACAGTTCATTCATAAAAAATCTTTCTGTACCTTAGCTAGCCACTCAAGTAAGCGCGGTTGGCTTATACATCTCCTTATGACTATCTTATAGCCCGCCATATACTTGATTGTTATTTATATACATGTACCGCGTCGTATACAGAATATCTCCTCCTCTGCCATATACAGGATTGCTGTAACTGGTGCAGGGGCGGGGCAACTACTCTTTCTAAAGGAGGGGGGTCGAAGGGATTACCTGCAACTGCTACTGCCAGCCTTTGAACTTGCAGGAGACTCATTTTTCAGACGAGAGATCGGATTAAAGGCATCTCAATTACTACCGGAGGCCTTTCCGAGCTTGGTTTACGTCTGATTCAATTCTCCCTGCTTCCTTCTTTCTTCTGATCTGTCAGCAAGGCCCTATCTTCTTTCTTTGGTCATCTGTCCGCGAGTACCCTCTCTTGCTTACTTGTTTACAAAAAAAAAGCTTTTTCAAAAGTTATTGACTCCATTCATTGGTATGCGCGAATCCCATCCTTGGTCAATCTACACCTGCCTCGCCAAGTACTCAATCAGTAAGACGACGAGTTTCTTGACTTGAAATACAACTTCCTTTGCCCTCTGAGCTCTCTCCTTCCTTTCCGGAGCGAAGGACTGAGTATATATGCCTTCCTTTGTTTAGTTAGTAAGAATATGCCAGTGCTCTCAGTGAGAGTGGTACTAGGGTCCAGTTTCAAGTCTTGATAAGAAGGCTTAACCCTAGCGTTCGAAGTCTCTCTGTGTCCTTAAGCGACACCTCTTCGGTCCAGTGGCTCATTTTTTTAAGTTAAGTGGTCGAAGCCCCTCTTCAAGCTCTTTTTTAGGTGATTATACCGATAATAAGCGTAAAAAAGAGGCCTTTTAAACCGGGCCGGATCTCTCATAGGTAAGAAAAATGTACAAGAGCTCTGGTAAGGGTCGCATAGGCTATGGCTCTGAGCCCATCTGGATCTGATAACGCCAATCCGCTTACTCCGGCTCTGCTGGTGCAATTGGGAATATCTCTCTCACCTGGTCAGCAATACCTCATTCATTCCTCTAATTTATCCGAAGCGGCAACAAAGGAAGATAAAAGAGGAGTCGGCGGACAAGCGTCATCGCTTTAGGTCCAATTTCTGCTGCTTCGCTCAGTGCACTATCCAGATCTCGAATCATTGGAATTAGCTTTGCTTGCTTTCCGTTCTATTATATCAAAAGTCTTCCCCGGTCAAACTGGTCTGGAATCAATCAGTAGTACGTCCCGCACTTGATTGGCGAAGGAAAGCCGGGAATTCCAAATCTGGAATTTCGATGATCAACTGCCCGGTCCTCCGTTGGTAACAATCTACAGTCAAGGTCAATCGCTGAGGTGAATCTGGATCGGTCTTTCGTTGTTTGCTCTGTCTGAGATGGATCTTCCCGCTCGCATATTCGACTAGACACGGGACAGCTCGCCTATGAATGATGCTCTACCTCACTCAACTTGCACCGCGCATCTCGTCCTACACCTCCGAAATCTGCAGACGGAGCAACAGTATGTCGAAGACCAGATCAACCGGATCGTTCTGGCTTCTCCGTAGCACTTGACCATCATCCACGGCCATACCTACTCTTCTGGCCTTCCACTTGATCTGCCGGTAGTTACTGAGATGTTTCAGCTGGGCAGCCTGGCGGGAGAAGTACTGCTCCTGGTAACTTTCGTCACTGACCGGGTGAAAGAGGCTTTCCATTATGATCGACGTTCTAATTTTTTTGTGAAGGGGGAAACAGTGGTATGACCGATATTCGGCTCAAGGCCTTTTATAGTGAGGAAGACTCGTGCCAACCATGATATCATTACTATGAGCTATCTTTTCTCGATAAGTGTGTCTGACAACGAATGACAAGTGCATTTAATGAAGTAAGAATACGGGATCAGTCCTATCTTTTCGTAATGATATGGTCTGGGATTATAGCATTTTAAAGAGGTTTGTTACATCGATTATTTCTTTTGGTTCCTATTAGATATTATATAGTCTGAGTTCGTCCTCGGCGCTTTTTTCCAAGGGGGGCTTATTATACTAAGGCGCAGTGGATTATTTTGAAACGTGCACAAAGAAAAAAAAGAAAGGAAATGAGAGATGAGCAAAGGAGCGAAGCGATTTTAAACTATTGGCCAACTTCCGAGGTTACATCGTTTCTTTTTTCGGGTGGAATTCTGTGATATGTCTCTGGAAATCTTCTTTTGCCTTGGACTGGTGGGGCTTTCCTCGGTGCTCAGATTCACTCGAACGCTTCTACTTCCTTCTCTAAGCCCTGTCCCCCCACCCCAAGCAAGAGGCAAAGCCGAGGAAGCTGTCTTACATCTTTTTGGGTTAACTTTCATTGTATGGATTTCCCGCACCCGATGACGCAGCATCAGCCGAAAAAGAAAGAACTTCTACAACGACAAAGATTTTTTTTTCGATCCGGGGCCTCGTAAACTCGGTAAAGCGGCTTCGCTCCTCGCTTTTGTTCAATTATAAATAAATAACCGCTTTGATGGAGATTTGTAGCATCATTCAAGTAAATACAGATTGAGATCGTAGAAACATGAGCTTGTGATATAGCTACACCTAATTCCGGACCGGTTAATGCAAGAACTATAAATAAAGGACCAAGATCCCCTATAAAAAAGAAAAGATCATTCATACATAGCATAGTCCAAGCGAACCCACTTAAAATCTTTACTGAACTATGACCGGCCATCATATTAGCAAATAAACGTATTCCTGAGCTTAATGCGCGAAAACAATGAGGAATTAGCTCAAGGAGTACTAAAAAGGGTGCTAACGGCAGTGGGACTCCTGCGGATAATGAGATGCTTAAAAAATGAAGCCCATTTCTTTGAAATCCCACTATAGTAATTCCAATAAAAATGGAAAATGAGAGACCCAAAGTAATGAGAAAATGACTTGTAACTGTGAAGCTATAAGGTATCATACCCTGGGGATTACGAAATAACGAAAAAGTAAAAGTGACCGAGATGCGAGGGAAAAACTTTTGTTTAACATTTCCGGAAACACCACCTATTTGTTCGTTTACCAGGTTCGACACGAAATCATAAATAAGCTCTGCCGAGGATTGCCAAGCATTTGGTACTGAGTTTCCTCCTCCGTTTTTAGTAACAAAATGAACCAGAAGTAGGACCAAACTGAGAGTTAGCAGCATAAACAAAGAAGGATTTGTGAATGAGAAATACAAGTTTCCTATATTCATAGGAATCAATGGGAGAATGGCAAATTGCTCAAGTGGGCTGTTGGGCGTAATCGTAAGAAACACTTTAAATTGAATCCCTGTAGTTCCGCTTCTTGCTCTAACAGAAAGACTTGTCGGAAATCTGGTTGGTCCAACCAAGAAAGGCATGGGAGTCTTTGGGCGTATTTCATACGCTATTTCTTTTTTTTCTATTTGAATAGAAATCTCCCTTCCTAATATCTAATATAAAGTTCTTGCATTTTATCGGTCTATATGTAGATGTAGCTAATGAACCAATACCCAATGCTGCGCTAATTGGATGCCCAACATGAGCAGTTCCACCTGAAGCACTGGCTAAGTGAATGGAAAAAAGATAACCGGTTGACGAGGCACAAGGGCAGGTGTAGCTGATTGTACTTCCTCTCTGCACCCTAAAACTATAAAAAAGAAAAGAAAGGGGAATCAGAATACATTTCCTCGAGCAAGCAAATCAAGAGAAAAGGGAGGACCAGGCGTAGCCGGACCATCTAAGCATGGGGAGTGCCACTACTGCTTTCATTGTTCTACTATTGAGTGCAAGTCTCGCTCATTGAATTGCCGCGGTGCTGCCTTGAGAAAGGGAATCCCGACCTCCATCTCTATCCGTGCGAGTAGAAAGAGGAATGTTTGACGTAATAAGTAGTGTAGTGAAATCTTTGTGATTGAAGTTTGCTTCTCCAGAGCTAGGGGCTAGAATCGGAACTACCTACTGACCACCCCTGTAACTGACCGAAGCAACCCCCCAGTGCAGATCAGAATGAGAACTCGTTTCCTCTTCGAGCTAAAGCGAGATCCCCCTACTCTGTTTAACGAACCAGGGAAAGGAAAGAGGGGAATCCGGGTTAACGCAACTGATCGAATGAGGAAGAAAAGTTATTAGATTCGCCAGCTTGCTGCCCGAGGAACCCGGTCCCTATTCGCTTACTTGTTCGTTCGATGCGTTGTTTGTGTAACACGTATTGACGAGGTCAGCTTCGGATATTGATTCGAGACAGATTTGGGTATCGGTTTTTGATGGGTCTTGCTTGGCACCATGCCTTAGAGAGTCGTGCTTGCCCCTCTTCTGGACCCATCATCTGATCTGATCTGATCCCACAAATGAAGGTGTAAAGATCATAACTCTAATCTCCGAGGCAGTCAAGCTATTTTGTTCACTCCGCTCTTGCCGGATCCTCTTGCGGGTAGGTAGACAGGTTTCGCAGTCCCTTTTTGTTCCTATTAGGTAGACAGGGGGGTCTTCCGCTCGTGCATGAAGTAGGCTGATCCAACGCAAACGGAGCTAGTTAAGATTCAAGTGTCTCGACCAATCCAACCTGGCATTGGCACATGGACATCAGAAAGAAGCAACCGCTTGAGATGCTGAACCGACCGACCGACCCTTATTATATTTGTTTGCCGGGCATCTCGCACACAGACTGGTAAAATAAACTAAATTCCAAGAAATTCATATTCTATAGATATGGGGACCTTTGCCGAAGTCTAGCTCTTGTTTCCCCGGTCACAAAGTCGTGATTAAGTTGTTGGCGTGCTCGGCCTGTCGGGTCATCCTGATGTTGGATCGAGCCCAAGTAATTTTATAGAAGACGGTTCACCGCGGAATTTGAATCTTTTCCTGATCTTCGTGAGGTTAGTTGTAGCTTTGAGATCTCCTGTGCCGGATTATACCAAATCCTATGAAAAGGACTGGGGGGTTTTGTGGCTCAATTAGAGGAATTCTAATCCATTACATTAGCAAGTCTGAAGCATCTCTTGCAACCGGCCAAGATGTAACTTAGGGCAACTTGTCCTATTCCTCACATTATTTATCCTTGCTCGAGCCAATAGAAGTAATCGTCTTCAATGGGATGGCTTGATGGTGATGGACATCTTCTGAAATTCTCCCGAACAGCCTTCTGATTCATTTGTTAAGAGCGCATCTTGCAAAGACCCTATTCTTCCACAGCTTGGCTTGCATTCGATGCTTTTGATCCAATTCCTTCTCATCGACTGGACCTTTCACAGGGACCAGGAACAAGGACCCGGACGAATAGGGAACGGGAACTACTCTTTTCGTTTTGGGATTTGAGTAGGTAAAGGCAGCGGGACCAGCAAGATGAACAATCGGACCAAGCAAGCTATTAAGCCAACTAACAAAGCCACAAGCTACAGGCAGGATCCAGCTCTACGATTAGGGAGTACGTCACCTTCCCTTCTCTTGAGGAGCCTCGTCGTATGTTGAGTTTGACTATACTAAATGAGTTGGCGTATTTGAGTCTTTCTTTTCTTTTTAACTATAGGCATCGGCACTGGCACAAGACAAGCAAAGAAAGGAAAATCTTTCTTTGCCTCTGGTTAAGCCCCCTATTACGTAAGGCATCGCAAGCTCCTCGCTTTCCGCCAGAAAGCAAAGGCAGCAAGATAAGATATGGAGCAGGCCATGAAATAGGTATAATAGGAATTTAGAAAGCCCTATATAAGCAATAGGACCTTTCACAGAGACCAAGGACAGAACCTCCACCAGCCGACGTGTCTACTCGAATGACTCTTTCATACAGTATGCAGAGTGCTTGCTTCAGCTCCAGCAACTAAAGCCAACCAATAGACCTGTTCATACAACAATATTCCAACTCGTCTTCCTGCTCTAGTTCTTTATTTATGCCTTCGTTCGTTCCTTTTCTTTTGTTGTCCCAAAGTTCTAGGCCCGTTTTGCTGCTGTGCTCCCGTCTATCTTTTTTCTACCCCGTCGTTAAAGTGCTTCTATCTTTAGCCAGTCAAGGAGAAGCAGTGGCTAGCTCAGTTCGTGAGTCTAGTTCTGTTGAGTAGTTCAGGAAGTCCTTTCGTAGGCGGATCTTCTTTAGTCACAAAACTTCTTCCGATAGATCGACGAATAGGTGGAAGGTTCATCACTTGTTACAAGTCTCGTTAAAGAAGACGATATAAAGCTTTCCATGAATGAAGGAAGAAAGCAAGCAAATAGGTATTCATAGGTAACATCAATAGATGCATCGGTCGAGCTGCCTTCCCTCATCTCTCTATCGAGAATGGGGAATAGAAGGCACGAGTTGTCTCCATAATATGCCGGTGTTTCCTCTCAGCGACACCATCATTTTGCTGAGGTGTGTCAGTACAGGACAACTGAGGAAGTGTGCCTTGAGAAACAAGCAACTCTTTGAAGGGTTGAGACTTATATTCTCCACCAGAATTAGAACGAAAAATGGGAATATTTTTGGAGAACTGTGTCCTGATCATGGTATAGAAATCCCTGTAGACCTGAAGAAAGTCTAATCGAGAGTGCAATAAGTAAATCCAAGTGAAGCGTGAAAAGTAATCCACAAATATGACATAATAACGAGCACCACCCATATTAGATACACGAGAGGGTCCCCTCAGAGTGAATAAGATCAAAAGGAGCCGAATGTTGTGTCTCACTATTTTTGAAAGGTAAGGCCAAGTGTTTTGCGAACTTGCAGCCGATACAGTGAGATATATATATATATTCAGGTATAAAAGATTCCAACTTACCACTAGACACCATATACCTAAGCCTATGAACGGAAACATGACCTAATTGACTATGCCAGAGCGAAAAGGGAGACGCAGATGAACTGACAGAACCAGCAAGGAACTTAGTACCGGAATATCGTGGAACGTGCAAAGTCTCCAAAAGAAAGAACCTCCCGCCTGTCCCAACTTGCTTTCCTGTCGAGCGATCCTGCACCACACAACCAGAGGAGGAGAAAATGACGAGCGGCTCGATTGTTTGGCAAGCCGGTCGAGGGGGGTCCATATCTCCCCAAATCACTGATTCGAAGCTTCAAAGCTTTTTTGCTTAACACATTCAAGTCGAGCAGTGATCCACTAACAAACACACGTCAAAACTAAATGACTCAGGGCATCCAATCGGCAGCGTTGGGAGACCTCACCTCCTGGGTCGACGTGTGGAGTTTGCTGGCGAAGTTCCTGCCCCCCTGCGGGAACTCCGGCGGAAGTCTAAGGCTCTTCCCGGCTATCAGGGCTGTTAAAACCCCCTGCTCTGGTAGCTCCTCGGAACCCAAACCCTTCTTCAACTTGTCTGTGTAGTGCCTTCTTGGTTTGCTAGTATAGTGAGTGTGTTGTTTGTTTATTTATTTTTTTAATTCTTGTTAGAGTACGTGTGACCCGCTAGGGATACTGGCTACTGGATTCGTGCCCTGCGCACCTTACCGTAAGTGGTGTTGGGAAGCTTCAGTTCTCTATCTAGTTGGATTCTTATTCTTTCTTCTTTCTTTTATTACAACTTGGATACAGCTTTGGAGGCGTTCGGTTGATTGATCTCTGGAGACTCCGCTTTCGCTCGGGTAGGCTCAAGATCAGTATACTTGACAAAAATTTGGATGTTGGGTGCTTTCTTTCTTTTAACTTTTCTATTCGCTTGTTTGGTTCCTCGCCTGCGGGATGCTCGTTGGTTCTACGGTTGCCCGTGACCGGTAAATCCTCCGACCCCCCAAGTATCCCGCAGCCCAACCATAACTCTCAAGGGTAAAACGTGAGTCCGCGGGCCTCATATATTGGTCAGGTGGTGTACCCCGATGGATACACGAGGCTCAATTTAGCTGCCATCTACTCGCTAACAATGAAATGAGTAGACGGATTTTTCATAAGTAACTCAGCGCATGTGTATCAAGTAGTCCAGAGGGAAATGAAAGAAAACAAGATAAAAGAAAGATCATGCAAGCAATGAGCCAACATAAAGAACCGCACGACTTTTTGCAATTATTGAGGGAGGAAAGCAGCGACTTGAGACCTCCGGATTTTTTTAATAAATTAATACAGGTAATCTAATTTATATTGAACAAAGAAACCTGCGGTGTATAACGATTTTTACAGACAATTCTCATTTAGAAGATTTGAAGATTTTTTCTAAGCAATTACTAAGTTATATTTCAAGATGCGCTCCGTCTGTAGCTTGTTTCCTAGTTCTTTTACTGATAGTTCTCGAAGAAGGTTGCTTCGTTTCCATTTTTTAATTTATCCTTAGGCAGTTCTCTCTGCTAAGCAACGTATTTTTCTCCGAGAATTTGTGGCTCTACGAACAAATCTTTCTTTAATTGCCATGCCCTATTGTAGAAATTGTAGAACTGCCTTAATGCACTAGTTAGTGTGCTCCTGTAACAGCTGTTGATATACTATTTAGTCAGACAGCCTTCAAAGATCGGAGTGCTTCATTGGAAAAGACTTTTTCTACTGCAGAGGAGATCCTGCATCTGAATCTGAGAAGGAGAGTCTCCCCCCTCGGGGTGGCTTACTCATTTCTCTTTTCATTCCTTCTCTCCTTATCTCTTGAGCCCGGTTCCAGGGAAATTCTTTATGAATGAATAAAATATCCAGTAGCAAAGCAATGAGAATACCTTGAGAAGAATTCATCCCTCCACTGTCTACTGGAAGGCGGTCGTGCCAGATTGAAGGTGCAGATGAAGAAGACGGTGCTCTTAGCTCGAAAGGTGGCTAAGTAAGAGAACATTGTAGGTATCACCGCGAGCACCATAGGTATGGAGCCAGACATTCGATACTAGATGTGACGGCCCAGAGATAGCAGCATAAACGATGACATGAAGGTAACTACAGGTGCCAAGGCTAGATGATTGTAACAATGGTTTATCTAAAAAGGAGAACAACTTGAATATACTTTGAGGAGGAAGTTTTCTTACATTGGGAGTTTCCTGCCATCAGTTAACCTCCCCTACGCTCTAACTAGCTAACGATCTTTCCCTGAAAGGACTGAGAATAGGTACATTTCTTTCCATGATATAAGTATCCAATCTCCCCTTATACAAGTGGTCGAGCGAGCGAATACGATCTATTGTGGACTGCTGTTGACTGAACTATAACTCTAGTCTTTTTTTTAGGTATGGATTTTAGCTTTGAAGTTAAGTGTAGTAGGACCACTTTGGGAATATAAGGAAAGAAAGAGGTACGAGGGATAGAGGGCGGTCTAAGGCAAGGCGAAGGCGTTCGACTCATCCTTAAAAGGAATTGCTTATTCCGCCTTTTTTCAGGTCTTTATTGGTCAGGGTCAGCATTCGCCTAGCGCGAACTTCACTTCCCAATAAAAAGCCAATTAAGCGGAAAACTTTCTTTGGTTTTGATTAGCCATTCATCTCAGTCACCAAGCTTGCCTTTCAACCTGAACTACGTGCAGCCTCCATTGGATCGATTCATAGGAACCTCGTCCAGAAAAGGATTAATTGAATTGGAATCAATAGGTTTGAATTTGAGGTATAAACTAAAAGAAAAGCGGGAATCAACCAATTCATCCGTTTGATCGACGATCCCGGGAACCTTGCGCAGCAATAAGAAATTATATATTCTATTTAGGGAGAGGCCGCTAAGGAAGGCCTGAAGGTCCCACGAACACTTGTTTTTTACAATCCTTCTATAACATTAAAATGAAATTAATTAAAAGAAAGAGTTTAGTAATGCCTGGTTCCTTCCCCGCCCTGGGTTTTGTCCAATCCAAAGAAAAAAAGGGCTGGTCGAGCGAGGCAGTGCGCCCCCAGCTGTGGTTAATTCCCCAAAAGAATGAATCTGATCTAGGCCGGTTGTCCAAGTCTTTTCTTTAATGAATAGGGAACTTGCCATTTCCGCATCTTATTATTTAAGCGTTTTTCTTTTCAAATCTACCTTTCCTGTTGACTTTTATCTTTTCTTGCAGTTCGCGATCGCCTCGATAGCTTCACCCCTGCCATATGTAAATAGATTGGTATCCATAAAAAGCCCAAAAGAAAGGGCTTTAATTTTTTCCTTCCTACTAAGGAAGTATATTTACCTATCCGTTCTTTATTTTCTATCCAGTAGGAATCGTTCATCTGGTCGTACTTCATTCAAAGTCCCCGAGCCGTTCTTAGTGGAGGTACATAGGTGGCTTCCTCTCTCCCGATCAGGGGATTTCACATGGTTCGAATCCAGGGCGGTGGGATAAATGAGCAAGCAAAGAGGCTTCAGCTTCTGTTTGGAAAGGCAGTTTAACCAAGCGTGGTCGGAATAGCATTGAATGAGAAAGCCTAGTTCCAACGAAAGTAGAGCTGCAGGGCTAGAAAATGGCATTTAAGCAAGCCAATGGATTGTTCGAATCACATGTCAGAACGATCAATAGGGATGGATACAGGGGTAGCGTAAGGAGCATAATCATAATAAAGTCGAGTTTGCTCAGGTATAGGTTATGATATAGGGTTTCTCGGTTCTGATGGATCCGGGGAGCTGGTTGGGAAAGGCCGTAACCGTAAGGAGGGGAGACTCTTATACGTCAATTACTGCGACTTTACTTCTATTTCGGGTCATGTATAAAGGGTTTCCACTGATTGATATGCATGCTTTGGCATAACATATTCTAATTACAAAACTCTTAGAATGATTGATTCTTATAGTCTTACTCCATTTCCATGGTTGAAATGCGAAACGTGTGGTTATGTCCAAGCAATCTTCTGTTCATTTTTTTTTAGTAAGAGCTCTCCCAGTGTTTTCATTTTATAGTAAATTCGAATATAGTGGGGTCCTCCAGCCCCCAGTTGCCTCAAAATAAGGGGTTATATATGATTTTACATTTATAGACAACTTTACAGATTTTTTTATGGAAAAAAATGTGCTAAATATCTTTGAGAAGTTCTTTTCATTTCCCTGAGATCGTGGAGAAGACATGTCCAGTCCAATGAATTGAAATCCCTTATCTCTCGGCTCGGAAGGGCACCAACGGTAGTGTCCTGATACCATATCATACAGGATAGTTGAGATAAAAGCTATGTTATTATGCGTGGAGCCTTTTAGAAAGGCCCTTGCTTTCTTATATTGTCTAATTGTAATGTACCTATACCCAGGAGTAGCAGAAAGGAAAAATGGGCCCCTCTTGCTTCAAATGTATGTACCGTAGTGCTTATGGGCTGAAGCAGCTCTAACTGCAGTGCAGCCTATCTCCGAAATCGTCTCCCTAGCTCTACTCTTTTTGAAATGTATTTCCTGTTTAGAGGAAAATCCTTCTCTTCTTATTACTCAAGATTGCCTGTCTTTGGTTGTACATGCTTTTATTCTTATTCGTCTTTCAGAGAAAAAAACTTGCAAAAAAGATGATATCGTATGGAGAAAGACAATTACAGCTGCCCTTATTCCATTAATTTCACTTTTTTCGAAGATGATCCATTCGGAAAGAGAAGACGTTACGCCGAATCGGAGGCTTATAAGGAAGCACCTTCAAGATGGGAGGGGGACATCCTCAAGGACGTGATCATGTGGCCTGGTCACACAAAGGAAGGTAATCCCACAATGATTCATAGAGTGTTCCGGGAATACTTCCTAGTGTTGGTGAAGCGCGCCAAACCCACCCACTGCCCTTGGGTTCGTCATATAAAAGCGAGGCATAGAAATGGATCCTGAAAAGATACGAGCAATCCAGGAAATGTCACCACCGGCTACAATCAAAGAAAGAACTACCAAAAAAGCTTCCTGGGCAAGCTGTCTTATATCCATCCGGCATTTCATCCCTAACCTTACAGAAAAAACATACCCTCTCATTCTGCTTCTAAAAAAGGACGCCAAGTTCGCCTGGAATCATAAGTACCAGCTCATCTTCGATGCCGTTAAGCAAGAGTTGATAAAGTCACCCACCCTAACGGCACCCATACCCGGTAAGCCACTCGCTTTGTACCTATCAGCAAGACGTCTTACTCGCGCAACTTGATGGTGACGACGTCGAGAAAGCGGTCTACTACTTATCAAGAATCATGACGCCCACGGAACAAAGATACCCCAAACCCGATAAGATTTATCTCGCCCTTGTCTTCGCTGTTAAGAAGCTCCGGCATTATATGCTCGCCCACACCATCCACTTGGTCACAAAAGAGAATCCTGTCAGGTACTTGCTCAATCAGCCGGCGATGTCAGGAAGGAAGGCCCGGTGGCTACTGCTTGTCTCAGAATTCGACATTGTGTGCACCTGGAAGCGCCCGGTCAAAGGACAGTCCATCGCACACTTGTTGTATTTCTTTATATAGTGTGTGAAGTCTAACGTCGAGAAAGGGCCTATTCATTCGTTCCAAGAGAGCGTCCGTTCACGGTGGTTGGTTGTTGTAGTTTTCGTAGTTGCTTGTACTTTGACTTTTCTTTGTTCGTCGAGTGGTGTTCCGTGTACCTAAATGACACGAATCAAATATCGTAAATAGAGGAGTGCCGCCTCATCGAAAATGGCAGGTTGGCGGGGGTTGTTCCCATCTCTGAAGTCAGAGTCTGGGACTGAGCCTTCCGAATGATAAAGACAAAAAAGCGCTTAGTTTCGTTGGAAAAACCTACGCAAATCTCATATTGACTTTCAGAAAATCTCTCCTTTCCAAAGCCGCGCGCGCTCTTTGGACTTTTCAAATTGTCTCTGTGGTACTTCTTTCCCATGCTTTCCGTTGGTCAACAACCAACCACAGCTCTCTATAGCTCTTCACTACGCGTACAGGAAGGTAAGAACAACTCTTTTCTGGAGGGAATCTTTAGTAAATCCAAATTTTATGACACGATGGCTGTTCTCCACTAATCACAAGGATATAGGGACTCTGTATTTTATCTTCGGTGCTATTGCTGGAGTGATGGGTACATGCTTCTCAGTACTGATTCGTATGGAATTAGCACGACCCGGCGATCAAATTCTTGGTGGTAATCATCAACTTTATAATGTTTTAATAACGGCTCACGCTTTTTTAATGATCTTTTTTATGGTCATGCCGGCGATGATAGGTGGATTTGGTAATTGGTCTGTTCCGATTCTGATAGGTGCACCTGACATGGCATTTCCACGATTAAATAATATTTCATTCTGGTTGTTGCCACCAAGTCTCTTGCTCCTATTAAGCTCAGCCTTAGTAGAAGTGGGTAGCGGCACTGGGTGGACGGTCTACCCGCCCTTAAGTGGTATTACCAGCCATTCTGGAGGAGCAGTTGATTTAGCAATTTCTAGTCTTCATCTATCTGGTGTTTCATCCATTTTAGGTTCTATCAATTTTATAACAACTATCTCCAACATGCGTGGACATGGAATGACTATGCATAGATCACCCCTATTTGTGTGGTCCGTTCTAGTGACAGCATTCCTACTTTTATTATCGCTTCCGGTACTGGCGGGGGCAATTACCATGTTATTAACCGATCGAAACTTTAATACAACCTTTTCTGATCCCGCGGGAGGGGGAGACCCCATATTATACCAGCATCTCTTTCGGTTCTTCGGTCATCCAGAGGTGTATATTCCCATTCTGCCTGGATCCGGTATCATAAGTCATATCGTTTCGAGTTTTTCGGGAAAACCGGTCTTCGGGTATCTAGGCATGGTTTATGCCATGATCAGTATAGGTGTTCTTGGATTTCTTGTTTGGGCTCATCATATGTTTACTGTGGGCTTAGACGTTGATACCCGTGCCTACTTTACCGCAGCCACCATGATCATAGCTGTCCCCACTGGAATCAAAATCTTTAGTTGGATCGCTACCATGTGGGGCGGTTCGCTACAATACAAAACACCCATGTTATTTGCTGTAGGGTTCATCTTTTTGTTCACCATAGGAGGACTCATTGGAATAGTCCTGGCAAATTCTGGGCTAGACATTGCTCTACATGATACTTATTATGTGGTTGCACATTTCCATTATGTACTTTCTATGGGAGCCGTTTTTGTTTTATTTGCAGGATTTCACTATTGGGTGGGTAAAATCTTTGGTCGGACATACCCTGAAACTTTAGGGCAAATACATTTTTGGATCACTTTTTTCGGGGTTAATCTGACCTTCTTTCCAATGCATTTCTTAGGACTTTCGGGTATGCCACGGCGCATTCCAGATTATCCAGATGCTTACGCTGGGTGGAATGCCATTAGCAGTTTTGGCTCTTATATATCCGTAGTCGGGATTCGCCGTTTCTTCGTGGTCGTAACAATCACTTCAAGCAGTGGAAATAACAAAAGATGTGCCCCAAGTCCTTGGGCTCTTGAACAGAATTCAACCACACTGGAATGGATGGTACAAAGTCCTCCAGCTTTTCATACTTTTGGAGAACTTCCAGCTATCAAGGAAACCATGAAGTAAAAGAAGAAAAGGTAGACCACTAATACTAAGAACCTAACAGAACAAGCAATGCCCCATGCCTTTCTTGGTTGGACCAGCCCAACGGCGATTTCCGTCTTCCTGAATTGGGAGAGCAAGAACAAGTCTCTCTTCTTCTTTTTTCCGTGGGTTTTACCCTTTATTGGAACTCAAAAAATTCTTCCGGAGTTACTAGATTTTATTCTTCCTTACCAAGACCCCGAATGGGTTAACTTTGTGAACACCACGCAGCTCAGTAGTCCACCTGCTGAGCTGGATTCCGCTTTCCAGTCGTTTATGCGGCTAGAATTCTCCATATTCGCCCGTGATTTCTCTATTCAAAAACCATTTTTTTCGGGCGCGAGGACCCCTTTTTGTTTATTCCAGCGGAGTCTCTGGATTTGCTACTTCGCGTAGCTCTCGAGAGCGTGGAGTTCGACCGGAAAGCGCCTTCCGAGATTTTGGAAAGCCTTTGTAAGGACCGGCACGAATCGCCTTTCTACTCCAGCGTTATGGAATCAAAAGCCGATGCTTTTTCTCAGTTATGGGAACAACACCGAACGACCAATTGGCTAAGCGTCGGCGTAACCAGGAGCATGCTGAGGTTCATCGATTACAAGAGTGGATTCGTGAACTTCAGCAGGAGCGCGAGTCTCTTTTGAGACAAATCGAGCGGCTCCCGCGCTAAGCAGCAAATCTCCGCGAAGGAATAGCAAAACCTAGTTCACTGAGGGAGTCATAACATTTTTTTTTTCTTACATTCTACGTTTCCGAAACGGATCCTAGAAAATCTTTCTATTTTTCCTTTGAATTACTCATATATATATCCTATGAATTTCATTTCGCACCGGAAACTATTCTAGGAGAAGTTCGAATCCGTTCCGTTCGGATATTGATCGGTCTTGGTTTGACATGGTTTACGTGTTACTGGTTCCCGGAAGAGTTAATATCTCCATTAGCTAAACCCTTTCTTACCCTGCCTTTGGACTCGTATTTTGTTTGTACACAATCAACGGAGGCCTCCCCGACATATGTTGCAACGTCTTCAATAGCATGCTCTTATTTTGTCTTTCCCTTAATAATTCATCAAATTTGGTGCTTTTTGATCCCCAGTTGCTATGGAGAACAAAGGACGAAATACAATCGATTCCTCTATTTGAGTGGTTCTCGCTTCTCCTTGTTCCTGTTTCTAACTCCCCCCCGGGTAGTTCCCAATGTTTGGCACTTTCCATACTTCGTGGGTGCAACATCAACAAATTCTCTCATGATCAAGTTACAACATAAGATCTATGACCATATTATGTTAACTGTTCGTATTTCGTTCATTCCATCGGTATGCTCTCAGGTACCTGTAATTGTGATCCGTTTGCCAGAGCTAAGGGGTCTTTCTGTGGAAACCTTCACGAACAATCGTCGTTTTTTGATGGTTTTTCCGCTTCTCACAGCTGCTCTTTCTACACCACCAGATATCTGGTGCCAAACCGTCGCCCGTTTCCTTATTTCTTTGATAATAGAGTTGGCTATCTTTGTGGCGTCGATTGTACAAGTTCGTGAAGAAGGCTGGACGAGTGGAATGAGGGAAAGCGGCTTGATCGACAAAAAAGAAGAGTAGCCCAACCCTAGAACCTGGCAAAATAACTATAAATGCATCCCCGAGCAATTCTCAACCCGATTCATTCCCGTAAAAATTTTAACACACAGAAGACTCCTTGCCCTTGGAGCGGGATGAGTGATACATCCGGCGAGCGCAAGCAAAGCGCGCGCTCGGGCATTTCTTTATTCCATCCAGAGAAGGGAGGCAGACTGGTAAGAAGACCGACCACATAGGGGGAGCGAACCGAAAAGCTCCGGTTTAAAGAGAGAAAAATTTGACCTTTTCCCCCACTTATCATCTTGGGACTTGTTCCCTCTTCAACTCAGCGCTTTATAGGTAGGCATTTTTATTGAGAATTAAGGTCCAAAAAGTAGCCGAGCTCTCACAAATAGAATTGGAGTACCACGGAGAAAAGCTAGCTAGATAAACAAGACAGGGATCGCCCGCTCGACAATGCTGCCTTGGGGAGGAGACAACAAAACACTTTAATATAACAATTTGAAACTCATATTAAAAAGCTTTTCGATATATGAACAAGATTACTATAAAAGAGTTGGTGAACATTGTTCTGACTCATAGCTGTAAGATGACTAGCATGAATAAGCCAGCTTCAACACCACCTATACTCTTAATCATAGACAGACTTGCACCGACCCCAACATAAAAGGATGCGCCCGGTCTGTCTATTTGTATGCATTGGCTTAACTCACTCCTAAGCTCCGCAAAGAACACATAATGAAAACAGCCTGGTAAGGGCGGAACGAAAAAGGAGTTTGTTTGATAAGAAAGAGTTTGAGAATGCCCTGCTTAGTTAACAAACATCGAGTTTGGAGTCGGGGCAGCGTGGATACGAGACTATTGAAGTGAAGTTTGGAAGAATTTGGGTTTTCTATCTTCATCTTACCAAATTGGAGAATCACCAAAGCCTTTCAGCGATTCGACGCGCCCCCCTAAGCTAGACGCTTCCCCTGCCCAGAGAATAGAATGAGTCGCCCGCCTAGTCTTACTAAGAGTTTGAATTGCTCCGGGCGAATGAATCGCATTAGTGCGATTTGGCTAGCAGAATCACCCTTATATATTATATATTTTTCAACCAGGTCAACGCATCGCCACTACGGAAACTCCATTTCCTTAGTCCTTTTTCTGTGAAACAAAGCCAAGTCTTTTCCGCCTCCCATCCCGCGTTTCCCTGCTTGAGACTGCTTTTTATTAGCCCAGTCATGAACCACCCCGGTTGGAGCCATGGTCTACTCGGCAGTGCTTCATATCCTCCTTGCTCTTTGTCTAATCTTAGACTAAAGGCACGGCATCCTTTTATGTTGTTTTTCTTTTTTTTGGCCGTAGGTTGTACGCCAGCCATATGTAGCTTGAACTGTGATGGCCAAAATGCTTAGCTACCCAAGATGCCTTTGGTTGAATGTTCACACCCGTCTGCACTTCCTACATTCAGTCCCGAAAATTTAAACAGGAAAACTTTAATTGTAACCTCCCGGTCTGCTGTAGTCAGCCTCACGGTGTGCCTGACTGGCGAGTCCGCCGTCTCCACGGCTTCCCCCTTAGCGGGCTGCTCTTCAAGCCTTCGAGTGCCGATCTTCGCGAGACGGGCCAAGCGAAGATCTTCGATCTGAATCTTCGCATCTACTCTCTCTTAGAGGATGAACCACGCCCTCGCTACTGCAAGAATATAGCGATCGAAGAGAGCTACCGCTCAGCTGCTTCGCGTATTACTTACGAAAGCCGTATTGCCCGAAGGGGGCATGCCGCAAGAGCGTAGGTGAGTGGTAAGCGTAGGGGGAGTGCCCGAAGGGCAGCGGAAGCTGCGCGGTTCTAGGTGCCGTCGCTAGATTGAGATCCGCAGGTGGCGAGGACTTCGACTGTCTTGTATCGGGTGCAGAGAAGGGGGTGGTAGGCTTAGTAGGGCTCGAACCTACAATATAACCGTTATGAGCGGTACGTTTCAACCAATTAAACTATAAGCCCCTACGGATCTCTACTTGCAATTCGCTTACTTCGGGGAGAGCGGACGAGGAGGCCTTTGCTCTATCTGCTTCTTCCTCTTCCCGGGAATGAACAATTGGATTAAAAAAAAGTCTTTTTTTAGTTTATAGATATCATTTTTAAATTATATGTATATCTATTATATAATTATATATCTATTATTTATTATAATAAGAATCTATTAAGCAAGCGGCCCCTTTGCGACTCAAACTGCCGGTACGCTTTCCGGCTCGCAACGACTCAAACGGGCGGGGGCTCTTTATTTGCTTGCAATGCTTGCAGTTCGCCTTTAGTTAGAAGTAGAAGTAGAGGGCACCCTTTGCCCCACACTTCAGAGAAGGTAAAAAAGTATGGATTAAGTAAGAAAAAGTACATAACATAAGGAGTGAGAAAGAAAACCTTGGTTACGGGAACCGAAGGTTAGGCCGACTACTTACTTTAGTATAGCTACACCTAAAAACGTTTATTCCTACCCCCCTTTCTTCCCCTTTCTGTCAATGTTGCCAATTCTAAGAATACTTATAACGTACCCTTGCGCATACAATTGCCCAACAACTTTCTTCCTCCGACTTCTTTAGCCACTTCCGCATCTCTCGTATTCGGGATCGGGAGAGCTTGGCTTCGTGGCGGAGCATTAAACAATGCCAGCAGCCTGGTGAGAGGGCTGGCTGTCTGGGGACAGGTTAAGGCTGGGCTTGCTGGGCTTGCTTCTCATGAGATTGGGTGAGGGAATCGGAAGGGGGCTCATAAACCGGGCGGGCGGGCTAGTGGATGGAGGGTGCTTCTCAGCTAGAGTTGGGGGCGGGGTCGCTATAGTGGCTAGGGCGAGTCTTCCTACACGGCGCCGGGCTCTAGACGAAGCGGCGGCCTCCCCTCGAAGCTCTTCATAGTCAGGCGGGTAGACAATCTTCTCTCAGAAAGAGACAGACCAGAGATGGCAGAGGAAGGTATTCGGTTAAAAAAAGATACGGCAGTCAGAACAGCTTCAGCCCAAAATAAACTAGGGGCAGAAGCTGAGAGCAAGAGAGAGCGAGCTGTCTCCAATATATGTATATGGCGACGTTTCCGCTCGGAAACTCCATTCTGCTGAGGAGTGTGGGGGCAGGATCGTTGGGAAAGCGCTTTGTAAGTGAAGTGAGTTGAAGCAAGCAGAGTTCAGAAGGCAGCGGAGATATACCCCCAGAATCAGAACGGAAAACCTTGATTTTAGTAAATTTTTTCATTGTTCTGTCAAAAAAACATATACGGATGATCCCCCTTTTGATAACAGAGGGGCAGGATGGACTTCGGACACAAGATCAAAAGGAGAAGTAGAAAGAGCTTCTTTAATAAAGGAAGGGGCCGAGCCTTTTCCCCGTTTGCAACCCATATAAGTAGAAATCTCAATGTTAGGTACAGACCCCAACATTCAGTAGAAAGAAAATATCTAAGCCTTGGGCTGCAGACATATGTCCTAATCTACGATGCTGCAACAAAAAAGGGGGAGGGAACAACACCAGACATAGCAGAAAAGGCAAAAGAGTGAGGTAAACAAAGTTTCTCCAAAAAAGAAAGAGAGCTTGCCAACTCTACGGCCCTTCCCAATCCCCTTAAGAGCCTATCGCATGATCCTGTTCAAGACAGGAGGTAGGAGAGAAGTGAATATAAGCATTTTTTTTTTTATAAGGAAGCGCTTGATCCGGACCCTATTTTATTTTAAGGGGCTTCGAAATAAAAGGAAGATCGTGGGATCAAAGTGGACGTTCTCGATTTCCATGGCCGATTGCATCCCGAGGACTTTTTTTATTGGCTAAATAGTGTGGAGAAGTTCTTTGATTGGAAAGAACTATCCAAGGTGTGCGAGGGTGAAATTCCTGAGTACGGGTCATGCCTCAATTTGGTGGGATCAAGTCCAAGCAAGGCGTGAGCCGAAAGGCAAAGGGAAGTACATGAGACAATATGCGATCGAGGTTGCGGGAGAAATTTCTACCCTCCGATTAGACCCAAAGCTTGTTCCAAAGGTTCCACTTCGCTTTAAAGGATAAGGGGGAGAGAAGCGTACTAGAAAGCCCCTACTCCTATAACAAGTTGCGGAGTTCTTCCAATTGTTTATTCGAAACGGCTTGAACGAATCCGACGAAAAATCCCTTGCTTGATAGGGCTTGAGGTTAGAAATCCAAGATGAAATCTCGATGCATCGGATGCGAAAAGTGGCATATCAACTAGCTCTAAAGGCCGAGGAAAAGCTAAAGAGAAGGACCACAAGGGGGCACCGAAGGTGATAGGGGATCGACCTCTACCATCGGGCGAGGAAAGAGACCCCTTTTTCCCTTCCCTCAATATATATGGCGCGCTTCACTAATATAATGCTCAAGTCAAGGCTCCATCCTACTCGTTGCCCAGAAGCCTTGACTTGAGCATTGTACAAGTGCTTAAGGCTCCTTCGGGCCATGGCAACAAACAACTTTTATATAAGGCAAGGCTTGGAAGCAAGCTACCAGCGCCTATCGGCGGGAACTTGGCTTGGTTAGTAGTGCCGCCCATTCTGTCTCGCCCGCCTGCCGGCCCATGAATTCTTCAGATCGGGCCGGCAGGCCGGGCGGACGGGGGCCCGTCGAAGAAGCGCCTCGACGCGCCACAGCCACTACTTTGACTCCTTTTATGCAATTATGAACTCCACGGAACTTTTTCAATTCCAACGCAACTTATCCTTTTGGAGCTGACGTAACAAACTGCGCGAGCCTCCCGACGAAGCCAACAAAAATCCTATCCGAATAAAAAAAATAAAAGGCAGTTTCATTATGGTGGTATACCAGCCGCCTGTTCTGGAACTTCCAGTTCCAATCGAAGCATATAGATCCGTAAATGGATTTGTATGTATAGCCACTTCAGTTGTGCTCGTCGTTTCTCGAAAGTATCTTTTTTTCTGGGAACATGGTCACCCAGAAATTCTTATGTTCGCGATTCTTCATCCACCGATGAAGAAAATGCTCAAGTTTTCCGTTCTTATATGAGGCCGGAAGGTTTATTAGCAACAGGTCGGCACGAAGTGATTCATCATGCTCAAACATGAGCCGATCGTTCGTTAGGGACGGTTTATAGATCATCAAATTTCCACAAATGGAATGGAAAGTGGGTCCATGTAAATGATCGAGACCTCGCAAACAACAACGCTCCTTCCCCATATGGAGTTCGGAACCCAAAGGCAATCGTTGAGTGAACTGTATCTTCTTTGTGTTAGTTGACCTAAGCCGCACCATTACTGCTGGGGTAGGGCTCGGCCTCCGAACCGTACGTGGGACGAGTTTCTGCCTCATACAGCTCGGGCCGAAGACCGGGGTAAGTTTAGGAGAGATGGGGAGACCCAGCAGCTACCGATCGGGGGAGCTTGCTTGCTTCTTCACAAGCTTATCCCCCCCCCCCCCCCCCCCCCCAAAAAACCGATCCTATAGCGCCAGCGCTTCGCGTTCTTTCTATTCCATCCCGGGATAGGCGGCTAATACTAATCTAATAAGTGAAGTAGTCGCCGTCTGACCAATTGGCCCGGACACCAGACCGCTTGTGCCCGCCCATTCTATCTCGCCCTAAATGGAATCACCCTCTTAGTTACGCTGCGCCCCGACCCGAGTCCCCACGTCCGCTCTTCTCCGCCTGCAGCCCAAGAAATTGGCTTTGCCAACACAACATTAGGGCCGTCCCCTTCATTCTATGCTGACCCCGGCCCGGGGCTGGCTTTTTGGGAAGCCCGTTCCCGCCGCGCTCACGGCCCGGCTGGCCTGCCAGCGGTAGTGGGAATTCTCCCGTTCCCTGGTTAAAGACTTGGTTAGATGCGGGATCTACTCCACGAGGAGCGGTACAGACGTAGATGATATCATCACGACCTCTCTTTTCGTACCGCTAGGGATGCTTAACGTCACTTCGCCAACCGGCGTTACCTGCGCTTTCGTGTCTCTCAGTGTGGTCAGCACTGGGTGTTTCTGAGCAGCGAGGCTTACACCCATTCGCATTAGTTCATCCAAAGTTCCTTACCCTTATACACGAATTATTGAATAAGCCATCTTCCTATCAAGGTTAAGGAGTCAACTGAGCATCTCAGCGGCGGGATTGAATACCCGGATCGAATCAGAGTTCACGCCGCCCGCCCTGAACAAATAGGAGGCGTGGGCCACAGGTCGCACATAAGCCGCCGGGGTCGCACGACAGAAGAACACCCAACATACAGATGCACACTCCTCCATGTGAAATATTCATCTTCATTGGAGCTTTTTGGTAGTAGTCGTGACCCAACTGCCATCGGCTATCGGCTCGTTGGTAAGGCGAGAGCTCCAAGCTCTATTTCTGGTGGCGCACCCCTCGCGCAAGCACCACTCGACGAAGGGGGGACGGGGAAAGCTACAGGCCCAAAACCTTCGACCCTTCTTTCTAAACGGGGGGTGCCCGGAGCACCTCATCTTGTCATTTCGTCGTTGCTCATTCCCCTTAGGCCGAAGTGTTTGACGTTTCCTTCTCCGCGCCCGCTCACGCTTCGCTGACCTATCGCGTGGTAAAGAGAAGAGAGTACGAATGAATAGGAAACAGAGCACACCGCAGAAGGTTCTAAATATGAGGAAGTCACCCCTTTGTATGCGAGGAAGAAGGAAATGAAGAACATGAACGAAACGAAATAAGGCGTTTCTAGCTCTAGTTTCGGATGAGCTTCTCTCAATTATGTATGGTAATAGAATAGGGCGGCTTGCTCTGACCAAGACTCCACTTTTTGCTCCCCTATGGAGCGTATGAATTTCCCTGGAATGTATATAGACCAAAAGAGGGAATGCAGGGATAGGAATAGGAATTATAGTACCGTTGGAAGAAGGGGCACCTGTGGGACATCTCTATTGACAAACCATTTCAATAGTACGGGTGCTGCCGTGCCACAAGGCACGACCATGGGAAATAATGAAAAAGAAAAAGTTATGTAGTTGGACCATCAGCTATATTCGAAAAAGTTTTGCTTCTCTAGAGAAGATGAGACGCAAAAAATGAAAGTGTTCGCAACGCATACCGAAAGGGGTACCAAATGAAGCCGACTATTAATGACTAGTTCGAACACCGGGAGCGGTCTAATCAAATAAGGGATCAGACCGCTCTTAGAAACATAAAACAAAGGCAAACTCTCATAGAGCTCCAACTATTTCTTCGTAAGTGGGGTACTTCTTTCGGTTTGAATAGGGAGTCGCCCTTTTTTTTGGTTGAAGGAGCCGCTACTTTGGTCGTAGTCAGTTCAAACACATAAACCCAGTCCACTTGCAGCCATGTTGATCAAAATGACTAAGTTTCATGACTTGACCAGCCACTCGCCCTCGTATTAGAAGATCATCTCACCCCGTGGTCGACATTCCATTCTCTTTAGTCGTAGGTGCTCATTCTATTTTGATTTGAATGGGCCGGGTCTCCCGAGGTACATATGGCCGGCCCTTCGGGTGTCCCAGTGATACAAACAAAGAAAAGACGAATTCCAATCAAAATCCCCTATCACTTAAAGCCAACCCTTACAAAAGGAGGAAATATAATCGAATACTCTACCTTTTTTTTTCCTTCCCGTTGATTCCCCTTTTTCCTACAATCAAGCTGCACTTCCCTTCTTAACAAGTGGCTGAGAGTTAGCAAGCAACCTTGGCCTCTTAGCAGGAGGTTCGCTGCCCCCTTCCTTTCTGGTCCGGCAGCGGTACGGCACCTGAACTCGAAGCTACGATCAGATCCGATTGGATCTGATCCGTTCAGATTCCACGGATCCAGCTGGTTTGGTCTGATCCTATCCGACCCAACCCCGGAACTTAGAGCGGCCGACATGCTTTGGATGTTAGAACGGGGAGGGGGGGGGGGGGGGGGGGGGGGGGGGGGGGGGGGGGGGGGGGGAGGGGGGCCGTCGTGCCCATTCTATCTCCGGGAACAAACAGGAACATAAAAATTTGAGACCGAATACATGTACATGACGGATCGACATATTAAAAATAAGTGATCTGATTTGATAGGCTGCCCGCGGAAAGAGTTTACCGACCTAATAACAATCAAATCTTGTGTGTAGCGCATGGGGCCATGTCTCCCGAACGATCATAGTACGGCCGCTCATCTAATATCAAATCAATCGGTAGATCTCACTTCCTTTCCCCATACCATGGCCGGAAGGGATAGCGTATCCACTACAGAAGAGAGAGTGCGGGCCCTTATACCCGTTTAGACGCGGCTCGAATGCCTTTACGCTATAGGCTGTGTTAAGCGTGCTTCTTTGATGGAAAACACACTCTTTTTCCATGACAACAGTCGCGACTATAAAGGGCGGGGCGGTAAGCTCTCTATCAATAGGGGCTCTTCTCCTTTGTCAATTCCTTGCTTGTGTCGTTGACTTTGTCAACCGAGCCGAACACAAAGCGTCACAACAACATCGAAAGGTTGACTTTTTCAACGCTACTAAGGACCGGGGCGAGCGGAATTCAGCGGAGGCTCGAAAGAGGGGCTTGCTAAGCGAAAGGCCGAAGGCGGCTTTGCTATCCATCCTACTCACCGAAGGGCGGCAGGCAAAGCTGCAAGGAGATAGTGCGGCTTTCTTTGTTCTCATGGCAGAGTGGGGGGCGTTATCCATCCGCCAATAGAACCGGCTTTTAGTTGAAGATCCGCTCATATGCTGCATGACGGGGCGGCTTTGCTCATGAAGTTAGCGATCAAGCGGAAAAGGACCTGCTGGCTTCTTTTCTTTCCTGAGCGGACTTGCTCGTTAGCTCCCTATTGATATAAAAGGGGCTGGGGGGGGGGGGGGGGGGGGGGGGGGGGGGGGGGGGGGGGGTGGGTGAAAGAAAAATAAGAAGCA